>OX326947.1:24099856-25504042 GCA_946800315.1 Misopates orontium
GACTGCTTCAACTCTTCCTTGGCTTTCCGCAACTCCTCCACCACGATCTCCATGGTCTCCTCCACCTTGTGAGCCTTCTCCTTGGCCGCATCTTCTAGCCGCTTGGCCTGGACAGCGACAGTCTTGTGGTGCTCCAGATGCGTAGCGTACTCACTCCGTGCATCATTACTGATGTCGAAGTTTTCCAGCAAAGTCTGAACATTCATCATCCCATGAGAACAAAGAACAACAAAGCATTAGTATTTATCAACGTAATAAGATAAACAAAAAGAAACACAAGATAAATGGAATGTAGGAGCTTACATTGGCCAAAGCCAGAGCAGTACGGCTACACAAGCCCTCAACACCGACCTCTTCTTGTCGAACGAAGGCAGGAAGCCTTTAAGCAACCTCAGCCCAGCAGTGTCGGTGATCTTGTAGTGGCCGAGGTCCATCGAGGCTCGAGGTACCTCCTCAACATTGATGTCAAGATCATCCGGCTCATAGGTGTTGGAAGTGTCATGCGCGGGGCGCTTCCCGCGGTGACGATCATCAGAGGTGGAGAGGCTCTTTCGGGCATTCGGATTAGGACCCATGAGATTTCCCCTCCTCACAACATCTACAACAGGGGCGATCCGCTCGCGACCACTTGAAGAAGTAGGAGGGGTGGGAGCTCGGGGCGAGGAACTGCCAGTTGTTTTACTTCTCGAGCTCTGCGAGGCACCAGTAGATGAGGGCACGCCAGTGGGCGGTGCAGCAAAAGATGGAGTGGAAGCTGCAATAGAAGGATCAGCGGGAATTAGATCAGGGGCAAGGGAGCCGCATCAGGCGTAGGATCTGAAGGGGCCACCCCGCCGGCACTAGAGCTGCCTGGAGCAGGCTCATCATCTGTCTCCATCATAGCCATCAACTTCTTCTTTGAATTGCTAATCACCATCTTCTCTACAAGGAAACAAATATCAAAGAGTTAGTATCAAAGGTGCAGATATCTAAATAAGAGAACAAACAATAAATAAAGAACACAAGCCATGTATACCAAAGTCACCCCTACCAGTATAGGGTACTGTCGAATACCCCCCAGCACGAAGGATGGCAGTCTTAGTTAATGAAGAGGCATCAAACTTATGACTCCTGAACATTCCTATATCATCGATCGACAAAGAAGCCGGAGAACACCGAGGGGCTTTAGCACTATCTGTCCAATCTCGCCTAAAGTTGAATTCTCCAGGCGTCGACTCCTTGATGAAGAACCATTGATTCTTCCAAGTGTGCCCAAAACTGGACTAGAGGCCGGTCAGAAAACTACTATTCTTCCTCGTAGTCAGGAAGTAGAAACTCGCATCCTCCTCTGTCATTCTAAACCTACTAAGAAACATCTGGAAGAAGGAGTCTGCGGTGCAGAGTAACTTAAATACCCGCATCAAGATGATGAATGCGTGAATAATGCAGTACGTGTTAAGAGTGAAATGGGAAGGACATGAAGGCATCCTAAGGAGTATTTGACGAACGACGTCATGCAAAGGAAACCTAAGCCCGCAAGATAGGAAGTTTCAGAATACGGTAAGACAATCTGCAGGAGAATTGTCTATCCGGTCATGAGGGCCAGGAAAGATGATGGCATAAGGCGCCGGGACCTCAAACATATTACGATAGAAAGCTTCCCCATGAGTATTTAAGGGACGGATACCGGCAAAACTCAATAAGTTATCAGCACGGGTGGGGGTGTCTAATTCTATACCCTCAGTTGCTACTTCCCGGAGAGTCTCTTCTACAACAGCACTGTCCGGTTCTACATTAGATGGCATAGAGGCATCATCTGCGACTAAGGGGTTAGGCTCAATGATATTCGTTACAAACTCCTCACTATCGGAGTTGTCTAAGATGTTAACCTCCCTAACTGACCCCTGGGCAGTAGAAGATGCCGTATCACTATCTGAGTCCCCACTACCCGACGTGGACCCTGACCCAGAAGACTCGACAATTTCTGGAACTTCGACAGGACTAGTGGACTCTATGTCTGACTCTGAAGCCATATGAAGAGCAGGGAGGTTTAGTGTTTACCAGTTCTAGGGTTTAGGTCAAGCACTCGCTCAATATGGGGATCTCTCCTTTCGTAAGATCGCTCCGCCGGGACAAAGATCATGGACGTTCTTGGTACTCTGATTTTAGTAGGACGTGCAGGCTGTGATGAACGGGGAGGACTGGGTCTCCGTGAAGCACTGCGATCATGATTGGAGCTGGGACATGAGGATTGAGAATGACGGTCGGAGCGAGCTGGTGGACTACGACGAGATCGGTGTTGGTTAGAATGAGCCGTCGTGAAAGATCTGCAAGAGAGTAGAAAGGATTTTTCAAGGAAATTTTTCAAAAAACCACAAAGTGTTATAGCTCAAACTCATGCTTATTTGAGCTATTTGCATGCTTATTCGAGTTATTTAGAAGACTTGCAGGTCAACCTAGTTATTTCCACATAACTCGGATCAACACCAACAACAATTCGACTTATTTTAATTTATTCGAGTTATATCAGGTGTATCAAGTTATTACAAGGGTATCTGACCTATTATAGTGTTTTCGAGTTATTAACCACACTATTCGAGCTATACCTAGTGAGTCCAAGCTACTTTGCAGTACTTTCGAGCTATTACTGTAGCTTTAGTGTATTCGAGCTATTGTGTATTCGAGCTATTGGCGAGAGTTCGACTTATTTACGAAAATAGAAAATTGGAAATGAAATCATTTTCGGCGAGTATTTATAGGCGCGACCAGCGGTAAAATTACATAAATGCCCCTATTCGAGTTATTCACATTCGAGCTATCATGTCATTCAACCTAATTTCGGGAAAAAATTTCAAAAAATTTTCTTGGGTATTTTGTTTCATTTCTTCATTTACGGACTTGTTGCACGACTATCGGGGTTTCTTGAGCTATTTTAGTTTGTATGACCAATGTTTTCACACATTACTCTTACAAACTGGAGGACTCCATGATGTACCATATTTCGGTATTGCCACGTCATAATATGCGATATAATACCACAAGCGTATTTCGGATTATTATGCCACAACAACATCATTATTTTTAAATGCAAAATGACGATTTAAGGCAAAACTCAAAATTAGGCCCAAGCATGCCCAATTTCGAGTTATTTCAGGGCCCAATTTGAGCTATTTTCAGGCCCATTCGAGTTATTTCATGCAGGTCATTAGATCTATTTTGATAGGTTATTCGAGTTATTTCAAAATAGCTCTAATTCGACTTATTTCAACTCATAGTACTACTTGGATTGCAATTCTAGCTGAATAAGGACTCTTACTCCTATATAAAGGGGTCTTATTCCTCATTCCAAGGTACGTTTTCATTATTTCCAAGCCCTAAGCTCGAGTTATATAAGTCGACCTCGACCTATTCACAAGCTCATTCGACTTGTTCTCAAATAGCTCGAGTTCGACCTATTTTGCACACAATTCGAGTTGTTTTGACTGCCTCATTTAACTTGTTTGGCCAGTTCATTCTACTTATTTTTGTGTGTTCATTCGACTTATTGCTTATTCGACCTAAACACTATTTCGACTAGTTCATTCGACTTGTTGCCTTGCACAAAAGATCTCACATTCCGACCCATCTGACTTGAGCGTCGGAGTGCCTTCGCCGGAGAAGGCACCGGCTTAGTTTACGTGTGGTGTTGAGTGCAGGTTCTGAACTCAAAAGCTGCTTAAGCATCCAGAAGGAACTGAAGCAGTCTGACGTGGAGTGTTAGCAAGTGGACACGTATCCAGACAAAAATACCCCACGTCAAGCTCAATAACAAATCAGTTCTTACTCTAAAATATTATCATTATTACGATGTTTTATATCTTGTGATGTCTCGCAGATATAAATATCAATTGTTTTGTTGTTGTTGTTGGTTTTTTTTTTTTTTTTTTTTTCATATGGCACCCCACATCAATTTATTTTGATTTTTTTTTCGTACAGTGAGTCGTGCCCCTCCCCCCCCCCCCCCCCCCACCCCCACCCCACCCACAAGTGGTCTAATCATACATCTTTCCCTTTGTCTTGAAGATTGCAGACCATCAATATTGTCAAATCCCAAAACAAAAATTGTTGAAACCAAGACAAATTTTATTATCTTTGATTTACCCTTTTCAACTAACAAGTACTAAAACTTCTTTCCTTAAATTTAATAACACCCGTATCTTCTTAATTAGCATCCCCTAATATAGCAACAAACTTTACTATTCAGTTATTTCATTAGCGAATTTTATAAATGTATTCAATACTTTCTTAAAAGAAGAAACAAACCATTACTTTTTGTTTTGCTTTTATTTATTTCAGTCCTATCTAATCCAAAAGGTGTATTATAATTTAATCATTATTCTATAAATGACATCATATAATATGAACTATTATCTTAAACATAATATAAGAGCGAGCTCGGTTATGAAAATATAAACTTAAAAAAACATTGTGCTAACTTGGATTTACAATATATCGTGCGTAAGAATCAATTTTTAATATTGTGTTAAACAACATGTAATATAAAAGAAATTTATATAAATTTTAAAAAAAAAAAATCGTAGAGAAATTCTTGGACGAGTTAAAGGAGAGGGAGGGGGCGGGAGAGAGAAAGAAAGATTGTTAATTGCTACGATTAAAGAGTATTAATTGAAAAAAAAAAGATATTTAAATCGGATTTTCATATTCTTAACTAGTTAAGAAGGGTAAATTAGAAATACTCAAAGCATTTCTTTAGCTCCAACTATTTTTACTTTAGCAATATCGCCAACTGTTTGCTAAAACATAAAGAAAACCGACGTTTGCTAAAGATATAAATATATATATGAAGAAAAAGCAAAGTGAAACCTTGTCAAATAAAGAGACTGGATTTGTGAGTTCGCTAACGTTGATCAAAATTTAGCCCAAAAAGCAAGTTGCACTAGATATCAAAATTAAGGACTGAATAAGGACGAAATAGATGAACTTTCCAAGGAAAAAAAATCGAATTCGAAGAAGTTTGTGCCACATGGAAATGTGTAGGTACATTTAACTTTGGAACTCTAAGTGACGTCGTGCTATCGTTGTGGCTATGCAATGCAATGAAATCCACAAAATAATTTTGGTTTCTGTTTGGGAGATAAAGTTAAAATGCCAGTTCATTAGGCATGCATGCAGAAAGTATCGATCAGACACTTTTCTGTTAATTGGACGTAGCGGCGATGCAGCAATTTTCCAAATTTATGTGGCGTCGAAACTCGAAATTAAAATTAATTATCAAGTAGTTGCAAGTTGCAACATTCTGTTTTCTATTTCTAGTTTGCTTCTCTACAAAATTATCGAGAACCAGTAAATCTACGAATTGAATTTTATCAAATATGTATATATATATATATATATATATATATATATATATATATATATATATATATATATATACTTTGATAAATGTAATTGCAAAGAGCGTCTTTCAAATAATACATATCACGATAACTATCAACTACAAAGAGGAGTTAAAATAAGTTCGCTAAGTGACAAGTAAAAAATATTACCTCATCAATCTGAGGTACTATCCAGCAAAACATGGGAAATGAATCTCACTTATCGCCGAATGGGTGAACCTCAAAGGCATTATTAAATCATTTATAATTGGTATTCCAGAGGCTTCCAACCTTCAAAGCCTGAATTATCACCGAATGGTTCATTTTTGACGTTCATGATAAATGACTTATTCTAAGAACTTTCTAAATCGGTAATCGAAATAATGTTAACTAATATAAATATTTAAATCTGTGATTAATATTTCTATTTATTAAACTAGTATGATTATAGTTATCATACTTTTGTGTGTGTGTATATATAAAATACAAATTTATATTTTGGAAAAAGGATAAAACAAACCTAAACCTTTTTCATAATCTTCCATTCTTCCTTGGAGTTTAAATTTATTTTTCTTTAATGGTATACTTGGTATTCGCCTACAAGCAAAAGGTGGACATTTTGAGTTGAAATATTTAAACAAGACCATCTCTATATTTGTGATTAAGATTTTGCAAATATCATTCAAAAAATAATAGTATTGAACATATGACATAATTGTTGCTCTATGTTTTAATGTGTGTGTGTATATATATATATATATATATATATATTTGTGACACCAAACTTTTGATTCCAAGTTTAACCTTATGTTTTGTGTTCCACTATAGCATCTTATTATTAATTTCCCAATTTTACCCTACAATTTGAGTTAGATGAAATTAATTATAACATTTACCAAAAAGGATGATTTAGTTTCCTTATAATTCATATTCTTGCCATGGAAATTATTTTTCTTTCCATTCTATTCTAATTAAGTTGATTCACTCTCCCATTAATTGAAACTCTTTCCATCTAGGCAAATCTTTTTTCGTGCCTCTTTTTTCCAGATTTTATTTTTTTCTTCACATTTGAATATGAAAATATAGTACTTTACAATATAAAAAATTAATGTGCGCGGGGCTCCGCGTGCCCCAGTTTCTAGTATATATATATATATTGTTAATGTAGGAATTAGAGGATCGTTACATCACGTCAAGGGTCGCCCCTACATCACAAAATAATTATTTAAAACACCTCAAACATGAGGCGTGTCAAGTGAGCTAGAGACTAGTGGAGTTTGTATATACTACTAGACTTGAAAAGTTTCAAGTTATCTACGTATCGTACAAGGATCGAGCCATTCGTAGTTCAGGTGTGTAGCACTTTCTGAGTTTAGTAAGTAGTGATGAGTGGCGGAGAGAGGTAGTGGGAGAGAGTAGTAGGGTCTTTCATTTCTCTAGAGTGTAAGGATTTCGTCCTAGAATAAAAGAAGTCTCTCCTTGTGTAAGAGGTCTCACAAGTGTTTAGAGAGGACATTACCAAGTGTAGTGTCACAGGGTGACAAATTTGATGAGGTGACAAGTGTAGTGTGATAGGCGGGTATTAATTAATTAATTAGGTGCATTAGTTTATGATTTAGTGAACAATGTTGGCTACGATGGGGTGTCTATCGAATCATCGTGCTTGTATGACACCATGCTATATAGAATATGCATCATTATAAGTGGTGTAGAGTATTTTCTTTTGATTACGGGTTAACTTGGTCAACGCTCCACGTTACACTGCTTCGGTCTCTGCTGGATCCTTAAGCGGCTTTTAAGTTCAGAACCTGCACTCAACAATACACGTGAACTAAGTTGGGACCCTCCAGGCAAAGGCACTCTGATGCTTAGACATATAATATGGAAGGCGAGATCGTAATGGGATTAGCCAATAAGTCAAATAGGATAGCTCGAACTAGCAAACAAGTTGGAATTGTATTTCCAAACAGGTCGAAATGAGCTCTTGAAACACGTAAAAATAATGATGTTGACATAGGTCGAAATTCACAGTTGGAATATGTCGAATTTCAATCTATACACCTCAAAATGATGCAGTAAAATAAAGATTATATACCTCATAATGACGATTAAGTATACATTTATATGCATTTATTCCCTCAATTATTGGGAACTAATGACCTGGCCCATTAAGATTTTCAAACCGGTAAAAATTCCTCTGTATGGACAACTCAAAATTAGCATGTCCAAACATGCCGAATTTCCTAAACAAGTCGAAATTGCATGTCTATAACACCTCGAAATAAGGGACAAGTAGAGTTTGGGCCAGATTTGTCGAAATGAGGGTCCTTAGGTTCAATTTGACCAAATAGGTCGAAATTAGGGATTTAGGTCGGATTTTGGCCCGAACAGGTCAAATTAGAGATCTTAGGCCGAATTTCGACCTATGCTTCAGTTTTACACAGTCTCACCGTTTTAGCTATATCACCTTTTTTAGATGTTAGAATCTCAATCCGCTTTTTAATTTGGAAACCAGACTTCAGTGACTTTCAGTACCTCTCATATTCATAGAATTCGGGGTTGAATTTGGAGGTAGAAATAACAGGTCAAAATTAATTCATGAGTGCTCCTCACCCCCTCTTTTGTGTTGTGTCTTGGGGTATCTGTGCATATTTGTGTGGGCTTGGGCCTACAGGTCAAAAGATAAGTTGGATCGGGCCTAAATATGTCAAAATTAGGGATTTTAGGCCTTAATTTCGACCTATCTCTAGCTTTGCGCGACTTCACAGTTTTGGCGCCCACAACTTCGCCTATACATGTCGGATTTGTAAACCGCTTTTTGCATTGGAAAACAAACATATTTAGCTTTCCAATGATATATTAATCCTTATTAGATTTGATCCATAGAAATTCTAGCGAGTTGCGAAAGTTTACTTATTTGTATCATTTGACCCTCAAAAGCTATCGACAAGCTCGTGCAAGCATAGCTTATTCCTCCACATATTGATACCAAAATATGGTAAATTAATATGTATAAATAAACATATTGATACCAAAATATGGTAAATCAATATGTATAAATAATTATGGCCATAATGTAAACAATAAACTCGATCTAGTTAACTTTAGGATTCATCCGTGGTCTGTTTCTCTTTCTTCCTTTTTAAAAGTATAAACAAATAAAATGGGTTGATTGCTTATAAATTTAGATAGCACACGAAATATTAAGGTAAATTTTGTTTCAGAAGTATTTGTATCATTTGAAATTGAAACTTAAAAGAAAAATATTCATGTTTTTAGAAAATTCAAAATAAGAAGGAAAGAAGATGATTCTTTTTTTTTTTTTGGAAGCTAAAAGAGAAAGTGACCGTATTACGAAATTTTGAGGGATTTTTTGCTATAATATTACACTAAATTTGGATGATGCATGGTAAGTTATGATATCCATCTCCATAATTAATTTTATGATAAGAAAAATACTCACGCAACAATTACCCCAACAAATTAAAGAACAGATTTCCTTTGTCATTCAGGAATCAGGATCCATTCAGTACACACATCATTTAATGAATCTTTGTCCTTAAATCTACGTACAATGCACCAAAAATCCGACAAAACTCTCGCGCTAAGTATCCATATCCTCTGGACATAGTCTTAAATTAATATTAGAATGTAAGGCTGCTTGCATCACTGCTAACATTTTTCACCATCCTCTCACTTTACCTATGCCTATAAATAGCTCACTTTACCCATTTACACTCACAGACACACACGGAGAGAAAACATGATAAAGTAAGCGAAATAGAGTCGTGAGCACACAGTTAGCAAATGGCATCAGCACACATAGATCCACAAAACTTTGAACAGTTCTGCATACAATGGAAAGATGAACAAACCATCCAACTCCAAGAACTCATCACCGCTTCAAAACTACCCTCAAAAGACTCACCGGTACGAGGTTTAGTTAATCGCGTGGTATCTCACTACGAAGCGTTTTACAAGACCAAATCAAAATGGTCGCAAAGCGACGTTCTTCTCATACTCTCGCCGCCCTGGTACACTCCGTTGGAAGACGCTTTCCGTTGGATCGGAGGGTGGAGACCAAGTACCGCTTTTCACCTCCTCTACTCCAAGTCGGGGTTGCAGCTCGAGGCGAAGATAACCGAGCTACTAAGCGTTGCGAATAACAATATTAGTACTTATAATCTCGGTGATTTGTCTTCTGGTCAACTTTCCAGGATCGATACTCTCCAGAGGCGCACGATTCGCGAAGAGAGGGAGATAACGGAGGAGATGGCGAAACAGCAGGAGAAAGTGGCGGATGCGGAGATGGTGGAGCTGAGTCACGAGATGAGTAGGGTTGATCAACAAGTGAGCGACGATGATGATGAGCGAGTTGACTCGGCTATCAGGCCCAAGGAGGAAGGTTTCCAGAGGATCTTGGAGAGTGCTGATGATCTACGAATGAGAACGCTTAAAGGTGTGATCGAGATTTTGTCTCCGGTTCAGGCGATACATTTCTTGATCGCAGCCGCGGAGCTGCAACAGAGGTTGCATGACTGGGGAAGGGAGAAAGAAGACAAGAAAGCGAGAAGCGACGCCGTTCGAGCATCGTGAAGAGAATGATATATGAGCCCTGCTAGAGTGTATCTTGCTAAAGAAGCATCATGCATCTTGTGCATTGTAGCGTCAAAAAACTTTTTTGTTTGTGTTTGTGTTTGTGTTTGTGTTTTTTTTTTTGCACGGTCCGTCATCTTATTATCGATGATCAGAGTTGTGTTTTTTGAGTTGAAGTTTCATGAGTGTGTTTCCTTTCTGTTCTGCAAATTTGTGAAAATAAGAATAAGTTGAAGTTTGGATGCATTCTCCAATCTGACTTCTCAACTTATGAGTATAAGTATTTTAGTTGCTTATACAAATTGTAGAAAAAAATTAGTTTTTATCATTATAACTGAAATTACAGTCTGAAGTACTATAAAGGTAGAATTGCTAATATCACAAGTTTTATGTTCGAACACTTTCTTTCGGGTCACGAGTCATGTTCTATAAAGCATAAATAAATGAACATATGAGTTGGAGGTGCAATTATCTCTAAAAAATGCTGAAGTGTTTGAAATGTTTTTGTGATCTTGCCCTTTCACCAAAGTAAATTGTGCTAGCTTATACGTGTTATGGCATCGTTCTTCAAGTGTCTTTATAGACAAATCATTAAAGAGTGTTGTTTTTCGGTGCTTGCAAAAGGTCTTAATATGGAGATGCCGTTCTTTTTGAGATTGATGAGTATATATATGTTGATTAATGCGCTAACCCACCAATTCATAAGCTCCGTCAGAATGGTGTCGGCCACAAAGGTCTATCAAGTAAGTCTTAATTTGTAACTCGAATGACCCTTAAGCTAGTTTGGTTCCCGGGAAAATGGGGGAAAAGGAAAAAAGGGGGGAAGGGGGGGGGGGGGGGGGGAATGAGATTTTCCCGAAAAATCTCTATGGAAAATAAGATTTTTCTTTATTTTCTATGTGTTTGGCAATGCATTTATTTTCAAGGAAAATTAATACAGATAAAGGTTTTGTGTACTTAGTATTAATTTAACTTTTTTAAAATATTTTTATACTTTAAGCCTTATAATATGTGGTGAAAATACTGTTAGTAAAATTTGTAAGTTTGGTTAAATTTTATTTTCTTTTGAATTTCACCTTAAAATAAATATAAAGTCTTTATAACTTTATGTATTTTAATATAAAAAAATTTATAGTAACTTGATCTAGTATTTTATCTTAAAACTCGTTAATGTTATATAAATACATCCGAGATTAGAGAACCTAAATGATACATATACAATTAACACAAAGAAAAATAAATTATTCTTCTAAATATTTATAATAGTGCAACTAGAAAAAAACAATTTATTGTGTGAAACCCTTCAATAAAACCCATATATCAAACTTAGTCATGATTCGCATACACCGAGTCGTACTCAGATTGAAACTTCTGCAACCAACGTTGCCTTCCACCGGGATTTTTCACAATAAATAACCTTGCAATCTTGTCATTTTCATTCAATAGTCGAAAGCAGATTCAAGAATCAATTCATTAAATCCTTCACTTTTCATAATGTTATAAAACTCGTTAATGTTATATAAATACATCCGAGACTAGAGAACCTAAATGATACATATACAATTAACGCAAAGAAAAATAAATTATTCTTCTAAATATTTATATTAGTGCAACTAAAAAAAATCAATTTATTATGTGAAACCTTTCACTAAAAAACGCATATATCAAACTTAGTCATGATTCGCATACACCGAGTCGTACTCAGATTGAAACTTCTGCAACCAACGTTGCCTTCCACCGGGATTTTTCACAAGAAATGACCTTGCAATCTTGTCATTTTCATTCAATAGTCGAAAGCAGATTCAAGAATCAATTCATTAAATCCTTCACTTTTCATAACTTCAGAATATAGATAAACAGTATTATCTTGACTATTGTTGGACTTAATTGCATTACATCCCCAATCTTTTCAGCAAGCTTGTCTATCTTTTCACTGAATTCATTCATAGAACAAACCCTTTTTCCATGTTTTCGCAAGTATGAAGGGGCCACTTGATTAGGTGTTGCTACCTGGGTGCTATTGATGGATGACATAATATCATCAAGTCCGACATCGGTTATTTCTTCAGTGTCACATATATCATCCACACTAGATTTAGCAAAAGATCATGTACCTTGATCCTCTCCACATACAATGCGTAATTCGTCATACATAAAAATCGATTTGTTCAAATATTGTGCAGCTCTCGGATGTGCCTAAAAAAACATACAAGTCTGTACATATAAATAAATAAATTAAAACACTGAATAACTATAACAATTTCAAAACATGGGTGAGAACTTACACGAATATAATCTTTGTAGACATCTTCTGAACATTTTCACATCTTCAAAGTATCATCCCAACTCATTTCACTATTATTATTTTCAATTTTCTTAAGTTCCTTGAAGTTCTTCTTAATTGTTTTCAGGCGGTTCTCCACATTTTCCAAATTGCAAACTAGTTTGATCTTTTGTGAAACTTCTTTTGCCGCTCTGGTAAAGCTACATTTCTTAAAAGACTTGTCCACCTAATTGTGTCCTTGTTTGGCCTCTTCAACAAGAAGTTCAATAAGGAACTGATCTATAGGTTTGGTCCACCGGAGTTGCTTAAATTCACCTACTGGTCTAATGACATTTGGATCTTCACTACGTGTTGTCATCATCATTGTATAATTCAACATTTAAACAAATAATAGCTCAAATAAAAAATTATCTAAATTGTGTAATGTAAAAAATAAAGAATCAAACAAAAATGACGTTCATAAATAACATAAGAGGTTCTTTAAAATATATTAATAACAAAAGTGCATCATACTAACGATATTAACAGTTTGAAGCAAACTAATAATTCAAAAATACCTCACACAAACTAATAAAAACAAAAAATGCAAATTATAAATAAGCTTGCACCTCTTCATCGATTCCTAATATAGTCATTATACATGCTTGAAGCTAGTTCGTCTCTATTTTGTAACCATTCATAATTTTCTATCCTTTCTTCCCTCAATGTTCTCTAGGTGGCTCTGAAATAGACTCTTGCCTTGCTTCAACTAATAAACGATCATTTGGATCAAGTTCCACAATATAATTATGCAACACGCAACAAGCTATCACCACTTCTACTTGCTTTTCGAACGACCAGAATTTTTCAGCATCTAAGACACGAAACCTCTTTTTCACAACACCAAAAGCTCTTTCAATTGTTTTTCTAAGTGACGAGTGGTGTAGATTTAATAATTCTTTATAATTCTCAGGTTCATGATTGCGATACTCTTTTAAATGATATCTAACACCCCAATATGGTGGAATAAATCCTTTTCTTACACCGTAGCCCCCATCCACTAAATAACATTTAACTGAAGATTACAAAAATATAATTAGAATAATCTTCTATATGGTAAAGTATACAGTGAAAAATATGGTATATAATGAATTTAATCTATTAATTATTTATATTTAAAAAAATGTACCATCCAGAATTATGAGCCTGTTTCTCCTTGTTAAAGCATCATCCAAAATAATAGAATCATTTGCAGATCCTTCCCAACCAGCAAGAACGTAAGTGCATTTCAAGTCAAATGAAACAACAGCCATGACATTTTGGGTTGGTTTTTCTTTGCGGCCTCCAAAACGTCCTTGAATATTGACAAGCAATGATGCAATTATATGTGTACCATCTATAGCTCCTGCACAATCCTAAAAGCATAACCATCAATGAACATAATCACAGTGTAGTTTGTAATTTGATTGTTGTATTGTTTTGACATCAATATAAATATTACCTTAAACCATGGCCAATATCGATCGCTTGTCAATATTTTTTCCGGAGTAAAACTTTCATTTCCTGGTTGTTCTAAATACTCGTTCCTTAATTGCAAAATATCTCTCGAAACAACATTTAAATACCGTGACACTGTCTCACCCGAGCGAAAGAATCTACTACTAATAGTACAATTTCTTACATTATGACCGAGTGTATGTAAAAACATCGTCACTTGTTGTTCCACAGACACAGAAAGTGTTGGCTTCACCAAATTATTTTGGGAAATAATTCTGCATAGCCCATGAAATATACTTCTAGACATAGAAAGTTGAGAATGACACACACTATCTCTTTCATTTATTAAGCTATCAACGTACTCATCTCTTGCTGGACCTCTATTTTTATTAGGCATCATTCGTATTCTCATGCATGATTTAAATGCACTAATGGCGACGATACCTGCTGATATGACTGTCACACTTGCAGCAGCAATTTGCATTTGCATTTCATTTGAATTGTCATCTTCCGTCATCTACGTACGTATAATTTATTAAATACAAGTTAACTAACTAAATAAATACATAAGAGTTGAGTTGCATGCACTAAGAAGTTGTAATTTTTAGAGTTAAAAAAAAAAAAAAAAAAACAATGATGTATTCAATAAAATTAAAACTTAAAAATTACCTTCTTAAGGTTAAATCTGAATGTTCCCGGCTGCTATTAGAAAACCTAAAACAAAATAAAAACGGATATGATCAAAAATAAATTTATATTCTTAAAAACTAATGAAACGCTCAAATATAAATCATGCTCTTAGATAGAAAATATATATGTAAGATCCATGGAGTTGTTATCTATTATGGAATTTAGTTGGTAGGCACACACATCTAATCATGAGTAAAATTAATTTACCTACATATACACTTTACATGGAGAGAGCCGTACTGATGAAAAAACTCATCAAAGTGGATTGAAATCATGAAATATTATATTATTGTATCATTTATAAATTCAAAAGAAGATTCTAACAAAAGTCTTGATTTATTAACTAGACAATTGAGGAACTTAGAACCAATCAACAATAAAATAATAAAATATTGGTTCTTTGATGGATACATGAACGAAAAACAAAAACAAGGAATGATTTGTGATGCAGAATTTCGTTATAAATGACTACTTTCATTGATTTAGTAAATCTTATGCACCTATCCAACAGAAGAGATAAGATATATAACAAAAAAAAAATTAACAATTCCATACCTCTTGTATGTCAGGAAAGTTGATTTATACAAAAAGTATTATTTGTTTTAGACGTATATATAGGGAGATTGAATTGAAGTCTTTTCTTTCATATTGGCGGGGAGATGAAAATTAAAAAGATTTTGAATTCTGATCAAATTCTCGCACCAGATTTTTTATATTGGTAGGAAGATGAAAGTTTTTGAATTTTGATGAGTCTTCCCCACCAAATTTGTAGTATTAGCATATCAAAATATATCTTTCCATATCTTTCCATATTTGTGATAATCTTGTATCATATTTAGATTATATCGTTACCTTGTTTATAGGCTTAATTATAGCATTGATGTAAGCAATATCTTTGTATATATGTTTGAGTATCAAAATATATCTTTCCATATCTTTCCATATTTGTGATAATCTTGTATCATATTTAGATTATATCGTTACCTTGTTTATAGGCTTAATTATAGCATTGATGTAAGCAATATCTTTGTATATATGTTTGAGTCATCTAATGAGAAAATCATCAGATCACATTCCTTCATGGTATCACCCTAATATCGATCCTCCCCCACTCTTCCCTCTCGACCAAATTTTTTTTTTTTTCTGTTCTCCATGGCTGCAAAACGAAACTTTCACCCGGCCCTTGCAGTCAATAATATTAAAACCTTCATTCCTATCACTCTTGAAATGGAAAAGGTGCAGTACTCTACTTGGGCCGAACTATTCAAAATTCATTGTCGTGTCTACGAAGTAATTGATCACATAATTCCTCCGACCAATACTTCATCCACCACATCTACGGATACCGTGGCTGACGCCACTCTTTGGTCTCGTCTGGACGCCATTGTCCTTCAATGGATCTATGGCACAATTTCGAGTCATCTACTTCACACAATTATTGAGACGGATGCCACGGCGCAACAAACTTGGGAGCGTTTGGCGAGCATTTTTAATGACAACAAAAATCAACGAGCCCTCTATCTCGAAGAAAAATTCAAGGATGTGAAAATTGACGACTTTCCTAATGCTTCGGCATTTTGCCAAGAATTGAAAATGCTCGCTGACCAACTCGCCAACGTTGACGCCCCCGTCACCAATCAGAGGTTAGTCTTACAACTTATTGCGGGTCTCAATGAAAATTATGATGGTGTCGCAACTATTCTGCAACAAAGTGACCCGTTACCTCCCTTTTACGAGGCTCGCTCTCGGCTTATTCTTGAGGAAACACGCAAAGCCAAACGAGCCACAACCTCTGTTGTTCAAACCGACACGGCTCTCCTCAACACCGGATCAAACTCCGATGACGGCGGAAATACCAATCCTTCTCGCGGCGGTAGCAACAAACGCGGTTCTGGCCGTTCCTCAAACCGTGGCCGCAATAACAATAGGGGACGGGGTAATCGCGGTGGTCACCAACACCAATCGGTGCCTCCTTGGCAAGCATCTCCGTGGCCATCTTTTCCTCCGTGGAACACATGGGGTCAACACACATGGTCTCCTCCTCCTCCTTGTCCGTACCCAACCACCGGCTGGACTCGCCCACCATCTCCAAAACCCGGAGTACTCGGCTTACAGCCGATTCCACCCCGTCCTCTTACGCCGATTCCACCCCATCTTTACCTCAGGCTTTTACAGCCGATTCCACCCCGTCCTCTTACGCTCCAACCGACGTTGAACAAGCCATGCATACCATGACTCTCAATGCACCGGACGAGAACTGGTACATGGACACGGGAGCCACATCACACATGACGAACTCTGGTAATCTCTCGTCTTATTTTAATTTGAGCAATTTAAATCGCCATATCATTGTCGGCAGCGGCGAATCCATTCCCATCAAAGGATCCGGTCACACTAATATATCTTATCCTCATCCTCCTTTTAATTTATCTAATGTTTTACATGCCCCTAAAATCATAAAAAATCTCATATCGGTTCGTCGTTTTACTACCGATAATCATGTTTCCATTGAATTTGATCCGTTTGGTTTTTGTGTGAAGGATCTACGAACAGGGGCTCCCTTAATGAGATGTGACAGTTCCGGCGATCTTTACCCCCTCTCATCACCCACATCACCATCCGCGCGTCACCCTGTCTCTTTTGCTGCCGTCTCCCCTTCATTATGGCATAACCGTCTCGGACATCCGAGCTCTCCTGTTTTACGTTCTTTGCTCAATAATAATTATCTTACTCATTCTCGCATATCTAATATTTTCTGTGACTCTTGTATTTTTGGCAAACATGTTCGATTGCCCTTTTCGCAATCTTTATCGCATACGTTGATGCCATTCGATATTATACATAGTGATTTGTGGACTTCTCCCATCTTAAGTACTGCAGGCCATCGCTATTATCTGCTATTTTTAGATGATTACTCGGATTTTCTTTGGACTTTTCCCATTGGTACAAAGTCGCAGGTGTTCTCATTTTTCTCGTCTTTTTCTACATTTATAAATACACAATTTGGTCTTAAAATTAAATCACTCCAATGTGACAATGGGCGCGAATTTGATAATAACAAATTTAAATCATTTTGTCGCCAAACCGGTCTACACTTTCGTTTTTCTTGTCCTCACACTTCTTCTCAAAATGGAAAAGCGGAAAGAAAAATTCGAACCATAAATAATCTTATTCGCACTCTATTAGCGCACGCCTCTCTTCCCCTCTCTTTTTGGCATTATGCATTAGACATGGCAACCTATCTCTTAAATATTATTCCTCACAAAACTCTACAAAATCTTTCACCTACTGAAATTCTCTATCAAAAACGACCATCTTATAAACACTTGCGCACATTTGGGTGTCTTTGTTTTCCCCTTTATCCCTCCACCACTATAAATAAACTACAATCACGCTCTTCTCCATGTGTGTTTCTCGGCTATCCATCTCACCATCGTGGTTACAAGTGCTACGATTTAACTCACAAAAAGTTCATAATCTCGCGCCATGTCATTTTTAATGAAAACATCTTTCCATTCTCTAAATCACAGTCCCCCCCCCCTTCTTATAATATTTTTTCGGATTCTGTATCTCCTATACTCACTAATTATTTTCTTTCCCAGGATACTCACGCCTCCCCTCCTTCTCGGCAAGCGTCTCCTACTCCCTCTCCACCACCAAATCCCGAGTCACGCATCATTCCTCCTCCTTCTATTTCTACCGTTCCATCCACGCCTACTCGCACCATAACCACTAGATCAATGCGCGGCATTCACAAACCGAAAATTCCACTCAATCTTTCGGTCACTGTTGCCATATCACCTATTCCTTCTAATCCGAAAATCGCTCTTTCCGACCCCAACTGGAAAGCCGCAATGGTAGACGAATTTAACGCTCTTATTAAAAATAAGACGTGGGAACTAGTCCCTCGTCCTGTTGATGTAAATATTATACGTTGCATGTGGATTTTTCGCCATAAAAAGAAATCTGACGGTTCCTTTGAGCGTTATAAAGCGCGTCTTGTAGGTGATGGACGATCACAACAGGTGGGAGTTGATTGTGACGAAACCTTCAGCCCGGTGGTGAAGCCCGCCACAATCCGAAGCGTGCTAAGCTTGGCAATTTCGAAATCATGGTCTATTCATCAACTCGACGTAAAAAATGCTTTCCTCCACGGTGATCTTCTTGAAACAGTCTATATGCATCAACCTATGGGGTTTCGCGATTTGAATCATCCGGATTATGTTTGTCTCCTCAAGAAATCTCTTTATGGTTTGAAACAGGCGCCCCGTGCTTGGTACCAACGGTTTGCCGATTTTGTTTATTCTATTGGATTTATTCATAGCAAAAGTGATCATTCCTTATTTATTTATCACAATGGTGCGGATTTGGCTTACTTATTATTGTATGTTGACGATATTATTCTTACCACATCCTCTGACACACTTCGTCATACAATTATTTCTACTCTTGCTTCTGAATTTGCTATGAAAGATCTTGGCCCCTTAAGTTATTTCTTAGGTATCGGCGTGACACGCCATGATGACGGATTATTTCTCAGCCAACGAAAATATGCCGAGGATGTTCTTGAACGTGCCGGTATGTCGGATTGCAAATCATGTCCCACTCCCGTTGATACCAAGTCCAAACTTGGAGCTACCGACGGCAAACCATATGCTAATCCGACTCATTATAGGAGCTTAGCTGGCGCTCTTCAATATTTGACATTCACTCGCCCGGACATCTCCTATGCCGTTCAACAAATATGCCTTCACATGCATAATCCCATGGAGGTTCATATGGCTGCTCTAAAACGTATTCTTCGCTACATTCACGGGACTCTCCACTTCGGACTTCATTTATTTAAATCCGATACTTCTTCTCTCCTATCATTTACCGACGCAGATTGGGGCGGTTGTCCGGATACTAGACGATCAACTTCAGGTTATTGTGTGTTTTTAGGCGATAATCTTCTATCTTGGTCATCAAAACGACAGCCCACCATCTCTCGTTCAAGTGCCGAAGCCGAATACCGTGGAGTTGCTAATGTTGTTGCTGAAACATGTTGGCTCCGTAATCTTCTTCTTGAGCTCCGCTGCCCTCTTACCAAATCCACACTCGTCTATTGTGACAACATAAGTGCAATTTATCTCTCTGGCAATCCCGTTCATCATCAACGAACGAAGCATATTGAAATGGATATCCATTTTGTTCGTGAAAAAGTTGCCAAAGGACAAGTCCGTGTTCATCATGTTCCCTCTCGTCATCAACTGGCGGACATATTCACTAAGGGCCTTCCACGAATTCTATTTGAGGATTTTCGCACCAGCCTCAGCGTCCGTGAGCCTCCCGCTTCGCCTGCGGGGGTGTATTAGCATATCAAAATATATCTTTCCATATCTTTCCATATTTGTGATAATCTTGTATCATATTTAGATTATATCGTTACCTTGTTTATAGGCTTAATTATAGCATTGATGTAAGCAATATCTTTGTATATATGTTTGAGTCATCTAATGAGAAAATCATCAGATCACATTCCTTCATGTAGGAAAGTGGATGAGAAGTTTTAAAATGTAGAGATTTGATAAATATTTCCTACCTATTATATAGGAGGCATCTCAAACGTGTTTTCCAAGATTTTCCAAGATTTTCCAGGAAATTCTAGATTGCCAAATAACTGAAAATAATAATTTTCTACTATTTTTTCCCCCATTATCCTGGGAACCAAACTAAGCCTTAGTGGGGGACATCCATGTTTCTGACGGTGTGCATCGTTGATCCATTGTGCTACAAATTCTCTTTAATTCTATCTATGATGAAGTGAGGTCGTACAACCTCCTACCCATTTCTCCTTCTTAGATTTTTTTCTTGCCTCCAGCATTTTAGCAAAATAAAATGAAGCTTTAAGATGGTTGGGGATGCAATGGCTTTTTCTTGCAACCAACAAAACATCGAGCAATTCATAGTAGTTGCTTTGAGAATGGCCACTCGGAGCTCTTCTTATGATCAAAACAGAAGAGACTTGGTAAGTGTAGGCCCTTAAGAAAAGCTAGTGTCCTATGTTTTCGCAAGTAAACCAACCGTTCTTCTTGAGGGGGCACACAACCACGAGGCTCCTAAAGAAGTGTATGTTACCAGTGAGGATCCTTAGGTGGGCTCAAAGGGAAATTTGCCTGCGGGACATCGTTTGGTATTTGCTGAAGAGGCATATGAGTCTTGCCATTGCGAGTCCCTACTTCAAAAATTCATTGCCTCTGTGGACCACGAGTTCCTTCTCCAATAGTGTACTGAGGGGGTTATAACTTTATCTTGCACCAGCATTGTCCATGTAGTTTCCTTACTAGAGTTGTTCTTTTCTCTTGTCTTGTACTTCCTCTTCTAACAATTTATGATTCGGTTGCAGCTCGAGGCTCTAATAAGTTGTGTATATTTAGGTCATGGCAGAAGGCAATCCATAAGGTGGAGGCTGCCGAGGATCATTTGAGAGAGGCCAAGGAGGTGAGGGAGACATTAAGGGTGACAAATGAGAAATTTCCCCCCAACTGGACGACGCTGCTTCTCGAATAGTCTACCAAGTAGGTTATAACTTTATGTTGCACCGATATTGTCCATGTAGTTTTCTTTACTAGACTTGCTTTTTTTCTCTTGTATTTCCTTATCTAACAATCTATGATTGTATCATAGCTCCAACCTCTAGTAAATTGTATATATTTTATTCATGGAAGAATGGACTCAGAAGGGTGGAGGTTGTTAAGGATCATTTGAGAGAGGCCAAGGAGGTGAGGGAGACATTAAGGGTGGCAATGAGAAATTCTCCCTCTATTGGTGGAGGTAGAGAACGACCTTCAAGTATTGCAGAAAATCAGATGAATATCACTTAGTTTATGTTTGAACACTTTTTTCTCAGTTACAAGCCATCCATGTTCTATAAAGCATCACTGAGTTTATGTTTTAACACATTTTTCTCAGTTACAAGCCATGTTCTATAAAGCATGCTTTATGAACATGTAGATGGAGCTACATTTATTTGTAATTGTAACTCTACCTCCTTCACCAAGCATTTTTGCAGACAAATTACTAAAAGGTATGGTGTGTAGGGTATTTCTGCAAGGGGTCTTAATGTGAAGCTGATGCATGTAAAACATACGATAAACAATTGCAAGTGTACGACTCAAGTAATAAAAGGAGTATTTAAATCTCAGAACATCGATCCCTTAGACACTAAGTAACACAAATTGACTAACCTAAACTATCCAAATGTACAAGCATAATTAGTATTTGGGGTTTTAGAATTAAAGAGATAAGATATAATAAAATGGAATAAAAGCGTCAAACACCATATACTATACCCCTTATTGCACTTTGCCTCTTATCTTTTTTTTTTGGCAACTTGCCCCATGTACTATGGATAAATAAGTACTTTGTCCTCTCATCGTTGACTGGAATTTGAAATGTGAACATGGGGGTTCATCAGGGTTTAACCTTAAATTCAATAAATTGTCATCTTTTCACTTTATTTTTTGTTATATTTTCATAATTTTCAAACCCTAAATTTTGGTAATTAAATTACGGTTTGAAAATTAAGAAAATATACAAAAACTTGAAGGGTAAAGAGGACATTTTATTTAAATTGAGGTTAAGTCGTGATGAACCCTCATATTCACGTTTCAAATTCCGGCAAAAATGAATTTTTCAGCCAAAAAAATCCGTTGGATTGTTGACCAGGGAACAATGCCCTTATTTATCCATAGTACAAAGGCAAGTTGCCAAAAAGAAAAGGATAAGGGGTAAAGTGCAATGGGGGTATAGTAAAAAGGGTTTAATGCTTTTATTAATAAAATTAACAACTGAGAGAGGAGAGTATCTAGAGTGTCGGGTTCACTAAAACATGTATGGGGTTCTAGACAAACCGATGTTTCCTATTTTGATTTATCTTTGGAGTTTTTGAGTTAACTATTTCAAGCAATCAGTTCTTATACTAGTCTTGCTTCAGATGGTCACGTTCCTAAGACCTTACATAGTCTAAGTGATTATAACCGCTCTCATTAAACCCTCTTACATTTTAGTGAGATTTAAGTAAGAAAGGCACATCAATTTCTATGAATCTACCTTTAAATGGAGAACTCTAGACATTGCAACATAGTGCTCATTAATGCATGAATACTACTAACATGCCAACTATGATATATAGTTACTCTAAGAGATTTATTCATACATATATGATAATGTTCAAGTACAAAAGTTAATTTGCATATGCTAATTCTCAGGCATATAAAGCACTAGCTCAGGATAATAAAATGATAAAAGATAAATAGCTGACCAACTTCTCCAAATCAAAACGAAAGAATTCAACAGAACTTATATATGGCTTCATGTCGTTGTTCCATTACATCTAATTTTCTACATTATTAATATTCATTTAATTCAAACTTGCATCCGGTGTCGCTGTCGTTGAAGTCACTTCTATTCTCTCTCTCTCTCTCTCTCTCGTCCCTTATATTGTTTTAAAAAATAAGAAGGAAAAAAAAAAGTGAAAAGGGAGAAAAAGGGAATTGAGGATGCGAATGCCTTCTTCTCATTTTTGAGGGTGCTTTTTCGAAAACGCTATAAAGTAAGGGTGAACCGTGCAATTGCCGAAGGATCCTTATCCTTTATTCTATTTTTAGCCGAATTCTTCCATAGAGAATCCAAATCCACCTGAATCAATCAGTGTATATTTTCCCAGTATCTGATATGGTTTGGAGCGCTGTTGCAAATCTATGCCAATTCACCCTTTCCAAGCTGATGTGTCGATTCTCCTACAGTTGAGTTGTCTTTGTCTCTCAAAATATCCGGAGGGACGTCGTGGAACTTACCAAAAATAAAAGTTCTAATCTTATATGACATCTTTCTTGTCATTTATTGGGAAGTGATCATCGTTATAGATCAAAGATATATATATATATATATTTATTAATTATTATCCGATTGACCCCGTGGACTAATACATGCAACACGTATATATGATAACATGCATGCCAATTGCCAAGTGACTCCCGATACCATTCTACAAAACATGTTAATTGATTAAAAGGTAAATTGGCTTAAGAGAGCTATATATACAAGAACCAATAAATAATTACTATAAGTTTAATGGGGAATAATTAGTTTCTTACTTTCTTTCCTTTAAATAAACCCACAAATCTTATTCCTCAACGCTTAAAGCATTTTAAGTCTATATATAAGCACAATCTTAATGAATTATGTTAAGATTTTTTGGAGACGACAAATAGCGTTCGTCTTGGTTTTGGTTTAATTAATTAATTATTATAGATGATGTCACTATTTTGACATAATCTCATCTCATGTGAGGGTGGTGTACCTCTTGTACTCTCTTTTATAATAAAATAATTTTGCTTATTTAAAAAATAATAGCTAGCGTTCGTCTACAACTATGATTCACCTTTCTATTACAACGTTATGACTTGAGTTATCTCAAAATATGCGGTGAAGAAAACTATATATGAATAATAGGACTATATATAAATGTACGTCGAAGAACAGCTACGCAAACGGTTGTTGGATAAGTACGTACTAGTGAGATTTTTTCTATAAAATTTATAGCCCATTGGACTAAATTAAATACGTTTGTCGTCAAAGCATGACCAGTAGCCACCAAAATTCCCTTGATCATGATACAAAGCTTGAAGGAGATTGGGAATTGAGGACCCGTAAGGCTCGTTTTGATTTTCTAGGGTGCAATTTGCAAATGGCTATGAACTCAGGGTCAAACGTGCAATAATTCACTGCCTACTAGTTCCGAAGGATCCTTATCCTTGAATTGATCCGTGCCCATATATATAGATCGAATACCTTACCCAACCCAGTGTCTTTCCAAGCTGATGCGTCCAAACTCCTCCAGTTGTCTTCTTGTCTCTCCAAGTATCCGTAGAGACGGCGTCAGCTCAATTATAATATTAGATACTATATACAAATTACAAATTTACAATGCATCTCATATTTTCTTTTTCCTATTATTGGACATTTTTTTGTACAACATCTTTCTTGTCATTTATGAATTTGCATTGGAAGTGATCGTGTAGAGTTAACATGGGGTAATTTTCATCCTGAGGTTTCAGATTTTGGTGAATATCTCCTTGAGATTTTAGACTTTGACAAATACCTCTCTGAAGTTTGGAATTCTTGGCATATAACCCCTTTCATCCTTTGACCGTTAGTCAACGGCCAAATATGGTGGCATTTGTGTAATTTCATTAAAAAATATTATTAAACATTACTTTTAGTTTTTCTCTCATTCAATAGAAACATATTTATATTTCATTTATTTTCACCCTTCAATTATTTAAGTTCGTATGATGTATTATAAAATTTTCAATTATTGATCTATTTTAACAACTTTATAGTTATAACTTTCTAAAATTTAATTTTTTTCTTCAATTAGTTGAGGTTACAAGTCTATTTGCCTACTTTTGATATTTTTGAGAATCACAACATTATTGCATAATTTGCTAGTGACTATGGACATTACTTGAGTTACGCACAATTGTTGTTGAGTATTATGTTAAATATCTCTTTAAAGTGTTGATGTTATTGTGTTAATTTTATTTCATCACATGTATAGTATAAAAATAGAAAATACTTATAATATAATAGTCAAGAATATTATAAATGGATTACACCAAAATTTGGAAATTTAGATAACTAGCAGAAAAAAGAACATACGCCTAAACACTAATTACTCTAATGTTGTATAATTATTTTTTTATTATAAATTAAATACAAAAAATGTATTGTATCATCATAAATGCATTATATACAAAATGTGAGTGAATTTTTTAGAACTAAAAGATTTTTAAAACCCAAGTCTAGTAATAATAAGGAAAAAGTATGAAATAGTTTAAAAAAAATAAAGATAAACTAACTATATAAAGAATTACATCATTGCCATCATATTTACCTTTAACTAATGGTCAAATGATGAAGGGGGCTATATGTCAAAATTTCAAACCTCAGGAAAAGTGGATGAAAAATACCCGGTTAAGATGTGTCTAGTTATCTTTCCACTACCCCTGAATTACTATTAAGCATGCTATGTCTCTATAACATGCCAACTGACTCGGTACCTGGTACCATGTTGTCAATGATATTGGCATAAGCAGGGTTTTATGGACTTAAAGGCGGGGCGTCATGCCTGAGGCATGGGGCACAAGGACCATAGATTTTGACCTTTTTATATATATTTATATTACAATTGAGAGTAAACGAAAAACAAAAAAAAAAACAAAAAGAATGGATTGAGATGTTAATAGAAATATTTATGTTTACATAAATTATAAAATAAATTTTAGTTTACACGTCTATATAAGACGCACAAAGATGTTTTCTTATGCCCTCAACATGTTCCAAATATTAAGAAATTAGTTGATAATTATAAAAATTAATGTCTACTATATTAAATAAAAAGGCACAAAAGCATAAAAAATGATGATAAGTTTGATTTCTATTATTAAAATCATAAAAAAGATCAATTTTGAGTTGGGGAAATGTCTATCTAAAACTTATTATATGAATTTCAAATATTTTCAATATACTTGCTGTTATGTCAAAAATACTTTTTGTAGGTAGTATAAGAATGAAAAAAAAAAAATGTAAACAAAACAAACCTTAATATACTTATTTTTCGTGACGTAACTCCATTAGTTTGGGACATAAAAGTCAGGCCTTTTGTGCTCCGGCTATGGGGACCAAAACTTGTGAAAGTTAAGCCATGCGAAGTCACCTCTTGGCGATTTGGGGTCAAGTTTGCCCAATAAAAAATAAAAACAAGTCCATTGATCGTTATAATGTAAATTGTGTTTAAGGAACTTATATTTTCAGGAAGGGCGCTGACATATCCAGAGTAAAATTCTTAAATTCATAGCAATATTTGTATTATTTAGTATTTTACCCTTTTTAATTTTATAAACAAATACATCTTCCTTTTTGGTTCCTTAAGATCTCCTACTCCAAAAATAGAGATCTTCTCACAATGATAAATTGGATTTCTTTTTTTTCTTTTTTTTTTTGTGTATGAACACAAAATAAAATTAATGAACTCTCCAAAATTTTAAAAAAAATTATAATTGTAATTTCTAGAGTTCTTTTTTTATAAATTCCGGTGAGTTATTTCTAGTAACACTTTCTCTTATTCCGATTGTGTCCGCCACTTAGTCCTTTCAATATATTGTGGTTTGAATTATTTGTTTAAAAGTTGGGTTGAATATAAATATATAATTAAAGCTCGGAGTAAAAGAAATGCCATCAAGTTAAGAAGAATTTTGTTGTAGATTCTGGTGTAGTTTTACTTTTTCTTGGTTTCAATATATTTCCAGTAGAATTAATGTGCCCAGTATAGTCTCGCTACAGTGTTGTAGCTCTTTGTTCTTTTAACCAGTAATGGTGCATTCTAATACATTTCACTAACAATTTTGGTTTGACTAGTCATATTGTCAAAGCACAAAATGTTGTTGTCAAAGTAATTTTTTTGACTTCTCTAATTTAATTACCCCTATTAACGAAGTACATAAATTATGTTTCTAAAATCTTGTGATAATTATTTTCCCAATTGATACTCCTTAATTGTATAGAGTGTAATTTGAACTATTCAATTATTCCATTATTAGTTTCTTCATCTCCGCCTACAATTTTTTTAAAAAGTTATCATTCCCCTTTGACTATATATTGAAACAGAATATGAATATTGAGGCATGGTTTAATAGGCTGCTTGAAGAAGTTAATAGATTATTTATTTATTAAATTTCTATGTACATATATAATAATCATTGTATTTGTGCTTTTGTGTTTAAATCAAATTAGCTGACTAGACGTAGAGGGGGCACTGTGTATGATAAATAGGTTTTAAAATACATTTAAATGCATTATATATGAAACAAGACTTCAATCGTGAGCTAAATTTATTTGCTAATCTGTCAATAAAGCTAAATAATTATAAACAATTAAAATAAGATAAATTTGGCTTTTTAATTTCCAAATCAGTGATGCTTATATACATACAGGTTCATAATGGAATTATATACGTTGTCCATATAGTTTAAAAGATTTCTTTTAATAAAACCAGTAGAGATATAAATATATTTTAATTGACAAGTGAACATGTATATTCCTTATAAATGCAATTTAAGAGGCATGTCTTTTTTTTTTTTCCATCAAAGAATTGAAAATGCTCAATAATAAAGATTGTTTGAAATCGTTAATTGATATCTTTTATACATTAACTAGTTATTTAGCTATTTGTAGTATATTGAGTACAAAGAAAAATTATAGTATTTAATGAATAAGAAGGAAGATTCAGTTGCTATAATTAATGACTAACCAATTAAGACAATAAGATATTAAGGAAATTTTGTTATTTGACTTATATATTGATTGATAAATGGGGTCAATTAGAGAACTCGAAAAAGTTGATTTGGCAACAACATTTTGTGCTTTGACAACATCGCTAGCCTTAAGTAAAACCATAACAAATAAAACAACTAACTATATACTACACTAAATCCTACATCAACCCAGAGTAAATAGGTAATTATGGATTTGTAGCGAAAAAATATATAGGCAAGGCATGTTCAATTATAAAATTTGATTTGCATATCTCGAATACATCAATATGATCAAATGAAAATATACACAGTAACTTCATGGATTATAGAACACTTCCTTTACGTTTCAGATCCTTGGGAAAGACATTTCCTTCCATGGAATATCAGAGCATCATTGGAAAGTAGACAAAAGGCTTGAATCTTGAATATGAAACAAACTAATATAACTGCCCAGAAAAACATCTGGAGGATGTCATATTAGCACGAAAATATGTTACTATAACACGGAGGTATACAGAGAATTAGAAAAGCCAATTAAGACTAATGTTCCCTAACCATATCAGAAGTGGGAATTGCGCCAAGGCAACAAACAAAAGAAGATAATGATGCCTGCTCGAGTCATAACTTCGCACTTCTGCAAAAAGAACTCTCTTCATTGTCTTAACCAAGAAGATTCCCATGCATAAGCATGTCCACGGCAAAAGAAAGTAATAAGCGTAGCCCCAGAAGAACTTTCCTAAGATGGCAAGCGACAATCCTGTGAAAGTATATCCTGCATATGCCACCATGTCGAGCAAAGGTGCCTCTCCACTACCCAACGAGAAAAACGTCATTTTAAGCAAAGCAACTTGAAAAGCCCAGCCTACCACTCCCTTCACAAATAACCAGTTCAGAGCTTCTGGGCTAAATCTGGCAAGGGAATGTAGAATGATTACACTATGTTCCACAAAAGCAGTTCTAACGGTATTTATGAGGCAAAGATCATGATTTCGACGAAAAGAAGAGACATAAAAATACAGCTATCAAATAAAAGGTTTATACTGTACAAATGAACAGAAATGTAAAGAAAAAAGTACTTGAACAAACATCAGCGGAAAAAAGTAGGAGTGGGGAGAACAAGCTGATTTTGAAAGACAAGTCATGCAATTACACAACAGTAAATTACTCAATAACTTTAGAATTGGTCTCAAAAGCTAAGTCGATATTCTATATACATCCTTTTTCAAGAGAATTTGTTTCAGAGGCACAAAGAGAAAGGTGAGCAAAAAAAAGGAACAACTAAGTTGCTGAAAGAAAAGGATATGATATCTCAACTTATCTGTAAAAACACTTAATATCACATCCCACCGCACAACTCCCCCACCCCCAACACACACCCCCACCCCAAAAAAAAAAAAAAAAAAAAAAAAAAAAAGAAGAAGAGAGAAAAGGGAACGACATGATCAGGTTAATAAGCATACGGAGAGAAGGAAAAGGGTGCAGGAAAACAAATTTATCTCCTGGTTAAGCAAATAAGAAATTTGTTTTCCAAGAAATTATCAAGGCCAAATCAAATTCCCTAATACACTATTCCCAAACACTAAACAAAATTCACTTGATAAGAACACCACAAAGTTTCCAAGAATAAGATGTTACACAATAACAATAATAAATACAACATAATATCATGAACTTACTTTGCATGAAGACCTAGCGATAAGCCCGCAAGAACCAAATAGGTACCAAACGCCATAAAGGGTATATACAGGTCTGGAGCGTTTATATCGTATATTGGGGGCTTATAGGAGAGCCTCCCACTAACTGGCTCGGTTATTCTTGTCCAATGGCCCTGAAATTGAACATAAGAGAACAACTCCTTCAAAAAGAACGTCATCACCATAAACAAAGAAATACAACACAACATAAGAAACATAATATCACAGAGAATCAAATCCTCACCCTGTGCAGGAATGGGAAAAGAACCACCTTCAGTTTATTCCTCACGTATTGATCATTGACTTGAAAATAGTATTGAGGGTCAGAAAAGTATCTGCTGATCTGTAGTGAAACAAATAATTACAAGAAAGAAAACGTTAAACCAACGCAAACGAATTACGACGAAGACGGATCTCCTTAACCATCAAAGTACATAAATATTCGATTTTGATTCATCAATACTATCAAAATCCCTTGAATTTAAAACAATTCTAACACAACCCACTTTGAAACAAGTCTCAAGCAACAAATTTATGAGTGCCATTGCAGAAATGCTAAATCTATATAACCCAATAATTGAGCAGAATTACATACATTGCTTTGCACATATTCAGAGCTAGATCCGAATATTTTTTCCCCATAAGCACCTAGTCCGCCTCTAATGAACCCCGAACCCGCACCGTAAAACGCATTCCCAAAAGGGTTGGGCTGCGCATTAGGCTGAGATCCAACATTATCATACATCTCTCTGCAACAAAATATCAAACACCTTCTCTGCAATACAAAAATTGTACACTACACACAACAGATCCTACGTTATTCCTAAAGGCAATGTGAAATTGGATCGATTCAGTTATGTCGGAGATTCAAACAAACTAATTGTGGAGTGAATTTTAAAAAGGTAATAAGATTTGAAAATTATATTGAATAATTTAAATGAATAATGAGAGAGAGGCATATGCTTTGGAGCAAATTAACAACTATTTCTTAGTGGGCTTGTTTGATGGGCGTAAGAATTGGATTGGGTCATAACTTTGCTATAGTTGGGCCTTGCTGGTTTTGCTACTCTTGATTTTGATCAAATCTTGTTTAATAAAATTTTAATTAGAATCTCAATTTTAAAACTTCAATTGTTTGTTTATTTTTGAGGAAGTAAGCCTGTATTGATTTAATTACTGGCCCATGTACGATTTACTAGTACATAATGGAGGACGACCTGACTTAATTTATTACTTATTAATTTGGAAAGAAAAAAATTGTATGCTCCGTGCTTTAGTAAGTAGGAAATTGACCACTGAATGTAGCCATACAAGAATCGATCCTAAACAATATTTGAAAAAAAGAAGTGAATTAACTCATTTTGTTTGAAACAAGAAATTAAAAATGTCTCCCAATTAGGACATATGGACAGGAAGGTTCAATAGCCAACTACCCTTAATAAGTAATATTATTGATCTTATTGTAGGTTAAATACACCCTAATTAAGCATTATTTGTTAAAATAGGGATGGCATATTGACACTTGTCATCCACCTTATCTAAATTTGTCACCAAATCATCAACTCGCACCACTCTTAAAACACAAGAGATCGAAGAAGTCTTGTCTCTCTTTCTCTACCAAAAATCGTTATATTTTCACAAATTTAAGAAAGAAAAAAGACCATGAATAACTTGATTCTCTCCTCCGATCTGTAGGCATCTTGAAATCTCTTCGAGTCCAGCCATATACACACAAACTTTTATACATAGTACGGATCAGCTTTTAAATATAAATTAACTTGGTGACATATGTCATCCTAAGAGTCATGGGGGCTTTTATGTCTTCATCTTCCTAACAAATCTTCAATTTTTTTTTTTTTTTTTCTCATCAAAGATCTTACGTCTTATAATTTATCGAGCGTGTAATCCATTTAAGATTTAGACTAAATTTTATAAATTCATTTGGGTACTGATTTATTGAACCCCTTGTATGGATACCACAAAAATTGGTGCAAATCGTGAGCCCCTAATTATCATCCGGAAATAGACCATGCGAGTGATTTAGTGCATAACTTCAATACACACAAAAGATGTGAATCTTATGGTACGCTTGTTACTAAAACTCAGTCTAATTAATACTAAACTAAGAAAATTGTCAAACTATAATTATATTGTTTTTTAACTAACACTACAAACAAATCTTCCGCGGCATCTTTTCTAATACTACTTGGATCTTTGGTTTAGTCTAACAATAATAAATATAAGGTGATCATGTGGAGTCGAGCGAATGGCAAAAAATACCTCTATATTACGCGTATGGGTGGAATATGTGGTCAAAAATCAAAATCCAATAAGTTAATGTGCTGTTGTTTGGACTTCGTCGATATAAGTTAAGAGAATTTGCCGAAGGAACGAAATTCATACACACATAAAGAAACACAATTAAGAAGAATGGCCGTACCGAAAAAAAAAAAAAAAAGAGAGCTTAAAACGCATCAATGTGAAAATATTGTAGTCTCCTAAGTTAAAGCTTCAAAAAAAGAGAAAAGCTTCAAGTCCTCAAGTGAATTCATGTGGTCGAAATTGTTTTTATTTGGATTACTATGTTTGTAGTATTCAGCTATTGAGGGAAACATATATATATTTTTTTTCTTTTGTAAAAGGAGCCATTAAACACTACAATTATTACCGAGGCAAATTCCGAGATAGTCCCCATAGGGCAGGCACATTAGTCCCCATAAATTACCGAAGCAAATTTTGAGTAGTAATTTCTGTGACAATTTTTTCATGACAAATAATGAATTATTTTGTAGTGAACTTTGTACAAAATTAATTTAACACCCTAAAATATCTATGCGTTTATCATGCGTGCTAATTTTGTGGCTAAAGATAGCCTAACTGTTGATAGGAAGGGAGAGAAGAAAGGACAAAACGAGCACGTCCACCAAGTTTCTCTAAGGCTATGTTAGATTTGTTGAAAAATAAAAGAATTGAAAAAGCAATAGAAGAAAACTTGGTTTTAAGTTTTAAGTGTTTCGCTGCGTAGGAACTTCTCCAACAGAAATGAAAATTGTGGAAAAATAGAACAATATTTCCTAAAGATTTTGAACCAAATTTTCTCCCTCCCTCCTAAACAATAGCTGGAACCATTAACTCAACAAACTTCAAGGTTTGTTTTCCTCTTGCATAAAACTGAAAATAAAAATCATCAATTTTTAACATATTGTTAATTACTAAAGTCTACTAAGATTGGAGTATTTCAAATCAAAGACTTTATACACGCACTTTTTTCTTTCTTTTTGTGCATATTCTATTTATCAATCTTCTTTATTTACCAACAAGTAGTGCTATATTTAAAAAGCTATTATTTTAATTTTCTTATTCCAGGTTATCATCATCTCGCTTTTAACTTAATCATTATTTTCACCTTGTGCTCTAAGTTTTTCATGATCTTAACGAGGTACTTTTATGTCTTTTTCGTCTTAAGCGTACTTATAACCAAGTAATCATTTGTTTTTTGAAGTAAAAGAATCTTGGCCGAATTAGTACATTGTAAGGGAACTTAAGAAAAATTTCAAAGAAAACTTCAAACTAGAAGTATATATTATATATTAGGGAGATGACATATACAGAGCAAATTACCTCTATACAGAGCAACTTTTTGTTGTTTACTTTTATCCTCCTTTTGAATTTATTGTTCAATTCATTTTCCTTTTTAATACTTATCGTAATTGGTAGAATCTTTAAAAACTTAATTAGGACAATTTTGTTTCCAATTTACAAAATGGAAAGATTACATTACAAAGATGATAAAGAACTCACAATAAGTATATAATTAATTATTTTTCAATTCTTTCTCAAAGTTCTGTTCTCTGTTAAAATAATTCCCAGAAAACATTCAGCAACTTTGCCGCGAACATTATTGGGCAATAGGTGAATTGATTTGTTATGTGTTTCAGTAGGTAATTGTGAATCTATGATAGTAATGATCGAGCTCTCATTGCTTTCTTGTTTTTATCATTTTCATGCTTCAAGTTTTTGCTTCACATAATCACGCATAGTTAATCCTAAACTTTTCTTTATGGAATGTGATTTTTGCACAACAAATAGAATTGTTGGTCCTACAAGTTTGAAAAAATAAATTTACAGTTACTATCTTTTAAATTTGCAATAATACACATCTGATGTACAAGTTTAAGCAGCTTTTTTCAAGCTAATATATATATATATATATATATATATATATATATATATATATATATATATATATATATATATATATATATATATATATATATATATATATTATTGAAATATTTGTAGCTAGCTTGTACATTTTAATTATTCTACATAAAATATATAAGTAATACAACTTGCTTGTGAATTAATTTGAATAATGATCAATTTGTAGAATAACTGGAACATATATTAAAGTTTTGAAATTCGAAATTTGTGGCATTCAATACGTACTGTACCAATTTATTTACATTGTTGAATTCAATTAACTTATTCAAATGAGTTATTAATTATCTTTATAAAAGGAATGTAATTTTTTCATTCTATAAATTGAAAAGAGAATTGTCCTAATTAAGTTTTGAAAATCCTACCAATTAAGATAGGTATTAAGAAGGAAAATGAATTGGACAACAAATACAAAAAGAGTATAAAAGTAAACAACAAAAAATTGCTGGTATGGAGGGATCTTGCTGATGTATATCATCTCCCTATATATTACTCTATTTAGGTGGTGTTTGCAAACTCTTCTAAAAAAAGCAGAAGTTCAAAATTCAAGTTCAAGCTCAAAAAATCACTTTAAGTCATAAGTTGAAAGTGTTTGAAAAACAATCTAAAAGCTAGATTTTTCGTGGTAAGGTGTTTTCAAGAAAAAAAGTGATTCCACTGATTTTCTTATAATTTGACTATGATACCCTTTACTTATACATTATCAACATTTAAATGTATTGCCATAAAAAACTATTACAACTTTAAAATATTGAACTATAAGTTTCGATTTAATTAAAGTGAACTAAATTTTGATGTATCCATAAAACTCAATTTGATGAATCGCTAAATAAATCATATTGGTCAACATGATAGGAAAGAATTCTCGTAGAACAAAAAAAATGATAGAAAATAATTCAAATGACTAAAAAGAACATGTATCATATTGGTCAACATGATAGGAAAGAATTCTCGTAGAACAAAAAAAAATGATAGAAAATAATTCAAATGACTAAAAAGAACATGTAAATCATTTCTAGAGTGATAAGGCTTTTTTTTTTTTTTTTTTTTTTCTCGTAGAAATCCTAAGTTGCTTCAATTAACATTTAATTTTATGAGATATGTTGTGTGATTTGACAATAGAAGATAAAGGTATAAATGGATAAATAAAATTTAATTTATTTAAAAAATGCTACCATAAGCTAGAAGCACTCCTTTAGCAGCTTCAAGATTGTGAGGGTTTTTAGCTTAAAAAAAGTTTTCTAACCATAGAAGCTAGATTTGCAAACACTCCAAACTACTTAATTTAAGTTAGAAGCTGTTTTTTGCTTTTTTTAAGAGTTTGCAAACACCACCTTAGTGGAGAAAAAGTTTCATAGAGTTTTTCTTAGGGATAATTATAGCTACACCCCCTGAGATTTGGTGTAATTACAGACACCACCCCTGAGGTTTGAGAAATTAGAGAGACCACCCCTGAGTTTTGCTTAAACCTTACAACAAAGTCCCTCTATTGAATTTATGGATGGAGACTTCCAATTTTACCCTTTGTCAGTTTGAATTAATATTATGCAAAGTTTGATTAGCTTTCTTTATATAAAATATATATCATTGTTTAAAGTGTATCAATACCTTTTTAATAAGAATTATATTGTTGAAAAACTGAAAAGTAAAAGTAAATTTTTTGAAAGAAAGGCACATGTACTTAATTAATCATTTATTTAAATGTAATTGTAAATATTTTAAAAAATCATAATATTATTTTTCTTGTTTATACATTATAGTTTATTCCAATAATATAAAAAATAAAAGAATACAATATGCTAGAACTTTTTCATTCATCTCGACAAAAAATACACAAAAAATGAAACAACATAGTTTTATAATTTGCAAGTTTTGAATAATATTTGGGTATCAAAATTTATTACACATAAAAGGAAACAGAAAATTTAAAAGAAAGGGAGAGCTCATCAAACCAAAGAGAAAAAAGAAAAATCAACAAGTCTTTTGTAATTGACTTATTCTTTTAGATTTTCTAACCAAAAAAATGAAGAGTATTATTGTCGTTTACATGACATAAGTTAGTTACAGGGGAGGTCTCTATAATTTCCCAAATCTTAGGGGAGGTATCTGTAATTACACCAAACCTCAGGGGGTGTAGCTGTAATTATCCCTTTTTCTTAATATATCATATTTTCATTTTGTCTGTATTCTCTCCCGTGGATCTTTGGTTCAGATTCTCGCTATACGTAATACGATGATATGACACTTCACTCGTATATATATATATTTGGATGTAAAAAGAGAAAAAACGACGATATATTGACGTACACGTGACTAAATCTTCCATAGTTAAATACAAGTTGAACATTATTTGATAAAATTACTCGAAACCCGAAACTTTAATTTTCAGCATTAGGCCGGTGCACATGCATTGCTCACGTGTGTCTGAAAACAAGAATATTTCATAGATGTAACATGGGGTACTGTGTTTAATTTGAAATTAATATATAAATTATTCAAGAATCTGTAATATAACTACAGAAAGTCTGGTACGCATTAATTAGTTTAAGGAAGATAAGTACGTATAATTAATTAGTTTAAGAAAAGATAATTAGTACATAAACAAAAAATATGATTTATATATTCTTTTTAAAAAGAAAAAAAGATAAGCCGGCCATCCCAACAACCAGCCAAAGAAATTGCGACAATCTTTCGAATGCCCACGTATTGACATACATACACATTACAATCATCATCACTATATATAATACATACACACACAGAGCACATGTGACAATATTATATCGAGAAACAAAAAAAGAATATTTATGGCGTTAGATGCAGAAGCAGTGGTGAAGGAGCTACGGTCCACCTACACCAGCGGCAAGACCAAGACTTATGATTGGCGGGTCTCACAGTTGAAAGCCATTCTCAAAATAACAGCCCACCATGAGAATGATATACTCGAAGCTCTTCGTTCGGACCTCAACAAACCTGAGCATGAATCTTTTATTCACGAGGTCGGTGGGCCCCACCCAATACTATGTTGTTTCAGTTTTCGTGTGTGTTTTTTCAAGTCAATGATTAGATGAAGATCTTTGTTCTTGTTCTGAGAATCATTACATGCTTTGTGTTTTTAGTATCCACCAATAATAATAATTGACTTATGGTTCTTGTTGTGGATAATTAGTTTAAGAACTGATTTGTTTAGAATATTTTTGTTCAACTACTTTTTATAAAGGCAACTTATATTTATGGATTGTTTGTTGCCTCTATAGAAAAGGGTAGAGGAGTGTAATGGACGTGCTTTTACCCTTGTAACATTAGCTGTTTTTGAAGAATGCACTGATGACTGATTGTGCTAAACCGATGATTGTGCACTGGTCCCCTGGGATGAGATATTTATGGCTTTTATTATTATTATTATTATTATTTCTCAAAATGGTCTTTTGCTTTTTCATGTTGCTAACAACTATGCAGCACAATTGTTCTGTTTTCTTTCTTCTTGCTGAGAGTTAATGCATCTTAATTTAGGCCTTCCTTGTTGAATATATTACATATATTGAAAGAGTTTCCCTTGTATGTTCTGTTGAAAGACTTAGTTACTCAACTGCTTAGGCCTGTCGGTATTCGAACGACGAGTTTGTGGCGTACCTTGCTTATCATTGAACCTTTTGCCACATATCTCAATTGTACTAAACTGGATTTTATTGTTCTGGAAAATGACCAAATGGTTTAAGTTGATTAAAACTCGATCAAATGCAGTCACTAGCGCTGTCCAATAATCCTTGCAGCTAGCTTAAGACCATCTTTTTCCTAGTTGATTTATGTGTAATGGCCTTGTCCAGTGATTTTAGCTGCAGCTTGTCAGAACTATTCATAAAATAGGGGAAGGCACTTATTACATACTGTTTTATTTTGAGCCATGAGTAGGATATTGTGCTCCTTCTGGACTTATAACCCTCTAGTCGTCATGTAATGTTCACTAATTAGGACGCTTACATTGAAATATCGAATTTGATTGAAGTTCAAGTTTCCTGCTGAGGTTTTAGCTTGAGTTCCCTTCCTCCTTTTTCTGTTTAACTTCTGTATTTAATGAGCTCTAGTATGAGTTACGTTTTCACTTTTACTGCCTCTTCACTTTGGATATCTGACTTATATCTTCTTATATATAGATTTCTGGAATATCATCAGCATGCAAGTCGGCGTTGAAGGAACTACGTCAATGGATGAAACCAGAAAAAGTAACTTGTGTATTCAATTAAAATATGAAAGCTGTAAAAGTTCTCCTAGTGATCAGTAAAAGTGTAATATGATGCTAATATTGTTTTGTAATTGCAGGCAAAAACCACGATGGCCACTTTCCCCTCATCAGCTGAAATAGTGCCGGAACCTTTGGGGGTCGTACTCATATTTTCAACTTGGAACTACCCTTTTCGTATGTTCATCAAAAGTTCTTTAGCTTGATTTGTTCTTATTTCTCGACTCATATTACTTTATTCACTTTTGAACTGATTGGTTTCAGTTTAACCTCTGACTTATATACTAATTTTTTTCGATCTTCTCTCCTCTTCTGATCTGATTCTGTACTCGCCAAAGGTCTGGCGCTTGAGCCAGTCATTGGAGCAATTGCAGCTGGTAACGCTATTGTGTTGAAGGCATCGGAAGTAGCCCCCGCCACATCCTCAGTGCTCTCAAAACTTCTTGGCGAGTATATGGATACCTCGGCTATCAAAGTTGTGGAGGGTAGTGTGCCAGAAACGACAGCATTGTTGGAGCAAAAATGGGATAAGATATTTTATACAGGCAATCACAAATTTAAACATTCATTTTATTACTATTATTATTTGTTTCCTGGAAATCTTTTGACAATCAGCCCCAAGAACTTATTCACAAATGCTGGTTTAAAGTTACTTATCTCATCACAGGAACACAAAGAAGGCTTTATTTTGTTTTATTAGAATTATTTATGCTGATCTCAACAATATTTTCAATAGTAAATAGTTTTATGATCTAATTTTTTTAATAAACAAGTAATTCAACAGGGAATGGGATGGTGGGGCGCATCATATTATCTGCTGCTGCAAAGCATCTTACGCCTGTCGTTTTGGAGCTTGGTGGGAAATGTCCGACAGTCGTTGATTCAAACATCAACATAAAGGTAGTTTTACCGACCAAGTTTGTGTTATAGATGCAGTCATTCAATAATAGACGCCAAATTTAAAAATTATGTGGAATAACAACCAAAATGTTTATACTTTGATATTTTGTTTTTCGTAACACATACAAACCCAAGATGACCGAATCTTTGACCTATTGTTAGAAGTGAAGCGTCTGATGACCAGACTACGCTTTCATCGTTGTTTGTGTACTTTCTTGTTGTTCTACATTAGTTTAGTTAGTCGTCATGTAAAGTTACTCTGCATTTAACAGGTTGCTGTGAGAAGGATAATTTCAGGAAAGTGGGGATGCAACAGTGGACAAACCTGTGTTTCCCCTGATTATGTAATAACTACAAAAGGTTATGCTTCAAAATTGGTAAGAAAATTCATCTGATTGAAAATCCATCTCGTGTAACTCAAAAAGAAAACATAGCTTTTCCTTTTCTGTTATATCAAAGTGTTACATGACGTCTCAGGTAGATGCACTTTCGTCTGAAATTGAGAAATTCTATGGAAAGGATCCTTTGCAATCAAACGATTTGTCGAGTATTATAAACTCCCGTCATTTTGATCGCTTAGCAAAATTATTGGACGATGAGAAGGTATCTGGTAAGATAATTTTGGGAGGTCAACGGGATGTTACTAAGCTGTAAGTTCTAAGTAGCTTGGTTTTGCACTCTGTTCCTGCTTACCTGATGATCTTTCACCAGTAGATAAAGATTCCCATTGTCTTTCTGCTTTTCATTTTTACAGGAAGATTGCTCCCACTGTTGTACTTGATGCACCATATGATTCCCTGATCATGAACGAGGAGATCTTTGGTCCTTTACTTCCGATCCTCACGGTATAACTTATTAAGCTTTGGGTAGATTTTGCCTTGAAAACAACTTTGGATGCCACTTGGTTGGCTGAAGTTTCGATATTAACTTTGATTTCTTATGTGTTGTTTTTTGTTTTCTAATGAGAAGGTCGAAAATATTGAGGATAGTATAGCCCTGATTAATACAAAAGAGAAGCCACTTGCCGCGTATCTGTTTACAAACGACAAAAAGCTCAAGGAGGAGTTCATAAGAAACGTCTCAGCAGGGAGCATGGCTATAAACGAGACAACGCTGCAGGTAAGCCTTATTCCTTGTACAATAAGTATCCTTTAGGGTTAAGCAAATGCCAACACGAGATCAAACAAATGTAAATGCATGTACGCTCACTTGATTTGTTTAAATTAAGTTCAAAAAGTTAGAAAGAGGTAAACATATGACTTGGTGTTGCAGCTTGCAGAGCACAGTTTGCCATTTGGAGGTGTAGGAGAAAGTGGAATGGGAGCGTACCACGGGAAATTTTCTTTTGATGCATTCAGCCATAAGAAGGCAGTTTTAGTACGTAGTTTTGCTGGGGATATAGCTGCAAGGTACCCACCGTATAGCTCTGGAAAGCTAAAATTCTTGAAAGCACTGTTAAGTGGGGATATAGTTGGTATTATTCGATCTTTGCTAGGTTGGTAAATATATTAATTTTAGGCGGATGACTGCTGTAAGATGAAGATGTACATCTGTTTGTTTTCTTTGTTTTTTGTTCAAAGGCTGTTGTCTCGTGATCAGACATTAATCTATCGTGGCTAAGGACATTATAGCCAAATAAGTCGATCTTTTTTTTCTTCCTCGTCATACTTCTAATACAAGCAGAAAAGGCAAGAGAAGTTTAGTGCTTCGCCCTGTTGAAGTATAAAAGCCCTCATCTCTACATTAAAAAGTGAATTACAAAATACTGTATTATTTCTGTTTTTGCAAAATCTTGATGTTTGAGCTTATGTTGTAGAATACCCGGTTGAGACGATTTATATTGTCACAGTACAAAGGATTCTGTGAAGACAGATCCATGAAATTGAGTTCTTTTTTTTACTGGTGTGCAAATTTGTAGAGGGAGGAATCGGAAGAACGGATCAAAATACGACAGATGAATATGAAACCATTATGCAATGGAGGCATACACGGAAAAGCATCCCCTTTATGCCGTAAGTTTTAGGTTCACCTTTATCACCTAGAACTAAGTTGGTTCTGAACTTCCAATGGAACAGACCAAAGTTTGTTCCATCATAAGTTAGTCTAGTTTTAGTATATATTGCAACTACAATCTTGAGAAAAGCAAAGGAAATGAACCTCAAGCATTCCTAAAGTTTTCCATTTATGTGCAACAGAGATGTGACAACAGAAAACCTGATTTTTACTTCAGAAAGAATTTACTGCCATTTTTACTCCAGTATGGTAGGATAAAGATAATGCATCTCCAAGATTGTCAATATTACAAAATTTGTATTAAACGACACAGATGAACACACATTGATTCTGTATTAACCACTTTTACCCGTAGAGGCGTAGACAAGACATGATTACATAAGTTAATATATGGTTTCACATGAGAATTTTGGAAATGGCTAAACCCATTGATCTCGATATTCAACTCATGAATGTGTTTTGTAACTAATAAAACTGAAGACATTTTTTTGCGAAAGGGACAACTTTTTGTATTACCCTACTTTATTTAAGATACTCCTTTTTGCTACAAAACTTCCCATTTAACGCTAGCATAACTTAACCCTTGTGCACTTATTCGTGCATGTGAATTGTTACTAAGAACAGTTAAGCAGTGTAAAAAGGACAACATTTCATATATATTACTTTGACATAATCCCTTTTGATACAAACCTTCTCTTTTAACTCAAGCAGAACTAAACATTTTTGGAGTTATATTTAGAGTATCTCTCCAAATTCATCTTTTTATATACTCAAATATGTATTGCCGAAGAAACAGAAAAAGAAGTTCATTTTCCCAAACCAGGAATCACCTCTTCCTTAACATAAAGGGCATTTTTTTTTCTTTGTATTGTTTTCAGATAATTTTATCCTTTTCCATTTCCCTTTTTAGTCTTGATTACTCCACTCTAACAAAAACTCAAGAAAAAACTTCTTTGCTAACACAGAAATATCTGTTCATTAATCGTATGCTGCAAAAAGTCAAGCAGGAATTTATGTTTTGACATTCATGATATTTCTGCAGGAAGTAAGTTTACGGTATGTGGAAAAAGAGTGAAGATGTAGTGCACCTGCACTAATGTGTTTTTCCTATATCTGAATAAAGGTTATGTCAATCTGTTCTAGAATGTCGGAACTCGCTCTATATATACGATCTTCATATTCCTTAGTACGAACCTAAAATATTGAGTTCTAAAGTACAATCTTGCATGTGGAGTTTAATTCGATTCTCAAAACCTGCTAGCTTTCAAAAGATGAGAAATCCAGAGTTGATGGTGGCTTTTATTTTCTTTCTACTTCCCCTATTTACGCATGGTCTTTCATCAGATTTTAATCAATCTTTCGATCAAAATAAGATGCAGCCAGCTCCTTCTAATCAACATGACGTCTTACTGCGCTATGCAATTCAGGGAAATCTACATACAGGGTAAACTCTTTTCATCTCAAGCATGCACTTTCATTCCGTTTATCATCCTCAATTAAACCGATTTCTTGACGTCCCATTTGTTAAGACTAGAACTAGACTAATTAAACATCCCAATTAAACCGATTGATCATCTCAAGCATGCACTTCAAACCAATTTCTTAACATCCCATTTGGCGAAACTGTTAAAAATTTACTCCATCTTTTCATGATAGTGATTGATATGGCTTCGAAATATGTCTTGCTTACATTTCCTGTTAATATTATCTTCTTACAACTTGAACCTGTTTCATTCACCAAAAGTGTTGGATTTGGGTGATCTTGCAGGTTATTTGTCGCGATCATCCGGATGGGACAACTACTCAGAGATTACCGTTTTGACATTGACACTGGCAGTGACGTCACGTGGGTTGAGTGTGCTGAACCTGGTGGTGCTCACAAGGTAAACATTCCTAAATCAACTGGAAGTTTTTTCTGTTATATGTTATCTAACAGATGCTTTCTGTCTTATTTGAATTTTCAGGCTCCTATTCAAGCCTATGTTCCTCACAACAATTTCGTTCCAAAAACTGATCCATTATGCTACACTGATTCATCAGAAGTTCTTCAAAGAGATAGATGTGAGTTCACTGTTACATATGCAGACAGTGGTACTTTTCGCGGTTGGATGGTCAGAGACAACTTTCATCTCTATGACAAAAACAGGAGAACACCTTCTCTAGCATTTGGGTGAAACTTCATTTCCCTTCTCCCTATAGTTTAAATAACATTGTTTTTTTATGTCATTAGGTAGTTTTACATTTAAAAGTTTTATGCTTTTATGCAGATAAATTCTACTGCATTTTTTCGTTAAAATAAGATAATATAGCTAATTTTGCTTTGAGTTTTGGATCCATTGTAACTGCAGGTGTGGGACTTTTACCAGACCTCGGGAACAAGATCAAATGAAATTCGATGGGGTTCTTGGACTTGGCAAATCCAAATTTAGCTTTCCATCACAACTGAAACATTTAGGATTAACAAAAAATGTTCATGGACATTGTTTGAGCAGACACGGCAGAGGATTCGGATTCTTTGGGTCCGGTCTTGCTCTATCAGCCCACGCTGTCTGGTTAAGAATGAAACCAACGTGAGAAAAACGGCCTCATCACACTCTCTTTCTTTCTCTATTCAACTGTTAAATGATCAATCAATATCAAAGTTCTGTAATGAGCCCCTTTTCTTCTTAAACCATGTACTGCAGAATAAGCCACTATGTTATTGGACCTGCGACTCTTAGTCTTGACAACTTACATCCTCGGCTTAACAATATCGATATAAACTTGGATAGTGGGAGTACCTTCACATACTTCAACTCCACTATTTATAGAGCTTTATACGACATGGTGATTCTCAGACAACCTTAAAGTTCTCATTGATTTCTTGCACTTGTCATCAACTTATCCTAGGCTCCATTCCTTGTTCTAGGTACAGGGCGGTCTGAGGGGGGCGCCGTTATCTTTAGATCATGCAGATCAATTCCTTCCTGTCTGCTGGAAACTAGATCGTCAGGATATCACTAACATTGATCAGGTGAAACGATACTTTAAGCCCATCAAACTCGACTTTACAGAAGGGAAAATTATAACATTGCAACCCAAAGATTATCTTATAATCTCGGTAAGCAGAAGGCTTTACAGATCAGTTTCTATTTTCAACCATAGAAGATTGACTGTTACCATTGTTTACAATTCCTGGTAACAAAATCCTCTCTTTTCAGATCAAGAAGCATGTATGCTTCGGGATACTACACGAAGAAAGTCTTGGAGATGTGAACATACTAGGAGGCAAGAAATGTTTCAAAATTTGAGCTGATAATTCAAAAAAATGTTGAGATTTCATTTACCCTTTTGGTAATATAACTCCATTTTATCTGCAGATATTTCAATGCTAGACAAATTGGTGATATACGATAATGAGAGAGGCCTTGTTGGATGGGATCCTATACCTGTACCGTCATGCGCCAATTCCCCTCGGTTTGATTTTTTCCCCTGGTCATGTTTTCACCTCCATTTTTTTTTTTTTGGATTTAATGGTGTTAGTCAATCTTATGTATGTAATGTTGGTGTTTTTGTCTGAACAGCAGTGGAAGTGACATTGCCTTTCTTGAACCTGGTTTAGACTGATGTTGGAGCAGCATAGGATCAAGTTGAATGATGAATAAAGATGCTGAGAAAGACAGCCTCACATATGGCATAATGTCTCAAAGTTATACATATTACATATTAGAGAATTTGAAGTGGTTAATGTAATTGATGATTCTGAAATCTGCCATGTAAACATCTTATGTAATACAATAAAGTAACAAAACAATACATTTAATGTCGTAGATTTTTGAATTGGATATTTACGCGCACAAATCCCATTCTATACCCCCTAACCATCATATAAATTTTTTATTATAAATACAAGCTAGACCAACATCAGTAGGCCACCTTAACTATAACTACCAATCAGTAGATCAACACTATTTTTCTGCATCAATAACATTTAGCAGTTGCACGTATACACTCGTACACAACCAGACACACTGGTCCTACTTCAAATTCACTTCGCCGGAGCCGCTACCCAGAAGAACGCGATGCATCTAGCTAGGTACATAATGTCATCTTGCACCACAGTTGAGGCCTCCGGGACTGACATGATCACCACGTCCTCCTCGCGCCTTGGAATTACACCTTTCTTGTTGTAAACCCGGCACAACACCCAATATATATAATCATGCAGCTGCGGAAACACAACAAATACATTTCTTAATTGTTCAAAAAAGGACACAAATAATTTTAGGAGATTGTTATCTCACCATGCGGCTACTAAGAGCGGGCGATCAACGTCCGCCATGCATATATAATCAAATCAGTCTTTTGGCCATGCCGGAGTAGAAGACCAAAAGTATTCTTTATCCCGACAGGCTTGTCAGCGCCTGTGGCTTTCCAGTACCCACTGCTGGCACACCGATTAGGCCTATGCGAGAAAAATTAAGTACCATTCTTTCTAAAGCCAATCTTGTAAAATAAGTAAGAAATATTCAATATGTACAGTTAATTTGATTTCTGTATTTGATTTTTGTACCGGGCAAGTTCCATGGATCGTGTTTATAGAGGTCAATTTCTGCAATAATTGGTTGTGAAGTGCATGGATAACTAACTCTTCGCCTCTAGGGTGGAATCGGAATCCAACAGGTAATTGCAAATCCACGTTTGCCACTTTTCTTTTTTCTTAAGTTTCATTCAAATTTTGGAAAATTGAAATGGTGAAAGGAAAGAAGGGGTTTGTGAAACTTAAGAATAAGGGTGATCAATATATAGAAGATGAAGTAACGTGGTGCATTTTGTAGAGACGAGTGGAGGTGATAGGTGGGCGGACCCAGGATTTTAATTAACCATGGGCTACCTAAGGTGAATAACATAACAACAAAAGCTAAAGATAATTTCAAATAATGGTGAACTGTAAACACTTTTTTGCAATAAAAAAGACAACAATCGATAAAAACCACAAGCGGAACAGAAATCACATGCCAAAAAGATGAAGTATCAAAGATACCTCAACAAAATCAATGCAAATTATTGCTTTGAAACAACTTTTTAAAAAATAACATTTTAGGGCGTATATTAAAATAAAATAAGATTATCTATTCTTAAACAACGTAAAAATAAATATGATGAGAATATATCATTGCAATAACTTCAAGTATTTCTTTTTCTTACAGTAGTGAGAGGAAATTAATTGAATCCCTATTTTTCATTTGCTTTCATAACATATTTTCTTCTTAACATATTTATTGGCCTTCATCCAGTTTTTTGTGTTCACTTTAATATATAATTTATGTATTTTTAAATTGGAAAACAAAAAAGCAGTGAAAATAATATGAACTTTGTTTTATTGTACCAAACTATTATCCAACATAAATATCCCTCTTGAATGAAAATTTATATATGGTGCTAGAATCGGGATCCATAAGTACAGATATATTAAAATTAGACTTAAATTGTTTTAAAATTAACTATAAGGCCCAATGACCCCACTCTCTTTCTTCTTATTTTGTTAAAAAAAAAAAAAGTCCAAGAAACAAAGTCTTATAAGCCTATTATACGAACCAACAAGTATTAATCGTCCCTTTTTTTTCCCTTGGGGCCCACCACTTATAGATCCACATGAACCAAGCACATGTAATTGTTTCTCAGTCATCTTCTCAAAATTTAACGGATCCTTATACTGTTAAACTCTCAAAACACTCTGTTTTTTCTTCTTTCTGAGAATAAAAGTGAAAGGATTTCATGGGCTAAGATGTAGTCAAGCATACATAAAAACAAAAACTGAAAAGATTACCCCGGGCTACAGCCCTACCCAGCCCAAGGGTAGGTCCGCCCCTGGGTGTCTATATCTATATTGGAACGTCTAGGGTGTAGGGGGTGCACTACAGACTTCCCTCACATTGCATGTGAGTCCCACCCATATATATATATATATATATATAACTAGATGTATATATTATATGTATTAATTATCACACATATTATGTTAGTAATATAATATTGTATTGTATTGTATAACTATATAATATTTTATTATATTATACTATTATAATATTTACCTTACCTAGATTTATATGTATGCATATAGTATATATTAAACATGAATGTTTAATAGATATGACATTAATACTATATATATATACTAGTAAATTTAATTTAAGTGTAATAAATTTTAATTATGTACTTCATTTTTTGTCATTTCATGAACTTACTCAATTCCTTCATTTCATTTACAATTTTGTTATACTGCTTTTTGAAACTTAATATATTCTTTTCTTACTATTTTTATATAGTAAATAAAATAAGGGTGATTACCTAATAAAAAATCTAAAAGTAGATTTTTTATTTTCAGGGTTACTTTAACATTTTCTTTAGATATCTTTACAACGAAATGTGTATTCTTTAATCAAAAAATAATTACGGAGACAAGTTTATGTACTAAATTAAAGATACTTTTATTAAGTGTTGCATTAATAATACACATTAAGAAAGAAATTATTGAGTATTTTGTTATTAATTTTAGTTATAATTTAATATTCACTCAAAGTTTGCAAAATACAAATATAGATGTCCAAGTGAACATAAATATAGAACATTCCTAGTAGTGTAAACCAAATTTCTACTTTCATAGCATATTTTGTTATATATTATGTAATTTTATTTTAATACTTTTGTAAATTTTAGCTATAATTGTGTTAGTTTAGAGTTACTTTTATTGTTATCTTATATTAAGTATATATCTAGTTCTCAAGGTGCTTATATTGTCACGGTGATTTATTATATTGAAAATGAAGTAAAAATAATTATTTGAATATGTATATTTGAAAAAAATGTCCACGTGACTTCGCCCCCTAAACAAAATTTCTGGCTCCGCCCCTACAGACAGTAATGCACCATGGCTAAGGGCATTATGGCCGAATAAGTCGATTTTTTTTTTCTTGGTTTAATGCTTCGCCCCATGGAAGTACAAAAGCTCATTATAAAAAGTGCATTATAATTATAATATGCGCTATATGACTATATCATTTCTACAACACTACAAGAAAACTGAGCAACAACGATGGAATTAATGACGACAATTTAGGTTTCACTGACGGAAATTTTTATTTCTGTTGGTGAAAGTCTAAATTTCGTTGGAAACGGGCGTCGCTGTTGCTCAGTTTTTTTGTAGTGCAATCGCAATATCTGATTTTCAAGCGTATTCTAATACTTCAGTATAGAGAGATTCAGTGAAGATGAATATTATTAATGAAAATGAGTCCTTTTATTAGAGGTATGCATATTCATACAGAGGGGAGAACTCCGAAAAATGAAAAAGATCAAACTATGTTATATTAGTGTATGACAAATGAATATGAAACCATTATGCAACTGAGGCATACACGGAAAAGATCCCTTTATGCCGTTATAATTTTAGGTCACCTTCATCACCTAGCTAGAATTAAGTTCTGAACTTTCAGCGGAACAAATTAAAAAAAGTTTATTCCAAAATAAATTAGTATTAATTGCAACCACTATTGAGTAAAGCAACACTTTTGAAACTGATATTTGAAAACCTCACTCAAGCATTCCTAAAGTTTCCTATTGTTGTGCAACAGAGATGTGACGACAGAAAACCTGATTTTTACTTCAGAAAGAATTTACTGCCTTTTTTACTCCAGTATGCTAGGATAAAGATAATGCATCTCCAAGATTGTCAATATTACAAAATTTGTATTGATAGACACAGATGAACACACATTGATTTTGTGTTAACTACTCTTACCCGTAGAGGCGTAGACAAGACATGATTATATAAGACTATATATGGTTTCACATGAGAATTTTGGAAATGACTAAAAACCAATGATCTTTATCATATATTCAATTTGTAACTAAGAACATTAAATCCATTTCTTGCAACAAGCTTTTTTCCTCTAGGGTTCAATTTTTCATAGTACTTTATTTAAGATAGTAATCCTTTTTGCTACAAAACTTCCCTTTTAACTCTAGCATAACTTAACCCTTATGCACTTATTCAACTCTTTCATTAGGAAAATACCGTGAATAAATCTCTTCAATCCTCAAATTCTTTCTCAATGCATTTCATCTTTTATGCTCAAAGAAGTTCAATTTCCCAAATCAGGAACCAACCTATTCCTTAACACCAAAGGCATTTTTTTTTCTTTCTATTATTTTCGGATAATTTTATCCTTTTCACATTTCCTTTTTGATTTTGATTTCTCCACTTTTTCAAAATTTCAACCACTCCTGAAGTTTTCCACTTCTGTGCAATGGAGATGTTACTAAAGAGAGCCTGAATTTGACTTGTGCAACCAGACAGAAGCACTGATCCCATAAAAATCTTGATTATGTGTTAACCACTTTTATTTGTGACAAAACATTATCATTAGTGTTTGGAATTGACTTAGAAACCACTGATCTTGATATTCAACTCGTGCATGTGTTGTTGTTACTAAGAACAGTCAAGACATTCCTTGCAACAAGAGCTTTTGCATCTTTTGTTCTCTTTATTTTCAATAAAAAGTGCAAAAAGGACAAACATTTCTATATATATTAGTTTAAGATAATCCCTTTTGATACAAAACTTTCCCTTTTAACACTAAGCATAAAGAACTAAAGGGCATTTTTCTTTTCTTTTTGTTCTTTCTATTGTTTTAGGATAATTTCATCCTTTTCCGTTACCCTTTTAGTCTTGATTTCTACTCCTTTTCAAATGCTCAAGAAAAAAGTTTTTTGCTAATACAGAAAATGAAATGTATGCTGCAAAAAGTGAAGCAGGACTTTGAGTTTAGACATTCCAGGATATTTCTGCAGGGCGTAAGTTTACGGTATGTGGCAAAAGAGTGTAGATGTCACTAAGGCCTAAGCCACTAAGTATATATGTTTTTCCTATATCTGAATAAAGGTTGTTTTAATCTGTTGTACATTAATGTCAGAACTCTCTCTATATATATGATCTTCATTTTGCCTTAGTTAGTACCTACAACATTGAGTTCTAAAGTGAAAAATCTTGCATCCTGAGTTTATTTCAATTCTCAAAGATGAGAAATCAAGAGTTGATGGTGGCTTTTATTTTCTTTCTACTTCCCCTGCTTACGCATGGTCTTTCATTAAATTTTAATCAATCTTTCTATCAAAATAAGATGCAGCCAGCTCCTTCGAATCAACAGGGCGCCTTAGTGCGCTATGCGATTCAGGGATATCAAGGGTATATATAACCTTTTCATCTCTAGCATGCATTTTCATTCTTTTTATCATCCTCATATCAACTTTGAACCGGTATCTTAACATCCCATTTGGAAAAACTTTTTCATGATAGTGATTGAAATGGCTTCGAAACATGTCTTGCTTACATTTTTTTCCTGTTAATATTATCTTCTTCCAACTTGAACCTGTTTCAGTCATGAAAAGTGTTGGATTAATTTGGTTGATCTTGCAGGTTATATTTGGCACTCCTCCGAATGGGACAACCATCCAGAGATTACCATTTTATCGTTGACACTGGCAGTGACGTTCCGTGGATAAAGTGTTCTGGACCTGGTGGTTCTCGCAGTGTAAACATTTATATATCAACCGGGAGTCTGGGACCGCTTTTTTTTTTTTTTTTGGTTTTTGTTATATGTTATGTAACAGATACTTTTTTTGTTCTAATTGGATTTTCAGGGTCCTAATTCACACTACACTACTCACAACAATTTCCTTCCAAAAACTGATCCATTTTGTCCTTTTCCGTTAGCACCTGGTCAAAGAGATAGATGTGAGTGCAAGGTTACGTATGGAGACGGAAGTAATTTTGATGGTTTGATGGTCAGAGACTACTTTCGTCTCTATGACAACATCAACAGGAGACTCATATCACCTTCTGTAGCATTTGGGTGACAACTTAATTTCCCGTCTCCTTCGATTAAATAACATATTGTTTTATTTCATTATGTAGTTTTACATTTAAATTCTACTGCATTATTTGTGTTTGAAATAAGATATTATATCTAATTATGCTCGGAGTTTTGGATCCATTGAAACTGCAGGTGTGGGACTTATACCGGAGTAACCACACCTGATGAACCAGATTATAGGATATTCGATGGGCTTCTCGGACTTGGCAGATCCAGATTTAGCTTTCCATCGCAACTGAGACAATTAGGATTAACAAGAAATTTTCATGGACATTGTTTGAGCAGAGGCAACGGAGGATTCGGATTTGTTGGGCTTGGTCTTCCTCTATCACCCAACACTTTCTGGTTAAGAATGAAACCGACGTGAGAAAAGCTGCCTGATCTTTTCCTGGCATTCCCTTTCTTTCTCTATTCAACTGTTTAATGATCAATCAATATTATCAGAGTTTTGTAATGAGTCCCTTTTCTTCTTAAACCATTTACTGCAGAATAACCCACTATTTTGTTGGACCTGCGACTCTTAGTCTTGACAACGTACATCCTCCGATTAACAATATCGAGTTACTCCTGGATAGTGGGACTACTTACACACACTTCAACGCCACTATTTATAGAGCTTTATACGACATGGTGATTTACAGACAACCTTAAAAGTCTCATTGATTTCTTGCACTAGTCATCAACTTATCCCAGGCTCCAAACTTTATTATAGGTACAGGGCGGTTTGAGTGGGACGCCGTTATCTATAGATCCTGAAGATCGATCCCTTCCTGTCTGCTGGAAACTCGATCATCAGGATATCACTAGCATTGATCAGGTGAAAAGATACTTTAAGCCCATCAAACTTGACTTTACAGGAAGGATGATTATAACATTGCAACCTGAAGATTATCTTTTCATCTCTGTAAGCAAAAGGCTTTCCAGATCAATTCGTATTTTCAACCATTAGTAGTACAAGATTGACTGTTACTATGTACAATTCCTTGTAACAAAATCCTCTCTTTTCAGAAAAAGAAGCGTATGTGCTTCGGGATACTAACCAAAGAAAGTTTAGGAGATTTGAACATATTAGGAGGCAAGAAATGTTTCAATCAAGCTCATAATTCAATATAGTATTTAGATTCTTTACCCTTTTGGTAATTTAACTCCATTTTATCTGCAGCTACTTCCATGCGAGAGAAATTGGTGATATACGATAATGAGAGAGGCCTTGTTGGATGGAGTTCTATACCTGGGCAATCGTGCGCCCAAGATCATCGGTTTGAGTTTTTCCTCTGTTCATAGTTTCACCTCCATTTACATTTTTGGTTTATTGTGGTTAGTGAATCTTATGTTTCCCATGTATGTAATGCTGGTTTTTATGTCTGAACAGCCGTGAAAGTGACGAGGACATTGCCTTTCTTGAACCTGGATTTGGACAACATCACTAATGCACTTTGGAGCAGTCTATGATCAAACTTGAATGCTAAATAAAAAGGCTGAGCCTGGCAAATGTAGGTGCTTCATATGGCATAGCAAAATATGATTTTCTCTCAAAGCTAAATAGTACAGAATTTGAATTGGTAAATGTAGTTGATGATTCTGAAATTTGCCATGTAAAAACCTTATATATTCAATAAAGTAACGAACTTTTATTTTCTTCTGGCCAATGAAGTTTGTTTGTACAAGGAATCTAATCCTTCAACATTTCATTTCTGGGGTTGAAGTTGCGACCCTTTGGATTTGGACGACGCTTTATATAATAATTAGGGATAATATCAATGACACCTCTAGAGGTTTGGGTGATATCGGATACATGCACCACCTGAGGTTTCAAAAATATTAACCACACCCACTCTCACTTTAAAAAGCAACAAATCTGTTCAATTCATACATAATGACATTTCCATCCCTTTTAAAAAGTATAAAGAATGATTTCAAATAGAGAGTATAATACTCAGAGAAGTTATTGACTTAAGTACCCTCAAAGCCCAAGTAGTTGATTATATTTCTAATGGAGGTTTCGATGATATTCAAATATTTTATCAACACAGGTGCACACCCTATTTTCTTGGAAAATTTAATATAAAATATATAATTACTCTTTACATGAACAAAAAAAAAAAATTAAAGATTACATTGTCTTTCTGACTTCCTTATTATGATTAATTTACTTTTCAGTTTTCACCAACAACATATATATGTTGTCATTTATATACGCTTAATTATTAAGTTTTAACACAAATATTCACCCTTTTAGTACTAACTTGGATACTATCAATTTATATACTTAAATGTGTAAAACTAATAAGTTAATATAATTTAATCGTCATTAATATGAATAAACGTATAAAATTACAAAGCATTAAAGTTAAGGGAGATAATATATACAAAGCGAAATCCCTAATTACAGAGCAATTTCTTATTGTTTACTACTATACCCTTCCCAAATCAATAAATCAGTCTATTTCCCTATTTTGACTCCTTAAACCTCTCCTATATTGAATCACCATAAAATAGAAATATCCTCATATATTAAAGAACGCGATTCTCTTTTCATACACGCCTAAAAATAAAGATAAAAACTTATATTAGTGATTTTCTTTTTCAAAATTAAAAATCAAATAAATGCTTCCATCGAATGATTCTCGTGCGTGATATATTTATCTCTTTATGGGATATTATGAAGTTGGTCTTATTCTTATATGCATTTATTTTAAGTTCTTGTGAAAAAAATATAAACACTTTAAAAAAATCAAAATCTTGGTTTTCATACTTAATAATTATTTTGATGTTCTTTATACCTTTTGAAATTAAATTTATCAAAAAAAAAAAAAAGTTTGAATTTAGCTAATTAAAAGAAAAAATGGCCTCCCACTGAACATGAATTGGATTATTATTTTTTATATTATTTCCTTCAAAAGAATAAAATTAGCGCCAGATAAATGATTAAGTTATGAAACGGACCACAAAGAGAATTCCTAAATTTTCTTCTGATTGATTTTCTTATTTCTTTTTTTTTCTCTAAATAATGAATTATTAATTTAAATATTTTTATAGATAACTTATTCACATGATTTATTTACTATGTTTATGTAAAGAAATATAATCTTCTAATATGAAATAGGAAAGAAGAATGATTTTGTTAAGTTTCTAAAAGCTCTGCTAATCATTGATTGATACAGGAAAGGTAAATCAATTACACCATTAGTTTGAGAGGGGTAAAGTAGTAAAGAAAGAAAACTTGCCCTGTAATTATGGATTTTACTCTATATATCATCTCCCTAAAGTTAAACATTCTTTATACTTAAAAGAACTTTACACGTGATCTCATGTATATGCCTCACTTGCTAGTTTACATTGAAGTAAACTTGTCAGTTGTCACAATTAAAGAAAAGAATCTAATCTAAATACAACATGATATATTTATCTAATGCAATGCACCTTCATCAAATGTGTTTGTCCTCTATATATATATATATATATATATATATATATATATATATATATATATATATATGTCTAAGTAAAGGTTATGTTAATCTGCTTTAGAATACCCAAACTCGCTTTATATATATGATCTTCAATTTTCTTAGTACCTACATTGAGTTCTAAAGTACAATCTTGAAAGTGGAGTTTATTTCTGTTAGAATATATATGTTAGATGGTACAATGTTTGGTGGTAAGAACGTTAGGTGGTTAGAATGTTAGGTGAAGAGAATGGTAGTTGAAGGTGTCAGATGAGAAGTTATGGTCTGTTAGTTAAGAAGGTAATGGAAGGAGATGAGAAATTTAATATATAGTCTCGCATATATAGGTGGCTGATTTTAATGGAAAACATAACATTTTCTTCTCATTTAATTTCATTACATGGTACTAGAGTGATCCTGAAGTCGAGTTTTCTTTCCTTTTTGTTGCCCAGAGAGCAACTTTAGTTTGTTTTCTCATTTTTTTCTCTAAATACGCCCTTGAGAGAAGTCAAGTGTTCTTTTCCCAGAAATAAAAATAAAAATAAAAAATAAAGAGAGACAAAAGAAACATTGCCCAGTGAGCATTATCAAAGGCTTTAACCTATTGAAGTTCTTGGTTGCCAAGTGAGCAACGTCGAGTTTTTAAACTGTTCACCATATCCCATTTGCGCCACTTTGTACACTTCCAGCACTCATCGAGTTGACCCAGTGAGCCATCCATGGGTGAAGAACAAAAATCTACCATTGCCACAGATGTGGTCCCAGTGATGTCTAGGATCACAAAACACAAACTTACCGGTCCTAATTATCTCGACTGGAGTAAGACGATAAGGATATATCTGCGCAGTATTTCAAAGGACCATCATCTAACTAATGATCCTCCGACGATGGAACTGGAAATGAATGGTTGAAAGATGATGCCAGATTATTTCTCCGAATCAAAAATTCCGTTGATACTGAGGTGGTCAATTTGGTTAATCACTATCAGTATGTTAAAGAACTTATAAACTATTTAGATATTTTATATTCTCGAAAGGTAAATTCTCTTCCGCATTTATGAAGTGTGTAGGGAATTTTGTCGCCCTGAACAAAATGGTCAGTCTCTACAATCGTACTTCATGAATTTCAAAAACGTTTATGAAGAATTGAGTATATTGTTACCTTGTAGTAGTGACGTTAAAGTGCAGCGGTCACAAGGGGAGGAGATCGCAACTATGAGTTTCTTAACATGCATTGGTTCTCAGTTTGACATTGTCAAATCTCAGATTTTCTCAAGCACTAATATTACATCTTTACACGAGGTGTTTGCAAGGGTACTTCGCACTGATACAAGTGCAGTTGTTGCTTCTGCTACTCCAATCTCTAGTGCACTTGTAACTCGGAATAATGCCCATGAAGCAGAAAAAACATCATATCAAAATCAAGGAAATAATTAGCAACAAGATTCAAGCGAAGCAAAATGCTATTAATGTCACGAGCGTGGTCATACATGGTGTATTTGTCGCAAACTCTTAGACAAGCCTTAGGGTTCTTAGTATAGGCAGCCTCAACCTCATACTGCACATGTTGCCGATGTTGCCACACCACCAAGTACATTGTTTGGACACAGTTGCAAGTTGTGCATATGACTTCGCTAAATATCTGAAGTACCAGGAATCTTTGAAGTATTCATCTCATTCAACTGCTGCAATAGCTTATTCAGGTATTCCTAATACATGTCTCCTTTTCTCCGCGTCACAATGGGTCATTGATACTCACTACAAAAAAAAAGTGCTTTTTTGTGCGACTTTATACGACGTAACAAGATTTTTGTCGGATAAATGTTGATAAATATGACGGTTTTAATTATTGCCACATAAGAGTAGCTTTTACTGTAACAATCCCAACTTTCGCCATATAAGCTAAATTTTCGTCACAATTTGTAGAAGTGGCGCGTCAAAATGCAATTTCGACATAATTCTGTCACTTGACCAGCTTTACTAAACTTGGAAAAACTCCCACACTTTGTAAAAATTTCCCTCTATGGTTTTTCTTTTTACCTCATTTTTCCTTTGCCACAAAAAATGATTTATTTATCAAGAAAAAACCAAACTACGTCGTTTTGCTAAAATTTACTCCTGATTTCAGATTATTACAACCATAATTTGGAATTCAACACCGCGAAATTAAAGCTGGAACCTTTTACCTCATTCTCGAGCAAAAAACAACTCTCACCTAAAACCCTCATTCACGAGCAAATCAGAAAAAAAATGCTCATTCTCTCTTGTTTTTGCCCACACGGACTCTAGTTTGCACTCTCTCTTCACATAGAGTGGTAAGAAATCCATTTTCTCTAAAGATTAAGCTATAATTTCAGCCTCAAAAACCGCAATTTCTTGATTTTGTTGATGTTTAACAGGTGGTGGTCTGTTCAACCACACTGGGTTGCTGACATATTTTGTAAATTTGTGTATGTCGCATCTAACTTTATCTTTTATTATCTTACATGAGTGAATTGATGTGTATTGAAAAAAATTAACAAGTACGGATAAGGATTCGGGGATTAGGGATTTTGAAGTTCTTTATGTACATTTCTTTAACTTTTTCATGCAATGGTGATGTTGTGTTTCTCGAAGATGAATATATTTTGTCGATATTCATCCTACTTTTAAGTTTGTTTTGAAATTTCAGTTCACAACTTTAAAATCTGTTTGTCAATCCAATTCATTTTGCGGTTAGATCTCTGTATATAAAACAGAGTTTGTGTAGTTTTTGTTATTCTTAAGTGAAAGCTCTTTAAAAAATATGTGGATTTGTAAAATCTGTTCCTAACTTTATAACGTGATGCTATTGTTGTGATTTGTATTGTTAAGAGTTGTTGTTCTTGTGTATTACTTTCAAAATTGTATTGAAATTTCTGTTTATAACTGTATAAATTGTTGGTTTCATGTCATTTTTGTTGTTAAGTGAAAGCCCTTAAAAAATGTGTGGATTTGCAATTTTTCTTCATCACTTTATATACTGATGTTTTTCAACATCATGTGTGTTGTTTATGACTTTATCTGGTGGTTTTCATATGATTTGGGTTGTTATTTTTTGATGGTTTTCTTGTAGTTGTTAGATAAATTTTCATTACTTTATGCAGGTTTAGCAACTAGAGATTGTTTAGTTGTTTAATTTCTTGGGTTTAGATTGAGATTTTGCAAAAAATGTTGAAAAGGTTGGTATAGTTTCTGGTTGTATTGTGATTGAATGATTGTTGGTCTATTTATATGTTTAATAAAAAAATTGGTTTTAGTTATGAAGGTTTTGTTGTCCTATTCTTTAGTTATTAAGCTTTTTCATGTATTTATTTTGATTGTAACTTGTTCTAGTTGAGGTTGTAGAAAGTTTTGGCCTTATTTTGGGGATGTAACAGAAACTGTATCTCCATTCTCACCTAAATCGGCACCGTATCCTGATGGAGATGGAGTTGCTACTGATTCCGATTATTTGATTACATCGAATTCAACGAATCGACACAGAATTCTGGTAATTTTTTCTAACTTTCATATGAGAAGTAACTGAACCTATTGTAATTTTTCAGTTGTTGTAACATTTACTACTAGCATTTCATTTCAGAATTTAATGTTGTAAAGAAAGGTTGGGGTGTTAATAGAGGCTTGAACTTGGATAAGATAATTGGTAAGGTATGTAGATTTACTTGAACTTTGAGTAGTAGAGGTTATTTAGCAAGTATATGGGTGGTTGGGGTTTTCATCTTTTTTTGGTTTCAATAGTAGTAATAGATTGAGTTATTTTATTTTCAATAAGTTATTTACTTTCCGAGCATAGTATCTCATGTATTTTTCTGATCATAGCAGAGTATATAGCATGCTATTGGCACATTTGCACTTAGAATCTTAGTTTGCATCTTCTCATTGTTGTTACTATGATTCGGTAAATGGTAGTTTGTATTCAGTTAAAAGAAAAGATTTTTAAACTCTTCTACAAATTCTAACAGTTATCTAAAATTGTAAAACTCTTTTTAGAGTGGAAAGATGAAAATTCAGTTCAACTCTGGTGAGAAAGTACCTGCTACTTTTGTGGATTAGTTTGCTATTAGAATAGGAATTGCTACAAGGACATGTGCAGAACTGATTGGGGTATCTCTTGGCGCAAAATTCTTGAAGCAAAGAAAGACGTCTGCTGTAAAATATTGCTGGTAATCTGTGTAACAGTTGAGCATATACCTAATAGCTTGATATGCATTTTAAATGTAAAATCTTACTTGTTGACTTAAATTTGTAGACCTGGTTTGAAGTTGAAGATTAGACAAGTGAACATGTTAAAGACCTTGTTTGTGCCTTGAATCTACTGCTCATTTAGATTCTTAATTCTTTCAATGTTTTGGTTCAATCAAAGTTAGTTGTCATACTTTGGTGAAGTCACTAAAATTTCATTACTCTACCCTTTATTTCATTGTTGTTTGTTTCTATTAAATTTGATCATGTCATCTCAATCCTTCAAGCCCTTTATGTGATTGGTGTCATCTGTTCAACAACAATTCGCCTTTGATTTCTTTTGATTTGGTTTGCTAGGCTTTTAGTTGATAAGACAATATTGTCATTTGTTTTGAGTGTCATTTCAATATGTTTATATTTAGACATTGTGGGTAATGTTGAGCGTTTGTAGTGTAAGTCATTTAAGACTTTTGTCATTTGATATTTTTGCTGGTTTAGGGTGTTTGATTATAGTTTGTGAGAATGAGGGTGCAATGAGTTTATGTTGAACATGGTTCATTTGGATTTTCAACAGCCTCTAGTAATAAAAACCATTATAAAGATTATGTAGTTCTAGAAGTGATATTAGACGATTTGTAAATGTGTGAAAATGCTTTGAACTGCAAAATTCGCTGGCTGAAAGTTGGTTGTGTCATTTGATATGTGTGTATATATTGTGGTTATTGATGAGTGTTGGTAGTTTATGTCATTTGCGATGTGTGCTTAGTTGTTATATTCGCTCATTTGAGATGTTTGCTTATGGTTCGTGTGAATATGAGTAGCGTCTAGTTTGTGTGAATTAATAGAATGCAGACCTTTGTTGATCAATGTTTGTATATTAGTTATGCAGGTCTTAAATAGCTAGCCTCACCAAAAATGGAGATCATGGAAGTCTCTTGATATTGGAATTGAATGAAGAATGATGAAGGTGCCTGTTGTGATGAATTCTCGTAATAGAACTAAATGCTTTCCAATTTTGAAAGCTGTTTTGGGTTTAATTCTAGAGATACTATATATATCTTGTATGAGAAGAATGGAAGCTCCTTTTAAGTTAATTCATTCGGATGTTCGGGTTCCTTGTCCAGTCGTGTCAAAAACCGGATTTCGTTACTTTGTTAGTTTCTCTTGAATGAGTTGGTTATATTTAATGAAGAGTTTTTGTGAAGTATTTTCTCATTTTACTACTTTTTGTGCCAAAATACAGACTCAATTTAATACTTCCGTGAGTGTTTTACGAAGCGATAATGCCAAAGAACATTTTTGTAATATCTTTCAGAAGTACATGATGAACCAATACATTCTTCACCAATCTTCTTGTGTTGATACACCGTCACAAAATGGTGTAGCTAAAAGAAAAATATGACATGTTCTTGAAACAGCCAGAGCATTTCTATGCCAAACCCATGTGCTTAATTTTTTTTGGGCAGAGGAAGTTTCAACAACGTGTGTCTTTATTAATCGTATGCCTTCCTCAGTTGTACATGATGAAATTTCTTATAGGGTTCCTTTTTCCTATGAAACCCTTATTATCCGTTCAACCTCGTATATTTGGCAATACTTATTTTGTTCGTGATGTTTGGCTAATGTAACAAAGTTAGATCACAAATCAGTAAAATGTGTCTTTCTAGGTTATCCTCGCTTATATAAAGGGTATTTATGCTATTCTCCGAGTATCAATAATTCTTGGTATTAGGCCATGGTAAATTTTTGGAACATTGTCATTTCTTTCTTATGTCAGAAGATCATAATGGTAGTAAGGGGGAGAATGATGATTTTTTAGTATATCATGTCACTTATCAATCTCTCGTGTCTCTTGCGACAACACCACTAATCCATCATGTTTACTCCAGATGCCAAAATCCTCCTATTACGTGTCATGCTCCAATTTCTACAGCGACATTAGATCCAACAGACAGTGACATCAATCTTCGCATTGCTCTTCGAAAAGGTATACATAGTGTGCTTATCCAATTTCATGATTTGCCTCATATGATCATTTATCTTCTTCTTCATGTTTGTTTATTGCTTTCTTGAATACTACAACTCTTCCTTGCTCATTTCATGAAGCCTTGTCCCATTCTGGTTGACGTACAACTATGATTGAAGAGATATAAATGCTTTAGATGTTAATGGTACTTGGGGCTAAAAATATTTGCCTGCAGAGAAGAAAACTATTGGATGTAAATGGATGTTTCCGGTTAAAGTCCATCCAGATGGGTCTATTGTTCGATTGAAAACCTGCCTTGTTGCTAAAGGCTATGCTAAGACTTACGGGGTAGATTATTCTCATACATTCTCTAATGTAGCAAAATTGACCTCTGTTCGTATCTTTGTATCACAGCCAGCTACTCATAACTGGCCCTTTTATTAGCTTGACGTAAAGGATGCATTTTTTCATGGAGCTTTACAGGAAGAAGTTTACGTGGAGAAACCACCAAGTTTTGTTGCTCAGAGGAGTCTGGGAAAGTTTGTTATATTAGAAAAACCTTTATATTGTTTGAAGCAGAGCTCTCAGCTTGGTTTGGTAAACTTAGTCACGAAGTTCAAAATCTTGGAATGAAAAAAAGCAAGTTTGACCATTGTATTTTTTAAACACTCATCAAGTGGCATCATTCTTTTTGTTGTGTACGTAGATGATATTATCATTACTTGAAGTGATACGCGTGGGATATCATCTTTGAAGACCTTTCTCCATAGTAAGTTTCATACAAAAGATCTAGGGTTATTGAAGTACTTCCGGGGAGTTGAGGTAATGTAAAGTAAGAAAGGGATTTTGTTATTTCAACAAAAATATGTACTTGATTATTTGACTAAGACGACAAAATTGGAAGCAAAGCCATGTAGTACTCAAATTCCACCTTATTTGCAGCTCACGGGTGAACGAGGTTTATTTGAAGGTCCAGAGAGATACAAAAGACTAGTTGGAAAACTGAATTACTTACAATAACACGTCCACCTATTGCTTATTCAGTGAGTACCGTAAGTTAATTCATGTCATCCCCAACAGTTCATCATCGGGGTATCTTGAAACTTATATTTCGTTATTTGAAAGGGGCACCGGGACGAGGTATATAATACAAGAACATGGTCATGCACTTGTAGAGTGTTTTTTAGATGTAGACCAGGCAGGATCCAAGAGTGACCGAAAATCTATTCCTGGCTATTGTGTTTTCTTTGGAGGAAATTTGATTTCATGGAAGAGTAAGAAGCAAAATTTTGTATCTCGCTCAAGTGCTGAATCAAAATATAGAGCTATGGCACAATCTACATGAGAAATAATGTGGATACAACATTTGTTAACTCAAATCGGACTCAAAGTGTCAGTACCAGCAAAACTATGGTGAGATGATCAGACAGCTCTTCATATTGCCTCAAATCCCGTATTTCATGAACGAACCACACATATAGAGATTGATTGTCATTTTGTTCGTGAAAAGGTGCAACAAAACTTGATTTCCACAAGATATGTGAAGACTGGAGAACAACTTGGAGATGTTTTTACAAAGGCTCTAAATGGGACTTGAGTTGATTATCTATGTAACAAGCGAGGCATGATAAATGTTATTAGATTTTATTTTGCAGAGTTGGAACTTCAGTAGGTTCAGTTGTAACAACAATCAGAACATTGAAATTAATTAAAACTTTTCTCTAGTTAAAACTGAGTTCCAATCTTTAAATCAAAGAACAGACTTTTAAGAAAGGATTTGTTTATTTACTTTGAAAACACCTTTTTTATAAGAGTTATGGTTGTTTGTTGCAACATATAAACAAAATAGTAAATAAACAAACACACTAGGTTTTTACGTGGTTCAGACAGCTGTCCTGATCCACGAAGCTTCCCGCGTAATACTTTAAACTTCATTAGACCCACTAAAGTGAATTACACATACAAGAAGTTACTTTAACCCACCTAAATCCCTTCTACGGTTAGACCATGCAAGCCTGCCTTTAGTTCTTCTAATTCAGTTTGATGGATGATATCTTGCCTTGTTTGAACTCCCTTCGACCTTGCTGGATACTTTTTTATAAGTTCGATCTTGACTTTGGAACAAACACTCACTCTTACTAACAATTAAAGTATGAAACTATAAATGGAAGAAGGATTGAGCCTTTTCCTTCATGAAACTTAACTATGAAAGTAAAAGTGAACCTTGTGTATAATTTGTATTACAATTTGTTCAAAGGTTGAATAATACAAATGAATTATCTCTTCAATTTATAGGTTCAACATTTGGTCTAATCCCTTCCAGCTGTTTCAACAGCTCCGCGCTTTACAGCTTTAAGAATCTTCCTGATTGTATTCGGTCTTTAACTTCCTTATGTACATGTACATCCCTGAAATAAGACCACATACACGAACCTATTCTCCAAGCAAAAAGATCAGCTGAATATATATCCTGGAATAAAAAGATAGGCTTTTAGATAAGTTAAGTAAATCTTTGCTTATCGTAAATGAGATAGAATTACTTCCTAAGATAAACTCTATCTCCTAAAAATGGAGATATAGTAACTCATAAATCTTTTAATCCTATTAAAACGTGTAAACTGAACCCTGAATAAGGACTGATTAATTAAATCGTAGGCAAACATGTTTTAGGAATTAATAATTCGTGATTTAAATACTCGGACAAATAATACTTTCCTAAAAATGTGAAACACTTTAGTTAATTAACTCTTCGGATAATGCCTTTATTAAATCATACTTAATTAAATTAATTAAGATTACGAATTAATTAAATAAGTTACTAAACATAATGAAAGTTGAACAATATGAAAGAGTAGAATACGAATTGATGTTGGAACGGACAGCTGCGACACAATAAAACAGTTTAAATAACTATTTTGACAATATCAAAGGTAACAAAGTAATAGGACATTACATGGTCCTAACAAGCATATATACTATAGCTTGAAGAGGAGGATTAGAATACATATTGTATTATGTTAGGTGGTAGAATGTTAGGTGGTAAGAACGTTAGGTGGTTAGAATGTTAGGTGGAAAAAATGGTAGGTAAGAGTGGTAGTTGAAGGTGTTAGATTGTAGAATCTTAGGTGGTAAGAATGTTATGTGGTTAGAATGTTAGGTGGTAAGAATGGTAGGTGAGAGTGGTAATTGAAGGTGTTAGCTGAGAAGTTATGAACAATTAGTTAAGAAGGTATGGGAAGTAGGTCAGAAATTTAATATATAGTCTTGTATATATATGTGGGTGATTGTATTGGAAAACATAACATTTTCTTCTCAATTCATTTCATTACAATTTCATTATTTCTCAAAAGCCCTCTAGCTTTTCAAAAATGAGAAATCTAGAGTTGATAGCGGCATTTATTTTATTTCTGCTTCCCATACTTACGCATGGTTATTCATCACAGTTTAATCAATCATTAGATCAAATTAAGATGCACACAGGGCCTTCTAATCAACATACTGGCTTTCTTCGCTATGCAATTCATGGAAGTCTTCATGAAGGGTATAATCTTTTCATCTCAAATTTATCATCCTCCTATGAACGCTTAACTGAATTCTCGACACCCTATTTAGGCCTTGCAATGGGTAGGGTGTTACCCTTACCAAGACCCTATGAATACCCTGAAGTTATACTTCACAGGGTAAGGGTCCCCTACCCTGAAGATAGGGTAAGGGTTTAAGCCCTGATTCATATCACACCCTACCCATTGAATGGCATAATAAACGTGTTAACTTGTTAATGAGTAGGGTATCACCCTACCCTTACCCAGATCCTCTGAATATCTCTAACGAAAGGTTAAGAGTCTAGACCCTGAACCACCATTTTAGGGTAAGGATAGGGTAAGACCCTACTCATTGCCAGGTCAAATTCCCCATTTGGCAGCGACTTTTATTTGCGATTGAAGCAGCTTTAAATTATTTCATGCTTATATTTTTGTTTTGAAAGATATTAACATCTTACCACTTAGACTTGTTTTAGTCATGAAAAGTATTGGATTTGGCTGATCTCGCAGGTTATTCGTCGCAATCTTGCGCACGGGACAGCCACCCAGAGATTACCATTTTGACATTGACACTGGTAGTGACATTTCATGGATTCAGTGTGCTGGACAAGCTGCTCATAGGGTGAACATTCATACGTCAACTTTTTTCGTTTTATGTTATGTAACTAATACTCTGTTGTCTTGATTGAATTTTCAGGCTCCTAATCCACCCTATACTCCTCACAACAATTTCGTTCCACAAGCTGGTGAGGTTAGTATTACATATGCAGATGATGGTCATTTTGTTGGTCGGATGGTCGTAGACCACTTTCATAGCTATGACACCATAAACAGGAGACACGTAACACCTGCTCTAGTATTTGGGTAATAACTTCATTTCCCTTCTTTATAGTTTAAGTAACATTGTTCTATTTCATTGTGTAGATTTACATTTAAAAACATAGCGCTCTTATGCAAATAAAATCTACTGCATTTTTTGTTTTTCAAATGAGATATTTTATCCCATTTTTCTCTGTGTTTTGGATCCATTGAAACTGCAGGTGTGGGATTTTCACAAAACATGGCGAACATGGTCGAAGGAAATTTGATGGGATTCTTGCACTTGGCAAATCCGAAATTAGCTTTCCGTCGCAACTGAAACATCAAGGATTAACACAAAATGTCCATGGACATTGTTTGAGCAGACACGGCAGAGGATTCGGATTCTTTGGACTTGATCGTGCTCTATCAGCCAACGCTGTCTGGTTAAGACTCAAACAGACGTGAGACAAACTGCCTAGTCTTTCCATTGCACTCTCTTTCTTTCTCTAAAGATGTAAAAGAATCAGTCGACATCAAAGTTTATTCATTCATGTAATGAGCCCCTTTTCTTTTTCCAACATTTACCGCAGACCAAATCACTATGTTGTTGGACCTGCAACGCTTAGTCTTGACCACGGACCTCATCGGATTAACAATATCGACATAATCTTGGATACTGGGAGTACCTACACATACTTCAACCCCACTGTCTATGAACCTTTATACGACATGGTGAAATACAAAATACCTTAAAACTCTCGTTGATTTCTGGGACCTGTCATCAACTTATATAGACTCCAAATATTATTTCAGGTACTGGACAGTTTGAGCCGGACGCCGTTATCTTTAGATCATGAAGATCCAGAATTTCCACTCTGCTGGAAATTAAATGGTCGGGATATCACTAACATTGATCACGTGAGAAGATACTTTAAGCCCATCGTACTCGAGTTTGCAGGAGGGAGGATGATAGCATTGCAACCCGAAGATTATCTTTTAATCTCAGTAAGCCAAAGAACTTTCTTGATCTTTTCCTTATTTGCAACTATTAGTAGTAGAAGATTGAGACTGTTCCTTGTAACTATCCCCTCTATTTTCAGCCGGAGAACCATTTCTGCTTTGGAATATTAAATGACGAACATCTCGGAGATATGAACATATTAGGAGGCAAGAACTCTTTCAAAATTCTGAGTTCATATATAATTCAAGAAACTGTTGAGATTTTATTATCCTTTTGGTAATTTTACTCATTTTATCTTTGCAGATATTTCAATGATAGACAAATTGGTGATATATGATAACGAGAGAGGCCTTGTTGGATGGAATTCTGTACCATCATGCTCCCAGCTTTGGTATGATTTTTGCCCTGTTCACAATTAAAGTTCCATTTATTTTTTCAGATTATGTGGTTGGTGAATCTTATGATTTTCATCTGTTGTTGGTGTGTTTGTCTGAACAGAAGCCAAAGGAACGAGGACATTGTCTAATGCATTTCGGAGCAGTGAATGATGAATAAAGATGCTGAGAAAGACATCTCCACATATTAGGGAATTTGAAGTGGTTAATGTAATTGATGATTCTGAGATTTGTCATATAAAAGCCTTATTAATACAATAAATTTTGGTCTCCTTGGTTTATTTATACATGAATCTATTCAACTCAGCATTCGGAGTTATAACAACCCTTTGATTTAGATGACACTTGAAAGAATTATAAATAAAATAACATAGATACAAAATCATCAGACGCCCGAACAGTACCTCTAATTTCGTACATATTCCCCGAATAATTCAAAGTTGGTACCATAACTTTGCATATTTTTATCTTTTGTACCTTAATGTGGCAACCAACGATTTTGGTATCATAAGTTGGCAATTTGCCCAATTCGAGTACTTTGTCGCAGGTAAATTCAAAATTTCGTCAAAATTGCACAGGTGGACGTGCCATGGCATAAAATTTTGGGGATTTTGACCCAAACAACCCGCCACCTAAGTGAGACTCCACATATACATCCACTTGGACTAAAAATTAAAATAAGTTTTCAAAATAGCGAAATGTTATATTTTCCCTTATATGTTTAATTATATTATAAAACTAGAATATATTTTTAAATTATATTTATATTTGGCAAAAAAATAAATATTTTATTTTAAAAAGACTCTCTTATTGATAAAATATTTTATTAGTGAAATTACTAAATATTTTTCAATTATTTTAGATAATATTTAAATTAAAATGTCTCCTAAATTTATAAATACTATTCTTTATACAAATTTTTTTAAGTAAAAAAATAGTGGTTCTGTCTAAATGTATTATAAAAATAAATTTATATAAATAAATGTGGATTTTTTTAATATAAGTTAATTTGGGGATTTAAGTTTTATTTTTTTAATTGCACAAGGTATGAATTTTTGGGCGACATAGTACTCAAATTTTGCAAATTGCCAAGTTAGGGTACCAAAATTGTTAGTTGTCACATTAAGGTACCAAGGTTGAAATCGTGCCAAGTTATGGTACCAACTTTAAATTATTCCCTAGATTTTCAAATTGGATATTTACGCACATAAATCCCATTCTATACCCACTAAAGACAAGAACCATCATATAAGTTATTTTTATAAATACTAGAACAGAACAACAATCGACATGCCAAATTAAATAGCTAATGCAGCTTACATACAGTTCTAATCAGTAGATCTACACAATTCCTCTGCATCAATATATTTAGCAATTGCACATGCACACTCATACAAAAACATTCCACATTCACTTCTCCGTGTAAGCGAACTCCGGCTGCGGCATCACATTGCCGATATTATTGATATAAGCACATAAGGAGAAATTAAAGGCAGAATTGTCCACCTCCGGAGACGGCTGTTTGCCGGAGCCGCTACCCGGAATCGAATTCGACGCGTCTAGGTACATAATGTCATCGTGCACCAGAGTGGAGGCCTCCGAGACTAATGTCACCGCGACCTCCTCCGACGTCACAGCGCCTTGGATTACACATTTCTTGTTGTAAATCCGGCACAACACCCAATCATGGAGCCGCTGAAACACAACAATACGGTTCTCAATGTTCAAAAAAGGAAACAAATAATTTTAGAAGATTGCTATCGCACCTTGCGGCTACTAACAGCAGAAAGATCAACATCGGCGATGCGGTACTCATGCATGATCCAATCAGTCTTTTGGCCACGTGGAGCCTTACCGGAGTAGAAGACCAAAGCCTTCTTTATTCCGACAGGTCTAGGATGACCAATTTGCTTGTCAGCCCCTGTGGCTTTCCAGTACCCATTGCCGGCACACCGGTTCGGCCTAGACCCGTTTAGATACTTCCGCTCCCTATGCGAGAAAAAGTACCATTCTTTATCGCCATACAAAGCCAATCCTATAATTAATTAATTAATCAAATAAACAAGAAATATTCAATATCTTTAATTAATTTGATTTTCTGTATACAAATAAATACACAAAAAAGCTGATTTTCTGTGTGTCAGATGGGTAGAACAAGACCCATTTTTCTTGCTAAAGGTGTGTGTCAGACAAGAGGACCTTGCTACCTGCAAAATACTTTTAGCCACGCCACCTACTGCAAGGGATGCTAGCAACGTCCATTCCCTTGAAGTAGATCAATAGCAAAGGAATTTAAGGGTTTTTAGCAAAAATAGTCCCCTAACTTTTCTCTTTTGCAAAATTCGTCCTTTAATGATTTTAATTGCAAAATTAGTCCCCTAATTGTACACACTTCACAATTTATGCCCTCTGGTGACCGTAGACGCGAGAAGCGCCAGGTGGCAGAACAATTTTTTCCCCCAAAGTTTTCTCACTTCTAACATATTAAAACCCATTAACCAACCCCTATATTCACAATTTTGGAGTGTATCATGTGTTTTGTGGTGTCAGGTTTAAAAAAAAAAACTTGTTTCGCAACTTACATTTCTTCTCTAACGCGAGAAGAATTGTAAATTGTCTAAACTGCCATTGATTATGCCTCATGTGTAGGTCATATAACATTTTTCGGCGAACATTAAAATTTTCCGAGGGCATAAATTGCAAAGGGTGTATAGTTAGGGGACTAATTTTGAAAGGGCGTATAGTTAGGAGACTAATTTTGAGAAGGGAGTATAGTTAGGGGACTAATTTTGCAAAGAGTGCAGAGTTAGAGGACTAATTTTGTGATTAAAATTATTAAAGGACGAATTTTACAAAAGGGAAGCATTAGGGGACTATTTTTGCAAAAAAACCGAGCTTTTAGAAATGTTCTTGGGCCTTGCAGTAGCCAACAATTCTTGCATTGATTTGGACAAAGTTTTCCCTAAGCAAAAACGTTTCTGTAAATAAGAGGCCTTTTTCATATACAAAACTGAGATTTAAAAAAAAATAATAATAAGAAGAAGAAAACTCATGAGGGAGTTGCAGAAACGAATCACGATCAGTTGAAAAAGGAAAAAACAAACAAATAGAACGAACACTTAAGAAAACAAAACTTTTTTACTTGAATGTTCTTCATCCGCTGTTGGAATTTTTGCAAAAATGGTACCATAACTTGTTCATCTTGCAACAATAGTCCCACAACTTAAATTTGTCAAATTTTGGTCCATAATTAAAATTAATTGCTAAATTAGTCCATCCAAAATGGAATATTCGACTTCGTTACGGAATATTCAATTTTTAGTTGCTAAGGGACTAATTTGGCAAATTTTATGGGAAAATTACACAAACTACCCCTGAACTATGGGTAAATTACACAAACCACTCCTCATCTTCCCCCGAATAATTCCTCACCGGAGCTCCAAGTATCTTGGTCGCGCAATGGCCCGACCTGGGAAGGTCGCCTCGCTGCACGACCAGAGATGGTGGGTCGCTGCTGACCCGCCATCTACGATTTTACTTGCACCATGGTGCAATTGAAGATTTGCGCCATGGTGTGAGTACCTCCGACAACAGCGAGGTTAGCGGCCGGAGCTTCGTTGCAACCAGGTCACAGAGTTTGCACCGAGCATAGGGTTGAGTGCGACGACGGCGAGAGGGGTAGGGCGGGGCTAGGGTTCCATATTTTAATTTTTTTTATTTAGTTGGAAAAAACATTTTCTGTTTTTGTTTTAAATGACAAGGGCATGGAAGGAACTAAACCCACTTTGTCAGGGTTTTTAATAGAAGTTAACTACATGGATAATTTTTATAATTTTTTAAAGATTAGGAGTGGTATATATAATTTACTCATAGTTCAGGGATAATTTGTGTAATTCTCCCTTATTTAAACTAAAAACCAAATATTCCGTTACGGAGTGACTAATTTGACAATTAATTTTAGTTATGAGACCAAAATTCGACAAATTTAAGTTATGAAACTATTGTTGCAAGAGGGACTAGTTATGGTACCATTTACAAAAATCCCATCCTCCATTAAACAAACCAAGCTTAAAGAGCACAGCCCCTTGACTCCTAATCCCAACATCCACTGCCTTAATACCCAAATCAATCCTTCAATTTATCAAAATCCCGTTCCTCCGAGTTTAGATCTTGAACTCGCCACTTTTCACTCTCCGATCATGGTTGACAACTCTCTTTTAGGGGCATTTCGATCTATTACTGTTACCAAAGAGCCAAAACAAGATCTTACTCTGTCAAACCCTCCAGATTACGTGTATCCTTTTGGAAACTGCCACATCTCTAACTCTCCTACCTCTCACCAACCCCCCATCAGTCCTACCCTCTATAGCCCTACTCTTGACCGGGATTTTTCGCTTTCCCTTCCAGAGAATAATCATTGTGGTGCAGTGATACAAAATCCACCTATCCTCTCACCACCTAACACATTCTAACTGTTCACGGATCCTGTTCATTCCCCCACTACCAAAGGAATTTGGACTCCCTTGTTTGCACCGAATTTTTTTGACCCATTCAACTGGGCCAACACACAGATGAACATTGATACTCTTACTAAAGCCCAACAGGAAAAAAGCCCTATTTCAAAAAAAAGACCCCTCTCTCTAGTTGAACTTGAACCTGAATCTTCAGAGCCCATATCCCAGAAAAAGCCCAAAACTTCTTTTCCTACTCTTCTAAACCCAAAACCAAATTTCAGAAAATTCAAACCCATTATCAGGCTTGAAGGCAAGAGTATCTCACAAATCAAAGAACTAGCTCGCCTTGGGCCAACTGAAAATCCCACAAACTCGGTAAAGAAAGAGTTTAAGCCCAGCCCTCCTGGGCTAGACAATTAATCATGTTGATCATTGCCTGGAACTGTCGTGGGCTTGCCCGGCCCAAATCCAGGCGTCAACTTTGGGCTCTTTTGAATACCCACTCACCCGATTTGCTTTTTCTTTGTGAAATAAAAACTTCACACACTAATCTCATCTCTGCTGCTCTCGTTTCTGGTCATCTACTTCTTCTAAAATTATCCCTCCTGTGGGAATTGTTGGTGGTACCCTTATTGCTTGGAAAAATGATGTGAACTTGACCGTTCACTCAAAAAATAGATGGTGGTTCCACATTGAGCTCTATGATCCTTCTCCTTTCATGCTCACAGTTTTGCATGCCCCTCACTCCTACTCTAACAAAGTTAGTTTCTGGACTAAGCTTCTTGATCTTCATTCAAACTGTCATGACCCGTTTGCTTTGATGGGTGATTTCAACTCCATCAACTCACAAAACGGTAAAACTGGTGGTAATCCTTTCAATGCTTCTAGTAGTGTTGGCCTTGGTCATTTCATGAATGTTTTGGGTCTGATGGATTTGGAACTCAGGGAAAATATTCATACGTGGTCCAATAAAAGGGGTGGAGTGGCAAACATCAAGCAACGTATCGATCGAGTTATTTCAAATATCGACCGGAACTCGTTATTTCCTAATGCTTTTGTGCGTCATCTCCTAGCTATTCAATCCGACCACTCTCCTCTCTTATTGAATACATCCCCTCATCGTGTCTGTGGATCGAAACCTTTTCGTTTTGAAGGTGCTTGGACGCTTGACAATTCTTGCCAAGATACTATATCAAACGTTTGGTCCGAGTCTAGCTATAGCAGCCCTCACTCTAGCCTTCACTCAAACTTCAAAAATACCCGTGTTGCTCTTAAAGCTTGGAACCGAAACCGTAAACCTCATATAGCCCAGTCAAACATTCTTAGTAATCACACTAACCATCTTCAATCCTTGAACCAAACAGAAAGTTCAATTGCAATGGAAGAGGATCTTCAATCTTAACTTGATTTAATCCTCTTACAGGAAGAAATCAAATGGAGATAGAGCTAAGGAGGAATGGCTCAAATTTGGCGATGCAAATACGAGGTATTTTCATACAACTACCAATATTCGTCGTAGCTTTAACCGTATAAATTTCATTTTTATCCTATCACTCGTGTTAAACTCACTGAATGGAGCAGTATTGATGAGGTTTTTGATTCTCATTTTCAAAATCTTTTTACTACCTCATCTCCTGTTCTCCCTTTGGATTTTGAGAAGTATTATCCTTCTATGATCTCTGAGTCGGATAATATGGATATTTTGAAACTTCCTACTGCTGCTGAAATCAAAGATGTTATTTTCAATTTTGAGTCTTATAAGAGTTTGGGGCCAGATGGTTTATCACCGATTTTCTTCAAACATTATTGGCATATAGTTGGCAAAAATGTTGTGGAATCTGTTTTACATTTTTTCAATTCTGGTCTTCTTCATACTGCCTTCAATCATACCTTCATCTCTCTTATTCCCAAGTCGAAGGATGCTTCTAAGGTTGATAATTATCGTCCAATTAGTCTTTGTAGTACTATTTACAAAAATATCTCTAAAATTTTGGCATGCCGTTTAAAACCTTTCGTCCACAAAATTATTTTCCCTATGCAGAGGGCTTTTGTTCCTGGTCGTAATATTGCTGATAACTCTATTATTACGCAAGAGATAATGCATTTTCTTAACACTAGGAAAGGTAAATTGGGTTTTGTTTTTGGCAATCAAGGTTGATCTTTCAAAAGCCTTTGATAGAGTTGAATGGGTTGTGGTTCTTCGCATCATGTCTCTTCTTGGTTTTCATTCGGGTTTTGTTGATCTCGTTCGTACTTGTATTTCAACCACTGCCATTTCTACTCTTGTCAATGGCTCTCCTTTTTTCTCCCTCTCGTGGCATTCGACACGGGGATCCACAATCCCCTGCTCTGTTTATTCTTGCTGAATTGTTATCCCGTATCCTCTCTAGTGCTGAAAGTCTTGACCTTTTTAAAGGTATTAAAGTCAGCAGGGGGGTCTTTCAATTTCTCACCTTTTTTACGCGGATGATATTCTTATCTTCTGTCGTGCCACGATTTCTGATGTTACGCACGCTCTTGATTGTGTAAATCAATTTGAGTTGTGCACGGGTCAATTGGTGAGTAAAGAAAAATGCTTTGTTCATTTCAGTCGTAACTGTTCTCCTCAGCTTCGTAACAATTTGCTTGGCATTCTTGGTATGAAACGTTGTCCTCACAATATCAAACACTTGGGGCTTCTGTTTTGCCAGTCTAATAGAAAAACTCAAAATTTTGTGTCCCTTATCACTAGGCTCGACTCCCTTTTCTCTAGTTGGAAAGCTTCCCTTCTTTCTCACGCTGGTCGTACTGTTTTGGTTAAATCCGTTGCTTTTGACTTACCTGTCTATTCTCTCTCCTCTTTGATCATTCCCAAATCCACAACCTCCCTTATTGATAAAAAATAAGAAATTGTTGGTGGAGCGGTGGGACTTCTTCCCATTTTTTGGCTCTGAAAGATTGGAGCTCTATTTGTAAACCAAAATCACTCGGTGGTCTTGGCTTTCGTCGCACTTCTGACACAAATAGAGCTCTTGTTTCTAAATTATCCTGGGATTTACTTTCTCATTCCTCTAAACCGTGGGTGGAATTGTTTCTTTCAATGTATGTGCGACATCAAAGATTAAACCAAAAAAGTATGATTCTTGGATCTGGAAAAACATCTGTCTTGGCCGAGAACTGATTCACAAAGGAGCTTGCTTTAAAATGAGTTTATGTTCTCACCTCAAAATATTTGAAGATCCTTGGATCCTTCTTTGTCTGGTTTCACTCCTCAGATTATTGATTCCTTTCCTTCTGTATTAGGCTGGTTAAAGATTTGCAAATCCCTAACACCAATTGTTGGAACACTGAGTTGATTCACCTCCACTTTTCTTCTCATGTTGCCTCTGAGATCCTGAAAATTGTTATTCCCAGTCATAAGGAATCCGATCGCCTCTTTTGGACACCCACTAAGAGTGGGAAGTTCACTTCAAAAAGTGCGTACCTTACTGATCAAGCAAACCGTTTCTACCCCCCTTCTCCTCTTCTCACTTCTCTATGGAAAGCAATCTGGAAAATGCCTACCCATGAAAGATATAAGTTCTTCTTTTGGAAAGTTGCCAACAATATCCTCCCTACTAGAGGTCGGCTTGCCTCTTTCATGTCACTTGATTGCAACCTGTGTCTTCTCTGTGGTTTGGAGGAAGAGTCGTTAGAGCAAATTTTTCTGAGTCAGTTTTTCAAAAAAAGTGTGGTTTGCTTCTAAGTGGTCCTTCTCTCTTGAACCTTTTGCTGACTTTTCTATACATGATTGGATTACTCTTATCATTAATCCATCTAGCAACCCGTTCTCTGATGCCATTGTACATGGGGAGTTCCTTAATTTTTGTATCAGTGCTATGAATCTTACTTGGATTGCACGAAACAATTTACTCCATGCAGGCCCTCAGAGTTCTTTCATGCAGATTGTCGATGGCGCTCATAAACAGGGGCCTGATCTACTGTCAGGATATTTGAAACAATAGTGCCCCTTCCTCATATTGTTGGACGCGTCCTCCTGTTGGTTGTTTCAATATTTGCACATACGCTGCTTTTAAGAATGGGATTGCTTCGTTTGCTTTTGTTGAGCACAACCACTGTGGTGGTTTTGTTGGAGGAGGAGCTTTCACCAGAGTTGCTTATGATGCGTTGAAAGCAAAAATTCTGGCCATCAAAGTTGCCTCAGAGTTTGCTCATAGTCTGGGAATGTCCTCTGTTCAGTTCGAGACAGATTCTATTGAGGCAGCAGAGCTCATCACGATTAATTCCTCCCTTCATCCTTGGACGGTGGAACATGATATTAAGGATATTTTGGCTATCTGGAATGGTTTCCCTAACTGGAAAATGCGGAAAATTCCTCGTCTTGGAAACAAAAGTGCACATAATCTGGCTAAATGGGCTTCTCTGAATGTTTGGAATGGTTTTTTTGATCTGTTATCTTTTCCTTTTGATGTTATGTCTGAACCTTGTACTGTATTTTCTGATTTCTGTAACTCGTGTAAACTGTTTGCTGTTTAATGAATGAATGTTTATTACCCAAAAAAAAAAATATACATCAGGTTTTTTGACTGGAGTCAAAATATCTATTTGCCCTCTTACGCTAATTTCCCTAAATCTTTTAAATTCATTTTCTCGCTTCATCCATCAGCAATGATCTGTTATTTATTTTCTGGCTTCATAGGTTGTATTTCCAATTAACCGGTTACAATTAACAATTTATGCATATTTAACTTAGAATGAGAAAAGAAAATGGAAGTTTAATAAAAAAAAAAAAAACAAGCAGAGATAATTCGTGACAAAAAGCCTAAAAACTATTAGTTTCTTAGTGGTTCTTGTGAAAAACTAGGTGAAAACTTTATTCCTGAATTGACTGTGATATTCTTACAGACCAATTCAAGTAGACTTTGTTATGTCAATCTATAAAATGAAACTAAACTCCAGGATGTAGCTTGTTTTGAATCTCTGTAGAAACATTGCTAAAAGAGCCTTTGTAAGAAGTAATTGCGGGACTTACCGGAAGAAGTTTTCCGGATAAAACTCGTCCCTTGCTATTTCAGAATTGGTTGAGTAAGTGAGTTGAAGAATTTTGGGAATTGGGGCAAAATCGTCCAAAAATCATCTGTACGCAAAATCTTGTTTGAGTCGCACTTCATGCGCATTGAATTCAAAAACAACCTCCAGGTTTTTAACTTGTTGGTCATTGACCAAATAAGGATTTTTGCCAATTAAAATAATACCGGATTTTTTCTTTCGCCAAGTCGAGATAAGGCATGGGTAGGTTTTGCTAATAGCTCGGTATTTTTCCTACTGATCATGATTCACTTTGGCATACGTTTATTTTTTTCAATTTTGATTCTTCCAAAACCTTATTTACAGTTTTTGTTGATGAAAATGTTTTGTTGCTGAATGCAATTTGAAAATGTAAAATTGCTAAAAGGCTAAAATGGCAATAATACCCTTACAAATACCTAAAAAACACATCGAGGTGTATTTAATTCAAAGGTGCGATCCACCAAAACTTTACAATCAAGGTAGCTAATCTGCCATTTAACTCCGAATCTAACCAGACACAAACATTGGATTTTGCATAAAGTCACCAGAAGTCCGAACAGTACATCTTTAACGCATAGAAGCCATTCTATGCCCACTAAAGACAAGACCCATCATACATTTTTATTATAAATACTAGCTAGAACAACATCAACATGCCAAATTTAACAAACACTAATCAGTACTAGAGCAACACCATTCTTCTGCATCAACAATACCTAGCAGTGGCGCCTGCAGACTCATACACAACCAGGTCTCATGTGCCACGTGCGACAGAAAAACATTGGTCCTACTTCAATTCCTCTTCGCCGGTGTAAGCGAACTCCGGCGGCATGATCAAATCGCCCGCGTTATCCATATACTCAAGGAAGGAGAAATCAATGTCGGAGTTCTCCCAGTAATCCGATATATTTGGCGAAATCTCCACCGACAACGACAGTTTTTCTCCGGAGCTGCTACCTGGAATGGAATCTGAGGGGTCTAGGTACATAACGTCATCGTGCACCATAGCTGAGGCCTCAGGAGGAGGTGTCACTGCGTCCTCTTTCGACGTCATCTTGCCTTTGATCGCATCTTTCTTGTTGTATATACGGCACAACACCCAATCATCTAGCTGCCCAACACAACAAATATATTGCACACGCTTGGTTTCATTGTCTCAGTTAAGGCCTTATAAATTCAATTCCACTTTTCTCAACTTGTGAAGAGCAAACAAACATGAGAGGTTTTGGCAATTTACCATGTTATGCCAAATCGGAAAACTACTTTTGTGAAATTTAACAAGGTAAACTACTCATTTCGTTTTTCAAAAAATATCCTTATACTTCCATAGAGAGAAGTGTAGTTCATTACTTCCGAATTGACAAACTTCCTCTGTAATCTGCCCACTTTTGGGGTATGTTTGAAGCTTTATATCTTCCACATATTCAATAAAGCGTTTTTTTTTTTTTTTTTTTTAAAGTGTAATTCATTACTTCCAAATTGGCAAACTTGTGATTGGGGTGGTTTTTTCGGAGGAAAAAAAAATAGATTTATGCCATTTTTTCTTATAGGAAAGAAATACAAAACAAAAACTAAATTGTGAAACCAAATTGCAATTTTTGAATATATAGGCTTATATTTTATTTAATATTTTTACTTAGTATTAAATTTAAAATAATAATAATAATAATAATAATAATGATAATAATAATAATAATAATAATAATAATAATAATAATAATAATAATTAATAATAATAGTAGTAGTAGAAAGAAGAGTATATTGATCATTAAATATGATAAACACAGTAAAAAAATTATAGGAGACTGTGTGAAAGTATTTGAAACCTCAGGTGACTTTAACTAACTATTTGACATCACAAGGAGATATTTTGTCTATACTTTTCAAAGGGGTAATTAGCAAAAATGGCATAACACATGTGCTGATTTACCAAAACCTAACAAATACTTTTAGGAAACTCTTTAACTCACCTTGCAGCTACTAATGTTGTTGCGAGCCAAGCGATCAACGTCGGGGAGGCGGTACTCATGCATAATCCAGTTAGTCTTTTGGCCACCTGGAGACTTGCCGATATAAAACACCAAAGCCTTTTTAATTCCGATAGGCTTTTGATGACCGATTTGCTTGTCAACTCCGATCGCTTTCCAATAACCGCTACCGGCAGATCGATTTGGCCTCAACCCGTTTGGGTACTTCTGCTCTCTATGTGAGAAAAAATACCATTCTTTTTCTCCATACAAAGCCAATCCTGCGATTAATTAACAAATTTCTCTAATAAGTAATCTGATTTTTTATACTGATCATAGAAGAGGAAGGGGAAAAAAATAAGAAGAAATTGATTTGTGTACCAGGCAAGTGCCAAGGATCGTGTTTGTAGAGGTCAACTTCTGCAATAAATGGGACGGAAAATGCCTGTGAATCGCATTTTCGGCACAAGTAATGGATAACTAACTCTTCGTCTGTCGGGTGGAACCGGAATCCAACGGGCAATTGCAAATGCATCGCTGCCATTATTTCTTTTCAGTTCGAATTTTTGGAAAATGGGAATTGAGTGATTTTTGGAGAGGAATGAAGGGCCTTTGTGATATTAAAGGAGTGATGAATACGAGTGATTGTTATATAGAAGAGGGAGTAACCGATGGTATATTGCATACTGTGCAGTGGAGGTGATATGTGTCTGTTTTGAAATGACAACAATGCCAAGTTTCAAGTTGGCGCGGTGCATTCAGTGCTATGCTAGGTCACGACTTCCGTCACCATATCCAATCAGGTTTTTCTTTTTTTTCTTTAGTAATTTTAGTGAATACGTTTTGCTAATGTTTTTTTTTTTTGATAGGCAAACAAAATTTATTTAAAAGAAACCTGGAATATAAGACATATTCCAGCAAAATAACATTAAAAACTCTCAATGCATAACATTGGTACATTAAGCCAATCGACAAAAGAGTAAACAAAATCATCCTTATGCGCCTTCACCCAACACCAAGACCGGACTTTAACAAGATCGACCAAATTTTGTACGTCAACCTGCTCCTCTCCAAACACAATCTTGTTTCTCAAATTCCATATGGCCCAGATAGTGTAAAACCATATGCATACTCATTCGTTCTTGGCATTCTTTCTTGGGTATAACTCCAAGTTTGGCCTAAAGTGTTTTGTTGCTCCTTTGTTGATTACTGTATATATGCCAAACCAATGATAAATCTCCATCCAAATCTTGTAAACTTCTCCGCATGTATAGAATAGATGGTCTACATCTTCAGCCTCGTCACCGCAAAAAACACAATTTGCATCAGATTCCACTCCTCTAACTCCTCTTCTCATCAAATTAGTTTTTGTTGGAATCTTGTCCAGAAACACTCTCCACACAAAAGCCTTGATTTTAGGTGGAGCCTTTGCACTCCACATCATAGTGAATGTTTTGGAATCCTCCCCCATACTGCTCTCATTTCTGATTGTATCATACGCCGACTTAACTGAGTATAAACCTGACTCTTCCAGCTTCCACACCCATTTATCTTCTACATCAACAGAAATGCTCACTTGAGTCAAAACCTGTTCCATCTCTTCAAGGAGCTCTTGCTCCCATTGAAATAGATTCCTTCTCCATTGCCATCTCCACCTCCAGACTTCACCATCCCACTCTCCTTGTTCCCTTACTGTCCCGAATTTATTTCTTGCAATTAGGAATAGCCTGCTAAACCGAGACTTTAACAGCTCCTCTCCCACCTACTTATCTTGCCAAAACATGGTTTTTCTTCCATCCCCCACCTTCTTTTTAATGGCATTATTAATCCAGTCTCCGCTGTTTGTACTAGAATTTACAAGTCTCAGATCTTTCCACCAAATAGACTCAGTATTGCCAAGGTTCCGGTTCCCTTTTACATCTCATTCAGACTCAAACCCTCCATATTTTGATTTAATGATCTTCCTCCACAGCGCATCTTCTTCAACTAAGTACCTCCACTTCCACTTGCCTAACAAGGCCAGATTAAAAAGATCAAGGTTCTGAATATTAATACCACCATTTTCTTTTTTCTTACACAAGATATCCCATTTAACCCAAGCTATTTTCCTTTCCTCCTCTTTACCACCCCACAAAAAATCTCTCTGGATCTTGATTAATTTTTCTAAAACACCCTTCGGTACTTTATAAACCGAGAACATATACACTGGGATCCCAGCTAAAACTGCATTTTTAAGGACCGTTCGACCTCCGAACGAGACATCACAAGATTTCCATCTTTGCAATGTTCTTCTTGTCTGGTTCAAAGTCGGCTCCCACGTTTCTTTCCTTCTCGAATTTGCCCCTACTGGAATACCTAAATATGAGAAGGGAATTGATCCTATCCGACAGTTAAGACAATCTGCAAGATCGATTAAAGTTTCTCCAGGCACATTGATTCCCATGAGGCTACTCTTCGCATAATTAACTTTCAACCCCGAGCAGATCTCAAACATTCGCAGAACACTTTTAAGTGCCCAGACATTCTGTTCCTTGCTCTCAAGAAAGAAAAAGGGTATCATCGGCGAATTGATTATGAGTAATCTCAACCAAATCTTTTCCCACTTTAACTCCCGCCAGAAGCCCTTGAGTTCTTGCTTTTTGTATTAATCCATTTAAGCCCTCCGCCATTATAAGAAAAAGAAAAGGAGACCGGAGGTCTCCTTACCTCAATCTCCGTTGCATAGAAAACTCAGATGTTGGACTCCCATTGACAAGGATCGAAGTCATAGCTATACGAAGGCATTCACGAATCCACATCCTCCATTTTTCGCAGAAGCCCATAAGCATCATCATCCGCTCCAAGAACTCCCAATTAACACCGTCATATGCCTTCTCGAAATCCACTTTGAAGAGTACGCACGGAATTTTTTTCCTTTTTGCTTCGTCTAATACTTCATTTGCAATTATAATACAATCTGAGATTTGCCTTTTTCCAATGAATGCAGATTGTTCTCCGGATATAATTGAGTTCATGACTCTCTTCAGTCTTTCAGCTAGTAACTTTGCCAAAAGTTTGTACATACACCCAATTAACGAAATTGGACGGTATTCATTGAGTGATTGCAGATCGTCCTTTTTTGGGATTAGGACAATGAACGAGGGATTTGCCCCTTTAACGATTCTCCCGCGTGACTGGAATTCGTTCACAAAATTGATGACATCCTCTTTAATCACCTCCCAGAATTTTTTTATAAAATTAAAGTTAAACCCATCTGGACCGGGGCTTTTGGTTCCTTCACATCCCCACACTGCCTCTTTTATTTTCTCTTCCGAGAATCGCGTAGTTAACATTATATTCTCCTCCCCTCTAATCTTTTTAAAATCCAGATCACCAATAGTTGGTCTTTCCCATCTTTCCTCCTTAAATCGTTCTTCAAATTTTTTTTTTTTTGTTTCCAACTTAACTTCATCTGGTTCCTCCAGCCATTTGTTGTCAACTAGCAAACCTGGAATTTTGTTGGCTTTCCTCCTCCCATTTACACATCAGTGGAAAAAATTTGAATTGCAGTCTTCTTCTTTAAGCCATTTCATTCTCGCTTTTTGGCTCATAATGCTCTCCTTTGCTTTCAATTTCTGCCAAAGTTCCCCGAAGTACGTCCTTTCTCTCATTAATCTCTTGAGAAGATAAAGAACCTTGCTCTCCTTTTTTTATCCAGGTCTGCAATCTTATTCTTAAGCACTTCAATCCCGTTGTTAACATTGCCGAACACTTGTGTGTTCCAGTTCCTCAATTTATGCTTTAACTGCTTGAATTTCTCTTTTGCTATAAAACCAGCCCACCCTCTTATTTGTATCTCACTCCACTACTCCTTCACAAACGGATCAAAATCCTTGTGTTCTTTCCAACAGTCAAGCACCCTGAAGGGCTTCGGACCCCAGTTTGTGATCTTGTTCTTTAATAACACATGACAATGGTCAAAAATTGACCTTGGTAAGCCCCATTGAGCTAAATTTTGCAATCGGTTAAGCCAATCATGCGAGAGAAGGAATCTATCCGATCGACTCATCGCATTTTCGTTGCCACTGTACCATGTGAATTTTCGTCTTATCATTGGTAAATCGGTGAGACCCATATTAACCACGAATTCTTCAAATTCCTCAATTTCTCTCAAATTGACGTTTTGCTAATGTGAACTATATAGATGCTTCTTAATTGTTGTATGTTTATTTTCTAACGAAATAAATAAATATGAAGTTATATAATAATTTCCTATTCAAAATGTACATGTAGTAATACATAAAATTACATGGGAATTCCTCAATTAGGTTGGAATTGACTCACTTGGTATAAAAGATCTTATGTACCGTCTATAATAATTTTATATTTAATTACTGACCTTCTGAAACTCTATTGGCAAATTATACTGCAAGTGCACTACTGCAAGAAATATAGGGAAAGCAAGTTACGACCCATAAAATATCGAACCCAAGGGACTATTTAACGATAATTATTGACACAAACTACTTTTAATGTACTTACATAAATTAAATAACAAATCGAGAATTTGCAATTTTCAATTTTCAATTATGAACTAAGAAACAATAAATAAAGCAATAAATAACAAGAGACAATGATGATAAGAAAAACATAGGATTTCAAGTTTCACCATAATCATCTATAGTTGACCACAATTGCTATCTAATTGATTTTATGAGAATATATTTAGTGAATGCAGGTAAATCCTTCTAATTGTGATTTGTAGTAGGTCACTGATCCTTTCACGTCTATTTGTCAAATGTTACTATGGGTACTCTTTTGTTCTAGATGCATTTATCGCCGTTACTTAAAAAAGGATCACTACATCATGTATTGGGTTGTCAATCATACAACATGAATGCAGTGTTAGTATATTTTATGAGATCTAAACTTATGATTTCTTCTGTCGAGTCTATCACAGTTTTTCTAAACAATCATGTGTATGCGACGCACATAAAGCATTAAGAACAATATATATAAATCAACTAAATAGTCAAGCAATCCATCAATCATAAAGCAAGAGTTCAACAAAGAGTAATTAGGCTACATCCTAACCCTAGAAAAATAAACTTAAACATAATAAGCTAGTGAAAGTGTTCAAACCTAATCTAAAGAGCTTTTAAGTGTGATAAGTTATTCTAGAGTATACATTTTGTGTGAGTTTTGTGCCCCAATGCTTTGTATTTATAGGTGGAAGTGTTGGAGAGACTTTGAGTATGATTAGGAAACCAAATTAGCTGAAAAATCACTTTTTCGAGCCAAGTGATCGCTTTGCGGTAGCTGTGAAATTAGGGCGACTATAGAGTTTGAATGCGATCGCTTAGAATGTTGTTCACCGATAGTTCACCATATTCTACAAACCTTCGATTTAACTTTCATTTGTTGTGTCAAACTTTAATTTCATTTCTCTATAACTTTGATGCATTCAATGTTTTCACTTTATGAACTTATGATCCCCGTATTTAGCATCAAAATCGCGTCTTATGTGTATCCAACAGCTTTCCAGCTTTGTGCGTCTTCACCATTTTGGCTATAACTTCTTCTTTAGATGCTAGAATCGTGATTCACTTCTTGTGTTAGAAACTAGACATCCATATCTTTCTAACGTTATACAGAACAATCCGTGATTCATCTTGATATATTCCCAGTAATTTCTACAAATTGATGATGTATTTGTTCCTTTTGCTTTTTCTAGCCAACTAGACTCCTAAACACAAAAACTTAGGGATTAACATTAAAAAACTTGAAATGCATAAGAACAAAGCGATAAAACAAGTAAATGAGTGTGCTAAAAGTGTATATCTTGGACACTCATTAATTACGATTTAATTATTACTGTACTTATTGAAGTTTCTACATCCGCGGAAAATAAAATACACATTAATATTACAAATATATGATAAAACCGTCCTACATCATATTGGTAAAACGGACAGATTCTGTTATGAACCGTAGATTCAAGTGTGATTCTATGTAAAGCTATGGTAGCACGTCGGTTGATCAATTAATTGATGGGTGTTGTTGATCGATAGATGCATAAGATAAAATAGTGAGCAATTCTGTTTTGATAGGTAATTCTAAGTGTTGGTTCATGTGAAGCGATGGGTAACGTGTCGTTGACCATGCATGGAAGGTAGTGGTTGGCTAATACTAATAGGGAAGAGAAAACAATGGTAAAACTGACCGATTCTGTTTTGACAGGTATATCCAAGTGTTTCTATGTGAAGTGGTGGGTAACTGGGAGTTGTTGGCCAATATTAATTGAAGAGAGAAGATAGTGGTCTCGTGTTCTCAATATATAAGCAATATTTTCTGCATGCTCGTGCAAAAAGACATACGTGCACATTATACAATAACAGTTGAGATAAAATTTCACAAATAGTTCGAGGATGGATGAAAAATGACAAATAGTACATTTATATATGTATGTATGATTCAATATATATATATATATATATACATGTTAAAGTAATTTTGTTTTTTTAGCGAATATTTGTTTCTACTACGACAATATAATTCAATCCATCACAACTCAATTCCTGGATATGACTCTGAACATCTAAGAGAACAAGTTTAAATTACATCACCAAGATCCACAAGGTGATTAATGTCAATGAAATCCCAAATCGAACAATCAAGTTGTAATAATAACTGCATAAGTTACTGAGTCGCGGCCAGCTATATCCATTTGAAGGATTAGCCACCAATATCACCTGTCAATTTCAACAGAAAACACCATTGTGTCGTCCATCATGTTTCTAGTCTTGATCATATTCAAGTTAGATTGGAGCTGCCTTAGGTAGTGAATGTCTCTGCAAAGTACAACCTTAACAAGGATCCACCACTTCTTGTTATGATATCGTTGTTGCAACACTTAGGATACAGTTATATCATTTTTCATTTATAAATAGGATGTTATTGCAAGAACTACACATATGGTATTTTTAATTGGAAATTAACCCTTTGTGTTTTATTTATGAGCAAAAGCCCCTCATGTGAAATTTAATATGTAAAAAAACCTTAATACACATTCGTTATCTACACATACTAAAACTGATAACGAAATTATGATTTTTATTGAATTTACTTGATACATCAAGAATTAATATTACTCAAATTGATTTGTATATATACTTTTTGTCAATTGTTTTTTTAAAGAATATTAATTATTTGTAGGTCTGTACGTAGAATAACTAACACATATATAATTTCTTTTAAATTGTACCAAACAAATCTCAACAAATTATCAAAAAGTTTTTAGTATTTGTTTGAATAAATACAAGTTTGATATAATGTTTCAGTAAAAAAATCATTGGTTGTTGGTTTTTGCTTATATATACTACAAGTGGTTATTTGCCAATTGAGAATAACATAGGGGTGGTTTTTGCAATTAACTAATAAAGAAAGAATTACTGATCACCTATGAATTTCCACTTTTTTTTTTTTTGATATTGGTAAAATGACAAAGAACACATGGTAGTCTGATCACGTTGCACAACAGCTTGTAGTTCTTCATTTTCAGCTGCATGTATTCGCAGGATACAAAACCTAGTCTGCATCCACGTCGGCACTAGCAGTGCGCCTTTGGCATGAATTGAAGATTTTAAATGTTTTTAAGTGTTTTTGTGTTTTTATATTGATGAACTTAAAAGTAAAAAGAGATTGAAAACAAGCAAGATCGATGATGGTGTGCAAGAGAGAAAGGAAGCGGAGAGTAGAACTAGGGTTTCATCTTCAAATTGGGAAAAATTATTATGAATTGATTTATTAAAATAATGTTAAAGCAACCCTTATATAGCTGGGCCTAAAAGGAATATCTACATAAAAGATGACTGAAAGATAAATTAACACAAGAAGGGTGTAAAATAGAAACGCATTTTATGTATAATATAAGACCACCCTTAATGCCCATCTGGGACATCATTTTGGTAAATGTTTGAAGCAGTTGTGGTTTGGTGATGATGTTCGTTCGAGATGTGTTGTACTTTGAGGAGACCTTAGTGATCCTTTTAATAAATAAAGAAGCAATCAATTTGGATGTGCTTTGTTCTTTCATGTCGTATCGAATTTACAGCTATATAAGCAAAACTCTTTCTATTGGTAAAAATAATCGGAGTTCTGGTATGTTTAACATGCAGATGTGTTCTGACTCGGTTGAGGAGCAACTCACTGCTTCTTAGTCTTCCACGAAATGAAAGAATTCCCTGATAAACTTCATATCTAGTAATGCTGCATTTAGAGTCAAGATAAGTGGCACAATCACTATCAAAAGAAGACTTTTGGTGAGTTTTAGAATTATAAGGATAAAAAATACTCTTACCTGGATTGCTTTGGATGTATCTCATCACTCTGTTTGTTGCTCCAAGGTGAGTGAAGGTTGGTTTTGCCATGTAATGAGTAAGACTTCGAATGCTGAGAAGAGGTCTAGCCTGGTAAAATCAGGAACATAGAGGACTTTTTTAATAGTAAGAAATGATTAAACAATAATGTCTCCAATGAGAGTGGCTATAGTCTTACTATTATTAGGTAAATGAATAGAAATATGAACAGGTCTAAGTTGAGAAGTAAGAACTAGGGTCACATATAGCTCCAGCATCTAAAACCCATGTATTGCTAGGATTATTAACGCATGAAGAAGTCAAAGAAGAATTTAAGGCAATAATGGTAGGGTTACCGCTATAGGGGTAGCATGTTGGTGTGTTAAATAGAATTCCCACGCTCAGGAAGAGGTTGATTATTCTGTGATTTGGTAAAAGTAATGAGCTCCTCAAACAAGGCTTGGTCCTGACTACCAATAGTGGCAGAGGGATCAAGATGATGTTGTTCATCCAAAGCTGAAGCAGAATCGGCTGAACCAATTGAAGGAAAAGATCTTTTGCTCATAAGTCCCTCGTAGTCAGGGGTTAGCCAATTAGTTGAAAACATCTGTTAGTAGTATGTCTAGTGTACCCACAATGGGTACACTTAAGTTTCTTCTTATTTTTAGCAAGTGGTTTACCAAATTTGTCAAGTTTGATTACTATTAGAAAAAATCTTTATTTTGACTTTCTTGAAAAGATTTTTCCTTAGTAAAACATGGCAAGAGAATCAGTATCAGGATAACTATACAATGCCATGTGCTTTTCTTCCTGTAGAACCGGGATATACAATTTTGACAGAGAGCGCAAATTGTTCATTAACAAGATCTGACTACGAATATTAACAAATGAATTAGTTAACGTAATGAGAAAATTCAAGACACAATCATTCTGCTGAAGAGCTAACATGTGCTTATTTACATCACACGTATAGAGACCACATGAGCAAACAATCATAGGACTTCGGTTAACAGATTCATCCCACAGAGAAGGAATAAACTATAGTAGGCAGTAACAGATGCAGAACATTGGGTAATTGTAGAGAGGGATTTTTGCAACTAATAGACACGTGATCCATCAATGCGGTTATACCTGGTTTCCAATTCCTACCATAGCTAGCTCAAGGGCGGTAGTGAAGTACAAAAGGCTATGAAGGAGATCCTTGTAGACCAAATTTAGCAACTAGTGTAGAACTAGAATATTCGTGCGCGTCACAGAACCTCATCCTCTGCAATGTGAAGTGAAGCGTCGATAAATTTTATCTTGTTCTTGATGTTTAGGGCATCTGGATGCCTTACACCAGATTTGAGCTAATAATGTATATATATATATATATGAACTAACCCTACCAATCATTCACCCTCCAATGTAACGGGCCTTATATTTTATTTAATTTTTTATGGAAGAAAGATTATATTTACTTTAAGTCGGGAGAGCGTGTTGTATGTTTGATCAAGTTCACTTAGAAAAACAAAAACTTCAATGTATTGTTGATTTTTTAATGTTAAAACATATATAGATATTAAATCGTGACTTGGGGATGGTTGTGTATTCAAGAGAGGGAAGAGAGTGAGAGAGCATATTAATGATTTCCAATATTAGTCAGCTTGATATTATTTTTTCATCACAAAAATTTTGAACTCTATAGTACGATAGCGACTAATTCAAGAACTAGATTATTGAAAATCCTCGTTTCATCTAGGCCGACTTCCAGGGGCGGAGCATATAGGTTCATATATTATTATATTATACATAATTTATAACACATATAGTAACATATAGGTTCATATATTTTATATTGATTGTAATTTACCCCAAGTTCTCTTGTTCTTTGTTTTGTAATTTATTAAATTTCGTAATTTCATGATATTTTATTCATAAATTGTTGCATAACTGTCAGAGGTTTATCTTAATGTTCTCTTGCTCTTTGATGTAGTAAATAAAATGAAGAATGATTATCTAATATAATGTACGAGTCTGCTTTTTATTTTACAATATAGTTTAGCTTCTCAAATACTTTTATGACGAAGTGTGTATTTTTTGATAAAAAGGTTTCTAGTAACAAGTGATAGATAAAAACACAAGATACGTTTTAGATATTGCATTAATAATACATGTCCTGAAAGAAATTACTAAGTACTTTGCTATTAATCTGTTAATAATTTCGTACTTTACTAATTTTTACATTAGATATCTGCTTGAGAAGTGATTTGTATTTTCACGCTATGACATTATGTTTGAATCGAATTAGAAGTAATTAATCATAAAATTATTTATATTTATAGAAAAATCCTCATACGATTTCACCCCCCCAAACTCAAATTCCTGGCTCCACCCATGCCGACTTCAATAATTATATTTATCATTCCTTAGATCAGGTTGTGACTTGTGATTCATTCCACAAAAGAATAGTGGAATTCATTTCATAATTAATCTAAAGGTTAGTGCAAAATATACAGATATTACAAGGAGAAAAGCGGCCAGAAAAAAGTGGATACATACGAAAGAAAAGTGAATCATCCCACCGAAGTGCTTCTGACGACTCACTACCATAGATGAACTAATCTTCCGAGGAAGAACTTATCTAGGTAAGGGGATATCAGCAAGATCCTCTCTGTATGGAACGTTCTGGAACTCAACCTCTCCGTGATCCTCACCTGCATAGCCATTTTCCATTCGGGTTTGGACAGTAGCACCGGATTTTGTCGGATCAATGAAGGTTACAACTGTGTCTTTTCGGAACATGAAATAGATCACCGATAATATGTAGATAGCCATCATCGGGAATACTATGAGTCCGATGAGCACGTTTCCTACTCTTGGCAAGCTGTTGTGGATTAACCAGTCGACGAATGCGGTGCTCAAATAGTAGATGTTGATGCCTATTATTCCCAGACCTAATGCCCATGAGATCACGATGATCTATGACCATAAAATTAATTCAATCAACAGAAGAAAATATATGTTTAATGCAACAAGGTGATGTATCAATGTAAGAAATGTCTTAAAATTACTCACATATATTGAATTCTTATGAGGCCCCATCTTGGTGGAGTTGCTACTGAACTTAAGAAGCAGGATTAGCGCGAATGGAAGTTCAAATGAGAGTATCATCTGTAGGAGTGAAATGCGTTATATCACAGTGGAAGTCATACGTGTTATCAACACATTAATCGTGCCAAATTAATATAACATCAGTAACTATTTAGGAATGAAATGCAATTGATTAAAACTTTCAAAATATCAATTTGTAAGATTACAAACCGATGCGATGATGATTAGTCGGCCAGCTCCCGAAGGTCCTCCAATGATGGACACAATCAAGCTAGGTGCTGTTGCAATGCACCTTGTCATCAAATTTCTGAGCCATGTTCTCATCTTCAGATCCAAGAACCCCTATATAATTCAAAATAACAAAATCTAAGGAGTTATCTTGCACGGTTACAAGTAATGTACACTTTTGTTTAAGCATACTATTCTCAAGCATTGCCGTACGTATAGTAATAATCACTTAGACTTGGACTGAGCTTCTCAAAAACGCTACACTTCATGTAAAACTCTATGAACTTTGCACGGGCCTCAACCAATTTTTAAGCACCCGTGGATTACTATTTTCCTAACCCAGGTATATTAGAACTAATAGTCATATACTTGTGGCGTTATCATTGTAATACGAAACACATTATAAATTTTTCACCAGTTATACATAAAAGTATAGAGCTGTTTCAAACAAAAATCTTCCCTATTACTTGAATGGTGTTCTACCTGAGGTCGTCCTTACTCTGAAAAGTCCCAAAAAGATATCATAAATGACTATATAATTTTGCCATTTCACTATTTAATAGAATTGTAGTTAAAAGTCCACGCTTTATTAATAATTTTGGTATAAGTAAGAATTCTGACACTATCTAACATTGATACAAACGTTGTGAATACCTGCATTATATATTGGCCTGCATCAGTGCCAGTGATGGTGGAGCTTTGACCTGAGGCTAATAATGCGATGGCATAAACCGTAGAACTCGATTTCCCCAAAACATTCTGCATGTCATCAGATCACAAATATTAGAAAACTACATTTTTTGTTTTTTATTTCATTTAATAGTTAACAAATATTAGACCTTTAGCAGGAATGAAGCAGAATTGAGCGTTAAATCAATGCAATGACTGGCGTTTTCCTTGGAGATATCTTTGGCTAAGCAAACAGTACCAGATACTGAAATAACTGCCACGTTGATCAGAAACGCTATGAAAAGCGCAAAGCCACTCTCAATCAAGAAGTATCGGCACGCATCCTGATAAAATATGAAGAAAAAAAAAACAATAAATTTTAAGTCAAAACATCTTTCTTCAATCGTTACATTGTTTTATATCAAAAGAAAACAGTTGGGGGCGTTTTGTTAGTTTGGTGAAAACAAGAGGGACAAGTTATGGTACCATTTTTGCGAAAATACCATCCTCAGTTAAACAAACACTACAAAAAAAGTTGCTTTTTGTGACGACTTTATGTGACGAAATAAAATATAGTCACAATAGCATTAGTTGTAGTGTCGAAATTTGCTTTCGCCGCCAAAAATTTCGTCCATGTTTACGAAATATGGTTTCGTCGCAACACAGTTTCTCTATTGCGACGCAATTTACAAAATCGTCACAGTATAAAGAGCGCGAAATGCTCCAAACTGGCGACAATTTTTTTTTTTTATAGTCTCTTATGACGAAAATTGAAGTTGTCACATAAATGTAAACTATAGGGACGATATTTTAGTTCGTCACAATGTGGAACGTTTTATGTGACAATTTCAATTTGTCACATGAAAGAAAAAAAAGTGCGGGAAATTTTCTTTCTTCATCCGTCAGCTCAATGATCTGTTATTTATTTTCTGGCTTCATAGGTCTGTATTTCAAATTATCCGGATACAATTAACAATTTATACATTTAATTTAAGAATCAGAAAGAAAATGAAAGTTTAAACAAAAAATAAAAGAAAGCAGAGATAATTCATGACGAAAAGCCTAAATAAATTAGTTTCTTAGTGGTTCTTATGAAAAACTAGTGTGAAAACTTTATTCCTGAATTAACCGTGATCTTCTTAGAGACCAATTCAAGTAAACTTTGTTATGTTAATCTATAAAATGAAACTAAACTCCAGGATGTAGCATGTTTTGAAACTCTATAGAAATATTGCTAAAAGAGCCTTTGTAAGAAGTAATTGCCAGACTTACCGGAAGAAGTTTTCCGGATAAAACTCGTCCCTTGAATCGTGACGGTTATTTCTGAATTGGTTGAGTTAGTGAATTGAAGAATTTTGGGAATTGGGGCAAAACCGTCCAAAAATCATCTGTATGAAAAATCTTGTTTGAGTCGCACTTCATGCGCGTGGAATTCAAAAACACCCGTTTTTGTTTTTTTTTTTGTTGGTTACTGACCAAATAACACAGAAGGATTTTTGCCAATTAAAATAATACCGGATTTTTTCTTTCGCCAAGTAAGATAAGGGGGCGAATTCCATTAACCTCCCCTAAGGTTTTATCTCACTCCATCCACCTCCCCTCTAGTTTTCCCCTCAAAAAGTTAAAGTGCTAGTACATCATTAATTTGAGGGGTAGTTTAGTCAATACATATGTAAAATGTTATTTAATGGACAAATAATGTATATTAGGTATTTTTGGAACAAAAAAATTAAAATAATTACCTTGAATGAGAGTTCATTTCTTGAAAACTTATTAAGTGATTATGATATTTATTATTTACAAATCTTAAAAAATTGAATCTTTTATTAAAATTAAATAATAATTATTTAGCTTATATCATTTATTTATTATATGTTATATTATAATATTTTGAACATCATGATAAGATTATAGTCATAGTAAATGAACTCATTCAAAAATTCCAACATTTTTAACTTTAAAAGAAAATCTAATCTAACTTAAAAGATTTAATCTAAAGTTTTAATCAGGTACATGTTTATATTTTTATGCATTCTTTTTTCGACTTTAAAAAGACACAAAAAGGTATTAATGTGTAGATTTTTTCATAATGTAATTTAGACAGAGTGCATTCTTCAACGCGTTGTCTTAAATGTTGTGTACGTCTTTAACTGGTTAATTGGTACGATAAATTCAATAGCTTGTCTTATTTTCCTTCAGTAAAAAATGTTAAATGCAAAGAAACAAAATATTTGTAATTAACTACGGCAGTCACGATTGTCGTGCTTCAGTTTCATGAAAAAGAAGTGAATATTTTGTCAAACTCGTTGTTTCACTTGTATATTTTATATAAATGTAAAAAAAATTACTATACTTAATTATTAGTGCATGCTGAATCATCGATATAGTTATATTTTGTACATTCAACCAAAAAACAAAAATTATTTACAAACAACAAAAGAAAATCAAACATGCATTTAAACTTAATTTTACTATACACCTGAATTTAATGATCTTGTACATCTTATATTATTTTTCTACCATCAGCAGTCAACTGGTAGAACACGAGCAAAATATTTAATTCTAATAGTAATTTCTATGATATCTATCTCAGGATGAATTTAAATAATAAAAAATTAAATTTACTTTTAATATTTATTATATTATTTGTGTAATTATTTAGTTTTTTTTTCAAAATGGATGTCTTCAATATAATGCATTTTTTTGTGCACTAATAGTAAATACATTGACTAAATTACCCCTCAAATTAATGGTGCACTAGCACTTTAACTTTTTTAGGGGAGGTTGATGAGAAAATTGAAACTAGAGGGGAGGTGGATGGAGAGAGATAAAACCTTAAGGGAGGCCAATGGAATTTGCCCTAAGATAAGGCATGGGTAGGTTTTACTAATAGCTCGGTATTTTTCCTACTGATCATGATTCACTTTGGCATACGTTTATTTTTTTCAATTTTGATTCTTCCAAAACCTTATTTACAGTTTTTGTTGATGAAAATGTTTTGTTGCTGAATGCAATTTGAAAATGTAAAATTGCTAAAAGGCTAAAATGGCAATAATACCCTTACAAATACCTAAAAAACACATCGAGGTGTATTTAATTCAAAGGTGCGATCCACCAAAACTTTACAATCAAGGTAGCTAATCTGCCATTTAACTCCGAATCTAACCAGACACAAACATTGGATTTTGCATAAAGTCACCAGAAGTCCGAACAGTACATCTTTAACGCATAGAAGCCATTCTATGCCCACTAAAGACAAGACCCATCATACATTTTTATTATAAATACTAGCTAGAACAACATCAACATGCCAAATTTAACAAACACTAATCAGTACTAGAGCAACACCATTCTTCTGCATCAACAATACCTAGCAGTGGCGCCTGCAGACTCATACACAACCAGGTCTCATGTGCCACGTGCGACAGAAAAACATTGGTCCTACTTCAATTCCTCTTCGCCGGTGTAAGCGAACTCCGGCGGCATGATCAAATCGCCCGCGTTATCCATATACTCAAGGAAGGAGAAATCAATGTCGGAGTTCTCCCAGTAATCCGATATATTTGGCGAAATCTCCACCGACAACGACAGTTTTTCTCCGGAGCTGCTACCTGGAATGGAATCTGAGGGGTCTAGGTACATAACGTCATCGTGCACCATAGCTGAGGCCTCAGGAGGAGGTGTCACTGCGTCCTCTTTCGACGTCATCTTGCCTTTGATCGCATCTTTCTTGTTGTATATACGGCACAACACCCAATCATCTAGCTGCCCAACACAACAAATATATTGCACACGCTTGGTTTCATTGTCTCAGTTAAGGCCTTATAAATTCAATTCCACTTTTCTCAACTTGTGAAGAGCAAACAAACATGAGAGGTTTTGGCAATTTACCATGTTATGCCAAATCGGAAAACTACTTTTGTGAAATTTAACAAGGTAAACTACTCATTTCGTTTTTCAAAAAATATCCTTATACTTCCATAGAGAGAAGTGTAGTTCATTACTTCCGAATTGACAAACTTCCTCTGTAATCTGCCCACTTTTGGGGTATGTTTGAAGCTTTATATCTTCCACATATTCAATAAAGCGTTTTTTTTTTTTTTTTTTTAAAGTGTAATTCATTACTTCCAAATTGGCAAACTTGTGATTGGGGTGGTTTTTTCGGAGGAAAAAAAAATAGATTTATGCCATTTTTTCTTATAGGAAAGAAATACAAAACAAAAACTAAATTGTGAAACCAAATTGCAATTTTTGAATATATAGGCTTATATTTTATTTAATATTTTTACTTAGTATTAAATTTAAAATAATAATAATAATAATAATAATAATGATAATAATAATAATAATAATAATAATAATAATAATAATAATTAATAATAATAGTAGTAGTAGAAAGAAGAGTATATTGATCATTAAATATGATAAACACAGTAAAAAAATTATAGGAGACTGTGTGAAAGTATTTGAAACCTCAGGTGACTTTAACTAACTATTTGACATCACAAGGAGATATTTTGTCTATACTTTTCAAAGGGGTAATTAGCAAAAATGGCATAACACATGTGCTGATTTACCAAAACCTAACAAATACTTTTAGGAAACTCTTTAACTCACCTTGCAGCTACTAATGTTGTTGCGAGCCAAGCGATCAACGTCGGGGAGGCGGTACTCATGCATAATCCAGTTAGTCTTTTGGCCACCTGGAGACTTGCCGATATAAAACACCAAAGCCTTTTTAATTCCGATAGGCTTTTGATGACCGATTTGCTTGTCAACTCCGATCGCTTTCCAATAACCGCTACCGGCAGATCGATTTGGCCTCAACCCGTTTGGGTACTTCTGCTCTCTATGTGAGAAAAAATACCATTCTTTTTCTCCATACAAAGCCAATCCTGCGATTAATTAACAAATTTCTCTAATAAGTAATCTGATTTTTTATACTGATCATAGAAGAGGAAGGGGAAAAAAATAAGAAGAAATTGATTTGTGTACCAGGCAAGTGCCAAGGATCGTGTTTGTAGAGGTCAACTTCTGCAATAAATGGGACGGAAAATGCCTGTGAATCGCATTTTCGGCACAAGTAATGGATAACTAACTCTTCGTCTGTCGGGTGGAACCGGAATCCAACGGGCAATTGCAAATGCATCGCTGCCATTATTTCTTTTCAGTTCGAATTTTTGGAAAATGGGAATTGAGTGATTTTTGGAGAGGAATGAAGGGCCTTTGTGATATTAAAGGAGTGATGAATACGAGTGATTGTTATATAGAAGAGGGAGTAACCGATGGTATATTGCATACTGTGCAGTGGAGGTGATATGTGTCTGTTTTGAAATGACAACAATGCCAAGTTTCAAGTTGGCGCGGTGCATTCAGTGCTATGCTAGGTCACACCTTCCGTCACCATATCCAATTAGGTTTTTCTTTTTTTCTTTAGTAATTTTAGTGAATCCGTTTCGCTAAGTTATATGAACTATATAGATGCTTCTTAATTGTTATATGTTTATTTCCTAATGGAATAAATAAATTTGAAGTTATATAATAATTTCATATTCAAAATGTACATGTAGTAATACATAAAATTACATGGGAATTCCTCAATTAGGTTGGAATTGACTCACTTGGTATAAAAGATCTTATGTACCGTTTCTAATATTTTTATATTTAATTACTGACTTGCTCAAACTACAGTGGCAAATTATACCGCAAGTGTAAGAGTGCAAGAAATATAGGGAAAGTAAGTTACGACCCACAAAATATCAAACCCAATGGAATATCTAACAATAATTATTGACACAAACTATTTTTTAATTTACTTACATAAATTAAATAACAAATGGAGAATTTTGGATTTTCAATTATGAACTACGAAACAATAAATAAAGCAATAAATAACAAGAGACAATGATAATAAGAAAAACATAGGATTTCAAGTTTCACCATAATCATCTATAGTTGACCACAATTCCTATCAAATGGATTTCATGAGAATATATTAAGTGAATGCAGCCATGCAGGTAAATCCTTCTAATTGTGATCGGTAGTAGGTCACTGATCCTTTCACGGCTATTTTTCAAATGGCACTATGGGTACTCTGTTAATCTATATGCATTTATCATCGTTATCTTAAAAAAGGATCACTACATCATGCATCGGCCTGTTATTCTAAAGTATACATTTTGTGTGAGTTTTGTGCCCCCAATGCCTTGTATATTTAGTGGAAGTGTTGGGGAGACTTTGATTACGATTTGGAAACCAAATTAGCTGAAAACTCACTTTATCGAGCCAAGCGATCGCTTTTTTGTGGATGTTAAATTAAGGTGAGATTCCGGAGTTTCTACATGACTTTAGAAAGCAGAATGCTATTGCATAGAGTTTGAATGCGATAACTTAGAATGTTGTTCACTGACAGTTTACCGCTTTCTACAAACCTTTGATTTAACTTTCTTTGCTGTGTCAAACCTTAGTTTCATTTCTCTACAACTTTGATGCTTTCAATGTTTTCGCTTTATGACTTTATCATCCCCGTATTTAGCGTCAAAGTTGCGTCTGATGTGTGTCCAACAGCTTTCCATCTTTGCGCGACTTCACCATTTTGGCTATAACTTCTTCTTTAGATGTTAGAATTGTAACATCCATATCTTTCCAACGTTATATAGAACTATTCGTGATTCGTCTGGATATATTCCCCGTAATTTCTACAAATTGGTGTTGTATTTGTTCCTTTTGCTTCTTCTTGCCAACTAGACTCCTAAACACAAAAACTTAGGGATTAACATTAAAAGACTTGAAATGCATAAGAACAAAGCGATAAAACAAGTAAAATGAGTGTGCTAAAAGTGCATATCTTGGACGCTCATTAATTACGATTTAATTATTACTAGAACGTGTACTTATTGAAGTTTCTACACGCGAAAATAAAATACACATTAATATTAAAAATATATGATAAAACCGTCCTACATCATATTGGTAAAACGGTTAGATTATGTTATGAATCGAAGAATCAAAGGTGATTCTATGTAAAGCTATGGTAGCACGTTGGTTGATCAATTAATTGATAGGTGTTGTTGATCAATATTAGTTGCATCAGATAAAACAGTGAGCAATTCTATTTTGATAGGTAAATCTAAGTGTTGATTCTATGTGAAGCGATGAGTAACGCGCCGTTGACCATGCAATGGAAAGTAGTGGTTGGCTAATACTGATAGGGAAGAGAAAACAATGGTAAAACTGACTGATTCTGTTTTGACAAGTATATCCAAGTGTTGATTCTATGTGAAGCGGTGGGTAACTGGGAGTTGTTGGCCAATACTAATTAATGAGAGAAGATAGTGGTCTCGTGCTGTCAATATATCTTTTTTATAAGCAATATTATTTTGCATGCTCGTGCAAAAAGACATACACGCACATTATACAATATTAGTTGAGATAAAAAATTCACAAATAGTTCGAGGAGGGATGAAAAATGACAAATAGTTCATTTATATATGTATGTATGATTCGATATATATATATATAAATGTTAAAATAATTTTATTTTTTTAGCGAATATTCATTTCTAAACAATATAATTCGCTCCATCACAACTCAATTCCTAGATATGTCCCAGAACATCTAACAGAACAAGTTTAAATTACATCACCAAGTTCCACAAGGTGATTAATGTCAATAAAATCCCGAATCGAACAATCAAGTTGTAATAATAAATGCATAGGTTACTGGGTCGCGGCCAGATATATCCATGTGAAGGATTAGCCACCAATATCACCTGTCAATTTCAACAGAAAACACTATTGTGCCGTCCATCATGTTTCTATTCTTGATCAAATTCAAGTTGGATTGGAGCCGCCTTAGGTAGTGAATGTCTCTTCCAAGTACAACCTTAACAAGGATCCACCACTTCTTGTTATGATATCATTGTTGCAACACTTAGGATACTTTAGGAACAGTTATATCATTTTTCATTTATAAATAGGATGTTATTGCAAGAACTACATATGGTATTTTTAATTGGAAATAACCCTTTGTGTTATATTTATGAGCAAAAGCCCCTCATCTGAAATTTAAAATGTAAAGAAAACCTTAATACACATTCTTTATCTACACATACTAAAACGGATAACAAAATTACGACTTTTATTGTATTTACTTGATACATAAAGAATTAATATTGCTCAAATTGATTTGTATATATACTTTTTGTTAGTTGTCTTTTTTTTTTTAAAGAATACTAGTTACTTTGTAGGTCTGTAGAAAAACTAACACATATATAATTTCTTTTAAATTGCACCAAAAAAAGTTTAAAATATTTATTTGCAAAAACATGTTTGATATAAAATTTCAGTAAAAAAATCATTGGTTGTTGGTTTTTGCTTATATATACTACAAGGGGTTATTCGCCAACTGAGAATAACATAGGGGTGGTTTTTGCAACTAACTAATCAAGAAAGCATTACTGATCACCTATGAATTTCCACTTTTTGTCTGATATTGGTAAAATGACAAAGAACACATGGTAGTCTGGTCACGCTGCACTACAGCTTGTAGTTATTCATTTTCAACTGCATGTATTCGCAAGATACAAAACCTAGTCTGCACCAGGTGGACACTAGCAGTACCATTACTTCCAAGGCCTTTGGCATGAATTGAATATTTTAAATGTTTTTAAGTGTTTTCGCGTTTTTATATTGATGAACTTAAAAGTAAAAAGTGAAAACAAGCGAGATCGATGATGGTGTGCAAGAGAGAAAGGAAGCGGAGAGTAGAACTAGGGTTTCATCTTCAGATTGGGAAAAAATATTATGAATTGATTTTTGATTTATTAAACTAATGTTAAAATAACCCTTATATAGTTGGGCCTGAAAGGAATATTTGCATAAAATATGACTGAAAGATATATTAACACAAGAAGCTTGTAAAATAGAAATGCATTTTATGTATAATTTAAGACCACCCTTAATGCCCATCTTGGACATCATTTTGGTAAATGGTTGAAGCAGTTGTGGTTTGGTGAAGATATTGGTGACGATGTTCGTTCGAGATGTGTTGTACTTTGAGGAGACCGTAGTGAACCTTTTAACAAATAAAGAAGCAATCAATTTGGATGTGCTTTGTTCTTTCATGTCGTATCGAATTTACAGCTATATAAGCAACACTCTTCCTATTGGTAAAAATAATAGGAGTTCTGGTCTGTTTAACATGCAGATCTGTTAGTAGCTGATGAAGCCATAAGACCTCACATGTAGTTGTGGCCAAGGCACAGTGTTCTGACTTGGTTGAGGAGCAACTCACTGTTGGCTGCTTCTTAGTCTTCCACAAAATGAAAGACTTCCCCAATAAACTGCATATCCAGCAATACTACATTTAGAGTCAAGATAGGTGGCACAATCACTATCACAAGAAGACTTTTTGTGAGTTTCAGAATTATAAGGATAAAAAGTACCTTTACTTAGATTGCTTTGGATGTATCTCATCACTCTGTGTGTTGCTACAAGGCGAGTGAAGGCTGGTTTTTCCATGTATTGAGTAAGACTTTGAATTCTAAGAAGAGGTCAAGCCTGGTAATGGTCAAGTATAATAACCTTTCTACTAGGCTCCTATAAGCAATAGGATCACTTAGAAAATTAGAAGAGACAACTAGCCGTTATTTAGTAGAGCTACCATATGTGTAGAAGGAGGTTTACACCCTAAAAGTAGCTAGAATATTCTAAAATGTCTTAAGGCGTATTTTTGTTGACAAAGAGAAATACCATGTCTAGACCTAACAATTTCAATACCTAAAATATACTTAAAATCAACAAGATATTTAACACTAAACTGAGGGCACAAATCTCACTTAAATCATTACGAGACAATATAATATTATGTCATCCACATAAATGCATAATGCAGTAAAAGAAGAACCTTTATACTTGAAGAACACAGAGCAATCAGAAACAGTTTGTGTGTAACCAAAATCAAGACGACAACATGTAAGTTTGTTATAACATTGTCTCGAGGCTTGTTTTAAGCCATAAACACTCTTCTTCAGTAAACAAACTCTATTATCACTTTTATAGCAATAACCAGATGGGGGCCATGAAAATAACTTCATCCTCGTCCCCATGCAAAAATGCATTGTTAACATCTAAATTGATGCAAACGTCAGTTATGAGATGCAACAATAGCTGACAAAACCCTAATAGTGGTAAAGCTTAGAAAATGGTGAAAAAGTGTCAAAATAGTCGGGGGCCTCCTCTTGGGTGTAACCTTTGGCTACTAACCTAGATTATACCTTCTATAGATCCATCAGATTTTAATTTTCCCTTCAAAACCCATTTGCAGCCAGCCAACTATGCTGACCGGGGGTAAATTACTTAAGACCCAAGTATTTGTCTCTTCTAATGTAGAAAGTTCAGATTGCATAGCTAATGTCATTCAGGAATAAGACTAGCTTGGTTGTAAGTTCTAGTTTCTTTAATATGAGAAACAGAAGTGACAAAAGCCTTATGATTAGCCCTCAAGTTGTCAGTGACAGGAAAAATGCAATAGGATATCTAGCATGATGAGAACTAACTGATGTATTGCTCTTATGCAGAGATATAGGCGAGTTGTACACATACATGTTCAAATATGCAGGAGCAGTGTTTCAATAGATCTTCTAATATTTCATTTCAAGAAGCACCATGCACATCAGAATTGACAACAGGAAGTATAGTAGTAGTATTAGAATCACCACACACAGAATTGTTAGGCGTAGAATCAACAAAAATATTTTCATTAACAACAAGTACATGTTCATTAACATTAGGTAAATGAGTAGAAGGGACAAAGTTACTTATAGGATCAACTTCAGTATGTGAAGTATCAGTGGTCAACTGATCATGAAAATTAATAGGAAAAGCAATGTCAGGAGTTTGCACTTGAGACTACACATAGAGATGGAATGATCAGGGAAGATGGTGCTTGCCCTGAAACAACATCAGCATTGCTTGCTAGAACAACAGGAGCTTGAGAATTTTTAAACAAGATAAAGGGATCTATGTGAACACTATGAGTGTCTTGCCTTTTGTCAATAGCTTTGAGTGTAGATTGTTCCTTAAAAGGAAAGTAATTTTCATAAAAAAATACTTCTAGAAATGATGACTTTATTAGCTTCTAAGTTTAATAGAAGAGATTCTTTAGTACCTAAGGGATAGCCTAAAAACACACATTTAACAACCCTATGATCAAATTTATGCCTGTGTGGAGTTAGACTGGATGCAAAGCATAGACAACCAAAACTTTTAAGAAGATTATAGGCAAGAGGCTCATTAAGAAGAAGCTCATAAGGTTATTTATTTTGAGAAATTTTAGAAGGTAACCTATTTATGATGAATGCAGGACTAGAGATGCAATTACTCCAATAGATAAGAGGAACATTTGATTGGAACCTTAAGGATCTAGTTACTTTAAGTAAATGTCGGTATTTCCTTTCTACTAAACCATTTTGCTCAGGTGTTTCTAACAACTTATTTGATGTGAAATCCAAAAGAGTACAAAAAATTATTATTAATTCAGTGACATTGTCAATCCTAATGGACTTCATTTAACTGGAAATTGAGTTTCAACAAGTTTATAATATGAATAACCCTGTTTCAACCTCAAATATTTGTTTTGAAAGGAAAGCTCAAGTAAATCTACTAAAATTATCTACAACAGTCAAGAAAAATTCCAAAGTCCAAAGATATGATTACGAGAAGTATAGCTAAGGGCAAAAGATAACCTCTTCTATTTTGAAAGATGACAAATATCACAATGAGTAACAGATTGTCCAGATGTAACAGATACTTGAGGAATACATATTAATTTATGGATAGAGGGATGTCCTAGCCTAAAGTGCCACATATTATTATGAGAAACTAGGGAATTACAGATAAATTTGTTCAGCAGACAACAATTAATACTGTTTAAATGAAGAGAGATATTCAGAATATATAGCTCATTATGCAATTTAGGAGAACCAATCATCTTCTTCCTGATGATGTCTTGTAAGATGCACATAGGAGAATATAAATGTACATGTATCTGAGATAACAAAGTTAACTTAGAAACATGAATCAAAGTGAAAGTAAAATCAGGAACATAGAGGACATTTTTAATAGTAAGAGATGATGAAACAATAATGCCTCCAATGAGAGTGGTTGTAGTCTTACTATTATTAGGTAAATGAATAGAAATATGATCAGGTCTAGGTTGAGAAGTAAGAACTAGGGTCAAATATAGTTTCAGCGTCTAAAATCCATGTATTGCTAGGATTATTAATGCATGAAGAAGTCAAAGAAGAATTTAATGCAAGAATGGTAGGGTTACTGCCTATAGGGGTAGCATGTTCGTGTATTAAATAGAATTGTCAGGCTGAGGAAGAGGTTGATTATTCTGTGATTTGGTAAAAGCAATGAGCTTCTCAAACAAGGCTTGGTCCTGACTACCAATAGTGGCAGAGGGATCAAGATGTTGTTGTTCATCCAAAGCTGAAGCAGAATCGGCTGAACCAGTAGAAGGAAAAGATCTTTTGCTCGTAGGTTCCTCGTAGTCAGGGGTTAGCCAATTAGTTGAAAACATCTGTTAATAGTATGTCTAGCTAGTGTACCCACAATGGGTAGACTTAAGTTTCTTCTTATTTTTAGCAAGTGGTTTACCAAATTTGCCAGAACTAGTTTGATTACTATTAGAAAAAACCTTTATTTTGACTTTCTCGAAAAGATTTTTCCTTAGTAAACATGGCAAGAGAATCAGTAGCAAGCCATGTGCTTTTCTTCTTGTAGAACCGGAGAACACAATTTTGACAGAGAGGCCGGGCAAATTGTTCATTAACAAGATCTGACTGCTAATATTAATCAATTAGTTAACCTAATGAGAAAATTCAAGACACAATCATTCTGCTCAAGAGCGCTAACATGTGCTTATTTACATCACACGTATAGAGACCACATGAGCAAACAATCACATGACATTGGTAAACAAATTCATCCCACAGAGAAGCAATAAATTATATTAGGCAGTAATAGATGCAGAACATTGAGTAATTGTAGAGAGGGATTTTTGCAACTAATAGACACGTGATCCATCAATGCGGTTATACCTGGTTCCCAATTCCTATAATAGCTAGCTCAAGGGCGGTAGTGAAGTACAAAAGGCTATGACGGAGATCCTTGTAGACCGAATTTAGCAACTAGGGTAGAACTAGAATATTCGCGTGCGTCACAGAACCTCATCCTCTGCAATGGGAAGTGAAGCGTCGATAAATTGTATCTTGTTCTTGATGTTTAGGGCATCTGGATGCCTTACACCAGATTTGAGCGAATAAGATACATACATATATATATATATATACATATATATATATATATACATATATATATATATACATATATATATATATATACATATATATATATATATATGAACTAACCCTACCAATCATTCACCCTCCAATGTAACTGGCCTTATATTTTATTTAATTTTTTTATGAAAGAAAGATGCTATTTAATTTAAGTCCGGGAGAGCATGTTGTATGTTTGATCAAGTTCACTTAGAAAAACAAAAACTTCAACGTATTGTTGATTTTTTAATGTTTAAATATAGATATTAAATCGTGACTTGAGGACGTTGTGTATTCAAGAGAGGAAAGAGAGTGAGAGAGCACTAAGGTCCAAATATTATTTGTATAATTGGGCTCAATTGTTTTAAATGGCATATTGATGATTTCCAATATTTTTCAGCTTGATATTATTTTTTCATCACAACTATTTTGAACTCTATAGTACGATAGCGACTAATTCAAGAACTAGATTATTGAAAATCCTCGTTTCATCTAGGCTCACTTCAACAATTATATTTATCATTTCTTGGATCAGGTTGTGACTTGTGATTCATTCCACAAAATAATTGTGGAATTCATTTCATAATTAAGCTAAAGGTTGGTGCAAAATATACAGACATTACAAGGAAAAAAGCTGACAGAAAAAAGTGGATACATAGGAAAGAAAAGTGAATCATTCCACCGAAGTTCTTCTGACGACTCACTACTACAGATGAACTAATCTTCTGAAGAAGAACTTATCTAGGCAAGGGGATATCAGCAAGATCCTCTCTGTATGGAACATTCTGGAACTCAACCTCTCCGTGATCCTCACCTGCATTCCCGTTTTCCATTCGGGTTTGGACAGTAGCATCGGATTTTGTCGGATCAATGAAGGTTACAACTGTGTCTTTTCGGAACATGAGATAGATCACTGATAATATGTAGATAGCCATCATCGGGAATACTATGAGTCCGATGAACACGTTTCCTACTCTTGGCAAGCTGTTGTGGATTAACCAGTCGACAAATGCGGTGCTCAAATAGTAGATGTTGATGCCTATGATTCCCAGACCTAATGCCCATGAGATCACGATGATCTATGACCATAAAATTAATTCGATCAACAGAAGAAAAAATATATGTTTAATGTAACAAGGTGATGTATCAATGTAAGAAATGTCTTAAAATTACTCACATATATGGAATTCTTATGAGGCCCCATCTTGGTGGAGTTGCTACTGAACTTAAGAAGCGGGATTAGCGCGAATGGAAGCTCAAATGAGAGTATCATCTGTAGGAGTGAAATGCGTTATCTCACATGAGTGGAAGTCATACGTGTTATCAACACATTATTTGTGCCAAATTACTATAACATCAGTATTTAGGATCGTGAAATACAATTAATTAAAATTTTCAAAATATGAATTTGCATAAGATTACAAACCGATGCGATGATGATTAGTCGGCCAGCTCCTGAAGGTCCTCCAATGATGGACACAATTAAGCTAGGTGCTATTGCAATGCACCTTGTCATCAAATTTCTAAGCCATGTTCTCATCTTCAGTTCCAAGAACCCCTATATAATTCAAAATAACAAAATCTAAGGAGTTATCGTGCACGGTTACAAGTAAGGTACACTTTTATTTAAGCATACTATTCTCAAGCATTGCCTCAACCAACGCTACACTTCATGTAAAACTCTATGAACTTTTGCACAGGCCTCAACCAATTTGTATGCACCCGTGGATTAATATTTTCCTAACCCAGGTGTATTAGAACTAATAGTCCTATTCTTGTGGCGCCATCATTGTAATACGTATGAAACACATTACAATTTTTTAATAGAGCTGGTTCAAACAAAAGTCTTCCCTATTACTTGAATGCTGTTCTACGTGAGGTCGTCCTTGCTCCAAAAAGTCCCAAAAATATATCATAAATGACTATATAAAATTGTCATGTCACTATTTAATAGAATTGTAGTTAAAAAGTCTATGCGGTATGAATAATTTTGGTGTAACCAAGAATCGTAACACTAATCGAGCATTCATAAAAGATAAAACGTTGTGAATATATATAGATTAAGCGTGGACAACCATTGATTTTATACCTGCATTATATATTGTCCTGCATAAGTGCCAGTAATGGTGGAGCTTTGACCTGAGGCTAACAATGCGATGGCATAAACCGTAGAACTCGATTTCCCCAAAACATTCTGCATGTCATCAAATCACAAATATTAGAAAACTACATTTTTTGTTTTTAAAATTCTCTATCATTAATTTATGAAATTTAAATACTTCTTATTTCATTTAATAATTAACAAATATTAGACCTTTAGCAGGAATGAAGCAGAATTGAGCGTTAAATCATTGCAGTGACCGGCGTCTTCCTTGGAGATATCTTTGGCTAAGCAAACAGTACCAGATACTGAAATAACTGCCACGTTGATCAGAAACGCTATGAAAAGCGCAAAGCCACTCTCAATCAAGAAGTATCGGCACGCATCCTGATAAAATATGAAGAAAAAAAAAACAATAAAATTGTAAATCAAAACATCTTGCTTCAATCGTTACATTTTTTTAAATAAAAAAAAATAAAAAATCAGTTGGGGGCCGTTTTGTTAGTTTGGTAAAAACTAGACGTAAATTATAATTACAATTTGTCGAATTATAAGACCATTTGGTAATTAGTAGTAAAAACTTTTTCTGAATGGTCTTATAGGCTTTTGATCCAGTTCTCGTTTGGGCTTTCAGCCCCGTAATAGCCCACGAGATACAACTGGCCATGCAATATTACTTTTAGACACTTTTTTTTGATTAATTTAGGCTTTTAGTCCTAATTCCACGTTAACTCCTAAAAATGCATAATAAGCCCCAACATCAATTTTTCACTGAAAATTAAGTAAGTGTTTCTTATGTAACTCACATTAATGCCACGAACCGAATCGGGTATCTTCCTGGATAGCACCAGTGCTGAGTGTAGAAAAAGATTATGCCTGTAATGAATACGAAAGTAATTAAGGTTAATATGTGTAATAATTATAGTAATTAATACTAATATTACAAGAAATATTATAGATGATATTTGGCAATAACATACGGCATAACTAGAGCGCCGAGCAGTGCAATGGCATCACCGGTGGCACCGTCGCCACTTAACTTTGGGATAAACATTCCTTTCATTACTTCTTTGGCAGGAGGCTTCACATAGCTTAACTCCCCAAAAAAGCATGCTGCCATCACAAGTACCAATGTTGCTATCAACAGTTCTAGCTTCCTCACCTGCATAAATCCATTTCTTAAATAGTGATTATAAAGAAATAACTCAGACTTTAATGTAAATTAGGATATTCTGTATGAAATAAAACAGAAGTACAACAGATCGAACAAAGTATAATTTGTATTTATCGAATAACTGAATTTGGAATTTGAAGGCAATGTCGTAAAATTGAATTTTTTTGAAATTGGTGGTATAACTGTCCACCGAATTTCAATCAGGCAACGTGCCATCAATCATATTTAAGTCCTGTGACTGGCCTCTCAATTTTGTGAATCTTTTGATTTTATTTTAAATTGATTTTGAACAATCACACCTACCCTGTTAAAATTGAAATAACAATATTTACAATCTTGGGATTTATTTATATTTCAGAATTCAAATTTAGAATAACTGAAAACGGATGATTAAAGGTGTAATGATTTCAAACTTTTGGTAGTGTAAGCTCGTAAGATTGAGGATCAGGTGTAATTTACTGGAGTAAATTGAAATTATCGCGCGTTGCACGCCAAAAAATAGATTTTCTTCATTGAATAATAAAAAAAATGACACATTAGTAAGTTATACGTTCAACTTTAAGAAACTCCCTCACAAAAATTAGTTCTTGCTCTTAAATTAAATTAGTTTTTTAAAGGAAACAGAACATTTCATACTTCATAGCAAACTTTAAGTAGAGTTTTACGTCTAGTGATTGTCTAATTATTCAATCTGTCTTTTCATTATGGCCACCTTATTTAATAAAATGATATTTTGCTTATTATCTAGTGGTCTTAAGTTTCTTATAACCTAAATAGACGAGGGTTTTGTTGAAAACAACTTTAAATCCAAATTGTCCTCCTATTATATTATTATTATTATTATTATTATTATTATTGTTATTATATCAACCAGTTTGCGTCAGTAATTCATGTTCCCCTTAGTTTTTAACGCCAAGTGGCTTGTTCAGATAGACATTGAGATGTTAATCTCTTAAGGTCGCCAATTGGAATACATACAGAAAGACAAAATGTAACGAAATATTTTGATTTTCAGATTTGCTGTCGAAATGAATAATAAACTATTATTAATGCGACATTTAAAAGGTCGAAGTAAACAAAGATTTGTCAACTTGCGACATTCTCAAAATAATTCAAATCCATGTGGAATATTTCTTTGGAAGTCTTTCACTTTAACTTACTACTTGCAATAATGTTTTAGCCTCTAATTAATATTAAACTTATATGATTATAATAAGTTGCGTCAACATAATTCTGGTGCATAGTTTGTTCTCAAGGTGTAGGTATAGACCGTCGAGTGCAATAATTATTTAAGGGATAATTACAGCTACACCCCTGAGGTTATTAGTGTAATTACACATACCTCCCCTCTACAATTTAAGGGTTGTTTGGGTGTAAGTTATGATAAAATTATGCTTATTATACTTACACCCTTAAGTTTGGTATATTTATAAAAGTAATCCTTGATGTTAGAAACATTAAAATTAAATACTCCAACTGGTTTTATAAACTACTATATTATTAGCTACAAATATAAAAAGTATTTAAATTTAAATTAAAAATAAGTTAATCTAATCCAAAATATATTTTTGAATCAAAACACGTAACTTTTAGTTTTTTTTTCTTTAAAACATTTCCCGTAAATCTCAGTCAAAACTTAACTAACTACTCATCTTTGTGTCTTTGTTCTCGTTACAATTTTAAACTAAACAATTATTTTAGTAATAGAAGAAGATAAAACACCGAAAATTGGTTTCACTAAATATAGTGCATTTAGGTTATTTATTTAGTCAAAAAGTTCAACAAAACTAGCTACCTAAAACTAGTGACCATGTCTGATCCAAGGATGATAATTCTATTGTCGCTGTTGCTGGTAATTTTGTCATCATTCTTCATTTTTTAAATGGGTTATGGAAATCTTGATTATTTCTGTTATATTTGTTAATTTTCATTGAAAATGAGAGTTTTTACAATTGAATTTTCTATTTCTTGTCTTTTTTTTCGGAGATTGTATACATATTTATTATTTTACCAAATGCTTTTTTTTTGTTGTGATAAACTGAAATTTCTGTGGGCACGCGTAATAGTATTTAATATGGAACTATATTGAAATTTATGAGATTATTAAAAGTTAAACAAAAATGAAGAAATAAAAAAAAAACAAACAAAAACAAGAAATTAAATATTTTTACAAAATAATAAAAATATTAAGATTAGATTAAATTTTAAAAATAATATAAATACTTTTTATATTTTTAGTTAGTCATATAATAGTTTCTAAAACTATTTGGAGTATTTAATTTTAATTTTTCTAACATCAAGGATTACCTTTACAAATATACCAAACTTTAGGAGTGTAAGTATAATAAGCATAAGTTTATCATAATTTACACCCAAACAACCCTTAAATTGTAGAGGGGAGGTATGCGTAAGGTTTCAAACCTCAGGGGAGGTCATTGTAATTTCTCAAACTATGGGGGAGGTATGTGTAATTACACCAAACCTCAGGGGGTGTAGCTGTAATTATCCCATTATTTAAAGTGTTATAGCAATTCGAAGAGTATATATACATCAGATAGAAAAAGATAAACTATAAAGAGATAAAAACCCTGGCGCAAGAGGTTGTCATTGATGATAACACGATGTAACTTTTGACCCTTACTTTCTGCATTTATTGACTAATTAACTAGAAGTTCCGAAACTATTCCTTTTCTATTAATAGACAAAAAGGAAAGAAACAAAACCTTAATTCAAGTAATATTATATTTAGCAGAAATTTAATTGGAATAAGCTCTTTAGTTACGTACATCCAAACACACAAATATTTTTTTTTTCCAGTGTACTAGGCGGCGGATAAGTTTGTTTTTACCTTAAGCGGTTGTTTCTGATATATTTTAAAACAATGCTTATCGTACGTTCTAATTGATGGTTATCTAATTAAATATTCTTGATGCTTTAAGTTTCAGACACGTTAATAACTTTTATAAGTTATGCATAACATATCACCATCTTGTTGTCATTCGCATCAACTTATCATTTTGTAAGTATTCGTCAAAAATAATTCCATATTTTAATCAAATAAGTGGTTCGCCAAATGATCCAATTCCATAGTTTTCATCAAGCGGAGTGGGTCATCACACTTCTAAACAATTACATATTTTATAATGAGTCGAAGGCCGGGTTAATTAAGTTCAAGTTGACGGCATAGTGGTTGAAGTAAACGCTGTTTGATTCGTGACAAAATTTTAAAATATGATATTTAGATTAATTAAATAATCTGACTTACTCCGTATCTCTGTAATCCGAGAAGTAGGAGCGTGCTGCAACCGGTGATAAGAACCCCAACCCAAACTGGGATACTGAACAAAATGTTTAGAGCAAATGCAGTTCCAATCACTGTCACAAAACAATTAAACATTAAAATGTCATTAATTAATATATTCTTTTGTTTTATGAAACTCATAGAAATAAATATATGAGTGGTAATTTGCTTAAAGGGACAATATCACTCACACCCCCTGCGGTTTGGCGTAATATCAAAAACTTCCTCGGAGGTTTCAATAATATTAGTGACACCCCCTGAGGTTTGTACCAACATATCAAATAGGTCCATTATACCTTTTTTTGCCCTCGGCCAACTTTTACCTCCTTGTAAGACCTAATACACCCATTTGCTCTTCAAATAAAAATTAAGAAAATAAAGAAAATAAAAAAATTACTTTTGGGTGAATATTGAGAATTTAATTTATATTTTTGAATAAATGTCTTTGAATTAAACTTCTATAACAAGCAGATAAAAATTTAAAAATTTAAAATAAATCAAAGACTAAAAATTAATTTTTAGTACATATCTAAAAATATTAAAATTTTCTAGATATATTTTTGACTATTAGCGTATTGTTTTATATTTTAGAAACATCAACATAATAAGTTTGAAATATTTATCTAAAAATACATATATTTCAAATAATAAGTTCTGAATTTTAATGTGAATATATATAAGATGTTTTCCTTTTTAATATTTTTACTGCACATATCTTTTGAATTATTTTTAAGTATATTTGATTTTAATCTTTAATATTTAAAAATACATTATTCAAACTAATTATGTAAATTAGTGTTGAAATATAATTGTACACAAAGTACACATCAACGACACTTGAATTGTAACAAATTGGTTAAAGTAATGTAGAGAAAGGGCAAAGAAGGAATGTTGGGCCTATTTGATATGTTGCTTCAAACCTCAGGATCAGGAGGTGTCATTGATATTATTGAAACCTCAAGGGAGGTTTCTGATATTACACCGAACCTCACGGGGTGTGAGTTATATTATCACTAAAAATAAAGAAATTATTCACAATAAAAACATTGATAAGTACTACCTTCAGGAATATCTGCGGCTATGACCGCAACCTCAGCTAACAACCAGAGGCAGTACCTCACATACCTCGGATACTCGGCTTTGCACAGTTCCGACAAGTGCTTGCCTGCACCAGTTGTAATCAAAACCCAAATTGACCAAATCTTCTTTTTTATCAAACTTATTCATATATAAAATATTTAAATATGTATTGCCAATATGATTGAATAACATATTTATAATGCGGAAATTAATCAAACCCAACCTGTGCTAACTCCAAGATTTGCTGCAAGTGATTGAATAATCAGAGCAAATATCAACCCGATAAGGATCACCCACAATAGCTGGAAATCAACACAAAAGAATCAAAATTTCATGAACTACATGACTTTCTCTAAGTAATTGACTATTATATGATAAGCGAAAACTTGATTAATTATTTACTTCATATCCGTGGTTTGCTCCGGCTTGTAGATCAGTTTCCACTGTAAAATAATTAACACTTTATTAATCCATTATCATCGAAAAACGTGATTAATGGGAGATAAGGACTGGAATAAAAAAAATAATAACAATTGCTTGACTAATTAAGCTGGCTAGAGTATGAACATTGAGAAAAAGACGCAAAGATTATTTTCAGTCTATAGTTATTGATATGCTTACAATTTCCAGGATCAAGGTAAGCCAGTGATACTAGAAAACCAGGGCCAACGTATGACAAGAAGTTTCTCCATCCTGGTTTCTGTGCACATGAAATTTTATTACAAAGTTAATTGTAAATAATATTATCAACAATATTTGTAGGAAAAATAGTGCGTGCAAATATTAGTAGAGGTATTCTTCGAATGGAAAAACCCAAACGTGCCCAGCATATACTAAATAAAGTTTTAATCTTCAGAATATGTCCTAGAGTATAGTTTAGTTAACTAAATTAAATGATTTATCCCAAACACATAAAGGGAGTTTCTTTCCTTTTTTTTGTAAGTATAACTTTCAACTTAAAAAACGAGAAAATGTTAACACGTCTAAAGACAACCTAGTTTGTCATCCATCAACGTGAACATACCAAACTATCAGAAAATTGATAGTTGATAACTTTGTTGTCTTTAGAACAAGCATTACACAGGCAGAGACACGAACCTCTTCTTGACCAATTTGTTTGGTGTGTGAGTCATTTGGCGGCGTCTCATCCACCGCGACTACCCTTCGGCTGTTCCCGACGTCACTCCCTTGCTGCTGCTGCTCTTGCCGGAGGGTTTCCATACTTATGTCTTGTGTGTGTGTGTCTTTGTGTATTCTTAAGTAAATGACTTGTGATTTGTGTTTCACTAATACTAATACTCCCTGCATTTATAGTGCATGAATACAATATCACCTCCACCAGAAGGTACCTGCGTTATTTTATTTTCATTTCAATTAAGGGTTAATTTACTTTGCTGGCAAAAAAGGGTTGGAGATTTTAATTGGTATGTCAAAGGCGCTATTATTATAAATTGTTTACATTACAACATAGTTTCACGTTTTAAATTTTTAAAAAACTAACAGTATGAGTACTGACCACGCGAAAAAAGGGAAGAAAACAAACGAAATTTGTTGCCGTTCTGTTTTGGCTAGGACACTATATATGTTGAAAGATGAATTAAGGTAATAGAAGTAGTTAATAGATTACGATTATAACTTAAAGTGAACTTTGCTGCTAAACATAGAACTGTTTAAGCACGTTCAACTCATTAAAGATATTTAGATTTTAGACTATATGACAAAATTAATACCTAATTTTATTCGCGTTAGCTTTTGTCACGCATTAAGCTACCGGAAAGATTGAGGTGTACTCTCGTAATTCTAAAATATGAGGGTGAATTATACAAATGTCCCTTTAAGTATGAGTATATCAAACATACCATGCACCCATCATATTTGTAAGATTACACAAGCTACCCCATAAGTTACTGTCCTTAAAATCTCCTTATGATTTTTTGAGAAATTGATATTATAACTGGAAGAGTGTTTGTGTAATTTTTTAAAATATGACAAGTAATTTGTGTAAGGCAGTCCATAATTCATGAGTTCTTTCTAAAAAAATAAAAATAATCGTACAGTGAATTAAGCCTTATTAGGAAATTGAGTTTTGCAAGCACGGCAAAAGTTGGAAGCTTTGTAAGAGCTTCACCAAAAATAGGACAATTGGAAATTAAAGAAGTATAGTCAAAACCTATGTTGTACACAAGTATTTTACAAATTTACATAATGCATTGTCTGACAAGTATCAGAAATCAATACTCGTCGAATACTTCTTGAACATATAGCAGACACGTCATGTGGCGTATCTTATGATTAAATCAAAAAGAAAATCTCGAATACTCGTGTTGAATAACTATGAAAAATGTGTTCGGCCATTTTCAATACATCTTTAACTCCTATTATATTTCCAAATTTAGTGATACAAAGTTAGATAACAAAGACACTACAAGAAAATGCATTTTTTGAATGAGAAAATGTGTTAGGAAAATAGCCTTTTTTCGTTACCAGACTTAATGATAACAAATATGTCGTGTCGCAATATTTGTTGTGGAAAGCTTGTCGCAAAAGGTTTTGGTAACGAGAACTTGCTTCTTTCGCTACAAATACCATGGTAATGAATTGCTTGTTCGTTACAAAATCTATACTAGGTAACAAATATTTCGTAACAAAAATCGTCCACCTTTGTGCTAAAAGTTGAACTTGTTACCAATATATTGTTATTGACAGTAATACAATTTCGTGGTTAAAAGTATGTTTGTTACCTATAATTTCGTCACAATTACTTATATTAGAAGAATATTTGCTCGTGAATAGAAATATTATTTACCATAGTTTCTATTTCACAGGCACACATTTTTTGCCAATAGATAATAATAAATATATTCATTTGTAACTTCTGATTTATGAAAACCAAAAACTAATAGCGAGAAGCAAATGATAAAAAGTTATATAAGAAAGAAATATGTTTCTTGCATCTAGCAAATCCAAATCATGAACTATTCCAAAATAAAAACTACAGTTATCTAGTTCATACCAATAACATTTTGGTAGAAAAACGTCCTAAATCCCTATAACAATAGTAAATTTAGTTATAATAAGTCATGGTTTGGTAACTTATTTGATGTTGGTTATGAATGTTCCGTTACAGGAAATGCATTTTCTTGTAGTGAGAATAGATGATAACAAACGTCTTATGATCTTTCTATACCAGATATAGTTCTCTTAATTAATTTATGTTGGAAAAACTTTGTTCACCTTTAAACAAATGAATTTTTACAGTTTCCTTCTTTTGTGTTATCTTGCATTAATTCTAAATCATACGATCAAATTTATTTTCATTAGAGCTTTAAATATAATGCTCGTAATTTTGCCTATTCTAATTATATGGTACAACTATATTTATTATTTTTAACCTCATTAATAATATAATTATATAAATATACAATTGTATCCATGTCGTATCACATCTTTATATTTTTAAGAATATGTGTTTCTGTACCCGTATCATATTTGATCCATGTCACCATATCTGTTACGGTACAACGTAGGCCAACACTACAAGAAAATGTAGCAATAGGGTCAAAAAAATTACTCACCATTACTATATTTTCAGTGAGCATTGATCAATGGCTACAGAAAATTTTGTAACAAGCTTTTGTTACTATTGGCCTCATAGGCATAAAGTTATGTCAACAATGGCTACATATTAATTAGTCACCAGCAATAGTGTCAAGAAAATCAGTCACCAAGTAGGGTCAAAATAATCTATAGCCATGACGTGGGGTCAAATGAATTTGTAGCCATACAATTAGAATAAAAAAAATCAAAAATTAAAAAAAAGCGGTGGCGTCCAATTATTTTGACGCCACCCTTTTTCTTCTTTTTTCGTGTTTTTTTTAAAGCGTGGCGTCAGAAAAATCAGACGCCACGTTTTTTTATTTTTTATTTTTTAAATCGTGGTGTCAGAATAATCTGACACCACGATTGTACCGTGGTGACTGAATAATAAGTCACCATGGTTTTTTATTTTGTTTTTTAAAAAAACCGTGGTGACTGAATAATCAGTCACCATGGGTTTTTTCTTTTTTTCTTTTCAACCATGGTGACTGATTATTTTGAAACCACAATTCAGAAAATCTTAAAAAAAAAATTGGTGTACCGCCACTTTTTTGCCAAAATTTCAATTTTTTCAATTTGGTGGACTTTTTCCCTCAATTTATTATATGTACATATATAATTAATAATATACCAACACACACAAATATATATATACACAATATATATGTAGTATATAAATATATATGTTTCGAAATATACTTCAATATATATATATATAAACACACTAATCAATATATACATATATTATAGAAACAGCCAAACAATACATAACTAATATAACACCCAATATATTACTACTAATTATAGAATGAGTACACATATATAATCATGATTTACTGAGCTAAACTTAATTACTAATTAATTTTACTCAATTCACTATGAAATTTATAGTTTAATTACTAATTATACAATAATTGTCATCAAAGTGGAAATTACTAATATAATCATGAAACATTTTTTTAACCTACAAATCTAATTTTCCTATGTTATCCTAAATTTGAGTTTTATCCTAAATTCCATAATATTTCTTAACTTTTCCTATTTTATAAAACAAAATTTCAACACTTTTACTAAAACTATCCTAATTAAAATGAAATTCTCCTAATTACTACTAATTATAGAATGAGTACACATATAGAATCATGATTCACCTACCTAAACTTAATTACTAATTAATTTTACTCAAATTACTATGAAATTTATAGTTTAATTGCTAATTATACAAAAATTGTCATCATAGTGTTAATTATTAATGTAATAATGTCACTTAATTTACTAAAAATTTAATTACCTAAACTTAACTCAAATTACTATGAAATTTATAGTTTAATTGTTAATTATACAAAAATTGTCATCAACGTGTTAATTACTAATGTAATAATGTCACTTAATTTAACTACAAATTTAATTTTGCTATTTATGCTAAATTTTAATTTTTTCCTTAATTCTATAGTATTTCATAACTTAGGGTTTTGTGTAGGGCCGAGTTTGGAGAAGGGTGGGGAAGAAGAAAATGGAGGAAAAAGAAAGAATAGAAGGAAAAGAAGAAAAAAAAATCTGACACTTGGCATCCGAAAAATCGGATGTTGGGTGTCAAGGGGCCGGATCATGCGATCTGGCCCGTCAGCCATTGATCACCGTTGGTGATCAACGGCTGAAAAAAGGGGGCGTCCAAAAAATCGGTCGCCCCCTTTTAATGGATCAGATCATGCCGTGTGGCATGATCTGATCCATTCAAGCATGGCATCCGATTTTTCGGATGCCTGCCATGGTGTCAGATTTTTCTGACACCACGTGGGCATTCGAAAAATCGGATGCCATTGCCTATTTTCTTTTTCATTTGTTTTAGTTTTTTTTCTTTTATTAAAGCATGGCATCCAATTTTTCGGATGCCTGCCATGGTGTCAGATTTTTCTGACACCACGTAGGCATCCGAAATATCGGATGCCATTGCCTATTTTCGTTTTTTTTTGTTTAATGAAATCTAACGGTCCAGATCATGCATTTTTGCATGATCCGGACCGTTAAATCGTGGTGTCAAATACTGAATGGTTTTGCACTACAAGAATACAAGGCAATGGTGTCAAAACTATGGTGAGTGATTAAAATCTGTAGCCATGTACCAACTGAATTTAAATCAATGGAGTCCAAAAAATTTGTAGCCAGCAATGGTGAGAAAATAATCACTCACCAAGCATAGGGTGAAAATAATCAGTCACCATTGGACACAATGGTGATAAAATAATTTGTAGCCATGCAAACTAAATGAGGTCAAAATAATTTGACCCCATTTATTTATTTTCACCCCATGCTTGGTGAGTGATTATTTTCTCACCATTGCTGGCTACAAATTTTTTGGACTCCATTGATTTAAATTCAGTTGGTACATGGCTACAGATTTTAATCACTCACCATATTTTTGACACCATTGCCTTGTATTCTTGTAGTGCAAAACCATTCAGTGACTAAGATTCCCATTTGGAGATCTTATGGGCACTCTTGTTGCCAAGCCAATGATTTTCCTAATCGCCACCAAGAGATTTTTTCAACAAAATTGCGATATCACTCGAATCCTAAGCAGCTAACCCAAAGGCTCATTAATGAGATATGGGACAATCAAGAAATCAGTTTCGAATATAGCATGACAATTGTTGATCTGCTGGAGGAGAGCAAAGCTATCTTTGATAACGGGAATTTCGCAAGTTTGATCCTTTAATATGTGATGTGCAACTTTAGTCCTTTTAATGTGCATTTTCACATTTTTGGTCTTAAAATATGCAAGATTTCGATCTTGGGCCTTTTTTTCCAGAACCCTCAATTTTCCAGAGAAATGTCATGTGAGACATATGGTTGCCTAAAAATTCTCCCTCAAGCGCCTCTTGAAATCACTCCAACATAAACCAACTTTCTGAAAACTAAAAAATATTTCTTGAATAAAAAAATTAAAACAAACAAGACATTTTCAAAAAACGCGTTTGAATTTTTTAAGTTAATTTAAATGTATTTGGGAAATTCCATGGTTGCTCTGATTACGATGGCAAGGTATATTTCTTTCTGATAGATTAGTTGAATTTTTTAACTCAATTCAGATGTTTATTTACAAACTGACGAGCTAAATTATATCCTGTGTCGTATCTATTTCTTTGTTTAGTTGGTAAATATGTTAATTAGTGAATTTTGTACAATGTAATTACATGGTTTATATCAACTAGGTATCTATTAAATGTAATAGACGAAATTTGGAATATGTTGAAATAATTGTTAATGATCCAACTGTGTTTAATTTTTGGAAATATGTCTGATGTATGTTAAACTATGTATATACTGTATATCTCAATGCCCGCCTAATTGCTATAACTACATGTACTCTAATTATTTAGATCAATTATTATATTTTATACTTATATTTTGGCATTTTTCAGTTGATACTATTTTGAATCTTTGAGTATTTTGAGTCATTCACTGTTGTTTCCGTTATTGTTTGTATTTTAGGAGTCTTTTGGCAAATATGAGCTATTTTGAGGGTAAAAGCGGGATTTTGAGTGAATGATCTGGAGGAAGGATGGATACTACTAGAAGAAGGGTCGAAAGAGGAATCCAATGCAAGAAACAGAAGTGAAATTGGAATTCTGGAGCAAAAGATTTCAGAAAACAAGATTTGAGTAAGAGTGTGAAGGAGTATGCAACCGCATACTTTTGCATATGTGAAGTATGCAAACCGAGTTGAAAAGACGCGATTGCATGATTGATCGCGGAACGCCTACTACAGAGAATCAAAGCAAATGCGAAGATGTGCGATCTCATAGTTTTCGGTCGCAAGGTTTGGAATGCGATTGCATGTCACAAGCGCTGTTACACAGAGTTATGTTTTTAGCAGGCTTTTCTTGTCTTTTAGCTTCGTTCCATTCATTTAAAAAAATTAAAAAAATCCTAATTTCAGCCACATAAAGGATACACCAGCATGGAGACTTAGAGGGAGAGCAATTGGAAATGTAGAATAGGCTCCTACGAGTTCTATCAAGATTTCACAACAAACAATCATCATTAGTATTAGTTTATTTTCTAGTTTAGTTATTATTCTTAGATATAATTTGAGGCGGCATGAAGAACGGAGACGACTACTTATCATGATTATGTTTATCTGAGCCGCTTTTTGATTTTCTTAGAGTTATGAGTAGCTAATTTATAAATGTTGTAGTTAGAGAGTAGTTGTATTTTGGAGATTATGACTCTCATGTTTTGATATAATGTTTTGAGTATTAATGTATTCCTGATTATTTTATTTGTGCTTAGTTCTTTAATTATCATGTTGGCCATCATATTAATGTTTAGATTTTCATATGAAATAGATCTCATGCATGTTCAGAATAATCCATAAAATAATGCTCGAAGATTGACAACCAGATGCATGTTTTATGTTGCTTTGTGTTATTTTGATATAGCTGATTCATCAAAGTTAATGGATTCAAAAGGACTAAGTACACAAAGTACCACTCTAATGAATTCGTGACCAACTAGAGCACTAGTTTCGGAATACCAGCATGAAATACCAGAATTCATTGATTCACATCAGACGATTAATTGAGAGAATCTAATGAAACCAACACTAGAGGATTAGTATTTACCATTGCAATTCGTAATTAAAGTAACAAATCTACTCTTTTAAATCCCCCCATATAAGTATTGTTTTATTGATTAGTAATTTAAATACATAGAAATTAGAATTATTAAATAATATTCTTCACTGTATTTGGATTGTGTCTCTTTGGGATTGATATTCTAGAGCCTTAACCTACTTACTTTTATTACTTGTGACCCGAACGCTTGCGGTGAAATATCGGCATAGAGTTTTGGGCGATCAAATAGCACTTGCATAAACATATCTATATCACGTGCAAGTCTTTATGATTACAATATGTTGTCATGAGGTTGCAATTACTTCGAGTGAGTTCTTAATTCAGATGGTGGACAAGACAATAATGTGAACACCGATTTTACCGAAAGTGTCATAGAAATGCAGAAGAACTTGGGGAATATATCCGAGAGTTTGAACATGTTGAAAAAAAGTCGTAGTGGTAGAGATGAATGATGTGAAAATGCGGAAGAGGGTCTCAATATGACGGAAGAGCACTTAAAACAGACAGAAGATCGCTTAAGGATGGTTGAAGAATATATTAAGAAGGAGAAAGAGAGTCATCGCAAGACAAAAGACATATGCGCTACGTACAAACATCTCCTTTAATAAGTTGGTTTTGCTTTATTTTGTTTATTATAATGAAATTGTAATTTTTAGTATGTTATTCCTATGAAATGTTTTGGTTTTTGGTGTGTGGTATGTATTGAATTCTGAATTCATGAATTAGTAGTATTGGACAAGCTCTCAGGAAATAATCTATTTCTTTCTTATTTCTACCTTTCTTTCCCATGACGACTAGGAACAGGCAAACCGAAAATTTCACACTGAATTTCTTTCTTATTTCTACCTTTCTTTCACATGACGACTAGGAACAGGCAAATCAAAATTTTCACACTGAATTTCGGACCTCAACATCCTGCTGCTCATGGTGTTTCACATGCATGGTACTTCTCGACCCTGTCTCTGAGGGACAGTTGAACGAGCAACTCATGAATGATGTCGGGTTAATGTAGACATCGCTATTTCCTTTGTTCTTCCCTCTATTTTCGCCCTATCACTAGTGGTTACTCCCGATCCGGAGCACCCCTTTTACATTCATAGAGAGATCCAATCGTCAAAATCAATAAAAAGGCCAGCATGGACCAAGATCCAGAGGCAGAGTCATAAGACAGCATGCCGATACGAGGGATTGACTTTTCAAGAAAATTGGGTTCCCAATAATTTATGATTCGTCGTATTCATTTTTAACAGGATGTAAATAATATGCATACGACACTATATGCAGTTAAACCTTTTGTCCAAAAAAACCTGTTATTCTCCATAACCAAAAAATATGCAGTTCAAATTAACCATTGTCCATAGTTAAATGAAAAAAAAAAAAAAAAGAAACTATCCAAACAATATGTAATTCAAACCTACTATCCAAAATAAGAAGAAAAAAAACTTGCCCAAACAATACGCATGTCAAACCTGCAGCCCAAAATCAGAAAAAAGGAAAAAAAAAAAAAAGAAAGAAAGAAGAACTTCCAAACAGTATGCATTTCAAACCTGTTGTTCAAAATAATAAAAATAATAATAAAAAGAATTTCCAAATCAGGTAGAAAGTTCAATAACATTGTCCACAATAAGAAAAATACAATGAACTGTTCAATAATTATCCACAAACTCCAACAATCCCAATGATCCATCTGAATAACATTAGTTCAAAATAACAATCCCAACAAACATGACACATTTAATCACTTCGGATTCTTCTTCTTTGCCGCTTTAGATTTCTTATTTGGAGACGGCTTCTCTACCTTCGTATTGATAGTACTCCCAACAAAAATTGAAGGGCTCCCGCGTCTTCGGCAGCCTCCCCAGTATTTGTACTTTGTAGGACGTGTATCAGCCATGATGTGTTTGACATATGATCAGTGATGCCGGCCGGATATGACGGTAATGATTCATACACCACATTAGTACTTATTTATTTAATGCATAAATATGGACAATACCACATTCAATTAATTGACGTACTCGTTCGTCATTGGCGCACATCTGGCTAAAACTCATTGGTTTTGCAGGCTTTTAAGCAACTTCTTTCCCTTTAGACTTGTTCAAAAAATCATACAAATCACATCCGTAAGATAACAAGAACATATAACTTTTGTTAAACATTCATCAAACAAATGCTTACTTTCGTATAGGGGCGGAGCCACGATTATAATTTTGAGGGGCGAAACTTCGTTCAAAAATAACTAAATTCTTTTAATATGAAAATAAGATAGTGTTATAATTAACCGTTTTGTTGATCCAATATAATGTAAAACTTGAAAATTGTATTCATCCAAACTAAACAAATAAACAAAAATTATATGTTATAGACAAGTGTTGCACATATGTCTTAAACGTTTTTCTATTATTAATTTTACTTAGACATTTCAACTTGTCACATGTATTACCTATACTATAATTAATTTTTGAGTAAATTCTTTACTTACGACTTTTTAATGCGATAAATAAGAAATTATGTTGATGTGGTATATCATTTTTTTACACTAACTTTTATATAAAAGAATACGTGTTCAAACATTGTGAGAATATCAAAAGGTTGAACTTGTAAAAATATTGTTATAATGATCATCTTATGTTTTTTATTGTTTGCATGAAAAGAAAGTTTAATTAAATTAGAGCTTGAAAATTAATTGGCGGATGATTTACTTTTTATTATGAAATCAACTTATGAAATAACTCTAAAAGTATTAAAAAAGTTTCTTTGAGTATAAATTAATCGAAATCCATGTTTAATTTTATATATATATAGAGAGAGAGAGAGTACATAGTCTATACAATATATAAAAGAAGAGGTATTTGCACCAAACTTGTGATTTCCATGTTTAATCTTATAATTTATGTTGCACTATACTATCTTATTATTAATTTCGTAATTTCACCCTACAACTTAAGTTTGATGAAATTAATAATATCATTTATTAAGAAGGATGATTTAGTTTCTCTACAATTCATATTTCCAATCGAAGTTATTTTTCTTTCCATTCTACTTTAGTTTGATGATTCGCTCTCCGATTAATTCAAACTCTTTCCATCTAGGTAAATCTTTTTTTTTTTTTTGCCTTTTTTTTTCTTCTGGAATTTTTTTTTCTGCACATGCGGATATGAATATATATTAATTTACAATATTAAAAATTAATGTGCATGGGGCTCCGCGTGCCCGGTTTCTAGTTTATATATAAAGAGAGTATTTGATGCTACTGCCATTATAATTTGATAAAATTTCAATTGTGTGGGATAGAAACTTTTCATTGAATTCTTAGGGCCCACTACTACATTCTCTCCCCCATTTACCTTAATTTTGTCCGTCCAAATTCTCTTATTCAACAAAAAGAGCACCAAACACTAGTTCTCTTCTGCAGATTTTTGCAATCAACTCACCTTTCATCCCTATTGTTAGAAATTGGAGAGCATATAAAAACTTAAAGATAAGATAAAATTATAAGAGGAGAAGAGTGGAGGAAACTTTGATGATTACTTATTATCACTTTTCTTGACTTGCTTCAAATGACTTCAATACATGGGGTATTTATAGGTAATAGCTAACATGAACCCATACTAATACATGTACCTTTAATTAATTTTGATCCATCTTAATCTACCAATTCATGAATACAATCAAAAGACAAATACATGAATCCTCCAAGTACATGAATAGAAGCTTCCACACATTTCTAGAATAATATTAATCTAGTTTACTAATAATAATAATAATAATAATATTTTTATATTATTTCAACATCCCCCCTTAAACTAGATTCATCACTCCAAGCAAGAATCGCAAATTTTGAAAATCTTCAAACTTCAAAGGCTTGGTAAAGATATCCGCAACTTGGTCTTGGGATTTCACGAACTCAACTTTCACTTCTTTGTTGCCAATAGCATCTCGAACAAAATGATACTTAGTATCAATATGATTGCTCCTATCATGAAATACCGGATTGTTCGCAAATGCAATAGCTGACTTGTTATCAACAAATATCTCTGTCGGACCTACTTGTGATAAATTAAGTTCTTTCAACAATCTTCTTAGCCAAATTGCATGACAAACACAAGAAGTGGCAGCAACATATTCGGCTTCACAAGTAGACAGCGTCACAATTGGTTGCTTCTTTGAACTCCAAGTAAATGCCGAGTTTCCCAAGAAGAAAACGAACCCGGTTGTGCTTTTTTCGATTATCAATGTCACCAGCCCAATCACTATCCCTATAACCAACAAGCTTAAACTCATGAGAAGGACTATATAATATTCCATAATCAATCGTACCTTTAATGTACCGAAGTACTCTTTTGGCCACTTTCATCTGTGAAGTAGTAGGAGCCTCCATGTAGTGACTTACAAGTCCAACGCCAAAAAGAATATCTAGTCTCGTGCAAGTTAAGTACCTCAAACTTCCAACAGGACTTTTGAAAAATGTGGGATTAACCTTCTCACCATCTCCATGCAATGAAAATTTTACTCCACACTCTACGGGGGTGTTAATTGGCTTGCACTTTTCCATCTCATATTTCTTAAGAACTTCTTTTGCATATACTTCTTGAGAAATAAAGATGACATCATCTCCTTGTTTTACTTCAATACCAAGATAGTAGGACATAAGGTCAATGTCCGTCATCTCAAACTCCTTCGCCATAGCTCTCTTGAATTCATCAAACATTTTTGCATTATTTCCTGTAAATATCAAGTCATCCACATACAAACAAACAAGCAATATATCACCATTTTTATTCAACTTCACATAGAGTCCATGTTCATGTGGACACTTGGTGAAACCATTCATCTTGAAATAGTTGTTAATTCGACTGTTCCAAGCACGTGGGGCATGCTTCAAACCGTAGAGAGCTTTCTTTAACTTCAACACCTTATCTTCTTGCCATATAACCACATAACCCGGTGGTTGACTTATGTACACTTCTTCCTCCGAAAATCCATTAAGAAAGGCGGACTTAACGTCCATTTGGTGAATTTTCCAATTATTTTGTGCAGCCAATGAAATAATCAAACGAATAGTTTGAAGACGAGCAACTGGAGCAAATACCTCATCATAGTCAATACCATCCTTTTGCTTATAACCCTTGGCAACTAATCGAGCCTTGTATCTCTCAATCTCTCCTTTTGCATTCTTCTTTATTTTGTACACCTACTTAATTCCAATGGTGTTTTTTCCTTTAGGTAGTGATGCTAGCTCTCATGTGTCATTCTTCTTTATTGCTTTCATTTCTTCATTCATGGCTTCCCTCAATTTCTCATCACGAATAGCATCATCATAACCTACAGGCTCAATCTCCGCAAATAAACAAAACTATGTAAATTCACTCAAATTTTGTACCTCTTTAGTGGTGTCATACAAGTCACGTAGAGATTTATATCTTCGAGGCCCTTCACTTGAACTTAAATCATCAACTTGTGCATTTTGAGGTGGAGGTGTTGATGGCGGAGACATAGATTGTGTAGCATCGTCTTCATCATCATCAAAGAATGAACTAGCCTTGTAATCTCATATTTTCCATTCCAATCCCAAGAACTCTTTTCATCAAATTCAACATCTCGACTTATGACCGTCTTCCCATGGCTTGGATTATGCAACTTATAAGCTTTTGAACTTTGATCATAACCAACAAAGACATACCTTTGGCTTTTGTTATCAAGTTTAGTCATTTTCTCATCCGATACGTGTGACTATCCAATGCTTCCAAACACCCGCAAATGAGAGAAACTTGGCTTGTAACCACTCCAAGCTTCTTGTGGTGTCTTGCCATGGAAACTTTTAGTGTGACTTCGGTTCATCAAGTAGACCGCACAAGCAACGACTTTAGCCCAATATTTATTTGGCATGTTTTTGCTTTTCAACATACTCCTCGTCATGTTGAGTATCGTCCGGTTCTTTCTCTCGCCTACTCCATTTTGTTGTGGTGAAAATGGAGTTGTCATGGGACGATGGATACAATTTTTCTCACAAAATTCTTTGAATGAATTTGAAGTGAACTCTCCACCTCTATAGGATCGAAGTGATTTGATTTGGTACCCGCTTTGTTTCTCCACCATGATTTTGAACTTTTAAAAAGTTTCAAACACCTCCGATTTTTCCTTCAAAAAATACATCCAAGTTTTCCGAGAATAATCATCTATAAAGAGCAAGAAATAATTATTCTTACCAAGTGATGACGGCTTAATAAGTCCACATACATCCGAGTGGATCAACTCCAAAGGATTTTGAGCTCTCGTCATAGATTCCTTTGGAAAATTCTTTCTTGCTTGTTTTCCGAATATACATCCTTCACAAAGTTGATTTGGATGGTCTATGGAAGGCAATCCTTTCGCTATTTTCCTCCTTGCTCGTTATTTTCAAGCCATCAAAATTCAAGTGCCCAAATCTCATATGCCATAACCAAGAATTATTTTTGAAACAAGATTTTAAGCATATTGGGACATCACTTTGAATATTCAATAAGAACATTCTATTCTTTGTCATTGGCACATTGGAAAGCAAATTACCATTTTCATCTTTCATGGTCAAACTTCTATTTTTCATGAAAATCTCATAATTCTTCTCCAATAGTTGTCCCAAACTCAAAATATTACTTTTCATATCCGGCACAGAAAAAACATTAGAAATAAATTGATGACTTCCATCTTTAGACTGTATTAAAATTGTACCTCTTCCTTTCACTTGTACTTTTGAAGAGTCCCTAAATGTAATATCTCCACCAATGGATTCATCAAGCTTCACGAACAAATTCTTCTTCCCACAAATATGGCTACTTGCTCCAGACTCAAGATACCATAAATTATTCTCCTCATTTTGATTTCTTTTGCAAGCAAGAAGCAAAGTGGCATCCACATCTTCTTTCTCATTGCTCTCCATGAGATTGTTTGTCTCCTCCACGTTGCTTCTACATTCCCATGCATAATGGCCAAAACAATGACAGCTAAACGATAGAAATTATAACATTCAATACTTGATTTGTCATACCTCGGTTGATTTGGCCTATAACCTCATCCTCTTAGACCTCTACCTCGTCGTCGGCCTCTTCCTTGATTGAAGTTTTGGCTCGTCTCATCGTTGTTTGACGAATTTTTATAGCCTCGTCCACCTCTTCCACGACCACGACCTCGACCTTGATTTGACCACGGCCTCGGCCTCTTTGGGACGTGCCATGATTTGTCTCCTTCTCTTTTAGTGATAGCCTTGCTTTCAAAGCTTGTTCCACCGATTCTTGATTCGGTTTCTTCAATCTCTCTTCATGAGCTGCAAAGATCCGGTAAGTTCATCAACGGTCATGGTGTCTGAGCCTTTACACTCTTCAATGTGTACAACGATGTAATTAAATTTTGGATCTAAAGATCGCAAAATTTTTCCAACAATTCGATCATCTTTAATGTCATCTCCATATCTCGTCATTTGGTTAGTAACCACCAAAACTCGTGAAATATAATCTGAAAATTAATTCGGATTCTTTCATATGTAGAGATTCAAATTCACCTCTCAATGTTTGGAGTCGTACCTTCTTCACTTTGTCGATTCCTTTAAAAGAGGCTTGAAGACTATCCCATGCTTGCTTGGACGTGGTTGCACTAGCAACTTTTTCAAACATCTTCTCATCCAAACTTTGATGGATGAGTGTGAGCGCCTTTTCGTCTTTCTTCTTGGCGGCTGCATCATCACCTTCGACACCTTTCTCCACAGAGTCCCAAGCTTCGTATGCTCAAAGCAAGGCTTTCATTCTTATGCACCAATTGTCATAGTGCTCTTTGTTTAGTGGTGGAACTTGGAATGATGCTCCGTTCGACATCTTCAAGATTAGTCTCCTAACACAAGTGGCTCTAATACCAATTTGTTAGAAATTGGAGAGCATATAAAAACTTAAAGATAAGATAAAATTATAAGAGGAGAAGAGTGGAGGAAACTTTGATGATTTCTTATTATAACTTTTCTTGACCTGCTTCAAATGACTACAATACATGGGGTATTTATAGGCATGGACTAAAGTTTCGGTTTTGGAGTAAGTTTCGGTTAGTTAAATATTAGAAACGGTTCGAAGAGTTTCGGAAACGTTTCAAAAAGTTTCGGGAACACTTCACAAACACCAAGAAAAAATTAGAAAAGTCGGGATATAACTAAAGGTCTCAATACAAATCCAGAAAAAACTTTTATCTTTAGTATTCAAAAGCCAATAATTAGTAATTACTATGTTTTTTAGCATTATGTAAGAAATAGTTGATAAAAATTTGTATTATTTTCAAAAGGTATCATTAAATTCACAATCATTAAATGCTTAATTTGCAAGAGTCATTGATAGCTTATAACAAATATAAAATAAGAATACGTTGTTATAAATATATAATATAGGTCATGATATCAATTTGGCTTTTGGGAGGATCATATTGGGGTATGCAAATATAATAAGAAAATAGTTTAGTTATAATAATAATTTTCACCTTCAATAATATGAAGAAAAAAAAGTAATGTTAAAGCCTTATCACAAAGAAAATTATTGAACAATTAAATGATAAATAAGTTAATGACAAATTTTCATTTCAATTATCATTTTTACACCACTCAAAATGCTTATTTATAGTAAACTGAATTACCTCTGTCTTTTAATATTTTATTCACTTTTTTTTCCTACATGAATAAGGTGCAATGATGGTAACATACTTAATTCATTTCCCACTTTTCTTGATAGGTCAGAGTTTTGTTTCGAAAGAATCAAAAGAAACTTTGAAAATTCCTGTTGTTTCGATCGAAATTAAAGAAAAAGAACCGATATTTGTGGAAACTCAATAAAATCGAAATTGAGTTAACATTTCGTTTCCTTCACCAGTAAAACCGAAAAGTTTCGGCTGTATCGGCTGAAACGAGTCGAAATCTCAATCCATGTTTATAGGTAATAGCTAACATGAACCCATACTAATACATGTACCTTTAATTAATTTTGATCCATCCTAATTTACCAAGTTCATAAATACAATCAAAAGACAAATTCATGAAGCCTCCAAGTACATGAATAGAAGCTTCCACACATTTCTAGAAGGGCTAATCCCATCAAACCCCCCAATCTTTGGGTGGTTTCTCAAAGTGCCCCCTCAACTACTAATTTGTTCGAAGTACACCCTGAGCTTTTCAATTTTGTTCGTTTTGCACCCTGGAGCGTTGACCGTGATTTTTTTGAGGGTATTTTTGTTTTTGTTTTCTTTTACGCTTAATTTTCTCCCTCAAATCGAATTTTTGCCGGAAGATTCAAAAGAGGATTCAAGGCAGTTGCAAACCCTAATTAAATTACCGTCATGCTCCGCCTTTTCTCTTCCACCGTACCGCAGTGGCGCCGCAGTTTTTCTTCACCATCGTCTCCGTGATGCGGAGAGCATCACACGTGCAGTGGGATCTGGCGATCGCTGCAACGACCAGATCGTGCGCGTGCTTGCGAGCGAACCAGTTGTGAATTTTGGCGAGGTTTTGGAGCAGATCGTCGAGCGAGGCGATGTCGGAGTGGATGAATTTGAAGGTTTTGGTGGTGTTGTATGATCCTCTGTTTACGCGGTCGGTGAGGAGTTGGCAAACGGCGGCGAAGTTGCGGTCTCAGCCGGCGGTGTTGATGAGTCCGGTGATGGAGCTGTGCTAAATTGACGTGGTACAGTGGAAGAGAAAAGGCGGAGGTTGTTCAATTAGGGTTTGCCTTGAATCCTCCCTTGAATTTTCCGGCGAAAAATTCCGATTGAGGGTGAAAATTAAGCGTAAAAGAAAAAAAAATTAAAAAGACAAAAACACTCTCAACAAAATCACGGTCAACGCTCCAGGGTGCAAATCGAACAAAATTGAAAAGGTGAGAGTGCACTTCGAACAAATCAGTAGTTGAGGGGGCACTTTGAGAAACCACCCAAAGATTGGGGGGTTTGATGGGATTAGCCCTTTCTAGAATAATATTAATCTAGTTTACTAATAATAATAATAATAATATTTTATATTATTTCAACACCTATATGTATACCATGAAGGGGTGGAGCTTGGGGGGGGAGGGGGAGGCCCTTATATGCCCCCGGGCTTCGCCTCTGCTTTTGTCGACGCTTTTGAAATGCCTACACTAGGCGCCTTTCTCTTGATGGGTAGTTTTTGCTTCGAGGGAGCAATCTGGAAAGATTCTTGTCTTAATAAATTAGCAGCTTAAATGACCGTCTGTTGTGTCCCGGTGGCCTGTTATATAATGTAATCATTTGCTTGACTAAATTCACAATGTACATACAAGAACAAATCATGAATTTTAATCTTCATAGTACATACCATTTCCTTCCCATTGCTTATAACACCATCCACGTCATGAGATGGAGTGCTACTTGCACCAGAAACACCTTGGCCGAACATCTCTTACATTAAGGAGTAAGGTGTTAGTAAGTCTTTAATTGTAAACTATATCAATTAATAAGATATTAGGCTTGCGTTTTCTTTTCGTTTCTTGCAACCCTTCGAGTTATGCCCCTCATCTCCGCAAAATCTTGCATCGACAAGTTTTCTAATACCTCTCTACAATTTGGATTTCTCGAAGACGGTCCTGATGGTTTTCTTTGACCTTTTTATTTGATTTGTTCACTACTTCATGTTGCCCGGGTCTCACATGATGCAACAATGGCCTACCAACCGTATTTTTATTACAAGGACTTGACGGTGGCAACGGAGTAGGTAGGCGCGATTTCTTCCACATCTTTCTACCATTGATAGGCATCACATTGGTAGAGTAAATATCTGAAGCAACAAGGTATCTTTACTTTATTACAAAAGGTGTTTTTAAAGTGAATAAACAAAGTATTTTAACTGGACAAAGTATTAATCGGTTTTAATCTATTTACTGTTCTTGTTGTTGTTTCGACTGAATCAATTGAAGTTACAACTCTATAGTTTAAGTTTGTATATCACACGTATTCCACGAGATAAAATCTAACAACTGGCATGCCACGTCACCAATACACTGTAAAAAAATCTAGACAAATTCTTAAAAGAAGAAGAATGTCTCGAATGGCAATCAAAAGCATCTCTTTCCCAAAAACTCTAATCTTGTTTTCACTACCAAAGATTCTATGAAAGATACTGAAATCATGAAATACCACAAAGCAAAATGCCCAAATGTGTCACCAGTCGCCAAGTTCCACATATTGTTGCAACTACTTCATCAGCAGTTGCAGCTGTTCTAGAAAATAGAAATCCGATTAACTGTTCTAATTCATTTTTTACTGCATAGATTTTGTTTTAACTGCCTATGCATCAATTCATAATGGTTCACATCATTCTTAGTATTTTTCCAGTGGATGTTCAAGGCATATGACAGAGAGAAAAGAAATCCTCCCAAAGGAAATCTATGATCTAAAAAGATCAGTGACATTTGGAGGTGGAAAGAAATGATAAGTTTATGGTTCCCACGGCTTCGAGATACCTACCATGTTGAAGGACTCAAAGCGAAACTCATCAGCATCAGTCAGCTTTGTGATCTCAATCTTTTCGTTCCCCTTACAAAGGACAAATGTGCAGTTGGAAATGAAGAAAGAACTTGTGTTCTTGAAGGAATGAGGAACGCTAATAATTGCTACACACTTACAAGTTCACAAAACTCATTCGAAGCAATGGTGTGCGTTCTTAGTTCCATTGATCAAACTGAATCGTGGCGTTAGCGTTTGAGATATGTTAACCACAAGACCCTTATTAAACTTGCACGTTCAAAGATTGTCAGAGGTCGACCACCTATGAGCTCAAAACCTGACTGAAAATGTGAAACATGTCTTCAAGGTAAGTACAAAAGGGAAACCATCATATGTTGTAACACACTCCCACATTCAAGATTCTAGAACAGATTTATGGATCTTGTTGGACCGATTCAACAAGAATGTACAGATGGCCAGAAATGTAGTCTTGTGTGTGTTGATGATTTGTCATGTTTTACATGGCCATTCTTTCTTTAAGAAGAATCTGATGCCTTTAATTCTTCGGAAACCGTTTCACAAACTTATGAATGAAAAATATCTTAAAGTGAAAAGAATATGAAGTGATCGTGGAAGAAAATTTAAAAATGTGTCATTTACTACTTTTTGTGATGAAAATGACATCTTCACAATAAAATGGCATTGTTGAAAGAAAGAATAAGACTTTGTTTGAAACGGCATGTGTGGTGCTTATTTTCAAAACGTTAACCATGAGACACTAGACTAAAGTTGTCAATACCGCCTGCCATATCATAAATCGAATATGTCTAAAGCCCAGTACATCTAAAACTGTTTAAAACTGTTTATGAGGGGTGGAAAGGTAAGAAACCTATTGTGATTCATTTTCATGTTTCTGGATGTACATGTTTTTTTCTCAATGATAGAGAAAATATGAGAAAATTTCAGTTCAAAAGTGACCTTGGGATTGGGATATTCTTGGGCTACTTTCTCTCTCTCTCTCTCTCTCTATATATATATATATATATATGTATATATATATATATATGTATATATATATATATATATATATATATATATATATATTCGTGCTTATAGAGTTTATAACTTGAGGATTTCAACTTTTATTGAGATGGTTAACGTCGAATTTGATGATTCGAGGGACTTCTCTGACATCCCAGCTTAGGATGAAATCCTTAATCTTCTTGAAAGACAAGAGAATGTACCCGAGAGTGAAAAATATGCTTTCTGTCGCTACAGGTAGTGAGGTTCTTCCAACCAGGGATCCTACAACAGTGAAGGAACAGACTGAGAGCAGTCATGTACTTCATGACAATTCAAATCATAATGAATCATTCAAGAGCAAACCAACACGTCTCAACCCCTTCCATCATCAAGGCTTTCGAATGACCATTTGACGGATGTTGTCATTGGTAAGCTCTTTGAAGGTATTCGTACTCGTGGTTACTATGAAGAAGGTATGATAACTTTGTTAGGTTTGTGTGCTTTACATCTCAAATACAACCTAAGAATGTAAATGAAGCTTTGCTTGATAAAACTTGGGTAAATACTATGCAAGAAGAGTTAGAACAGTTTTAGAGGAACGAAGTTTGAGAACTTGTTCCTCACCCTAGCAACACTAATATTATTGGAACCAAATGGATCTTTAAACACAAATCAGATGAATTTGGTACGATCGATAGGAATAAAGCTAGACTTGTTGCTCAAGACTACACACAATGCCTTTGTGATTTGATAATTGTTTAGAATCCGATTGTGGTTTCACAACTCTACCTAAAAATTTCCTAACTTGTATAAAACCCCCATGTGGTGTCATAAACCTTTGCACAGAACCCCTTATGGTTTCATGGGAAAAAGATCTAGTGAACAATTTATGAAACCAAAGGAGGATTTAATTTAGATAATAACAAATACAAGGGAGTTTTGTGCAAGTTTTCCAACCACATGAGAATTTTAGGTTGATTCCCCGTAAAGTAGAATTGAGGGTATTTCTTTTAGCATTGAAGTTTTTGACAAACTTGATGACGGCTTGAAACGTCATGCAGTTTTTATTGCTAAAATCCTTCCGAGCGTGATATTTTAATAGGCATATTACTTTTTATGACTGAAAAAGTGAGAGATTATTTTGAACTAATTTAGTAATTAGTTCGAGAACCTTCTATTGATTATTTTCTTTATATTTTTCAATGAAAAACTATTAAAGAACACGATGAAGTTATTCACCATTCTCTTTCTATATGAAAAGGTAAAGAGTCAATATGTCATATATCATAGGAAGAAGATGAGCAACTTTAAAAAAATGAATGTAGTTAATATTAATAGAGTTTCCGTATATATAGCAACAAATTATATATACACTTAAATAAAATTTATTTAGTAATTACTTGAAAAAAGGAAGAGGTTAGAATTGGGATATTATTGCTTTGTGTGAAAGTGTTATTTTAGCAATTCACTCTATTTTATCTGTTACAAGATGGATACGTATGTCTAACTGAAAAGAAAAAAAAATAAGCACCTCTAAAAACTTCATGTATATAACGTTAAATTAGACAAATACTTCAAATTCGTACGGGGTGACAATCAAAAGCTTGAGGTTGAACAATATTCTACTAAAAACTATTACAGTTAATCCGATATTTATAACTAAATGTATCTTAGTCAATCTGACTTGACTTGATTTTGTGCTCCAACAGTAACTTCTAAACTGTAATTGGCTTTGAAGCACGACATAAAATACACAATAAGCCTGTTGATTAGATCGAGTTATTCTTATTAACCGGTGTTTGCAAATGCTTATGCTATATAATATATCTTTTTGGAAACACTTCAAACATTTTGTAAGTTTTTTTACGTAATTGAATCTTTCTTTTATGCTAGCTTGCGCCAAAAAAGGTTCTAAAACCACGACTAGAAAGTTTGACCAGTTTATGTTACTTCTCATAACCATGAAATCATAATATTTTAGAATGTTATAGAAAGGACATAGTTCTGACTAATTATCTCAAATGCCTGATTAATGCTTTGAATAATATTTAAAGAAGTTTGCTAACATTTTTGAGTTTTAATCAAAATTAACTTTAAAAAAACTGGTAAAATTAAAACCGTTTCTATAAGCTCCAAACACCCTTTCTTAAATTACATGATTTATCATTAACCCAATACTTTTCTATGTTTGGAGTATTTTAATAAAAATAAAAATATTTTTAAAATATTTATAAGACTATATTGTCTTGTGTTAGTGGGGGTAAATGTTTTATATGTTACAAATTTTGGTTGTTATTGAGATTAATGAGGTGAAACCATTACCTTCACATTTATCATACTTTTTTTTTGGGTGAATTAAAATACCCCATTACTATCATATTTAATTGTATAATAATACACATATATATATATATATATATATATATTTTATATTAGGTCTCTAGTTATTTGAAGATTTACAAGACTAATGGACTTTCTTTCACTATAAATAGTACTCTTGCAAATCATTTCAACAACGGAAGAAATAGAAGAATGTATAACTATCTCTTACAAGTGCTATTATATGGATAATTATTATGCGTGAGTAATACGAGAAAAACCTATGGGCAAAGAAAAGTGTTGTACTACGCTTCAACTTTCTCAAGTAGTGCAGACTTTGAGTGACGTTACAACAAGGAAGATTGAGATGTTGTATCCTGGAGGCGGACATGTCGATAGCCTACTGCATCGGATAAAAGAATTCGTAGAGGCGCGAAACCGTTTTTAAGAGAGCAGGACCTGGTCCGCGCCTCATCCCAACGATTATATTGTGTCATTTTTGATAATTAAATGATTATCGACATCAGGGTACCTTCATCTTTAGAGGAATCGAGGTTATATCTATTTTATGTTAAAGTTTGGTAAATTATTATTTTACTCCTCTATGTTCTTGTTATGATATTTTTTGAATAGGGGAACAACACTGTTTGAACACGAAACTACTCCCAATGCATGGAGTTGTTAGTCTGGTTTAATCAAATATACCACTAATCTTGAACTCGTTTTCACGATAACTTTGAACTTACGGGCTAATTGATAGTTTTACTGAAGAGAGAAGGTCAAAGCAATAAGTTATTTTGGCATTATAGCATGTGTATCCATCATTACACAGGTTGAGTGCTGAGAGATTCCCCGATTTAGGTTCAAAATTCTTTAACCAGAAAATTCTATTAAACTTTTCAAACCACGTCCTTTAAGAAATTTAAACAAGATGTTCATTTCATAATAACTAGTTGACGAGTATAAGATCTAAAGACTTAAGTTTGTTTTAGTTTTCAATTAAAACCGAAGGGTGAGAAAAAGAATATTAATTAATTGCTAACTAGGTTAATTGGATAATACTAAAGAACTGAGACATGTAATCATGTGAAAGGAAAAGAAAATAAAAATTCTTCGATAGGCATCGAGTACCTAATTCCAAAATATTAATTTGTTATTGGCGGCTTGGGTTTCCAGTTGTTTCTTCAAATCATCTACAACCGGTATGCAATTATTAATTAGATGTGTAAACAGACAAACGAATTCGTTAAGCTTAATAAAGTACGAAGGGCGGCATGTATACAGGATAAAACAACATTATAATATCCCTAGTAATTCTCTGACTAAGATTTTTGGCCTTACACAATATAAACAATGGGGATAAATTAAGATTCGTACATAATTTTGATACTAAGGATAGTTGGAAGATGAATACGATCAAAAAAATAAGGTTGCCTCACCTCATGACTTCCTATGACAAATATAAAAAGTTATTTAGTAACATCATTTCATGTGTTTTTGGCACAACAAACTAGTCATGTATAAGGCGACATTCGAATCTAAACCCATTTTTAATAAAACCTAGGTCGCGCCAAGAAGTGTTGGGATCTCGACTCGAGCCGTAGGGATATGGTGGGTCAGGAAAATGTTGTAAAAATTTATACCAAATATTTAAGTAAGTTCTAATAGTTGAAACTCAATTATTTTAGGTTAAAGTAATGTATGTCTAGTGTTGATGAATCTAGTCTATTTAATCGCTAAAAATCATTTTGCAAAGGATACAAAATTATATGGTAAAGAAAGTTTCTTTTTGGCCAAGATTTTCTTAGGTTAACTTGGTTGAAAATTGAATGAATTCAAAAGTACTTTTCTAAGGAAAATAGTTGTCTAAAATGTGTGCCAGGCCATTTGGCTAAAATGTGAGTCTAGTTGGCAAAAAATTGTCCAATTAACAGATAACCTATAAGCATCTAGTCATTAGGAAACATGTGTGATGAAGGAAACGGACGTGTAGTCCAAACACCCTGAAAAAACTTTTTCTTATTATAACTAGACCCCTTTTATCTCATTTTAATTCATTTGTTAATTCTTTCCCTCTTCGTTCATATAGTTCATAACTTTTGTTTGATCTATTATTCTTGATATCTGAATTGCTTTTATATTAAGCAGTGCTCATGTTATCTGGTTAAACGGATTCCATAAAATTAGAGTAGCAGAAAAGTACAATATCGTTTAAATGATAGAGAGCCTAACTCTTGCGCCAACGTATAGATTTGTCCAAATTCCGAATCACATCACATACCACCAAGAATTTTAAATTAATATTTCCTATTATTCAGAAAGATGGCGATTAGCAATCCACGTGCCGTTAGTGAAGGTTGGAGAAGTTTACGGGTTGCTTCCAAAAGGTGAAAAAGAAGATGTTCTATGTCACAACCTTGAACCTGTTGAGGTTACGTTGTTGGCCGATGATGCTCCTATGGTACTAGAGGATGAATCTAATACCGACCAAGGGATGCTTTTCATGCATGGTCATATGTTGAACTTTTTAGAAATTACATCTTGAATGATTTAGAAAACTTATTTACAATGTGTATGATGAGATCATGACTGCAAAGGAACTTGGACCCCCCTTTACAAAATGTTGGGAATGGAGGATCTTTGTTGAAGAAATTCCATTGTTGGTAAAACTTCAAATTTCAAGATAAATGACTCGAAGGCGACGATAAGTCAGGTTGAAAACAGAACAAAACGAACTTCGTGTTGACGATTAGAGAGAAGAAAACTCTCTGTGTTGTTTTACAGAATGAATGAAAAGAACAAGTGAGAAGAAAATACAAACGAGCTACTATTTATACTAATTACAAAACTAACGGAACTTACTAATAAAGGAAAGCGGTTGTTAACCGAAATTTAAATTCTTTCTAAAAATAGAAAATTACACTTATATATCTTAACACCTCCCCCCCCCCCCCCCCCCCCCTCAAGAGGGGCATGTATGTCGACAATGCCCATCTTTGAAGACATTTTTGTAAACGGCAGAAGGGACAAGGGCTTTGTTAGAATATCAGCCACTTGATGTTCATTAGAAATATGAACCACTTTGATGATCTTTTGATGGACCTTTTCTCTTACAAAGTGGCAGTCGATTTGTATGTGTTTAGTCTTCTCATGATGGACTGGATTATTGGCTATACAGAAGGCACTTTTGTTGTCTATGAAGATCAATGGTGTCTTGGTTTGTTGAACATGAAGATCTTGAAGAAGCTCCCTGAGCCAAACTAGTTCACAAGTAGTAGAGGCAACAACTCTATACTCTGCTTCTGTAGAGGATCTGCTCACTGTTGGTTGTTTCTTGGCCTTCCATGAGATGAGGGAATCACCAAGATACACTGCAAATCCAGTAACACTCCTTCTAGTTTCAGGGCAGGTTGCCCAATCACTGTCACATAAAGCTTTCAAGTTAGTTTCTGTTTGACCGGAGTAAAATAGGCCTTTATCTGGATTTGTTTTAAGGAATCTCAGAACTCTCTGAGCAGCTGCAAGGTGAGAAGTTGTTGGTTTTGACATAAATTGGGTTAGACATTGGATACTATAGCTCATATCAGGCCTGGTGATGGTCAAGTAAAGTATCTTTCCTACTAATCTTCTGTAAACACTAGGATCTGCAAGGAAAGGTGAGTCATTGCTTTGAAGTTTTGTAGTAATATCCATTGGTGTGTTTGAAGGTTTACACCCAAGGTAACCTGCATCATTTAACAAATCAAGTGCATACTTTCTTTGGCATAGAATTATGCTTTCAGAGCTCCTTGCAACCTCAATACCAAGTATATATCTCAAGTTTCCCAAATCTTTGATGGTAAACTTTCTGTCAAGTTGATGTTTGATATGAATTATCTCATTTATATCATTTCCAGTAAGTATAATATCATCAACATAAACACACAAAGCTGTAAAAGAAGAATTATGCTGTTTGATGAACAAGGAACAATCACTAATAGTTTGTTTATATCCAAAAGAAATTAGACAAGTAGTAAGTTTATTGTACCACTGTCTTGATGCATGTTTCAAACCATAAAGGCTCTTCTTTAGAAGGCAAACTTTGGTTTCATTTGGAGCACAATAACCTGGAGGTAGTGACATGTATATTTCTTCATCTAAATCACCATGAAGAAAAGCGTTATTGACATCAAGTTGCTGCAAATGCCAGTTGTTAGAAGCAGCAAGAGCAAGAAGAACTCTAACAATAGTGATTTTAGCAACAGGTGAAAAAGTGTCAAAGTAGTCTAATCCTTCTTCTTGAGTGTACCCTTTGGCAACTAATCTAGCCTTGTAACGTTCTATGGAACCATCAGCTTTATGTTCCACTTTAAAAACCCATTTACAACCAATGCAATGATGATTAGCTGGTAATTCAGTAAGGGTCCAAGTGTTAGTCTTTTCCAGAGCATCAAGCTCCTTTTTCATAGCTTCTTGCCACTCTTTTGACTTCTTAAGTTGATTGTAAGTTTTAGGTTCAATAGTTTGTGTCACAGCAACAGTAAATGCTTTGTGTTTGGAACCAAGTTTATCCAAACTTAAGTAATTCTGAATAGGATAATTAGTAGTGTAAGTCACAGCAGAGTTAGACTTATGTATAGAAGGCAACTTATAGTCATAGGCATGAAGATATGCAGGTGGAGCAGATTGTCTATTAGACTTTCTGGTAGGAATTTCATAAACAGAATGAGAGGCCTCAGGTACAGAAATATTATGTGTGATAACATCACTAGAATGAACTACATCATTATTTTCAATAGGCATAGAAGTTAAGTTCTGTTGAGAACTAATATCTGCAGAAATATTTAGATCATCACTTTGATCATTATGAGACAAAATAGGATCAAAATTGCTTGACATTTCTGGGAAATGAATAGCTTCATTATGAAAAGATTCATCATATTCAGATGAAGCTGGAACAATATTATTTTGACTTTGAGATATAGTATCTTGAGAAAGAATATTAACCTCAACATTATTAGGTTGAACATCTGTTACAGGAACAGATCTGTGATGAACCTGCTGTCCATGGAGTATAACAAAAGGTTCTGAACCTCCATTAGCTTGTACTTTAGTACCCTATAACTGATTAGTAGAAGCAATAAAGGGAAAATTATGTTCATAAAACACTACATCCCTAGACACAAATACCTTGCCAGTAGCCAAACTAAGTAGTTGATATCCTTTGGTTCCCTTTGGATATCCAATAAACACACACTTGTTAGCTCTAGCATCAAATTTATGTCTATGAGCAGTTAAAGTAGAAGCAAAGCATAAGCAACCAAAAGCTTTTAAAATAGAGTAATTAGGAGGTCTTTGAAATAACATTTCAAAAGGAGTCTTGTTCTGTAAAACCATAGAAGGCAATCTGTTTATCAAAAAAGCTGCAGTAGCTATACAATTATTCCAATACTTGAGAGGAATATTAGATTGAAATTTTAAGGCTCGAGCAACCTGAAGCAAATGCTGATGCTTCCTTTCCACTAAACCATTTTGCTGTGGAGTCTCCACACAGCTGGTTTGATGGACAATACCTAGTGTTTCATAAAAGCCTTTCATAATGAATTCAGTTCCATTATCTGTTCTAATAGTTTTAATTCTAATATGAAACTGATTTTCAATCAAAGTGTGAAACTGTTTTAGCAAAGTATGAACTTCATATTTCTGTTTCATAAAATATATCCAAGTAAACCTTGAATAGTCATCAACTATGGTGAGAAAATACCTGAAACCTGCATAAGAAATTGTGGAGAAAAGACCCCATACATCACAGTGTATTAACTCAAAAGCATTAGAAGTATCAGAAGCATTAGAAGCATTAGAAGTATCAGGCAAATGAGTACTGAAAGCAAGTCTTTTCTGTTTAGCAGCATGACATATATCACAAGGCAAAGTGTTCTTATTACATTTAGAGTAGGAATATCATAAATACAAGACATCTTCTGATGAGAAGGGTGCCCAAGTCTGTAATGCCAAACATTATCCAAAGATACATCAGTTTGTACAGAGTTACAAAGAGATGCATTGTTATTACAAGGTAAATCAGTAGTAATGGCATTGAAATCCAGAACATATAAGCCTTTGTAAGCTTTAGCTAAACCAATCATCCTCTTCATGGATGTGTCCTGCATCACACAACCACAGGATGAAAATATTAAGTGAAGATTGTTAGCTTTAGTAAGATTACTTACTGATATGAGATTAAAATTAAAATCAGGAACATAGAGAGCATCTGTAAGAACCAAGTAATCAGATAGTTTAACTGTGCCAATAGATGTAGCTGCAGAATGTTTCTCATTAGGCAAAGAAATAGAAATATTAACATTTCTAGAACAAGAATCAAAATTAGCATGATCACAGATCATATGATCAGTAGCTCCACTATCAAGAATCCAAAGTCTTTTGTGATTCTGAAATTGTAAAGCAGATAAACAATGAGGCAAAGAAGATAGAATTATACCAGTTGTTGCAGTTCCAACAAACGATTTACCAGCACCAATTTCAACATGTGAGGAAGTAGTATTCTGTGCTTTAGCAAAGGCTAAAAACTTCTCAATTAGTGCTTGATCACGATCAGCTGAGACCTGTGATTCAGTAGGAGTGGAAACCATGTTAGCTGAAGGATTAGGAGGTGGATTTCTTTTACCAGTGGTACCTTCCCACCCTGGGGGATATCCAATCAATTGAAAACACCTATCAATGGTGTGGCCATTGAAACCACAATGTGTGCATTTAAGCTTCTTCTTGTCCTTATTCTTAGGAAACTTGTTGGTGTTCTGGTTGTAACCATCAGGCTTAGATTGTCCAGGAGGATTCTGTGAATGGTTTGTCCTTGTGAACATGGCCAGAGGATCAGAAACAGGAACTGAGTTATGCAAACTCCTCTGATTCTCCTCTTGCAACAGCATGGAGTACACTTTTGACAATGAAGGAATAGGTGACTCAAGAAGAATCTGACTTCTTATAGCAGAGTAAGATTCATTCAAGCCTACCAAAAAAGTCAGGACACAATCTGATTGTTTCAACTCAACCATATTCTTGTTAACATCACACTCACACTTTCCACAAACACAAGCTATGATAGGGCGCTGACTAACATATTCATCCCAAAGTTTTCTGAAAGTGTGATAAAAAATAGTGATATTCATAGAGCCCTGAGAAATGGTTGCCAAAGACTTCTAAAGATGGAATACTCTAGATCCATGAGATCGATCATATCTAGTCTTTAACTCAACCCAAAATTCCTTAGCAGTCTTAAGATACAGTAGACCATAGCGAATATCCTTAGCAATGGAGTTAACAAGCCAAGATAGCACAAGACTATCAGCTCTCACCCAACAAGTCCTCATAATAACATCATCTGCAGGAGGTATTGGCAAAGAACCATCTATAAAACAGAGTTTATTTTGCACCTTCAAAGCCATCTCAATGCCTTGAGTCCAAGAAATATAATTGTCCCCATTAAACACATCTCCCACTATAGAGGATCCAGCAGTGTTCAAATTACCAAGAAAATAGACAGAAGTAGAATCATCACTTGGATTTTTCAACGATCCAGTAGAATTAGAAGTAGTACTCGGAGTAGAACTCATGATGACAAACAATTGATCAAATCAACAAATTTAATCGATCAATTTCAAAATTAACACCGTACAGATGGTGTAGTCACAAGATCAAAGTGATTAAACCGATTAAAATCGATATAATCAAAATCGCACAAAATATGAAACCCTAAAAAAACAGAATTTCAACAGAAAATCTCAAAATCAATCGCAAATCGAATTCAATACAATCGAATCCGCAGAATCAAACATAGATCAGAGTTTAAACGGCGGAAAAAGGATCGAAAACGGTGAATGATACCATAAAAACAGAACAAAACGAACTTCGTGTTGACGATTAGAGAGAAGAAAACTCTCTGTGTTGTTTTACGGAATGAATGAAAAGAACAAGTTAGAAGAAAATACAAACGAGCTACTATTTATACTAATTACAAAACCAACGGAACTTAATAATAAAGGAAAGCGGTTGTTAACCGAAATTTAAATTCTTTCTAAAAAAGAAAATTACACTTATATATTTTAACACAGGTTGAAGAGCTACAACTAAGACATGGATGTCGAGGACATGACTCTCAATGAATCCTTCCAAGCTGCTGCAATGATAGAGAAGCTATCAGCATCATGGAAAGACTTGAAGAACTACCTTAAGGACGAGCAGAAGAAAATGGGTTTTCAAAACATGATTGCCAGGCTTCGGTGTTAAAAAGATAATCAGATATCTAAGACCTAGCTAAGCAGAATGGAATAGGAGCCAAGGGCAAGTTTAATGGCGCTGATAGAAAGAGAAAGAATCAGGAGATGTCCGGGTCAGGACAAATTAAAAAGTAGGGCAAATAGGTGAGAAGGACCTACCACAGCTGCGAAAAGCTAAACTGCATGGCCAAAGACTGCCGGCTTCCAAAGAAGGACAATCATTACCAATCTAACCAAGCTATTAAAGTTGAGGACAAGAGAGTTCCAGTTTATATGGTTGATATCAAGCTTACATCAGTTGTGTTTGAAGCCAATATATAAGAGTGGTTCATTTACACTAGTGTCACCCACCATGTGTGTGTCGATAGAGAGATATTCTCCTCCTACATTTCATTAAACTGTAGGTGGTAAAATTTATGTACTAATTACACATATTGATATATGTGATTCGATATTTTCTGCAAATTAGAGGTGGTAAAAAGTGTTTTTCTTTTGTTGATGACTGCACATGGTTCAGCAATGTTTGTTTGCCAAGAAGCAAAGATGAAGCGCTCCAATCTTTTCAATTCTTGAACAATTGATTTTAAAACTCAACTCAATTTATAAAAATTATATAGATTTTTTTTCTTCTCTATAGTGCGGGAGGTTGAGAATACGAATCTTGGTTTTACAAATTTTGTGCTTCTTCTCTACTTCGCATGCTCCATAATGAAATGGTATTGTTGAATATAAAATCGTATCTTAAGGATACAATGAATGTTATGTCGATGAGTTTCGATTTACCACAAACATTTGTATGTGTGGTGGGCGGGGGGGAGGGGGGGCTGTGCGATCCCTTTCCAAATCAGATATTAAATAAGTTACCTCATTGCAATAGAAACGAGACTTTATTTTGAGTCATGAAAATATAGAAACACCTTCTTACAAATAACTGAAAGTGTTGGAGTACTATTTAGCTAAGGTAGAAGTACCTTAATCTAAATAATTTAAAATAGTGTAAAACACTATTGACAACATATTCACTAGATATGCTCACATCAGGGTCTTATCCTTTCTTCGTATATAAGTTTTGAATTTTTGTAATAAATTAGAACATGAACATGATAATTTTCTTCGTTTAATATACACTTTTCCAAAAGTCACCCTTAGAAATGACTAGTGTAGAAACGAATAGAATTCGCCTCTACCATTCAATTCGGCATGATAGAGATCCCTCAACTTTCTCTGTAAGTAGCCCGACTCCAATTCATTTTCATATCGTGTACTTCACCTACATGCTTGCAGGCTCAACATTTTTTCTCCAATTCTCTCATTACATATTCAATCTTTATTTTCTCCCCATCTCTTTTTCAATTTTACTTCTTATATCTTGAACTATTGGTGTTTGGCATATATACATAAGTCTTTTTTTTTTTTATATTGTACTATGTATTTATAATCATTAGAACGTTTTTCCTAAATTTATTTATCATATTAGTTTATGATATTAATAGTATCTTCAATATAAAGTTATAATTCTAGTTTCGGTTGTGTATTAATTAACGATATGTGTATATATCTATATATAGTTAGTATATATATACATATATATATATATATATACATATATATATATATATACATATATATATATATATACATACATATATATATATACATACATATATATATATACATATATATATATATATATACATACATATATATATACATACATATATATATATATAACTGTATACTTTTTGATTAATAAAATAATCTTTGATTAGTTTTAAAGAATTTATTAGAAATGGCTATATTTACCATCTTTTTTCTAAAAAAAAAGTGATGTGGATTTATTAGAAGGGAATTACTTTGTTTCTGTATATTACCGCCAATATATTTTTGCATGGAAACGAATCAATCTGGAAAAGAACAAAAAATTCCAAATATCTTTATAGCTTGGAAATGGATTTGTTCGCACACTATTTGCTTTTTGTAGACTTGGGAGCTGGCGAGTGGAAACGATTCTTCTGCTTCTACTGCCTGCTTTCTGCGGAAGTGTTAGACATACTTAGATTCGAGTATTTATATATGTTAATACCTAGAAATAGCTTCGTGAGTTATAGAAACGAATTAGGAAACGACGGTATTTGTTTCAATTACATCATAGAAATGGACTTTCCCAATTAAAAAAAATACATATGGATGTTTCTATATTGATATTCTTTTGTAAGTGGGGTTAATACTTTGAAGCTTAACTTTGAAAATTCCTATTTCTTAATTCATAGACTTGCCAATTAAACTGCACATAGATAAAGCACGCAAAAATTAGGACAAAGACGATTCAAATAAACATTTTGGTGGGTACTAGTCATTATCTATGGTGAGTTATCCACCAAGTTTTCAACTTGATGACTTATCAAGAAAAATATCTTGATGTCTCTCCTGTCAATATGGAACTATATATATTACCTCACTCTGTAATAATATACTAATAAATACGACACACACAATGCAGTTGACAATGTTTCTTTTTCCATATCATTCCAATGTGTCGTTGCGCCCATAACTAAGATATGGGTAACTAGTACAGAGAGATCACGATTGATATTGAATTAAATGAAATGAAAGTACATCTTGTGAATAATACGCCAGTAATCATCAATATAAAGAATTCTCCATTAATCAATTAAAAATAGTTTTTTGTCAACGCACGGGTTATATTGATTATTTATCCCTAGAATATAAAAATAATCACAGCTAATAAGAATGAATTTGAATGTTCTTCCTACGATCTCTCGATCAATGGGGTTGATGAAGTAAACTAAATTAACCCATAAAGATAGCAAGATGATATACTTGATATTTTTATCGATCAAAGGTGGACTTGACAAAAAAAAATTGCAAATCTGATGCAAATGACTACGTTGAATTTGCAAACTTGATGTTAGCTGAAGTGAAACTTTAAACTTCAATTGACAAACTAAGGGTCTTAGATAAGGTAGTTCACGATGACATTATAGAAAATATGTTTTTTTTTATGCGTAGTATTTAAAATACCTTAAATATAAAAGTCAATGCATTTTATATAAATTCGTCACCTGCATGTCAATTGTACTTGGTCATGCTCTTCTTCAACGATGGTACATATAATTGGTACTTCTGAGCGCATAACCAAAAAATAGTGCAAATTGCTTGCAATTAATAATCACACCTGAAACAATTTTTAGGGCCGTATACGTCTCAAAAACAATATAATTATGGGTAATTGCAACAAATCTCCCAACCTATTGGGTGTTTTGCACTTTACTCCTTAATTTATGAAGATATGCGATATGTCCTCCCAAAGAATGAACGGTCAATCAATAGTTTAGAGGCAAATTGCTCAAAATCAATTAGGTGAGAGGACATATTGCACATTTACATAGGTTAGGGGGTCGAGTGCTCACACTTACATATGTTAGGGGGTAAAGTGCAAAACTCTTCATAATTTGAGGAGTTTGTTGCAATTAACCTATAATTATATATAGTATGGTTTAGAATAATCTAACTTCCCACAAGGCGAGCGAATAGTTTCTCAGAATTAGTTTTTTTAAGACACTAGATAGAGAGATTATAATTTTATTCGAGGAATCTTCTGCAAATCCAAGACTTTGCCGGTGAGGAGAACCATTGAGACCAGGTCTCTAAGCAAAATTATGTTTCTGTTTATTATCCTTAATTCATTGATGTATTAGTTGCTATTTCATTTTTCAGATATGGATTAACTATTTTTTTTACCGTATTATGAGGGGAAGAGTGGTGCACAGTAAAAATTCCAATTTGAACTTAAATTGCTCCCTAGTGTAGCATCTATTCTATTATAGACCTTTAATGAATTAAATGTACAAAATTTCTCTAATGTGACAAAGTATTTAATCATGGTACATTTTCTCAATTAGACTAACGGACAAAAGGTACGATACCACATTACACCCTGATGTATTTTTTTGGCACATTTCACCGTGCGAAGTAGAGCATATACTGTAGACAGAGGCGGAGCCACATTACACCCTGATGCATTCTCGATTTTTTTTTTCTTTTCAGATAGTTAATAAAATGGAGAATTACACAAACTACCCTTGAACTATGGATAAATTACACAAACTACCCCTCATTTTTGAGAAATTACACAAACAATTCATGCAGTTAACTTCGGTTAAAACACTCTGACAGAGTTCGTGAAATTCCATCTATACCCTTGTTATGAAATTTGTAAAAAAAAAGAAAAAACTATTTCTAAATAAAAATAATATCCAAAGAAAAGGACTGAAACGCAACCCAGCCCCACCACCTCCCAACGCCCATCTCCTCCAAAATCTTCTCCGACCACTACGACATGTTCAGGTCGCTTGTCGCCGAAAAACTTGCTCCACGACGAAAATCAATGATTTTTGCCGTAGTCCATTCAAAACTGAACTCGATCGCTGGCAGCGGCCCACCACCTATGGTCGCCCGACGGTGTGACCTTTCCAGTGGGTGCCGATGTGTGACCGATTTCGGCGAGTTGTGAATCGGGGAAGATAACTTCCCCGATTTAGTTTTTCTTTTCTTTTTATTTTTTATTTTTTAATTGTTATTGTTTATATTATTAAGAAAATAAAAATCCTATAAAAATATTTTCAAAATTATAATTAAGGTCCCCAATGTCTGAAGTAATAAAAATAATATAATTACATGAAACTTTGTTTTTATAAAAATTGACTTTTTGTTATTCTTATAATTTAATTAGAAATATATAATTTTTGAAATTAAAGAATAGATTATTTGAGGGCAATTTCGGAATTTTAAAATTATTTTTGGATGACTTCATATTTTTTATTGGATTTAATGTTGTAAGGGGTAACGGTAATGGCAAACACAAAATAGGGGTAGTTTTGAAATTTTTCAAAGATGATGGTGATATGTGGAATTTATCCATAGTTCAGGAGTAGTTTGTGTAATTCTCCCTAAATAAAGTACAGAATGATTCTTATACATAACCTTTGAGTATATATACCGCTTTTATAATTTTCATTACAGAGCATGGGAAGCATTATATACATAAGATGTTTAATAAACATAAAATTCTCTTATGAGCTTATACAATATATATTTCTTATGATATGTTTTGTATATATTGATGTAGTTTTATATAATAATTTTTACAAAGTTTAGCTATACATGTGTTGTAGAGTTACTTCTTAAATATCTGATTAATTCAAAATCGATTTGGGACACTGAAGACGAACAGAAAGTGAAAAGGAAAGGGGCGTCTTCTGAACTAATTTATTCATGAAAAGTAGTTGAGTTTTGAAATAAGTTAGAAATAATAAATGAAAATATTCATATCTATAAATACATATTCCCGTAATTTTGCCCCCCTCCTCCCTCCTCTAAGCTATATCCTGCTGCCATTACATATCTTCCTAGTTAGTGATTTTGAAACCAATCGTCGTTGAACTGCTAATGTTTTTGAATCATCAAATCTTTCGACCACGAAGAACCGTCCTTAATCGTACTACTATAGGGACACTTTTATATTTCTTCAACTAAATATATGCTTCTTAAGATCCTTCAGGTTGGTGCAAAATATACAGACATTACAAGGAAAAAAGCACGCAGCAAAATGTGGATACATACGAAAGAAAAGTGAAACATTCAACCCAAGTGCTTCTGACAACTCACTACTACAGATGAACTAATCTTCCGAAGAACTTATCTAGGCAAGGGGATATCAGCAAGATCCTCTCTGTATGGAACATTCTGGAACTCAACCTCTCCGTGATCCTCACCTGCATTCCCGTTTTCCATTCGGGTTTGGACAGTAGCATCGGATTTTGTCGGATCAATGAAGGTTACAACTGTGTCTTTTCGGAACATGAGATAGATCACTGATAATATGTAGATAGCCATCATCGGGAATACTATGAGTCCAATGAACACTTTTCCTACTCTTGGCAAGCTGTTGTGGATTAACCAGTCGACAAATGCGGTGCTCAAATAGTAGATGTTGATGCCTATGATTCCCAGACCTAATGCCCATGAAATCACGATGATCTATGACCATAAAATTAATTCGATCAACAGAAGAAAATATATGTTTAATGTAACAAGGTGATGTATCAATGTAAGAAATGTCTTAAAATTACTCACATATATTGAATTCTTATGAGGCCCCATCTTGGTGGAGTTGCTACTGAACTTAAGAAGCGGGATTAGCGCGAATGGAAGCTCAAATGAGAGTATCATCTGTAGGAGTGAAATGCGTTATATCAGAGAGGAAGTCATATGTGTTATCAACACATTAATTGTGCCAAATTACTATAACATCAGTAATTATTTAGGAGTACTGAAATGCAATTTATTAGAACTTTCAAAATATGAAGTTGTATAAGATTACAAACCGATGCGATGACAATTAGTCGGCCAGCTGCTGAAGGTCCTCCGATGATGGACGCAATTAAGCTGGGTGCTATTGCAATGCATCTTGTCATCAAATTTCTAAGCCATGGCCTCATCTTTAGATCCAAGAACCCCTATATAAAATCGAAATAACAAAATCTAAAGAGTTAACACTTTTGTTGAAGCATACTATTCTCAAGGATTGTGGTACGTATAGTAATCACCTAAACTTAGACTGAGCTTATCAAAATACATCTACACTTCATGCAAAACTTATGAAATTTCGCACATGCCTCAACCAATTTGTTTTTTGTATGCACCAGTAGACTAATATTTGCCTAAGCCAGATATGTTAGAACTAATTGTCATCTCTTGCGGCGCCATCATTGTAAAACGAATTACATTATATGCATAAAACTGTTGAGCTGGTTCAAACAAAAATCTTCCCTATTACTCGAATGGTATCTACGTGAGGCAGTCCTTTGAAAAAGCTCTGAAAAGTCCCAAAAAGATATCACAAATGACTATATGATTTTGTCATATCACTATTTACTAGAACTGCAGTTAAAAATCTATGCGGTACGAATAATTTTGTGTAAGCAAGAATGCTACCACATATCGAGCATTGATACGAGATAAGACGTTGTGAATATAGATTAAGCGTGGACAACCATTTAATTTTATACCTGCATGATAAATTGGCCTGCATAAGTACCAGTAATTGTGGAACTTTGACCCGAGGCTAATAACGCAATGGCGTAAACAGTAGAACTTGATCTCCCCAAAACATTCTGCCACCAAATAACATTCACAAGAAAGGCTCATCTTTTGTTAAATTATTTCAGAAATTTGCATAAAATCAGTTTAATTAACAAAGATTTAGACCTTGAGCAGGAAAGCGGCAGAATTGAGAGTCAAATCACTGCAATATTTTGCATTATCGCTTGAGATATCTTTTCCCAGGCAAACTGTTCCAGATACCGATATAATGGCAACGTTGATCAGAAATGCAATGAACAGAGCAAATCCACTTTCGATCAAGAAGTATCGGCACGCGTCCTGATTAAAGAAAAAAAGACAATGACATAAGAAGGGAAACATCAATGATTTCGAAGAGTGCATCTATAATAAAATTATGGATTGAGTGATCTTTCTTACTGCTTGGCAAAGTCTAAACTTCCAAAAGTTTCGGGGAAGGTTACATGAAACAGATGAAGTATACATAGCATATATTTAAGTGAAGAGCATTTTATATCACTCACGTTAATGCCACGGACTGAATCAGGTACTTTCCGGGAGAGCACCAGCGCCGAATGAAGAAAAAGATTATGCCTGTGTGAATGTCGAAAGCTACTTGAGATTCATTCTGTAATAAGAATTTTGTACTCAAACAGGGATTCAGGTAAAAAAAGAAAAGTTAGAATCTTACGGCATAACTAGAGCACCGAGCAGTGCAATGGCATCGCCGGTAGCGCTTTTGCCAATTAACTTCGGAATAAACATTCCTTTCATCACTTCTTTAGCAGGAGGCTTCACATAGCTTAACTCCCCAAAAAAACATCCAGCCATCACAAACACCAATATTGCTATCAATAGTTCTAGCTTCCTAACCTGCATAAATCCAATTTTTCGGAACTTGTCATTAGTTTATTTATAGGAACCAATTTCAGATTGTGATGATAATATCTAATTTCCAGCAGCATTTCCTTGCATGTAGCAAAAATAGAAACAATACAGTTTTACAACAAGCGAATGTTGGCAAAAATGGATGACAATCCATTGATTGGTTATTGATCTTGATCTTGATCTTGATCTTATAGTTTTTCAAAATACTAGAATATTGAACAACAAAATTTATTTTTGAACTACTATCATAGTATCTTTTTGCCTCCGCAGAAGTCTGCCATACTTTAGTTTTTAAAATTGAACAATGAAACATTACCCAAAAACTAATACAATACAAATTAAATTTTCGTTACTCGAGCAACTCAGATTATGTTTAGTCGTTACTTTAACCTTTCGGCATATAATTATTTTATACATTATATGATTTTTAACATAAATGCAAGTCAAAGAAAGATAAAATATGGCGAGGAAGAACCTTATTAATTTGATAGGATTAAGTTTGCAAAGTTCACATAATACCTCTGAGTGAAACAAATGCAAAGAAACGAAATAATTGATCCTAGCTAGCAAATTATTTTAGACGCTACAAATTCATGAATATATACTTCTTTGGTCTTATTCAACAAACGGAAAAAAGCAAAATATTCCATTCCAATATATAATAGCTCGAAGAAGTTATGCGAGAAGGACCCTTTTCTAAATTTTGATTAAAAAAAATTGTATATATATGGGAAAAGGGATTCCTCATTTAAAGCTAAAACTATTTACAGGACGGTCACCTTAAAGGCTCAAGCAAATCCTTTTACCCTAAATTGAAAAGCCCAGCCACCTTACGTTTTTACCCGATAACCATCTTAATTTCAACTAATCCAGTAGAAAAATTTATGATGAATATAGTTATTGTCAGGACGTGTCACGTTTTATTAGTTATTATAGAATATATTTTGCATATGTACCATCATCTTACGTACGCTTTATCATTCTTTTCGAGTCGTTACATTTTGTAAGCACTCATGATTGAATAAACTAATTCCACATTTCTATAGAGTTAAGTTAAAAATGATAGGGGACTTGTTATTGGATAAAAATTACCGTAATTTGATTGGTAGCAACTATTATTAGGAGAGGTTAAGTTAACATATTACGTACGTATATTGGATTAAATAAGTCTACTTACCCCATATCTCTGTAATCCAAGGAATAGGAGAGTGCTGCAACCGGTGCAAAGAACCCCAACCCATACTGGAATGTGAAATAATATGTTTAGAGCAAACGCAGTTCCAATCACTGTCATAAAACAAATAATATATATAGTTAGCAAATGACAGAATAGTGATAATGCATTAATAACTAGATTTACTCAAAGTCCACTCGGGTGATTATTAGGGGCAAATACATGGTCTAAGTCACATACATGGGCGTCCACGCACAATAATTGGGAAAACTGCTATTATAGTCCTTTAACTTTAAGGCAGCCGTGACAATAGTACTTACCTTTTATAACTTGTAAAAATAGTTTTCTTATCGTCACGTAGTCCATAATTTTATTCCTTTGCCACAGTTTTAGTTCTCTTTATCTTATAACATGCAAACATAGTCCTATATCCTTAGTTGTAAGAAATTTGGATCCTTTATGTTTAGTTTCTAGTCTTAATTACTTTTTATGAATTGATTTCAATCCTTCAAGCAAGCAAAAATTGACCTTTTTTTTAATTTAACATTAAAAAAGTCAACTCACTTATTCAAAAATATAGAGAAAAAATCAAATGATTACTTATTTTATGACTGAAAAACAATTCAAAAGAGTAAATTAAGGACTATATATAACTGAAGAAAATAGTGATGCATTAAGACCACGATTTATAATCTAAGTCCATCAGGGTGATTATCAGGGGCAATTCATGATCACATACACTGGCGCACACATAATATTTGGGAAAACTGCATTTATAGTCCTTTAAGTTTTAGGAACTCGTGAAAATAGCCTTACCTTGCAACTTGCGAAACAGATATTTGACTTTTATCTTCAAGTAGTCCGCAATTTTTGTTCTTTTACCACATTTAGTCCTCTTTTTTCTATAAGATGCAAATCTGGTCCTTTATCTTTTGTTATTAGCAAAAAAGAAGTCATCTACTTTTAACTTTCCATCGTAACTATAATTTATTTCAATATTCAAGAAACCTATATTAATTGATTTTTCGGTCTAATTAAAAAAAATCAATTATTTAAAGCATTTCGAGAAAAAATAAACAATTACTTATTTGATGACTTAAAACAAATTCAACAAAAATAATTAAAGATTAAAATAAAAGGTTAATGATGTAGAATGGGTCAGTGTTTTTAAAATAAAATCATTGACTTTATGGTTACTCGTTTTATTGATGATATTATCTCAAGTAATTTACATTGTTTTTATTGGTTAAATCATTTCAAGGGCTTAGTTCTACGTAAATGGTAAAAATACTTCTAAAAATGAACACAAATAATTGGTTCAACCAATGGACTGATTCTTGATCAATTTTGACCTGTTTCGTGAAAAGTTTGACCGGTTTCATGTGGAACTTGACTGTCTAGCCCAATTTTAGAAAAGCGGCAGTAAGACAGTAACGTCACACCCAACATGTGATTGGACATAGGCTACTCTGAAATCTTAATTGGATAATTTTGTTATATTATTTGGGGAATGATAAATCTAATTTTTTTTTAAAGTTCATATTTATCTCATAATTAATCAGGATTTAGTTCATTGAAAAATTAGGTACCTTCGGGTATATCTGCAGCTATGACCGCAACCTCAGCCAACAACCACAGGCAGTATCTCACATACCTCGGATACTCGGCTTTGCACAGCTCCGACAAGTGCTTGCCTGCACCACTTGTAATTAAAACCCAAATTGACCATTTCTTTTTTTTTTTTTGAAATATGACCATATCTTTTTTTCGAACTTATTTATTTGTACCATACTAAAAATCATAGGATTCACTTCTAATAATCAAATCCATGGAGACTTTCAAACCCGTTTATTTATTCCATACTTAGAATCTTGGGCGTCACCTTTATTAAATCCATGGATACTTTTTGACCCAAAAATTAAAACCCATTTATTAATTATAAACATACGAAAAATGATTGGAGTCATGTGTTATACTAATGACCCATGACTGAAAAATTTATTGCGAAACTCTTTAAAATCAACCTGTGCTGACTCCAAGGTTTGCTGCAAGTGACTGAATAATCAGAGCGAAGATCAATCCAAGTAGAATCACCCACAATAGCTGGAAATTGACAAATACAGAATAAATTAAATTACAACGAACATTAATGTGTGATTTTTTTTGATTTTTTTTTAATCAGAACATTAATGTGTGATTAATCATATAGATTTCAAGAACTTATACTAAAGGGAGAAAATCAAGAAATTTACTTCATATCCGTGGTTTGCTCCGGCTTGCAAATCAGTTTCCACTGTAAAATAATTAGCAATTAATGGAATATAATGGTAAAAACTATTTGATGGGAAGAAAAGGACTAGACTGAAAATGTGCTTCCCGACAAAATAAGTTGGCTAGAGAATAAGCGTTATTAAATGTTTAAAAAAAAATAAAAAAAAAAATTGGTTGAATATAGTTATGATAGGCTTACAATTTCCAGGATCAAGGTAGGCCAATGAGACCAAAAAGCCAGGGCCAACATATGCCAAGAACTTTCTCCATCCTGGTTTCTGTACATATACATTTAGTTCTAATTAAGACAGAGTTAATTACAAATGATCCCATGTTAATTCGTGAGTCATGTGCACAATAAGAAAAATTATAACAAAATATTGACAGGGTTGTACAAATAAGCCTCCATTTATCTCTTGATTATGAAGAGCATAATGAAAACTCTCCATAAGTTCAAAAAACTTAAATCATTCAAATCACAAAAATAATTCCACATGAAAGTTCTCGAATTAGGTGTGTCTTGCTAATATACTAATTAAAATGAAGACTAAATTTTCAGAAGTCCTAGAGTATTAACAAATTTGTTATCTCAAACATGGAAATGAATTTTTTTTTTTTTAAAAAGACCTCAATGAACAAGAAATAATTAAGATACATACGTATATATATATATATACATGAGAATGATAGAGGACATAGACCTCTTCTTGACGAAATGGTTTGCCGGTTAGCCGCGGCTCCGCCACGGTAGCCACCTGCTCCTCCCGAAAGCTTGCCATATTTCAGTCGACTGTTGGTGGTGTGTGGGTGCGTTATTTTTCTTTGTGTGTAGTTTTAGGTAATAACTTTTATTTTAGGTTTTTACTTTCATTCCCCATTTATGTACGTAGTGCATTAATATAATAACAGCTGTCACAAAAAACTTCTGCTTTTACCTATTGTAATTTCAATTATTACTATTATTTTTGGCAAAAAAGAAAGTGTGAACAATTAATAAGGGTTTAGGACGGGCATCCACCAATTACAACATTTTTCACGTCACAATAAGAGGAAAAAGATAATAATATAATAAATACAAGTTTGAGAGGAAAGACTATAGGTGTGAAATGGATGGAATGAATCATAAAGGAGTTGAATATAATATCTCAACTCATAACAATTCATTAATATTTTAGAATATTAGGGGATTGAGTCATAAATAAGTTAAGTAAGTTTATATGCTAGTTAACAACTCATTTAATATTAATTCACCTACTATCCCCTTCGGTATATTTGAACCATGAATGGCACTCTATTTCTAAAGAAAAATGATATAGGTAGAGCAAATTCTCTAAATGCAGACCAATCTATTGTTATTTTCTATTATACGTTTTCAAATTAACAAATTAATCTATCTTTTCCTTGTTATACCAATAATAAACAGAATCTTTAAAAAGTTGACATACAATCTTCTTCTTTCCTATTTACGAATGGATATGGAAGATTATACTTCTTTATATAAAATAAGTAATCTATAAAAATTTAACAATCAATAGATTAAGCTATTACTTTATATATTTTAGGTGTATTTTAGGTGTAACTTTTACCGTCAATTTTAGGTGTATTTTAGGTGTCACTTTTATTAATATATCTTTTCCTTGTTAACAAATGTGTCTTCTTATTGTGTCTTTTTCATATATTTTAGGTATACTGTGTGGTCCTTAGGTGGTCTCGGGTGTAGTATCTGCATTAACTGGAGAGCTTCTTTGTATGTTTTGTGTAGAATGTGTTTTAAGGGTTATATATGCTTTTGGTATTCAGGTGTAGTGTGTTTTCGGTGAAATACGTTTTGTTTATGTGTTTTAAGTATACTATGTGTTCTATGTCAAGTGAGTTTTTTTAGGTGTTTTGGTTGTTGTGTGCTTTTTGGGTGTTTCGTGTTTAGTGTAGTAAATGTCTTTTTGGTGTTTTCCGTCGGTGTGATGTGGTTTGGCATTCTTGATGTTGTGTGTGTTTTAAGCGTAATGTGTATTATAGAGGCGAAGTCAAAATTTTGGTTTAGAGGGGCAAAATTATGTGAATTTTTTTTTCTCTTTAATCTATTACTATACATTTTTATTTATATCTTAATAACTTATATGCTTCACTGATATATATATATATATATATATATATATATATATATATATATATATATATATATATATATATATATATATATATATATATATAGAGAGAGAGAGAGAGAGAGAGTTATATCATACTAAAAATTAAAACCTACAGTTAAATGTTTTACCGGATGTTTATGTTTGTTTTATTTCTACATATAAAATTAAGTAAGAGAGAAGTAAGATAAAATTTAAAAAGTAGTAAGAAAGTTACTGGCAAATTTTTATCATAGTAGTCAACTGAATAACTAAATTAAGACTGAACAAAGATTTGGATATAAAGTTAAATTATATCTTCAGATTATATAAAGTTATATCAAACATAATAAAAATATTATAATATTATACATATATATTAATATTATACATATATATTATGTTTGTTTTTTCTTCGAAATAGTCTTTTCCCATTTCATGAATGTATGTATAGGATTAAAAACAAATTAGATAGATCTCCCAAACAATTGAAATTTGACCAGAATCATTATATCTTAACCATTATAATACCTCCTACATATCATACAAAATCTTAGATCAGTATAAATATGTTCTTTATAGCGAAGCAATAATATTACCTATACTTTGTTTTTTTGTATTCAATCATATTACCTATATATCCACCCAAAAATGCCACCATTTGCATGATACTCCTGAGCATGGTAGTTCAAAACTTCATCAGGTACATATAAATTAAAAACATATATACACATATATATAGAGGTGGAGTTGGGCCGGGTTACCGCCTAGCTCCGCCTCTGGTTTTTTTATTTTTTTATTTTATTTTTTTAGGCTCCGATTGTTTTCAAGGAAAATGAGGGAAAAGAAAAAAAATATTGGAAAATTTTATTTTCAAAATGATTGGTAGCAAGGAAAATTTTGGAAAAGATAGGAAAAGATGGGAAAAGATAGGAAAAGATAGGAAAATCTTTTTTGAATATTTGTCTAACATTTTTACAATTCACAAACTTTGATTTCCCTCCAAAAATTATCTAAAACTTATTCTAATTCGTACGGATCTCTTTGTGGAAGCAAATGTAATTAAAGAATATCATCCTCAAAATTTTTAGATTTCCCTCCAATACAAAATGTGGGAAAATTCAATTCTCTTTGAAAAAAATTTTAGTTCTCAAAATTTCATATTCCCACAAATTTAGAATCTATACAAACACTTGTAAGATCAATGTTTTCACCAACACATCTTCTTCAACTCTCACGTAATACTTCTTTATTTATTTTATATTTTTTATTCTAGTTATTTATCATCTTTGATAAATTATTATTATTTTAATTTAATATATAATCTTGTTTAATGTTTTAGGTACTATATTTCTTCTTCTATAAGGCGGCATTTGAATAATAATATTATTTGAAGGTTCTCTCGATTAAATTTGTTTTGTTTGTGTTGTTTCGTTCCAAATATATTAATAGTACTCGCAAATTTTAGTTATATTCAAAAAAACTTATTTTACTCTTGAAGAAGTTATAAAGATTTTTTAAAATAGAAAAATAAAACATAAATTAATTTTAAGAAAAAATATAAACTTAATATGAGTTTTATTGAAAAAATTAAGTTTTAAAGAATAATAACGGTTTTTACATTGTTTAATATAATGTGTAAGCAAATTAAATATAAAAAATTTCCCGGAAAATTAATGGCATGCCAATCACATGGAAAGAGATGAATTTTTTTTTTCCCATGGAAGTTTTCCTGAAAATCCTCATTTTCCAAAATGTTTTTCATTTTCCCTCATTTTCCTTGGAAACAATCGGAGCCTTAGTTCAGATGTTGATGTGTAATTGTACTAAGTTCTTATAGGAGTAATGTGTGGTTTTTTGAGGTTCTTCAAGTGTACAATGTGTTCAGAATCAAGTTTCATTGGTGATTGGATCAGTACTCATAAACACATACACACATACATCTAATTCTTCCTACTATTTAAACATGTATCATTGAGTTATTTGTTGATTTGCTATAAATTTTTATATTGTTCTGGGTCAAATGGTCATATCATACAAACACTTCATCAATTCAAGTTGATGAAATCATCCAATTAGTACGAATACACCATCCTAGTTGAAGTGTGTTAGAAGAAAAACACTTACATACACTTAGAATAATTTAAATATGTAGAATAGTTTAGATTACTTCTTTATTTTTAGTTTTATTTAATAAGAATTCGTAAGTACTGATTAAAACTAAGCACATAGTCTATAAACACTTTGCTCGGCTAAGTTCACCATTGTCCGGAATTCGTAAGAGTAGTTGGTTGAACAAACTTATGTTGATTTGAATTTATTTGTTAATAATTACATGTGCTCAATGCTTTCTTTTAGATTTTCTTCTCATATTGCATGAACTCGTTTATTCTAACTAGAAAATCATCCAAATTATCGTGGTGACCCCTGACTCAAATTTTCTTGGTTCCTAAGTTTATGATTGCATTATTTCGTGCAAGAAAACATCATGGTAGTTAACAAATTATCTAATCTTATTACTTATTTAAAAGTCACATGCATATATAGGACGGTGTGTTTCGTACTGACTAGGCGATTGTATCAAATAGGATTAACAAAGTGTTGGGGGTGATATGACCATTTGATCCAGAACTGAATCAATAATTATCATAAATAAACAATTAAATTAATGATGCATGTCTAAATATTAATGAGGATTAGTTTGTATTGGTCTATGAATACTTGATCTAATCACCAATTAAACTTGAGTTTTAAACAATAGCTCAATTATCTCTACAGTCTACAGTCTTTTATTTTATAATTTTGCTACCAAGATATCCAAACTATCCCTCCATTTACTTTTATTATTTATATGAGTTTAAATTATTACAGTAGATTAGAGTAGAAAATGCCAGGGAAGTGCAACTTGAAGTGTTAATTTCGTTTTAGTTTTGTTTTAATTTTTAAAATTCTTTTTTTTTACGGTTCACTTACTTTTTCTTTCTCAAACAGGAGTAGCAAATAAATAGTAGAAGTCAACAAGAAAACGAGATATGTCTTTTGGTGACGAACTACAACCAACGTTCATGGCAAATCAAAAATCAACCACCTATAATGAGTAAGTGAGTGCCAACACGGTCTCATCACACAAGAAGGAATGAGGAAGTTGACATCATGCATTGGATGTGATCCGTCCAAAAATATCTAGATGCTAACTTTGAAAATATAAAAGAAAGTGCTATATGTGAACTGTCAAGGACGATTGACAAAAAATTGTTCAAACTTTTGACAGCACTGTAATAAGGCTTGAATAAGATTTAATATCTCACTTGAGCAAGGCCAAACTAAGAAAAGTATTTGAAGTAGATGTTTTACATTAACTCAAATTGATCTACTCAAGCGATGTTGGATAGAAAATCAGTATTAAGAGGAGGTTTTGTTAATCATGACGTTAAATGTGGTTTTGACCTACTAGATGAGATGGTTAAGAACCATGATGTCCCACATCAGCAGTAGCAACAATGGTCATCACCAATAATGCCGACTGTTGAAATGAAGCCAATGTTTGAGGAGTTCCGAACTCAAATCACAATAAAGATTGACAAATGGCTATCAAAATATGAAACAAGATTTCAGAGTCTAGATGCTTCTCTGAAAACTATAAAGGAGCCAATTGAAAATTTGTTTCCTCTAGTCACAAATATGACGCAAAGTTCACTACCGAAAAACACTAAAGAGGTCCCTGAAAAGTAAGTGAACAATATCGAGTTGTCAGTTGATGAAGCAGTTGAAGAACTGTGGAAAATATTCTAGACTAAGAAAAAGTTAAAGGAGTACACCGATGTTGAAGAAAAATACATTGACATCTAAAGATCAAAAAGAAATTAATTTCTTGATTTACGCAAGTTGAAAATACCTATCATGATTGCTGAGAAGTGATGCTAATTGAAAGAAGACGTATTTGATGAGTATCTGGTATATTAATCTTTTATGCATCGAAAAGACTAATTTGAGCTTGTTACTTAAGTGTTTCTTGTCTATTTCGTTGTTTTTTGTTTTTTATTTATTTATTAGTCACTTTGGTGAAAAGAGGTCAAAACAAGTCAAAAATGAACTTCTAGACAAGGTATGCTAGCAAGGATGCGGATGGATGCAAAGGAGCCATTCTGAAGAGTTGTATTAGATTGCACATCTGAAGAGTCGTAACCCTAATCAAACATTGTCGCCGCATACAAAAACCGTGCTATCGCATGAAAATTGCATAGATTAAAAATTAGAGTTTTTGAAGCTAAGTCAAACTCCTAGACTTTCCAAGCCCACGGAAATATAAATGCAAGACCTAAAATTCATTTTGGAAAAGCTCATGTATGCTTTTACTAATTTTTCTCTAGTTTTTGTATGTTTAGGTTTAATTACATTTTTCAAAACTTTTGTTATAGATTTTAGTATTTAGTTATTTACTTTTTCGCACAAAGATTGTTGTAATTTGATTTTCTAGTTTATATATTGCAAAAACTATGTTTACTTTTATTAATTATTGTATTTTTTATTCGATTATGTCTGGCTAAGTAGCTTATGTATCGCAAGGTATAGAAGTAGCTAGAAACGTGATTAGAAACCTATTTGTATGAGATCTTTTAATAAAGATCAAAGGAAACAAGTCGTAAATCAATTAAGTCTCTTTTTTCTACATGGTTTTCTACTTGAGAATTTTCTTTTTCGAGAACTCTCCTAATTATATATACACATGAAGAAGAAGTCTTCTATTTTGTATTTAGAAAAATAATCCTAAGTTTCATAACAATTCTAAAATTCTATCCAAATTTCTCTACCAAAGTTTGTGCAAAAGTTATTTGATTGTCAATCAATATCAATTGCAATAACTAGCAAAAGGAGGATGAGTTATTTTTCAAGATAAAAGTGCGAATTTGAATCAGAAAGTACTCGGGGCACAAAAAATTTGCTAGAACTCTGGAACAGTGGTGTGATCCTGCAAAAGCTACCGAGAAATTACAAATTTTGGGTGAAAATATCTTTTGCGTGGAATGAAGAATCACACTTTTTCGAAAAGAATTCAAAAAAAGCAAGGTCCGGGGGAGTTTGCTCATCCAGTACTATGGATCAATTAAACGGTGATGAAGAAGTTCTATGTTAAGACCACATATGCTCTAAGAAATCATGCGGGCCTTGGCCAGATGTTGAAGAACTTTGAAAAGCAGAATTAAAGAGAAGTACTTTGATCCAGACTTATCTGTGGAGCAAAATCTTCGAAAGTATCCTACTTCACCTGATGAGAGACTATTACCTGAGCATTGGAAGTACCTTGTACATTATTAGTGTAGTGAATCAGCAAAGGTAACATGGTTCTTTTATTTCTATTGCATAAGATCTTTAGCTATTTAATACACGGTTGAATTTTATTTAGGAAATAAGTCGGAAGAAAAAAGGAAAATAGAGGAAAGAAAAAAATGCAACACATCACTGGAAAAAAGAGTTTTGCTCAAGTTAAGGAACAAGAAAAGGTAACATTTTTGGACTAAAGGTGGTTTTATCTTGATGAATAAATCTGATCTAAATTATTGTTTGTATAAGGAGAAGAGAAATGATGATGAGATAAACAATGATGCAATTTGTGAAGATTAAATAGATGAGGAGATAAACAGGGCCGATCTTTTTGTAGAATGTTATATACAAAATGAAATACATCTAATCCCGTCGTGGCCGATGCTTTAGTACAAATCTTTACTCTCTCTCTCTCTCTCTCCATATATATATATATATATATATATATATATATATATATATATATATATATATATATATATATATATATATATATATATATATATATATATATTGAAAAAGTTATGCAAATTATTTAATTGCAAAACATGTAAATTTTGTATTGATAGTTTTTGTATTAAATTTTCATAGCAAAAAATGAAAGCTTACAAAGTTAGCTTGAAGCCGGTGCAAAAGATATAGGACCAAATGACATATATGCTCAAGTCATTGGGCTCGACAAAAATGGGCGTGTACGAATGTATGGTTATAGAACAACTGCAACAGATGTATTTGGTGGTATTCCAAGTCGAGCTGGTAGCTACTGCATGAATATGGGATACAAAGCTTACATAGAAACAATGAAGCAACGAGTTGATGTGCAAGAGAAGCATATTCAAGATTTATTGAGAGTAAATCAGGAAATGACAAGAAATATGCATCACATTGTCAGACGGGCTTCTTAACCATCTATCTCTCGCAATTATGCGCCATATCGTCATCCTCAAGCCCCAACTACCAATTCATTTCTACTACATGTATTCCTTTTTAATAGTTAACTATCTAATGATTTTCTACATGAACTCACACACTTTTAATAATATAACTTTTTAATATTTTGCTAATCATGTAGGTTGGTTCAATAGTATATTTGCAAAGCATGGATGATAGCTCAAAAGTTGTAGCAAAATGTCACATTGAAAGCTTAGACCTATTCAAGGTTAAAGGACATGAGGAGTTGGGAAAGAGTTAGTGTGAAGTGAAAGTTAATGTTCTGGTGGAATTTGAAGAACCACTACTTCGTTCTATGGAAAATATCAAAGTTATTGGAGATGCAATTGGTTCTAGCATTGCATGGCCTAAGTCTTTGGTATACTTATTTCACTAATTTTGACATGGTATTTTTTAATTTCTTGAATCTTGAATTAATAACTAAGCTTAATTTCCCTTGTTTTGATTTTATAGGTTGTGGTGGATGAAGTATGGTAGGGAGTTGTTCATGGGATGTTCTATAAGCATATCATATGGACAAGGACGTTTATGGACGAACAAGTTTAGTTGGTATCTCTATTTTAGATCGTATTGATACTAGTCGATGTTTATCAAGTACACAGAAAAGTACTTAAATAAGTGTGTTGTTACTTTTTATTTCTTGTTTTGTTTTAGCACTTGCTGAGGATATCTTTTATCTCTTTAGTTCCTTGTTTGAGATCACAATGAATTATAAATTTATTTGATTTCTTGATTAATGAATGGATTTGTTCTATTTTATTGTTTATTTTTATTCTTTTTTGTACGTGGAATAATACTCGATATATAAAGCTATATAGTTATTTTTGGTTATTTGTATAAGAAAAATTGTTTTTACGTAAATGACACTATCGAGCGTCACAATATAGATGTCCACAAATTCATATATGGTGACGCATTTGTTGTGTTTGTACATCTACTTATGGTGACGCCTTTTGTTGTGTCTACGGATCTACTTATAATGACATATTTTATTGCGCCTATACATGTACATATGGTGACGTCTTTTTTGTGTCTGCACATCTACTTATGGTGATGCCCTTTGTTGTGTCTACATATCTACCTATAGTGACATATTTTGTTGCGTCTACACATGTATATATGATGACGTCTTTTGTTGTCACAAATGTAGTTAGTTAAGTTAGTTAAAAAGCCTTTTTGTGACGCCTAAAAGTGTCACAAAGAAGTTCATATGAGACGCTGATATCCGTCACAAAATCATATTTAGGAGAAACTAAAAAGCGCCAGAATATAGAGCGTTATTCAAAAATATTTTCTTCCGCTTTATTCAATACCCTTTGGAAGGCAATGGTTGCTACGCACCCGTTAACATCCATCCCACCCACCCCCACCCCCATCAATTTCCCAGTTAGATAAAGTTTGTTATAAATGTTTTTTTAAGAGCCTCGTTTCAAGACTAGCCTATTGGGCTTACGCTAAAGAACAAGAATGATTGTGTTTATTTATTTCTAATTTTCATACTTGATGTGCCTAAAAAATAGTATTCTACATAAATTATTACAAATACATTGAAAGATATTTGGTATTCTTAGTAGATATTTTAATAAGTTTGATATAATACTTTTTCTTTATAGATTTTAATCATAGATATAAAAATTTATGACCATTCTTTAGCAGATTTTTATATAACATTTATCTAATTGGTTATGTTTCAACTCTCATAATTATCAATTAATTTCATAATATGTGGAACACATATGCTAGCCTCATAGTCAAAATCTTGGACGGTTACACAGTCTTAAGAATTTAAATTGCCGTGAGCATCCATAGTGTTTTAATTTTACTAAAAAACCTTTTTATATTTAAACATTAATAGATAGACCTACATTGAAAAATTAAACTAAAATTTAGATCCCCGAACTCTTATCTACCGTTAAAACTTGAAAGAGATCAAAAACCATAATATTCATTTGTATAATAGAAATATATTGTTGCATTACGTTTTGTATCTTATTGTTCATTGAAGAAAACTTTACAGCCATATTCAACACAAGAAAAATTTCAAAGTATGTTGTCAATCAACTACTCTTTTTATATCACATGATGTGGTCTGTATTATTCACTATTTGATTAAAAATCTTGATGTTTAATTCAAAAGTTTTTTTTTCAAGATGGATGATGTGGATGATGTTGGGATTGATAACAATGTGTCTACTTCAATTAAAGCAATACCGGCTCCACCAATTGTAGGTATGTCGTTTAACAGTTATGAAAATGCATATGATTTTTATGATTTCTATGCCAAAAAAATAAAGGGTTTGGTGTCAGAGTGAGAAATTCATATTAAGGAAAAAAAAAAACAGCCATGAGAAAATAGGGGCTATTATACATTGGGTTCACGAAGGACATAAAGCAAATAATGAAGTTAGTAATCCTAGGCCTATAAAAACAATTGGTTGTAGTGCACTCATGATGATAAAATTAAATAGTGATCACTAGTTATGGTAACAGAAATTATTCTCGATCATAATCATAACACTACACCATCCGGGGCACGATTATACAATTTTTGAGAAGTTCTTAAAAATGACAATGGATTCTGCATATTGGAAATGTTTTTATTCCTGTTTTCGTCTTTTTTTTTTTTTTTTTGTAGATGTTGATTTATTTTCTTTTTGAATTTTTAGTTTATTTGCAATTACCAATAATAAATTGCTTTATTGATAGGATCACTTCACATTTTATGTTAATCAAAATTGTGTGTTTATAATATCTTGCACTATGTGGTTTTTGTTTAAACTTTGTATTGTTATTTTCAAAAGGTTAAAACAACAAAGAATAATAAGATTAATTATTAGTATGTGAAAAAACTGGGGTTTGAATTTTATGATAAGCGAAACATGGGTCAAAATCTAAATATTACAGAAATTGAGGTTCCTTAAAATTAGTATATGGAAAAAGTGGGGTGGAATTCTATAACAAAAGAAATATGGGTCAAAATCCAAAAATCACATAAATTGAGGTAAGTCCACATACATAATGTCATCCTAAAGGTTGAAATGGGGCTGTAAACTTGCAGCCTGTTCGGATGGCATTTTCCTATGTGGAATATTTTGATGGTCTATTGAATTATCTTTATGCAGCTTATATGACATGTAATGTAAAACATGTGCATAAAATTTTTCTTCATTTCATAAATTAATAAGGACTTAAATACTTTTTAGAATTTATTTCATTAATATATTTGCTTATGTCTTTTTTTTTTTATGATTATTTTTTACCATAAATATTCAAACTATTGGGGTCTACGCTTCACGCAAAATCATAGAATGCCACGTCCAACGCCCAACGTCTTTCCAAATATATTGCTCATATAGTCATATTTGTGTGCAAGTGTATGTGTGTGCGCGCGTGTGTGTGTGTGAGAGAGAGAAAGAGAGAGAGATTTCTCTGTCAATTTTGATATCACGAAACTTTTAATTATATATAAACATATTATATAACATTTGATAAATATTTTACTAGAAATTACCTAAATATATTTAATATAAATTGGTATTTTTAAGTTATTGAATTTTATTTCTGTGCATATGTATAGTATATATTTGTAACATATATATATATATATATGTATATATATATATATATATATATATAGGCACGTAGTTTCTAATACATATTATACAATTTTTATATTGGGTACATATACTTTAAGGAAAAAAAAACTAACAAGGAGAAAAATGTCATTTACAGAATTGTTTTAGATATATCGTTCAACCACACGTAGTGAGGTATAAATTTAATCCCTTGTTCTGTCACTTTTAACTGAATTTTCCAGCTATAATTTCATCTTCGAAATCAAACTCCTTAGGATAAATAAATTGAACTAACCTTTTTGGGAGATGATATATACAGAGCAAAATCCTTCAATACAGAGCAATTTTTTAATGTTTACTACTATACCCCTCTTATATTAGTAATACATTCATTTTCCTTTTAGTATGCCAATGATTAGCTGAATCTTTGAAAACTTAATTAATACATTAAACTTTCCAACTTATGTAATGGAAAGCTTATATTCCTTTCTTTAGCAACAATTAGTATCTCATGTATATGAATTACTTAATAGAAACATAATTAAGTATTTAAGTCTATCTATGCATTAAAAAGTTGTATGTTACTCTTTAGAAACCAAAAAAGTGTGATACTATAATTTTAAAATGTCCAATTTATTCATTACAACTTATACAAAAAGAATGATAATTTTTTTTAAATTCATATTTATCACTTATTGTTCACCATCTTACACCCAACGAAGTTGCTTCAATAACACAAAACATTTGCCTCAGTAACACTTACGACAAAGATAAAAGACATATTGAAAGGGGAAAAAAATCCAAATGTGTACGTACGCACTTTGTAGTACACAAAAAAAAAAAAAAAAAAAAAAAAAAAAAAAAAAAAACACTTTGAGAGAAAAAATTCATATTCAACCTTCCACGGAATTACATGAAGGTGAAGAAAGTGCGTAAAGATATTAAAAAAAAAAACAATTAGAACTAGTCACCCAGGCAATGGTATAATATATGCATTAATGCGACAATAAAAGTTTGTTGAAAACAACTTTCCAGATTATGCAGCCATAAAAAGCAGTACAAATTTAAGTTTTGAAGTAATATATCAAAAATTAAAGTAATTAGTTATATTTCTATTAAATAATTTATTTACATCTGTTAACCATTACTAATTAAAGTAATATATCTTTCCATTACATAAATAATTAGAAAGATGAATGTCTTAATTATGTTCCAAAGATTCTGTTAATCATTGACACCTATTAAAAGGAAAAATTATTTGCATAACAAATATAATGAGGGGTGTAATAGTACATATAATCTGTATTGAGGAATTTTGCTACGTAGATATCATCTCCCAACCCTTTTAGCTGCTGACATAATTCCTGTGTAGCTTGTGTCATTCTCTCTTCAAAACTATACACAAAATTTAACAACTCATCTAAAGCAATCTTTTCAGAATCAATGCTTATACTTAATGTTACAGAAAGTAAGTAAAAGATTTGAAGTTACAGGATTTGTCAATTGCTTTTCAAAAAGAGAAAAATATACTCAAGGATCATCTCTAAATTAAACGTGTTGGAATCTTGTTTAGTTCATCCTCTTGACAACCCATTGTAACATTCCATAAACTGCAAGTAATGCAAAATTATAAAAACTATGAAAGAAAAAGAAAAAGATAGACAAAAAAGGGAACATAAAAAGAAATAGTTTATTCGGAACTTATAATGACATATTTTCTTGACGATTGAACTTATAATGACATTGAGTAAGTTGAACAAGTGAAATATGATTGACAAGGAAATCCAAAAGACACTTATCGAGGCAATGGGATAGCGGCAAGATCCTCTCTATATGGAATATTCTGGAACTCAATCTCTTTGTGTTCCTCACCATTCTCCATTTGGATTTGGGCACTAGCATCGAATTTTGTCGGGTCAATGAAGGTTACAACTCTGTCTTTTCGGAACATGAGATAGATCACTGATAAGACATAGATTGCCATCATCGGGAATACTATGAGTCCGATGAACACATTCGCAACTTTCGGTAAGTTGTTGTGGATTAACCAGTCCACAAAAGCAGTGGTCAAGTAGTAGATGTTGATGCCTATGATCCCGAGACCCAGTATCCAAGAGATCACGATAATCTACGAGCATAAAATCGATTTGATCAATTTAATTTTTTATGGAGAATATGTGCATAACAAGATGAATGTGGTTTGTGGAGTACATGTTCTAGAGAGATAATCAACTGCTCTTGGTTATCAATGTCCATCACAATTAATGACGACAATATTTACATATTTCTTCTACCCTCCATTTGACTTCACTAGAAAAGAAAGCAAGAACTACTTACATATATCGAGTTCTTGTGAGGTCCCATCTTGGTGGCGCTGCTGCTAAACTTAAGAAGTGGAATTAGAGCAAATGGAAGCTCAAAAGATAGTATCATCTGCATTAACAATTTAGATCAAGTTTTCTCTCATCAGTAACATACGCATTCAAAAATTAGTGATGAAACTAACGTCCATCTTATCACAATACTAGAGTTCACATTAAGTATTCCACATTGTCATGAAATTGTACATTCATATACATTTATATATCTCGAGTTCAAATAATCTTTTCTGATTGAAAGTAGATTAATTTGTCAAATAAGAGTACATACAGATGCAATGACGATTAGACGACCAGCTCCAGCAGATCCTCCGATTATTGAAACAATTAAGCTAGGTGTAATAGCAATGCACCTTGTCATAAAATTTCGAAGCCACGTTCTCATCTTCAGATCCAAGAACCCCTAGTCATATATATATTCAAATAGGATAAAATCAGATACATAAAGTTTCTCTTTATACTTCTATGTTGTTTGTTTGATGAAGCAAATCAACGAGAACCTTTTATTCCTTAGTGCAACCAATGATCAATTTTGTTGTTCAGCTGTCATTTTTTCAAAGCAATTTCGAATTCATCAATCTTAACAGCTATGGAACTCAGAGCAAATATGATATTTCATTTTTCCTTGAGTTTTGTTGATAATATGTTGTAACTTGTTAGAAGTGTGCTTTTCTTACTTTTCGAAAAGAAAAATGTCAACAATGTTATCGTCGTAAAGATCAGTTTGCAAACTTCTTTTACCTGCATGATAAATTGGCCTGCATAAGTGCCAGTAATGGTGGAGCTTTGACCTGAGGCTAACAATGCAATGGCATAAACAGTAGAACTTGATTTCCCTAAAACATTCTGCCACCAAATAACATATATAAGAAAAGTTCCTTTCCTGTGAAATGATTAATTGTTAAAGAAACTTGCATAATTTATATTTCATTGAATTGACAAAGACTTAGACCTTTAGCAGGAAAGACGCAGAATTGAGAGTCAAATCGCTGCAACGATCTGCATTATCGCTTGAGATATCTTTTGCTAGGCAAACGGTTCCAGATACAGAAATAACGGCAACGTTGATCAAAAATGCAATAAACAGAGCAAATCCACTTTCAATCAAGAAGTATCGACACGCGTCCTGATTAAAGAAAAAATGACAATCATATGAAGAGAAACATCAACCTAAAAAAACTTTACTCCCTTTCTTTCACCTAGTATTTCCATATAATTGATGTTTTTTATCGTCTCTGTGACTAATTGTTTGTCGGATATTAAGAAGCTTTTGCCTGTTGTCACATATATTTTCTGAAATCAAACTTTTAGTATGACATAGTTATAATTGATCACTTAAAAATGTCAACATTAAGAATATGAATTATTGATTTAGATATGACAACAATTGCTATCAACTCTAGCTTCTGGCTACTTACATAAACATATCAAAAGACTTATGTGATCAAACAATTAAGTAAAGAGCATTTTATATCACTCACATTAATGCCACGGACTGAATCAGGTATCTTCCGGGAGAGCACCAGTGCAGAATGAAGAAAAAGATTATGCCTGTGTGAAAGTCGAAAGCTACTTGAGATTAATTTGATCAGTAATAAGAATTTTATACTCAAACAGGGAAAAACTTAAGAAGTAAGTATCGTACGGCATAACTAGAGCGCCAAGTAGAGCAATGGCGTCACCGGTGGCGCTTTTGCCACTTAACTTTGGAATAAACATTCCTTTCATCACACCTACTGCAGGAGGCTTCACATAGCTTAATTCCCCAAAAAAACATGCAGCCATCACAAACACTAATATTGCTATCAACAGTTCAAGTTTCCTCACCTGCATGAATCCAAATTTACAGGTAGTATCATTAGTTTATTTAAAAGAATCAATTAATTTCTAATTGTGAAGATAGCTTCACGACGGTTTGTTAAATTTCAGCTGCATTTCTTCACAGTTAGAAGTATCAAAATCAAGTACACTTTTACAATAAAGGAATATTGGCAAATATTGATGACCATATATATGATAAGTTCTTAATGTTGTTTTCATAGTTTGAAAGAATATTGATTAATTAAGTAAGTTTTATCATATTTAACAACAAAATTTACTTTTGCAATATTGCCCCTTAGATGGCAAACATATATAAGGGGGCATCCTATTTATCCATAGTATAGTAGGCAAGTCGGAAAAAATAAAAAGATAGGAGGCAAGGTGCAATCGGAGCATAGTATCCTTTTTAATTTGGCGTCATGATTGTTTCATTCTATTTTCTCGTCTCTTCGTACTTCTGATTGACAAAATATCAAGATGTAAATTATATTTTGATTGTGATGATGTTATTGAATACCAAGTGTGTTTTTGAAAAGCTGAGATATTTTATCCTTCAAGTAATGAATCAATCAAAAAAAAAAAAAAAAAACAGCCCTGCAATATATATATATAGGCTAGTTGCGGCAAACTTGTTTCTTCTCTTTCTTGTTTCAAACTTCAAGTAGATGATAAACATAAGCATGGAACTGCAATGTTTGTAGGTTCGTCAGAGAAGGAATATATGTACGGCACTAGAAGATACGTGTAGAAATATTCTATTTCTCTGATGTCGACTGTTGGAATAGATAATCGTATTAATTGAGATATTTAAAGATCGAATAAGAAGAGATAAAGTGTCAACTGCTTAAACTATCAAAGTACCTAATTAAAATTCATTTAAAAGTCCATTACTTAATTACCACTTGCAACACAATAAAAAAATGTTTTACTGTTTAATATATTATTGTATTTACTATTATATATAATATCTTTTGCCTCACCAGAAGGCTGTCATACTTTAGGAATTTAACTTTCCAATGAAACATTAGAATGCAAAAAAAATAACTTGATACAAATTAGACCGATTTTCGTGACTCGATCACCTCAATTCATATTGTTAGTTTAGTGGGTTCTCGAAACCTTGCCGCACATAAATTAGTTTAGTTGATTTTTAAAGTAAATATTTGCAAGTCAAAAGAAAGATCAACCGAGGAGAGTAAGAAGCTTATTTTTTAGATATGAATTAGTTTATAAGTACACATGATATTCTGTGAGTTGAACAATAGAAAGAAACAAAATATTTGATCCCTAGCTAGTGAATTATCCTATACGCTAAAAGCTCATTAATAATTCTTTTGTTTTAATCAGCAAACAGAAAGAAACAAAATATTTGATTCATATATATAATAGCTAGGTAGAATAAACTCAATCAGAAGGAACCCTTTTTTTTATTTGCGTATAAAAATAAAACATATATATAAATATAAGTATATACTTTTAGTAAAATAGAAAGAAAAAAAAAAGATTCCTCATTTAAAAGTTAAAACTAAAACAATTTATAGGACTGTCACCTCAAAGGCTCAAACAAATCCTTTTACCCGAAAAAAGCACAGCCACCTTAGGTTAAATAGATAACCATGTTTCAACTAGTCCAATAGAGAATTTGATCATTGGATATAACATGTCACGTTTTATAAGTTATGGAATACATTGGTGATATGTACCGTCATTCTACATGTCGTCATTCTTTTCGAATCTTATCATTTGGTAAGTATTCATCAAATGAACTAATCCCGTATATATTTCTATAGCGTTTTAAGAGGTTAAGTTCAAATATATAGGAGAGTGGTTGGAAAAAAGTTTCAGTAATTTGATCGGTGTGGCAACTTTTTGATATGTTACTTAGATTGGAGTTAAATTATACTTACCCCATATCTCTGTAATCCAATGAATAGGAGAGTGCTGCAACCAGTGCAAAGAACCCCAACCCATACTGGAATGTGAAATAATATGTTTAGAGCAAACGCAGTTCCAATCACTGTCACAAAACAAATAACATGTATAATTAGCAAACGACAGAATAGTGATAATGCATGAATAACAAGATTTACTCAAACTAGTTTTCAATGTGGTTTTGATCAATATAATCTCCTGGAAAAACGAGTTTTCAATGTGTTTCACGACCGTACAAGGCAACGATATATCATGGGTTAAACCGGTTGAACCAATTTGTCCACGTCAAAGAAAATTGTGGTAGTAGTACCTAGTTTCGCACTGCAACTGCCATTGGACTATATGTTTGTGTATAAAATCTTAATTTGATTTTGTTACATAATTTGAAAACCGATAAAAAAAATTGCAAAAATCATATATATATATCTTATAATCAAGATTTAGTTCATTAATATCGGTTGTTTCAAATTAGGTACCTTCGGGAATATCAGCAGCTATGACAGCAACCTCCGCTAACAACCACAGGCAGTACCTCACAAACCTAGGATACTCCGCTTTGCACAGCTCCGACAAGTGCTTGCCTGCACCACTTTTAATTAATTAAATCTATGGAAACTAATTTGACCCCGCAAATTCAAACCTAATTATTAATTATTACAAAATCATGGGAGTCATACATATTTATCATGACTATGACCCATGACTGACAAATTATTGTGAAAGACATTAAATTCAACCTGTGCTGACTCCAAGGTTTGCTGCAAGTGACTGAATAATTAGAGCGAAGATCAATCCAATAAGAATCACCCACAGTAGCTGGAAAATGACACACAAAATAATAAATTTACAAACAACACTAGTATGTGATTAATTAAGTGAATTTCAATAATTTATAATACAGGGATAAAATTTAGGAATTTACTTCATATCCGTGGTTTGCTCCGGCTTGCAGATCAGTTTCCACTGCAAATTAGTTAGTAATTAATTAAGTAGTATCATGGTAAAAATTGATTAATAGGAAGAGAAGGAGTAGATTGAAATTTTGTTCCTGACAAAAATAGGCTGGCTAGAGCATATAAGCATTATTAAAAGATTTAAAAGGAAAATTGGTTGAATTTAGTTATGAGAAGCTTACAATTTCCAGGATCAAGGTAAGCCAATGAGACTAAAAAGCCAGGGCCAACATATGACATGAACTTTCTCCATCCTGGTTTCTGTTCATTTAAATTTAATTCTAATTAATACAGAGTTAATTACAAATGATCCCATGTTTATTCGTGAGTCATGTGCACAATAAGAAAAATTATGACAAAGTATTAGACAGGGTTGTACAAATAAGGTTCATTCCATTTATCTTTTTATTATGAAGAGTGTAACATAAACTTTATATGTTTAAGAATTAAATCATTCAAATCACAAAATAATGGCAGCAACTTATAAAAGTTAGAAGTATGTGAGTGTACACACATTAGCAAATATACAAAATAAAATGAAGATTGATTTTTCAGAAGTCCTCGACCTCGACTATAACAAATTTATTATCTCAAACCTGGAATTTTTTTGTTAAAAGTAAAAAAGAAATAATAAAGACATGGACCTCTTCTTCATGAAATGGTTTGCCGGTTCTCGGCGTCTCCGCCACGGCAACCACCTGCTCTTGCCGGAAGCTTGCCATATTCAAGTGGACTGTATGTGTGCGTTCGTTATTTTTGTCTGTGAGTAGTTTTAAGTACTTGCTTGTATTTTAAGTGTTTCAAGTTCGTGCCCCATTTATACAGTGCATTAATATAATAACACCTGTCCCGGAAGGTATTGCTTTCTCCTATTGAAACTTCAATTATTATCATTAATTTCGGCAAAAGAAAGTATGAGCTTAATTGGGGTTTAGGACAACACGCATCCACTACTTACAACAGTTTTCATGTCATAGGGAGAAGGAAAAGATAAGAATATAATAGAATGAAAAATTTAAGACAAAAATGAGTGTAAAGTCCACTTGTTGAATTAAAATTCAATATTCTAGACAATATCAGTTTTATTCAACTATTTTAGGAGATATCAACTTAAAACCCTTGTGGTTCCGCAAATTTGCATGAATCTCTATTTGATTTATTGATTGTTTAAAATCCTCATGTGGTTTCATATATTCTGTACAAAATCCTTTTTTTTTACGGAACTACTAGGAGCTTTGTGCAAGTTAAGAAATATTGTGCAGATTTTATGAAATCACAACGGGATTCTAAACGATTATCAAACCACTAGGGTTTTTGTGTAGATTTTTAAACTATAGGGGGTTTATGCATTTTCCCTTATTTTAGCACTGCCTTATATGGTCAAATTACTATTTGATTTTTTTTATTTTTTATTTTTTTTTTGTCATTTTTCTAATTTCCATAATTCCATGCACTACCGGAGGTTGTTTTAATTTATAATTCTAAAACTCATTAATAACGTTTAAAACTTTGGCGAACTTTAAATTGTTATTCTAGTAAATGATAATCCTCTATTTGACACCAATGGTGTATTTAACAAAAGACTAATGCAAAACGAATACCATTGGTTGTACTCTGTTTTAACCTTTTGGAAGGTTATCTTGGAGTTACATCAGAATGATCATTCATTTTTTAATGTATAGAACAAATTAATCAGAATGAGTCATGGAACTTGCCGTCGAGGAGGGAGATAGGTCACTATCTTCACCAATGAAAACTCCTTCTTGATATCTTATTTTTTTCTTGACGCAATTATAACATATATATTCTTCTTATTTAAGATTTTTAAATTAACATGACAATAAAACTAGTATCGATCGGTCTGAAGCATGCTGCGTCTGTCAATTGATAGTTACACGTGATTGAAAAATCAATACTTTACTCCAAAAAATAAAAAAGTTACAACTGACGAGCAAATACTTCGGCGATCAACTTTATTGAGCAAAAATATCTTTCCTGCAATTACAAGCTTTTAAGAAATTTATATGATGGGTTAAACTATCAAATGTTTTTTCTCAAAATAAAATAGTTAACTGAGTATAAAAGACTGCATATCATTAATATACGAAAGAAAAATATTATTGAAGTTGTGCCCTTGATAAGCGTGTAGTTATACTAAGTGTATAGTTGTTATTATTATTATTATTATTATTATTATTATTAAGTCCATGTGTAAAGATAATGTATAGTAGTCAATTAGTTAATTATTAGTGTTTATCTAATTATATTATAGTTATCCTTAATGCAGTTAGGTAGGAGTTATGTAGTAGCAGGTAATTATCAGTAATTTTATTTTAGTTTTCTCTCAAACTTCTCATATCTTTTTCCGGAATTTGGTTCTACTCTCAAAAGAACAGTTTTGAACAATTTACCTATTATTATCTTAACGACACTATGGTGCTTCATATGTATAAATCATCAATCATTGAATCAGGGTAAACTTTTTCTGCCAACTCTCGTTATATAATTAATATGAAATAATCAAACAGTGCAAGAGTTAAAGTCAAACACTAAATGAGAAGACAACAAACTAAACACTTTAGTATGACTTATTTGTGTTTTCAGTTGTCACAATTGCATCTTATTAAGCATCAAGAATTCAATATAATCACATCTAATTAAAAAAAGTAGGGGTATAAAAATGCACATATACCTAGGTTTGAGCTCATAACATTCAACTTTTGTTTTTAAAAACCTGATGTGCCTGCTTTTGAATCTTCATAAACTATTTTATTCTAGTTTTCATAAGTCGAAATCGATTTGATTATAAGAAAATCAGGATCGCGTACCGAACCGTTAAGGGCAGTTCGGTGCAATTCATACCCATTGTATTCGGTTTGATCCACACAGATTTTGGTTTTCTATTTTTCTTTTCGTCTTGTTTTTCTTTATATATAAAAACACACGCAATATAATGGCCTTAAATTTCAGTTTAAGTTTTCAAAAAAAAAAGAAAAAATGTTACAACCTACAAGCCATTTTAAAAAAAAAAAAAAAAAAAAAAAAAAAAAAAAAAAACTTCCACCACTTTTGGCGAGATTGAGTTTTGGGCTTTGAAGTGAGACAAACTATTTTTTATTTGGGGCTTAGAGTTTTCTTTATTACTTAGTTGTTATCATGAAACTATATATTCTTATTTCTTACATATACTTGACACATCACACGTAGACACACACACATATATCTATCTATATGTAGGTAAAATAAAGTTTCAAAAGAAAAAGGATATGCCCCGGCATACATTTGAAGCATAATGCAACATAAATTCAAGGCAGAAACGTGTAATCGATAAAAGAAAACTGGAATCCACTAGATTTTAGAAAGAAAAAAAATCTGATTTTTGTTAACAATTAAACAAAAAATAACTAAGACATAAACAAAAAGAACTATATATAATTCTCACAAAAAACCTAACTAAATTGAGAAATAGAATCCGACTTGAAAGTAAATTCAAAAAAGAATATAACAATAATAAACTTTTAATAATTCTTGATTTTAAAAATTCTTCTATATATCTCTTGTAAGGACAATAGTTTCTAGATTTTAGCTTGTAGAACTTCCCTACAGAAAAATTTCGCATTCCTTAGAAAAAACATCAGTTTTTTCCCTTTTTATTAACTTCTGATGTCTCTTCAGATCAACTTTTTTATTGTGCTTCTCATTCTTTGCCTCGAGCATTGCTTTGACTTCGACTTGAACATTTGAGACTGCTTATTACTTTAAATTTATCTTCAAAGAATTCAAATGAGATACTAAGGAATGATTTTTGATTCCCCTTATTATTCTTCAAGATTTTCATCTAAATTATCATCCAAATTCACACATGATTTTTCATATAAATTTACATCTGAGTCACAATCGAAATTTTCATCAAAAGTTCTCTTTGCATTACCTTGTCAAGTTATCTTTGTTCTCCACCTAATCCAAGTTAACAACTTTTTCAGGGATCTCACCCTGGTTGTGAAATGACCTCGTCATTGGTTATACAATCTCGGAAGCACTTTAAAGCATATTGCTCATAATCGAGGTGGTAAAAATTGATTCATCATCATCTGCTTCATTCTTGAGGATTGTAATGGTACTTTGCCTCTACGTCTCCTGTTGGTTTTCAATTTTTCCTACCAAACATCATTAAAGCCCCTTAGTTTGTAAGCAACCCATTTCACTTTTCGATCTATATCAATTTCGGTAAATTCAAAAATCGTTCAACCTCTAAAACTCAATCAAGAGAATCTTCAATGTGCAACTTCCTATGGAGCGATGGAATATCATTTGGATTTTGAAATTACCTTAAAATTTATTATTCTTCATATTTCCATGAAGTAAAGGATTACCGATTTCAGTCGACTCTCCTTCTGAATAACCACTACTAAAATCATGAAATCCGTTATCGTGAGGAGTTATTGAAGAGCATCCTCCAGTCTTGCAAAACCCTATCTAAACTACTAAACTACTGTCTTAAACCATGTCTCGGACTCCAACACCTTCATAATCCCTTGACCAACATCATTGGGAATAACTACAATTGTGCCTCTCACGACCATTTAACAAGGTAAAATCCTTGCTCTAGATACCACTTGACACAACATGGAAATGTAAAATCGACAAAAAAATGTGCAATCAATGAAAATCATATTTGAAATAATATACTGATTTTTATTAATAAATTTATCAAAAGAGGACTAAAACATAAAGAAGGAGAACAATATATATAGTTCTCACAAATAACCTAACTAAATTATGAAATAGAATCCTACATGGAAATAAATTCAAATATGAAACAAAGTCTAATAATAATAAACTCCTACTAATACGAAAACTCTAATAGAACTAAAAATTTAATAAAATTAAAATCCTAAAAAGCTAAAGTGATAACACAAAGTAAACTTGTCTTGCTCCAAAAAGTGCCTTGAATGACACCTTTTTGGAATCAAAGCCCACGGTATATATACAATTGTTCAACTCTAGACTGAAAGACGTTCACTTTTGATATCTAATAGGCCTCAATCGAAATACTAGATCAAACATTATGGCGATTGTCGTGTAGACCTTTTTCCTGTCATGAAATCTCCAAATATATATTGGGGGTTCTTGCCCTACATCACAATCACCATGATAATTTCATAAAACTAAGAGTTGTGTTTTTCTTGGATTTCCTCATCTTTTAGTTATCTATTTCTTTAAATCTTTCCTTTGAAGAATCCCCCTTTTTCTATTTTTGAATAAAAAATACAAATTCAAACAAGATCGACGTAACGAGAAAAACAACTTGATATAAGCAAAAATGTCTAAAAGTATTCATTCTCGTGCTCTGACGAATTTAATTGTTCTCCCAATGCCACTCTTGACAAAATCGGACTGGCTCAATTAATTCAACCGATGTAACCATTGCTTTGTCTCTTGGCTGGTTACGAAGGGACCCTTAAGACTAGTTCTTTTTAAGTCAGCCAAAATCTAATACATATTTTTTATTTTAGAGATACTAAATAAAGTTGGACCAACTAATTCATTATTATTATTTTTTCTATAATAATATGTACAAATTAAGTGTGTATATATATATATATATATATATATATATATATATATATATATATATATATATATATATATATATATATATATATATATATATATATATATATATATATATATAACTCTTATAATTATTGATAATATATTGGTTGGGATAGTGGTTCAGCCGGTCAAATCAATAAAATTAGTAATTAGTTAGATCACGGGTTCTATATCAGATTCAGTTTCTAAAACACTACCCAACACACAAAATTTAGAAAGAACCAAAACAAATGGTAAAATTGATATTTTGTTTTGTAACATAAGATATGGCATGTAAACGCAACCTCCTACGATAGATTAATTAATATGTCGAGTTAAGAATGCAATAACTATTATATTAAAACAAAGAATAATCATGTTAGAGGGAAGAGAAGAAAGAAAAAAGGCTACTTGGCTGCCAATGGGTTCAGCAGCAGTTCGAAAGGTTGCCATATAGTCGAAAATCTCTGGATCTATGCTTATTTTCAACTCCGCGAAGCATTTTGTCGATTACTACGCCTTAGTTAAAATTGCAAACTACGTCTGAAACACCTAAAGAACACACAGTCTACCTAAATCACTTAAAAATACACTAAAAATACATACTATACCTAAAAATACACGCCCTACCTGTTAAGAAGTGTCCCACATCGCTTGGGAAAGAGCCTGGGCTTATATTTATAAAGAGAAGTTCCACCTCCACTTAACAAAGGCCTTTTAAGGGGAGAAATAAATGGGCTTCGATTTCTATTATGGTATCAGAGCCTACCCAAGACGTATGATGGGCTTGCGACCTACCCACGTGATGGGACCGAAGTTAATACTGGCCCACACGTGAGGGGGCGTGTTAAGAAGTGTCCCACATCGCTTGGGAAAGAGCCTGGGCTTATATTTATAAAGAGAAGTTCCACCTCTACTTAACAAGGCCTTTTAAGGGGAGAAACAAATGGGCTTCAAATTCTATTACTACCCACCCTACATACATGCCAACATTACAGATTGCCAATCTTCATTTGGGACTACAAAATGTATAAGTCGATCAAGTATACCAAGATATTCAAATGAAAAAAAAATGTGAGGGACGATGTGACATTTAAACGGAACCTTCATAATAATTAACTTTGCATTGTTAAAGATTACATAAAGACAGATGCATTAGAATCAAATTGAGCTACTAATGAAGCGAAATTGATAAGTAATGATTCTTCTTCATTTGATCCGTAAGTTGTTGCATTATATACTAATAGGTCACTGATATTTAAAATATTAAATACGATACACACATGTAGTGCTTGAAAATTTATAACTTATTACATACATTCAAACCAAATTACCAATCCATAGTGCACACCACCAATATTATGCAATATAGAGCTACAATACTGACCAAGGACAAAATTCCATGTAAAAACTAAACTATGAAACCTCCGTGGCCGTCGGAATGCTCAAGATATATTTTTTCCATCAAAGCGGATGTAGGATGTTTCTCATGCTTATCCTGCAATACCTTAAAAGATCCAATTCATGCTTCACTTAGAACATTGTATAATTAAGAAACTCTTCAACTTCTGATGGATCCGTCCTAGTGTCATTTTTCACACTCTCAAAGTTAGAAATATTGTCAATCTCATCATCTATGTAAATATCATTTTCCTATGTTGATTTTATTTTTCATGTAGAGAAAATCCACTTTCTATATATGTTCTTAATATTTCAATAATTTTACGATAACATCAATATTTATTCACCAATTTCAAAAAGTAAGTTGTGTTTTTTCCCCCAACAATTGAGAATTTGAGATTCAGAAACTCAGAGGTAGAACAACTCGCCCAAAATGTATATGCGAGTAATCGATGTGATTTTCTGTTGCCATATGTTTCCATGTGAATAGTGTGTGTGAGGTGTGCTTTTGCTTGTGTAATGAGTCAGCCGGTGTGTGTTTATCTCGTGTGTGTGTGTATATCTACTGTTTTTTGTTGAGGTCAGAATCTCTAGTTACGAACTCAAGGACAAAAACAATTGATTAATTAAATTAAATAGTTTTAGGTGACATAGATTACGAAGAGGTCGTGATTCAGTTAACCTTTTGGTGGCTATACTCAGTATCTAGAATAAGTTGTCCACCATTTTTTTCAACTTAATTTGATGACTTAAAATGAATAAATTCCTTTATTTGTCTCATGTCAATATGTGGAACTGCACCACATTATTTAATAGAAATATAACACTCGTAATACGTCAATGTGTTCACGAGCTACCAATTGACACGTAACCTCTTTGCCTTACCAGTTTCTTAGTTTAAAATTGGTATTTTATCATGTAAAAGGATGGTTCACAGATAAAAACGAATATTATGATCATTTGAATATATTTAGAGTGATCGGTGAAGCTCAGCCTAACTGTTGCTGTAATTTTTTGTTCCGCGTCTCTTTGATTTGACAAATTAAAGTTCGCGAGTAAGGAGTATATGCGGATAAATACTCATTTTTATTCAGAAACACGCTACAATCTTTTCTATTTTTGAGGAGGCATGGTCTTTTATGTTAAAAGACAAATTCACAACTAAACCCTTTTTAAGAGGATTATTATATTTCTTTTAATAGATGCAATGGCTTAATAAATATCAAGATGGATAACACGGCCGGGCATAAAAGCCAAAGTGCGCAACATACTTCTTTTACTATTATTCTTTCGTAAAACATAAAAAATAGATTTAGCACTATCCAGTTCCTAGTAATCCCGTAGCCGGCTATAAGTGAATAATATTGCATTCATTATAGAAAGCGTTCAAGTTGATATTGCAATACTAGTTTAGTTTTGTTCATTATTTGTCTCATTTTTGTTTCATGTTTCGCAGAAAAAATTTGCAATGTGAATGAAGAAGCCAAGGGCCACAGATTATGATGATTTTATTCTTATTAGCTAGCATTGTTTATTGATCTTGTTTGTTCTTGTTTTTCATACATAGGAACTAGAATGACGAGAGTTTTGGTAATTAACTGCATTGTGGCAACGATTGATTCACTACAAACAAACTGAACATCACCCACGCTTTCCCGCCTACGCTTCTGCACAATGTTGGCAAATTTTTTTCATCAGCAACGCTTTTTACAGACATGTGCCTATACCTGCTAAAGCCACACTTTTCAGGAAGTGTTGATGAATATGACTCTACCCCAACACTTTTCCCGGAAAAAGTGGGTGTATACCGTGAGCTACCCCCACAACTCTAGTGGAGCGTTGGTGTACACGTTTTTTACTTTCAACGTTGTATATTGACACGTGACAATTGACTCAAGTAATTCATTTTTTATCACAAAACTAGCCACCAAAGCGCACGCGGGGACCGCGTGCAACGTACTCTTTGGTTCAAAGAATAATTTGTTGTTTAACGTATTTTTTTATATACTTTTGCCATAAAAAATAATTAGTACTAACATGTTTTTTTATATACTTTTTTGGCATAAAAATAATGTAAATTAATTTTTTTTATTTATAAATATTGTATATTAAAAATAAAGTTGACTTGCTTATGGTGCATATATTGTTTATAAGGTATGGAGGATAGTGGTGCGCATATTGTTTATAAGGTATGGAGTATAGTTGGATTTTGTATGTTGATTTTAGAAGAAAAAGAAGGTAGTAGAAAGGGAACATATTTTATATTTAAACAAATATTTTATTTTCAGTAAACTTAGTCGTTATTCCAAATATTAATGCCATCAGTAAGTTACTAAGTTTACATCATGGACTTGCGAGATAGTTGTTCTAACATTGTTATGCAATAAGCTTTTGAGTAATTTATATAGCGATTCCTTAATGAGATGAAGAGTACTGTATTCTACAGTGCTATACATTGCTACGTGTTGCTAACCCACTAAAAAACATGTTAACCAGAAAATAGTAGAAAAATATCATTTACAGTAGAATTTAATGTTCATCAAGGTACTAAGGTAATGTTTCTACACTTATGAGCGAAAATACATATAGATTCATCGGTGAAGATATGAACATTATATTACCAGCAAACGTCATCACCTATACCAATGCGTAGCAGTTCTCAAAGAATTCTCTTTAGAGCCAAAAACTGAAACCCGACAAATTCAAGAAACAAAAGTCAGAACTTATTCTATCAAGATTAGCTATCGTCTAATGAAGATATCTACAAATTAAAATATTGCATCTTCCTGAAACTTACACATGCATCGTTGTACTAAGATTTGCACTAAGAATTTGAGTGTATGCATGCTAGAATCACACTTCCTCCTAAAAGTTCCTGACATCAAGAGAAAAAAAGATAAAAGTAGAAAAAAAGATAAAAGAACAACCGAGAACAGATATTTTTTGTGTAAAGATCCGAATAGATAATTTGTCAAAGCTTTTATTAAATGTGATAGTTCTAAAAAGCAGAATAAATTAAAATCTGAATATTCTTCAAAAGTTTATAACTTTTTAGCCAAAAGAATCTCTGGGCCTCTGGCAGTGTACCGAAAGAAGAAAAAAAAAAAACAAAGATTTAAATTGTCCCCAAACCAATTGGTAGGGGTGGTCAATTGTAGACCAATGACAGACACGAAACACATAAAGTTCTATTGGATACAATAGTAGATAACTAAATATACAGATAACATTGAATATATTAACTCATATAACGTACCTAGTTAATGCTAAATAATTTCATAAACAACAGTGGTTTCTTGAGTTTCGAACGACCAACAACCAAAAAATAATTGCATTGTGGGTGATGCCAGCCTTACTTGAGATATAAACTCCATCTGCAAAAATTACAGAAATAAGAAAGTTAAAATCTAATCAAAAAAAAAAAAAAGAAATAGAGTGCACAACTGATAAGATTAGGAAAAACGGATAGAAAAGAAAAAAAAAATCACAACTGGATATTAGGAAATTCAGATACGAAACAAAAGAAAACTTTGTTCTTTTGATCAACTAAGAGGCTTAACAACAAACCATATAAGCACAATAACAAACATAGCGATTGTAAATCTAAGAGGGATTCTTCCTTAATTTGTTTTATATTATACCCTTAGAAAATTGATACCACAGTTAAAACACACACCGTAATAAGGTATCTCCGGTATCCTCTCCATGGAAAATCAATTCTACCTCAAAGCAAATCCTGATAGTACTCTGTGAAAGGAAATAAGTCAGAATAACTGGGAATGGAACCACACATCCCAAATAAAGAACCTGTGTTGTGCTTTAATTAGCGGTTCAATTTTTCTATACCAAAAATATGTACCATTGTCTATACCACCAATGGTATTATGACATGTGTACAATTTAAGCCATGTTGTATTTTGAGATTTTGAAGCCACCGTTTCAGTTTTTAGGAAAGATTCCTCTTCTCTCACTACTCCTTTTTTTAAGGAAAGATAATTCCTCTCTCCAATATTCTCTTTCCCCACTTCTTTTTATTTAAGGAAAGGTTATCCCTCTCTCCTGTTACTATTCTTACGGACCAAGATGCTGCAATGGCAAAAGCGTTGAAAGAAAAGTGGTGTGAAACTCGACATCGCTTATGTATTTGGCATATATATCAGAATGCCGCCATTCATCTTAGCAATGTCTTTGCAAAATTTGCAAATTTTTCTAAAGATTTCAGGTCTTGCGTTTACGATTATGAGGAGGAAGAAGAATTCATAGAAGCATGGCATAATATGTTGGGTAAATATGATCTTCAAGATAATGCTTGGCTTAAGAGGTTATTTAAGAAGAAAGAGAAATGGGCACTAGTCTACGGTAGACAAACATTTTGTGCAAATATGACTTCTACACAGCGTAGTGAAAGCATGAATAGTGATCTAAAAAAATATGTGAACTATAAACAGAATTTGTTACAATTTCTTCAAAACTTTGGTAAATTGGTTGATGATCGTCGGTACGAAGAGTTGAAAGCAGATTTTAGAACAAGTTATAGTACTCAACATCTTTCGCTTGAGGTTGAAATCTTAAAGCATGCACGTAAGGTTTATACACACGAGGTACTTAAACTGTTTCAACAAGAGTTGAGCATGGGATATGATTCGGACATGAAAACTATTAGTGAATCAGGAGATATATCCAGGTATGAGATCACACCTTTGAATAGGTCACGTCATCACACAGTTACTTTTGATGCTTCTGATGGTCAGGTTTTTTGTAGTTGCAAGAAGTTCGAATTTGCAGGGATTTTGTGTTCTCATGCTTTGAGAGTACTTACTTCAAAAAATAGCCGTCAAATTCCTGAGTTGTATATTAAGAAGAGATGGACTAAAAAGGCTAAAAAAGGAATAGAAGCTTCATTACCACCCTCTACATTAGTAGATGACCTTACTTTGAACATGAATGAAGAGAATGAAAAGATAAGGATTAAACAACGTTATCAAGAACTTTGTCGACTGCATAGCCAACTCACTACACGTGCTGCTTTAACAGAGGATGCATTTGAGGTTGTACGGGCTGGTTTCATTAAGATGATTGAAGAAGTCGATGTTATTTTAGAGAATAAAACACTTGTGAAACCTTCTACGGAAACAACTTGTGGCCCCACGTATCTAGCTAAAAAAAAAAATTATTTCTAGATTTCCAGAGAATCATTCTTCTGCATCTCAAACGTTAGGGGAACAATTACTGCATGAGCCACTAGTGAAAGAAAATCCGTCTGATGAAATAATGGTACAAGGTTTAAAAATAAAAGAGAAGCCTAAAGTAAAATCTGGTAAAAGGATGAAAAGTGGATTGGAACAGAATACAGGAAGAGAAAAGGTGAAGCACAATAAAGCCTCTTCAAATAATTTGACCGCCACTGATGTGTTTGAAAATGATGGACAAGTAAGTTGCAATTTATATTTTTATGCTTTAATTGAGTTTTTAATTATTATGGTAGTTTTTGTCGTAGATTTGACTACTTTGAATTATTTAAAAATATTTTATCTTGCTCATTATGTACTTATAACTCGTACGTGGTATAACCATTTAATTGAATTTAATTGTCGAGATAATAATACCTTTGTCTTTTAACACAACCTTTTTATATTTTATTTACTTATGTCTCTGGGTTCTTCATTTTTTTATTTTTTTTTAACTATGTGTGGTTTAATTGTTTATGGGCAGAAATTAAGAACTTTAAATGGTGGTTCAAGCTCAAGTACTCAAACCGTGTCACATTCATTCCCACCACCCTTACCACCACTTTCTCAGGTTCTAACATCTTAAAATTCTAATTAGAGTTATAAAGTTATTTACCACTTTCTAGATGAGAATTTTAATTACTAGTTACTAATTATTAATTCTTTCGTCTTTTCTTTTTCTTTGAACAAATAACATATAGAACTATCAAGCTGGTGCACCTAATCAGATGACACATTTGGATTTGGGCACACTATATCGTGCCAGTGGTCATGCATATCTTTCACCATCCTCATCTCAACTTCCTCAGGTTACTATGTATTATAGTTAGAGTTATAATATTGGTTACTATTGTTCACATTTTAGTAACTTGCTTCAATATTTTTTTAATTCTTTTGTCCTTTCTTTGACTTTGAAAAATTAAATATAGAATTATCAAGTTGGTGTACCTAATGAGACGACGGTCATGCAATGGGGCTCACCATATCATGTCAGTGGCCGTGCGTTTTCTTATATGCCACCATTATCATCACAGGTTCCTCAGGTTACCATGTATTTTAGTTTTAATTAGAGTTATAATATTATTCACCGTTGTTCACGTCCTAATAATTTTCTTTACTAATTCTTAACTTTTGGTCATTTTTTGTCTTTGAAAAAAAATAAATTATAGTATTATCAAGTTGGTGTACCTAGTCAGACAACACATTTGGATATGCGTACACCATATCGTGCTAGAAGCGAGGCGTTTTCTTATGTGTCATCACCATTTTCACAACTTTCTCAGGTTCTATGTGAATTATGTTTAGTTATAGTTATATTATAACTCTCTATTCTCACAACTAAGTAGTTGGCTTCCCCAAATTTTGATTATCTTGTCTTTACTTTGTCTTTTAATCTTTTTACAGAATTATCAAATTGGCATGTCTAATCAGACTTCACATCTAAATTTGAGCATACCGCATCATGCCACAGGCCATGCTCTTTCTTATGCGCCACCTTCCCAAATGACAGAGGTAATTTTAAATTGTTTTATTAAAAGTTCTAAGTTGATTTTGCAACTTTTCTCTACATGTATTTAGAATTGGGTAACAGAAATGCCTCATCGTGACAGTTAAGCAGACAAATGTACATCAATAACACAATTATCTGCATCAGTATACAAAAAAAGATCAAAATAATATAGCCAGCTTGACACATGTTACATGCACATATTTGGAAGTTGTTCTTGACACATGAGTTTGAATAACAAAATAATAGTTCACTAATTAGATTTGTATTATACAGGGTCAAATGCTCGAACAAGAAGAGTTTGGTAGATTCATGTCTAGCGACTCGACACCCGAAACCAAGGAGCAGTAGTAAAGGTGGCAACTCACGTGGAATATGGAAGATAAAAGAGTGCACATTAGATTTAAAATAGTACTTATTCATATCAAAATTTTATGTGTATATTTTTAACTTTATTGTGATATTCAAAGCTAGAATTAAATTCATTAGATTGAAAACAACATTAGTATTTGGCTTATATTATATTCCATTATATTTGATGTATTTATATTCATCATTGTCCATTAAAACAAAACAGCAAAAAATTACAAAATAAATTGAAATAAGGGAATTTATATGGGTCTAAGACAAACACGTTGCTTGCTTATATTTTTCACAAGAAAGGATAGTGTGGATGGAGGAATGAGGGATTCCTTTATTTTTGATGTATTAATATTTCATTTAGGATTGTGAAATTATTTTTTTTTTACTTTTTTGTGATTTTATAGAGATAGTCACGTGAGGCACTAGGAGAGAGGAGAGAGGGATAACTTTTTCTTAAATAAAAAGAAGTGGGGAAAGAGAATATTGGAGAGAGGAATTATCTTTCCTTAAAAAAAGGAGTAGTGAGAGAAGAGGAATCTTTCCTAAAAACTGAAACGGTGGCTTCAAAATCTCAAAATACAACATGGCTTAAATTGTACACATGTCATAATACCATTGGTGGTATAGACAATGGTACATATACTTAAACTTTTACCTTTCCCAAATCATGTTATTCTTTGTTAAGCCGCTCAAAGTGAGCCTATCCTCTCAAAGACGATGAACCAAAATCCCATAGAAAGTGGAGAGCAGTTTTGGAGAAGTTGAAAAACCCATCGTAACAACTGTCAGAACATGGGTGTTTGAGTGGGTAAATTACAATTATATCCAAATTAGTGGCTTCTTTTATTCGTAGTTAGTGGAGAAGTCAGGGATAAATTAGGGAAAGCCAAAAATTGGACCGACAACTGCCTATTTTGTAGTGTTTTTACAGCTTTAACCTTTATTTATTCTTTAGAAAAGAAAAAGGTCGAAATTTATAGGGGTATTCTGTGTAAAAAAACACCAAAAAACTGCCACCCTAGACACAAAAATGCCTTTTTTTAATATAGTAATAGATAATAAAGTGCTTTTTCCCGAGGAATTTCATAACTAAAAAAAATAAAATGTGAGAACTGAAAAATTAGATGAAACCCTAAATCATCCTCCACTCGTCCTCTACTCTAAATTCTTCTCGACGGCGCTGAATTTTTCTCCTGATCCTTCTCAGATGATGCAACATCTCCGATCTCCTCGCATCTTTTTCGGCGGTGGATCGGAATCTCTGGCCTCCTCGCTGAGCTCAAAAACTTGCTTGCTGAAGTCGTTTTGCTCAAATCTCTAGCTTACAATCCGATCAAATTATGCAGATCGTTAATGCGGTGGCGTTTACAATCAAAAAAACCTAGAGAGAGAAAGTAAAGCTTCAACTCCAAAACCTAGAGAGAGAATCAATTCGATTGGGCGATGGCTTCCTCTTCAGATCGCGACACCGCCGAGCAAGCAGAAGGCTACGACGGTAAAAACACACAAAAATAGAGATACTTATTCGTTTTGTATATGTTTGTATAGTTGTGGTAAACTGTTAATTGAGTGTTGTACGGTGCTCAATTTCTGGTAGAAATGATGGAGTCGATGAAAAATGTGGCGAAAATAGACGTTGAACTGACAGTGGAAGAGATGAACCTGCTATCTGTAGTGTACACGAACGTTATAGGCTCTAAAAGAGCTTCGTGGAGAATTTTTTCGTCAATCGAGCAGAAGGAAGAGTCGAGAAAAATGAGGTGAATGCGAAGCTGATCAAGGAGTATCTGCACAAGGTGGAGACTGAGCTCACGGATATTTGTGGTGACATTATGGCTGTTATTGATGAACTCCTGATTCCGTCGTGTACTCCCGCTGAATCAACTGTGTTTTACTACAAGATGTGAGGATTGAGGAGGAAATTTGGTGTCTATGTTTCTGATTCCAAAGTTTTGAGTTTGTGATTTGTGCTTGATTTGTCGCTTTTGCAGGAAAGGGGATCAATATAGGTATCTTGCTGAGTTCAAGTTTGGTAGTGATAAGAAAGAGGTTGTTGATCAATCTCTAAAAGCGTATGAGGTATAATTCATGAAGCTTAGTTCTTGTCAGTTCTTTATAAGTCTCTTTCTTTGACTATGTTATGGGGGAAAATGGTGTTTTAGAATTATTTTTTTAGCTTGATGGAGGGACTTTGTGTTTCACGCCCTGCTCTGAATTTCTTGAATACAAATGCCGTCGTATTAGGGGTGGAGATTGAGTTTGGTACAGAATGGTGGTACACATACGCAGGAGTATTGTGTTTTTTGGTATCAATACTTTCAAGCACAAAATTGTTCTCCTTGCTTTTGGTGCTGAGATAGAGCTCACTGATCCTGTTAAGGGAGTGCAAAGTCTTTGCTCCATGTTTATATATGTGTTTGTTCCGTCTTCACGGAATTTAGTTAATTTTCAGCTCCCTAATTTTTTTCATTTGTTCATATTAACCACTTTTCGTGTTTGTGTAGATTTTTTATCAAGTTTGGCCATCTGTATGCAGCTGCCCATACGGCCATACCTGACATGTAAGCTTGCACCTTTTTACTTTGACGGATACTCTTGTTTGTTTGTATATCTGTTATTCTCTTAGCAATGATATCAAGAAAATTATGTGTCCGTTCATAGGATATGGCGCTCACAGCTATTCTAATTACATATGTTGGAGACATTTAATTTTTTCTTATTTCTACTATTTGCAAGATGAGCAGAGCAATACAGTGGTTGTAACTTCTCTCCGGGCATCTTGTCAGATTGGATAATTTTGTTCCAACCTAATATGCTTTTATACATCTAGTAAATCTTATAATAGAGCTTCTCACCTTTCTCCTTTAGAGGAGATTACCATGTATTTAATGGAACCTCTGGAGATAAATAGAATCAAGCTAGTTTCTGTAACCCAATAATGCAATCAAGTTCTCACAAGGTGTAACATGCAACTTCATCCGAGTTATTTTGTGTTTGGTTGCTGATTTTCTCTCAGACTTCTGATTATAGTGTTTGTTGATCTAACTTGGTCTATGGACAAGTCCTAGCAGGTAGTCACTTTAGATGGAGGTTTGGTGCTTGAGATGAGTGAATTTGAGAACTCCAAATATTTAATAATTCACGAAAACTGTAATATTAAGTATGAAGCAAACTCTTCGAATTCAACTTGAACATTCTTTCGCTTCTTACATATTCTGCAAAAAATTCACAAATATTTAATCACAATTACACAACAGAAGTGTACTTCTGTTGAACTGTTACAAGGAGCTCAAAAGATAACAAAAGAAAAGTGCAATGTATGTGAACTTGAACTTGCTTATTGATTTGATTTGAATTTTACGATGCGACTTATTGCGTTTTTTACTGATATTATGTTGTATTAGAGCAGCTGTGAGCAGTGCAAGTAGAACAAATATCAGATCTAGATGCGAAGAAAAACATCCATGAGTTCTTTTCCTTTTTCGGTTAAATCGAACAAATTGAGACCCGCTGGTAAGTTTTTTCATATATTAAGTAATTTGGAAGTAAACTGAGTATTGGTTGCACATATCACTACATGGATCTCTGTAGATCATGATAAATTGAGTGAGGTGACACTAGGTAGCAAAGTTATAACTTCTTCAGTGACAGAAAGGAGGATGATGTGGAAAGTAGAAACAGTCTTATGATAACCATTTGTTAAATTTTAGTGTTACCAAAATTTAGTTGTTTTTCAAGAATATAAGCCATATGGACACAAGTGTCTCGTGATGTTTGTTTCCTCCGCAAAGAAGTTTGATGGAGTTGATTCACTTGACATACACGACTAGATGAACTAATAATATAGAAGATTGGACTTCAGAGAGGTGATTATTGCATTTTATGTTTTTTCATTCATATTCATTAAGCAGGAGACGATGGTATTCTTTTAGCTACTTATGGTTTCTCAAGCAGCTTTAAATATGTATTACAATACTAATGAGATAGATATGATTTTTTTGAAGGAACATTTTTCAGCGTCGTTGCCATTATACATACTGGCTATATGGCTTTAGGGTGAGATATTTGTGTCTCTCTCATCATATTATATTCTAAAATGCATATATTCTATATTTTTTCCAATTTGCAGTGGAAACCTTCCCGAAGAAAACTTATATAGCCTACAAACGACAAAAGAGAAGATAACCCATTTAGGAGTATCTTGACGTCCGAACTAAATTCCAGGTGTATATAAAACATATGAATAGCAATACATATTTTAGTTCCTAGCTACAAGAATGAAATTTTACCGATGTCTGCTACTTTTATTGATAAAATGCGGTTGTTTTACTTGCAAAACATAGGTAAAGTGGACACCATCCAAGTTGAAAATGACAAGGAGAAAAAGGCGATATTTGACCTCATTCACATACTCAACGTCAGAAAGTTACTTCTTTGCTTCAAAAAGTGTAATGTACGGTAACTAAGATAATTGTCCCTTTTTACCTTCATTTATTGGGCTTTGCTTTCAATCTTCAAGGAGCTTTTGCTCTCATACTCGCAACAATTTTCCTATAATTCAAATGCATTGTTGTTTGTTATCATGAGAATGTAGGAAGTTGAAGTCTAAATGGGCAAGGGAGTGAATGAACAGATGGTACAGAATGCACCAGAGTTCTGTGATGCTAAATTCATATGTGAGGGAATGCAAACGACTGAGCCTAGGATACCAATCCTTTGATAATAGGTATAAGCTCTCAGTTAATTTTGTCTATCCTAGTTATAACTTGTTGAGAATTTTAAAAAAACTCGCTTATCTAACTACCTTGTTCTTTATCTATGTGGTTGTTGCATTTTCATTGGGTATATATGCAAAGAAATGTGCTTGGAAATGATACAATTCATGCTTTTATCATTGCCAAGTAGACAAGAAGAAATTATATAATCTAATTTTGAGGAATCTCAGTTTGCTAGATTCAATCTTGTACTTGAACATACCAATTCGTCATGGTTGTTTGTTTGCAGATATATAGTGTACGATTAGGAGACGAGGTTGATGTTTCTTATTTAAAGATACCAATATGTCTAGTTGTTTTCTTATATTATGTTTTCAGTATTTTTTTGGATATATCCTATTTTTCCGGCTTTTGGTTTTCTGGTTAATTCTAAAATTTTGATTTGCATATTCATTTCTATTGTATTGGCTATATGCTTTTGAATTATTTAGTTTCGAGTTTTTTATTTCCTGTAAATACCTTATTTCTAGTTTTAGTAATTTTTCTTTGTTTTTCAGATATTTCCTAATTTCTGTTTTTTTCGTTTACAATATCATTATATTTTTGTTATCTCAGTCCTTGTAGATTTAATTTATTGGTTTCTACAGCTTTCAGATTTCTTTGAATTTCTTCTTAAACTTTCTAATAATTTCTTTCGAATTATTATATTGAATTTTTATTCATTCTTCATGCTCTGATATTTATTATTTTTAAGTTTTTTGTTTTAGATTTATCACCAAATTTTTTCCTTGTTTTCCCTTGTCATAAGATCAAGTTTTTATTTCTTTGGTTGTATAATTGTTAAATCTACCTTCTTGTATGAATTGCCATTTGTTGGCTTAGCTATAAAAGTTGTTTTTCAAAAAAAAAAAAAATGTCTTTCATGAAATTGACCCATTGTTGTATATTTCTAATTAGGAATTTTTAGCAGAAAAATCATATAAAAATAAGTGAATTTTTTTTTCCAGATGTGACATTTACCGACGCTTTTGCAAAAATCGTCCTGAAAAGGCATGAGAGCAATGCTAGAGTTCCCCACGCTTATTAGGAATTGCCCACACTTTGCTGGTGGGCGTGGGTGTATAAGACCGTTTTTAGCGACGCTAATTATCAATATCTCCACACTTCTAAGGCGTTGGCAATGAGAATATTGTTACCAACACCAACCTGAAAGCGTGGGTAAGTTTTACCCACGCAAAAATAGACAACGCTTGTACCAAGTGTCGACGGGATTTTTGCCTACGCCAAAAAGCGTGGGCATAGACACAAAAAAGCGTGGGGAAAGCCATTATTTCTTGTAGTGATTGTTGTTTGGCATGATATGGGATCATTTAGTTTTGGGTGAGTGAGGATATTGCCAAGCAAAGAATGTTGTTGCCAAAGTAATTCTATTAAGTTAATAATTTGGCCTTGTTAGTCAATGTCTATTTCTATCATCCTTGATTTTCTTAATAAATCACTCCTTGATTGTAGGGATCGATTCTCTATCTTACCAAAGATTATCTTAATCTATTAAATACATTATACGCTTAAAATCTTCCACCTGCTTACTATTTTGATGCAATCTCAGTAAATAAAATATTTAATTTTGTCTTGGATCAGTTCGAATTTTCTATATTTTTTAAAAAATAAATCGTAACGGTGTTAATTCCGTGCTCTTTCCTCTCTTAATTTGGAAGAAAATCGTGTAAATAGAAATCATAAATTATGTCTCAGTTATTGTGATTTTGTTATTGTTGTAGTTGTTTCTAATTATTGTAAAAGAACTGAAATGTCTAATAACTAATTCTCAGAAATATTTGTTCTAATAGACTTTTTTTTTGGCCGGCCATATTGCCCGAGCTCATATTGTTTCTGCCAAAGCAATTTTAATTGTAAGTATAAAGTGTTGAGTTGTTGACTAAGTGAGTTAAGACTGAGAAATGTAGTAAACATTTGTAGCACATTGTTGCAATTAATGGAACAATATTGTAGAGAGAGACCAATCTTGACTGCTTTGTATATGTGTGTGTGAATATATTTATAAGTATTTGTATACACACACATATATGTGTGTGTGTGTGTATATATATATATATATATATATATATATATATAATATTTTGAATAAGTAGAAAATCCTAGATACATTCAATGGTCAATAGTTAACATGTTCGGAGTTCTCAGCTTGGTTGGAAGATAAAAAAACAAAATGAAGTATATGAAATCATCAGAAAATATGTTTTGTAATCTAATTTAAAGGTAGTGATTCTGTTCTGATGTGATAGACATGGTTGGTGTCAACTGATATTGTAAATACTTCAATTTTACCGCCACATTTTTTTACATATTAATATATTGATAATTTTATTCTTAATGATGTAATGAAATAATAAGTGCAATATATACAACGTGGCACTTCTAAATACTAATAGTCAGTTGCAAGACTTGAGTTGTCGAATGCAAAATCAAACGTATACGTATGAAAATATGAGGAGAAATTTTATTAAACTTTTCTAATGCAAATTGCATCGTCGGGATACTAGAAGCCCCGTGAAAACAATTGAGGTGAAATGAGGCCCTTATGTTTTGAGAAATAGGCAAAACAAACCCTGCGTTTTACTTATAAAGGCGGCAAAAGACCCCATTGTGATTTCAAAAATGAGGCAAAAGAGCCTTCGCCTTTCTGTAGAGAATGATGTTTTTATATGTATTCATTCTTACAAAGGATTTTTTGCCTCTCTTTCCAAAAGAAATGAATTTTATTGTTGTTTTTTTCTTTTTGGGCTTTTGCTTATTTCACATGAGATTTTTCTGCCTTTTCCATAGGAAAGGTGTCGCCAAAAATCCAAATTGAAAAAAAGGTCCTACCGGGAGTCGAACCCAGGTCGCTGGATTCAAAGTCCAGAGTGCTAACCACTACACCATAGAACCCCAACTCGTTGGTTTCTTAGTTGAACTTTTAATCTCAATATCAACAAGTTTCGGTCATTAACTTTTGTTAAATCATTGAGGGCACGTTTGGTTGGTCCTTATAGGCCCTGATCAGGGGAAATAATCAGGGCTAATCTGAGCGCCTTTAGCTTTGGTTAGTGAGTTTTAATCCCGGGTTATCTGGCTATTATCCAGCCGACCCGGGATTCATCCAGCTTTTTAATCCGATATTGAGGGCTCGGTTTATGAATCAGCCTTGAACAGTATTATTTTTCCAGCCAACTAAATTACTAAATTGTCCTCGTAAAATAATTAGATTCTCAAAAATATCCTTGGTCAGGGTAGTATCCTCGACGAATCCTTCATTTGTAAAAAATCATCCCCAAATCAAGAAACCCTAGTTCTCGCTGCGATTCTCCATCGGTTCATCGCGAAGTGGTCTGAGCCCTAATTTGTAGTGGTTTTCCGTGTGAATTGCACCGCATACATTCGTTGGTAGCGGGTCCTTTTAATTTTCTGCCATTCACCATGTTATAGGTGAGTACATTTTTCGAAGGTTCGTTTTCGCTAAGTCCTTTTTTTTTTTTGGTTTTGCCAGGGTTGAAGATTCACTGCGACGGTAGTATTCTCGTCTGAGTTTGCTCAAGCGTAGTCGACTAACTCTGTAAGCTTTCTTTCTATGGATTACATTTTCGTGAGTCGTGAAATAATGAACACGTGCACTGTTGATTTGGTTATACTGTAACCTGAAGCTTGTTTAAACTATTTTACACATTTTGTAGCATTGCTTTAAATATATGGTTTGTTATTTGGGGATTGTTTGTGTTGCAGTAGGATGTGTAAGTGTTGGAGTAGTATGTGTTCTGGTTGAAGTAATTTTGTATACACACACTGTAAAGTATGTGCTCAATTAGATGAACATCAATTTAAATGAGGAACCATGTAGTGCCTGCATTTATTTGGGGAAATCTCATTTCATATAACCTGTAGTAGACGTGGGGTAGATACCAACGTGTTTTAAGTTCAATTTTGAATACAATACATGGTTATTATTCTCCAAGATAAACATATAACCACGGCTAAACACCTGAAACCCGAAAAGACACCGTACGGTTTGGTTGACTGTAGGTTTAGTATTCTGGTTCGTTCAATTAACACCTTGTCCTTCAAAAGCATGCCATATGTTGAAGTGCAATTCACATTTGTGTAACCGTCCCGTAAACTGTTATTAGGTAAGTCGGAATTGGAATGGACCAAAGGGCTAGAGCCTTGATCATGGCTTCTACTCATTTGATAATGCTCCGTGTTAGGATGTTGGGGTTGTTCATGTGTTACTGCACTTTAGTAAATCGAAGGCAACAGAGAAATAAGCGGAAGCGAGGACACCATTATAGTTTGTTAAGTAAGATCCCAAAGCAGATTAGCATCTTGAAAGACTTAGTGCACTTGAACGACCAAGACTGCATAGACATCCTCCGAATGGATAGGGACTGTTTCCACAAGCTTTGTTATATTCTACAAGAACATGGTGGATTAACTGATTGTCGATACGTACCGGTGCAAGAACAAACTGCTCTATTCTTACAAACGTTGGCCCGCCATCACAAAAACCGAGTAGTTAGGTATGATTTTAAGAGATCGGGGCAGACTGTAAGTCACTATTTCAATAAGGCGCTTGTAGCGATGTTCAAGGTGTACCACTTCCTCATTGCCAAGCCGAAACCAATTGCCCACGACTCAACCAACGAAAGGTGGAAGTACTTTGAGGTATAATTTCTTATTCACATCACTAGAAACTAATTCAATTATATTCTTCTTTCCATAAATTACAAGGCAATATTATTAACCTTTTACCCGCTTCTTTCATTCGTTTTTTGACGTCATAGGGTTGTCTCGATGCACTTGACGGTACACATGTGGTCCTACGGGCTCCTCTTGAGGATAAAGAACGCTATAGATCACGCAAGGGCGATATTTGTACAAACGTATTAGGCATTGTTGACACGAACATGAACTTCGTGTACATCCCTGCTGGTTGGGAGGGTTCCACTGGTGATGGAAGAGTCTTACGAAAAGCACTTGTTAGGGACAAGGGTCTAAAAGTTCCAGAAGGTAACTTGTCATAGGCAGCAAACACTTCATATGCATAGTAGCTTATTTTATGTGGAATTTAGTGCAACCTATTTTCTAGCTTTTTCACATGGTGTTTCATGCCAATTTATCTCTCACGTGTAGGTGAGTACTCCTCTTGTGACCTGGGGTACCAAAACAGCGATGGATTTCTGGCACCGTACCGGGGGACAAGATACCATCTTGATGAGTGGAGTAACGGGACGAACCGACCAAGGAACAAGGAAGAATATTTCAATATGAAGCATAGCAAGGCGCGAAATGTTATTGAGCGTGGGTTTGGCCTTCTTAAAGGGCGTTGGCCAATTTTAGAAAATAGGACGCACTACTCGGTTGAGAGTAAGTGTCGTATCATTATGGCTTGCGCCCTTCTACACAATTTCATCCGGGTGAACATGTCCTTCGATCCAATGGAGATGAGTGGGATCGAAATACCAACCCAACCACCCGACTACACTGAATATATAGATACTGTGGAGCCTTCTCTTGAGTGGCACATCATTCGAGAAGATATTGCAACAAAGATGTAGACTAATCGGAGGGGGAGAAGGGCTTGAGATAGACATTTGTCTATTGGGGAGTTGGAGTAGAGTACAAAAAAATTGTTATTTCAACTCTATTTTAAAAGTTTAAACCAATTTGTCATTCTGTTCTTACTTGGCTTACTACAAGCCTTTATTATGGAATACATTATTATGTTTTTTTTGGGCAGCAACATTCATCTGGGAACTGTTTTGGTAGTGGTTACTTGAACCTCTCTACTTTGGATGTTCTATTATTATTTGTGATTACATCAATAGGTTGAACCTCTCTTTTAAAATTGTCTGTTGTGCTCTATTTTTAAAATTCTTATCTGTTATGTAATTCTGTTCTTACTTGAATTACTGACCATGCCTTTATTATGCAAGTTGATGTGGGGTATTTTCGTCTGGATACGTGTCCGCTCTCCAACACTCCACGTCAGACTGTTTTAGTTCCTGCTGGATGCTTAAGCAGCTTTTGAGTTCAGAACCTGCACTCAACACCACACGTAAACTAAGCCGGTGCCTCCTCCGGCGAAGGCACTCCGACGCTCAAGTCAGATAGGTCGGAATTTGAGGTATTGTCGTCGGAGACAATAGCTCGAAATTATAGCTCAAATTATGCCCAAATAGGTCGAATTTAGGCTCAATAGGTCGAAATAGCACACCTCCAAATGGTATTGAGAACCGTGATGAGGAAACTCAAATAGATCGAATTACCCTCAAATAGCTCGAAATACACTCTATATAGATCGAACAAGAGCTATTGCAATATAGCTCGAATTATTGCTCTATAGCTCGAATACGATGTATATAGCTCGAAATTAAATGCTAGAAAATAAAAACGTACCTTAGAATGAGGCATGGGACCCCCTTATATAGTAATAAGAGTCCTTATTCAGCTAGAAGTGCAATCCAAGTAGAACTATGACTCAAAATAGGTCGAATTAGAGCTATTTTGAAATAGCTCGAATTGGGCCTCAAATATGTCGAATTTGGGCCAAATAGGTCGAATTTGGCCAAATAGATCGAAATGGGCCAAATAGGTCGAATTTCGACCTATTCTTCAGCTTTGCGCAGTCTCACCGTTTTTGTTATATCTCCTTCTCTAGACCTCGGAATCTAGATCCGCTTTTTGATTTGGAAACTAGACTCAAGAGGCTTTCCATACATATACAACTCGTCGAATCCAGAGTTGAATTAATGGCTCGAATGTACTAGTCGAAATACAGCTCCAGGCTCTTGACTTTCGACTTATTCTCCAGCTTTGTGAAGCCTCACCATTTTTGCTATATCTCCTTCTCTAGACCTCGGAATCTTGATTCGCTTGTTGATCTGGAAACTAGACTTGAGAGGCTTTCCAGGCGTATACAATTCATCGAATTCGGACGTGAATTGATAGCTCGAATTCACTAGTCGAAATCCAGCTCGGGATTGACTCTCCAAAACCTCCCTCTGTGAATGATGAATATGACTTCTTTATATACTACTTAGAGTCCTTCCCTAGCTAGAAGTACATTCCAAGTAGAATTATAAGTTGATTTGGGCTCTGAATAACTCTAAATTGGGCCTGCACAGGCCTAATTTTGAGTTTTGCTTTGAATTGTAATTTTGCATTAAAAAATAATGGTGCTGACGTGGCATAATAATCCCGAAATATGCTCAGATATTATATCGAATATTATGATGTGGCAGTACCAAAATATGGTACATCACAAGTTATATTGTTTTTTGGGCAGCAACATTCATTTGTGAACTGTTTTGGTAGTGGTTATTTGAACCTCTCTACTTATGGATGTTCTATTAGTAAACTGCATTTTCTTGTGACATTATGTGATGTGAAATCGTAGAATAACAGAACTGGGGGTGGATTAAATTACTCTGATGTCAATAGGTTGTTAATGAGGAGCCGATGATAAATGCTCCTGCTGTTGTTGACAGGTTCAAATGGAGAGTTTTTGTACCGACGTTGCCACAGATCAGACCACCGGGGAAAATAGCACGAAGACAAGAAAATACTGGAGCAAAATGGAGGAGGACGCACTCGTCATTGCGGTCAAAGAGAAGGTGGCTAACGGGTGGAGGTCCGAAAACGGTTGGCAACCTCAATTCTACAAGCGAGTTGCGGAACACGTGCGAAAATTGGTACCAGGCAGCACTATACGCCATGACCCACATGTGATATCCAAGCTATCATCTTGGAAGAAAGATTATAGCAATTTGAAAACTCTGTTCGGGGCTAGCGGACAAGGTGTAGACCCCCATGACTACTCTATCCCCATTGGGTCCGAAGCTTGGATTCAAAGTGTTCGGGTACTGTCTTCATTTGAACTTTATATATAATAATGAAAACATTTTATTAGTTTGGTGTTTGTTATTGATCTGCCATGACATGAATATAATAATTGTTTGTTAGGTTAATCCTGAAATCGAGAAGATGCGAGGTAGATCCTATCCCTACTACGAGGATTGGAAGGAAATGTTCGGGAAGGATCGCGCGACCGGAGTCGCAGCTCACGATTTCGGAAGCACTCTAGACCAGATACGAGGCAACGAACGATTGCCAAATCCTCTACCTACCCTATGGGTTCGATGCCAAATCCTAACGGTGGAATCACTGGTGATAATGATGAATCAACGTCATCAACTATGCCTCCTCCATATGTTGCTGATTCGCAGGAAAATACGACACGTAAACGTAAACGGCTTGCAGCACAAAGTGAAGAAAAAGTGGTTGCTATGATGGCTAGTTGCATGGCAGAGACTAAGGAATCAATTTCAGAATTGTCTAAGGCGATAGCTTCGCTAAATGAGGTCGACCCGGCTGTTCCAAAAGTTTTTGGGGAAGTGAACAAGGTTTCAGGTTTCACTATGGCTGAGAGAGTTGCTGCTGCAAGGAAGATTGGTGCGTCACGTAGTGACGTCGCTATATTCTTCTCACTGGATGAAGATTCTAAAAAACTTTTCATTGATAGTATCCTCAATGGTCATGGATGAAGAGGTCTGCTTCAACAGGTTGGGTATATGAAGCTTGGCTTCATGTTTTTGAGGGGATGCAAAATTACAATTCTTTCCCCTGACATTATTATCTATTATGTATCAAACCATACTGCCACATTACGTTTATTTCTCGTGTATATTTTGGTAGTTTCATGACTAAAAACGAACCAGAAACGCAGGTTATTTTTGGATGTGCAGTTACTGGACTTTGACCTCTTTAAGAGCTGCATAATTTTGGTTCTGATGAATGTATGTAAACTAATATTAATCGTAGTGGTTTTGCAAATGTTACTAAAATGTTACTAAAATGCATATAATGCTGCAGATACTTCATTGTGCAGTGTGTACACAACTGAAAAAATGGCCTAACTCATGCCAATTAAATTAGAACTCTCATGAGATAAATACACTATTGTTTGATGTACATTCTTCATCCATTTTACCAGGGATACCTTGTTGAATTCAGGTTTTTATCTTGTATGGGGCTCCAAAAGCTAAAATTCCTCACCAACTCTCATTACCTTTTTCTATGTGAAGTTGACACGTTTATATTAACATTAAGCTATAGTAATTCAAGTATATTAAAGCGTTTATAATAACACTTAGCTTTACAGGGTCCACATCATAAATCCTTATAAACACCAAGTTCAGATCCAATATTGATAGTTGTTCACAAAGCAAAAAAATTTCGAGCCATTTCTTTAACACTTCTTTCTGCATGGCTATGTGGTGACCAAACACTTATTTAAAGGACGTCAATGTAATCTTACTAAATAAGAACCAAATTCAGGGGGGAATTTGGCAGACCACCATGGACACATAAACTGGAATTATGGAACTTGTTTATAGCTTATGGAACACTGCTTTATTTAACTTTCCAAAATTGCTTGGGAAACTATAACTTTCCACAAGACTTAACGTTGATAAAAACTACCATATCCCTAGAATCACCAACAAGGAACACCATGCAGTCAGTATATATGACAAAATATATATCATATATAGCCCTCAATACTCCACCGTCCGTTGTAGATCTTCTTGAATTTCCTTTCCCGTATACGGGCATATAGTGGGTCGTCACACACTTGAAACGTCGGCGGTATGCGAAACAATCCATCGTCTGCGGTCGGAATGATTAAACGTGGGTCGTCCAACCACATGTCCGGTTTGTCGAAAAAGAACTGTAGCTTGTCCCATAACGGCTCTCCATGTTCGTGGTAGAGTTCGGACCTCGGGTTATCCTACATGAATTAAAATCGTAACAAACAAGGCATTTTATTATTAGGACAAATATTAATTAAATAGAATGTTGATTTTAAGAAAGACTTACAAACGACATGGCCGATTTGGTCCTGATTGACATCTCCATCAAGTTTGATTCCCTATCCCACAACACCCACGGAAATTCTAACACGTATTTGAAGAGAGCAAAACGCCTTCGTAGTCGTTTGAAATGGTATCGGAAGAATGATTTCGCATAAGGATAACGAAACCTTGTCGTCATTACGATGGTGATAACTTCTAGGACTTTATCAACGACCTCACCATCCGTGAAATCATTGTAACGATAAGCTTCTTCGAGCTCTCCCATGAACGTATCTTGCTGCGTTATCGCCCATAACATAGGTCCATCTGCGGTTTGCACGATTAATTCTGCATTAACAATTACATCCATCTGACTTAAAACACGATGACAAAATATATTTGTTGTTGGTATGGTATGCGTTTTCACCTGCTTCTTTCTCCATTAGTTGACCTCTCTATTTATACCGCTAAAAAACAAAGGCTCGTAGGTTAAGTAGGGAATAATCATCACTCTATGGATTTTGAAAAGTTGAATGTGGCGCATGGCTATATTTTACTATCAGCGAATTCAATATAGGAATGACTGATTTGAGGTGCATTCTATTGCATACAGGGAGTTAGGTTTGCATAATAAATTTAGAATGAGAGTTATCAATTTGCTGTTCGGTTGTTGTCTTTATTTAAGAATGTTGTAAAAGGCTAATGAATGAATTACAGAACAAGACTATTGGACCTCACTAGAAGTTATTTATTGCACCACTACAAGTTGCGGGACCTATTTTACTTAGTGTGATCAGCATTTCTGGACAAAAAACCGAGTCTCACAAACATTTCTCGGCAAATCCATATTATTTACAAGAACAATTAATTCTTTTCAGTAACTCCCGTTGAGGACAATTAGTAATGGGTGACAAATGTTAAGCAAAACCAAGAAGTGTCTTTGTCTGTCATAAACATACATGTAAAAACTTCTCCTCATTATTTCCTACTAAAACCCAATGTTACAAGACCAAAATGTTTCTGCCTGATTCTTCAGCTTTTCTGAACTCTTACCAATTGGGAAATTATCAATGTAAATATTTTAACGGGCAGATACAGGTCTACTTTCTCAACATTCTACAAAAGGTTCAGGTCAAGTTTAGCATCTCTATTTTTACAAGTATATCATAGCTAACAAAGTAATGCTATATATTTCCAATTTGCTGGAATTTTTTGTTTGTGAAATTTGTACTGTTTTGTGTTTAAATCCTAATAACTCTTTAATTTGCAGATGTTAGTCAACTGAATATTTCAAGATGTGGTCACAAAGTTTCAAGATGTGGTCACTAAAAGTCTAATACACGTTTGAACGACCTCTAAGCTTCTCTGAAGTGAAAAATCATTCCATCTTAGAGATGCACCTGAATAAGTTTTTCACCATATTTATAAACTAAAATATTATGTCAACACGATCACAGGAGAAAAAGCACAGCTTGGAAAATAAGAGAAAGACTACGGCCCTGATATATGGTGTAGCTAACTTATGAAGAACCAGCAGTTTAGTGTAAAAACTGCATATTTTATGCTTAAAATGTTGAGAAATATTTTTGGTGACAAATTCCTTTTGCAGAATATATATAGGTAAACACATGGTTTAGTTCTGGATTAAATTTGGCAACACTTCACACAATATATTACAACAGTTTGCATTGAAAGATAATTAAAATGATTATACGAAATAACTGAAATTTTGCAAAGGGTAATCTTGCATAAGAACACCTTCCATTTTCACACATGACAATTACTCGCATGATTTAGTAAACTGAAAATTAACCATGCATACTCCTACATAACAACAGTTGAGCGGGACAGCTCGATACACATCTGCCTGGTGTGGAACGACAGACCGAGGTCATCGCTCAATTCATGCCAGCTTCTCGTTTCCATTGCGAGATTTTAACAATTTATTAAGCATGCGTACAGAAATTAATAATCATTCCGGATTAAAACAACACAAGGTAATGGACCCTAGGCGTTTCGATATATTTCGTTAAACACCCTACAATAAGCTGGAACCCGACGGCCACCATCATCGTCTCGATGCACACTGCTCGGGAGTGACTCTAAGTCAATTTCCTCGACATTGTTTGCAGGGTGAACAACACGAACATCGAATACGAAATCTTCTGGTACGTCAAATATGAATTTGAGATCTTCCCATAGGGGCTCGCCTCTAATGAAATAGCGTTGGGCTCGTGGCCGGATCTGTAGAACATGTAATATAAAAAATATTATACGAAGGTCACATCCTTAGCGTAAATAACGGACAATTTACTCAAATACCGATTTCGTAAATGTTTTCAGAATATATGACAAGTGCAAATGACAAAACTTACGTGGCGTAAAGCGGCTTCAATGTCTGCGGGCATGTTCATTATGTTTGAGGATTGGTCGTAATTAACATAGAGAAATGAAGACATACCGAAATAATTCGTATCTTTCCTTTAGTTTGTAGAAAAGGTCCTTCATAAATTCAACATTGTAGGGATGGTTGAAACGATCAGTAAGTTCGGTGCAAACAACTTCTAGAACAGGTTCTTGAACCTCAAAGCAGTGTAGTGGTACGAACTTCCTAGCAAACAATAACTCTCGCAAGAAACGTGACTGATGTTGCCGGCTCCATACCATCATCCCCCATTCGCCCTCTAAATAAACCACAACCGGGGGTGCAGCAACACGCGGGGGCATTACAGTACCAAGTTAATGTGAGGAATTCAAATTATTGTTTTGAAGTGGTTAGATTATATTTGCATTGGCCGTATATATAGAAGTGAACATTGTTTTTGGTATTGACTATTCCTTTAATTATATAAATTGTAATGACGTGGGGTAGAGTTTTACAATATATGGTTGAGGATGTCCTTTGTAGTAAATATGGCATGTAGTCCCATGTGAGAGTTGCAGTAAAAATGGAGCTTATTCTTAAATTTTACAATTGCAGAGCTAGTACGGATCTATATTACATTCAACTGCATATATTGCCTTAATAGTGTGTTTGGGTAGTGTGCAGTGCATGTAGTTAAATTTTATCTTGTGCTCATAGGAAAATGATCATACTCTCAGTAAGTAGTATGTAAAAGATCTACTTGCATCATACCATAATAAAATCCATACTAACATAAGAAAATCAAAAGAAGGATACATTACATCACGGTTACACAATTATTACCCTAAAAATAACTTAGTCCGATCCTTCATCCAAACCGAAACTTTTACACACAACTTAAAACATAACGAGAAATTAAAGGCAATCACACGCGTACAAATAAACCAAGCAAATTTGATAGATAACGCCTCAGTCGTTATATCTCTCTAGAATAATTTAGCCACGAACAAGATGCCTGTGAACTAGGATCGTCTTCCCCTCCAGGATTTTTGCTACCATTCCTTTTCGAATTTGTGCACGTGAAAAAAGAACGTCCAGTTGACGATGCCCCTGACGCACCGCGAGATGGTACAATCAACGTCTTGGAGTTTCGGGACAGGGAGTTTGTCATGTGTCCTAGTTCAAATTAGTCGTAAATGAAAGTGGTAAGTAGAATGAATCAAAAGTAACTACGTAATATATGTCCTATTGGTCTTTGATTAACTGAACGAAAGTTTTTTTGGAAATAGGAAGAAACATGTTGGTTGAAATCCTGAGTCGTTGTTATCCGATGAAATATTAATCACCTCAACTTGTCGAATAACTTCGTTAGGAGTGGCACGTCCGAAAATTCGTTGGAGATATTCCCAACACGGTTCACCTTCGTACCAATAAGCCACTGCTAATTCATTTGTCTGGACAAGACGATACATTGCGCAAATTCTATGAATTAATTAGCAAGAGGATAATAATTACTTATTCAACCATCAAAAGTAAATATGTTTTGAAACAAACTTTACCATGCAAATTTCCTCCCACACTCGTGGATCGGCGTGTACTGTATTACTTTCATCATCGTAAATAAATTCGGGCATCTCAATCAGTTCCTTAAAAGTTTTATAGCGCTCTTGTAATTTTTGAGAGCGTTTCTCACAATATTTTTTAGAGAAAACGGTGCAGAATTTCGAGTTCACTTCCTTACGACCACGTTCAATGCTGCTCTTACATTGTTTTGTTAGGGGCATCCCCAATCGTGATGCCTCCGCTTCCAACTGAATAACGAATCCAAGATCAACGTACTCGGTCCAGAAGTCGTCGTAAAAAAATAGTTTTTTGGGCGAGGAATCGTCGAGGAGCTATTTCTAAAAAAACTAGTATTTGAAAGGGAGCAAAAAAAATATTCCCTGGTAATTGAGCGCTCACCGGTGAAGGCAAAAAATTTAATGTATCGAAGGTTAGGTGAAATAATGTGAGGTATAAATGCTATGTTTCAGAGGTAGGGGGCTCTTCGACAAATTCTGTCGTGAATCTTTGTCACTTTTTTCCATAAGATTGCTTCTGTGTATAGATACAACTGGTGACTAAACAACTCATGAGAAATGGGGGCCCTCGGGTTTGTATTTACATGGGATATGGTGGACAAAGATGGCAGCTTTGGGTGAATCATGAACTAACCTCTCACTGAGACACTGCATTACAAGCCAAAAGTCATAAATTATAGTTCAAGTGGGTCATAGCATTAATAATGCCTTTGCCAATGACTTATTCTTAGTGGTGGGTAGAGTACTTGGCTCATGTTTATTTTGGCAGAATGATGAACAAATTCGTGGTGCAGCTTGGGTAATTCATTTGAAGATTGCTGAATTTTAATTTTCGATTATGGTTGATGAATAACATATTCTAGCAGTTCACCACAATTTATGTAGTTTGTCAATTGAAACTTAATGGAACAGGTTGGAATTGTTTGACAAACAACTCAAGTACTGTTATTTCAAGCTTGTTCGGTTGCATAAAAAACATAACTCTATGCCAATCACCAACTTGAATGAAGGCTGGAATCAATTTACTCATGAGATACCATTTACAAACGCGATGACAAGCTATACGCAATGTAAGCAATACAAAAACTAAAATGGTTAGAAACAGTACATATTGTTGTAGGAGGCCAGCAGCACTCCGTACCATAAGTTTTGTCGCAAAAAGAAATTTAAAATTACAACGTTCTATACATACGAAGCTCCACAACGAGGTAACATGGCTGTAGATAATACAATTATACTACATCTTACAAAAGCAACATATAGTGATAATCCATGAAACAGTGATGCATAGAAACAACACCCGTTTCGTGCGTTCTAATTCCTGAACATCCCGCTCAAGGGTCCTGATCCTCGTAGTAAGATCACTCACGTACTCCTTGACGGGGGCAGCAACTTCCGGATCGATCCAAATGTAGTACGTACATTGTCGCCCCTGATTCAAGAGGAGGAGCACACAGTCTGCATTCTAATGATTTTATTGGTATAATCAACACAAGTTTAACATTGCACTTACTTGAGGAGAACTGCAACGCCAGAATCGTCGGCCAGGGTTCCTTCGGGTTCTACTTGTCCTCAGGACTGGAAGGAGGCCACAAGCACAGGTGGTAGGATGACTCCGATCACGTTGTCTACTCTGCGTAGTTGAAAACGTTGCAGTTTCAGTCCAAGTCTCATCAGAGGCTGCAAAGGTTTGGTCCATCAGATTCTTGACCGCAACAGTTTTCCTTACCTCCTACTGAATTCTGTGAAAAAACGAATTAATGGCAGTTGTCAAAACGTATCTTGTTACTCCTTGTTGAATGTTGGCTGAACACAAATAAGAACATCAATTTAAAGTACAAATTCACTTTGAACATAAGAGAATTTTAACCAATAATAAAGGTTTCGTGACTTATCTATCACGTCTAAGGTCAAACTAGTGATGTAAAGAAGTGGTGGTTCATTCTGTATCAAACCAACAAGCATTGCTAACTATATACATTCATTCAAATATCGCTATCAATGGACACAAAGAGAGTTACAATTGTATTTCGTACGATATGGTAAGATGATGTGAAACACTGACTTGTAAAAGCATCATTAAGCCACGTTAAAACTCTCAAATTTCCACATACAAATGCTCCTTAAAAAGTTATAAAAGAGATTTGTATTCAACTAGGCGTAATCACCATGTGGCTCATAAACAGAAAGTAGCGATTGGTTTTCGAGTCGACCTTTTGCAGTAACGGAAACAGCAACATTGTCCATGTATTATATTTAAAGAACACATATAATCAACTATAGCTTCATGGATTCACGCAAACCGCCGCCACTAATCAAACAAAGTATACAGTTAACCGCAAAATATCAAATGCTGCCCAATATGCGACTAAACGGAGAGAAAATCAACACCCTCAGCATAAATCACCGGTGGAAGAAGACCTTCATACTTAGCTTCAAACACACATCATCAAAGCAATCAAACATATGAATAAAACATAGGAGCAATCTTTTTTTTTTTTGTTAAACCATGACCAATCATTTGATTAAGAGGATAATAGATGTTTATGTACTGCAATTGACATATTAGTCGATTTACGGACAAAAATTGATCTTCATCCACCAATCTAAATATCACAACAGCTATTTGACCAAATCTACCAGATTTCACAATTGTAAATTTAGAAGAAAATACTAAATGAGCACTAACATTGGATGAAGCTACGGTACAAAACGTAATTTGAATAGTGAATTGAGTGGTTTACCGCAGCACAAGTCGAGTACAAGAGCAATAATCTTTCGCTTTTTACTTCAGAAGCACGAATAGGCAGCTTAGGACATCATTTGATTTCCCGTCGAAGAGGTTTTACGATTCGTAAACATGGAATTGGACGCGCCTATCGTCACGAAGTTCAGTCGTCGCTCGCGATTCGATGTCTCCTCTACTCTCTGGACGATTGATAGTCGAATGCAGAGATGTGAACTAATAAGCCCTAATTTCGTCGGGAACAAATTTTGGGGAAAATTTTTGTCTAACAGCTGGCTTTCAACAACCGAAGTACCCGTGCAATAAATTTTAAATGAGGACTATTTGGTAATTTCACACTCAAACTAAGGGTATAATGGGTGATAATCTTGTTAAACCAAAAGAAGCCAGCGAAAAGGGTGGCAATCTAACCCTGACACAATCCGTGCAACCAAATGTGATTTAAAAGGACCGAAGCTGAGAAATAGTCCGACCCCTGGATGAAACTGGTCTAGTCCTGCCATAGTAACAAAACGTGCCCTCAGGGTTTTTGGCTGAAAACCCCCCTGTGTTGTGCAAAACAGGCAAAAAAAAACCCTGTGAAATGAAAAGAAGCAAGAAACCCCCCTGTGTATATGAATACGTAGCAATTTACCCCCTTATGTACGTGAGTGGACTTGCACTCGCCCAAGAGTGAGAGTTGGCTTTGACATCTACTTACAAAATGACTTTTTTACCCTCAAACTTGAAAGCCAATGGCTAATTAATCCCCCATGTTCTATTTAAGAGACAATCAGTCCCCATATTTTATGCTCTATATAAATAAACCCTTATAAAAAAACAAAAGTGCCAAACAACCCCCAATATTTTTGAAATAATAACACAAGTACCCCCTTTTTAATTTTTCATGTACTTTTACCTCTTTTTTTTTTTAATGGCACTTTTTTACATCTATACATTAAGATTTTATTGGCAATATTACTACAGTAAAATCTATATCAATTATTCACTTTTTCGACATTAACATACAGTTAAAAGAATTAGTTAAAACAACACGTAAAAATTGTAATGTCCTGAATTTTTCCGTAATTTCTTTTACTTCTAAAAAATTGAGTCAAAAGAAAAATACAAAATTTTGGATTTTGATCATTAGAATTGATATATATATATATATATATATATATATATATATATATATATATATATAATCAGATATTTTATAGTAGTGGGCGTTTTCTAATCTTTTAAATTAACTTGCGTAAATGAAATAAAAGAGTCAATTTTAAAAGCCCAAAATAGCTTGAATCTCTTAAGTAAACTCTATGTCAATTATGTCTCTCATAAACCAAATTAAGGGTTTTACTCATGACGTGCTGCTCTGTTCTCACCCACCCGACGCCGCTTTCCTTTTCTTTCACTTGGTAACGTTTCTTCATTATAATTGTTCCTAGTCTTCTTTTTAATGTTCTCTGCTTCATTAAAATGATTTGGTTTGAATAGTATAATTTTGGAAACAGAGCTCGGTTGCCTAAGGATCCTATTTTACATTGTTAGTTTTTGTTTGCAGCTTAGTCAAACATGTGATACAATACAATATACATTAATGGGAGACTAATCAGTTTTCAGAACCCACTTCATTGGAATAAAATAATGAGAATGTTACTTTATGTTACCTTTGGCAGCTTATACCTCATTTAGGTGGTTTTTGCAAATGCTTATAAAAGTAGCTTGTTCAATACTTTTGCTTAAAGTCACTTTAAGTGACTTTTTATAAAAAGTCGGGAGTGTTTGCAAATCTTTTTAAAAAGCTACTTAAATCAGTAATTAGGTGTTTGCAAAAATTAAGGAGAAGTAACTTTTCTATTTAAAGACCTTTCAAAAATAACATAATTTCAAAAGCAATTGGAGAAGCATCCCTGGGCATGCTTTTGCGGCTTGTGCTTTTTCTGACTTTTTTTTAGACAAACAAAAGCAAAAGTCAGCATTCCAAACACTAAAAATGTGCTTTTGCGGCTACAAAAGCCAATAAGCTCCTTTTATAAGCATTTGCAAACACCACCTTAATAGAATAAAGAATTCCTGATATTCATTAGCAACAAAGATTGAAAATTATCATCTAAGAATCAATAGTTTTGGTATTTATTTATTTGAACGTAGATTAATACGTGCATGTATATTAGAACATAGATATAAACAGTGGAATTCGATTTATGGAAGTTAAGGGTGACTTGTTAGTTTTCCAATTTATATATATATATATATCCAGATAATAAAATAAAACAAAAAATTTTTTTACTTAAAAGGGTTAAATTAGTCTTTTCAAGTGGAAATACATGTAAATGTGAAGGAGGGAGGCAGTGAGCTATAAATTTCATAACACAGGGTTTTTTTGCCTCTTTTGTTTTCACAGGGGGGCTTTTTGCCTCTTTTGCATAACACATGGGTTTTTTTTGCTACTAGCTCAATCATTGATCCGGTTGTATTATTTAAGGGTGGTTGCAAAAGTGAAAGAAAAAAAAACAAAAAAAATTGTCACTTGTACTTAAAAGCAAAGTATATATATGGACCACTTAGTTCTTTCACTTTCGCTAAGAAATTTCACATGTAATTTTAGAAATTTTCTATTAATTTATTTGCTATATTTGATGACTGATTCATGATGATAATAATTACTATATATCTGGTGCTACATATTTAAATTAATTTCATCATAATATAAAACAGTTGCTTTAAACTAAGATAAATAGTTAGATGCACGCCCACAGAGGGTAGTAAATAAATAAAGAAAAGAAGCTATTTAGGATACGTTGTACTCCAAACTTTTACCTTAAACTTCAAATTTTAATTTTATAATTTAAGTTACAATATAGCATGGAAAAATTAAAATGCCTATTTAATACTGATAGTTATTGGCCCTTTTATTCAGTTACAATTTTTTAGTTCAACTAAAAAGTCATTTCTTTCGAGAAATGACTTGTACACCCCCTTGCTTGTTTTACATAATAAAAAGAAAAAGAGATTGTTGAAAAATTAGGGAATTTTTTAGTTTTGGTGCTTTGTTGTGACAGTTGTCCAGTTTTAGACCTCAATTATGACATTGTCCAATTTTAATCATCTATTTTGATTGTAACAAATGATCGATTTTAGTCACTTCATTCAATTTGAACTAGCTTGCAAACTTGTAAAACACCACATTGCATCCCAAAAAAATATTAAAAAATATTATATTGCATCATAAAAACTTTAAAGTTTTCAGGACCTCAATAAATTTAATAAATAATACATAATTTTTTTTCCTAAAAATATAAATCAAATGCTTGTTTCTTTCTTATTTTTAAGGGAGAATTACACAAACACCCCCTAAGGTATGGGCTAATTACACAGACACCCCCTCATGTTTGAGAAATTACACAAACACCCCCTATAGTATGCATCTCATTACACAAACACCCTTTGTAGTGTGTTTTTTCAATCGAATATACACACTTATGGTGTTGGATCATAATTTCAATAATGATGTGATGACTAACTTACAAAATCTTTCGAAATATACCTTATTTTTAATGTTTTTTTATTTTCTAAAACAGAATAAATGAGACTTATTTTCTATCGTTTTAGCAATTTTAGTTTATTTTTCATTGATTTTACAATATAAACGAGAGACGGAAATTTAAATTCAGCAAAACATAACAAATTGCGAAATTTTTTTTATCACAGGGGGTGTTTGTGTAATTTCCCAAACATGAGGGGGTGTCTGTGTAATTAGCCCATATCTTAGGGGGTGCTTGTGTAATTCTCCCTATTTTTAATTCCTATATTAATATACTTGTCATCACTGGTAATACTAATATTTCAGTGACTCCATGATTATGCGTTTTGACATCACAAACAAAATTTTAGGCAACACAGATTTGTTTTCCATAAATTTGCCCTTCTTTAACTACTCCGACCTCCTTCCTCTGGTTGGCGGCTCGGCTGGTAACCACACATCCGCTCGCCTTTTTGTTATAAATATACTTTTTGATAAAAATAAAGTAGGATTTCTTTTTTATTTTAATAGTATAAAAATTTATTGCATAATTTTCTTAACTTTAATATATATCTAAGTTTGAAAAATAAAACTCAATTTCTAAATTTGAAATTAATAAAAATGAATAAAGAAAATATATAAAGTGAACAAGCACCTGATTTATATTTTTAGAAAAAAATTATATATTATTTGTTGTATTCATTCAATTGTTGAAAAGATTAAAATCTTAGAATGCAATGTACTAAAAGAAACATTTTAGAGTGCAATCTTTTTGAGTTAATGGCAAAGTCAAACCACATATTGTAAATTTTTTTTATGGATTGCACCACAATTTATAATTACAAGCAAAACACATCATGGATTGTAACTCTTCTCTAAAGATGCACCATAAACACAAGTTATAGATTTTCTCAAGGTATTTTGGACGGTTCAAATTTTACAAAATTAATTTTTGTAATTTGCACGGCCACAAAATCGCCCGTCACACTCACAAGTATTTTTCTTCCAACTTCACATTTTTTCTTAAAAAAAAAAAAAAAAAAAACTAAAAACTGAAATGAAAAGAAAAGAAACAAACAAACAGCATCCCTAATAAAAGAGCCGCCGCGATTTGTAACAGCAGTAGCAAATTGCATGTATCCTGATTCTATAAAATTTGTTGATTTTCTGTAACCCACACAAAATCAGAAACTACCAAGATAAAAACTTCCAGCTTGTAACAAAAAAATAAGAGACATAAATATCAAAATAACAGCATAAAATGGTGTTACGGGATTCTCTTACCATCAAAATAACATCATAGAACTCCAATTTGCTGTTTCGTTATTTAGGGATGTTTCGTTTATTTTTTGAGGGACCGATGTTGTTTAGTTTTTTTTTTTTTTTTTTTTTTTTTTTTTTTTTTTTTTTTATTTGCTGATTCAATTTTCAAGTTTTTTTTTTTTTTAAACAACCTGACTTTCGAAGAAAAACGTTTGAGTGTGAAGTTAGATTTTTAAATGGTGCGAATTGCAAAAAGTAATTTAGTAATATTTGAACTGTCCAAAATACCTTAAAATATATTACAAATTGTGTTTGTGGTGCAACAACTTGAGAGAACAGTTACAATTTATAGTGTGTTTTACTTGTAATTATAATTTATGGTGTAATTCGCAAAAAGCTTATAATTTTCGTACAATTAGCTGAGGACAAGTTTGGTTACCAAATTACTCAATTGGAAATTAGAAGACTCCAATTACACGTGGACAGATAACATATTTTAGGTTTGGTAGTACTAATTTGTTATGACCTCAATAACTTATTTAAAAATTGGTTCAGTTGATTGGTCGGCTCTAAAGGCACTGAAATATCTAATTCCCCAATAGATTTTATTAGGGGTGGCAAAATAGATCTGGATCCATGGATCCAACCGGATCCGTTGTGGATCCATTGGATCCGGTCCACCCAGGATCCACCATGGATCCGAAACCAAGTTGATTCGGTGGATCCAAGGTGGACCTGGATCCAATGCGGATCCGGGAGGATCTGGGTCGATCCGTGAGTGGATCCGGCTAGATCCAATCATGGATCTCGGGGGATCCGTGAGTGGATCCGGATGGATCCACATTTGGATCCATGTGGATCCATCCAAGTCAATGTCTAGATCTAATTCAATTTAAAGCAATTTTTGCCATTTAGCTTTTTATTCGCGCCACTATCTCATTGTCTTTATGCATTTGTACACTTTTAAAATATAACTTTATTTTACTATGAATTTAGTTTTTTAATTACGCAAAATAATTTGACAACGTATAACTATTCATTATGAGAAGAAGATCTCGTGCTTTAATTTGGTAACTATCAATTGAAGTTAAAGATATGTACAATCTATGGTTGATTGGCATTTTTATTCTCATTATTAAATTTTATAATTTTGTAATCTTTAACCTCAATTTTTAAAGAGGCAAAAATTATTCTTAATCATATAAAAAGAATTTAGATAATATTTCTTATACTTAATCAAAAGCTCGAGAAAGTCTTCCAAATACCACAACTCAACTTCATTAAAAACATTACAAAAAATAATATTTCTTTTGTTATAGAAGTATTCATGATTTGTATATTTTTCTCAAATATATATATATATATATATAAATAAATTTTTTATGTGTATACATATATATTTTTAGTAAATACATCTCAAAAGAGCATTACATATTTTAAAATTAAAAGAAAAAGTTAACTTATGTGAAACACTAGCTTGCACATTTATATCGTAATGTAGTTGAGTGTTAAATTATAATTTTTTTTTTTCTTTCTAAGCGTCCAATATCTTGTTAATTAAGAACTAAGAATAATGATATATATTATTAACTTTAAGGTGGTGGGATAGATTGGTGGATGGGAAAATTGGGTTGAGTAGAAGTTGATTTGGTGGATTAGATGGATCTACCAAGATGGATCCACTTGGATCTGAAAATGGATCCGACAATGGATCCGCGGTGGATCCACAAATGGATCCGGTCGAATCCATGATTGGATCCAAAAATAATACTACTTAGATCCGCGGATCCACATGGATCCGGATCCGGATCCGGTCCAAGTGGATCCATTTGAGATCCACCCATATGGATCCGATTGGATCCAAATCCTAATGAATCGGATCCACATGGATTTAGACTTGGATCCGGTCCGATTGATCCATTTGCCACTCCAACTACCAATTTCTAATTGGAGAATTAGTGTCCATGTAGGCCACGTCAGAACCAAGTGTAATTGGACATAAACAATTACACCAATCAATGCAATAACACCTCCAATTTGGTATTTTATCTGCCTTAATTTATATAACCAAACTCGTCCTCAATGTTTTTGTTGCATTATGTCCATATTAAGAAAAAAAGAATCAAAATTATTTATCTTCCCAATTTCTATTTAAACTTTGAGATTACATATTTTTAAACTCTTTGGCGCCATTTTTCAAATCTCCCTCTCTTCACACACACACACAAACAATGCGTCGGTCCGGTAGTGAGTTAGCAAGCACAATAAGCCGCGCCCTGATCACCGCCTCCAACCAAACACTCCCTTTTCGGCCATGGTCTCCGTCGTTGGACCAAACCCTCCACCGCCTCGGCTGCCGCAGCTCACTCACTCCCGAGCTCGTCGCGCGAGTCATCGACCCATTCCTCCTCCACCACCACTCCCTCGCCTTCGGTTTCTTCAACTGGGCATCGCAACAACCCGGATTCCGCCACACCTCCGCCACGTACCACTCCATCCTCAAGTCCCTCTCCGTTTCCCGCCAATTCAACGCCATTGATAAGCTCCTGAAGCAGATTAGAGTTTGCAAGGTTGTCGTTGATCCTATCGTTTATCGTTCCGTTATTAGCGCTCTACTTGCTGGAAAGAAGACCCATTTGGCATTCTCGGTTTTCTGCGAAGTGGGTTCGGTTGTGGGAGCTGGGACGTGTAACTCGCTTCTAGCGGCTTTGGCGGCTGATGGGAATATGAGGAGTGCGGGGAAGGTGTTTGATGAAATGGTCGAGAGAGGTGTTCGGTTGAGTACTCTTGGGTTTGGGGTTTTTATGTGGTGGGTTTGCAGGAAGAAGGATGTGAGTGAGATTTTGAGTTTGTTGGATGGTGTTAGGAGGGTTGATTTCTCGGGGATTGATGGGTCGATTGTGGCGCTTTTGGTTGTTCATGGGTTGTGTGCTGAGGGTCGAGGGGAGGACGCGATATGTGTGTTGGAAGAGTTGAGGGTAAGAGAGTGTAAGCCTGATTTTATGGCGTACAGGATTGTTGCTGAGACTTCGCGTAAGATGGGAAATGTGGTTCATGTGGAGATGATTTTGAAAAGGAAGCGTAAGTTAGGGGTGGCACCGAGGACAGATGATTATAGGGAGTTTATTTTTCAACTGGTTAAAGAGAGGCTAACGTATGAAGCAAGAGAACTGGGTGAAGTTATTGTGAGTGGGAATTTTCCGATTGAAGATGATGTTTTGAATGTGTTGATAGGATCTGTATCTACTATTGATCCTCTGCTAGCTGTCTCTTTTCTGAAATTTATGTTGGAGAAAGAAAGATTTCCAACTCTACTTACTCTGATCAACTTGAGTGAAAATCTTTGTAAGCATGAAAAATCAGACGATTTGGTTGAAGTTTTTGAACTCTTGTCAACAAAAGAATACTTCGGGAATCTTGAAAGTTACAATGTCATGATCTCCTTCTTGTGCAAGGCTGGGAGAGTTAAAGAAGGTTATGCGGTGCTTCAGGAGATGAAGAAGAAAGGTCTGGCGCCAGATGTTTCGTCTTACAATTCTCTTCTCGAAGCTTGCTGCAGGGAAGATCTGGTTCGCCCTGCAAAAAGACTGTGGGATGAGATGTTTGCAAGTGGTTGCTGTGGAAATTTGGAGAGTTACAATATCCTTATTCAAAAATTTTCTGAAGTAAGCCAAGTTGAAGATGCTTGCCACTTGTTCTACCACATGATCGAGAAAGGCTTAGAACCAGATGCGGCTATATACTCATCCCTCCTTGAAGGCCTTTGCCGGGTAAAAGATCTGGAAATGGCGCTTGCGATCTTCAACAGGTCCATTGAACAAGATGCAACACTTGCAAACATCTTACTGAGTACATTTATTCTCTGCCTCTGTAAAGAAGGTGACACTTAGACTCATCTAAAACATCTAATGCTTACATTCTTGACACATTTGTACTGGTTAAAAGTTTCAAACTTTTGTTTATTTCTTCAACCAGGAAGTTTAGCTGATATATTTTTTCTTGGCAGGTTTTCTCCATCCAGCTTCCAAATTACTGCGCGGGTTCACCTGTGATAAAGGATATTTGGAGTCCCATTTGACTTTTCTGAAATTCTTGGCTGATATTGAGGAGAATTCGTTGGCCACTGAACACATAAAATGGGTCGCTGATCAATCTCAAATGCTATTACATGCTATTCAAATTGACTTATTAGCATCAGTGTCATCTTCATCAAAACCAGGTCCAGTATTGTGGTTGCTGGAACAATTGGTCCAATTCTCTCATAATATGCGTACCTGATGATTTTTTGCTCAATGATCATGAACTCCACTTTTATATGGTTCATGGGGATCTCGAGAAATGTGAAAAGAAGTGGCTGGTTAAGTCTACCAAAGGGTAAAGTACATTTTTCCTTAATAAAAACGAGATTGTGGTTTAAGCATGATTTCACATGATTCTTCCTTATGAAAACAATCCAATATGTTGCTTGACTCAGAGCTGGCTGGAGCCAGAAAAATGTTTTTCAATTATGGTCTCGTTGTGCTCGGAGTTTGGAGATAATCAGAACAAATGTTTACTTGTATCAAATTTTGATCCTTTAATTAACAAAGAGAAAAGGATTCCTTTATTGCTTAGATGGTTTGGTTCTTTATATACTCTTTTTGCAAATAATAATTCCTGGGAATCCTAAATTTGTTCTTTTCAATAAAAATAATTCCATCATACTCCAACCACTGGGCTAATCCTGTATTGCAGTCCTCTCCAACCACTGGGCTAATCCTCTTATCCCATGCATAAATGATGTCTGCGGAAGCCATATATCCAAATCCATGGTCATGTTTGGTGCAGAACCGAGTATGCTTTAACTTCAGCAAGAATGTACTGTACACATGTGCCAAAAATCATAACAAGTTTCCTTGAACTTAAATAGCAACCGGAAAGAAAAATTTGAAATTTCAGTGTATAAACGTTTTCTAATTATCTTGATAGTGAATTATTTGTCTTAGATCTCTAAAACCTTTCAATACATGATCATGATTTTGTCCTTTCATTCACCCGAAGGTATAAATTAATAGCGAAATTGTTTTTCCTTTTTTTGATTCTTACAAGGTGAGAAAAACACTTAGAGATCTTGAAGCATTTTCTGCATGTAATATCTCATATTAACAGTATCGTCAGCGTGAAGTATGGAAAATATTGTATGTTAAATACATTATCCATCTGTAGTTACTGAAAAAGAACGTTATTATTGAGTTATATGTAAACCACCTTTCTTAATAGAGTTCTAAATTTATTTTTCAATTTCTTATGAATCTTGATTTCATTTTGAAGTGGGTCTCCAACCAACAACTTTTGATTAATGAAGTGAGTGTTAGTTATCCTAGCTTTAAGATCTGAAAGTGATCACGAAAGAAACCAGAAAATATTGCTCTCTTAGTATTCGTAGAATACATTGTTGGATTCTCCTTTTCTTGACGTCAAAAAAATGAGAAGTTTGCTGGTAAGGACAAAAAGGGAAGCGAACAAACTAATGGGGCAAAATCAGTAAAAGATGAAGCGTCAATTGGAGATATCAAGGAAACATTTATCAAAGCTACTTTAGGCTCTTTATCCCCTTCCACAACTGAGTTAAATAGTAAATGGGGAATCTTTGGGAAATCCTGTCCTTCACAAGCCATGTATGGTGGATGAAGTTCATCTCTGAAGATTCGGTGGCTTATTGGTAAGTGATCGATCCTGCTCCATCAAGGAAAATCATTAGTACTTTGTTGGTCATTTGATGACTACTTTGGGATGAAGGAAGATGGAGATGTTCATCGCTGTGTTGTTGCCAGCATTACAGTGAAACCTCCTGTTCGTGAAGTTTCGAGTATTCTCACAGCTTCTGACTTCCTGAGTGAGTGATGCAATCCTTATTTGGGTACTTGCCTAAAAGTATATAAACGTTTGAATCCATAACTTCTTTTCCATCAGAGAAGTTTTTTTTTTTTTGTGCATAACTTAAAAGCTTCTTGAAATACTATGGAAGATTCTGCTCTTGCAAGCACTAATATGGATGATTGAAAGATGACACACAGAATATTCAATCATTTTTAGACTTTATCCTATGTTAATTTACTTGAATGGGGTTCTTAAGTTGAAGTGTTATTATATTTTTTCATTCTGAAACTACTGCAGGATAGTTCCAAAGCTAGCTATCAGCAAGGTTTTAGCTCGAGAAAACGATAAAGTCGCATTCTCCAGGCGCTACTAATATATTTAAGTTCCTGTAGAGTGTGGTTTTACTTTGCTACTTGACTAGAATTAAGGACGCTCATGAAACTTGCTCCAAAGTTAGGTATATATGTTATTGCTGATTTTCTGATATTAATATTGAAGTCTCATTTTGTTGCTTAGTACAGGAGGTTCAAATTTGTGTAGGAGGTCACAAGTTGAACTAAAAACACCTCTGCTACGGCTTTTTTCTTTTTTTCTTTTTATTTAATACTTCCAAAATTATTAAGGCATAAAAAAAGTAATTCTGTTAGTTATGTAGCACAAGCCTGATCACAGCCGACACTCTTTTGCTTTAGTTTTTGCTCAATTAAGTGAAAAATAAAGTTCCAACAAGTTGAAGACCTTCAGTTTCATCAAATTAAGAGCCTTTGATTCAGTAGATTTCTTGGAGATCTCTAAATTAATATCTATTTCCAAGCGTACTGGTTTTCTAAGAATTTAACTTGTGAGTTTCTGCTAATTTAGTTTATTTTGCTCTCTTCTGAATAATTCGTGTCTGATCACTTGCAAGAAACTTGGTGGATCTTGTTCATAATAGTTACTGTACGTTTCAAAATCAGAAATAACTTATACATTGATTCTACACGAAGGATGCAATGGGCTACTCTATATGGTTCTCCATGCACGTGTTGTCCTCGACTCACGCAAACATCTTGAACAAGAAATTAGCATTGAGCAGGTTGAGCGAAACTTTGATTTTGGGGCCAATAGATTCCGGAAAAATTAAGGAAGTCATCGTACATTGTTAAAGTATTCTGTGGAGTCAAAAATGCGTTAAATCTCCTTTCTTTGCAAAGCTATTATGGAAGAGGTTTGAATCCATCACTGAGGTTCATGGGGGCCATGAATTACACACCGCTGAAGTTTTTTCCTTGCATATGCGATAATCCAATATTCTTCATGCAATAATCAACATATACATTGGAAGATACCATGTTGCCAGTGCTTTATGGTAAACATGCTAAGTTCTGCAGTCAATTTTTCTCTTTGAGACCCTTACCTTGAACCACCTCACCCTGCCCCTCACCCCAAAAATAAGGTAACTCTTATGGTTTGTTCATACTTTCTGACGTTGCTTTGAGAAGAATATAACGTAGATTAGTGGCTAAACGTGAATTGCACCAAACACAAGTGTTACCAACACCTGTGCAAGTCGCACTGGTAATCTTGTTGGATAATATAGTGCTGACCATGATACTACATGGTCTTGCTCTATTCCTTTTCTGTACTTTGACCATACTGTTTCCGTTCAAAGATAAAAAGTCTAGCTCTAATAGGCTTACACATACATATGATATGTCTCCAAATATCGCTATCTGGAGGCGTTCTTTTGCAAATGCAACAACAATTCATACATGCAGAATCCATATTAAAGTACCATATAACTAAAGTCATGGATTTGATCCAAACACTTGGACAAATCTTCTGTGAAAATCCAGAATAGATCTGGATATGTTCAACTCTATTTTTCTTATTATTTATTCATCTTGCTAAAAGAACTGCATGAAAATTTTATGTTACCTGACAGGTAGAAAGAGATTTTACGCGTAATTTTTGTTTCGAGTTACTTTAAGATCTTTCTAATGGCCACAATGGTATGTTTCCTTCTAGAACTTGGTGTACCTTACGCAATTTAAGCACTACTTTTTGATAACTTACTCCCAAGGTTATGGCAACTCCTACTCTTCTGCTACCAGGGCTATCATTTGTTTTAGAACCATGTTTTGGCTTTTGGTTGAACTAATAGCTATGCTATATTGTGTAATCGAAACTTTTTTAATACTTCTCAGTTTGTAGGTCTGGGAAATATCTTCCTCTGTGATATTCGTCATTGACTTGTTTGTCTTGTCATCAAATATTGTGGATTTAAAAGGTGAGCATAAAGTTTTGATACATGTTACATGCTTCTACCATTATTGACAGGGGACTGATGGCATCAGGTTTAGTTTTTGTCACTAAGTTTTCCTGTTTCGACCCATCAACTGCATAAAGTATAATTATGACTTGAAATGTATAACTTTCTGGTGACTTGAAGTTGCTTAATGGCTGCATGACAACACTAGCTATATTTTATGAAAATGCGTCAGAGCACCCTCTTTATTTGATGCATAAAATATCATAGTTTATTATTAACTTAAAAAGATGAAAAGAGGATACTCCTTTTCTTTTTCTTCTACATTGGTGGTTGCAGACAACCTCGGTTTCCTCTTGATTTAGAAGAAAAGATACAGTAGGATTTATTTTTTCTTTGTCGCGGCACACTCAATATTTCTTTGGTTGGCATCATGACCAAAAGATCCATACAGTCAAAATAATAAGTACGTGAAAGTCTATAGTGTGTCCCACACGGAGGTTGACAAATAATTTTCAGGAGATCCTCTGTATATTAACTATTCAGTGACATATTCACAGTTAAGAGTGTTCTATGCTTAAAAGCTACAAACAACTATATGCTTGTAGAATGCTCTGCAATTTGGCTTTAAGATGGTTAAGGTAGTAGTTGGTTCCATGTTGTTCGCTTCATCTTTGGCATAACTTCGGGTTTATTGATTCACATCATCTATAGAACTGCTAAAACGTAGCATAGACGGACTTATCTTGCATTAAAAGCGGGAACTGCCGGATTTTTTGTGATCACTCTATGGTGTCATATCTTGTATCTTAGCCTATATGTTTATTGAATACTGGAGACAGTTGCATAAGAGGTGATATTGTTGCTTAACGTGCCAATTCATTGTAGTGTGTTTGGCCAATGTAAATGCTTAGAGATGTAATGTTTTCTAAACATAGGCTGATACTGTGCATTTTCTTTTGTGAAATCTGCATCTTAGCTGTATTTTTGCTGATTAGGCGTTATATCTTCTGCTCATTATGTAGGGTCTGAAACGCATACTGCTAGACATGAAATAAGAATATAGTTGAAAATCACTAGTCTCTTAACTATATCACAATCATAGATTAAAAGTTCTATTTTGTCGTATGTTTCACTCTGCTAAATAACAGAAGTTTTTAATGCAAATTTTTCGAGAGCTTTGTGAAGTGTTAGGAAAAAATTAAAGAAGTAGTTGTTGCAATGAATTTGGAGAACATCTTAAGTTTCTTTTCTGCTGAGTCAAAAATGGAAATGATTCGGTATTTTTTGTGGAAACTTTTAGAAACTTGGATCCATGATCATCATATGAAAGCAAATGTTATTCAGGTAGCCTCAAATGAGCATGAGCATGAGCATGAGCATGTTATTTCATTTGAATGGTTTATAATCATGTAGCTACTAATTTTTAGATGGGATCACCACTAATGAGAAAATCAGATTTGCCACTTAGTGCTTGGTTACTATAATCTTGCTATTTTATATCTGCTGATTGACTATCTTCTGAAGAAGCAGTGATCACAGACTCGGTGATATTGAGATGCTTGGCTGTTGGTATCTTAGCACATTTTCCTAAACTTATTGCGAGTTGTGGGTTTATCCTCCAAAAGCTAATTCAGCCAAATGAATCAATGACTTGAGAGCTGTGGCCTCGACACGCAAAAATAATGGTTTTTCACTCTTGTGTAAAGAAATCAAGAAGGTTCTTCCATTTTGAGGTATAGATGAGCCTGTGTTTTTCATATTGGAGAAAAGCTCTATTCACTCATCATTTTAACAAATTCAACAACTAGTTCTTTGGTTGTCAGTGTTGAAAGGCATTTTTTTTTTTCGTGAAGTGGGGTGATGGCTCATGATGATCTGATTAACATTGAAGGTAATTCTTTCAGTAGATCTTTGTTGATAATCTTTTTTTTTTCTTTAATAAGATATTGATAATCAAATAATCAAAGATGAGATGATGTGTCTGATGGCCCATGAAGTGATCTGATTAAGGAAAAAACATTTAATGCAACACTAAGGAAAAATTATTTTATGCAAGTGTTGCATTTTGTTTGTTGTAACAACGGTTTGACATGTGGGAATTTGCAATATTGTTCAATGTCAATGCTCTTCCATTGGATATGAATTTATAAATATATATATATAAGTTTTCAAGAGTGAGTAAGAAAAGATCATAGGCACGGGGGATATACAGTCACAGATCCGGTTACGATTTACATTCTTGGATAAGTTTTCTTGAATAGAACCAACAAAAACTAGTTGAACTTGAAATTAAAATTTTGTAGATAATTTATACCCCAAAAAATGGATTAAAATCTGGATGAGATTTAGATTTAGTTAATAATATGTGTGTGCGCGTGTATATATGTTGTTAAAAGGAAGGAAAAGCAAAGGTTTTCATGATTATGATAAATTGATTAATATTGTTTAATCACTCAAACGTAAAGTTCATTAGTTTGAAAAATTCTAGTGCGGATCAAATTCTTTCATATCATGTAAATTATTTGGACTGACATATATTTGTGTGTGTATTTATACTTCAAAATAACACGATAAAAAACCTCTATTATATTTTTATTAGCAAAACACCCTGGTATTATTATTAGATTAAACGTACATTGCACCCAAGTACAATTTTGGCATTTACCCTTCGAGAAATAACTTTAAGACCCTCAGCAGTCACGATTTGAAAATTCATGTTTGGAAAATTTTTGGATTTTTGAAAGCAGAATAATCCTAAGTCTCAATTTGGTTGGCAAGAAAATCAGTGTTCTTAAAATCGGATCGGTCACCGAACCGGTGGCCTTACTGGTTACTGGTTTTATCGGTCGAATCGGTTTAACCACTGGTCGAACCGGTATTAAAAAAAAATCAATCATATTCTTCAACCAACCCCCACCGCCCTGTTCTCCACCCCGCCGCCACAATACTCCTCCAAAATCGCAGACAAAGACACCTTCCACTGTTCCACCGAGCTAACCTTCTCGAAGGATCCGAGGGAGAATTCAGATTTGAGTTCGTGTGTGTGTTATGAACTTGCCAATGGTGTAGCTATTTTTTGAATATTTTTCTGTAAGAAGAAGGAAATATGAGCTAAAGAAGAAAAGCTGTGAGAAAAAGAGAGAGAACAAAGTGACAGTGAGAGAGAAGAGAGACACGATAATTCTGAATTGCATAAAAATGATCTCAAATCCCAGGCGAATCATTACATAACAAACTCTGACACCTTTTCTTTGGGTATTGGAATAAAAACTAAAACAACATCTTCTAAAAATTGAAATAAGCTAAGGCAAAAAGTCAAAATAGGACTTTAAGTCAGCACATCCAAAACGCCACCGTCCATTACAAAATAAAAAGTGTAAACACGTTTTAATTATAAACTTACGACTCTTACTAACAAAACCAAAATCAGACTCCAAAAAATCCCCAAATTCGTTCAGCAAGCCCTAATCCCAATCCACTTCGCACAACAGTGTGAGACGCGGAGGAGATCTACGAGCGGCGGGGATCGTAGGCGCGGTGGTGGAGGCGATGAATTGAAAACCTAGGCTCTGGTTTGGAATTGAAAACCTAGCGGAGGTGGAGGCGATGAATTAAACTTTTTTTTTTTTTTTTTTAATTTTAGGGAAGAAACGGTCCAAACCGCCAAAACCGGCCACCGGTTCCCGGTTTTGGTCCGGTTTTGGCCGGTTTTTTCCGTGCCGGTTTGTAACCGGCCCAAAACACCAAACCAGACCGGAACATAGGCCGGTCACCGGTCGAACCGGTTCAACCGGCCGGTCCGGTCCGGTTTCAATAACACTGAAGAAAATGGGGAAAGGACAAAGTGTTTGGAAACACAAGAATTTTCTAGAAAAAAAAAAAAAGAATTTCAGAAAAAATATAGGAAATTCTTTTCTTAACTAAAAAAAGTAAATAGGATCATGAAATCTTTCTTAATCCTATCTTCATATTCACTCCTAAAAAATAGGAAAGAAAATTTCAACAAACACCAACCTGTCTTTTTTGTGGTCTCTCACGTAATATGTGGGCAAAAAATTGTCAAAATTCATATTTTTTCACCAATATAAAACGGAAAACTCCTATTCAAAATATTAATGGTATCTCCAAAGAACTTTTGTTTTTTATAATTTCACACATAGACTTGCACACACACACACACACACACACACACACACATATATATATATATATATGTGTGTGTGTGTGTGTATATATATAATGTTTATTTATATTTTTGTTGTATTATATAATAATTATTCTTTCTCTTATCGAACCATCTATCACAATATTCTTTCATCTTAAACGTATTAATAACACTTCTGAGTTTAAAAAAGAGTTTAATTAAATTAACTATGAATTTCATAAATTTAATTATTTTAAGGCTGTAGAGGACATAAAAAAAAAGAAATATTCAAAAATAGTTCATAGCTTAATGGAATGTCTTTGATTTAAGACGTTCTTTTGCCACAAGATTTAAGTTTTTAAATGAAATAATTTTTTTCATAATTCAAAACGATGCTAATTGCAGAAAAACATTTAGTGCACCATTTTGTTGGAAAATTTAAAATGATGCCAAACATATGAAAAACATAGAAAAATTTTATTTTCCATAAAGATTTTCCTGGAAGATCTTATCTTCCAACATTTATCCTTATTTATTTTTCTTTTTCCCATTTTCCGAGAAATCAAACTGAGCATAAAGGTAAACAAAAATTCAGGCCGCCCATAGTGAGGTGCATGTGTTGATATCTCGCTCCTTTAGTATACTTAATTCTGACATTGTTTGCAACCATTTCTAGGTATTTTGAAATTTATAAGAGATATCAACCATATGTTCTATTATCATATTTATATTTCACTAGATTGAATGTTGAAACTTTTCTGAAGAACTTGCACAAATCATAGTGAAAAGTGAAAACCATTCGTCTAAGACTATTCTTTTTTTTTTTTGGTAATTATTCGTCTAAGACTATTCGGACTAATTCTTCAACCAAATAAAATTTTCAAATCTCACTAGCTTTTACCAACGACTCTACTTTCAAAATATGCTTTTCCAACTGATCGGCGACGATTCTGGACTTCACGTTCAAGTTCAAATCAAAAGAAAATAGACGTGTCGCTAAGATTTAAAGTTCAAAAAGTATAGTTGGAATGTTTTCCACGGTTGGTTTTTAACTATTGATCAAACAAGGCGCGTGGAGAGAAAAGAAAATCTACAAAAGGCAATAGGTGACATGCTACTTATCCAATCAATATGCTAGTGTCATTGTAGGCACCTATAAATGGCTTATGATAAGTTCTTTGTGTTTAATTTCTTTCTAGACCTTACTATTATTAATTATATATATAGTAGGATTGCAGCCACATGTGAATAATGTGATGTAGAACCCTACAAGCTTGATCCTTGAGAGATGTATACTTACAAAATATTATATGCAGATTTGGTGCTCGTGTACAGAATATGTGACTGAAGTTATATATTTATGTTAATATCCGATATCTTTTATCGTTTACAGTAGAAAATAGTTGAAATTCGAGAATTTTAATTAGGACTAAATATTATTCTTCTTTCTATGAAATGTTGTCTTTTTAAAAGCTAAGTTTATAACAATGCTAATATTTTATTAATGTATATATCGTTTGCACCAGAGCCATTAAGAATCTGGGCCCATCACCAACAAGATAAAAACAAAATAAGAGAAAACATACAGTCAAATAAGAGAAAACATACAGTCAACGAGAAATATAGTTGCATCATGTGATTAAAACATTGAAAGTGTCTTTAATTAAGGACTAGTATGCATACTTTTGTGCTAAAGAACAACTCAAGATAAGAGAGAACTTGTTATTCTCTTGACAGAGAATATATGCTTTAAACTAAATTCCAATTAACTTTTGTCCTCTTAAGAGTAATGACAACCAAACGTTTGTTCAAATAATTGGTTGGTTATCAAGCTGATCATAAATTCTTTTGAAAATGATTGCAGAAGTAGACCCAAGTCCGAGTCCGAGCATCTCTTACGTCGGGCACATGCATGTATGTATAGATATAGAGAGAGAGACATATCTCTCCCAATGTTTTAAGAGTATGTAACCAAATCAAACAATTAGATAAATAAGATTTTTAAACAGATATCTACTTATAGCCAATAAGCCGCGCGACAAGTCTGCTTTTTTCCATTTTACTTATTTATCCTGCTCGTTTTTTTACAGAACGAGAGGAGCCAAATTATCGGTTAATATAGTGCTAATATCATTCTTAGTGGTATATCACCAACAATCGGGAACCCAATAAATAACACTGAGTTTCATCAATATAAATAAATTAATAAATAACGCCGACGTTTTATTCAATTAAATGTTTGTTTTCTCCTTATATAATTTTGATGTCCTGAACTAAAAATGGTAGTATGTCCAACCACAATTATTTGCAAGGAGATAAATATTCTTCCTTCCTTGACAATTAATATTCTGAACTGTTAATAAACTACGAATTAGATAATAATATTATTGCTAGAGTATATTTACAGTGCTGCATGGGTAGAACAATTTATCTTAAACATGTCTTCATCTGACGTAAATAAGTAGGGGTCGGAAGTAATTATTAAAATTTATAATAAAAGCTTAATTTCGGTAAATAAGAAAGTTGGCTTGCGGCCTTACATATCTAGGAAAAGTCCTTGTAGTTCTCATTAATTGGAATATTTTCAAACACATAGTGTCATTAGAATTCAGGCTGGAGAAAAAAGGATACCGGTGCGTAGGGCATTTATCATAAGTAGTCCTATAAGTTGGTCCCTTGCTATTTTTAGTTATTTATGTTGCCTTGATCAGATTTTAAATTTAGTCTTACAAATTACGTTTCCGTATCAATGTTGACAATCCTCTTTCCATATTTCCATTAGTTCCTTGAGGGACCAATTAAATCTTCGGCCGAGAAGATAGCAGAATAAATGTTTGCCGTGCACATCATAAAACATTTAATTAAGTCGGGATATCAACATAAACCTCCTCTGGTTTTAAAAATCAGCACAAAACATCCTTTAGTTTCATAAACTCTGCATAAAATTTCTTCCATTAAGTTTTATGTAACTTCATTAGTTATTTTTATTAAGTGACCATTAATGCCCTTACTTCACTATTTATAAATACAGATTATGTAAATTTCAAAAAAAAAAAATTATGCATAATTTTTTTGGTTTAATAAAAGAAATTATGTACATTATTTTTAAAATAAATGATTTAAAATCGGGATTCTGTGCATGTTTTTCAAACCACATGGCGGTTTTCTACAGGTTCCCAAACCACAAGGGAGTTTTATGCTAAAGTTCTAATGATAAAAATGACTTTTTAAAGTAGAAAAAATACACAAAAATCAAGCATACTCTCGCATAGAGCGAGTGTACACTACACTATAACGGAGTTGGATGGAAAGGGGATTCTTTGCAGGGTTTCTGAAATCACAAAAGGCTTTTGTGCAGAATTTTTGAAACCTCAAGGGGGTTCTAGACAAGTATCAAATCATAAGGGGGTTTCGTGCAGGTTTTTGCATGGGGGTTTATGCATTTTCCACAATTAAGTCGGTGTAAAAAAAGTTGGGGTGTGTAGGGAGGGCGTGTTCTACTTTTTCATTCGTTGTATTTTATTCAGCTGCTATACACGGGTGTCAAATGTATTTTCTTAACCATGTGGCACTTTAGTACTCTTTCTTCTGTATGTTTTTAATATATGTCGAGGAATATTGAGAATTTGATAGCACCACTTATAGATATACAAATGCAATCAAACTAAATCCCCACCAAAGAACTACGAAATGTTTAATTCTCCTTCGAGGATACGTAGACATCTTGAAAATAACCATAGTTTAGTTGTAAATCACATAAATCTGCTGGCCTCGTGCTCGATCGTCATGCCTCCTGTTTAGGGCGTTTTCATTATATAAATTCTTTTTGGGTGCAAGGCGAACTCCAAATCGGATTATTCTCGCTAATGGTCCTCCGAGCAAACTTTGCATCATCAATTAGCGAACGCTTACATATTTGAGTCACGGTAAATTTTAAGTAAGTTGAAGAAAACATAAAAGATGTAGTTGTTTCTATAATTCTTTGCAAACTATATTGAAGTCTAATCTAAAACCCACGATGTTTTAAAGTAGTATATATTTTGGAACATTAGCAAACACTTACAATTTTTAGTTAAATCAACTTTAAGTAACTTAAAAAGAACATAAAAATGTAGTTGTTTCTATAATTTTTTGCAAACCATATTGAATCTATCTAACACCCGCGTGGAATTTTTTTCAGGAGCATACTTGTTAGAAATGCAAAAATGGTCATGCAACATTAACGGTGTGGGGAAATTGGTCCTACATAAACATGTACATGAATGGAGTGACGATTGTGAACTCTCTAGTAATTAAAGGGTGTTGGATTTAGAATAAGTGACGATTTTGATATTTCCGATTTTTGACAGTCATGAGGAATTTTTTTTATTTTTTTTAGAATAAGGGATATTTTTTGCGTATTTTTTTCCTGACATACTATAGTAAAATTTCACGCAGCAAATTAATGATTAGAAGTTGAATGACTGAATATTACAGAGGTTTATCTTCATCTCAAGTTTCTGAATCAGAAAAGTAAAATCTAAGCTACCTGAAGAAATCTATTTATAGCTAGTAAGAGGAAAACACTCCAAGGGCTCTTTCCTAAGTAACAAAATGGGTAATTTAAATACATAAGAACGCATTATACAAGCGTGTTTTTGCTCTGTTGAATATGGTCTAACATTATATCTTTAATAATACCACGTTCTCTCTTTAACAAGACGTTTTATGAACAAATAGAATGGTCCTAAGTTTCTTGTATATATGCAACGAGATTCAATGATCTGTCTGTCCTATATATAATGGTCCGTGTTAACACATATCAAACATCACCTGGAAACTATTTTGAGGTAATACTATATAAACAATATACCTGTCTCCCTTAACTAGATATTTTAACTAGAAGAGGTACTAATTCTTTTTCTAAAAAAAAAGTTATCTGTTCTCCACTGGAATCTTTAACCCCCAAAAAGTATCTTCAAATAGCTAGAGGAACGATTCGGTTACGTGAAATTCAAAATGTCTTTACTAAATTAAGACACTAATTACCACTAAGCAATTTATCTTGCCTCCCTACTTTTTTATCTGTTCTCAACTGAGTTTCTTACATAATTTTCGTAAGAAACATTAATACCAATCAACACAATAATGATAACAAAATCATGCATCTCGGACCTTCTAATATATTGGCGTATACGGTCACGTTGCTTCATTTTAATTGGAACAACACTACAAAAGGAACGTTTTATTAAAAAATTCCTGCTGATACCTTCCAAACCAACCATAGATATATATGGAGGAGGGTAGATATGGTATTCATTGCATGCTCTTTCACCATTAACTTTTACCTTTTACCTATAAGATATTAAGTTTAATTATTAATAAATAATATGAATCTAACAATTAGGTTTGGTGATTCCCCCAATATCAAGAGTGCGTAGGAAAAGACACTTTTCTCACTGCATCCCTACATACGTATCGTCAAAGTGCAGGTGATATCAACAAAAGTCCGTGGTTTGGAAAATATGCACGAAATCTAAGTGATTTGTAAATTGTTTAAAATCCTCTTGTAATTTAAATATTTTGCATACATTCAAGTCTATTAAATTTCAAGTATTTGTTTTTATTTTTAATGACTATATAGTTCTTACTTTACTTTTTAGATGTATTTTGTTAAGAAAAAGTTAAAGATAACTTTTTTTGACGTTTTAGACTTGTAAGAGTGAATAAAAAATCATTATAAATAAACAAGAGGAGGATTCCAGGCTTGCCAAACCATAGGATTGTCTTGTAAGACGTTTCAATCCACATGGGGTTCTAAAGTTATTAGTTATGGAAAAAAGTAAGATACCCTGTCCTTTAGATCGAGTGTAGGTCACTTGATAATATGAATTTGGATTTAGAATAGATTTTGTGTAAAATTTATATATATATATATATATATATATATAAAAAAAAAAAAAAAAAAAAAAAACACACTATCCTTCAGATCGAGTGTAGGTCACTTGCTAATGAATTTGGAACGTATAATGAATTTTGTGTAAACTTTATAAAAAAGCAGGATGATTTTGTGCACAGTACTTACCGCTAGGGAATTTGTGACAATATTAAACCATATGAGATATCTTGCAGGTCTTCTATATATACCGCATAAAGTTTTATGCATTTTTCCATGAAAGTGCTTACTCGTGATACCTCGTAATGTGGACGGACGTGGAGTTAATGGAATATTAATCTCTGAATTTTGAACTCGTGTATGTGACTACTATATACATTACTGCAAAAAACCAACTAAGAATGAACAACAATTACAACAACAACTAAATCTAAACATTGAGACAGTAAAATAAACAGTAAAAGTGAGAATAGGCTAATTGATCTGTTTGCAGCCGTAACAAATGAATTTGTCTACTAGACCGCTCTTCTTTATCAAGAGATAACTCAAGAAATAATTTGTCCACTTTAATTAGAATACACATATATGTAGCAATCTGTTTTTCTAGCTGATCTATTTGTTCCAGATCTCGTTGTAGATCATTGTTATTAATTTTCTTCTCTATCTGGCTTAAGGATATTGATTTACGACGACAATGAATTCTATGTCTCACTTTTGTACGTCAAGGAATGATCTTTCCAATTAGAGGGTCTTATTAGCTTATCCAAGCTCTATGTTTTGAATGCATTAAAAAAATTCTTGTTATAAAATGAAAAGGCGGGAGATGAGAATTATTTCATGGTTGGTACACGTCTACGGAAAAATATCAACATATATGATACAGGAAGGTGTATGTTTATTGCATGAGTGAGGTCGGCAAGAAAAAAGATTTAGTGGAACTTCACATAACGTTTACAAGGATAAAGAATTATTTAATGCTTGACACGTATACAAAAAACTGCGATCTACGTGCCTAACGTTTACATGTAGAAACAAAAAATCTACGTACGTAGACTAAAAAAGGTTGGAACAGAAGAAAACCTTCATGTTTTGTAATGTATGATTTAAATGATGAGGCAAATTTTTTTCAACAAAATATTGTTCGAATTATGAAAAAAGATATTTGCATATATATATATATATATAATGTACTGATTTCTTACTTCTCAAATATTCTTTTTTGGATAACTGTGTGATCGGTGCATGTATCAAGTCTTTATCTATGTTAGTCTTTGTATTACGTGTTACAAACTTACAATTATATAATAAAATTTTGTCGTAAATAATTAAATCTCATTATACAACTTTGATCAATACCATGTATCTATCCCATGTGAGCATATCTAATGTAGGCTCAACAGTAGCGACTGATTTAGACAGGGAATTATTTTAGGACCATTTGGACAGTACTGAGGCGCTAGCTACTAAATGTTAATCGTACATGGTCCAACGCGTGACTAATGTATCGTTTTCGCATGTGCACTTAGACTACTCCAAACCATTCAATGTGATTCTCTTCTTCTTTATATATACTCATAAGCCACCCCACGTTTCTTCAACAAACTAACTCTCAATCCCATAACACATTTGTATTCTATAACATTTCGATATCATTTGATCATTAGCCATTAGCAGAACTTGTGTTTTTGTGTGTGTGTGTTCATTTTTGAATGAACAAGATGAGTGATACCACAAAGCAACACCAGCCCAAAGCTTTTGATGTTTCCATTAATGTATCCCCTCAGGTTACGTCGAAATGTTACGACGACGATGGCCGTCTCAAAAGAACAGGTTTTTGTATTTATTTTTCAAGATTTCAGTTTTTTCTTTAGAACTTATGTTTTTGTCTACTATATATGTTTCTTTATAATGATAAGGTGCTCTGTTTGTTGTTGTTGTTGATATAGGAACCGTTTGGACAGCAAGTGCTCATATCATAACAGCGGTAATAGGTTCGGGGGTTCTGTCGTTGGCTTGGGCCATAGCGCAGTTGGGTTGGATTGCTGGTCCATCTGTGATGTTCTTGTTCTCCTTGGTCACGTACTACACTTCGTCTCTTCTCGCGACGTGTTACCGGTCGGGTGATCCGGATACTGGTCCTAGAAACTACACTTACATGGATGCTGTTAAATCCAATTTAGGTACTTTCATGAGATTTTGGTAACTTATTATCAACTGGATTAAATTTGTGTTGTGTTTTTGAGTGATGTTTGTTTGAATTGCAGGTGGGTTTCAGGTTAAAGTTTGTGGGGCGATTCAGTACTTGAATCTTTTTGGAGTTGCTATTGGTTACACCATTGCTTCGTCTATAAGCATGATGTGAGTATAGTTATTGGTGTTGTTTTGTTTAGTTTGTCCTGTTAATTGCAATATTGGTTTAGTCTCTTAACTGTGAGTATTCGTAGAATATAACTTGTGAGCTTATATTATATACAACTTATGTTTGAACATTTGTTGAGCAGGGCAATTGAGAGGTCTAATTGTTTCCACTCAAGGGGAGACACCAGCCCTTGCAGAGTTTCAAGTAATCCATACATGATTGCTTTTGGAGTTGTGGAGATAATCTTCTCCCAGATTCCAGATTTTGATCAGATATGGTGGCTTTCAATTGTTGCTGCTATTATGTCCTTTACTTATTCCTTTATTGGATTAGGCCTTGGCATTGCAAAAGTTGCAGGTACAAATTAATAAATCTCTTCTATGCAAAGTTTTAGAGTGAAAGGCATTGCCAATAGTTCTAAGATAACCGGACTTTTTGTTGCAGAAAATGGAAAGATAGGGGGAAGTCTAAGTGGGATAAGTATTGGAACAGTTACTGAGACACAAAAGATTTGGAGAAGCTTCCAATCTCTTGGGGCAATAGCCTTTGCCTACTCATATTCGATCATCCTTATTGAAATTCAGGTATGCATATTTGGTTCTATAAGTTAATTGCTCTTGTGATTGTTAACTTTTTATGTATTTGTTTGTATATATATATTTCAGGATACAGTAAAATCTCCACCATCAGAACACAAGACAATGAAGAAAGCCACTCTGCTAAGTGTAGCAGTAACAACAGTTTTCTACATGTTGTGTGGTTGCTTTGGGTACGCGGCATTTGGAGACCTTTCACCCGGTAACCTCCTCACTGGTTTTGGTTTCTACAACCCTTATTGGCTTCTCGACATAGCAAATGCCGCCATTGTAGTCCACTTAATCGGTGCTTACCAAGTTTATTGTCAACCCCTTTTCGCGTTCGTTGAAAAAACCGCGGTAAATTATTTCCCCAACTCCAAATTCATCACCAGGGAACTCGAAATACCAATTCCAGGATTGAGGCGATTTAAGCTCAATCTTTTTAGACTAGTTTGGCGAACTATCTTTGTGATCGTCACGACTATTATTTCCATGCTCATGCCGTTTTTCAATGATGTTGTTGGGATTCTAGGCGCGTTTGGATTTTGGCCACTTACGGTTTATTTTCCGGTTGAGATGTATATTGTGCAGAAGAGGATTCCAAAATGGAGCACAAGATGGATAAGTTTACAAATTTTGAGTATGGCTTGTCTCATGATATCTGTTCTTGCTGCTGCTGGTTCTTTTGCTGGAGTTGTTTCTGATCTCAAGGTTTATAAGCCTTTCAAAACTAGTTACTAATGATCGTTTCAGTATTTACCAAGGATTAGATGAACAAGGAAATCAAGAAAGAGATGAAAAAGATTAGGATTTTTAATTCTAGTTAATGTTTAACATAAATGTAAGAGGATTGTGAATTTCATTGTATCATAGTGGTACAAATTAAAGGGCCATGTATAAATAATATAATGAAATGTATGAAATTCATTTTTGCAGATTTCATGTTTTTTTCTTTCAGTTGATTATGCTAAATAAAACTCGATCGAAGTCTTTACAAATCTTAGAGGAGATGGAATGAGTAGAGAGAGAGAACAAATTGGTAATTTACCCTCTTAATTTATTTTATCAGCTACCTTGTTATTTGAAGTACTTTATAAACATGTGCTCATTTATGAATAGTGCATGAGTTTCTATTTAATGATGTTTTGTACAAGAGAACCTTTGAGTTAATTATGTGACTTTAATTCTTTAACGTAAGATATAAATCATTACAATCTAACATCGATTAATTAATTTCTAAAGAATCATCTCAAACTGATCCAAGACTTTGCAGTCGCGCAACAATTTTAAGACTTTAATTTTTTGTCTCAGATATTTAATTTTTTTCATTATACAATTGAGACGGCTTAGTCTAGCCAACCACCATGGCTTGGTTAGGGGCGGAACCATGATTGTTTTTTTAAATTGTACTAATAACTTAAGCAAATTAAATAAAAATACATATTAAGAACTAAATATAAATGTGTAATTACAACGAGAAATATATGATCCGATACAAAACAATTAGTACAATCGACATACCATCAAACATAACAAATAAAAATACTATTGGTTAATAATAGGAATTCAAATATTATTGAACTCTTTTAAAAGTGAAGGCAACAACTTTAAACACTCCCCTCCCTTCCCTTATATATGCAATAACTTAGTTTCTTTACTTGCAACGAAAACCTCTATAAGCCTATAATCCTTTAAAGTTTACTTTAACCATCTATTTAAAGAATTATTTGAGTGTTTAATTTTGAATCCTACACCGACTTGTCAACCTTAATCATATATTAGTTTATCAGCATAATATTCATCAAACATCTCATGTTGTATACAAAAAGATTCTACTAGTCTCCCTTAAGCTCCCACAAAGAATTTCTATTAAGGAAAATAATTTTTATGTGTATTGAAGATTTATCAAATGAACAATAGCCCTCGTCCATTTATTTGCTAGAAAAATAAAAATAAATAAAACTTAATTAATTTAGTCTGGTACAATTCTCGGAATTAAGATTTACATGATGAAAAGGAAGAGAGATTTTTGGTGAAGCTCATGGCCGTGGGTTTTTTATTTTCAATTGATATATATTTTTTTTCGTTTCTAACTTTTTAAGATTAGTTTGATCATAGATATGGAATGTTACCCAAAAAACATTTGAAATTAGCTATACTGTTTTTAATTTGGTGACAATCAAATGAATTTCAGATTTGCGCGGCCATAATTATTTGTTAAGCTGATTTAGGTGGTGTTTGTAAATGCTCATAAAATGAGTTTATTGGCTTTTGCATCAGCAAAAACACATTTTTAGTGTTTGCAACATTGACTTTTGCTTCTATTTGTCTAAATAAAAGTCAAAAAAAGCACAAGCCGCAAAAGCAAAGCCAGGGGTACTTCACTAACTGCTTTTTAAAATATGCTATTTTTAAAAAGTTTTTAAAACGAAAAGTCACTTCTCATTAATTTTGGCAAACACCTACTTGATGTTTTAAGTAGCTTTTTAAAAATAATTGCAAATACTCCCGACTTTTGTTTTTTAAGCAAAAGTAGTGAACAAGCTTCTTTTATAAGCTCTTGCAAACACCACCTTAGTGGGAGTTTGGAAGAGCTTATAGAAGGAAATTGTTACTACTTTTTCTTAAAGCCATTTTAAGTGATTTTTGACCAAAAGTCGGGAGTATTTGTAAATCTTTTTAAAAGACTACTTAAGCATAAATTAGGTATTTGCATAAATGAATGAAAAGTGATTTTTCCATTAAAAAAACTTTTTGAAAATAGTAAATTTTCAAAAGCAGTTGGAGAAGCACCTCTTGGCCATGTTTTTGCGACTTGTGCTTTTTCTCACTATTTTTTAAGACAAACAGAAGCAAAAGTCAGTATTCCAAACACTAAAAATATATTTTTACAACTAAAAAAATCAATAAACCATTTTCATAAGCGTTTGCAACACCATCTTAATAACCTTGAGCTTCTTTATTCCAATATTATATTTTTTATGTTGATTTAATAACCGACCAGAGTATTGTGGATGGCTCAGCTCTGCGATATATGATTGTTAAATCCATACCAATTATTTAGCAATAAGAATTTGCAAAGACTCAAATTTCAGTCTAGCGGCCAACTATCTATAAAGATATATCTTCCTAACAGATTGATATTTATAAAGGTTATTGGAGTGAACTTCGTTGGATATTTTTGTGGTTGAGTTAAAACATCTTCTACATTTTATTACCTGGGAAGTGGGGTCATAGCAAGAATGATAAATAAAGACACGTGTTCTAGTGAATTACAAAAACGCCAGCAAAAAGTCACATATATAGGAACTAAACTTCTACAGTGTATGCAGGCTCTTTTAATGAGTATTCGGCATTTTAGTGAATGCTAGAAAAGGCGAGAGAAAACGTTGAAGTGGTAAAAACTTTATGTTAAATGGTGCAATAACAAATGTGGATTTTATAAAAAAAAAAATGTGGATTTTATTCATAACCTTTTAGGTCTTTAGAAAGTTTAATAAATCAAAATTTTAGATTTGTAATATTAAAAAAAATATAAACTCCACTTTGAGCTCTTCATTACAATAGCCTAAACAAGATGATTGGATACTATTTTATTTTTACTTGTACAATTAGAGTTGTAAATGAGTGCTTTTCAGATTTCTTTTTTTTTTTTGATAAATAGTGCTTTTCAAATTTCGCAGAAGTGTTTTTTTTAGTTTGATATATAATTAAGAGGAAGTAAGTAGTTGGCAGGCTTCACACATTATTCTTATTAAAACTTCTTCCAATTTTGGATTAACTTCAAATATTTTCAACAATTTTTCAAGACAGTCAGTTTTCTATTCTCTCAACTCTTGAGACATCAAATCAGTACCCTTGGTATATATATATATATATATATATATATATATATATATATATATATATATATATATATATATATATTATCCTTTGAAAAAGTAGAGTTGTATGATGAAACTAGAATCATCCATTTGAGCCTAAGTGATGTACAGCTATTTTGATTTCTTGTGGTAAAAATCAGTGAAGGCCTAAACCTTATCTACCTTCACAAACACCATTATAAGTGCTTTTTCCCTAGCACACTACTGATGGGAACGAAAAACAAAGGGCTCGAAAAGTTGTTTGTTCAATCCTAGAAATATGCTTTGTGCAAACCATTATTGCATGCTTTTATTGCCACACAACAAATTTAAATACTATAACTTTTATATGATACAATTTGTCTATTTCGAGTATGTATAAAAACTTAAAAAGTATTTGCGCCACACTTCTTATTATACACAGACGATAAAAAGACTAACTTCGAAGCATTTGTAGACTTATGGGGAGCCGAACAGTCCAAAATACACATTTTATCACGTGAATTTGTAGGGAGTTACAGATTCTTCGATCACGCTTTGGTTTTATATCGATCATCAATTTAACCCAATTTATGAGATATTTGAATTTGTGGTTCCCATTGAGTACTTTTCATAGTAGACATCTCAAAAAAAATGTAAGATCACATATTATATGACTTTTGATCTATGATGCACGGATACTCAAAAAAATTACCCCGTGCACGTATCGGATATTCCGATACTCGGATACTCTACCGATACTCTTCGGATACGTATCGGATACGCCACGTGGCGTATCCGAGAATTTAAAATAAATAATAAACATCGGATACGTATCGGATACTTCTAGAGGACGTATCCGGCACCTTCAGGATACATTTTTGCAGATTTAATAAGTTTTGATTTTCAAGGGTCAAAACAGAAACTTAAAACATATTGTAAATAACAAAAGAAGAAAACAAAAATTAAAGAAAAATAAATATCTAGTAAGTATAAAAGCAGAAAGTTTCTTCCCGTTTCTAACTTCCTCTCAAGAATGACAATAAAAAACTTCAACTTTCAAACCAACAACACTCGGTTGCTTAGAATCTCTTTAAAATTCATTTTATTCTTGTTTTTTTTTATTATCTTGACCTTCAAACTTTGTTACTTTCAAAGTTTCAAGAGTTTAAATTTCAATCTACGGTTCATTTTAGTTTTTATATTTAATATAAATTATTATATAAAATATATATAGCCGTATCCTCGGCGTACCCGTATCCTATATTTTCAAAAAATCCGTGTCCCAGTATCCGTATCGTACCGTACCCGTATCCGTATCCGTATCCATGCATCATAGCTTTTGATAATTGGCAAATTTTGTGGTCATGATTTTGTAGTGCCTAATTTTCATTTCTCGGTATCAGTGAAATTATCGATGAAGATTAATGATTCACTAGGAAGACATGTATGTGGGTATGGGTGTTTTTTTTGTTTTTCGTTTGGATTAGTTACTAATCTCAGTATACTGATAAGAGTCCAATTCATGTTTTGTTGGTCAGTTGCAGTGTTTTATTATTCACAAATGATATAGAGAGAGCAATTTCTTTAAGTCCAGAGTTATCATTTTTTGTTCTCTATTATACCCTTTAAAATCAATAAGTTAATTTATTTTTCTTATTAATGCCTACCAATAATCAACAATTAAAATCCTTAAAAACATGACTTACAATCTTCTTCTTTCTATTTATGCATAGATTTTATTTCTTTATAAAATAAATTATGTATACAAAGTATAAGCTATATATTACTTATCAAAAATTGTAAAAGATGTAGAATAAGACACGTTCAATATATGACGTCAAAATGTTTATTCATTTTCAAGAATATAAAAAAGGTCAATAAATATGTAAGTGCATTGGTACTAATTATGAAAACATTCCATTCGTCATGCAAGTGTAACATAAACTCACAAGAAACGTAAAGTTTCGAGATGAAAATATTTAAATGGAAGAAATCAACTAGAAATTTATGAAAACTACAAACTGATCTTGATGAATATACAAAGATTTTGATAGTATTATTATTATTATTATTATTATTATTATTATTATTATTATTATTATTATTATTATTATTATTATTATTATTATTATTATTATTATTATTATTATTATTATTATTATTATTATTATTATTATTATTATTATTATTATTGTTATTGTTATTATTATTTATCGATCGAGTATGAGTACATATGATAGATTCACACGGAAGAAAAGAATGAACAAATAAACACTCACAAATCCCGAAATGAATTTAATCCAAATACGATATATTGGAAACCTTCCTTTTTTCCATTAGACAATCAAATTCCACCATCAATATTATTCTTGAGATTCATACAAACAATTACCTCTGACAATTGTTTAATTATCTTAATACTAACAAAACTATTTCCCTAAAAAGGGAAAAGCAAAGCAATCTGTACACACGTGTTCCTGTTTTAAACTCGAAGAGAATCCATGCATGCTGGTGGTATATCCATGGATCAATGTTTTTAAATATTTTTTCGAAATGGTACCAAAACGTATCTATTTATAACTCTGTCGAAACGAAACATAAAAGTACTTTTCATGTTTATTTTCAGAACAATTTTTGTGAATCTTAAGAAACATCGGATTCTCAAGAAATTACGAAATTAAAAATTTCTAATATTTAGCAGAAACAAAGCTTTGATGCATGGTTTGCTATATAATCTATATATACGGTCTGGACCCGATTATTTGGCCCAACACAACTCTAATTGAACTGGTTGAAACCCATGCCCAAAGTTATATGGCCCATAATCAACGGAATTGCATGCCCAATTCAACCCAAGAATAGTTATTAAATTAGTAATAGCTCTCTACATCGATCATATAATAACTAAGTGAAGAACTAGCCATTAGTGAAAATATGAACCAAAAGCTGTTTATTCATAAATTTATTAATAAAAAAAAGAAGAACAAATATTTAATAATGTGAGTTAATATTCATTAACCATGTATATTATAATAAATGCGACTGTTATACTTTTTTTGCTTTTTGTCTGATTATATACATATAGGAAATTATTTTGTAACTCTATTTAATTGTTCTTGATCTCCTTGTAGAGCTTTGTTAGTTTCTTCTTTATCTGGTTTAAAGACAGTGGTTCATGAGGTATTATTCATAAACGGCTCATATAAATGGCGTATCCGAACTCATTTAGAATGCACAAGTTTTTACTGTTGAAAAAAAAAGTCTTGTTATAAAAGTAGGGCGAGATGAGAATTATTTCATAGTTGGTACCGAAAGAATCAAAAAATATGATAGGTGAGGTATGTAGAGAATTATATTTGCTTAAATAATAATAAGAGCAATTACAAGTATTTATAAATTACTAGAGGTTTCTTGGTAGACCTAGTCTAGTAAGGAAGACCAATTCTGGTCAGGAATAGTAGACCTAGTCTAATAAGAAGATCTAGTTTAATAAGGAATACTTAAATTACATAAAAATAATAATATAAATAATATAAATCATTTTATTCTATCATGCCCCCGCAAGATGGAATGGCTAAGAGACAAACCAATCTTGGAGCATAAATTGGTGAACTGAGCCGACGACAAGGCTTTGGTGAGTAAGTCAGCAAGTTGATCTTCAGAGCGAACATAAGAAACACGTAGGATACCTTACTGCACATGTTGGCGAATAAAATGATAATCCAGAGCTACATGCTTCATCCGAGAATAGAACACTGGATTTGCACAAAGTTGTGTAGCACCAACGTTGTCATAGTAAATGACTGGTTGACTCGGAATGGAAATACCAAGTTCGGTGAGAAGAGAAAGAAGCCACCGGAGTTCAGCCGCGGTAGAAGCAACTGAGCGATATTCGGCCTCGGTGGAAGATCGAGCCACTGTCCGTTGTTTCTTGGAGCTCCAGGAAACAGGGTTGGAACCCAGAAAAACAATATATTCCCCCGTGGATGAGTAGTCATCTTTATCACCCGCCCAATCAGCATCAGAATAAGCATGAAGAGTAAGAGGGCTCCGGGCCCGTAGAAGGATACCCTGATCAAGCGTACCATGCAGATAACGTAAGACTCGTTTAGCTGCATTCCAGTGATCAGCACCAGGGGATTGCATGAACTGGGACAGTTTGTTGACAGCAAAGGAGATATCCGGACGGGTGAGAGAAATGTATTGAAGACCGCCGAGAACACTCCGATAAACACTCGGATCTTGGAGTGGTTCGTTACCATCCCGACGAAGAGTAGAGGTAGCAGCAAGAGGGGTTTTGACCGGCCGGGAAGATGCCATCTTGAAGCGGGTTAAGAGGTCAAGAATGTAGCGTCTCTGAGACAAAAAGAGACCACCAGGATGTGGTTGAACCTCAACACCCAAGAAAAAATGCAGAAGACCGAGATCCTTGATGGAAAAGCGGCGGCCAAGGTCCGCAATAACGGAATCCACTTGTGAACTATCACTACCTGTAACAATAATGTCATCAACATAAACAAGAATATAGACCAAATTACCATCTCGACAAAAAATAAAGAGAGAAGGATCCGCTTTAGAATTAGAAAACTCGGAGGAGAGTAAAAAATCTTGAAGCTCAGTGTACCAAGCACGAGGTGCTTGCTTAAGACCATAAATCGCCTTGTGTAGGCGACAGACGTGAGAAGACCGATCACGATCAATAAACCCCGGGGGCTGAGCCATAAAAATATCGTCAAACAGACGATCCTGAAGGAAAGCATTATTGATATCCAACTGGCGAAGGGGCCAGAACTGAAAAATAGCCAGAGAGAGAATAAGCCTGATGGTGGTCGGTTTGATAACCGGACTAAAAGTCTCATGAAAGTCTACCCCGGGACGCTGATTAAAACCCTTGGCCACCAGGCGGGCCTTATAACGATCCACCGAACCATCTGGATTACGTTTGATATGAAACACCCACTTGCAACCCACAACATTCAGAGAAAGAGACGGTGGAACAAGATCCCAAGTACCATTTTGAACAAGCGCCATAAACTCAGTAGACATGGCGTCTCGCCAGCACGGGTGAGCAAGAGCCTGAGAAACACACGTTGGTTCGGTATCCACAAAAGGAATGGAAGCAGAGAGATTGAGTTTTTGGACGGGTTTGGAGATATTATGCATGGAGCGAGTGACTATAGTGCGAGGCGGAGGTGGGGAAGGAGTGACTAATAAAGGAGCCGATATGGGAGATGCAGGCGAGGCTGCATGGGAGGATGAGGAGGAGCTCGGGAGGCCCGACGGCTGATGAGTGGACCCCAATAGAGAGGTAGATGGGCTCGCGGACGCAAGAGAGACTGCGGGCGCCGCAGGAGGCCCGGGCGAGGTGATGGGGAAGCCCGGAGGTGCGCACGGGGCCTGTACAATAGGAGTCGGGGTTGGTAGAATAGTATGGAGTGGGTCAGAAGCGGAAAAATGCGGAGAAGGACTCGACAAACTGGACATGACAAGAAACATATAGTCGAGATGTGAGAAGATCAAAACAAAAATATGCACTTTGGGACGGTGCATAACCAAGAAAAACGCATCGGACAGATCAACCAGCAAGTTTATGAGGTGTATATGGGCGAAGCCACGGATAACAGAGACACCCAAAGACACGTAGTTTAGTATAGTTGGGGTTGTGACCAAGAAGACACTGGTAAGGGGATTTCATAGAGAGAAGGGGAGTAAGCATGCGATTAATGAGATAAGTGGCGGCGGGTAAGGCATATGACCAATAAGAGTGGGGGACAGATGCATGATGAAGTAAGGTGAGACCAGTTTCAACAATGTGACGATGCTTACGTTCAGAGATACCATTGTGCTCAGGAGTATGGGGCGGGGACGTGAGATGAGAAATCTCAGTGGTAGAGAGGTAAGATGATAAAGCAATATATTCACCACCATTGTCAGAGTACAAGGTTTTAATTTTGTGGTTAAATTGATTTTCAACAAGAGCACGAAATTTAGGAAAGACTTGATAAACATCACTCTTGCGTTTGAGCGGATAAAGCCATGAATAACGAGTAAAGTGGTCAACAAACACAACATAGTATTTAAAACCATCAATAGAAATAAGTGGAGATGTCCAAATATCAGAATAAATAATTTGAAGAGGATGAGTCGACACAACAGTGGAAATATGAAAAGGGAGTTTATGCATTTTGTTGCATTGACAAGCATTACAATTTAAAGAAGGTGACGCAACATCTACAACGAATAAATGAAAAGTGGACAAAATATTATTTAGAATTGAGCTAGATGGATGTTCTAGCCGACTGTGCCAAGCTGAGGAAGAAGCTTTGACACCAGAAAAAGCAAGAAGAGGAGGGTTGGTGGACTTGGTAGGCTGGGAAGAAGACCATTGGTAGAGACCATGTTTAGTTTTGCCTTGGACCAGGATTTTTCCCGTACGCGGATCTTTGACACGAAAAGAAGAGGGCGAGAATTCAATAGTGGTGTTATTGTTTTTGCAAAATTGAGAGACAGAGAGAAGGTTATGACGAGCAGACGAGACACATAGAAGCTGATTAAGAGTAAAGGAACGAGAAGGAGAAGAAAGAATACCAGAACCAATGTGAGTTATAGGCATGCTGGAACTGTTGCCGACAATAACCTCATCTGACCCAGAGTACGGAGCATGAAGAGAAAGATTCTGAAGATCCGGAGTAACGTGATGACTGGCACCGCTATCTATAATCCAATTTCCGGACTCAGGTGTATTTCCCGAGTAATGAACTCGAGGGATGTGTGCCTTGCCATTGTTCCAAGGAGACAGCGGTTGAGCAAGCTAATTGATCGGCAGGATGCGAAAATTGGGACAAGATGTGGCGGTGTGACCATGAGCGTCACAAGCCTGGCAATAGCCGAGATATGGACGAGAGGAGGAATATGAAGAGACCGACGCTGGAGAGGGGGGGTCGGTAGCCAATGGAGACACAACTAAACTAGTAATATTAATATTGGAAGGAAAAGGATAAGACTCAAGAGAGTGGCCGACAGTGGGGCGGCGAGCTGGGGGAATTAGGGTTAGGATTTTAGGTCACAGGTCAGAGAGACTCATGATACCATGTAGAGAATTATATTTGCTTAAATAATAATAAGAAGCAATTACAAGTATTCATAAATTACCAGAGGTTTCCTGGTAGACCTAGTCTAGTAAGGAAGACCAATTCTGGTCAGGAATAGTAGACCTAGTCTAATAAAAAGATCTAGTCTAATAAGGAATACTTAAATTACATGAAAATAATAATATAAATAATATAAACTATTTTATTCTATCAAGGTATACGTTTATTGCATGAGTGAGGTTGAGCAAGAAAAGATTTTGTGCAACTGGACATGACGTTACATTAGTGTTGGCGTGGATGAAGAATTATTTTATTCTTAGCACGTATATAAAAATTTGCAATCTACGTGTTCAACGATTACATTTAGAGTTTTCGGCAATTTACCTACAATGTTATGTCAAATTGGCAAATTATCCATTGTTAAAGGTAAATAAGCAATATTTTCTCACAATTTCAAAAAGTAGCAGACATAGAGAGGTGTGGTTCACTTCTCGGGGTCTGAGAATGGGGGCAATTTTTTGTGCTGAAAAAGACATTTATACCCATTTCTTAAAAAATATATATCCTTTAGTTTAACTTTAATCCTTTAATTTGTTAACAAATACAAAATATAATTTGTGTGATATGTGTTTATATATATTTTTATACTCTTACATATAATTTTTTTGAAGAAGGCTTACTATTAAATTTGAAATTATTAAAAGAAAAATATTAGATATAGCACGGCCATTTTGGTCGTAGAGTATAATAAATACAGTACAAAAATAACAGAAGGGCAGTGTGCAACTTTCTGAAATTACAGGGGTTAACTAGCCTATTTGTTTGTCATAAGGGAGTAATTTACCTATTTGACATAATACAAATGCTAAATTAGCCAAAACCCTCAGTTTAGAAACAAAAAATCTACGTATATTAGATCGGAGAAAAGGTTGGAAGAGAAGGAAACACATGTTGTGAGTCTTTGACCATATCGATGTGACCAAATTTTCCCTTCAAAATAGTGTGTATGTATAGGAAAGAGATCTTTGCAATGAAACTTAAATCAGTATATATGTTTAATAAGCCTACATATAACTATAATGTGAGTTCTCACTTCTCAAACCTTATTCTTCTCTAACTATGTCAATGTGTATCAGTTTTTACGTGTGCTTTCTATGTATTCCGTGTTACAATAGTAGGCCTGCAAATTCGGGTATCGGGTATCGGGTACCCGACCCGACCCTCGGGTATTTTACCCAATCGGGTAACCCGAATTTGCAATTTTCGGGTAGCAAGGGTACCCGATACCCGAAACTTCTCCTTGGGTACCCGGTTGTTTCAAATTTCGGGTACCCGAGAGTTTTTTTGTAATTTTTTAAAAAAAAAAAAAAAAAAAAAAAACAGGTTTTGAAAGCGTTTTTTAAAGGGAAGTGAAACGGGTACCCGGTGAAGTATAAATAACGTGATGGTGTTCTGGCATATTTTAATTAATCCTCTCATGTTTTAATTGTTGATATTATATTTTATTCATTATTATAATATACAAATTTGAATTATATACTAAATGCTTGACCACGCTGATTAAATGTCCCAGAGTATATTTATTGCATACATGCTGCAGACTTGATATTGGTGCTGGTCTTTATTTGTCATTTCATTATATGATAAAAGAAGTGAAATCATTTCATTATATGATAAAAGAAGTGAAACGGGTACCCGAAATACCCGAATTCTGGGTACCGAAAATTTCAGGTACCCGAAAAAGGAGTACCCGGATCGGGTACCTGTCGGGAAATACCCAAAACCGCGGGTACCCGACCCGTCCCACCCCTAGTAACAATAGTATAATAAAATTTTAACGTAACACGTGTGTATCTATATATCTAATATTATTTCAACAATAGAGACTGATTCGGACTAGGAATTTTAGTACCACTTGACTTAGACTTTCAACGTGATTTCTCCTATTGATCTTCTTTATATATATATATTGAAGCCATGGCAAATTTCTTCTACAAAAACTCTCAATCCAACTTCAGTCTCAAAATATATTTTATTTTGTAAAATCTCGATTTTTATGATCATTAGCCTTTAATAGCAGAAAATCCATAAAGGGTTCTTACAAAAACTCTTCAAAACCGTGTCAAATTAACTTGTGTCTGTAGTGCATGTTTCCTGAACCACATTCATTCCAACAGTTCAATTTTGTCTGAAAGTAATCAAGATCATGAGTGAGACAACAATGCGAGCTTTTGATGTCTCCATTAATGTATCCCCTGAGGTCACCACTACATGTTACGACGATGATGGCCGACTCAAAAGAACAGGTTTTTATTTTTCAAGATTTCAGTTTTTCTCTATTTTTATTTTCGTGTACTCGTATTTTATTTATAATAAGCTGCTATGTTCTTTCTTAACAGGAACCGTTTGGACGACAAGTGCTCATATCATAACAGCAGTAATAGGTTCGGGGGTTCTGTCGTTGGCTTGGTCCGTAGCGCAGTTGGGTTGGATTGCAGGTCCATGCGTAATGATCTTGTTCGCCTTAGTCACACACTACACTTCGTCTCTACTAGCGACGTGTTACCGGTCGGGTGACACGGATACTGGTCCTAGAAACTACACTTACATGAATGCTGTTAAATCCAATTTAGGTACTTTTTGAAATTTCGGTAACTTCTTATATCAATCGGGTTATATTTGTGTTGTGTTTTTGAGTGAAGTTTTGTTAAATTTCAGGTGGGTTTCAGGTTAATCTTTGTGGGTTGATTCAGTACTTGAATCTTTTTGGAACTGCTATTGGTTACACCATTGCTTCGTCTATTAGCATGACGTGAGTAAATATTTATGATGTTGCTTTGTTCAGTTTATCTTGTTAACTACAATATTAGTTAGTCTATTAACTTTGAGTACTCCTATAATAATACTAATGGAGTTATTACATTACTTATGTTTCAATGTTAATTTGTTGAACAGGGCAATTGCGAGGTCTAACTGTTTCCACTCGAGGGGAGACAACAGCCCTTGCAAAGTTTCAAGCAATCCTTACATGATCGCTTTCGGTGTCGTGCAAATAATTGTTTCGCAAATTCCTGATTTTGATCAGACATGGTGGCTTTCAATTGTTGCCGCGGTTATGTCCTTTACTTATTCCTTCATTGGGTTAGGCCTTGGCATTGCAAAAGTAGCAGGTATATACAAACTAAATTATATAGTCTCTTCTGTGCAAAGTTTGAGACCTTCTCTACAAGTTCCTCTATGTGAAGAACTGCTTAATTTTTTTCATTATCAACAGTTTTAACGTAACTTTATGTCGCAGAAAATGGGAAAGTACGGGGAAGTCTTGGCGGGATAAGCATTGGAACAGTTACTGGCACAGAAAAGATTTGGAGAGCCTTTCAGTCTCTCGGGGGCATAGCCTTCGCCTATTCATATTCTAGCATTCTTATTGAAATTCAGGTATATATTATGTTAGATTTCTATAAGTAAATTGTTGTGCTGGTTTTCAGTTTTATGAATTATATGGATGTATATTTCGAAATCTCAGGATACGGTAAAATCCCCGCCATCAGAGCACAAGACAATGAAGAAAGCCACTCTACTAAGTGTAGCAGTAACAACAATTTTCTACATGTTGTGTGGTTGCTTTGGGTACGCGGCATTTGGAGACCTTTCACCCGGTAACCTCCTCACTGGTTTTGGTTTCTACAACCCTTATTGGCTTCTCGACATAGCAAATGCCGCCATAGTAGTCCACTTGATCGGCGGTTATCAAGTTTATTGCCAACCCCTTTTTGCGTTTGTCGAAAAAAAAGCAGCAAATTATTTTCCCGACTCCAAGTTCATCACCAAAGAACTCGGAATTCCAATCCCGGGACTGAGGCGATTCAAACTAAATATATTTAGACTCGTTTGGCGAACGATTTTCGTGATTGTAACGACTATGACTTCCATCATCCTGCCTTTTTTCAATGATGTCGTTGGGATTCTAGGCGCTTTAGGATTTTGGCCGCTTACGGTTTATTTTCCGGTTGAGATGTATATTGCGCAGAGGAGGATCCCCAAACGGAGCACAAGATGGATAGGTTTGCAGATGTTGAGTATGGTTTGTCTTGTGGTATCTGTTTGTGCTGCCGTGGGTTCTTTGGCTGGAGTTGTTTCTGATCTCAAAGTTTATAAGCCTTTCTGGAGTTCTTTCTGATCTCAAAGTTTGTAAGACTTTCAACACTATTAACTGATGATTAGTTAAGGTTTTTAGATTACAATATTCATTACAAATTTAGAAAGTTGGGAGTTTCACGTTTCCCATGGGAAAGAGAGTCTCATGTATGAATAATACATAATGGGATACAAGAAATCCATCTATATTGTTTTTATCTTTTTCCTCATTTTTAAAGGATGTGATATATGGATAGCGAAATTCTTAATTACAGAGCAATTCTCTTTTATTTAATATTATATCCCTTGTAGATTAGTAGTTGAATTCATTTTCTTTTTAATATTTAGTATTTACCAATAATTAGCAGAATCTTGAAAAACTTAATTAAAGCATTCCTCTTACCAATTGGTAGTAAAATGGAAATAGTATAACCCTATGTATAAAAATAATAAATATTTCTGAGTAATAAATTACTCAATAAAACTTTAATTACATGCATCAAACCCATTATGCTTTAAGAATTTGTACAAAAGAAGGACAAGATTCAATAGCATAACTTCAAAAATATGTGGAATAATCATTAATAACAAAATACTGACAGGAATAAATCCGTTGTTACACAATGGTTGCATATATATCATAATTAGTTTGCTCTACATCTGTTCAAAATTTCACATGGAAATTAGACGTGGTCCTAATAAAAAAAGTTCTGGACATGTGTGTGCTTACTTAAGAAGTTCAAAGCTTATATGAAATTTTGAAGTTAAAAACATGGTTGAATTTAACGGATCTTTTTAACCAACTTTTGAGATAATTAAAATGTTTACTCAGAAACATGATTTTTGTCATCAACACTGAAACTCCCAATCTCTGTTGAATGCATTTAATTTTTCTCCTAATTGTTGTAATTTAGTACAACATCTTGTATATTTTTTACACACTAAATAATATTCAACTCACTTAATTTGCAATGAATTTCAGACGAAAAAAATTGCCGTATTCGAATGAGAAAAAAAAAAAAGACAGATCGATCTTGATCCAGAATTTTGAAAAAAAATGTCAAAACTACAGTAATTAATTATATTTTTTGTATAACCTATTCCTGAGACCATAGCTTTCTCTCTCACACTCTACTACGAAAACAAAAATAAAGGACGCTCGAAGTTGTTTGTTCAATTCAAGAAATATTCTTCGTACAACCATTATTGCATTTTTTAATGCCATGCATGCACCCAACTCTTAAATACATAATTTCTCTAATCGTACAATTTTTCCTTGCATGATCTGTCTATTTCATGTACTAAGAAAATGATTAGTTCAGTCTTCAGTGTATTGCGTTGTAATAGAGGGTACGGTTAATTAGGCCCAATTTATGTGAACTGTTTTTTTGTTTTCAGGGTGGGTGGAGATGGTGATTGAAGTAACATGTCCCATGCACATGGTGAAAGTTATGGGATAATTAGTGAAAAGGTTGTTTTTTCATTTTTTGAAATGTTGCCAAAAATGTTAATTAATATTACACCACAAGCATATATTGGCGTCAAATGCAAAACAAACCCAACAAGGATGGACGGCGCAAGATTCAAAGAAATGGACTAAAAAATATAATAGGGAAATCGAACCAATCGAATCCATCCTCATTAAATTAGACAGAGCTTTCTTCTGGCGAATCTTGAATAATTACCTAAACGATCTCAAAATCAGATTTTTAGGCTGTGATTTTGTAACTTCTTGATAGTTTTAACTTTTAACATTTTAAATGAATCAAGCTACACAATGATGCATGCTTAATCTATACTAATATATAAAGGAAGAGGTATTTGTCACACCAAACTTTTAATTTCCAAGTTTAGCCTTATAATTTGTGTTCCACTATAACATCTTATTATTAGTTTCCCAATTTAACCCTACAATTTTAAGTTAGATGAAATTAATCATACCATTTATTAAGAAAGATGATTTAGTTTCTCTATAATTCATATTCTTATTATGGAAATTATTTTTCTTCCATTCTACTCTAACTATGTTTATTCACTTTTCCATTAATTTAAACTCTTTTAATTTAGACAAATCTTTTTTTCTTGCCCTTTCTTTTTCTTCCAAATTTTATTTTTTTCTTCATACTTAAATATGAAAAATATTACAATATAGAAAAATTAATGTTCGTGGGGATCCGCTTACCCCAGTTTCTAGTAATAATATATTGCATGTGTAAAAACTACCAATGAGTTTGAATTCGTTGTTGATGCAAGGAATGCTAGCTGCATTTACATTCGTTGTGTACAAACTATTCGGACTTTCCTCATGGCTCTTGTGGGTTCAAGCTCAATTCGAGCTTCATAATTGCAAATCCATTTGTTGCCGTCTAGTATTGGATTTAGTTGGGTAAAGCTTCCAAAACAAACAATGGAGGCGATGAATCGTCAAGGTGGTCGGAACGAAATTTGTTGAAGTTATGGGGTTGTAGGGGGAGGGAGATCAAGAGGAAAAAGACAAGTCCAAATATTATTATTTTTATTTTGTTTTTTATTAGACTTTATCTTATCAAAACCTTAAGAGCTCGTTTGGATGTGCCAAAGTGGACTGATAAATAATTTTGTGGGCGTTAATGAGATGTTTGGATTCTACTCTTGGCAATGGCATAGGCCCGTTAAAAGTGGGCCAGCCTCCACAAAAACCACCACTGTTGGTCGTGGTTTGACCCCCCACCACAAAGTTATGGTGGATGTTAGTCATACACAAAATACCCAAATTGTCTTTTTTTTTACTATTCCCAAAAATCCCCCGCTCAAAAATGGCGCCCTAAATTATAATTTCCCTCAAATCTTGCCCTAATTCCAGTCCCATCTTCATTCTTATTTAAAATCTTAGGATGTTGGTTACGATTCACGCTCTAGGGTTTCGACAAACACATTGAAAATCGCAAGTTGATCGATTGTGCACAGTTAACAGGTAATTGAAGTGCAATTCTCCTGTGGAATACTAGTATACCATTTTATTTCTAATTGTTCAAATTCTCTGCAGAATATAGGTTGATCAAACCTGCTGTAACAAGTTGATATATACACGGGGCTTTTTCAATCTATCAGAGGTGTGTGCTATTTGCTTATTTCATATGGTCTGGTGATTTTCTGATGTGGTAGTATATGCCCACATAGGTTACAACATGATTTTTATGCCCTTTTTTTTGTGTGTTGTAGAATCTTTCTATCTTGATTTTTGCTCATTTATTATTATATTTTGAAGATTGATAAGGTAATGGTTGTTTGTCATTTTAAACTGAGCATTATGAGTTAAAGTTTTGTCAACATGGCGTTTACGAATTATATTTCACAAAACATGTGTTGAGGACAAGAACAGCGTGGGCATTATGATTTTAGTAATACCATTCTCACTTGAATTCCCTGAAACTTTGTGATGCCCCAGGAACTATTGGGTTATGGATTCGGCGGAGCACTTGATCATACTAATTTTGATGCATCAACTGATCTTTAAGGTTTCATTCTTTGCACTCATGGTTGTACTAATGTTACATAGCATGAGCCGGTACAATGGTCGTAAACCTCGTAGACATGGTATAACTTACAGCCTTATTCGTCGAATTCCATGTCAAATTAAATTCCTTGATACGTTAATTAACACGGGCGACACAAATATAAAAGATAACCTGCGCATGAATCGAGATTGCTTTATGAAATTCTGCCAACTACTACACGAAATGGGGGGGCTGCGTGCAACTAAATATGTAGGCATATCTGCACAAGTGTCCATGTTCTTAGATGTGTTAGCACACCATACAAAAAATAGAAAGATCCGGTCTGGATTCATTCGCTCAGGGGAGACCGTTAGTCGGCATTTTAAACGAGTATTACTAGCAGTTCTGAAGTTGCATCCGGTCCTCTTGTCCAAGCCACAACCTGTCGATGCAGACGAAGTTGACCACACTTGGAAATGCTTCCAGGTATTACATGTGCAGCCTAGTACTTTGAACCATATTATATCTCTTAGTACTTTGAAGGAGAAAGCTGTGCAGACGGATTATAGGGTCTACGAAATGAAAATTAAGTGGTGATATTGCAATAGGACACGTATGACTCACAAAAAGAAGGGGGCAAAGTCGACATTTTGGTGTAGTTAGGCTATTTAAAGTAGTAAACCAAACACAAAATAAAGTAGGTCCTATTAGATAGTGAGACACATAAAATATGATCCAAACATCATATAAATATGGGGTCCACAGACTATTATCAGCATTTTACTATAATCCGCATAAAACACCTAAGGCATCCAAACGAGCTCTAAGTTGAATAAACTTTTTTTTTTATTTTTAAAAAGAAGAATAATGAGTACAAGAAAGTAATTGAACATCAAAAAGTTCGATTACAGATGCAACTGACCGCGGACAATACGAATTTAGCTTGTAGGGGGCTTTCGTCGTTGACCAGCTATGACGCACGGATACGGGACACGGGTACAAGGACACAAATTTTTAAAAAACGTAGAATACGGGTACGCCGATGATGCGGTTCTATATATTTATATTAATATTTATATTAAACACAAATACAAAAACCTAACTTATAATATACAATAAAACAAGAGTAAATCATAAAATTATATTAATATTATTTCAAGTAAAACAACTTCGACAATATAAAATCTTAATATAAAATACCATAGCAAACAACAAAACAAATCAAGATTTTGAATCAATCATACGGCTACTCTCATATCCATCTACACCAATTTTTAATTTTCAGATTCTCCAAAACAAACCGTAGATTAAAAATTAAACTCTAAAACTACAAAAACATAACAAAGTTTGAGGGTCAAGATGATGAAAGAACAAGAGTAGGATGAGCTTTGAAGAGATTTATAGCAACCAAATGTCGTTTGTTATACAATATATTTAAAGTTTTCAAAATTTTACTTTTGACCCATGAAATGCCTTCCTAAAGGTGTCGGATATGTATCGAATATTTTTTTATTTATTTTCAATAATTTGATACACCACGTGGTGTACCAGAAGAGTATCCAATACAGCACAGGATGATTTTTCAGAGTATCTGTACATCATAGTTGACCAGATAACTTAGAGGTTTCTTGGCCTATTAGACTAAACAAATAACGCATGGGCTTCCGCCTCTTAATAAACTAATACATAATTTTTTTTTTTGGTCAACTAGAAATAACACTTAGGTAGTTTCTGTTATTATAGAGAGCCTATCAGTAACTTCTACAACTTTGTATGAAGCGCTCGTGCAATTAGTCAATCAATATGGATGCTTAAATGGTGTATGAAAAGTACTTCGTTTGGTTATTTAGAGGAGATTAGGTAGGAATAGAAAAGATCATGAGAGATTGTGTATGATTCTTCATATTTGGTTGCAAAAATTGTATAAGTGAGATTGATTTTTAAAATATGTTATATGTCTACTTTGCCCTTTTATGTATGAATTAATTTTCATACTTTAAAACACATGTCTTCTTTTTTAAAAACTTTAAATATTATTAACTTTTATTATAATTGTACAATAATTATTTTGAATTTTGTTAGATTAAGAAGATTAAATATTATTTTAACTGTTTTATTTCAACTAAAATGAAAGAGAAAACAAAAAAGAAAAGAAAAAGAAAGAGCCTTCGTCTTCACACTGGCCTGCCCTCTCAGCCGCCGCCGCCGTTCCCCACCAGTTCTACTCCGGCCTGAACCAAAAGATCCTCCTCGCCACCATCGTCACGATCCCTTCCCCTTTTTTTTCTGATAAACACACAACAGCCGTTTACCCGTGAATCGACGGCCACCAACGCCAATCAATTCACCCCAACAGCGCAGTCCAAAAACCTGAGGAAGCGATTCGAGGGTGGTGAAGGAGATAAAAGTAGAGGAATATATCTTCGTGCACGGCGGAGCGAGAGAGAAGAGAGAATCACTGTGTGTAAACTATGTGAAAATTGTGATGAGGATAATTTCGTCTGATCATTTAAAATCTGAGGATGAATAACAATCCGAGGGGGGGAGGTCGGATAGAATTCCCGGGTCAGATGGATTAGTAAGTTGTAACCAAATGAGATTTTGACCCCTACAAGCCCAGATTATTTCCCTTATCACGGGGTAATCAGCCCAACCAAACACTCTCACAAATCATATATATAGGTACAAATTGTATTCAGAAAAAGATGTATATTAGGACTTTGGAATATTTAAGTTTAGCAAATGATTCAATTCACGTTAATGTTATTGTTTTTTAGGGCAGTTTATATAACTCTGCACTTCTTTTATATACAATATATTAGTTACTGGTTATATCAAGTCGATATGCATTCTTTAGGGCCAAACTGCAATAAATATCCTTGTTTTTAATTTACCTTTGCTCCAAGAAGATTTAATTGACTGAAACTCGCACAACTGGGCACAAGCACAAAACTTTGATTTTTGAATGCAAAAATCCAAAGAAGAACAAAATGTTGATTTACTCTGGTTTTTTAATTTATTTTGAGCACCGTCGTGATTAAGTCGATTAGGATAAAGACTATATTAAACAGTTGAGTTGTAAGAAGTTAATATTTTTATGCTACATGTCTCACCCATCTGATCTCTTGCCAAATTAACGAAAAGCTAATATAAAGGATGATAGTTGCTTCTAAGATATATTTCATTCTCACTAATAAATCACAACAAAAAGATATGCGCCAATTTCTATAGAAATAACTAGTTTGTTAATTTTTACAGATAAACTATATATTCTCTATTTTGGCGAACTCGTTAAAATAATATCCACCAGCTAATATATCATTAAACTATTTCCCTGAAAAGGAAAAATGAAGTAATTTATTATAAATGTGCTTCTTACCTCTTTCTTTTTTGTTTTCATAACAAGTACACATGTGTTCTATTTTAAACTCGAAACCCCATGTGATCTGCTAGTGTGTTGGTCTATTTTGTTAGTCACTTGGTCTGAGCCCAATTATTTTAGGCACGATAGAACTGTAATTAAACCCATGCTTAAAAAACGAACGGACTTACTCCAGTTCAACCCAGTAATAAAGTTATTAATTTCATATAGTTCACTCTAGAGGCACAATTAGTCCTTTACCTACATATTCAACAAAGTTTTAAATCGACTTCAAACAAACTCATCCATATTCCATAATATGAATTCTACCAATAATTTCTCGTCTCCACTCTTAATCAGTTTCTATTCTTCAATAAAGCATTCATGTTTTAATTTATACCAGCATATTTTCCTTTAAATATAACTATTTCCTAGCTTGTAACCTGGCTTTTGCAATAATTTGATTAGTCTTTTTATAGAACATGTTTAAATATTGCAGAATATTTGCGTTGAATATATATGTTATGTGTCACTGTTGTTTGTTTATAAAATGCCAAGTAATTGACTTTATCACTATAATTACATAATCAACATCTCACGAAAGTATTAGGTAATTAAAATTGCACATACAAATAGGACAGCAATTACACAAATATACATCGGGTATGAAATTAAAATACAATAACAACTTGCCATTTTTCTTTTTTTTTTTTTTAATTATTTTGTTCTTACGTAATCAAGGCTCTATGCTTTAGCTAAGTTCTACTAATCAATATATTTGTCTATGATAAATAGATTATTTAGAGAATGAAAACACACCCTTACCCCTAACCCACTACACTCCATTCTTCCCTTACATTGTTTGATTAATTAATACGAATAAAAAGAATGAACCAATTGAATATATATGTTGGACAAGATCCCTAATTTTGAAGATTTTCACAAGAGAAAAATAAAAAGCATGCAAAAAAATCGTCATAACTTTGATCCAGTGCTCGACAACATCTTTCAATGATCTAGAGTCAGGATCCGTCCAGCCGACCTGCAGAGTTATCCTTGCCTGATCGGTTAATCCTCTTTCTTGCATATTCCCTACTCCCATATTGCTTAACAACAAACCTACTCTTTTGAACGCGAAGTCAGCTTGTCGTCTACTTTCACCGCTCCTTGCCCCTAGACTCTCGTTCTTGTAAATCCACGCTTTTTTAAGCACAGAATATGGACGAGATTCTAGGGTTCCTCCTTGAGGCAAATACTTTTATGCATACCGCTTTTGGTTGACCATCATGACTCAAAAAGAAACGAGATCGTGAACAAGTAGAGTATACTAGACGTTTGAGAGAACCATGTAGAAGGAACTCAGCAAAATGACCCCGTAACTTCGGGAAAAGGGGTGTTCTTCTATCTTTTGATTAGGAAAGCGACACATACCAGGGGGTAGCAACTGATTATTAAAAGCACAGGACTGTGCTAAATGGTAACACGATGTATAGAGTCTAACACCTGCCTGGTGCTGGAAGGTCGAAAGGAGAAGTGTTAGTTGCTTTGAATGGTAACCACCAATTAAAAAACATCTCTTCGATAAGCTCTGCGAGGTAGTCTTCGTAATAGAAGAGACATTTGGCAATAAGCTTGGGCTTGTTTGGAGGGATCATCATAAATAATTAAAGTGTTTTGTTTACGGTACATAAAATATTCAGCCAAAGCAACTCCTGTACGAGGAGCGAGATATTGTAATTTAGCAGGGGAATCCGCCCTCCTTCATTTTAGTACTAAGTGTGGACCAGTCTCGAGTGTCTTCTTGGATAGTTATAGCGGCCCAAAGGCGCAAGATATACCTTGTGGGGGGGGGGGGGGGGGGTGTCCCTTGGACATAGTACTTTCAGGCAATGACTGTTTGGTCCATGGTCCATTGGATGGTCGGTGCAAGGCAGAAATTGGAACACATTGATCTCGTTCGTTCCCGTCCTTCGCTTCAGGGCCTGTCCCTCGGTGTGGTCACTACTCCATCCTGTAGATTAATACATAGTTAACTTTCGAGCCCAAAAAGCGTCATATGAGGCACTTTCGGGGGGTATACAGTTTATTACGAATTTTATTAGAATTTTAAGTATTATTAGGATATTTAGTATTTTTTGAAGCTATTTCTTATTTGTATTATATTTCCTTTTTTAAATTGTTTCCAAGTACAATTCGGTTTACTACTTTAGTTAGGATATTTTTGAGAACTACATATAGCAATTTTTATGGAAGACTTGCGTCACTAGCATCTTGAATTACGTTTAAGTGTGAATTTTCAATGCATCTTGAATTTTCTGAAATGAAAAACTTCTTTATATCTGTACAAGATTAGACCATTGCAGTGAGTTTTAAGTAAAATAGACACATTAATCTCTTTGAATGTACCTTCTCGATTAGCAAGAAAGATTGTACTTTAGAGGTTACTACTAACATGAAATCTAAAGTCGATTTATCTCGTGGGATCTATCACAAACTATTCTTTTCTTTTTGTTTATAGAAGCTAGTTCATTGATATGATGATCAGACATACAAAACATTAAACTTAAGATATAAATGCTACATATAATCAAACAAAAGAATAAAGTGTTCAAAAAAACTTAACCTTTAACTATTCCCTTGATCTAGACACATGTGGTTTAGCAAGACATGCCAAAGAGAGTACAATGCAAAGGCTGAAAAACAACGAGTAAACAAAGGCATCAAATAAAGAGAATAAATCCTTCTTATTTGATGTTCCACCGCCCCCATGATGCATTTTTCACCATCGCCTTAGACGTAGACTTGATGTGGATCCTAAACCTTACTTTTTTTTTTATTCTATTCTAATATAGTCTATGTTCTTATCTACGAGTTCTTTTCTTCTAAACATCTCTCTTTTCAAGCTTGTGGTGGCTCAAATAAACCTTCTTGTATTTTGATTCTTGTCCTTTTTAAAGGTTGATGAAGTCTCCAACTTAATGGACTCAAGTTGTGCATGAAAAAGCTTGTTTGTGTGCAACTTTGAAAGTGGCATTACTAGCTTTGTTCAACCTTTTGGTGGCATTAGTCATGGTGTGGTCACGCTCCGATGCCTCATGAATTAGGTCAGAATTTTAGCAACATTGGCACTAGTAGTGTTGTAGTGGTTCAAAGGCGCCTTTCTTCATACGGTTACGTGCTAGTAGCATTCCAATTACGCTAGTGACGCCAGTCTTCCATAAAAATTCCTCCTTCTCAACCTGAGTGGCTACAGTGGTGCCACATTAAAAGATCATATTTTTTATTTTTTATAAATTCTCTTTCATTAGTATGCAATTTTAATCTTTTTCTGCAACTTTAACCCTTTTGCTCTCATGACTATTGTCATTATCTTTGATTGTTGGCGATTTACATCCTTTATACGTATTCAAGCAAGTAAGAATTAAATGTTTTTTATACTTAAAATTTTAAAAATAACTCACCACTTGAAAATACAGGAGAAGTTTTTTTAAAATTGGTTTGTTTGATGACTAGAGACATTTAACCAAAATAAATTAAAATTAAGGCTTGAAACCGAAGAACATGTGTAAATTGCTACTAAATATAAAATAGTCTATTTCGAGGTAATAAAGGAAAATTGACCAAAATTCCGCACTACCCGAAGAAGACAAACTAATTTTGCAAGTTATAACAAATAAAGGACTACTTTTGTAATTACCTTGAAGTTAACATGACTAATTTTGCGGGGATTTTGCATTTTTTGTCCAATAAGTTAGCACATCTTCAAAATTGGTCCCTTAACTTTTTTAACTGCAATTATAGTCCCCTAATTTGACACATGTTTCAATTTTGGTCCTCCGGGCTTAATTCCGGCAATTTTTGTCGGAAAACTAGATTTTTTATTTATTTTTTTCGTTTTAATTTATTTTCCTCAAAAAAACGCGTTTTCCTAAAAAAACAAATCACAAAATTGAATTAAAATAAAAATACTCTGTCTCTCTCTCCCCGTAGAAAATAAAACTCTCTCTTTCTCCCTCTTCCCCCAAATCAAGAACCCTAACCCTAAATCTTCAAAATCCATCAAAATCAATCAGTTTTCCATGTCTAATTTGTCATCCTCCATGCAATCCAAGCTCAGTGGTTGTGTAAGTGTGGTAAAATTGCAAAACGTCGTCGTTCAAATACCTAGGAGAACCCTGATTTATTTTTCTATGGATGCTCCGATTATAATGTAAGGGAATTTAAGTTTTACGTGATCTTCTGTTGTTTTGATTGTGGTATTGCTCCAATTTTTTGCAGACTGTGGTATTGCTCCAAATTTTTGTATGCATAAAATTGGTTGATTTATCTGATTTGATAATTTGAGACTTCTGCCATCTCTGTATATATATATATGTTCAAGGTACTAAGCCTTCCATGATAATCGAATATCGATAAAGCATGAAAGGAACTGTAAGAGTGAAAGAGAGTGATATTTCAGTTTTCTTTTTAAAGATTATTTTTCATTTTTCTATTGAGAACACTATGCTATTTTGCTTGATATCATGGAAGGAGGGAAAGAGCTATTACTAGTTCAGAGATTTATCAAAACCATGCTAGATACAAAGCGGAAGTAATAAACAATGGCATAAACATTGAAAATTGTTTCCAGAAGATAAACTTTGTATATCGTGATTGTCTGTTGAAAGGGATATAGAAAGAGGTCAAAGAACCACAGGTAAATTCTTGTAACAATTAAACTGTTTTGTAAATCTTTCATATAACTGAAATTCTCATTAGATGCATTACAGAAAGAGGTAGAAGTCAAAAGTGTTGCATTTGTCAACACTGACTGTTAACAATACATGTTACATGGTAAATCCATTATGAATTTGAAATGGGGTATCCTGCTAAATTTTAACTTATGAATACAATTCAATTTACCAGCCCCTGTCCAACTTAACATTTGAATACAATGCGTCAAAGTTCATTGCAATCTGAGTAGATTTCTTCCATTGATCTCAACCATTAATTGGAACTATTACTGGAGCATAAGCTTTCCTATATGTTTCCACTTTATAACAATCATCCACGTAATCCGACATTGTCAATCCTGCATCTCTCAATACAGACAATGCATGCCTACAAGGAATGCCACAAAGGTCCCATTTTCTACACCCGCAAGATTTATCTTGCAAATCAACCCTGTACCTCGATCCCAGTCCCCCGTTCGGGCCACACCACTCCGTCACACTATAGAGCCTGTCACTCGACTTGATAGCAATGCAGTCACCATTTCGTGTTTGAAGCTCTTCAATCTTCTTTTCCACTTAGGACATAAGACTTTATTCCATCTACGCATTGCTCTGTCCATATTTTTCTGATGCCTCTTCATCACGTACTCAAGCAACCACTCCAGCATTGATAGAATAGCAAAATGTCGCGCCGGCATGATACAAGAGTTGAAAGACCACAATGATTATTTAGCAGAATATCACAATGTGAGTTAGTTCTGATTTCTGAAGTGAGACCTACTCCAATAATGAGGCGGCTTGTCGTCGAACCACCTCCTTGCATGGACGGATAAATATTCTATTTCATCCATTGCAGCCTCCCAGTCATTAATAGTGCATGCTCTAACCGCCTTCCACAAAGCCCCATTAAAATCATCTCCCTTGAAACCCTTAGAAGAAAAGTTTCGACCCATATGTTGAACAGAAAATCTATGCTCCGCCCCAGAAAACACGTTATTCACAACATTTATCAATCTTTGATGCTTGTCAGACATAATGGTCCACTCTTCTACCTCCACAATATTCGGATCATTTTTCAAGGTCTCCATAAACCACGCCCACGTATCCCCGCTTTCTGTTTCCATAATTGACCAGGAGATTGGATATATATTGTTGTTTGGGTCTATCTCGACCGCAGACAATAAATAACCCTTATGAGGACCTTTTAGCCAGCAAGCATCAAGCCCATTGAGTTTTCTACAGCCCGCTATAAAACCTTCCTTCAATGCTGCTAAACACATGTAAAATCTATCAAACACATTTAGTCCCTGCTGGTATTTTGTTTCCAATTTCAAAGTGGACCTGGGATTCGCCATCTCTACCTCACCGATAAAACTCCACAACAACGAGTATTGTTCAGCAGGAGTACCAAATATTTTATGCTTAGCTAGCGTCCTTGCTCTGTAGTATTGCAGCCTAGAAGCAACAATATCAAGCTTTCTACTCACATTTGCATGCGACCCTTCCATGGTTCTTGTTGGATCTGCCTTGAATTCTGAAACGAATCTCTCAGCTATCCAAGGCGCCTTAACATTATTGAGCTTTTTGGTGTACGGGCAACTATGTTCATGAAAATAATCGCATACTTGATATGTCTCCTCATCTTTTAGTCTGACAACATGCAATCTCCAACTACACCCCTCACCTCGACACTTGGCATACACCCTTCTTCTATCGTTCTTTGTGATTTTTAAGGGTTTGTGCGAGTTAATTGCATGTGATTGTACCGCCTTCCGAAACAATAGTTTATTTGCAAATCTCATGCCAACACTAAATTCAGGATGAAAGACATCAGCTGGACTAAACGAAGTATACTGTTTGCTACCATCCTCGTCGTCGGAATCCTCGGGAATACAAAATTCATCACCACTGTATACTACATCTTCTTCCCCAGAATCAGTTACATACATAGTCATCTCGCCTTTTCCACCCCGCATATTATCTCCATCAAAACCTATGGGCCCTTCTTCATCAAACCTCAAACCCTCATCTTCTACATCATCTGCACCAATCCCTAAATCCTCTGCTTCCTCATTCTCATCTCCTACATCTTCATCTAAAACACTTACTTCTATTGCCAAATCAGTGTCACTCCTCATATCGTATTCACTGTCATAATAAGGCTTTCTCTGATAATCCGGTTCACCATCGTTATGTTGTACCTCAATGTCCTCATCTAAGAAAAAAGAACAATAATAAGATCAGTTATTAATAGTATTTTTCACCTAAGCATAACGAGAATTCAACGGATAAGAAGTTGAAAGATAGAGAACAAACTATCAACAGAAAAAAAATGCTAATCCAAACAGAGGCCTTATAAAACACATACTTCAAAAGCACAAAAGAAATCAATAGACACCAACAAACTGAATTATAAAAAGAAATTGCCAAAAGGTATCTCAAGAACTACTTTTAACAACCGATTTCAGCACCGTCCAATAATGCCCACCCTATGGTCTAAATTCAATAATTTTGCTCTTCATGGCTTCCTATTGAGGTTATGCTTGACAATTTCCAGTGCAAAATTAACATCAAGAAACAATGGAGGAATATTTCAGTCACTGGGAAGAAGCTACTCAGAATCCATATTACTCTAGAGGAATTAACAGATGAATATATAAATTTGCGTTTATATATGCAAATAACATATTCTACAGAAAACAGGCATGTTTATTCATACAGATTTTTGTATAACCATTACATAACAGGCTACTGTCTGTCACGCATGATTTAATTAGCCTAAATACACCTCAAATATAATATATTTCTCCTATTTGGACGACCCAAAGTTCTTGTGCTTCCTGTTAATGTGATCGTTTCTAATTCTTAGCATTATTCGATAATTGCCAAATAAACATTAAATAAACAATAAATCAGATTCTGTAACTTCAAAATTCAAACATTAAATTCTCACTTACCGAACAATTGAGGTTGATTTTCGTTATCGCCGGAATCCCCAACACATGGCGCTGTCGACTGAGTTTCAAAAACAGTAGAGTTCAAACGACTCCCTTCGCCTTTATCCATTTGCAAAACCTTAATGTAACGAATTAGACATGGAAAATTGATTGAATTTGATGGATTTTGAAGATTTAGGGTTAGGGTTCTTGATTTGGGGGAAGAGGGAGAAAGAGAGAGTTTTATTTTCTACGGGGAGAGAGAGAGCGTGCGTTTAAGAGAGAGAGAGAGACAGAGTTTTTTTATTTTAATTCGATTTTCTGAATTTTTTTTTTTTAGGAAAACACGTTTTTTTGAGGAAATAAATTAAAACGAAAAAAAAAAATAAAAAATCGAGTTTTCCGGCAAAAATTGCCGGAATTAAGCCCGGAGGACCAAAATTGAAACATGTGTCAAATTAGGGGACTATAATTGCAGTTAAAAAAGTTAGGGAACCAATTTTGAAGATGTGCCAACTTATGGGACCAAAAATGCAAAATTCCCCTAATTTTGCCCAATTGTTATTTCTTGATTTAAATTTTTGTCACACATTTGATTTTATGAAGCTTTCTCGATTGGCTTCTTATGTTTTACTTATTATATAATCTCTTATTACCAGAATAAGACAAATTTCACATTAAACACCGAGATCATATCAATAAATAAAAAAAAAAACATTTAAAACTCTTTGACAAAATCCACAACTGCGGTCAGTCAGCATACCATTTAAAACCCCGCCGATGATGGAACAGGCGGAGCCACCGGAGTGTCCGGTGTGTCTGCAGCCATACGACGCCGTCTCGATCATCCCACGCGTACTCAACTGCGGCCACACCACCTGCCAAGTCTGCCTCAAACTCCTCCCAAATCCATTCCCCAACACCATCCGCTGCACCGTCTGTACCGCTCTTGTTAAATTCCCAAACTGCCCCTCTAACCTCCCCAAGAACATCGACCTCCTCCACTTCTCATCCTCCCTCACCAAGGACAAAACAGTCATTTCACCACCACCACCACCAAAAACTGAGGTAAACCATTCGTTGCCGTTTATTCCAAAGACATGGTCTTACGAGTTCTATCGTAAGTGGAAGAAATGGGTTCTTCATAAAGATTCAATCTTGATTGAAGAAAATGATCATCGAGGGGTAGTTTGTGGAAAAGTTGTCAAATCTTGTGAGAGTGATGATGATTCTGTGATGGGGTGTTTTATGAGGGTGGATGAAGAGGTGGGTCTTGTTAAAGTTGGAGTCTTTACGGAGGACGAAGGAAGTCCCGAGTTTTTAAAGTTTAGTTACGAGTCGAAAGTTGTGAGTGTTTTATGTGGGGTTGATGAAAAGATGAGAAATGAATTGGCTTTTGTGTTGAATGCGATTCGGGGAGTGTGTAATGCGGGAAAGGTTTATGGGTTTTGGTGCAATGAGAGTGATAATTGTGTTTACATGGTTTTTGAGAGGTTTGGATCGTCTAGTTTAATTAAGTGCCTGCTCAAGAAAAAGGAGGATGAGGGGAAACTGTTGAGTGCTGATGAAATGAGGAGTTTGGGAATGCTCGGCATGGAGATATGTGAGATTTTGAGCAGTTTGCATATGAAAGGGCTGGTTGTTGGTTGTTTAGGTGCTAGTTGTTTCGGTTTCAATGATTTTGGTCGTGTTTATATAGACTTAAGTGAAGTTTTTAGTATTGGAAGGACAATTGATGTGGAGATCCGTAATGGTGACAGAAATTCGGAACTCAGTTTGAAGGATAAATTATTGGATGCGAATTTTGTGTGTGTTAGTCCTGAACTGTTATTGCAGTTTCTTACCAAGGAAGAGTATGAGTTGAATAGTGGAAAATCGAGATATCAAGTTGGGTGTGCTTCAGATGTTTGGTCATTGGCCTGTTTATTTGTTTGGGTTATAACCGGAAGCTCATTTGAAAAAGAGGTGGTAAGTTTCTTGCATTATGTTGTTAGTGCTGAATCTGCTGAAAATGGTTCTGATTATTCAGGTTTCTACACGAGTTGGCTGGAGCAGATTGTGGGTCTATTAGGAGATAGACTGGGGAAGGAATATGTTTCCCTACGTGAGATTTTGTGCAGGTGTCTGGAGTTTGACCCCGTAGATCGACCGCTTATAACTGAACTGTGGAAATGCCTCAGAGAATTGGTTATTAATCATAAATTCGATATTGGAGTCGGTTTAAACCAGAAAGTTAAGAAAAAGAATACAGGCGATTGCATAGTACTGGGAGAACTGTCTAGGATAATTGAGGATACTAACAAACAATTAGCAGATTGTCTGCCAGGGAAAAATGGTGATATAAGGGCTAATGGAAAACTGAAGGTACCTGGAGATTTTGTCGAGAGTGTGTCCAGGGGTGATCTAAAGTGTGTTGAGCTGAAAGGTCATCTTGATTGTATTACGGCGTTAGCTGTTGGGGGTAACTTACCATCTTATATGAGTGCTTAAATTTTTATTTTTATTTTAATTAGCTGTATATGCTTGCTGACTTATGGTTTGGGGTTAACAAGATGCTGCAGAAGTTGATATGCATAATGACTTAGAAAAGGCCTCAACAAGGACTAATATGCAGTAAAAAATTGATTTCTCTGTTTTACTTATGCACTAGATTCAATGCTTGAGTTTCTATCTACAATTTTAATCTTGGACTTAGCAGATCGTGCCACGAGATTGTTGGGCCTATCCACTGATGCATAAGTGTATACTCTTACTACATTTACTAGATTCTACGATGAGTCTTATTATATGGACTCCCCTCATTGTGACTACTCGTAAAGAGGTTTTAATCACCATGAGTGGATAGAGTCAAGATCCAGAATTTTTTCGTAGAAGGAATCTGATATAGGATCTGAATCATAGTCTCTAGTCTATGACTTATATGGCTTGCAACTATCAAACACTCTTCCTTGTTTTAAAGAGAGCTCATGAACATCCATAGATAAATAAGAAATTAGCACACCTGCAATCCATATCTATACAATGAAAGCCACTTTATGGAGACATAAACTAGTTCTGACTTGATTGTACTTCAGAATCAGTTCCTAGATTCACTTAGTTCTCAACAGTAGCAAAACTATCAAAAAAAACTCAAGAATCACAATTGAGTTTAATATGAACATAAATAATGGTTATCAATGTGACTGTTAAAAGATAAATGAAAAATTAAATTCTTAGTTGTATGCCTGTGTAAACTGCAGGAGAAAGGGGAAACCCTCAAACCAGTACTAAAGATGAACCTTTTCTCCTAAACTTAACGTACTTCATGCAAAAAGATTTGACTTCATCTCCTTGCAATTTGTTCTTCCTGACGATCCCTACGGACAAAAAGTTTCTGTGGGTGCCTTCTTATAAGCCTGGTGTTTGATAACTGTTTATTTTTCTTATTTAGGGGGTTTCCTGTTCAGCTCCTCGTATGATAAGACAGTTCATGTTTGGTCTCTGCAGGTACACATTTTGCAAAACTTTTTCCTATAATTAGTTCAGGATATGCACATGCAATAAAAACTCAAATATGGATGGTTTGGCTGTACCTCCTCCTAAAGGAGCCTCCATCGTAGCTGAAATGATTTTGAAAAGTTCCGTCTTTCACTCAACTTTATATAAGCATTATTTGATGTTCCCATTTTGCAAATAGCCTGTGCATCGCCACATGGCTCGCTCTGAGATTGGTTTTGAACCAGTATTTCTACTTCTTCTGGGTTCTCTTTTCTAACACTTGTTTTCTTTGCCAAATCTATCTCAGGACTTTACCCTAGTGCACTCCTTTAAAGGCCATGAGCATAGAATTACATCTGTGGTCTATGTAGATGGAGAACAACCGGTGTGCATCAGTGGTGATAATGAAGGTCTTATATGCATTTGGGAAGCGAGATTTCCCTTTTCTGATGTGCCAGTAAAGAAGGTATACGAGCAAAAGGATTGGCGCTACAGTGGCATTCACGCAATGGCCGTTTCTGGAACTGAATATCTGTACACTGGCAGTGGAGACAAATTAGTAAAAGCATGGTCGCTAAAGGCAATGTCCAATTTTTCACTCTTACTGTTCTAGTTATATCTCTATTCTTGATTGCATGAACTGAAATCATCATTGGCCTCTATTCTTCAGGACTACACCCTGTCATGTAGTATGAGCGGTCATAAATCAGTTGTGTCATCTTTAGTAATTTGCAATGGTGTTCTTTATAGTGGAAGCTGGGACGGGACTGTCCGCTTATGGTCTTTAAGTGATCATAGCCCTTTGGCTGTTTTGGGAGAGAACAATTTGGGAAAAGTTTCATCTATATTGTCTCTTTCTGCAGAGCAGGATTTGCTCGTTGTGGGTCAAGAAAACGGTTGTGTGAGGGTGAGCATGTTTTTCGTTTCTCTCATACTTTCAAGTATCAAAACTTAAAATTGAAGTCTTCAGATATGTCGCCTTTATTTTCTCATTTAAGTCCATATTTTCCATATTACATGGTTATACTACAATTTGTCATCGCTTTATTTGGATAACTTTGCTTTTCATTGAGTAATAAAAGTGTTGGTTCTGGTGTTATTTCTTTTCTTCAGTTATGGCATAATGATATCCTTTTGAAGTCCACTCAGACTCACAAAGGTGCCGTCTTCTCAGTCAGCAAGAAGGGGAAATGGCTATTTAGTGGCGGCTGGGACAAAACAATTAGTGTACAGGTACAGTAAAATGTGACGAAGTAGTCGTTATAAGAATCATTAATACTGACATCAGCCCAAGGAATGGAAGTTCCGGCTAACTGATATTGGAACATACTTATTTCGTTTCAACACTGCCAAAAATTGATTGCTGTAAATCCTTTTTTTATGGTTAATTAATTGAGATTCTGATTTATAGGAAGTATCAGAAGATGCCAGTGGAATGGATGTCACGCCATTTGGGTCCGTTGCTTGTAATTCCACGATAACGGCTCTCGTGTACTACAGTGGGAAGCTTATTGTTGGACAAGCTGATCGGATAATTAAGGTGATTTGCACTTCTATTTCTTCTATTTCTTCTATTACATCAACTATCAGCACTAAATTCTTCTTGACCATGTTTTCATGTCAATAATGGTCGCTATCATTTTATGTGCAATTTTCCCCCCTCTTATGCGGAGAAGATGTGGGTGCATGAAAGATGTAATACAGACTGAAGAAAAGTAAAAGATGATATTAACATCTTTGGATCTGATTCAGTCTCCAGATTGATTTTTACCATATGAAGTCCTCGTGAATATCATCATTTCCATCTGAACATATTTAAGTCTTCACTAACAATAAGTGAACAACTTCAGAACTTTCTTTCCTAATCTTTATGTTCTTTCTGAAATTTCTGAATTTAAGTTGCTAATGCTTTGGATAAATTGCTGATCAGTAAATCTCTCTATTTCACTAGGTCTACCATGGAGTGTAGCAAGTTGTCGAGGATACACAGAAGTGCTGAGTGCACCAAAGATTTTTCACTACCTGAAGATCCTTTTTCTCTGATAATTGACTGGGTGGCTCGTCCCAGGAGCACCTGATTTTGAAGCATTTCAAGGGTTCTTTATTTGTGCGTGGTTCTTGTCGGAATGTGTAAAGTGTTGCCTTAGCCTTAATTTATAGCTGTAAAAATGAACGACGGAAATGTTTTGCTTGTAAATATAGTGCAAAAGAAACAGCAACTCTAGTAGAACCCTATGTACATATCTTGAACAGAAATGTAGTTTGAATGAAATGGAATACAGGTTTGTAATGCTTCTTTCAGACAAATGGATTGTTGTTTGATCATTACGAGTTTGTCATAGCAAATTCATTAGGTAACTAATATTGCCGGCGAATTTTGAAAACAGTTTCTGACATTTAATTATAGCTATGAACAATGAAAGTTAATAGCAAATTAACAATAATGATTTATACCAAGAGATATATCAGCCGGTCACTCCCAGCAATCAAAGGCCACTCGTTAACTTACTATGAACATATGCAAAATACTCACACTTTTGCAGTATTTATGTTCGATACATCATTGCATATCATTATTAACGAAACAATACATCGATCTAATGTACAGTTGTAAAACATTCTATACGGAGAAAACGAATCAGCTAGGAGTCATTTCTTTTTTGCTTTAAAGGAAGCTAAAATCGTGGTTTCTTTACAAGTTGACATGATATAATCAAAATAACTTACTAATATTGCTTCAGTAAACTTCTGACCTGCACAAAACACCACGTCCTGAGTAACATCCTGTGTCGTCGCCATCCATCAAAGTGTTTCCCAATCACTCTCTTATAGCTCGGTCTTTGCTGCACCATCCCCCAATACTCGGCTAAATTCGGGCGACTATTAATGTACTTCTCTTCCAACTTCAATAAAACCAGTCGGCTCAAGACAGGAATAAACGCAACATCAGCCAAAGTAAACTCTTCCCCTATCAAGTACGTGTTTTCACTGAGCTTACTCTCTGCTTCGTCAAGGATTCTATCGAGATGCTCTTCACTCCGTCGGAGAACTTCCGTGTCCTTTAACTTATCTTCTGTTTCGTAAGCCTCTTTAAGGTTGCGGTGGTAGGCACTGGCCAGTTCTGGACAATCCGCCATTCGAGCAATTATAACACGCCTCAAGAATTTGGTGACGAAGAGACGGTATTTTGGTGGGACATGGGAAAGGGTGAAGAACTTGGGATTCCATTCTTGTATTTTGTAAATCCACTCGACAACTTCTCCAGTGCTGAGAGTGGAATCATCGCTGCCAGAAGAGACGGCTGCAATTCTCTCTATGTACCTGTACATTATTACGTTTTTGCTTTAGTGTCGATTGAACAAGTCTTCAAGCAAGCAATTTCAAATGAACAAATAAGAGTAAATTGCAAAAGGCAAAGTGTGTTAGCCTAAACCAGGAAATATCTCTTACGTTTTATAAGCATTTAACGCTCTCCGAAATTAAATCGATGTAAATCACCCCATGTGGCTTCAGTTTTATACTTCATAAATAAGGTGGTAAAAGTTTGCTGTATATTTAAGTTTCTAAGCTTTATAACAAAATATAGAAAAGTCTCTATTGCTTGCTCAGTCAAAATGAATATATTGCACCTAATAATTAAATAGATGCAACTTGCAATGTTTTGATTTAAAGTGGTAAATTGCAAATATAAATGGTAAAAAATCTCAAATCCATTAACATTTGCCCGTTCAAAATCTGCTATGTGCCGACCACCCCCTTAATCAACTTTCCGGCGGGAGTTTCAGCCAGAGATACTATTTTTGCAAGAATATTAACCGTAAAAGGTGGTATTTCTCCCTCCATTTAACCATAATTTCAGTTCAGACTCATTTTTTCCCTTCGGGTTTTTGTTATATATGTCATAATTTCATTCCAATTCCTAGTTTTCAAACCCTATTTTTGGAGATTGCAATGAAATTAGCACACATATAATCCAAATTACAGGGAACAAAGGGCTCTTAATAAAAATCTAGAGGTAAATTGAGATGCAATACAATTTTTGTGCTTGATATATATCCAGGCGGAGACATTATAATCAGTGGAAATGTGGAATATCCTACAGGAAACTTGATCAGGGTAATGTGTCACAAAGATTAAGAAAGATCAGGGTGCAAATTTTAGGGGGTAACCTGAGAAATGGGGCAAAAGTCATGGAGTTTGCAGCTTTTTACCTAAATATACAATGCGGAGGTACCGGGCAGTTGATAACACGGCAAGGCTAAGTTTGCAATTTACAAACGAATAATCTTTAATGTCTACGTCACAGAAACAAAAAACAAAACAAAAACAATGATGTGTCCTATTAACAACACGAACAAAAGCTTTTTACATTTAAATACATGGGCTCGTGATTTCTTAGAATACGTCAGAACTGCATCAATTCATTAGCTCTAATACTATCCAAGATAAGAAAATATCATTAACGGCTAATGCATCAACGAATGCCAGGTTTCAGTAGCACCAGATAATTTTAGCTCCACCATAAAAAAAAGGTAATAATTAAAGCGTCAAAAATTGAAGGAAAAAAAAAAACTACTTTCCAGAATAGAAAAGAAATAGCTCCAGCAAAGAATTTAAGGCAAAAAGTCAGGTGAAGATAAGACATACTGGATGATTTCTATAGTGTCGTATATGATATGAGAACCATTTTGGAAGACCGGCAGTTTGGCACTTGGATTCTTCCTGAAGAAACTTGACTCAAAATTCTTGCCCGTAATAGGACTAACATGGAACGATGTATAATCAATGTTCTTCTCTTCCAGTACAAGCCTCACTTTCTGGCTGTCCAAGGAATATGGATGATGATACAGCTGCATCACGCTAACACATCAAGTTTTCAAACTTCACTTGGTTATTTACACCAGAGAACTACACAAATATGTACCTGCAGTGAAGAGCCTTCAGTAAATAGTAAAACTAGAGATAATTCTTGGAAGACTACCAAGTTTCAGCAGACCAAGAATGCATGATGAGTAAAATAACATGTGGGCGTCATATGGATGACGTACTTGCTAAGAAAGGGCCATTTCAGAAACTCGAAAACATAATATACTTATTTATTATTACCTCATTTTACTATGCTTTCCCATGAGACAATGTCATGCTAGATTTAAGAAACTTTGTGCAATTATGTTTTTTCATATTCATATTGACAAAATAAGTAGAAAGCAACATGTGTAATGCAGTATTTAGAGATATCATCAATAACTAATTATCCGAAACAACAGAACTTAGTTTTGAGAGGTAGAGCAAGTGACGGGGTTTAGCCAGGCAGGTGTATTTTCATCTAGTAAGAAAGAAACCATGATACTTGGTTTCCTAGTGTGAACATTTTGATAGACAGGAAAGTTATTTATCCCAAAAATAAATGTAGTTTCCCAATTAACTTTATGTTTTTCTTTCAAACCGAGTCTGTAGACAAGCTTGACATCTTTGCCCCATCTCCATTTGGCATGGATAACTGAAACCAGAGGCAAACTTAGGACTACAAGACACCGCTCAATGACTGAGGCAGTTGGTGCAGAATGGGGGCTCGAAGACTTTGACACACAGACATTGTTTCTGTGAAAGCCAAACACATGTTGGATGGTTGCATGAGTAAATGCGAGTTTGACTCCATGAAAACCAATGTTCAATTTCTCGGCGACCAAAAGCATAATGACGTTACAACAACAAGATGCAGTAATCTGTTGTATTTTCCCACTACTCTATTTGATAGTGTAATCAAATCTGGAGAATATTGCCATTAGAAAATTCAACTAGATCAGTAAGTAAACAGATGTTAAACCCCTAAAGCAACACCCATTGATTATAAACAAACCTATCAGAAACCCTCAATTGCGCTACGTGATCCAAAGGAAGAAGACTTTATAGCCACCAGACTGGACATGAATAAGTACTAATTCGTATAAGATAAACACAGAAGAACAAGTTCCACGCCGTTAATAACATATTGCTCGAAATACGATTGCTCGATAACAATATACTTGGTTAATCATTCCTTTAATCAATTCCCAAAAACACAACCACCATAACCCATAGCAATCAATCAGTAGAACAGCCAAAAACGCCAAATTTTACATTTTCCATACAAACCCCATCACTCAGATGCAAAAGAACATGGCAATTCCATAATAACTCAGTACCTTGCATAACTTAACAAGAAAAACTAACTTATCGAAACCCAAACAATCATGTACTATGATGAAAACACCAACAACTGAATTTATAAAAACACCACAACACTTAAAACATTCAATCAAGAAAAAGAGGCTTACATACTTACCGAGAACAATCGAAGAAAAACCGCTAAAGGGTCCTAAAGATGAAAAGCTTTGGAGCTATAGATATCAAAAAGGGAGCGCCTTTTATGAAAAAGCTTAAAAGGGTCTTTCACAAATACACGCCCGATGAGAGAGAGAGAGAGAGAGATGGAAAAAGGGAATTTTGTAAGAATTTTGACAACCCAGAGAACAAAACTATGTTGTTGGTAAGAATCAATCTACATATGCTAATGGAAAGTGACTGCAAATTATTACTTACTGGTGCAATAGTGTTAATATTATTACATAAAACATTGATTGAGTTGTGTTGTGTTGTGTTGTGCAGTTTGATTGTTTCTTGTTGATATTTTTTAAACAGTTACTTACTGGTAACTTCCCCCACCGGCCATCATTATTAATGGTTTTTTAATAAGTCAATAAGCTTCTCCAATATACACCCCCCCCCCCCCCCCCACCCCCTACCCCATACGACCAAACTTTCGGCCCCCACGAACGAAGAATTATCTATCCAATGCATTTGTCACCTATAACTTGGTGCAACGTTTTTTCTCTCAAAGATTTTGATATTTGGGATTGTTAAAAGATGAAAATTTATATATGAATAAAAACTTATGCAAAGTGAAGGTATAATATTATGTTTTGCCAAGTCATGCTCCACTTCTAGGGAATTTTGTACAAGACTTTATTAAAAGAAATTAAAAACAAGTGTTACCAAATAGGTCGTGTCATAACTTGATACATATTATTTGGCTGGTGTAATCATGTATTTAGTAGACAAATAACAGATTTGAGCTGGTACAAGGGTGGGACTGGTGGGTTGTTTATCAACTATATCATGCTAAGTTTCAACTTTTCTATATACTCTGATCCATGTTCAGTTGTTCACATATTTACATGTTTCGTTAGCTTGTTAGTGTTTAATTAGATATTATAAAACGTTTCGTACTTCCAATCATTCTCATGTTAGCCGCATCAATCAGTAACAAAATATATTTTTGCTCTCTTGAAAAAGTTACCAATTATATTGTAAACAATCTATATTCAACTTAAAGGTGAGTCAGATGGTGACCACAAATCATACTATTAAAGGGCAAAGGGTAAAGATATAAAAGAAGCAAAGTGGGAATTAGTTACTTGTTCTGAAAAACAGATGCACTTTCTAGTTTTTTCTTAAGAATCTTTTTTTTCTTTTTTGATAAGAATCTCATCCAATAAGCATTATTTTTATAGATTTTTTAAACGGGTAAAATGCATCAAACCTCCAATTATACCCTTTTTTACAAGTTATCACTTAATCTATATTTTTTTTTGCAACTAACGCCTCAACCTATTGAAAATGTGCGAATGCCTCCTAAAGCCAAATTCAACTGGCAGAAATGTAGAAACGTGGTCAAATCCAACAATTGAATTTGAGTTTAGAAAGCAGTTCACACATTTTTCAATAGGTTGGGGGTTAGTTGTAAAAAATAATAGGTTAGATGGCAACTTGTAAAAAATGGTATAAGTTCGTGGATCGAAGGTGATTTACCCTTTTTAAAATGAAATAATGGCCTATTACATCGAAGGTGCATGCACTAAAAAATTCGATCAGTGCAGACCCCTCATCAACTTTTCTTAATGATTTTATTTATATTTTTTTCATTTAAATTATATAACAAAAGTTGAAGTTAAATAAAACACGTTTTACTGGAAACATGAGGTGATGCTTTTACTTTCTTTTCAAAACCCAAATTCGAGTTTTAAATTGAATCAATGCTTTATATGCACAATATTATACTCTCTTTCACATAGTCTTATTTTATACTTGACCACTATTCGAATCATTTGCTACACGTGAGAGATCAAAAAAGTTATGGCTCTTTCAAGTAGTTGTAATTTTTTTTCCTCGTAATGCTTGTAACTAACTCTTTTCCCCTCAAAATATATATTGTATAATATTATAAGGATTATCGTTGTTTACATCTTTATATTCTACATAGAGTAAATACCAAGAATGTGAAAAGTGAAAATGCTAAAAAGGTTTTAAAGAAGGTAGGGCTGTTCAAGACTCGGCCGACCCGATCGGCCCGCCAAAATCCGACATGCCGAACTCGCAACCCGCATGGTTTATTTTTTTAACTTAATCCGTTCGGGTTGACAAATTGGTAACCCGCAAATTTAAGTATGGTCACATTTTTAACGACAACCCGCCCGAACCCGTCCGCATACACCCCTTGTCTGTATATTTTTAGAGGAATGATGGGAGCAAGGAAAGTTTTTCGTAAGTCATATAGTTGTATGTTCATAGTATTGCTATAATATAGTTTTTGTTTATTTTATGTTGTTTCATAATTGTATTTTGGACGAACGATTGTTATTTTATGATTTCTAAGGATAAAATGTTCGTTTACATCCTTATATTGTTATTTGAATTACATTATGTTGTGATTTAAGTATTTTTATTAAGTTATGATATTATTTTTTGTTTTTTAGAACGCAAAGTGTATTATGTTTTTGTTTTTTTATCAAAATATTACTATATTTTTCTACCATTTAAACCCGCCACCCGCACTAGTTTTTAATTTAACCCACCCAAGTTGAAAAATTAATAACCCGCAAAATTTAAGTATGATCACATTTTTAAAGACAACCCGCCCGCGACACCCCTAAAAGAAGGCAAAATCAAAACCTTCTTAATTTGAGAAATACCAAAAGGTAAAAGCTGAGAGAAGAGAAGAATATATATTGCAAGAAAATAATAATACATCGTTGGTGAGCCTAAAACTAACCCCTGCGAAAATGAAGATGACATGGAAGAAAAATGCTAAAGACAGCAAAAACAAGGGCAAAAAAAGGCCAAACCCTCTTAGCCCTAACCTTCCATTTGATGATGATGATGTCAATTTTGTTGCAGAGCCCCTTAAAAAATCAGGTGAAGGCACCACAACTAGTAATGATAACAACAGCAACACACAAGTTGTATCCAATGAAGATGAGAAAATAAAGAATCTCGCACAAGAATTTGAAGCAAAGGGAAATAAACTTGCTCAGGTAAAAATAGTATAATTTTTTCAGTCTTTTAGTTTAAGTTTATTTGGTCTTATTTCTTTCTTAAAATTCAGACCCCACTTGATTGTTTCATCTTTGAAGTGATATATGATGTGGGTTTTGTGTCCTTTAACCTTCTTCTTGTGTATTTGGTATATTGATGTTTATGTTGAGTGTAAATTAGAAAAACTTTGATCAAATTGTTATAACATCCTTCAACTTTCTACTACGATAAGCCTATTTTTATGTGTGATAATGGACTTTATAATTATTCAAAAATGCTTACAAATATGATTATAGGCCCTTTTAATACCTTTAATGGGTTAGCATCACAGCTTTAGAACAACTCTATTTTCTCCTGTTAGAATCCATTCAATCACTGTGCGTCTGTGCCGTGACTTTCTTGGCTCGAACAGAAATATAGCTTAACTTGAAGTTTGTGTGATTGATGATTATTGACGAATATTACCAATTGTTAATTGATATCTGTTGAATAAGTTACCTTGCGAATGCCCTTGCTAAAGAGATAATACTTGTCGTAGTACAATCTGTTATACGTCTGTCCAAACAGAACTTTTGATGACGGGGTGAGTAGATACTGTTAAGCTCAGCTAACGTTCATAACGATATGACTGTTTTCGTATATATACTCCTTTTGCGTCCCATCTCTCAGTTATTAATAGTGTTATTTGTTGAAAAAAATTGAAGATTGGGTTCCAGCTGCATCTAGTAAGGATCTCCACGATGCATCCCCACCAATTTGGAGATAACTTTACTCTTTCCAAAACTTGAACATAACGGTGGACTCAATAAAAGTCCACAAGAAATCAAAATATCTATGATCTTAGAAAGATGATACCATATTCTTTGGATGTACACATCAAGTATACATTTATGACATGATGTTTCAGTAGGGTGGGAACCATGCCCTTTTATTTGGAGGTGGATAAGAGAACTTATATGTTTGATAATAGTAGGGAAACGGGCTTCTCCCAAAAGATACTATGGGATGGAGAGTTGTGTATTTTCTTGAATGAAATCCAGAGTTTAAAATTGTTGTATTTTGAGCAAGGTTGAATTATAAAATGTTCACAGCATGGTTAAGGGCTAATTTGAAAAGTGTCTCATACAGTCTTACTGTACCAAATGGAATGTGATTTTAAGCTGCTTGAAGTGAATCAATGTGATCCTGTTTACCATATGTACGTATTCTTGTCATGCACCTTTACCCGCTACTATCTTTTCTGAAGGAGGGTAAATACCGTGAAGCACTTGGGAAGTGGGAGAGTGCAATTACATTGATGCCAGGTCGAGCACTTTTGCATGAACAGAAAGCTCAGGTTCTACTTGAACTCGAAGAGTCTTGGAGCGCTCTGAAGTCTGCAACTCGTGCGTACTGGTTTCCCCTCTCTTTTTGTTTCATCCATCACATGAGGCATACAACAAGATCAAATGTTCTGCTATAGCATACTATTCCTCATTTTCGACAAACTAAATTGATTTTTCGTGATGATGTTATTTTAGATCTGCTGTTTTCTCGATACTCCAAATATTAAGTTGTTCTTTGTCCTTGGATCATAGGAGCTACTGAGTTGGCACCAGAATGGGCTGAGGTACGATATCTTTTGCTATATGGATCTGTCTTATCAATCAATTTGTGAACTTCAGGGTAAGGGCAAATCTTTGATTTGGTAGATTTGCTTATTTGCTACCCATTTTATATTTCCTATAATCTAAAAAATTATGGTTTAATATTTTCAAGTGATGCAACTGAACTGTTAGATTTCAATAGTTCACTTGCAGTACAACAAGTAGCTAATAAATTTTGCAATTAATTGCAGAACTATATTCTAAATCTGATATCATGTCAGCTGATGAGCTGAAGAGCATGCACGTGGCATTTTTAGAAACGATAGTTGGGATCTAATTTGACAAAATGAATGTACTTACATACTCATTCCAGTGATTAAGATTACTGAAAAGAAAAAAGTTGTTAATTTCTAGGATGTTGCATGTGTTTCTTCATATACTATTTTGAGTTTTACTTAAGCCTGTATCAGTGTATATGCTGTCATGATTTAGCCCTTCTTGATCTCATAAGTATTATCGGCATACGTCCGTCTTATGGCTCCAAACATGTCTTGAAACTAGCCTATTTTTGTTCTTGGATAGGCATGGGTGACTCTTGGAAGAGCCCAACTGAACTATGGAGAGCCAGATTGCGCCATCGACAGTTTTGACAAAGCACTGGCAATTAAGGTAAAGATCTTACTATTGGCTTCGTGCAGTTACTCGTGTCTTCGTGCTTGATGTTACTACTGCATTTGTGCTTAAGTTACTTCGTATCTTCGCATGTTTTAATGTTAGTTATCTGATAAAATCATCATGTTTTGGCATATTGAGACAGCAGAAAGAAATTTATCCATGAGCCGATGCATGTCTTTGCAAATTATTTGCATTTTAACTGCAAATTTGATGTACATGCTAGACCTAGGTATTTCCACCATGATTTTCCACCGGATGAAACACAATGACCCCTTTCAACGTCTAGTTACATTACAACATCGCCTCGTATTTCATAAGTTGAAGAAACATTTTATGTGATATGTTAATGGCAGCAACACTGTTATCAAAAAAAAATTAAAATGGCAGCAACACTATATTGTCAAATTTATCTTTCTTGCTGCTTGAAGAGGAGGAAATAGTATGGAGAATTTGGAAGAGGAATCAAAGCTTCACCCACAAGCGTTTAGATGCTTCCATGACAAGAAAAAAAAGATGTAGCCATAGGATCAAGTGCAAAATCCAAATATCGGTATTCTCATCAGTTTGAGCTAGCGTTTAGATGCTTCCATGACAAGAAAAAAAAGATGTAGCCATAGGATCAAGTGCAAAATCCAAATATCGGTATTCTCATCAGTTTGAGCTAATATTAATTATGAGAACCGTAGTAATTTATGGCGTTGTGATTAGATCAAAGGTTAGGAAATTGTTGCTAATGTTAGGGATTGAATGTAATCTCTCTTTCAGGTATCCATTGGCAAATGTTGTCTGTTATATTTTTTTTCCTTTGACCTAAAACCTTCGAAAATGTGTTGCTGTATGCAGCCTGATAATGTGGAGGCGAAAGATGATAGGCAAGCTGCTTTGCATCTGGTGAAGAGGAGAAAACAACTCCATTCAACAGGGTTGAGTTCCAATGAAAATCGTTTTCTCGTTGGAGATCGGGGCTACTAGGACTTGAGTAATTGTTACTTATAATCAGTCTCACAGGTTGAGACACACATACACCGAAAGACCTTGCTGAAAGAGCTGTTGTATATGTAACTTTTTTCTGTTGCCCTTTTTTTAAACTCTCTCTCTCTCTCTCTCTCTCTCTCTCATACACACACACACACACACACACACATATTTATGAATCCATAACCATCAAATGAAAAACATCAAGGCTTCAAAGAGATTGCGGTCGCCTTGTTCTACAGTGTTGGCCTTGATAATCGACTCGCTAGAGAACAAAATTAATGTAACTGCGATTTGTTTTTCGCACTTTTCAACCTCTTCCAACATTGTCCAGAAGATGGTGTATCTTGCGAATGACCACCAGGTCAAATTTATTTCATCGATCTTTTGAACATTTTGTGAAGATTGCTGTTGCTAATTGGAGACACGTAGCGGTATAATTAAGTTAGAAAAAGAACATGACAAAATAGAAGTAAATAGATTTTCTAAACGAGTGTTTGCTGTATGAAATGATTCTGGATTATACTGAAATCGCTTAATGAAAGGTTCTTGAAGAAGGGCACAAAGAGTTCGGATGGACAAATTTATTTTCGATGTTCATAAAGGGGTGGGATGACTGATTCAATTAATTATTCGTTGTTTTGACATCCAAATTGCGCACAAAGAGATGATTGAAGGAACCATGGAGAGCTTTCATTGTGGACAAGTACAACGACGAAGTGGTTGGTCTGGTTTGATTCTCTTAAACGGGAAAAGAAAAGAACCATTTGCAGTAGTTTTGTTTTTATTTAGTCCTTTATTTTTGGATTTTAAGAATTTCTTTTGCGGTCAACTGATCAATGATCCAATTAACTTTCTCGTCAAAAGAACACTTCTTTACCCACAGATTATTTTTTAGTGAAGAAATGTAGCCATAGGGAATATTCTTATGTTAAAAGAACATAGTATATTAACCACATTGTTATGCCTATCAAGACAAATCGTCCCCGGCCATGCAAGAACTCGGGCTACAATTCTCCTTACAAAATTGTGAACACTATAATAATAAAGTAGACTGTATTTAGCTTACACCCTCACCCGCACCCTCAATGAATGCCTTAATATGATACAGTCGCTGACTAGAATCAGCTGATTCAAAACACATCGCAGACGCCACAAATTTAAATAGTTGATTCAGTCGCTAATTGCACCGATCTCTTCGTCATCACTGATATCACTATAAACTTGAGGCTCTTCGCCATCTTGAGCACTTTCAGTATCCATGGAATCTTCAGATCCTTCATCCTCACTTTCATCATTATCCTCGTATATAACTGGTGTTATAACATCATTCTCTTCCTCTCCATCATCGACGGTCTGCACATAAAAAAGGATGTACTGTCAAAAGATTGCAGAAGAGTTATATTTAGGGAAATTCTTGCCTAAACTATGTTCAAAAAAGGCACAATGCATTTTTACCCAGTAGGTCTATAATTTTTTGAGCCCACACAAACTTTCTTGCCAAGATCTGGTCTATTTGAAACTAGTACTCATAGTTTTATCATACTCCATATAAAAGTGTACACATGACAACAATTAACCACAAATTCTACACAAAGGGTACCGACCTCTGCGTAAAGTAAGTCCAAGCAACTTGATAATTGAAGAGCCTGGTTGAAAGTCGAGACCCTAGATTCTATAAGCTGCAAAGATTTGAAAAATAATGAGTATGCAATACAACTATATAGTACATGGAAGAAAATTCCACAAACACAAAAATGAAACTACATAGATTAACTAAACTTATAACTTTATAAAGGGTTTTCTCCTGGGGCCCTGAAAAAAACATTTAACATAAAATAGATGTGGGCAAAAGATATTTACTGTCACAAAGCTATCATTGCATGTATCAATAGTAACTAAAGAAAGACGTCGACCCATAATCAAATGGCATCAGAAAGATCCGACCTTTAGGATGATCTTAAACAGAAAACCTTAGAAACCTTAGTGAAGATAAAGATCAAATGAGGACTTTGAAATGATCTCTTCTGTTCAGAGAATAACTTAACTAAATGCTAATACCAACATTTCTTCTCAATATATTTTCCATGTATATAGAGAAATTTATCTTAATATTCATATAACCTGATATAAAGAGTTTAGAGCCGCCAAAGAAGATTCCTGGGACATAATACTGCCAGCATGCTGAAGAAGCAGACTTCTGAGCCACGGAAGAGCACAAGCCAGCACAGCACCCCTGTCAAACAAATGCAAAATCAGGAATTCCACAAACTATTGCGACAGTATTTATCAGCTCAAATATGTGTAAACAGAGTTTATATGAGTACAATCAACTTCAGCATCGATTTTCTCATAAACTAGGAAAACATTTACAAGCTAGACATCGCAGCCTAACGCGTTCTTAAATCGATCATGAAGCAATTTCAGAAAAAGAAAGTCACAAATAATCTCCTACCATCTGGTGAACCATACTGAATTTTGAACATTAAATAATCTAAATAGCCACAAATTAATATTCAAACATAGACCTATAAGTCATGTGGCAGGGATAACATTCAGCAAGGTACACAACAATAGAATATGGAAAAATTATCAAGAAAAGCTTCATACACTGACTTGCAGATATTACGAAGGATATTCATTTAGTGAAGTAGGGGAAAGAATTAGATGAAACATTGCATCATTGAGAAGATTATTAATTGTGATTTTACATGTTCAACTTACCTCAACTGAATTATTGATACAAGAGACTGTAAAAACTTGAGTACGTCAGATGGATTCAACAGTGATAGTGAATTCATAATCACCTGCAGCAGATGATACATAACGATTAATGTTAAAAAGGCGCTTCCTAGACAAGGTTATTTTTGTATGTGCATTGTCAGGGCAAAAAGAGCAATCATCAGTTCATAACAAAAGAAGGATGCAAGAAGTTAGACCTTCTGATCTTGTCTGAATAAGCAATCTATAAGAAGTGCTCGATCATCAGCACGGAGTGCTTGCTTAAGTAATATAAAGACAGAGTCTGCACTAGGAATGGCAGAGGAGTCCACATTATCAGGCTTAGTGGCTTTGTCATCTTCTGCCAAGTTGAGGCCAGCAAGCTTTTCGCCCATGGTTGGTTCATTTAAGTCATCCATCACATCAGCTCCATCTTTATCTCTTGGACCTTCAGGCAGCAAGAAACCAGATTATCTTTTCTCGTCTAAGAAAAGGTTAGGTTGTTTGAAGTGGTTCAATTCGTAGCCAAAGTCAACGATGATGCAAGGTCAATGATGAACACTAAAACTGCAAATTAGTTTTTGTAATAACTAACAATTATTATTTTGGGAATCGAAATTACTAATATGTCCAGACTCCAGATTCTGATGTCTTCATTAGAACTAGCTTTACCCTAGATTAACAATATCGAAATTATAATGCCCAAGAATCAAATTTTGCATACGTGCCCTTGACTCAAAATCTAACTCAATCTTCATTAGCAACAGAACATCCAGTGACCACTTTGTCTCCGCTGTTAGCATACTGCAAAACCTTTGGTCTACTAATACAACCTTCATTCACTAAATATTACATATTGGTCACTCGCAAGAAAGATAACAGTGGAGAACACCCGTATGATTCTTTCAGGACCATAAATCAATGCGTACTCTAATCATCCAAATTATCTTAGGACACACCTAAAATCATTTCAGACCAATGAAACAAACACAACATATCGATAAAGATTAGGACTTGTTAAGTCCACCTTCCGAGAACGGCATTATTACGATGTTTCAATGAACATTTCAAATCCTCCATATACATAAAATAACGAGGAATTTGCCTTCCTATCATATACTGGAATCAGTAACTTAGAAGCAAATTTGAACAGGGGTTACTATTTACTTACACATGCTCAACTCCTTCACCATGTGTAACAATTTGAAGTTATATTCTTCTAACAAGCACCAAAAAAAAAAAAAAATGATATGAAAAAGACTTACTCTTGTGAGATAAGGGCTGAGGAGTAATTGCAGCATCAATATCGTCGTTATCTCTGGATTTTCTTTTCGAAGAAGAAGACTTAACCTTCTTACCCATAACTACTGCTGCAACAAAAACCCATAACCAAAATTTAATAATGAGACAAAATTTATTCAAAGAAAAGAAGAAGAACAAGGAGAAGACTGTATGTACGTTAAGCAGCGGCGGAGGAGGAGATTTGCTGTTGTTGTTGCGACGGACGGCGTCGTAAAACCCTATTCTTCTTATTATGTGAGAGAAGAAGAGGCGATCTGAAAACAAAGTCCAACTTAAAGTCCAAATCCCTAATTCAATTCCTAATTAATTGATTCCTTTTGCTTAAAAAATCTACTTTTATTAGTGAATATTCCTGTAACTTGTAAGCAAATGTCTATTATTCGTACTAAACAATTTATTTTATTACACCATCTTAACAAAAATATATATATATATATATATATTACACCAGATGTCTACGTTTTGTGATTATTTTTGTAAGTACACCACTATATATGGGTATATAATACATAGAAGAAATATAAGTGTTTAGTTGTGACATATGATTTCATTTTTTATAGGGATAATTACAGCTACACCCCCTGAGGTTTGGTGTAATTACAGATACCACCCCTGAGGTTTGGGAAATTACACTCACCTCCCCTGTAACTAACTTATGCCATATAAAAGACAATTATGCCCTTCATTGATTTTGTTAGAGAATCTAAATTAATTACAAAAGGCTAATTGGTTTTTCTTTTTTTCTCATTTTTTCTCCTTTCTTTTTTCTTTTAGTTTTTTTAAAAAATTTGATACTAAAATATTATTAAATTTGCAAATCAAGAAACCTATGTTTGCTTCATTCTTTTGTGCATTTTCAGTTGAGATGAATGAGGAGTTCTAAGCATATTGTATTCTTTTATTTTATATTATTAGAAGAAACTATAATTAGTAAACATTAAAATAATATTGTGATTTTTAAACATTTATAACTAAATTTAAATAAATGAATTAATTAAATAGGTGTGTGTTTCTTTTAAAAAAAATATACTTTTTATTTTTAGTATTTTTTAAAAGTATAATTTTTATGTTGATATTTATAAAGATATTTGTAGAATTTAAAAAAAAAAATACTATTTACTTTATACAATAAAACCTACTCAAACTTTGTATAATATCAATTGAAATGGAACAAGGGTAAAATTGGAAGTTTTCATCCATATATTCATTAGAGGGACTTTATTGTAAGGTTGATGCAAACCTCAGGGGTGGTCTCTGTAATTTCTCAAACCTCAGGGGTGGTATCTGTAATTACACCAAACCTCAGGAGGTGTAGCCGTAATTATCCCTTTTTTATATTGTAATAAATAACTTTGGAAATGGAATATGTAAACTTTATGCATCATAAGATATGAATATGTTACATATGTATAACCTGTACACATCGTTAATACAGAAAGTACTATACTTAACGCACTAATTATAAATAAGTATCACATTACATTTTATTTTCTATTTTGTCAGTAAAATAATAAAATATTTAAAAACTTTAAGCATTTGGTGTTGAAATATTGGCCTTTGTATGGGCAACTTAAAAGTTAAGCATGATGCATTTATATGCGTGTTTGTAATTTTTTACTAAGATGGTCAATGTCGAATTACTTTTGGATCTTGAAAAAGGACATATGATTTACACGGTTATGTGCAAGGATATTAATTATGTATAGCCTTGTGCAAAGAAGAACCACAAAAAATGAGTGATTAATATACCTCTATTTATTGTAGTATTTACGAATACTTGTGTAAGATATAATTAGGGACCGTAGTTCATGGAAAAGGCTCAGTGAGTGTTGTGAATGATAAATTATGAAGTTGTAATAATTTGTTATATAGTGCATTGTCACTCTGTTTCTCGTGGGTATTTTTTCTCCGATTTAAGAGTTTCCATGTTAAATTCGTTGTTACTTTTCTCGTTTTTATCCTTTTGGTTTCTAGTTTACCAGAAAGGACAAGTCCTGGAGCAGGTATTTGCAGGGTTCAAATACCTAACATTTAGGACTTGGCGAAAATTTACTTTAGTCTTAACCGAAGGACAAATTAAGAATCTAGAACTTGAGATTTCTATAATAGATTAATATCTCTCTCATCTTTTTACAAAATATGAAAGGAACAATTCTAAATAATACAATATGCGGCATGTCTTATTCACATTTGATGTGTCATATTCATATCCGACAAGTATTGAATGATGCATTAACCTTGAACTCACATGAATTAGAAGTTTCATGCATACTCCTTGGATATTGATTAAATCCACGACATTTCTTCTTCTAAGTTCTAAAGTAGTCCAACCCTATCAAAATGGAAAGGGTACCATCTACCAAAGAATCCTTTTAGATGGTGAAACAAACAAAAATGTTGAAGATATGACAACTGAAATGTGCAGTCCTGTTTGGATAGAGTTTTTGCACTTTTGTGGGTTTTCTTCTCTCTATTCCTTGAAACAAACTTTTCCTTGTCAAAAAAGGAAAACTACGAGGGCAAAAGGTGGATGCCTGTGATTGAAACGTTTAGAAAGAAGCTGCAATTCTTGAACAATAGTCCGATCTCCTTGGGAGAGCGTATTACATTGCTAAACTCGGTTTTTACTATATGTCTTTCTTTAAAGCACTAAAGAATTAGCATTCAGAGATCATTTCTCTGGGGTGGTACAATGCAGTCGAGGAAAACTGTTTGGATAAGCTGGGCTGCTATTTGCAACAAATTCATCAGCTTAAAAGGTCGATTGGGGAAGGTTCTGGATTGACCGCTGGCTTGGAAGCGAAAGAATCAAGGATAACTACTCGAGGCTCTTGCAAGTAACCACTAATAAAGGAGCAACGATTGCAGATATTCGATATCTTGACAATGATGGTTGGAGGCGTCGACCTTTGTTCGAATGGGAGCAAGATATCTTACACAATCTCATTCAGGCTCTTCGCATTGATACAACTAAAAAAGATTCGTGGTTATGGACCGCTGAAGCGAACTACACTTTCTCAGTCAAGTCAGCATATCACGTGATTCAACAGTTGCATGACTCCCAACCAATTGATGCCGAGGAAGCTCATTTTTTCAGCATTTTCAAGACGTCTTTCGCCCCGTTTAAAATGCAGGCACTTGCTTGGAAAACCTCTCTTAACAGGCTTCCTACCAAGGACAATCTTTTTTGAAGAGGTATTATCATTAATCCAGTGGATTTGGGCTGCTCTTTCTGTGGTTCGAATGAAGAGAACACCCCGCATATCCTTTGTGACTGCCCCGTGGTGTATCAGGTTTGGATGAAATATACAATTGGTTCGGAATTACGAAGTCATCCCTCTTTGCGTTAGAAGTCACTTTCTACTTAACTTTGACTTGCTCCCAGAAAATCTGAACAAGAAGAAATGGAGTTGTATATGGGTTCATACAATTTGGAGCCTTGGAAATAGTACTTGGATGATGCTAAATGTGTTGAGCTGATCAAGGTCAAAACCTGGCTATGGCTGAAGGCAAAATTTTCAGATTTTTGTTTCTCTTTTTCTGATTGGTGTTATGTTCCTTCTTGTTGTATTTCTTTGTAAGAATCTTCTCTTGGCTAGTACTACTTGTACTACAGTTGTTTCACTTTTAATAAAATTTCTTTACGGATCAAAAAAAAATAATCTTACCATAAATATGCAATGAGTATATCATAAACCTATGCAATAATAAACAGGGCAGGAGCCAAGGGGAGCATATGGAGCTATATCCCCCACCCTATGTATATGATATATAATGATAACTATATTATGTAGTACTATGAAATCTGTTATATTATATAATATAGTCTTTTTGTAATTGATTATATTATATAATATAGTGTATAAAGTTTATATATATATATATATATATATATATATATATATATATATATATATATATATATATATAGTTAATCATGATCTTAAATATTCCAAAAGTAAACTTTTAATTTGTACCCAGATATTTTTGTTTTGTATTTTTTAATTTATTCAATTCTTTGATTTCATAAGGTTTGTCCATAACTTATTGTACAAATTTCTAAATCTTATCAAATAATTCACTCTAACAATTATGAGATTAAAATTTAAAACTATATATTGACGTTTAAATACTTTCTGAGACATTTTGTAACACCAACAATTAGTCGATCTCAATTATAGAATAAAATTTATTGAACTAAAGGAACCATTTATTAAATGCTTTGTAAAAACTTATGAAGTCATTAAACATGCTAATCACTTATTTTCATAATTTAGATAATATAATATATTCAACAATTTATTATCTCACTAATTCTGTAGGACGACAACCATTTTTCAATTATTAATTGATTTTAAAATGACAGCAAATACTTTGATTATGAGTAGCTACAAATAAAAATAATTGCAAAAGGTATTAGATAATAACATATAAACATCCGCTAGATTTATAAATAAATAACTATAAGATTCTATAATGCCATGTTGCAAATAAGCCTTTCCCACTAATATAATTCTGTTTGGTGTTTTAAAATTTAAATAATCTGAAAATGAATTGTTGGAAAAGTAAGTTCACATCCATATCGGGCTGGGTCTGGACCTAAACCCAATTTGATTATTGTTTTTCATTGGGTAATAATCGGGTCTGAGCCTGAGCTAGATCTAACATTTGACAGGTCTACAGAAACAATCACCAAAAGAGACCATATGAATTATTTTAGGATTTTGTAATTACTACGATCCCTCGTATGAAATTCTTTTATTCATTTAAACAACATATGTATTGTTATTGTATGTGCCGAAAGTGAAACAATCAATTTTCCCGACTCATTTCCTACTATAGTGGACAGTGTCCACCTGAGTGAAAGATATATTCGGAGATGTATGTACTAACACTTCTTTTGTGCATATTCTGTGTAAAAGCTTTTCACTAATAAATGCACAACAATATTAGTGCTCGCAAACTTGCTTAGGAGAGAGTCAAGAAAAGTACTTAATTTTAAGATTTCATTTGTACTATTTGTTCATTGTTATGACTTTGTAAAATTATGAAATATACGCAATTCTTTTGCATAAACTTAATTCAAGTAAAAATAATACATAATAAATATCAAATACTCATCTTATAAATGCACGAATAAGCCACTAAAAGAACAAATTCAAAATACAAATCAAAATTTGGGCACATCAACCGCAATGGAAACTAGATTAGATCAAAAGAATGTCTAGATTTTAGTTGCGCTTGTGCAGTATCACATTCACAGTTATAAACAACATTTGCAAATTAGAAACTCATTAAAAAACTGACACTGAAAAACAAACTATTGAACTCGAAGAAACAGTATCATTTTTTGTTGTAATTGAGGAGAATACTAGAAAATAAAACTGAGAGCTGTAAAAACTTAAAAACTCTAGATTCTCAATCTCAGGTAAGATTGAGAAAATTTGATTCTCTTCTTTAAAAGTTCCAACATTCTAATCCACATTTTCTAGACTCTGAATCTCAGGCAAGTTTGAGAAAATGTCATCCTCTTTCTCAGAACCATGAGGACATCCCACATTTTCATCCTCAATCTCTATATTCTGACTATGAGGTAAGTTTGAGAAAATGTCATCCTCTTCTTCAAAAGTTCGTTGGGGACTTTCAACATTTGCATCCTCATTTTCTTCTGGTTCGTCCTTTCTCCTTTCGGGAGGATCTATCACTGTAACAGAAATTGAATTTATGAATACTTTATCAAATCTAATGAATCTAAAACTAAGTTTAGTTTAACATACCGTCCACCGCGCTCAGTTCATTGTCCACTGGACTATGATTTGTATTTTGAATGACGTCTTCTTCACAGCTTACGAACTGTTGTGGGCTTGCCTTGCTACTTCCTTCGTCAGGGTCTCGACCTTCGGTTTGTGGTTCCATGATAACATTTGGAATTATTATCTCCTTCAGTAGGCTATTCATCGTTAAGTCTTCCGTGCTGCCATTACCTTGTTCAGATGACAATTTTGTAGTCACCTCGATAGCGTTGGAAGCTGTTGGAACTTCTATTTCCTTTGGTGGGTTATCCATATTCAAGTTCTCAGCACTGTTGTTGCCTTGTTTAATCGGCATGTCCATTGTCACCTTGGCTGCATCTACGACCTAGATCACCACAGATAGAGAATTCATAATAATATTTTTTTCATCGATGTGAAAAGAAAGCCAAAAAAAGAAGAAGAATTGCACTGAGAGAAAATAGTTTTGGGAATTCTTACTTGGAGATTCGGTACTCTTTCAGTCCGTAGGTTTTGCAAGTCTTTCTGCTTACATGAGTATAGAATATACCTGCCAACTTCAACCAACGACCGATATTGTCTTCCCATATGGTAATATAACTGCTTGAAGTGTTTTTTTGGAAAAACGTTGTTAGTTCAGATGAGTAAGTTCTCTTTTACGCATAAACGACACAAGGTTTGCGCGTCATATTCAAACGTAAGAGGCTAGTATTAAATCCAATTTGTAAAATGTGCAAAGGGACGAAAAAGCCTTGCTGCACAACATCACTCAATCTTCTCGTATCCTACATAATTTTGAATATTTTGATAAAACATTGAGAGATTTAATTCGTGCACTATATCAGAGAAATTTTGTATGTTTCCAATTATATTTTCTAATCATGATAACTACCAAGGATTGATAAGAAAGCTAGAGCGTATATCAATGCAATGCATGAATGGAAAAGAGAACCTTAACCTTCACGCCAGTCCCCCGTGCCTTTTGTTTGCGTGCTTTACATTCTACACTCCATCCTCGGAGGCGATCCTGCAATCCTAGTCTATACTTCTCGTACAATACTGGAATGCAAGGATCTTCCAGCACAGGGTCTTTGACATACTCTCCACCTTTGTAATTAGAAACTTCGACATTCCATTGCCCGTTCTCCCCGCGCCCTATCAAGAGATATGGCTTAACTTTACGTGCTTTGACCTAAATAAGGATATCTATGTTAGGAAATAGAATCCAGGGGAGACGAACGCAATGCAAAGCATAAAATTCTGTTGCACAGTTGCTAATCAGTAAACAAACAAGTCACCACATATTCGTAGTTCAAGTCTGTAATAAAACCTACATCTCGTACAGAGGTGTGGTGCATGTGGATGGATTTTGGGGGATGGGTGGTACTGCATTATTTGAGATACCTCATGCATCTCCAGGACGTATTCTTTGGGTTTTCCAGACATAAAAAGTTGTAAGATCAACTCGTTAGTTTCCTTTGCATTAGTCGCAGTCCGACGATGTTTTTTCTTTGTTGGTGATCGGTTGTATGCTTGTTCATGCGGCTGGAAAGAAGGGAGAGGTATGCTATTAGACAATAGTGATTGCTTCGCTGCAGTGACTCAGCATCATGTAAACAACCAAAACAAATACTGGGCTTTAGTATAGGCGGAAACAAGTAATCTAATGAGTAAGAAGTGTTATTGCGGGGGGGCAAGAAATATAGTAAGAAGTTCAGATATACCTCCACGATTTCATCAATTTGAGAAAAAATTCTGGTTTGTCTTTTTCTTGCTGGTGCCCGAGATGATTCTGGTTGCTGCTGCAAATGTATAACATACAGAGAATACATGAATTGTTATATATGTCATGCACAACAACATCGGCACAAAAGCAAAAACCAGACTGAGAGTTTATAGACCAAGTGCCTATAAATGCATATAGATTCTTCAAGTACAGTTCTAATTACCATAAGCCATACTCCTATCTTTTACTGGCAACATTTACTTCTTAAATTAACTAAGCAATACCTCAAGCTCTAATCCACTTTCTGGCCATGTGGTAGTGACAGGTGCTACTGCACGTATACCATCCTCAATGACCACATCGAAAAGTTCTGATGGATCTCCCTGTGAGCAAGCATTAATACAGATTAAAATGCGGGATTAAGGAGAAGTGAACAGAAGACATTAAGACAATGAAAACAACATGCTACAACGCAAAAAAGTTACCTCATTCAGAATCATTTCGTTAATTTCAGTTGCAGTAGATTTTGCCATTAAAGGGTATGCTAATGGCACATCATCAGGGATCTTTTGTTGCTGTTGGCTAGCTTCTGGTTTATCAAAACCTCGAAAGTTTTGGATCTCCAGTACAGAGACTTCATACAAATTGCTCTCAAGGGTGGAATTCATATTCAAAAATTCAGTTACTATTGTGGAGAAACGATTTGCCCAAGTGATCTGCAAATAAGGGTTCGCAGGCGGAAGATACGAGAAAGTTATACATGTAACTATGTGTCTGGGCTTACATATATAACACAGAAAACTAATTAATGTTGCACACAAGGTCAAAAGACTTTTATAGAAAAAAATTAATGGGGTTTAATGTTTTCGAGAAATTTGGTTTAGAGATTTAATTAAAGAAGTCTGGATTATGAGAAAAAGACAAGGATGCAGTTAATTCTGGATAAAGTTTGCTGTTTAGGAAAAAATTGAACAAAATTATTTACAAATGCTGACCAATGTATAGATATACATATATATATATATACACACACACACACACACACACACACACACACACACACACATATATATATATATATATATATATATATATATATATATATTGCTTCATAGTCATATGAATAAAAGCAAATGGTTTTAGTAACAGCTAGCAAACTTATTTTCCATATTTAGTATTGCATGCCCAATAATAGAAGAAAAATACATTTTAACAGACCATGTTTAGTACGCCACAAAAAAGAGACATCATTGTGAAACAGAAATTCTGTGGATGGACATGATGAATAGCAGTATATTTGAATGCAGCCAACTCAGTATTTTCTGGGCTCCCTTTCAGCAAAACTTCTTGCATGGACATGCACATTGCATTAATTTCATCTCCTACATTCTGCTATACGGTCGAAAAAGGTGGCCATATTGTATGGTGCACCTAAAAACATTGAAGGCCGTTAGCAAAGTAACAAAGCGCGTAGCGAGAAGTAAAAAGTTAAACACCTTCCAGAAATGCTGCTTGTTTAACTCATAGCAATTTTAAAATTTGGCCAGCTTCATTCAATAAACCATTAACAGAACACCGCAAAAAAAGAACATTTTGATGTCCAGCAGAGCATTAAGCATCACTTATGTGGAGTAAATACTACTCATGGAGAGTTAGCAGTTTCTAAATTTCTTGGCTTTCTTTCACTAAAGACAACTAGGGACAAAACGTTTTGTGTCAGCTGTTTGACCAAACACAATCTGAAATAACAGCTAACGTTTTGATAGCTTAACATAACCAGGGCACACCACAGGTATACTGAGAAAGAAAGAATGTATAAGCATCAAGAATAGAAGAGTATTACTACAACGACCGCGGTGTCAAACTTGTTTACTTATTGTAACCGTTGCTACCAAAAAAATTGGCACACATTGGTGGAGCATATCAAACTTCACGATCATCTTAACATAAACTTGTCAGAAAGATACTCAAAAAGAAACAAGTCATATGAGAATAGGGTTTATACGAAGGATATTAACTTTGGAAGAGATTCTTTCCTCCCTACCAATAGTGTACAAGCCTTAAGTTTGTTCTATCAAAATTTTAAGAGCTCGAAAAAAGTTGGTTGTGTGTTTGTTACATAACGTTATGAAGCATCAACAATTTTCATCATTTTTATAGCCAACTGAATGATATCACGGTCAAATCATATTACAAACAAAAGAATGATGAGACTTACTGTCACTTCACAAGTCCAATTCCACCAATCTAAACATGGGGCTGAAAGCATGCAGTTCGAACATAAACCTGAGATACATAATTTTTCTGAGTAACTGATAAAATACAAATAATCAGAATGAGTTATGAATGCAGGGTTATCCCATTCATTGAGATGTAATCACGTTATTATGGTGACAGACAATTGCCTACCGCCTTTTCAAGCACCATCATGTATATTTTCCTGCCAAAGTATTCAAGCTAACCTTCCATCGCATAAACACGGATCATAAAAATAGCTAACTCGTAAACCAACCACAAACTTCAACTATCAAAGCCTGATCATGATGTAACAGTTCAGTGTCATAACCATATACTAGGACTCATATGTAAAGAAATTTAAATTTAACATACATGGCAAAATTTCATCAAACCCAGTTTTATTGGAAGTATACAACTGAGCATACCCATGTGGCGCTGCATGCTGAACAAATCTGGGGTTTGAGCTCACTTGGTTCAATATCATCCTCACTTTTAAACCCTGTGGCGATAAACATAAAACCAAGCACGAGTTCAAGGAGCTCAGCAAGCTCAGAGTATTTAGACGGAAATGAACAGTAAAATATACTGAATATGGAAAGTAATTACACGTTTCTGTTTTCGAAGTAGGTACATGGCAATGCATTTATTATGAATTCAAGAGGAATCAATTTCTATACTTCAGGTTGCATACAGTATTGATTTTTACCAACCAACTGTAGCAACAAATAATTCTTTATCAAGTAATGTATGAGACACCAACCTTACAAGAAACAATGACTGGCATGCTCAAAGCATGCTAGATTGACCCTTGCTTGCTGCAGAACTCTCCATCAATTACAAGAGTCCAATAGGCCAAAGGCAAGCTTTCCGATGTTAGTGTTTTGGAACGCCCGGAGTTTACCAACCCTAACATCATTATTAATAAGAATAATTCATGGCGATAACGCCTCAGCTAATAGCAATTTAACGACATTTATGATATTACAAAACAGACAAACTTTTACTGATCATTTCCAATCCAATAAGTAACACGTGATTCCAATTAAATAGACCACATTACCATCATAAAATAATCAAAAGATATTAATTAGTAGTAAACGATCATTCTTAGTTACCAAAATCCAAACCCCCCACTCAACAACAAAAACAAAAAAACCTTAGCATTATATTAAGATATAGAAAACACTGAATTCACAACACTTGGCTTGTTATACGAGCAACTGCCAAATGCAGAGTCATGAACAATTCGCAAATAACCATTTTCCGGCTTTAAGACCCCTTAGAACCTTTGGTTATTGCTCGAGCGGAAATATGATTGTTGCGAATAGCATAGCAACAACATTTCATCTGGTTGATGGGGTGTATCAGTATCCGTAGTATTAGGATCAATATTCTGCTTATTAGCAGTAAAAATTACTAGATGTTTGGGTTTTCTTGCATGAATTTGATGATCTACTGGTACCATGGTCTTGATATTCCCTTGATTGTTGTTCTAAATCAGTGATTAATTTGTATGACCGGCGAGGAACTTAGGAAGGATCACTACAACTTTACTCAGGTCGGGCACAGTTGCACGCAGTCGTGGTTCGGTTCTACAAGATAACCCCAAATGATCTCCAGAGAATCTCATACGACATGTAGCTGTCATCATTAAATGAATGCTCGAAGACTAAGTTCTAGTAATCTAACTAACATGCTAGAGTTTGATACTCTGGCTAGATACATTAAAAGTCCAAAAACGAACATCGAAGAGAAAAAAACCTAGCTGGTTAACTGAACTAAACCTGAATGGTAATGTATATATTACACACGTCTAAATAACATTAAATTGATTTTAATAAGACGCCTCCAACCTTAACAAAACGAAACGTTCACTGTCCCTAATTAAACAAATGATGACCAAGTAATAAGATAGAGCAGACAATTATCAAATCCGCAAACGCATCCATCGTGAAGCTACCTTACAACTCTATGCAACGAGCAACGGAACATACATAGATAAGTACACCCCGACGAGCAAGTGTTATTAACAACTCTGTGAAAGGCAGCGTACAAAATGTGCTAATACTGTCCAACAAGTCCTATGGATCAAGTGCTATTTAGCAAACAGTGATAGAAATGACACCACAACAGTAACAGAAACATCTCATTCTTCACAGATTCATTCAAGTTCCTTTTTCTAATTCAACAATTTTGCTTAATAACTGTAAAACCCTAATTCAACAATTTTGCTTGATATATATACATTCAATTTGTGATTATAATGTATTAATCAAATTCAACTATGACCTAAATTCAGTTAAAATATCAATAGGTTAATCGAATCATACCTATTGTAGCTCCTGTGATGGCAGCTGTCGCCGGCGACGGCGACGGCGATAGTTCTCCGATATCCATCTCTCTCTGTCTTTCTTTCAATAGTTACCTCAAATTATCATAGTAAAACAAACAGAAAAGGTTTAACTCAAAAACTTATTTCAATTTATTAGGTACATGTTAAAAATAAAATTATGTTATCCAAATTTAAGGTAATTTATTGCATTATTACTACTTTTACTGTACAATTAACCTCTCTAAGTACTGAAAAAACATTTCACCTTTTCACCCTTAAGAGATATATGGATAATTACACTTTTTTAGTTTCAATTTATATGATATTAACGTATTTTGCCATATTTAGTTTCTTTTGGTTCAGCGTTTGAATAGAATAAAAGTTATAATATCATGGTTTAAAGTTTCTTTGATCTATATAGTATTTGTTTCACGATACAATGATGATTTAAAAGATTTCTGGAAGAGCTAACTAGAAATTAAAATTTAAAGTAAGACGTCATTTTCTTTTAACTCTATAAATTAACTAATTGAAATAATTGCGAAATAAATTAGAGTTTGAAAACTATATGGGAATACTCAATATAATTAACTCGAAACTAAAATACCAATAAAATAAATCAAAATCAATTTAAGAGTATTAATTTACTATTCAAAACATATAGTGAAAAAAAATCTGCCTATAAGACCAAACCTTCTTCTTCATTTTTTCACACTTTTTGTAGTCAGAATTATCTCATACTTCCTTCTCAAAATTTCTCTCCATTAATTTTAGATTATGAAAAAAGGTATATCATGCCTTGAGACATTCTTCTTCATCCCTCAACACGATCAAAATCGAGTTTTACAGAATCTATTAGTTTTGGATCAAAGACTTTGAAGACCCAAATGACAAATCAAACCTTCATATTCATATTTAACTACACACTCTCTAATGACTCTAGAACCAAATACCCAAAATATCTTTGCAATCCGAACAACGTAAATGGTTGATTGGGGATCAAACCTTTGTGACGGCCAGAAAAACAAGAACCTCGGTTCATCTATTTTAAAAATAGAAAACATCACGTTTTGAGGTGGGATTGTTCCAAAACTTAGCCATGTGTATTAGGAACAATAGTAATGAACAAACCTTATCCAATAGAAGCTTTTAAATGATCTCAAAAAAATAAAAATAAAAAAAAAATAGAAACTTTTAAATGGTAGATCAAAGGTGACAACCTCGGCAGGTCGCTATTTACCTTCATGAATGACTCCTTGTGGTATTTCTTTAGTTTCAGTTAGTTAGATGGTTAGAATTTCAATTTTCTTGAATGTCTCGAAACTAAAACCATGTAGGATTTGAACTTGGTGAGTGGTGTGAAACCCCTCCTCGTTTCTTTGTGTTTTAAGGCCTAGGAATATCATTAGATGACGCAGTAATAGAGATTAATTTTCTGCTTAGTAGTTTTATGTGTATTTAGGAAGTTTAGTGGTAGTTTAAATAGGATTAGTATTTACAATACCTTTACAATGCTTTAGTTTATTTTTTGCATATTTTCATATTATAACCTTTGATTTTTCATTTAGTTTGGCTATCATAAGTATTATGATAGCTTAATCACATCATTAAGCAACTTAGTCATATAAGTTGTGCTTACATTATAGTTATGACTAATAACATTGGTATATTCGGTATTAGGATATATTAGGATATAAGAGTGGTGTTTAGAGTAGAGACATTTAAGTTATATTAGAAGTTTTAGTAAGTTAGTAACGCTAGAAGAATAGATTAATTAGTTGCCAAGTACTAATTAGTTTTAGATTTCATATTTTTATTTTATTCCTTGATAATATGATGATCCAAATTAGTTATAAGTTATATTTTTTCTAAATCTCCTAATATCTATAAAGAATTACTATTTCAAGAATATGTATTTTATTACTATAAATATCTAACTAGTTTTACAACCCCATTGTTTTACATGTCTAATTACTATGATTTACCTAAACAAAATATTTTACTATGGCATATTAACCTATAATTATTTATTTTAGTGTAAATAAATATTTATGATGTTTATCATTATTAAGAATAATAAATAATTATCTCATTATAATATATTTTTGAACTTAAAGTAGTACTATTAAAGAAAAGAGACATTTTATTATTATTCGTATTATTATTACTATTATTATTGTTACTATTATTATTATTATTATTATTATTATTATTATTATTATTATTATTATTATTATTATTATTATTATTATTATTATTATTATATTAACATACTTTCGACTTATTTTGTATAAGAAAAAATCAACACAAAAAGTTGAGATTCTATTTAAGTAAAAGGTTCGGTTTAGTTCTTGATTTGTTCAAGCCCCATTTGACACCAGACTTGGAGGAACTTGAACAGAATATATATAGTTCTTTGTATTTGAATCACGAACAACCTCTTATTATCAGTTTCTCGTATTTACATTTCTCATCAACTATCCTGTTACATATTCTAAGTTGTTCTCTTGTTTTTCCATATTCGAATAACTTATTCTCAGGTGGAAACGAATTTTTTTATTAGTTATATTTCGTTGATTAAAATGATATCAATTATGTTCTAATATGACAACTCATCTGTTGGCTCTTGAACCGTGCCATGAGCAACGAGTTATGTTCCCGTTTATATCGATTGTGGTTAACGTAAACTAAAATAATGGTTAAAAAGATTTAAAAAGACAACTCGTTTTTTAGTTTAGAAAAAAATGCTCAAGTTCTTTTTGATTTTCAAAATCTACCTCATTGTCTCAAAAAAAGTCATGCTGCCAAATCCCAAGAAAATTATTTTTCGCTATGGTCCCCTCTGTTGTACATATGATCTCCTATTATTTAAAATAGGCATGACCGCCGTCGTTTAAAAAAAAAAAGTCATCCTAGGGAATAAAAAAAAATTTCATTACACATTAATATTAATGTATGTATAACATATATAAAATGATATTCTCATAATTAGTTATATAGTATTTTCACTGCACCCCATTAACTTGTATTGCTAAATATTCTTTTACCATTCTTCCTCATGTAGGAGTTATGGCGACCTGGTGGACAAAACTTGATTGAAAAATGTGCAAGCATTTATCTTCTGCAAATTAAGTGCAAAAGCTTTTCATTAATTGATGCACAAGAATTTCATAACTGACAAAGTTAGTAGAAGTCTTGTTTATGCCAAAGTTAGAAAGAGTACTTCAATTATCTAAATATAAAAATTCTACTTTTTATATATTTTTACAACTCTATAACATAAAGTTAAACTAGACAAGATCAAATGAATCCTATGTTTTGTTTAACTAAGTTTTACTTATGCCTGTGTAATATCATAGTTATGAACAAGATTTGTAATAAGATCACCTAAAAAAAAAAAATTCAGAGAACAAAACTACCAAATAAGACATATTATCAAACTCGGAAGAAATATTATCAATTTTGACATATTCGAGAATGCTATAAAATAATTCTAGATTCTTAATCTCAGGTAAGATTGAGAGAACTTAATCCTCTTCTTTAAAAAATCTTTGAGCACTTATTGACATTTTTATCCACATTGTGTAGATTCTGAATCTCGAGTAAGTTTGAGAAGATGTCACCCTATTTCTCAAAAGTTTACTGAGGACTTTCAACATCTTCATCCATAATGCCTAGATGTTGAATATCATGTAAGTTTGAGAAAATGTCATCCTCCTCTCCCAAAGGTTGATGGGGACTTTCAACATTTTCATCTGGTTCGTCCTTTTTCCCTTTAGGAGGATCCACCACTGTAAGATAAACTCATGAGTACTTTATCAACCATAAAAAGCTAAAATTATGCTTAGTTTAATGCACCTCATCGCGCTTGATTAATTGGCTTACGGAGTAATATAAGTATCTCGAATAATAATCTTTTCTTCACAGCTTACGAACTGTTGCACGCGTGGCTTGCTACTTCCATCCACGTTTCCCGCTCTCATCCATGTCAGGTTCACCACTCTCGATTTGTTGTTCCACAACGACATTTGGAATTGATATCTCATTTGTCTAGCTATTCATCTTTAAGTCCTTTCTATTGCCATTATCTTATTCGGATGACAATCCCGGTGTCATGTCGTTAGCATTGATAGCAATATTGTTGCTTGGTTCCAATGGCATTCCATGGTCACCTTGGTTGTATCTAACACCTAGATCAGAAGTGATAGAAAGTTTTCCTTATTGTGTTTAAACTAATATCCACGTTGTTAGATCTTAATTACAGATTATCCAAGTTAAAAGATTAAATCTTTGTGTTCAAATAGTGAATATCATAGTTGCAACAATATAAATGCGATAAGTAAATGACACCAAATTTTTACATGGTTCGGACAATTGTCCTAGTCCATGAGGTTTTTGCATTCTTAAAAGAGACCTATTTCAAAATATCAAAGGATTTACAGTTTTACATTTACAGGACTTGACATTAACTCACATAATCCCTTCTATAAATAAAACCTATAAGCTACAACTGTCTATTTTTACTCCGTCTAAGTGAAGATGCCTTGTTCAAACTCCCCTTCGATCTTGCTGGAATCTTCTCACACAGTGTGAGGGCCGCGCCCACGAGTCACAATCCGATCCAAGTTGGTCACCTAACAAATCCAACCCAGACCGAATTGCAGCTCATAAGAAGGGGTCTCACTGATCAGGATCAAAACTATAACATTATAATAAAATATTTTTATTTTAAATACAACCGAAGTCTTTGGAATACAAATAAATTTTACTATTTCAAAATAACGTATATGCACTCAAACAATTAACGATTTTGCAAAATTTCTAAAATGCGGACTTGTCAATCATTTGTTCCACCCGTGCTGCTATATCGATCTTATTCCGAGAAAGGGACATATAAGACAAAAGAGGAGTAAGTCTTTAATGACTTAGTGGGATTCTTAGAATATGACAACAATCAAATAGTAAATCAGAAAATGGTCAAGAATGGCTAGAATAATTACATCTGCATCATTGAACTAAAATTATCGGTTTTAACGATAATACTGAAATACTCAGAAGAATGAAAAAATGAACTTGTACAATTACTTATAACAGATCCAACCATAACACCCAAAGTTCAACCGTATACCTCCCTACGAGGAGCGACCTCGCAACAGAACATAAGACATGCTCGAGTACATATCAGTCTAACACGAGGGTTATAGCCAACTCCTGACAGCAAGTGACGCTTAGACATAATGGGTATTAAGCAGAATTACTTAAACCGACAACCCTTTGCTGTCCAGCAGTAAATCGTCTCAATCATTGGGCCAACTTTCCAAATGTGTCCCAATGGGTGAAACGGAAATATCAGATGAGATAGTAAGCCAGATAATATTCGTTGTTCGTTTTTGAGCTACATAGGCCAAACACAGTTCATTGCTCCTTGCACAATTCAGGAATCGATAGAATGATTAAGATATCAGGATAATTATGATTATGAAGAAAATTCTGATTATGAATTAAATGAGAGATTTGATTTAACAACAGGTAAAAAAAATAGTTATGTAACGAGTTATATGAATATAGAAAAAAAATGACGATGAAAGGTTGCTCGTGATTTGAAACCAAGAACCACGACTATTATGTCCAAGTTTCTTAGGGCCGGGTGCCAAACGGGGCTTGAACAAATCAGAAATCAAACCTCACCTTTTTACCGTATGGGAAATTCTTGATTAACGTCGGTAATTTGTTGAACCTTAGATAAATCAAAAAGATATAACAATTTCTTGCCCAAGAATTTACAACAATAAACATATATTTTCAATAGTTATCATATTTAAGGAAGTTCAACTAAATATCTAATTATTGTTAATTTTGGATAAATCCCACATTTACCTATTTTAACTTTAACTATGACGTGAAAATATAAATAATGAGATTTACCATTTCAATGTGACAAGTTGAATACTATATTAGTTACTTAATTATTATTAAAGTCTCCATTTTTAATTTATTAACAACATATTTGATATTAATAAACATACATGTTTTCAAAGCAATCTTAAACCTTTTAAAAGTATATTTCTTGTGAAAATCCATGTAAATTTCTTATTAAATAATGATCTCAATCTAAACTTTTACCATAATCATAAAATTAAACAAACACTTCATTAAAACCTTGAACGAAATCATATCTCATGTTTAACTTTGGTAGAAAACTAATTTGCTTATAGTCATTAGCATTAAATTACATAATATTGCATATATCACTAATAATAAATCAATCAATTACAAAAATGTAGATCTAATCAAAGTGACATTTCAGAATAGTCACTTAATGATAACAAAAATAGATTAGATGGTTAGGTCACAAGATAAATGCAATAATTCACTTAAAGTTAAAGTAATTGAAAGATAAACCTAAAACAAACTACATATATCGTCTAAATGTTGCAAGATCCATGAAAATATGAAACACGATTCTAATAATGATCAACTGATCTAACATCATTATTAGTATGTAATGAGTCCATGTTAAAGATTAATTTCAAGATTTGGATATCTTTTGCAACATAAATTGGTTAAACAAAAGGTTAACGCAAATCTGAGGCTAAAAACTGTAGCATTCTCAGATTTACCTTCAAAAGGACTTTCAAACGATATGATGATCTGAAATTGGTTAAGGATTTGAATCCTAAACATCATGGAAATTATGTAACTTGAAAATCAGACAAAAAGATAAGGTTTAAATTTTAAATAAATCATGAAAGCTGGAAGCTATTTTCGGACTTTTGGGATAGTGGTTTGTATTTCAGAACTTTAGACCCATCAAACCACTTCTGTTAATAACGATTTCTGAAGAGGAAAGTTAGATTAGATCATTTCCAGTAAGTGGTTAAAAGTTCAGATGAAGTTTTGATATGGATTTTGGACTTCCAAACTTTCTATATAGAACTGGCAGTTTTGACAGAACTCGGTTTTGAGGATTTTTGAGGAATAAAAAGAAACATTTAAGGGCTGAAACAATTTTTTTAGTAATTTAAACGTCAAAAGAAGAAGGTTTTCAGAAGAATGTGAGAGCAAATTCGGAGAGGAGAGATGTGTGAAAATCGTAGAACATGAAGACTTATTATATAGGTAAAAAGTGGGACATCTGAATTAATTACTATACCCTACTCATTTTTATTATAATCCTAGCTCGGCCACCCTAATTATGAAGATGTTTCCAAAAAGTTCAAGGACTAAAACGAAATTTCAAAAATAGTTTAATTTTCTTCCTAATTTCAGGGGCGTTACAATCCTCCCTTCCTTAAAAAATTCTGGTCCCCAGATTCATACCTGAATTATTTCTAAGAGAAAAGAGAAATGTTTCCACCTTACGTATTCCAACTTCAAGGTAATATCCTCAAACTTGTGATCCATCTAAAGTATGTTGATAATCGAAACATTTTGATTCTCAACTCTCGAAATCATTGTTCAATAATATCTTAGTATCTAATGAAACCCAAAAACACCATCTTCATCTTTTCAAACTTACTACTAATTTGATCCCAAATTAATCAATTTCATTACTTAAATGATTCAAACCTAAATACTCCAAGTAATTCACGTTTCGTCTGCAGTTTTGTAAAACTATTTTCTCGAAACTCGTAAAACATTCTTCAATCATCGTTATCATCCTTTTTCTTTTAACTGTCATGTCACTAATATAAGTATTCATAATTTGTTTAAATACTAAATCCCAAATATATCGACACGCCAAGGAATCGATTGACCCAAATTTTAGAGCAGTGTTCTAAAGTCCAAAGTCTTTTATCAAATTTCTTTTCCCAAAATTCTAATACCTCATTTGTTTCTAAAACACAAATATATTTCAAACCTTTAAATCAATATTTTAACTTCTTAAACCTAATAATCTTTATATGAGGTTGAATAGCCCATCAATAATCCAATATGACTATCTCTTTGCAATCAACACTTTAAATCAATATTTTAAGCACAAACAAAACTCACGTGTCCATAAGAGAAATATTTCCAACTACTCCCTCAAATTAATTTCATCCGTCAAGATCAATACTTAAGTAAGATCATAAAGCCCTTTCGTTGGAAGAAGAAAATTAATACTTTTAACGGTTTTGAAAAAAAATATACAAGCCAAAACGTGATTGACATCATGAGTACAAAGTATAAAAACTTCAATTGATGTTGAGTGTGTTGGCGTCGAAGAACTTTTTCAACCTTTAAACATGGAAATAACACAAAATACAAACATAATTTAAAATAAGACTAGTTTATTCAAAATGCAATACTACAAGTTTAGTTAAAGCAATGCCAAATTCAATACGAGAACAAAAAGTAGAACGGGTGTTACTAACCCTGTAAACGCAATAGCAAATTCGTATGGTGTTTCTTCATCACTTAACAAAATTACAACATCAACTAGGTAAACAAGAGAAGATCTCATATTTTTGGTAGAGGGAGATAAGAAAAGATGATTGTGAGCTTTGTGGAGTAAAAAAAAATCAATCTATAGACGAGTGTTTGGCCAATATAGTCGTGGTAGTTTAAACAATATAAGACAACATGGTAGTTCAAACACTAATGGACCGATTCTTGGTCCTAACACACATGATGCTACAACAACATAAAATTAGTTTTCTGATCAAAATATTGAAAACTCGGGTCGAAGGAAAAAGCACAAGAATTGGAGACTTTGCGAACTTTTAGCTCGTATTTTTTTCAAGAATTTCTTCCTACACGAGTATAGAGAATACCTGCCAACCTCAACCAACGAACGAAATAGTCTTCCAATATGGTAACAAAACTATTTCAAAATAGAGTTGTTTTGACAAAAAAGTTGTTAGTTTAGATGCATACGTTCTCTTTTACAAATTAACAACAAAATGTTTTCGCATCATATTCAAAAATAAGAGGCAAGTATTAAATCCAATTTTCCCGATGTGCAAAGAGCACGAAAAAACCCTACTGCACACCGACACTCCATCTTCTCACATCCTGCATAATTTTAGAATTTCTTAATAAACAAAATTAGGAGAAGTACTTTAATTTTAAGATATCATTTATATAATTTGTTTATTTGTACAACTTTACGAAATTATGTTATAAGCAATTTTTTTTCTTCATAAACTCAATTTAAGTGAATACATGTCAACGTACCAACTACACATCTATAAATGCACGAATATACCACTAAAAGAAACAAATACAAAATTAAATTTTGTTCAAGTAAATTTACTTACGTTTGTGGAATATCATAATTATGAACAAGATTTGTAAATCAGAACACGTTAAAACTGTCATTGTGAACACAAGTACAAAAGAAAATAAATTATCGAACTCAAAGAAATTATCAATTTTGACGTAACTAAGGAGAATGCTAGAAATAAAACTTAAAAACCGCTAAAATCTTAAAATGTCTAGATTGTCAATCTCGGGTAAGATTGAATTTTTTTGATTCTCTTCTTAAATGTTCTACAAGGACTTTCAACATCTTAATCCTCATTGTGTAAGCTTGAGAAAATGTGACCTCATTCTTATGGCAAGCTATTCATCTTTAAGTCTTCGGTGCTGCTATTATCTCGTCCGGATGACAATTCTTTTGCCAGGTTGTCGTGTTCAAGTTGTTCAATGGTCATTCTCATAGTCACGTCAGCTGCATTTACCACATAGATCACCACATATAGAAAATTTTTAATAATATTTTTTCGTCAATCTGTGAAACTAAATTCAGGTGATGCTAGAGAAACGTAAATATAATAATGATAAAAATATTGAAAAATCAGAAAGCAAAAAAAAATTCCACCAAGAGAAATTAGTTTTGGGGTTACTTACTTAACGATCCCGTGCTCTTTCAGTCCATAGATTTTCGAAGTCTTCTGCTTGCATGAGTATAGAATATACCTGCAAACTTCAACCAAAGACCGATATTATCTTCCCATATGATAATAAAATAGCTTGGAAGTAGACTTGTTGTTGTTCGTTCACATGCATTAGTAAATTTTAATTTATTTAAGAATGCTACCGTAAGCAAGAAGTACACGTTTACCATTTTCAAGATTTTGTGAGCTTTCTGGCTTAATTTTTTTCATACCATAGGAGCTAGATTTGTGAACACTAGTTTAAGCCAAATAATAATAAAAATAATAATAATAATAATAATAATAATAATAATAATAATAATAATAATAATTAATTGTTAAGACAAACTACCTTTTTAGATAAATTAGCTGGTTAATATTGTCAATATTTTGAATTTCACATTATTCAAATCGGATTAGATCTATTTGTTAATGAATTGACATCTCCTTACTAAAATTCAAAGATGTCATTTCGAAAGATCATGATGAGCCAACTGCATATTATTATCGTCTTGGAGAGTGTTCAAATATATTATGTAATTAACACTCCATGTATATTACGTAGGAATTGATCGAGCACGATTTTCTCATTTTCCGGAGTATTATTATTTGTTTTTTCAATAAATAGTAGTAGATCTAAACGCTTTGGAATTGTCCAAGTTCAGTTTATAATATAGAAATTGAATTCTTTTTATGGTCATTTGAATCGAATATTTTTCTCAAAATAAACTTTATGTTTTTGAAAGATTAAGTTAAGGAGTTTGTTTTTGCAAACATATGTGATTGGCTTGCTCTCTGTAGTGTCTCTTAACTCTTAAGAGCTGACTTTTGCAATCTAATCACGACTTAAGGTGTCAGAAACTGCATATAGATTTAATCATCTAGAAACGTGTTTCAAAAGATTGTCCATTGCAGAATGTCAATCGTCATTTTAGAAAAACACAAATCAATCAGTCAATCATCAAGTTCGTGATTGACAATTTCATTGTTCCTTAATTGTTGCACCCGAGTTAATGCAGCATAATCTAGTGAACAAAAGAAGGAACCGTAGCTTACTTTTCTTATAAATAGCAGGATTTTTCAACCAGTTAGAAGTGTCCTTACGAAGAGCAACAGTGTAGAATAAACTAAAGGCTAGCGATATTGTCAAAACAAAGATTGTTAGAGCCACAATAAATTTTTGAATATCTCTAATCTACCATTCTTAACTAAGAAATATAGAAATCATATTTTATAATATATTCGTTTACATAATTAACACTCCTTAATTATAGCAAGTAACAATATTCTATTTCTTTAATGCTTATGCAGAAATTCTTTATATTAAGAAAGTAAGATATCGTTTCAACCTTTAGGGATGATTAATTAGCTTAATCACAATTAGTTGTGTTACATGATTTTAATTTAAATTCTATCTTAATTACAGTTAAATACTATGAATTCAATTTAGCATAAAAAAACAAATTTAAGTGTATATTTTCAAAATCAATTTTGCCGTGCGTTTAGGATCATACTTCATCTTATTTATTGTCATTTATTCGATAATGGTTAGTTTAAATATGTTATATATTTAGTTTAGACAGCAATGAAAATGAATAAAATAAAAAACTAAAGTTATATATATATATATATATATATATATATATATATAGACACACACACACACATAGAATGGGGTTATTTATAAAACTACATGCAGTTAAGAGAAAAAGTAAGAGCAAATTTTAATTTATATATATGTACAGGTATGTGTATATATATGTATCAAAAATAAGTTTTAGAAATATTACCACTCTAGTTTAATATTTGGCATGAGTTAAGATAATTATAAAATTAATATTACTGCAGATATATAGTGAAGTTTTAACAAATAAATATTTCTTTTAGCAACCTGTTAAATTTGGACATTATTAACTTTTGATTAATAGTTTGTGCCATTATAGCAAATGATCCGTTTCTTCTTTTAAAAAGAAATCAAAAGAAATAAATACATTAGATAGTGAAATAACTCATAAATAGAAGCTGCTGAAATTAGGTGATTCTAATTAATTTAGATAACGGATTTAAGGGAAGGAATTTTATATTCTTTAGTTATGAAGGGTAAATTAGAGATGATAAAATTATTGCTCTGATTCCAACAATTTTTGCTCTGGCATTATCACCACCATAAACTAAAGGTGTTAGATAGTTTATTTTCATTGAAAATCCAAATATCCTGAACCCACTCATCAAAGTTCACTCGTCGAGAAAAGGAGTTGGTGTCTCGGGAGAAATCATCAGTGTTCATTAACGAGTTCAACTGAAATTGACACCAGCTTGAATCGAACACGAGTAGCTAATGAAGTATTACAACTTGGAGTAAACCAACAACTACAACAACAACAACAACGACACCATATTAGTATGTGCCGTATCCAGGAATTTAATTTGAGAAGGCTAATCTAATGAAATTATTTTAGTATTTAATATCAAACTTAAATAAAGGTCTATACAAAAAATGATTAATTCTTAAATTAAACCAAGGTTAAAATACATAAAAAGCAATACAACTAATAACAAAAAATTCTAATAAAACAAGTAAAACATTAATATAAAACTAATCTAACAAAACACAAAAATAAATGACGACAGAAAGGTAAAAGCATGGTATGTTTAATAATAAACACTAAATACTACATAAAAATGGACAGTGAATTTATATAACACTTTTCACACATTATTACAGTATCTTTTTTTTTTCTCCGTAAAAAGCGAAATATTTAGTGAATCGGAATCCAAAATTTATTATTTAAAGACAATGTATTTTATTCCTAGGTTTTAAAACTTAGTAGGATCTTTAGGGGTTTTGTCTCCAAATTTTATTTAAATATGAGTTTGTAAACATTAATAATTTTATTATCTTCTTTTCATAATTATTATTCTTTTATGTGTATTTACCATATAGTAATAGTATTAGGCTTCTTTATTTTATTAATTATTAGTATTCTGCATACTTCATGCATATATATATATATATATACTAGTACAGGACACGTGCTTTGCACTTGTTTGCTTTTGTTACATAATTCTTTTGACACTAATAAGTGGTAATAGAGTTCGTACATAAACAAGTTAGTCGATCATTTAGTTTTGCCAATATCAATAAATGAGAAGATTTACATCTTGAACAATACTTCATAAAAAATTTAGACAAAAATTCTTATTAAATTTATTAATAAACAGTACTATGTGACAAATAAAAATGACTTGATAAAAACTGAAGGAAAAATTAAAATATTATAGAATAGTGTTTGCGTTGTGAGATACAAACTATAAGATATGTTTGTACAATTTTTCCAACATAAAGCGGTGATTCTGTAATTAATATGTACCTTAGGGGTGTTTTTGTTATTCTCTTTATAGAATTTAAGAAGCTAGGTTTTGAATTCCCTAGCCTGAATGCATCCGGCCCTGTATGTGATTCTTGAAATTTAATTCTTATGTGAGTTTCAGTGTGAGGGAATAACTTTGTACAAAGTAAGAAGAATCAAACTTCTGATGTGAATTTACTCCGTGAGTGATTAATTTTATACAACTAATTCTTTTGTGGTTTCACGGTTAATAATTTAGTCGTATTACATTTTATATTTTATACCATTGTGTATTTTGTTTTGTTTGTATGATGGATAGATTTTATCTTGTAATTGAATATATACATAAGAATACATTTTTTTACATGTGCATTAATATTGTTGCCCATCTAAAACCATACCTATATGTATATGATTCAAAGTTAACTTATAAATCTTTTCAAACTAACTCGTTTATTTAATTAGCTAAAGATGGATTGAAGTTTTGGATCCGCCTTAGAATCCAAGAATCAAATAATTGTTTTACATCTAATACTTCTAGTTAAGACTTGAGACGAATTATGTCGCATTAATCGTTGTCCCTATAGTATCCTGGAAATAGACAAATTTCATGCAAATTGATGGACCATCTTGTCACTAAGATTTGAAAATGGATATGCTACTTATTTTAATAACCCAACCATGTGCGTAAAGGTTCCTTTTGTAGTAGGCAGAGGAATACCTAATATACTCCTTTCACACGTGTCCAGTAAATGATGTTATTTTTAATGCCTTAAACTTTTGAAGCCTCAACCTGTTGAAGACCGAGTCAAATCATTGGAGAAAGCATCCACCTAGTTTACCAAGTCCTCTGTTGATAAGTGTTAAAAAGATTTGTTCTGTTATGCACTTCTATACGTATCACAATTGTAATTTAAATAGCTTCAATATAGGGATAAGATGTTGAAGTCAGTTACAACACACTTGTATATATATTAGTTGTGTTCAATGAAATATTAAGTTCAGCAAAATACCTTCCTTTACACAACCAATGGGTCATTGTTTGCATTAACCAACTACAGGCAAATAATCCAATCTTTAATTCTGTAATGACCCAAAACTTTATTATAACTTTGGGTGTGTTTATTTGATATTTTGGTCTACCATTTTATTATGAATACTTTAAAAGTTAAATGGCATTTCAAACTATCTATAAATAGTTTAATTATTTATTATCTTAACCTTTTATGTTCTGAAAGTAAAGTTGCACTAATCAGCATATTTCAAGTTCCATGGATAAAGATGATTCCTTAATTGAATGATATTTTGTTTGTATGTGTATTGTATAACTACGTACCTTTTTAAGTATTTAAAATATCCTCTACCTATATATATGGGTTTAATAAATTAGTGCTTTTTGGAAATATAAAAAATTTACATATGTATTTGAATAAGATTTAGTGCTTAGTCATAAATTATAACTATTGATAATGGAATTGGAGTAAGTTGTTATAGATTCTAAATTCTACCCATTCACGGATATAAAGGTCTCAAATCTTATCTCCTTGCCATTTAAATAATATGTATTTATCTTGTTTCTTTTTTCTTTTTTTTTTTTTTAACTTATCTTATTATTATTGTTACTTGTTTCCTAGTTCAATGGTCATGATTTTGTGTACATATTTGCATACTCGGCTGATGAACAAAAGAACATCAATATTATATTCGTCTCCTCTCTACTAATTTCATAATTACAGTTAGTAGGACCCATATGTATTAATTAAACCCCATACTTAGAGTATAACCCAATTCTTTCATTAGCCCTTCGGATGACACAAGGCATTCCAACCGTCGTAGCAAAGCATTTAGTAGATTTGTTCAACGATTACGAGTTTTGACCCGGATATTTAAGTTATTATGCAACTGGAGTTCAAGTAAGTAGTTCTTTGTACTTTTCTATTTATTTTCATAACGTAAATTATTGTATTTAGTCTATTTTGAAGATTGTCATATTTTTGGATACTTTTCAAAGTAGCAAAGAAAATAATTTTATTTTGAAAAAACAATCGGAGTTATTTTTGAACAACTTGGATCAAGCATGTAAAATATTATACTTTTTGAGTTGATATGGGAGAATATTATTTTTTTATAAGATTGAACAAGAATAGTAATTGTAAAAGTTCTGAAATCATAAGCTTTGTTTTGAATCCTTGTGTTTTGGAAATTATTGATATTGTTCGAAAGATATTTTGTTTTGGGCCGCCAACGGGTATACAGTTGGAAAATATGTGGGCCATCAACGGGAAAAGGTTGAAAACTTTTGGGTTGTCAACGAGCAATATCGTTGAATCATGTGGGTCGCCAATGGGCTACTGTTGGAAAACTTTTGGACCGTCAACAGGCAATATCGTTGAATCATGTGGGCCGCCAATGGGCTAGTATTGGAAAACTTTTGGGCTGTCAACGGGCAATATTATTGAATCATGTGGGCCGCCAACGGGTTACTGTTGGAAAACCTCTGGGCCTGCCAGTGGGCTAACGCTGGATTAAGAATATAAAATATGGACAATTACGCGACTCTTGAAAGTGAAATTTCATAAAGTAAAAGAAATGGAGTTTTTCTTGTGTATATATTGTTATTGATTTTATATTATCTACATGCGCTATTTTTATAAAGCTTTTCAAAATTGTGCTTGATCCGATAGTTAAGTACTCTGAAACTAACTATTGAGTTTGTAACTCACCCCTTGCAATGTTTTATTTTTCAGATTTAGTTTTGCATATTGGGAGTTGCGGGTTTGAGCATAAGAATTAAATCGAGTCTCAAGTTTGAAGTCATGCATTAGAGGGAATTGCATAGTTTTATCAAGTATCGTTACTTCATTTAATTATCATTGTTCACATTGTATGTCTAGTATTTTAGATTTTAAATATTCATTGAAACATTAGATGCTCTTTACCAAAGTTTGTAAACGAGTATTTCTTTAAAGTTTTAAGGTATTAATCTGTTTCATGTTGTTTTAGTCATGACACTTCCACAAGTTTTTAAAATAAATGGTTTTTATTTCGAGGCTTCGTGTCGCCTTTTATTTTTTTTTGGCGACACAGCCATCACGCCATATTTTCATCTTTTAAAATTTGGGACGTGACAAATTCAGTTAGTAGAAGCACACTATAAGAACCAAATGAAGATCTTATGCAGAAGTGCTTCTTCTTTTTTCTTCCACATTTGCGGTTGAATAAACATATCCATGTAGTCTTTTTGCAATGTCGTTGCTTAATATGTTTATCTAAGTTTTTATTAGTAGTTTAAATACTTGTGTTAAATTGAGAAGCTCAACTCCATCGCTACTTAATCTATTTTTATCTATGTACGTATCAAATAGTCATAAATAGTTCTCTCACAAAATCACAAATTTTTTAGTGGATACAATTGCAAGAATTGCTTTTCAAAACAATCAGTTCCTTTGTCCAAAATGAAACCGAGACAATTATAATAGTGAGGAACGTGTCTCCTTCTGGGTGGGTGAGACCAGTGGCCCTGCCAAAACTTCAAAAAGACAGAATTCATGACGTCACCAATTCTGACGTCATATATCAATTTTTCACTTTCGGCGGCGTAATAATTCATTCCGATGCTCTAGACTCCAAAGAGTTGTTATCATAGAAAATCATTATTTTCCTTTTCAGCCCTCAATTATTGACCATCTCATTCATTCTCCGTTCTCATAATGTTATTTTAAAATTTAAAACATCTCAGCTATGTTGGTAATTTTTTTTTTTGGTAATTAGCTATGTTGGTACTTCAAAATATTTGTCTGCAGTGTATTTGATGTCTTTCATACTGTATCTGATTCTTCGATGCTTTATATGCTTTACAAATATTTCGCTTTAATAATATATTGTAGAATAAAAAATTATGTACTGTAGATTAAATTATTTATATTAATGTATAGTATAAATATAAATATTAAAATAAATAGTTGCATTAATATCGCACAAACTATTTGCGAAAAAATCAATTTTTATTGTTACACCCATACATGGTTATATTTTATTCGTATTCGTGCAACATACCACATCAATAATCTATTAATTACGCATTATTTATTAAATTTGTGTTGAACTATATAAGAAATCAATTTACATTTAATAATTTGAAGTGTTGACGACTGGAATTGGCTCTGGGCGCAGCCGAGTTGATCCAGAATTTTATTACAAGTTATAAAAACTCTAGTAACATATATGCAATATAGCTGCATATATGCGATCTTGCCATTATTTAATATTTGGCTGAAACATTTAATCTGGGACTAAATTACAAAAGAACACGTGCGAATTGATGTACCAAAGAAGAAAAAACAAATAAAATAACTCGAAATTCTCACGTGACAGTTAACTATGTCTCTTGTATCACTTTTATATTACTGTGCATGTTTTATAAAATAAATAGCGTTCTTTGAGAATTTATTTGATAGATAACTGAATAAAATTATATGACATCTGAAGCTAAAATTGTCTATTTAAACAACTACAAAACGTAGGGTACTTATGCCTCCATACGTATTCACGTTTTAATATATAACATCTTGATATTTCGTAGTCTTTTTAAGGAACGATCGAATATCATTTGCGTCTTAGAAATAATAATAATATCGTGTATGTAAATCAATAAACATAAATAACAAAACATTGACGTGACTCTTAATTTTAAGGCTTTCAAAAAGTTCAACGAATTAAAGATATATGTTTCACTTAAAAAGAACTAACTATATATGGAAACACTTGAGACTTCAGTGTCAGTTTATAACCAATTTCTGTTTTTGGCATTAGATTTATTCCTTTATCATTCTTTTTTAACCTATATATTTACAATATATTCTTAACAAGCAGTGTAACTAAAACGGTGTGATCTGAATTATTATCTCACATTTTTATAATATATAACTAACTCGTTGAATAAGAAGTGTAACAATAAGCTGTTTCATAGTTTATTCTATCACCAAAACTGTCTATGTATTGTATTTATTCGCTTTGAATCAAGTGGGATATCTTGGCCACGTGAAGCTAATATCAAGACAAAGGAGGTGAAACCAACAAGCGTGCTAAATTGTGGGGTATTGTCACCTTCAGGTCACAGTACAAGATTGCGCCCTTTATAAATTATAATCACCATTTTCTAATTTTAGGAGAGGAAGTATGAGTGAGACTGGAAAAAGTAACACTAGTACTCGAGGAGGAGCTCCTCAAGAGAATCCACCATCTGGTGTTGGCGGGCAGCTACCCGGGGCGGCAGCGGCCATCGGACGGAGGTCAAGGTTGCCACCGAAGAGAGGGAGCGTGATGAAAAATGTTGTGGCGGACTTGTTTGGATGTCCTCCTCCAAACCCGTAGTACGCAGGATGATTTTGATACTTGATCCCGTGTTGGTCATTTCGTGTACTAGTTTTTCTATGGAACTTCTGCTTAATTATTATTATATGGCAAACAAGGCGTTAAACTCTCGTGGTGTACCTCATTTTGTGAAGTGTCTCATATTCTTAAAAAAGAAAAAGACAAAAAGAGAAATTGTCTTTCAACTTATTCAAGAATATGAGAAGTAATCTCTATCTTTCTATGAAAAGTTTGTTTCGTCATAATATATGTGTAGCGCAAACAATGATTTATCTAACTCACGTTTCCTACTTCATTCCAATACTTAATATTCAAACCCTAAGGTAAATTTGGGGATTGAGATAAAGTTGAAGAAAAAAGGTTAAAGTTAAATCGAGATGAAACCATTTGTACGCTTTATATTTCGCCGAAAATACACTTTTTTTGGATGACAAAATTTGTCAAAGTTAATCAGGGGTAAGTCTCACAATTTTAGATAGTTTGGGAGACAAGTTTTTTTTTTTTTTTTTTTTCCTTTCTTTTTAAGGTAAAAGGCACTTTGCAAATTGGGGTATAATTGCTATATAGGTTTTGATGCTACTTTTACCTATTATATATAGCTCGTATATGGAATTAACATCGTCCTTTCGTTGATATGGGATGAATGAACATGTACTCTTCCAACTTATGTTTGTAGTAGGAAGAACACATGTACAATCGGTCGCCACTAACCATGAGGAGATGGACATTTTTTAGTTCTACGACTACAATTATATTGTATGAGTTTTGATGCATATAAGTGATGAACAACATTCTTGTAGTAATCTGGGTAACGAGATAGTGAGTCATCGTGTATTTATCGTATAACTTAGTATGAAATCACGTGCATGCTTTGTGCTATTGCGTTTCTTTTATGTCTAAAGGGTGTTGCAAATTGTAAATACTTTTAAAGAAGGTTATTGGTTTTTCTGAATGTTTATGTTGCGGTTTTAGTTTAAAGGCCATGAAAACAGAAGTCCTCAAAACTAGATTGGGATCGCTTTTCAAGCTTCTTATAAAAATACTTTAATTCTAAATTTTTTTTCCAAAAACTCTTACGGAAAGCGAAATTACTTCTTAAAAGCCTTAATTAATTATGTCATGGAAGTTTTTTAGAGACAACGAGTTGTTTGCAAAAGTTGACCCTAATTCGTTAAAGCGAATAGCTATCACCAACAAGAGAATGAGGATAATCTCATAGCTTTATGGTAATAGCTTGTAAAGTAATTAATTGGAACAAAGTGGGTAGTACCGTTAAAATGCTTTTTTGGTTTTTAATCCGCAACACAAAATTTCCTCTAGTTTATTTATGATATAAAATATTATTATGTTTTATATTTTCCACCGATTCTCTTAAAGTCATTGCTGTTGTTTTCTGTGAAAAAAGTCGTTTATGTTTCAGTATTCCAAATTAAAACAAAAGGTAAACAATAATTAATCCTGAAAAACATGAAAACATTGATGTCTTCCCTTCCCTCCCCATCCACCCTTGCCTTTTTCCTCGTCCCTTTACCATCGTAAGACACCATTTTGCCTTACCCCCTCCCTTTCCGACGTATAGATGGTGGTCGCATAACCATCTCTTTTCATGCGTAGCGTCACTGCACACAGTGTCATGTTTTTGTTCAGAATTGGATATGCCCTATATAGCGCATCGTTGATGCCAGGCTACATTCTCTTTCTGATTCTTGATGTCGATTTTGGAGGTCATTGTTGTAGGTGGGGTGATAGGAGTAGGCGGTGCGCAAGTTTGGTTTTTTTTTTTTTTTTTTTTTTTTTTTTTTTTTGGTAGTAAGGAGTGCTTTTTTATTCCATTTGATGCAAGGACAAAAATCTTATGCGCAGTCTTATCCATAAACCACATTCGCCAAGTAAGATGAAAATGATAGATTTAGCAAAGAATCAATACCCAAAAAATGGTTTAAAATGGACAAAGTACAAGACCTTAGAATGGAAAAAAGACAATGATTGACTGGCGTTTCTGTGGAAAAAAGTGTATATTTAAAAAAATAATTGTACCTCTATCTATTTGTACCCTTGGCTAAAAGTTTAGCTTTGTACTTATCAATAGCACCACCAGGCTTAATCTCCTTCTGGAAGATCCACAACTAAGTTTTTCTTCCTCCTGTTCAAGTTCTCTCTACCATGTTTCTCTCTCTCTCTCTATCTCTCTCTCTCTCTCTTTTTTCTTTTCTTTTTTTTTTATGCTTCAAGTTTTGAGGGAAAAGATTTCCTCAAAGAAATAAGTCCATAGTTCAGCGATCACAAGTATACGAATCAAGTAAAACATGACTTCTTAAAATGTCCAAATTATTGATCCCATATTAACTATCATAAAAAGTTTAGACTAACTAACCTTGCATATTGAACTAACTGTTTAGCTATTTATAATAACGCCATTAATAACTAATTAATGAAAAATCGATAATAAATGACCTAAAGCTTTGATTTCAACAGAATTTGCCTATGTTGTCTACCAATGGATATCTTGACTTTCAAATTCAATACATGTGTTCCTTACACGATCTTAACCTACTTGTTAGTTAACCTTGAGATTTACCTAAGTCAAATAACCCAAATACCCTTAGGCCTCGTTTGGTTCACCTTTTCCATTATGACCCAATATAAGTGGTCACCATAATTATATTGGCCTGATGAATAACATGTTGTTTGGATTACATGTTAAAATTTGAGAATATTTGAACCAAGAAAATATAAATACCAATTATACTCTCACTGGGTTGTTTGTCTTTTTTACTGTTCATCATCTATCTTCTCTCTTGTGCAACTTATTTTCGTATTATACAACATGGATTTTTTACTTATACAAACAAAAACAACATAGGATCTGGAAGACAAAACAGTTTTATCTATTTACCTTAAAAACAAACTAAATAAAGGAATAAACTCCCTCCTCATTCTTGTATTAATTATTAAGTAGGTTTTCATTCACAAATATTTAATATCAGTGGCTATTCTACAAAATTGAATTTAAATAAGAATTAATCAGGTCCCTGTTTCTCGCCACCAATCAGTTGTAATTAAAATGATTTATGCTAGTAATTACTCACTGTCCTTATAGGAATATTCATTTTACACAGAGATGTGGATTCAAGAAAACAATTTCTATTTAAACCTATTATAACGATTTAGAAATAATAAAAAGATACAGGTGAATGGAGAATTTCTTTCTTTGCCTACTTCAGTAGCTCTTGGTGGGTGCCAATCTCTAGAATCAAAAGACTCAATATATTTCTGAGTTCATAAACTAGTATAACTTTCTTCTTTTTGCATTTTGCGGTTCTTTGATTTTTGTGAACCAATTCGGTGGGTTGGGTTCTCTATGATTATAAATAAGAACTATGAATTGATTTTTACGTAGATTAATTCGATAGTCGTCTACTTTCTCCAACATGCTGCTGGAAATTTGATTCGGTGGTGGAAGAAGTATGGAAGAGGGAGATGGTCATAAAAATCTGAAAAATTGTTAAAGGGCAAAGATGACATTGTTGTTATAATCTAGAACCTCATTGGTAATGGCAGGGGGTGGGGCTACAATTAAAAATCCGATGTAATGGGAGTGTGGCCCACATTTTGTTGGCCTCCCCCATTGTGAAAAAAGTGAATCCAAACGTAAAATTTGTCTCAATTGCTAGTTTAATCTTGAGGTGTAAGGGCATCCAAACGTACCCTTAGTGCATATTGAACCTTCACAATGAATTTAAGAGAGTGAGACACATCGAGATTTATGAACAACCTTTTTGTTAGCTACATAATCATGCATGAGAGACCTCTTCTAGCATGTAGAGTATGGTTATCATTCCTAAGTTACTTTTCTAATATATTTCATCACTAAAAGTTCACAAACAAATATCTTTTTTTTTTTTGATAATTGAAATGATTCATTCAAAAGTAACGGAAGAAAAAAGGTATGTACAAGCCAAAAGGGGAAAACCAACATCCCTGAAGCATTCTACTGGGTTAAGATTAAGGGGGATAATCCCATCCCAGTTTGAAGCTTTTGTCCATTTACCAAGTGAATGGGCAACAAAATTAGAATTTCTACAAACAAATCTAAAAATCCATATAGACCAACATGCCCAAAAGCGTCGAATTTCGAGGACAAGAGGATTGATGATCCATTCCACTGATATGGGAGATGCATCCAGAGACTGAATGAGGGAGAAGCAGCCGGATTTGAAAACGGCATTGCTGATGTGAGTTGTATCAAGAAAGAAACATGCATCTTTGATGGCCAAAGCTTATGCCACGATAGGCTTAACACAAAGGTGCCTCTTTGATCCAGCAAAGACAATTGAACCATTGCTATTCCTGACAACAAAGGAGGTGAATGCGATTCCGTTGGAGAGTGCAGCATCCGCGCGTATTGATCTTCAGCCAGTTTGGGGGTGGTTTTTCCTAATCATGTGAGGGCTGTGAAGACTTCTCAATGACCAGAGATCTTTGAGCATTTAGGTGGTCCATTGTGGTCAATTTAGGTGGTTCGCAAACAAATATCAAATCAATATATATTGGCCATATATATCAAAAAGTTAAGGACAAGATAGAAAATCAAATACAAAAAAATATGATCGATGCGACAATGTTTCTTTGTGATCTGGCTTGAATTCTTTGTGACCTTCAATTTTGTGGGTTGTCGTAGTTCTCTTTGTGTTTTCGTGTATCTTCTAACTTATCTTTTTCTCTCTCTATCTCTCTATAACGTGTCATATATTTCCTTATTAGAGTCTTTGATTCTTTTCCCTCTAAAAAGACATACGTACTCTTTTATTTAGTTCATCTCATGCACCTTTCTTTTGGAAGATGCTGTCAGCTGCACTAAATGAGTGTGCCTTTCACATAGTGTCTCAAATTACGCATGTTCTATCAGCATGACTCGTGCCAATGTTCATCTAGCACTGCTTCACTCACACCTGCCATGTTAGTTCCTTAAGGCTTTAGTGGCTAGTTGCGAGGGCAACAATTTTGAACCAAGTTGTGCCTAAACTTGTCCTGGGGAACTTCTGCACTTCTTCCCAATTTCATCTTTCTTTATGTCTATAGTTGTCCAAATTACTTACAGAGTTTCCCGTGTTGGAATTAGATTTTCATAGTTTTGTTATGGAATTAAGTGAATGTATAGTTTCCTTCAAATAATTGTCATTTTCCATGTAATCTTGTGCCACTTCGCTAATTTATGTTCTCAACCTATAATGAAGCTGGTATAAGGCAGGCGCGACTAGCACCAATGAAGACATAGGTCAATGTATCAGCCACTGTCAAGGCACGACTAACATGACTAACGTTTACAAGAAGAAGCCAACTTGAACATTGTTATTACTATAATAATAATAATAATAATAATAATAATAATAATAATAATAATAATAATAATAATTATTATTATTATTATTATTATTATTATTATTATTATTATTATTATTGTTATCATATTACTATCAAATGTTCTCAAAACTATCATGTCATATTATTATTATTTTTATTACTTTATTCTTATTCATACAAAGAAGATGTAGTCAAGGAATTTTGACATGAATTATATGTTACACATGTAATACTTGTGACGAAAATCTTATTATTATTAGTATTATTAATAAGATATAACAACCAAGTGGGTGTATACAAGAAACTTTGACGTGATTTATGTCTCGTTGATGTAATACTTGTGACGAACATTACCAAGGCTTTAGATAAATATGCACTTTGACATGAATATGCACTTTCCCATGGTCATTAATTATGTCAAGAAAATTTATGATAAGTTTGAATAAGGAAACCATATATTTGCGAGAAGGCCGATTGAAATGGATTCCAATACGCACAAGAATTATGTAAAACGTTTAAGACAACTGTAATATTCAAGGATTATAAACAGTTTGATGTAGTTCATGAAGTGCACTACACTTGAAATTGCAAAATCATTTAATAAACTGGATAGATATTTTGTCAATCCTAATAATGAGCACTAGCAGCGATAATTAAATTTCCGAGATACTTGAGATACACTGTTATCTATGGATTACATTATACGAGACACCCAATTGTCTCTGGATTCTACTTATGCAAAGTAGATCACGATGTATATGATATATGATCTACGTGTAATTATATATTCATCATTATTTGTGGTGCACCGATTTCTTGAATATCGATCAAGGGAATATGTATAACAAGATCAACTAGGAAATTGAGGTTTATGGTGTTGGATCTTGTAGCAAACAAGGGAAATTGGGTTTGGAATATTCCTCGAGATATTCTAATTAATGCTGTCAAATCAAGTACCTCCCATCAGTGTGCATTGTTATTCTAGTTCGACTATTGTAGAAGACAAAATAATGTATACAATAGAATGAATCAACATGTACGCCAAAGATAAAAATATGTTTGTTATTAAAATTAGGTGGAGTAATATCTAAGATCTGAAGAGATAGTTCTAAATATGTTAATGAAAGGTCTAACTAGAGACTGAATACACAATTGATCAAGGAGAATGAGATTGTGCCCCATGAAAAGTACTTGCATATTCCTTGATGAAATCCAAACAAAATTGTTAACAACAATTTGCAGGTTTTATGGGACAACTAGGTTTTAATGAACCGTATGACTTGTGACTACAAATGAGGTACAACATGATTTGCCTAATGAGAGATCACCTACCTCGCATGTAAAGTTGTTACTTCTAGGAGATAAGTTAAATGGTAAATATATAGAGCATGGATGAATATTCTCAAGGCAAAACGGGGTCAAATTGGATAATTGCACTCGATGAGTTACATGACACTTTTGAGTTGCACATTACATTGCTACGCTCACATGTATTTCAACCAATTTCCATAAGTTAACTAGTGTAAATAATTTCAATATTAAGTATGGGCCTTTAGAGAAAGCCAAAGTGCAAAAGGGGTCAATTATAATGCTTTATGAGAAAGCATGTGAGACTCGTCCCACATGGGGGAAAATCACAACACCTAGTACATGTATTTAATAGAACATATATTGAGAGGTGGATAAGGATTCTTCTCCGTATCTTAGCTTACTTGTTTGCCCATCTGCATCATCACGTCATGCTATCTTTGCTTCGAAGGCAATCATATATATTTTTTTTTCTGTAAAATTATAAATTGTATTATTTGTAAAATAAAATTCTATGTATTTAAATTAGTGAAAACGAATTTTGGTGAATGTTAAGAAAATTTCAATTGTTTTAAGCATTTCAAATGTACAAACTCGGTAATGTAACTGCTGAACCAATCTGGCCATTTGTGGAAGGAGTAAAACCTACAATTGAAGACCCTATAAATGTCTTCACCGACTGCTGCTGAACTCCCCCTTCAGCTATCAATAGGAGGGAAAATTTCAACTTTTCTCCTCTGACTTGGTTCCGATTGGAAATTAATCGTCTAACTTGGCACAAGATCAAATGAGTCTCATAACTTGGCAAAAAAATCAATTTTAGTCATCTGATGGCAGAAACTACTTAAAGACATCTGCAGTCTTTCAACTACTTCTGGTGATGGAAGTTATAATTTATGTGACAGAGCTAATTTGGCTAACTTTGCGTCAAATTTTTTTATCATATAAAGTTCGTATGACGAAGTTTGGGGATTAAATGACGATATTCGCCGTCTCAAAGAAACACTTTTTTGGTAGTGAAAGTGAAGGGTGAAACTACGTTTGCTCATATTAAGTTTGGATGTAAGTTAAGTTTGTGCATTTCGTTCGCAAAATAAGTGGCTAGATACAAATTTACCAGTAGGATAACTAAATTCAAGCGGAAGATACCGTTTGACTTTATGTTTTTTGCGAATGGGATACTATGTAATTCTATAAAATATATATTAGTATAATTTTTATAACTATTAATATCATATAGGTTGGGCCAGTGGTTGAACCACTAAAATCAGTAACCAGTTGAGTCACCGGTCCAGTGTCCGGTTCAGTTATGAAAACACTGGATATAACTTTACTATATGTCCTATGTGATTATATTTCTATAAGAGTATTAAAATTGAATGTAATTCCTCTCTTAGAATTTTCATCAAATTGTCATTTTAACCCACGAGAAGATACTGTCTTTTTGTTAATTTACACTCTCAAAGTGTAATTTTGGCAAATTACAGCCCTCCAAAAACTATATAGTAACTTTTCTTATTTTATTTCATTACCAAACAAGGTATGTTCAGTCCTATAAAAAAAAAACAAAAAAACACAACATATGTTCAGGAAAAAGAAAAAATTAAAAAATCCTATATATATATAGCTCGTCATTGCGGCAAAAGCTAAAAGGCCAATTTGTGATATATAGAAGCTGAATATCTCCATTTGTCCTCCACTCACCACCTTTTTTTCCACCATCAAACGAAAAAAAAGACCACTGAAATGGCAATCGTAAGTTTGAATAAAAAATCGATGTTGGTTGCGCAAATCTTGTTGTGCAAAATTTATTGCAAGTAGATTGCAACAATCCGACCGAGCTGGCGAAACAAATTCAATACAATACAATGCTGCTACCGATGAAAATCTCATTTCCAGTATACCCTTACGAATTAAACCCTAACACCCTTTTCCTCCTCCGCCTCACCCTCAATGGCACCCCGACGCATTGTCATTTCACGTACCACCGACGGCTGCCCAGAAGGCTGGGAGCTAATCAAGGTAGCCAAAAAGAATGGAGACATCGAGGAGGTTCATTTTTGTTCTCGTTCCCTTTCATCGACAAATTTTAAGTTGATTTAACCCATGCATGCTCTGCCTCAGATGTCTATCTAGTTTAATTTCAAATTGATTAGAGAATGGTTGATCTGTTTTTCTTTCTGTTTTTTATCTATGACGATTTTGCCTTCAGTACTGTTGTTTAGAGTATTGATCTATCTATGCGTTGTGCCTCCATGTGGTGGTATAACAGTGATGATCTAATCAATCGATTTCAGTGATACGTCTGACCCGTAGAGTTGGAAGAACCTTCTCCTCAAGTTAATCATATAACTTTTAAATCTAAACTATTTTTCTTATGTAGAAGGTATAGTAATCCAAACTTGTTAGAAGTTGCTATGACTGAATTTCATACTTGATGATGAGGAGCCTAAATTACGTGGCGAGGTAACTACAAACACGAACCGATATCCCCTTGCCCTAGTTTTCTATTTTCAAGATAATCGTGGCCAAGTTGTATTTTAAGTACGTGTTTAAATGGCATGCAAAACTTTAGGGCACAGCACAAAAGGAACTTTATTTTGCCGAAAGTATTGAATGCATGACCCTTGACGTACTAATCTTGGACTGGCCCTTCGTGTAATAGTTCGTGAAATCAATAGCATGAAAAAAGATATTTTAGTGTCGTGCATCAATTTTAATATTTCATGCCGTAGGAAAACTTACTTACCTAATTAAATATATGAACACTTATCAATCGCCATCCAAATTGATTTTCTGTGCATAATGAAAGATTTGTAGTGGGATATTGTGTAATAACAGGTCCTACATTTGCTTCTCTTGTAACTAAACAAGAATACTTTTCTTTTAGATAATTTGATTGCTTTTAGAAGACTCTTATCATTGATCATAAATCTTGACGTATCGGGAGTAAAGTACAATGATATAAGTTTTAGAAACCAAAATGTTTTTTTGATTTATCAGGATTCTCGATAAACAACAAACTGAATGTGATTCTGTTTGCTTTATATTCAAACTAAGTAATTAAAATTGCACAAGCATTTAAGTACCTTGAAGTTGATAGAAAGATACTGCGACAAGAGCAATCTTAGAATTTAGATCTTCTTCTTTGCATTTAAGTACCTTGATGTTGTTCTTTGTTGGAAAGGAACTATGTCGGCTTTGGTTTCAAGAAAATTTATTAATCTTTCTTCTGGATCGGTTTGGAACCAATGCCATTTTCTAACATGTTCAAGTAACTTCTGTCTTAAAGGAGAGTCTTGTAACTTTAGATTTTAGTTTCTTCTTTGATAAGTACACATGAAAAATAGGTTGCATTTAAGAACATGGCATAGAGCCAAATTAAGCAACACCTATTTTCTCCAAAACTGAGTAAAGTTTGCTATCTTGAAGAAATTTCGAGGTTCTACCATTTACTCAGTCAGTTATGTTCAAGTGATTTTATTTTAGGAAAACCTGCACCCCAACTTCAAAATTTCTTTTGCTGTGACCCTTATTAACAGAAACTTCATTCATTAGATAAGGCCCAGACTGTTTTGCAGACAGTGAGTTTTCCGCATAAGGCCATGATATTTTCCAATTATTTGGATTCAATCTTGTACCCAAATTCCAGAAACTTATCTGACTTTTGAGATTAATTATCATGATCGCAGGTATGTCTCTTGGCACTGTTCAAGCCTTCGTTTAGCCAATTAGATAAGGATCACATAGGTACTCCCGGTAAATACCTTCTTCGTATCAAAAACTGTTGAACAGGTAGTTGATGGATGTGATCCACATCCAAAGTTTTCAGTGAAATAAACATATTTGGTAAACTTCATCCTTAATGAAATCCACTGATATACTAGTAACTAGTCTAAGCTCGCTTGAGGTACAGGAAGAGGTGGCAGAAACCTAACTATTACTAGCATTCTTAAAATCCATAAACCGGCTCTTTAGGATCGGGCTGAAACAAATCTTCTTTACTGTCAAGTAAAAGGAAAATACCTTGTTCATGATTGATTGGAATGTTTTATGTGCATTAGCGAGTCAGTAAGATAGTTGTCCTTGGTTCAAAGTTTTCATCCCGAAGTTATGACTATAACAGGTGTGGTATAATCATGTTTGATGGGAAGGGAATTTAGATGCCTGTAATCGAGCCAAAGCTTCCAAATCAACTCCTTTCTCCTATCTAGGATCACTGATCATGCAAATGGGCTCCTATTTTGTGCAAACACGCGTTCTTATTGTTTTTACAAATTTGTTAGGGTAGGATGTTTGTTTCCGTTACTGACTTCCATTTTGATAGCTAACATTTGTCCATTGACGTGATTGAGTTCAGATAACTTTCACTGCTATGTCTGTCATACCTTTGAACATGATCTTTTCCCCACCTGCACACGACATACGAGCTTATTTTTATTGAATAAGGAGCTGAAGGAGATGCACTGAGCACCATTCACATGTGTGTATACATGGTTATTTGTATTCTTCTGTATTTGTGCATGTATGCATCTATGTAACATCAACTAACACCGAGAAGTAAGATAAATCCTCTTGGTCTTTTTCTTGGCTAGTATAACTTTATATTGATGATACTCTTTTATTTTTCTCTTTTTTTTAATCAACGTCTGCTTTCTTTGTTGTTTACTTAACATATCATTAAAATGACAAATATCCATGAAGGATTTTAACACTCAGCACAAAAATAGAAACGTAAGAGCGAAGAAACCAAATCTGTTGGGCGGGTTAGTGGGTAGATTATCTGGTTTTTATCTTTTCTTTTCCATAAAAGAGATTGAACGCACAATCTCAAAACGTTGTAAAATAAACAAGGTATATGTTTAGGAATTGTAATACTAGGTGAAATAAAGTATTATTGTATGTTTCTGGTTTCTTGATTGTTTCTGTTTCATGTAAGAGGCATATACAACCATCTTGAAGCCCCTTTTGTTTGAATGCAGTACTACGAAAATACAGATGGCCATGGCCAAAGGTTCGAGAAGAAAGAATATTTGTATTAGATATATATTCTTTGTATATGTTTTCTTGTAATTATCTTTAGTCTAGATAGTTTTCTTTTACTATTAGAAGACTCTCATTGTATATATACCTTTTCTCATTGTGAATAATATCACAGAAAATTATATTCCTACATGTAGGGGTGGCAAAATGGATCCGGATCCATGGATCCAACCGGATCCGTTGTGGATCCATCGGATCCGATCCACCCAGGATCCACCATGGATCCGAAACCAAGTTGATCCGGTGGATCCAAGGTGGACCTGGATCCAATGTGGATCCGTGCGGATCCAAACGTGGATCCGAGTGGATTTGGGTGGATCCGTGAGTGGATCCGGCTGGATCCTATCATGGATCTGGGTGGATCCGTGAGTGGATCCGGATGGATCCACATTTGGATCCGTGTGGATCCATCCAAGTCCATGTCTAGATCTAACTCAATTTAAATCAATTTTTGGCATTTAGCTTTTTATTCGCGCCACTATCTCATTGTCTTTATGCATTTGTACACTTTTAAAATATAACTTTATTTTACTATGAATTTAATTTTTTAATTACACAAAATAATTTGACAACGTATAACTATTCATTATGAGAAGAAATCTCGTGCTTTAATTTGGTAACTATCAATTAAAGTTAAAGATATGTACAATTTATGGTTGATTGGCATTTTTATTCTCATTATTAAGTTTTATAATTTTGTAATCTTTAACCTCAATTTGTAAAGAGGCAAAAATTATTCTCAATCATATATAAAAAGAATCTAAATAATATTTCTAATCCTTAATCAAAAGCTCGAGAAAGTCTTCAAATTCCAAAACTCAACTTCATTAAAAACATTACAAAAAATAATATTACTTTTGCTATAGAAGTATTCATGATTTCTATATTTTTCTCAAATACATACATATATATATATATATACATATATATATATATATATATATACATATATATATATATATATATATATAAATTGTTTTATGTGTATACCTATATATTTTTAGTAAATACATCTCAAAAGAGCATTGCATATTTTAAAATAAAAAGAAAAAGTTAAATTATGTGAAACACTAGCTTGCACATTTATATCGTAATGTCGTTGAGTGTTAAATTACAAATTATTTTTTTTTTTCTTTCTAAGCGTCCAATATCTTGTTAATTAAGAACTAAGAATAATGATATATATTATTAAATTTAAGGTGGTGGGATAGATTGGTGGATGAGAAAATTGGGTTGAGTAGAGGTTGATTTGGTGGATTAGATGGATCTACCAAGATGGATCCACTTGGATCCGACAATGGATCCATATGGATCCGACTATGGATCCGCGGTGGATCCACAAATGGATCTGTTCGGATCCATGATTGGATCCAAAAATAGTACTACTTGGATCCGCGGATCCACATGGATCCGGACCCGGATCCGGTCCAAGTTGAATCCATTTGAGATCCACCCATATGGATCCGGATGGATCCAAATCCTAATGGATCGGATCCACATGGATTTAGACTTGGATCCGGTCCGGTTGATCCATTTGCCACCCCTACCTACATGGTAACACGAGTCTAAACCCTAGTGTAACCCATAGCCGTCGCCCTCCTTCCCTCTCCTCCTCTCCTTCCGTTGTTCTCTTCCGATGACGGATTCTAAATTTCATCTGGCCCTTGCGGTCTCCAATGTCCGTAACTTTATTCCAATCACCCTTGAGATGGAAAAAGGACAATACTCCTCTTGGGCGGAGCTATTCAAGATTCACTGTCGCGCCTATCAAGTAATACACCATATCCTTCCTCCACCACCACCGTCGGCCCCTTCATCAACGGACAAGGATACGGCTGCAGTTGCTGATACGGCCCTTTGGTCCCGCTTGGATGCGATCGTTCTCCTGTGGATCTACGACACTATATCTAACGATCTTCTTCACACTATCCTGGAACCTGATTCTACTGTTCAACAGGCTTGGGAACGCCTTCAGAGTATTTTTCAGGATAACAAACACTCCCGGGCCATCTATCTGGAAAATCAATTCACTCACGTTCACATGGATGATTTTTCGAACATTTTTGCATACTGCCAGGAACTTAAGATGCTTGCTGATCAACTTTCAAACGTGGGTTCCCCTGTCTCCAATCAACGTCTGGTTCTTCAATTGAATGCCGAAGTCAATGAGAATTTTGATGGCGTTGCCACGTATATTCAGCAGAGCGATCCACTTCCTTCGTTTTATGAGGCCCGGTCCCGGCTCATTCTCGAGGAAACCCGCAAAGCCAAACAAGTGGTATATATCATGTTGACATTTAATTTCGATAATTGTTACGCGTAGCTCGGTTTCTCGCGCCTTGATTGCTTTTTATATGCGTCGTCCGCCAACACCTCTGGCACGGCTCTCTTGACCGCCACCGACTCCGACGACGGCTCCGCTCACGCCCGCTCCTCTTCTTCCGGGCCTGGGTCGGACTCGTCTAGGGGCCAAAATCAACGAGGTCGGGGCCAAAACAAACGTGGTCGGGGCCGTGGCAGGGGCCGCGGCCAATCACGCGGCGACGGCAATGCTTCGGGTTCAGCCGCATCGCCCGCCAACCGCCCTTGGCCACAACAGCCGTAGTATCCGCCGTGGGCTCCCTTCCCACCCTGGCAACCGTGGGCCGCCCCGCCATGCCCGTACCCCACGTCCACCTGGTCACGTCCGTCGCCACCATCTCAGGCCGGAATTCTCGGTTCCCGTCCCCAACATGCGTACTATAACCAGGCCCCTCCTCCTCAGGCTTACACTGCTACCGACATCGATGGTGCTATGCAATCCATGTCGTTGAATCCTCCTGATGATCAATGGTACTTTGACACCGGGGCCACTTCTCACATGACCGGGAACTCATGTACTCTCTCTTCTTATTCTAATACGAGCATGTGTAAAAATATTCTTGTTGGTAATGGTTCTGAAATCCCTATTCGTGGTCATGGCAAGGTTGTCCTCCCTCATCCCTTTCCCCCATTTAAGCTAAATCACGTCCTGCATGCTCATTCCCTCGTCAAGAATTTAATGATTGTCCACCGTTTCACTCTTGATAATAGTGTTTCCATAGAATTTGATCCATTTGGTTTTTCTGTGAAGGATCTTCAGACCCGAACCCCTCTCATGCGATGTGATAGTCCCCGGGATCTCTATCCATTACCCATCGTCGGTTCTTTCCAACCCACCATCCCTTCCACCCTTGTCGCCATCCCTCAGTCGCTCTGGCATCAACGTTTCGGTCATCCCGACGTCCCTATTTTTGATTTTCTTAGAAATAATAAATTATTATTTAGTGACAATAAATCAAACATCTTGGTCTGTAACTCTTGTGTTTTGGGCAAACATGTTACTCTGCCCTTTTCTTCGTCTATGTCTCGTTCTTTACTTTTGATATTATTCATTGTGATTTATGGACATCCCCCGTGTTGAGCACGGCCAGTTATAAATATTATGTTTTGTTTTTGGATGATTGCACTAATTTCTTGTGGACTTATCCAATTGGTCGTAAATCTGATGTTTTTCCTGTGTTCAAGTCATTTACTACATTAATCAGGACACAGTTTGAACGTTCAATTAAGAGTTTTCAATGTGATAATGGCAAAGAATTCGACAACCACCACTTTAAACAATTTTGTCACACAAATGGTCTTGTGTTTCGTCTCTCTTGCCCATACACATCATCCCAAAATGGTAAAGCCGAACACAAAATTCGCTCCATAAATAATATAGTTCGCACTTTACTCACACACTCTTCTACTCCCCTCTCCTTCTGGCCTCACGCCCTTAAAACGACTACATACTTATTAAATATTCTTCCCTCGAAGCTTCTCAATAACCTCTCACCCACTCATCTCCTCTATAATCGGGTTCCCTCTTATGATCATCTCCGTGTCTTTGGCTGTTTATGTTTTCCTCTCTTCCCGGCGTCCACAATTCATAAACTCCAAGCTCGCTCCACACCTTGTGTCTTTTTGGGTTATCCGTCAAATCATCGGGGGTTTACGTGTTATGACATTGCTTTGGGTAAAATTTTTATTTCTCGCAATGTAGTTTTTGATGAGTCCCGTTTTCCGTTTGCTACTCCTTCCTTAGCCAAATCACAGCCGCGACCTACTCTAGCCGACAGCCCCGCCCCGCCCGTGTTGTTTTGGCCCGGCCCCGCGCCCCTACCGCCCGCGCAGTCGCCTGTCGCCCCGCCCGCGGGTAATTCCTCTTGCCCGCGCGCGGGCCAGCCTTCTCGCTCGCCCCCAGCGCCCGCTACTCAAGAACTCGCAGGCGCTTCTTCTGTCGACCCGACCCCTGTAGTCGTTCCCCATACAACCCCCCCTGCACTAAAACCCGACAACTCTCTCCCACAGCCCCGTTCCATGACTACTCGTAGCATGCACGGGATTGTTAAACCCAAACACTTTATCAATCTTTCGGCTATTTCCTCACCTTCTTCTATTCCCAAAAATCCGAGGTTAGCTCTGTGTGACCCGAATGGGAAATCTGCCATGATTGATAAGTTTCGTGCTCTTATCAAGAATAAGACGTGGGAGTTAGTTCCCCGACCCCCTGATGTTAATGTTATTAGATCTATGTGGATTTTTCGACATAACGTTTTTCTCTGACGGTTCTTTTGAGCGCTATAAGGCTCGTCTTGTTGGTGATGGCAGGTCTCAGCAGGTGGGCGTGGATTGTTTGGAGACTTTTAGCTCAGTGGTCAAACCTTCAACTATTCGGACTGTTCTCAGTATTGCCCTTTCCCGTTCTTGGTCTATCCATCAGCTGGATGTCAAGAATGCCTTCCTGCACAATCATCTTCATGAAACGGTTTACATGCACCAGCCTCTGGGTTTTCGTGACCCCACTTATCCGGATCACGTGTGTCTCCTGAAGAAGTCCCTGTATGGTCTGAAACAGGCTCATCGGGCCTGGTATCAACGGTTTGCTGACTTTGCCGCCACTATTGGATTCTCTCATAGCAAATCTGATCACTCTCTTTTTATCCTTCGTCGAGGTACTCAGTTAGCTTATATTCTTCTGTATGTGGATGATATTATCATTACTGCCTCTTCAGATGATCTCCGCCAGTCCATCATGCGTCTTTTTGCCTCGGAGTTTGCTATGAAAGATTTGGGACCCTTGAGTTATTTCTTGGGAGTTGCGGTTTCTCGGGTTTCCGGAGGTCTTTTCCTGAGCCAGCGCCAGTATGCCCTTGACATTATTGAGCGTGCTGGCATGACGTCCTGTAAGCCCGTTGCCACACCGGTTGATACGAATTCCAAGGTCAGCGCCACCGCCGGTTCTCCCGTGGATGATCCCCTACATTTTTGTAGTCTTGCCGGTGCTCTTCAGTATGTCACTTTCACTCGTCCGGATATCTCTTATGCCGTGCAACAAATTTGTCTTCATATGCATGATCCCCGCACTGATCATTTGGCTGCTCTAAAACGTATTATTCGGTACGTCCAGGGCACGGTGGATCACGGTCTCTCTCTCTCTAGTTCCTCGGTTGATTGTCTAGTCTCTTACACAGATGCTGATTGGGCTGGGTGTCCGGATACCAGACGTTCCACCTCCGGTTATTGCACTTTTTTGGGAGATAATCTTATTTCATGGTTCTCTAAACGCCAACCTACTCTCTCTCGTTCTAGTGCTGAAGCTTAGTATCGTGGGGCTGCAAACGCCGTTTCGGAGCTTTGTTGGGTTCGCAACCTCCTTCTTGAGATTACATTTTCCATTGTCTAAGGCTTCTTTGGTTTATTGTGATAATTTCCGTGCTATCTACCTCTCTGATAACCCGGTTCAACACCAACGAACCAAACATATCGAGCTTGACATTCATTTTGTTCGTGAGAAAGTCGCTAAGGGTCAAGTTCGTGTGTTACATGTTCCTTCTCGTCATCAAATTGCCGACATCTTCACTAAAGGCTTACCTCGAGTGCTGTTCGAGGATTTTCGTTCCAGTCTCAATGTTCATTGCTCTCCCGTTTCGACTGCGGGGGTGTATTAGATATATATTCTTTGTATGTATTTCCTTGTAATTATCTTTAGTCTTGATAGTTTCCTTTTACTATTAGAAGACTCTCATTGTATATATACCTTTTCTCATTGTGAATAATATCACAGAGAATTATATTCCTACAATTTGGAAAGTTATATTAAGTGTGCCATAAAGGGCGGGTACTACCAATATTCTCCATCACCAAGATCTCTTTAGAGTTAATTTCCCTCTTTTACTTAACTGAATGAAATAGCTCTTTCCGGGTGCATGTTGTTCTATTCTTTTGAGGTTTGTAGTAAAATATTAGTTATAAGCTACTACGTGTTTTCAAGGCATTGAGTTTTATTCACCTTGGTTCTTATCACAGATAATAATGAGCTAGATCTCAGGACTTTCATATGTTCGAATCCAGTAAACATTATCGATAATTTTGAATATGATCACTTTCCTGCCTTCCTTTATAAGTATGTTTTACTAATTTTGGCCCCTAGCAATCTATATTTGTAGTATATTAGTTGATCACCACAGGCTTTTGTCTACTTTCTATTTCAAATTCATGAAGAATTGTAAGTAAACATACTTGAAAAGTGATCAAGCCATCCTAAGCGATTTTCTGTCACCTACTTGTCAATGGGTGCCACGCCTAATTTTCTTTTGAATGTCTTCATTTCTTATCTTATCTCTTCTTTTGTTACTATACATCCAACGTAACATGCACATTTCGGTTACACACATCTTATGTGCATGATGGTTTTTAATAGGTCAACGTTCAGAGTTACATAGCAATGCGTTCCAACAAAGCTTCCCTTTCAGCTTTACAGGGAAGTTGTGGTTGCACAAAATCCATGTAGCGGTCTTGCATTTCATTCTATTAGCATAAGTGCGATGATAGATGTCAGTATCGACTTCTTAGTCTTTCTATAGTATAGAGCCTAAGTACCGAAACATAGTGCTGCTAGATATCGCATGTCTATCGAGTGCTACAACACTATAGTCAAGAACCCTTTGCTAACATAATTTGCACTCAAGAGACTCTATCTTGGTTTGACTTTATCGAATACCTCAAGACTCCAGAGATTGTCTTCATAGCACTAATTTGGCGTCCATGTTTGTTCTCGTCTTAGCAATTAAGACAATATCATCAGGAAACAACATATTAACTAATGCACTTAATCTTTTAAAGTAAAAATGCATTGGGAATATAAGAATAATGGAACGACTCTTTTAACACTAGGGGTTATTCGCATTTAGAGTAAAAAATAAGAATAAATGGGTAATTCATTTCATAGCTTTATGGTAATAGCTTGTAAAGTAATTAATTGGAACAAAGTGGGTAATACCGTGAAAATACTCTTTTTTGGTTCTGAATTCGCAACACAAAATTTCTTCTAATTTATTTATGGTATAAAATATTATTATGTTTTATATTTTCCACTGATCCTCTAATAGCCATTGCTGTTGTTTTCTGTGAAAAAAGTCGTTTATGTTTCAGCATTCCAAATTAAAAGAAAAGGTAAACAATTAATAATCTTGAAAACATGAAAACATTGACGTCTTCCCTTTTACCCACCATTCACCCTCACCCTTTTCCTCGTCCCTTTACCATCGTAACCCTCCATCTTGCCGTAGCCCCTCCCTTTCCCACCTATAGATGGTGGTTGCACAACCATCACTTTTTATGCGTAGCGTCACTGCGCACAGTGTCATGTTTTTGTTCATAATTGGATATGCCCTGTAAGCACATCGTGGTTGCCAGGCTGCATCCTCTTTCTGATTCTTGATGTCGATTTGGGAGGTCATTGTTCTAGGTGGGATTAAATTGAAAAGGAAAGGAAATGTTTAGGGATAAGAAAGAAAACTGCAATATTTAAGAACTTTTTCTTTTTTAATCATGCTTGCAATATGTTTACAACAGTTGCTGTTGGCTGACTCTCACTCTTCTTAACTCTTTCTTTCTTGCTTCACTTTTTTTTGCACACTACAAAATCGGATTTGTCTGTTATTTAACATTACAACCGACTTATGTGGCTACTAATTAACTTTATTAAACTATTCTAATATCAACTAATCATTCAACCATATTAAAAAAGGTTGGTCAGACGAACTATGTAGAAAATGCCTAGATGAAATATCGCATCAGCCGCGCGTGATTTTGTGGAAACTTCATGCATGTTCTTGAACCATTTGAATATTATAGTGTGGGGTCTTTGTTTTGCAAATTATCTTTCAACTTTCAACATTATACTCATTCTAGGTATTCTCTACAATGCACATACTAAGCACTTGATATATGTACGTACTTTCACTTGGGGCAATAATGTTGTTAATTTATTGTTTTTTCATTTGCTACATTCCTTTTCTGGTGTATTATTACATATAAATATTTGTGGCGCAAAGCCATCTTGTTTGAATACTTTCATCTTAATCAGGTTCTCTTAGAAGCAGCAAACACTACAAGAAAAAAGCCCAGAAACGGGCTTTTTACAAACGGGCAAAAGCCCGTTTGTAAAACGGTTATTACAAACAGGCGTCCCGTTTGTAACGTATTACAAACGAGTTGCCCGTTTGTAATTCTATTACTACAAACGGGCAACCCGTTTGTAGTAATGTCCTATTACTTGAAACGGGCCGCCCGTTTCTAGTAATAGGAAGATTGGGCTTTAGAAACGGGCGGCCCGTTTCCAAAGCCCGATTAAGCATATTTTTTGCGCCAAAATGAAAACCATTTTGGCGCCCCGGGCTTTAGAAACGGGCCTGCCCGTTTCTAAAGCCCGTTAATTACTAGAAACGGGGCACCCGTTTCTAGTAATTATTAGAAACGGGTGGCCCGTTTCTAATAGGGTTATTAGAAACGGGCGGCCCGTTTCTAATAGGGTTATTAGAAACGGGCGGCCAGTTTCTAATAACCCGTGAATAAAAACGGGTCTGCCCTGTTTCTATCGCCATTTTTGGCGATTTTTACCTTTCTCACTCTAAAATTCTCCCTCTTCTCTCTAGAAATCTCGGCCCTCTTCTGTAGAAATCGCAGGGTACGTGTTTTTAACCGATTAAATTACGTTATTTACGGTTTTTATCGCTTTTAGCATGTATTTATCGTGTTTTTGTGTTATTTCATCGGTTAATTAGGGTTTTACCTAGTTTGTTTTTGTAATTTATGGTTTAGATTGTGATTTACGTTGGGTATGCTAGTTTTTACCGATTATATTACGTTATTTACGTTTTTATGAAGTATAACATGTAATTATTGAGTTTTTGTGATATTTCACTGGTTAATTAGGGTTCTTAATGTTAATTATATGTAATTTATGGTTTAGATTGTGATTTTTACGTTGGGTATGTTTCTTTTCACCGATTATATTACGTTAATTACGGTTTTATGGCTTTTAGCATGTCTTTATTGAGTTTTTTGTGATATTTCATCGGTTAATTAGGCTCGTCAATACGTTAATTATTTATAATTAAATTATCGTTTAGATTGTGTTATATCTACTGTTAATTATTGTATGCTTGATATATATATATATATATATATATATATATATATATATATATATATATATATATATATATATATATATATATATATATATATATATATTGTAATGTAATTAGTCGATTGGTTTGACGACAAAGCGATTTCGGTTAGAATTTGTGAAGTGGCATTTGTTTGTTTATAGTTCTGTGTTATGAGTTACGTATACGATTGCTTGGAACTTGTGCTTGTAATTGATGTTTGGTATATGACGTTTACAGATGGCAGATGAACAAATACCTGTTGATTCTCGTGTTGGGTCGACGAAGTGTAAAGCTGTGACCCGTAGATCCCGGCCTGACACTTATGGCCAGGATGATGCACCTATACCGGCCGTTCAGGGTGGCCCGTGGACCAGACGACCAGCTCCAGCACCACCTGCCCACGTGCCACCCCTAGTTGCCAGTGCCTCGAGGCCGAGTGTTCAGCGTAGCCCGCGTACTCGAGGAGCAGCGCCACCACCACCACCACTTAGTCATGTGTCGTCTGCTGCTGATCAGGGCACATGCTCGGCCTCATCAGGGGCTACCTCTCGATACCGGACGCCGACCGGGTCTACCCCTCCACCTCTTGCGATACCCGATTTGAATGCAGAGCCTCCCAGTACTGCACCGTTTGGGAGAGTGGCCCCCCAGGCCGCGGAGTTCAGGTGTCCCATCCCCTGTTGGCTCGCATGGCGGACCGATCGGGAAACCTGTAGGTTCTCGTATATCTCACGAGCAGCAGGGACCGCCACCAGTAGCACCGAGGGCAGACGTGGTCCATGCAGGTGCGACAGCTCAGTCAGGCCGAAGTGCAGCGGCCCCTGATCACGCAGGCCCGTCCGCTCGGGTGCACCCCGAGGATGTAGCTGGGCCTAGTTGAGTTGTACGTGGTATGGCCATTGCTGATCAGCCTGCCGCTCGGCCAAAGGACTGGATTTGGATATGGAGGGATGAGCTGGGGAATTGGAGCGATTATCAGCGGATCGTACGCACTATCAGTAGGACGGTGAAGATGGGATTGACGTTCTCGTGGCCCACGTACGAGGAGATTCCCGAGGACATCAGATTAGAGTTCTGGAGGCGTTTTGAGGTCAGTGTTATCTTTTGTGTTTCATATAGTAATACGAATACAAGTCTTAGAAATTTTTGTGGATATCTAATTCCTGTAATCACTGTTCTTTATGCAGTCCATTTATCAGTGGGATCCGGTGCAGACGGATACAATCTACGATGGGTTTGAGTGGTGGGCACACCACCGGATGTCTGTTGAGATCTCACGAGCGAAGTCCTGTTACTTCAAAAGAAAGGACGATCCGAAATTGAGGGATAACCCCTGTTGGATTCCCGAGCGAATTCTTCGACACTACATTCACCTTTGGGATCAGGAGGAGCACAAGAGGAAGTGTGTCCGGAATAAGGCCAACAAGCTGAAGGGGGCAGAAATGCAACTATCGGGGGGGGGGGGGGGAGAGGGTCTATCAGCACGAAGGACCATCACGCCAGAAAGGTAATTAGTTCGGAAATTTAGTTGTCAAAAAATAATTTGGTACTTTTTAAGTCGATTTGGTTAAATATTTTGACATGTGTTTAATTGCCAGAAAGTTGTGGACCAGACGAAGGAAGTGTTGTACCTCGAGACGTGGCTCGACACAAGGACCACGACGTTGCCTGATAGGACTAGGCAGGTTATCAACGACGACAACAGGGTTATATTCGTGAGTTTCTTTTTTGTACTTTTTAACTTCGATAGTCTTAATGTAATTGTATATGCTAGCTCTAGCTTTCGTTTACACATGAGAGGTACGTCGAGGATTGTACCGACATCTACGGTCCTGACCGCACCACATGGCCACTGTTCGACTACCCGACATGGGCGAAAGCAGTTGGTGGGCCCTACAAGGGCAGGATCAAGGGCATAGGGAACTCCTTGAATCTGGAAGCTGTTGGGGCCCGGACCACGCGGCAGCCGAGGAGGGCTCGTGTCTCGGCTACTGCCTTCCAGTCTCAGTTTATCTCGATGCAGCAGCAGATATATCAGCTGACGCAGGAGATTGCAGCCATCCGGGCACAGACCTAGCAGACGCCGAACCCATTCGCCCCAAGACCTTCTACTCGACCTGGTAGTGCTCGCGCCGCTGGACAAGTAGTAAAAACTAGCAACTACTATGGATCCTCATCGGAATCTTCGTTATCAACTAGTTCAACTAGTTGTATCTCAGTATCAGCAAGAGCTACTACTTCGTTGTAGTTGTGGCTGTAATCAGCATTGTCGAGTACTCGAGTGGGTTCGGCATCTTGTAGAATTTTGGTCTCGACAGTGGTAACTTCATTTTCATTCTCGCCCTCGACGTGCAACGAAGTAGTGTCGATTTCTTATCTGGCTCGAGTAGTACACACGGCCCACCATTCCCTACGAGCTACGAAATGTGCAGCTGATGGATATGGTGTATAATAGACTTGTTGAGACTGGTTCGCAAATATAAAAGGTTCATTGGTTTGCAGTCTCGAACGTGGATTGATGTCTACCAGCCGATAACGAGCATTGAAAGGGCTTGAACGGGGCATGTCATACCAATCACACTTGAAATACATGAGAGTCTATTGCAATCCGGCGCCCCAGTAGTCTACTTCCAATATATCCTGGATCATGCCGTAGAAATTTGTGTCCTCAGGTGCACCCAGATTTCCCTTGACACACACGCCACTGTTCATTGTGGTATTTCCGATACTGTGCGATTCTGTGTGAAATCTAAACCCATTGACTTTGTACATCTTGTAAGTTTTCGCCATTGCAGATGGGCCCCGAACCAAAGCACGAAACCGAGGGTCAACCTCATTATCCAGATGCCACGGTGTTCTTGAACCATCCAACGAACTCCGCATTATGTTTACTTTGCGTTTCTTGGTCGTTAAGGCCCTGACACGTTAGCTATTGAAACAATCTGCAGATAACGAATCACAAAGTTTTAAAAGATGGTGATGTATTTGTACAATTGTGAACTGTACAAACGTAATTAATTAATATAACAGTTTTGCCACTTACGTGACCCATCCGTCGACTTCTGGACAGTTTAAGATCGTGTATAACTCGATCAGATTGTATTTCAATTCGGTGAGGTAACGGTTCCGCTGGACAGACCCTATTGGTTTGCCTTGTTTATGGAAGATTACAAGTTGTCCAGTGTAATCGCTGATCAGTGCAGTCTTGTTTCTGTTCAGCCGAGTGTGTCTACTTTCGACTCTAGAACCGAAATAGAGTGAGACGATGTTCGTCATTTCAGACAGCAAAAACACTTGGCATATGGATTCCTCTACATGTGCTTTATTGCCTATTGATCTTTTCAAGTCGTACATTCGCCTACACATCAATTAAAAAGTAGGAGTCAATACACAAATAACAATCTACAATTTAACTCACTTATTAACAATGAAAAACATTACCTTTCAAATGGATACATCCAGCGATACTGCAAAGGACCTCCCACTTTCGCCTCGTATGGTAGGTGAATGGCTAAGTGCTCCATGGAGTCAAAAAACGCTGGTGGAAATATCTTTTCCAACTTGCACATGGTCTCTACTATCGAGATCTCTAGTTTTTCCATATCTGACCTTCTGATCTCAGCCGAACATAGAGTTCTGAAGAATAGACTTATTTCAGCAAGTGGGACCCAAACAACATCAGGGAGAAAATCTCGAAATGCAATCGGTATCAACCGCTGCATGAACACGTGACAATCGTGGCTCTTCATTTGGGTAAGCTTGAGTTGCGACATCTGGACACATCTAGAAATGTTAGAATCATACCCATCTGGAAAACGAAGACCCTTCAACCACTCAAGAACTAGCCTTTTCTGATCTCTGTTGAGACAATAGGTCTGCTTATATACCTTTCCATCAGCACATTCCTTCAAGAACAACTCCTTTCGCTTGGTCAGGATTTCTAGGTCTTGTCTTGCATTAAAGTTATCATTCGACTTATCTGTGTCATCAATAACAGTGTTTTTGATGTTGTCAAAAAAATTATTCTCGCAGTGCATGATATCAAGGTTATGTCGAATTAAGTTAGTTTCCCGATACAGAAGTTCCCAGAAAATGCTTCTACCACACCAATTATGTGATACCCCATAACCCGCAATGTGATATCTATGATCTATGTCTTCTGGGAGATCATCAATAATAGCTCTCATCTCAGTACCTGATCTCCTCGGAGCGGGTTCACTAAATTCTTGTTTTCCCTTTAGGAAATCTTTTCTATTTCTCCTCCAAACATGATCTGGCGGTAGAAATCGACGATGACAGTCAAAGAAACACGTCTTTCTCCCATGCTTCAACAGGAAGGCTTGTGTATTTTCCATGCAATATGGACAAGACAATCGGCCTGCAGTGCTCCACTACGACAACATGGCGTATGCTGGATAATCACTGATTGTCCACATTAGTATGGCCCTTAATATGAAATTCCGCTTCATATACCTATCATACGTGTCCACACCAGTTTCCCATAACTTCCTCAAGTCATCAACTAATGGGCGAAGCAACACGTTAATGTTCTTCCCTGGGCTTTTTGGTCCTAATACAATTAAACTCAAAAAGATATATTCTTGACGCATGCAAAGATCTAGAGGTAGATTATAAGGCGTAATGAACACGGGCCAGCAAGAATACGGAACTGATGAACTACCAAATGGAGAAAATCCATCGCTACATTGTCCAAGTCGAATGTTCCGAGGTTCAACCGCAAACTCTGGATGTACCCTGTATCACCCAAACCACTGCATTTCAAATGCCAAGTCATATTCTCAGCAGTGGTCGCAGACATGTACAGTCGTTGTAGGCGAGGTATTATAGGAAAGTACCACAACTTCTTACGCCCGATTGGTTTCTTTTTACCGAGAGCATACCTCGCCTAGCCTCATTCAGGATATTCAGTATATTCGCTCTTTTCAAAATCTCCAAAGTACAAAACACAATTGTTTATACAAACATCATAAGTCTTGTACCCTAGACCCAGACCAGCCATCATCTTTTTCAACTCGTATACGTTATTGGGCAACCGACTCTCATCTTCCCGACTAAGGCTATCTTTGGACAGTTCTAAAAATCTAGTGCACGCCTTTTCGGGAATATTATAAACATTATGGACTGAAAGAAATTTTGCCACCCACTGTAACACAGGTTTATTTTTATCACTTTGCAATCGCGCCTCTGATTGCCTTAACAAGTCATAGAACTCCTTAGCCTCATCATTCGGTTCCTCTTCAATTGAATCTCTATCAACTTGATATGCATCATATACCAATTCACTAAAGGAATTTTGTTCTTCACACTCATTATCCTCTAACATGGGTTCGGCTGAGGTGTGTCCTACCCCGGATGTCGACGGATAAAAAACAGGACTAGTTTCACCATGGGCTACCCACGTATAGTATTGAGGGACAAATCCCCATTTACATAAGTGAATTGAAATTTGATCGGGGTGCAAAAACTTTCTATTGTCGCATTTGCTACAAGGACACCTAGGACAATTGCGCAGATCAAGATAATCTACTTGACAAAAGGCAAACTCCAGAAATTTTTGAACACCGTATGTGAACTGCAGTTTCAAGTCACCATTATCACATTTCATATCATACAACTTCTATCTTCATGCGAATACATTGCACTTATATATAGATGCTCCAAAACTAAATAAACTAATCTAATTTGTGCTAAAAAATACAACATACCTTCACCGGGCAATTTAGAGTTGATGTAGGTAAATCGATTCAGCAAGTCTTTAAGGCAGTGACAATGCGATTTTGATCTAAGCGAAAAAAGATTAAATAAATAATTAGGACATGATTACATAAAAAAAATTATAATTAAAACGGATAATAAAAATTATGAAATATATAGCATTTTTGAAACGCACCTGAACAAATGAGATGGATTGAGTGAGTGAAAGGTTGGATACGGTATTCATAGATAGGAAATGGGATTATTAGAAACGACTTCCCCGTTTCTATAAGATTTCGAAGATTCAGAAACGGCCCGCGGGGTTTTACAAACGGGCAAACCGGTTTTAAAACCTTTTGAAACGGATTCCCCGTTTCTGAAGGTATTTTTGAATTTTTTGAGAGTCTTTAGAAACAGGCAAGCCGTTTCTAAAGGTCCTGGAACCTTTAGAAACGGCTGGCCCGTTTCTAAAGACTCTCAAAAATTTTTTAAAAAACCTTTAGAAACGGGAAAGCCGTTTCTAAAGGTTTCGGCGGGAATTTAAAAATTTTAAAAAACTTTTAGAAACGGGCTTGCCGTTTCTAAAAGTTTAGGCGGGATTTTGAAAAATTTGAAAAACATTTAGAAACGGGGTGCCCGTTTCTAAAAGTTTTCAAAACTTTAAGAAACGGCTCTCCCGTTCCCAATACTTTCACCCCCCCCCCCCCCTATAAATACTCATCCCCTCTTCATTTTCTCAAACATTCAACTCATTCATATACACAACTCTCTATAAAATTCTCTCTTTTCCTTTACATTCTTTTTAAATATTTACAAATTATCTCCTCTTCCTTTATTCTAAATAAGTTTTTTAATTTGTTAAAAAAATATTTACATTATTCTAATATATCATAATTAACACTCATATCTAACTTATACTAATTATAATTGTTATTAAACAAATGATGTAGGTAATTAAGTAATTGACTATATATATGGACACAATTTATTGCCAAATTTGACATTAAATAATAAATTATTACTGGTAGATTTTTTGCCAATATTTTTTTTTTTTTTAAATAGTATTAGAAACGGGAACCCCGTTTCTAATAGTGCTAAAAAAATCGAAAAGTAATAGAAACGGGGAGCCCATTTTTAATACTCCTTAATATTTTTATTTTCTTTTTTCCACGGGCCGGGCTGCCCGTTTTTTTTAAAAATAGTTCAGGGGTAGTTTAGGTATTTTCATTTGTAGAAACGGGCCTCCCGTTTGTAAAAATGGACAATCTTTACGAGTGGGCCCGCCCGTGTGTGAAAATTGTCCATTTTTACAAACGGGCCTGCCGTTTGTAATAGTAGAGACAGGAACGTTTTCCCGTCTCTAGAAGTCATTAGCTACGGTCGTTTTACAAACGACCGTTACAAACGGCGGGCCCGTTTCTATTGATCAATAGAAATGGGCTTTTGGGCTTTAGAAAGCCCTGTTTTTTTGTAGTGAAATGAAAATGAAAGTGAAGACAAAGAGATGGAGTGTGCCAACAACCTTGATGAGTCTCTCTAATAGAAGTAAGTCTCCGTACATTATATAATCACCTCAACATTTTTGAAATATTCTGTTGATTGTAGTTGTTGGTTGTTCCAGCAAATCAAAGTCAAATTGTGGACAAAGAGTTACAGTGTGCAACAACATTGATGAATCTTTGTAATAGAAGTAAGTTTCATTACATTATATAGGCACCTTCAACATTTTGGAAATATATATTAGTCTGATTTTAGTTGTTGATTGTGCCAGTAATAATTCATTGGTAATCTATGGGGTTATTCATAATATGTCCCCTAAACTACAAAAAAGAACCCCCCCCCCCCCCCAAAAAAAAAAAAAAAAATCAATTTAATATTGTACACCTTTGTCGTTGATCCACCGTTTGACTTGGACACGTGTTTGCATTTTCATCCGTTGGATTTGGTCTTAGGGGGTTGGTTTCTCTTTTATAACAGTTCAGTTGACACATTTTGGAACACCTCCATAGGTTCGTGGTTTTGAATCGTCCTACCCATAGATCTATATTCTTTTGGATGAAAACTTAATGTCTCATCTTTTTTTTTCCAATTCTAACCTTCATAAATATCACTATTTCATGACTCTACTTTTTAGGGAAATTTTCATCTTTGGTCATCTAATATGTGATGAATCCAACTTTAGTCTTCTAATGTTTAAATCCACAATTAGAGTCCCCTAGTGTTACCTATTATCCAATTTTAGTCCGGTTTAACAAAAATTACAAGTTAGCCAAAAATCGCACGTGACTTGCACCAGGTCACTTGAGCCAACTTCCCACGTGCGTGTCATTTGAAAATTCTCAATTTAATTTTTTATTGTATACACCCTAGACCTACAACCCCCCCCCCCCCCCCCAAAACCCGATTTAATATTTCCCCTAATTTATTTATGGTATAAAATATTTTTATGTTTAGTATTCTCCACCAATTCTCTCATTTGTGGTGTAAAATATTATTATTTGAAAAGTGTCATTTATGTTTCCGAATTCCAGATTAATACAAAAGGCAAATAAATTGAAACAAATTATTTATGTGTTACTGTAGGGGCAAGGTTGTTAGTCACCCCGAGCGTGCTCATTTGAAGGCTCCTCACACTGCTATTTAGAGGGTAGAACCACCGATGAAAGCAGCCACTGGACCCAAGGCTAAACAGGGGGCAGAAGAAGCAAAAAAAAAAAATGAACCTCGGTTGTTTGATATATTTAAATCTGTTTCATGTTTTATGAATTGCTAATTTTCAGAACTAGGGTGTTTGTTGTTTTTTTTGTGGTTCCTGGATTAACTATGGTGTTTATGGTTTTTGTGGTACTTTGTGAGTGAACAATTGTGTTGTCTACAATGTTTTGTCATTCTGGTTATTATTGGCAATGCCACGAGCTTATGATGGATGAGTATAGCTATAGTATGTATATGGTTAATGTTTTGGAGTATATTGTTATTAGAGGCTTCATGGATCATTGCTCGGGTATTGCTTTGTTAAAATACGATTCATTCATGATTTTATAATTGAAAAACTAAACAAAAGTTGTAATCCGAAAATTCAAGACATGTTTTGATACAACTAACATCATAAAGCACCAAATATAACGAAGTAAACATTTGAAGTAGGTCAAATGTACAATTTATTAGAAAACAGCAAAAACAAAATAACATATATAAAAGTCAAGAACTAAAGATATGTTCAATTTCAATTAGGCATCACCCGACAACTAAAATAACCTATTCGAGCTAAAATAGCAACAAGGCCTTCAACTATGACTAGAATACGTACAAACCCAAGATACATAAATCAACTGTTTCATATCTTCTTCTTCATCCTTTCGTCCAACTTCTCGACTCTTTTGTTAGTGCTCTCAACACAAATTGTTAGTTCCTTCACAACATTCGTCTGTTTCTCAACATCCATTTGTGTTCTATGAATTTTATGAGTTGGTTGCACCAGATTTGCAGTTATCTCATTCTCTCTTTCATGGGGTTTTCCCATATGAACAATTTACCTGTCTACGCATATTCCGATGAAGAAGATTCAATCATAATTTTCATATTGCATTAACATTATAATCAAACAACGATACAGTAAATTATTCTGCAAAACAATTTTTATTAACCTATATTATTAAAAACTATATATCAAAGTACTCAAATAAATTTAAATTTACTGAACACTAAATCAAATTACTCAAATTTTAATATACAGTGGAAATTAATCAATTTTTATTTAGTAAAATATACATGATTATAGTTGCATACAGGGGCGGACCCAAGTAGTGGGCTAGGGTGGGCTGGAGCCCGGGGTCAAATTTCGGCCCAAATCCAATAGGTATGGATATAAATATGTAATTGTGTAGGCAACTTTAAAAATAATATAGAGATAATATGAAGGTCCAAATGAGTTTACCCAACAAAACATTACACTTTGGGCCAAATAAACCCACATCTTAATCAAATAAAAAATCAACTCAATCCACTAAATTATCCATGTACAATTCCATTATCAGTTTTCTTTTTTCATCAAATAGATAAATGATGTTTATTGTGCATACAAATCCTAGTGATCTTTTGAATATACATCAAAATTAATTTTTATTTTATCTTATAAATTTTTATTTTAGTTGAAATTGATTGAGAGAGTATGAGAGTGAGACTAATATAATCTTTTTTATGCACCTAAGATGTTTGTTGGATTTTTTTTTTTGATAATTTAAATGTTTAATAGATTCTAAGCAAAATACATAAAAAACTATTATATGTCTTGGTTGATGGATTAAGGTAGTAACCAATGCATACTATTCATTCTAATTTAATATATTTAATATTTTTATCTTTAATATTTATTTTAATTAATTTACTCAAGTGAAAAATAGCCCGGGGTGGAAAAAAATCCTAGTTCCGCCCCTGGCTGCATATATTGTAAAATAGTTACATAAATTTATTATAGTTACCCTTAGTTAAGTCTAATAAACCAAAAATATGATAATATTTTATAAATTATCGTACAATAAATATAAGGAATAATTATTATAATTTAAGAAAATTAAGAATAACTAAGTTAAGAATTAAACTAAAATTAGAAATATGAGCAATATTGTACAGTCTTAACATAGGCATCCATGAAATCCAAAAACATTGGTAAACATCATCTTTAATGAAATCCACTGATTTTACTAGTCTAAGCTCTCTGAGGTGCAGGAAGAGGTGGCAGAAACCTAAATATTGCTAGCCTTCTTAAAATCCTTAAACCGGCTCCTTAGGAACGAACTGAACAAATGTTCTTTTACTGTCATGTAAGAAGAAAATGCCTTGTTCATGATTGATTTGAATGTCGTCTATGCATTAATGAGTCAGTAAGATAGTTGTCCTTTGTTCTCATCCAGATTTGGAACTTACCAACTCTGAACTATGAGAAGAGTTTGGTTCAAAGATTTTATCCGAAAGTTACGACTATAACAGGTATGGTATAATCGTGCTTGATGGGAAGGGATTTTAGATGCCTGTAATTGAGCCAAAGCATCCAAATAAAATCCTTTCTCCTATCTAGGATCACTGATCATGCAAATGGGCCCGTATTGTGCGAACAGGCGTTCTTATTGTTTTGACAAATTTGTTAGGTTAGGTTTGTTTCCGTTACTGTCTTCCACTGTGATAGCTAACATTTGTCCAGTGATTTGAGTTCAGATAACTTTGACTGCTATGTCTGTCATACCGTTGAACATGATCATTTCACCACGTGCATGCACACAGATACGAGCTAATTTCTATTTAATATGGAGCTGATCAAGGAGATGCACTGAGCACCATTCAGATGTGTGTATACATAGTTATTTATATTCTTCTGTATTTGTGCATGTATGCATCTGTGTAACATCAACTAATTAACACCGAGAAGTAAGATAAGTCCTCTTGGTTTGGTCCATGGCTAGTATCTGTATATTGATGATACTCTTATTTTTCTCCTTTTATTTCTCGACATGTGCTTTCTTTGTTGTTTACGTAAACATATAATTGAAATGACAAATATCCATGAAGGATTTTAACTCTCAGCACAAAAATAGTATATTAGTTGGTCACCACGGTCTTTAAAATAAATAACTGTGAACAAGTAGAAATCTAGCAGACTAAACTATGCCGAATGTTTCTTGTAAGGGTAAGCAGTACCCCTTGTGCTCCTTAATAAATTGATTGGCTTATCAAAAAAAAAAAAGTACAAATCTAGCAGATTTGCTCAAGAAATTTAGAGAGAGAAGAGAGCGAATGAAACTAGGGTCTCATGAGAGAGGGGAAAGAAAATATCTGAATAATTAATTAGAAAAATACCCTAATTGGCCCTTATTTACATGTGGGCCCGAGACTAATGTACAACAATAAAAGGACTAAAAAACAAATATACATGAAACGTTAAATATGTAAAACACGCTAATAATGTAACTTAAGAACCCCCCGCGAGAGGGGCATGCATGTCTATGATGCCCATCTTGGATATCATGTTGAAGAAAGGTTGTGGAGAAAGCGGTTTTGTGAATATGTTCGCAAGTTGGTACCATTGGAAATGTGCATGACTTTGAGGAAGCCTTGTTGTACTTTTTCGCCAAAAAATAGCATTTGATCCGGATGTGCTTTGTGCGCTCGTGTTGGACAGGATTAACCGCAATGCATGCCGCATTTTTGTTGTCTGAAGATAACAGGAACTCTTGTTTGAACAATATGCAGATCCTTTAGAAGTTGTATAGCCAGATACCTTCACAAGTTGTTGATGCTAAGAGTCGGTATTCTGCCTTGGTTGACGATCGACTGACGGTTGGTTGTTTTTTCGTCTTCCAAGAATGAGAGAGTTTCCTAGATAGACAGCAAAACCAATAATATTCTTCTGGGAGTCAAGAGAGCTTGCCCAATCACTGTCACACAATTATTTTAAGTGAGATTCAGATTTAGTAGGATAAAATAGATCCTTACCTGGACTGCCCTTGATATATCTGAGCACTCTAAGAGCTGTTGTGCGATGGTTGATGGTAGGATGACCATGTGTTGAGTCAAACTTTGAATGCAAAAGCTTAAATTAGGTCTTGTAATGGTGAGGTACAATAGGCGCCCAACCAGCCCAGCCAGCCTTCTATAAACGCTTGGATCACTGAATAAATCAGAAGAGTCAGCAGATTGTAACTTTATATGGGAATCCATTGATAGGAGTAGATATAGGTTTGCAATTCAAATAACCAGAATCTTGTATTGCATTGACATAAAGTAATACTCTGTTTAGATCTTGCCACTTCAATACCTAAAATATATTTAAGATTACCAAGATCTTTAATAGTAAAAGCATCATGCAAATGACCCTTTAAAACAGTAATTTCACGAAGATCATTTCTAGTTAAGATAAAATCATCAACATAAATGTACAAGGCAGTAAAAGAACCAACAGTCTTTTTAATATCAAGGAAGAATCAGAAATAGTTTGAGAATAGCCATGTTTAAGAAGACAAGATATAAGTTTTTTGTACCATTATCTATAGGTTGTTTGATGCCATAAAGACTTTTTTTAAGTAAACAAACTTTTTTTTAATGGTAGAGCAATATCTAGGAGAAGGAGCCATATAAATCTCCTCATCCAAATCATCGTGTAAAAATGCATTATTAACATCTAATTGATGCAAATGCCAGTCATGAGATGAAGCCAAAGCAAGTAAAACCCTAACTGTAGTAAGTTTCGCTATAGGGCTAAAAGTATCAAAGTAATCTAGGCCTTCATCTTAAGTGTAGCCCTTGGCTACTAACCTAACCTTGTACCTCTCTATAGTACCATCTGATTTTAATTTAACTTTGAATACCCATTTACAACCAATGGAATTACGGCCAGGTGTAGGTCTGTAATAATCCAGGTGTTAGTCTTTTCTAAAGCATCAATTTCAGCTTTCATGGCAGCCAAACTTTTACTAGCTTGTTTATATGTTTTAGGTTGAACAATGTGAGAAACAGGTGTGTGAATAAGATATTCGCAAAGAGATTTACAACAGATTATGCAGCGGAATAACGGATCGATCACTCATAACGAATGATACCATGTACACAAGTACAAATATAGCAGATTTGCTCAAGAAATTTGGAGAGTGAGAAGAGACCGAATGAAACTAGGGATTTCATGAGAGAGAGAGAGAGCGGAAAAGAAAATATCTGAATAATTAATTAGAAAAATACCCTAAATGGCCCTTATTTACATGGGGGGTCGACATTAATGTTCAACAATAAAAGGACTAAAAAAAATACATAAAACGTTAAATATGTAAAACACGCTAATAATGTAACTTAACAATAACTTAACTCCATGGCATAAGAGAACTGAGATCTTGAAGCAAATATGTGTGGACGCTTTGCGCACATGTTTCAAGTATAAGCATAAAAATCCTTTTTAGTTTTAAGATAAGAAAATGGTCGAGAGGGAGGATAGGAAAGGAATTATTTCTAGGCAAAAGGAGCTAATAGCAAACTTCATGATGCTCTTAATATGTCTGACGTAATTATAGCTTCACATATTCATGTTGATTTGTATCCGACATAAATTAAAAAAGAATTTTCAGGATTTAGGTGGGCAGGAGCCCAGTTTACAAACTCACTTGTGGGTTTTACATGCTGGTTTTAGGGAAGGAAGTTATTTGCAAGTTTCCGAAACTTCTAGGAGGTTTTTTGCAGATAGCCCTAGCAAACAAATTGAACCGAAAAATAATACTTTTTACTGAATGATAATATAAGGCGAAACTATTATTTTTCAGAAAATATATTTCAATTTGTGTCCTTACGTGCAAGGGTATTTGCAAGATTTTCAAGGATCAACTGTTGGAATGTCGAACATCCTAATAAATTCTGGCCAAGAAAAAGCCTGAAAGCAGCAATGTACGTATCCTGAGAGTTTTATATGCGTGTTTCCATATGCATTATGCTCATTCTAAGTATTCTCTGAAATGCACGTATTAAGCACATGAATGTACTTTCAGTTGAGAAATAAAGTTGTTGTCAATTTATTGTTTTCTCATTCACTACATTTCTTTTCTGGGGTATTATTACATATAAATATTTGTAGAGCAAAGTCATATTGTTTGAATACTTTCATCTTAATCAGGTTCTATCAAAAGCAGCAAATGAAAGTGAAAGTGAAAGTGAGGACAAGGAGATTGAGTGTGCAACAACCTAGATTACCACTTCATTTCTTGGACCCTTCAAGTAAATACCTTTAGGTTTTTTCAAAATTGCACCATACCAGTCAAAATATGTTTTTCTGGTTTGTGTTCGAAAGTTAGAAAGATAAAGTCAGAACATTGGGAAACGAGCATATAGAAGGAAGTATACATCTATACAAGAGTTTAGGAGGATAATAGTGGTGAATGAGAATGATTTGATCATCATATCACATTTGTGTTTCCACGGTTAATGGTTCCCTTGTCAACATGAACTCTAACCAAGAAGTAGTATAAGTAAATTGCAGTGTTGCCGAACGTGAACTCTAGCCAAGGAGTAGAAGTAAATTGTAGTATTGTCATGCGATCCTAATTATTTTCCACAAAAATCATGCCAAATTTTATTTTACTTGATTGTGTTTGAATATTACAACGATAATGCTCGAGCTCAATAAAACAAGAAAATAGAGTAAAAAATACATCAATACAAGAGGGGGGGGGGGGGGGGGGGAGAGGAAAGAAGTAAATGAGACTGATATGATCAATTGTTTGTGCATTAGTTGTGTGATTAGTTAACATCCAGTGAAGAATTACTAAAGATCCCTTATTACAGTTTAAGTCACTTAACCAGCTAGTGACCTAAAGGTGATTCTGCTGCCCTAAGAAAAAAAATAAAGCTAAAGAAAGTACGACTGATGGTGAAGGTAAGAGGACATGTCATAAATCAAATCATGAACTTAAAATAGAATATATTCAAGACGTCATGCAAACATACTGTCCAAACTTCGAGTGAAACATTTGTTAAAATGTAACACACTTGCCAAAATGTTGAAGGATTTGATTGGTGAACATTATTTTGCTAAGTTGCACTCCAGTAATTCACGAAAGAATCCAAAACTCATTGTGTATTTATATAAGAAAGTGCATGATCCGGGTCCAGGACACTATTGGATTGAAGAAATTGGAAGTAGTATGTTTTTTTCGAGGTTTCCTGTTTATCTTGGTGATGATTCCTCCCTTGATGATGATGATGGTGTTACCATTTTTGAATTTGCATGTCCATTCAATGGTCTTATATCTTTCCTAGATATAGAAGGGGGAAGTTGGGCTATATGGATAAGCAAACTATTCACTCATGAATTTCACTATCTTCCTAGTGGCAATTCATCTCCAAGCAAGCCTTTGTTTTTTATCCGAAAAACCATGAATACAAAGTCTTGCATTTTTTCTTTGAAACTCTCTTTAAGGAAAGTTTTTATTTACAAATGTGGAACATATACTTCTGGCACTGAAGGTTGGACTAGAATTGCTAATGTGGCATGTCTAGTATCTAGTACCATTGAGTCTTTTTTCATCTCAAGTAAATGTCGGTAGAAGAATTTACTTGTCGTTTTTTTCCAAAGAGGATACATATTTTCCTTTGCATCCTCACAGTTGACATGGAGTGTGAAAAATTTACTAGATCAAATTAGAAGAGTTTGAGAAATTCCACCCGTTTGCGCACTTGGTTGAGTTTGAAAACTGTTTGCTCTTTATGATCGTGGATAATACGAAGGACTATTTCATTATATGTTCATTGCAAAACCATCAGTCCACTCGGTCTGCTGTTAAAAAAGTTAGCCACAAAATGCTGGAGTTAGATCTTGAAATGTACGGCTCTATCGTTGCATTGAAGCATGAGCTACTTTTTGTGGTTAAGACCATTGGTTCTCAGTTGTTTTGATAACGCATGTTAAACTTGGAGAAGATGACTTGGAGAGAGCTTCAAGTTTCACCTGAATTAACAAAAAGACAGCCTAGTGGATACTTCTATTTATCTGATATTTCCATTTATCGAGTGTCTCTTAAAATGTAAGATCTTAATTTGCAAACGATTATATCAGACAATTGTGAATGAACTACATTTTTCTTTGTACTCCAATCCAAGCCTCAAGTAGCTGATATAATCATTTCGAAATTAAGATCTTACACTTGGAAAGACTCTCGGTAAATGAAAATACAACTGGGTTGCCTTTTGTTAATCCAGGTGAAACTGGAAGCTCCCTCCAAGTCATCTTTTCCAAGTTTAACATGTGGTAGAGAAAGAATTGATCACCAATCGTCTTAACCACAAATAGTAACCCATGCGTCAACGCAATGATAGAGTCGTACATTTCAAGATCCAACTCTAGCATTTTGTGGCTAACTTTTCTAACAGCTGACCAAGTGGACTAAGTGTTCTGATGGTATTGCAGTGACCATGTAAGGAAACAATCCTTCATATCATCTACTCCGATAAAGAGAAAACGGTTTTCAAACTGAACCAATGGTGAAAACGGGTGGAATTTCTCAAACTCTCCTAATTCGACTCTAGTAAATTCACACTCCATGTGAACTGTGAGAATGCAAGCAGGAAGCCATTTATCTCATTGGAGAAAACCAACCAGTATATTCTTCCACCAACATTTACTTGAGATAAATAAAAAAGAAAAAAAAAACAGTGTTAAAGGTACTTGATACTAGAGATGGCACCGTAGCAATTCTTGTCCAACCTTCAGTACCAGGAGTATAAGTTTCACATTTGTAATAAAACTTTCCTTCAAGAGAGTTTCACAGAAAAAAAGGCAAGACTTTGTATTTATGGTTTTCAGGTTAAAAAAACAATCAATACATACTACATACCGGAAAATGAACTGCCACTAGGAAGATCATGAAATTCATCACAGAATGGATTGCAAATCCATATAACCCAAATTACCCCTTCTATATCTATGCAACATATAAGACCATTGAATGAACATGTCAATTCAAAAATGGCAACACCATCATCATCAAGAGAGGAATCATCACCAAGATAAACATGTAACCTAGAATAAAGCTTACTACTTCCAATTTCTTTAATCAAATATAGCCTTGAATCAGGATCAAGCACTTTCTTATACAGATACGCATTGAGTTTTGGATTATTCCTTGAATTACTGAAGTGCAACTTGGCAAACTAATGTTCACCAATCAAATCCTTCAACATTTCGGCAACTGTGTTACATTTTAACTGATGTTTCACATGAAGTTTGGACAATATGTTTTCCATGAGATCTTGAATTTATTCTACCTTAAGTTCATAGTTTGATATTGTACTTTAACAGATGTTTCACGTGATGTTTGGACAGTATGTTTTCCATGAGGTCTTGAATATATTCTACTTTAAGTATAAACCACGCGTACATAGTGCAGTAAGTTTTCAACATTTGGCTGACAAAAGATTGTATTGTTTGATGTAAAGGAACCAAGGAAAAGGTGCTTTAGAAATTAATAGGAATAAAAACATAATTGTGCGAATTGCATTTTATTCATCTAAAGTAACACACACTATAATTTTAAAAAATAACTTACTCCAAGCTACTAAAAAACCAAAAAATAATAAATTCCATATGTTTCTAAACAAAATATGGATATATCCTAAAAACCTTTACCATATTGATCCACAACCACATTGCTCTGGTTCTAAAGTTCCTAAACCGAGCCCATAGTGACAATTTTCATCATTCACCCCAAAATGGCAATGGGTCAGAGGGAACGACGTATGAGCTGTATTCCTCATGCTAAAAAAAAACTTTTTTATGAACCTTTAGAGTATGTACAATATTAATTTACCATGTGACAACTTGGTTAATCATGATAAGATGAAATAGGGAATTCAGCAAAATATTAATCACCACGCTATCTACAAATTTGAATGTTGTGCAATGAGAAAAAAGTTGGATTTAAGTACACATAAATTGAGAAACTAAGAAATCAGCACATATTCGTAAGAACCATAAAATCGTATTGTGGTGAAGTCAAAATTTTAAAGGTCCATCCTTAAATACCAAACTAGTGTTCTTCGTAGCAAATTCAGAAACAACTAAAAATAATATTATAAAAGTCCAATAAATCGCAAACTTAAAAAATAAATGGAAATTTCCTATTAATATTTTAGTGGATTACAAAGTAACCATAAGAAGGAAACAAATAATAGATGACATTTAGGACAATTACCTACCAGGATACTGGTTTCTATCTACTGGAAAATAGCACTTTTGTGCCTGAACTAAAAAGTCTATCCTTTGATAGAAACTAGTGAACTAATGAAGATAGCTCCCAAGGCTTGGAGCATGGAAAAGTTCACTTTCCGTGGTGTAAATTTAAAAACTCCTTGAAATTGATCATCAACAAATTGAATTACTTTCAAAGATAAGGGCAAGAGCGACGACAATTGCAACTGCAAACATGAAGCCGTATGCCATCTACAAAATTGATTGATGACAAATTTTATGTTGTTCGAGCTCAGCAAACAAGAAAATAAGGTCAAATATATGTCAATACAATAGATTGGGGGGGGGGGGATGAAAAGAAGTAAATGAGAGTGTTATGATCAATTATTTACATGTTAGTTATGTGATTAGTTGACATCCAGTGAACAAAAGAACTACTGACGACCCCTTATTGCAATTTAAGTCACTTTAAAAGTGATTTTGCTGCCCTAAGAAAAATATTAAAGCTAGAGAAGGTATGGCTTAAGGCAAAGGTAAGAGGATATGTCAAAAATCAAATTATGAACTTAAAGTAGAATATATTCAAGATCTCATGGAAAACATACTGTTCAAACTTCCCGTGAAACATCTGTTAAAATGTACACATTGCCAAATTGTTGAAGGATTTGATTGGGAACATTATTTTGCTAAGTTTCACTTCAGTAATTTTACAAAAGAATCCAAAACTCATTCCATATTCATATAAGAAAGTGTCTGATCCGGGTCCAAGAGTACTCTATTTGATTGAAGCAATTGGAAGTAATATATTGTTTTCTAGGTTTCCTTTTTATCTTGGTGATGATTCCTCTGTTCATGGTGTTGTCGTTTTTATTGACATGTTCGTTCAATGGTCTTATATGTTGTAAAGATACAGAAGGGGGTTTCGGGTTATATGGATTTGCAATCCATTCACTCATGATCTTCCTAGTGACAGTTCATCTTTCGACAGTCAGTATGTATCGATTGCTTTTGATCATGAAAACCATAAATACAAAGACTCTAGGAAGATCATGAAATTCATGAGTGAATGAATTGCAAATCCATATAACCCGAATTCCCCCTTCTATATATGTGCAACATATAAGACCATTGAACGAACATGACAATTTAAAAACTGCAACACCATCATCATGAAGGGAGGAATCATCACCAAGATAAACAGTAAACCTAGAAAAAGGCTTACTACTTCCAGCTTCTTCAATCAAATATAGTCTTAGACTATGACCAGGCACTTTATATAGGTATACGCAATGAGTTTTGGATTCTTTTGTGAACTACGGAAGGCAACTTAGCAAAATAATGTTCACCAATCAAATCCTTCAACATTTTGGCAACTATGTTACATTTTAACAGATGTTTCACGGGAAGTTTGAACAGTATGATTGCCATGATATCTTGAATATATTCTTCTTTAAGTTCATTATTTGATTTCTGACACGTCCTCTTACATTGGCCACCAACCATACTTTGTCTAGCTTTAATTGTTTTCCTCAGTGCAGCAGAATCACCTTTAGGTCACTAGCTAGTTAAGTGACTTAAACTACAATAAGGGCTCGTCAGTAATTCTTTTGTTCACTTGGATGTCAACTAGTCACACAACTAACACGTAAACAATTGATCATATTAGTCTCATTTACTTCTTTCCACCCCCCGTCCCCCACAACCTCTTGAATTGACATATATTTGACTCTATTTTCTTGTTTGATTCAGCTCGAACATTACCACTGTAATATTAAAACACAAACAATTAACATAAAATTTGACATGAATTTGTGGAAAATAATCAGGATCTCCTGACAATACTGGGATCTACATATACTACTTTCTGGTTAGAGTCATGTTGACAAGGGAACCCTTAAGCACTCATTTCAAGATACCGTGGAAAACACAGATGTGATATGATGATCAAATCATTTTCGTTCACCACTATTATCCTCCTAAACATCTTTTATTGATGTATACTTCCTTCTATTTGCTCGTTTTCTAATGTTCTAAATTTTATCATTCTAATTTTCCATATAAAAAAGAAACATATATTTTGATTGGTAAGCAACAATTTTGGAGAACTACTAGAATTTACTTGAAGGATCCAAGGAAATGAAACCGTAACAATTATATAGCATTTTCATGAATGACGGAGTTACAACTGTGATTCATATTTCAATATGAAAGTGCCAAATAGTCTGGACTATCTAAGATCGCATCCTGGAAAATGGCTTTTAATTATGCAAAAGTGCCTAGTCATAGTCATGTTTGCTTTATTATTTCTAGGTTCTTAGTTTGTTCTATTTTATGGTTGCGGCTTGGTCTCAATTGGTACTTGTGGTGGCAAAGATTGTAAGAGAACACAATGAGAAGGCAATATAAACCCTCAACTCAGTCCTAAGTTGTCACTGGGTACGGCCACTACCAGTTGAAAAAGATGTATTTGACAAGCCATTTATGATTTAACTAATCTTGGTAAGAAGTATGAACCACGCGTACATAGTACAAATGCAAAAGAATGTCAAAGGTTGATGTAAAGGAACCAAGGAAAACGTGCGTTAGAAATAAATAGGAATAAAAACAAAATTGTGCAAATTGCCTTTTATTCACTAAAGTGACGGATACAATATTTAAAAAAAGATAAAATTTACTCCAAGGTAATATAAATCCGAAAAAGATTAAATTCCACATGTTTCTAAACAAAATGGATATATCCTCAAAACCTTTACCATATTGATCCACAACAGCATTGCTCTGGTTCTAAAGTTCCCAAAATGGTTATGGTTCATGCAAAGGAACGATGTATGAAATGTATTCCTCATCATGCTAATAAAAAATTTACTATGGATCTTTAAAGTATATACAATATTAATTTATCATGGACGACTGAGGTAATCATGATAAGATGAAATAAGGATTTCAGCAAAAATATAAATCCCCACACTAACTACAAAATTCAAGGTCGTGCAATAAGAAAAAAGTTTGATTTAAGTACCACAAATATTGAGAAACTAAGAAATCAGCACAAATTTGTAAGAACCATAAAATCATATTGTGGTGAAGTCAAAATTCTAAAGGTCAATCCTTAAATGCCAAACAAATGTTCTTCATTGAAAATTCAGAAACAAGTAAAATTAAATCAAAACTTCAAAAATAAATCGAAATTTCCTTTTAATATTTTAGAGGATTCCAAAGTAAACACAAGAAAAAGAAAATCATGGATGAGATTAGGTCAAACAACTACAACGATTCTGGATTCTATATACTGGTTAATAATATTTTTGCACTTGAACTATTATCCCTAGCTATTACCATCTAAACTAGACATTGGTTGACAAATATTATATTGCATAAGCTTCAAAATTCACATATGCAATAGTTTATGATCGAAATAAGAGGCTCATAGACTTAAGTAAACTATTATTTCCCATCACTGCTACTACAATAATCTAGTACCCTCCAATCAAATGAGATGGTTGAACTCAAGTGGAAGTGGAATTCCCTACTTACTAGTCTTCAACTTTTTCTTAGACTCCAAGAAGCATAATGGTAGATGACAAGATAGGGCAGCACAATCAAAAATTACCAAAGTAAAAAACACCCTCAAGTTTAACCATTTTATTGTCCTTCCTGAGAAATCTATAAGCAAATTTTGTTCCTATATAAGAGAACAAATCCTAAATCTAGTACATGAGAACTTGCAACAATAACAGCAGAACCACTTCATAAAACTTGAATCACCCCAAAGCTGTTACCATCCACTTAATTACTAAATATTTGGTCTGTGACACAAAGGACCTAACTTTATTAATTTCCTAAGCATTCCAATTACCAAAACTTGGCATCGGTGGCCAATGTCAAAAAAACCTTCTTCAGAAGGACAAGTATTAATTGAGAAAAACTCAAATATTGCTAACTTCAGCAACATGACCTAATTAAACTTTAGTTAGATATGTTTCTGAGTTATTGGATTAAACCAAAAAATATAACTCGTCAGTATTTAAAAGTCGTATGCACCGAAATAGAAACAAATTGACAGCTTAAAAGCTATATTTTCAGTTAAACTTTTAGATTTTCAACTGCGTAATAACGCAAAAAGTACTTGTTTCTGCATTTCGTGATGGACAAGAGCTGATTCATTAAGTAATTGCACCCCTAAGTAAGCCGATTCTCCAAAACAGTTGGATAACGCCAGATTATCTACCATATTACAAAGAAATTCTAAACATCAAGAGATGCATGACCGAAAATAATTTGGTAACAACTACATCTGCAATTTTTGAATTCCTTTTCAAGATTCCTTTGTTCTCTACTTTTCTACTTCTGGATTTTCATGACTGAGAAATTCACAATAGGATGCTTCAAAGTAAAGGGATAATTAAAATGAAATCTCTGAATATTGGTAAATCGCAAGTAGTCTTTGTAGTTTCAGTAATTATAATACGAGTTGTATGTTTTATAAATTTGCTACGTATAACATTATATTCTAGAAGTTATATGATAAGTATATACTGGGTTGTTAGGAACTTAGGATAGGTAGATGGGCATTTTAATGGGAATTTGTAATTTTTAAAAAGATTTACTTTTCGTTTTATATGCTGAGAAAAATGTCATGTACTGATGGTTCATATTCCAGCTATTGCTTTGGTATTTGTCATCTAGTATCACAATTTACTTTAATCTTAGTTTCTTCTTTGCAACCAATTCCAAGAAGAATCTTTCCGAACAACACCAATTTCCCACAACAAAGAAGCACGACTCACAATTTCAGTCCAAAAAAATACTTGCGCAGAAACAAGACGAGAGAAAGGTAACCAGAAAAATGAGTTGGAAATCCATTAAAAGATAATAAAACTGACCAATTTACCTTGAATCAGTGCTTAATGTTCGCATCACCTATTACAGAACTTCAAAAGTAGCAACTATAGTTAATGATGTAACTCCATCTAGACCTCAAATAGCATAAATCATTATCTGGAATGCGGAACATACATTTGAAGCGGCTTTTGATCCCGTCACCTGTTAAATAATATCAAAGTGAAGCATAAAGTCAATGACAAACTCCATCCAAACCTAAGTAGCAGATATCATCATTTGGAATTTGGAATTTACATTTGAAGAGCCCCGCGGTTGCCTCACCTATTTAAAAGCATCAATCGCAGAAAATGATATACTCCATTCAAACCTCAAGTAGGGATATCATCGCTTGTAATTTGGAACTTACATTTATTATGACAAATGCGAAATGTATAGTGCTGGTACTAAATTTGGATGAGAGCTGCCATGTCCAGTATCTAATATTGTTTACCCTCCGTCTCATGTAAATGTTGGTGGAAAAATGTAACCAGTTGGTTCTATTGAAAGAGAGCGAACTAGTTCCTGCTTACAAACTCTTGTGTTACATGGAGGGTTAATTATTCTATCATACTTGAATTACCAAAGCCTATCATTGAGGAACCGTGGGTTTGTAGTCTTGATTGAGTTTGAAAGTGAGTTGCTACTTATTTCATGGATGATACAGACTATTTTCTAATATGGTCATTCCAAAACCACGATCAGTCTTCTTGGTCTGATCTTAGACCTGTTAGCCACGGAATGCCGGAACTGGGTCTTGAAACCATCGGGATATTTTTGCAGTGAAGAATGAGTTACTTTTCGTAATCATGACCCTTGCTGCTCATAGCTTCCGCTGTCGCATGTTAAAATCGGAGAAAGTGACATGGCGGAAGCTTCAGGTTTCATCTAATTTCCTTAAGCTCTTTCAACTTTTATTGGAAAGCAATACGTTTTAGTTCAATTTGCCCTCTGGTGAAGTGATTTGAACTGCAATACAAAGGCATAAGTTATTATATACATGGAATGAATCTTTTTATGATAGTTAAACTTCAACTAGTCGCTGAACAAACGTGTAAACATTATGCATTCACTCTTTCGCACGTGACAGATGCACACTGAGATCAACGACTTATGTATGCACATTTCTATATCTCAAAGAAATCTTGGCACCCAAAAAAGTAAAAAATAAGCACAATAAAAAAGGAATGTAAAAAGTAAGGGCGTTTTTTGTTGTCTTTTTTCTGAAAAAGCGGGAATTTTGGCTTTTTACGAATTACCAACAACACAAGGGAATGTTTTGCTCATCAAGACTTCACAGTGGATCTTTACGCACATACAACATTAATTACCACAATTAGCTTAATTAGGACATGAAGGAGTCGGGAAAACGCGGAATTTACCTAAACATATATATTTGTGCGATCTACAAATCTGTACATTTTCCAACCTGACCTTTAATACTCAAATACTTCCTAAATAAATAAATCTGCTGATTCATAATTGACGCAAAACCCACCAAAAATCTATTCTACAAAGACCATCATTTAAAAGGTCCTAGAGATGACACTGCAAAAGAATATTTTTCATATCAAATTCAGAAAACAATTATTGCTAGAAACACCAATATATAGTGAATTGGAATATTCCTACTAAAATTTCCGAGGAATACAAGGTAAACACAAGATCTATAAATTGTTGGATCTCGTTTATAAACAAACAAGACTATGATGCTACACCAGGCATAGATCGGCACATAATTCTGCACTTATATATAATCATAGATATATACATGCACATAAGCTACGTCAGTAAAAAAAAAATCACCTGTCTAAATTGAGTATGACTTCAGGCGGCCTAGAACTTCAACAGTTGAGCTAGCTAGGTTAAAGTTGGACAAAGAGAAATTTATATAGGGCAAAGAACGATGATTACAAGGCAGTCCTTGAATATGGGTAAATTCTTATAAAATAATTTTGAGTTTTCAGCACTTCGGACCAGTTCTTTTAGCAAATTTCAATCTCAATTCCTATTTTTCCTTTTTGATAATTTGCAATATTTCAAAAATCTTGTCATGACTCGCCTCGAGCTAATTTGGCTTCGAAACATTTGAGACACCTTTTTGACGCTGCGCTCCAAACTGTTGGCCTTGCACCCTCGAAAACTCTATTTATATAAAAAAAAAAATTATTTAACATAAATAACATATATATTGAAAACACTTAATATTCTCAATAGACTTCCCAAAACTTAAAATTAATCAGCTTCTTTAACTTATACGTTTTAATCCTAAATTAGATTTTTGATCATTTTCCAATGGGTTCTTTTTTAGTTACAAATTTAGTATTTTATGTTTTACATGGGTAAAATGCATCAAACCTTCCAACCTATACCCCTTTTTACAAATTGCCACCTAACCTTTATTTTTTTGCAACTAACCCCCCAACCTATTGAAAAATGTGCAAATTGCCCCCTGAAGCCAAATCCAACCGTTGGATTTGGCTTCAGGGCAGTTCGCACATTTTTCAATAGGTTGGGGGGTTAATTGTAAAAAATAATAGGTTAGGTGGCAACTTGTAAAAGAGGGTATAGGTTTGGGGGTTTAATGGGATTATCCCGTTTTAGATTGCACATTGTTAATTACTTTTATAACATGTTTTTAATATGAGAGTCTATGGAAATATAAGTAGGAAATTAACTCCTTTAATGTGTGAACAAGTTCTTTTGTGTGTTTGAAAATTTTATATTGACACCAATAATTTCTTTTATATTTATTTCAAAAACATGTTTGCTTATTATTTTGTCTTTTTATTTTTTATTTTTTATTTATATATTCTACTAGAAATATTTTACTATTATTACATATAAATCTTGTGAGGCTTACTCTGCCTCTAACTCCATGAGTGTCCCATTATACACCCAATGCATCTTTTGAATAATCGCCCAAGGCTTTTGAAGACACTCATTTTTGTACCGTAAAAATAATAAGTTGCACCTAAGATATCCAAAGGGATAAAATGTGTAAGAGGATAAGAAATGAATTAGACTAACTTTTTTTTATATGGAGAAAAAATAGGACAATGGCGGAGTCCTACCTTTCGTGTGCGATCGAGGATAACCGAATTGCCGCGAAGCCTGGGACCTTGTAATTTGCCTTTTGTCATCAAAAGATCGCGGTCAATCTTTGTCCATGATTGCTAATATGGACAAAGAATTCAGTGTGGGTAAAATAAAACTTTGTGACTCATCTTTATTAGCTAATTATGTCTTTCCTATTTGACTATGTTTTATTATTTTCTCACATTTTTATAATAACTTTTACTAGTAATCTATAATTGATACATACATTGAATTTTAAGGTATTACTTGATAAGTACATAAAATGCACGCATACCATTCTTACTCATTGAATCAATTTTGAGTGACCATTTGCAATCCATTTTTACTTGTACATTACTTGGAAAAAACAAATCAATGTATTCCATGGTCAAAGTTAAGATCTTACACTTGAAGAGGCTCTCGACCGAGATAATCATTAGGAAATTAGGATCTTATGCTTGAAGAGGTACTCGACAAACGGAAGTAAATTCGGGTGTCTTTTCTTAATTTAGATGAATTAAACTTGAAGCTCCCTCCAAATTGTTTTCTCCAAATTTCACATGCAGAGTGAAAGCGTTGAGCACCAATGAGAGAATTGGGCTACTATTACTTAAACAAATTAAATAAAAATAAAATTCAAAAATAAAAATATCAAATGAGTAAAGTAGAATGCTTAATATTAATAACCAAATTTTGGTACAAAATAATAGAAACTATTCAACAATAATACATAATAATGAAAATGCTATTGTCGTTGAATTCTTTGGTTATTCACAGAATAAAATTCATCAATTACCGAATTGACATTTGAACTTTCTGATAATTCTTTCAAACTCTTTTAGAAATACAAAGATTCATATGAAACTCTTCTAAAAAAGCGAGCAACAACTTTAACATCTTAAATAAAAAGGAAGTTTTACAATTCCTTGCACTATAAACAATATCACTTCAGAAGTTGCACTCTGTGATCTTGGTGCAAGTGTAAATTTAATGCCTTTGACCATATATATGAGTTTGAACTTAACCAGGATTACACCTTCAAGAACATCTCTTCAATTTGCTGATTATTCAATAAAAAGACCAATTGGTGCAGTGGAAAATGTCAGTATCAAGATAGGAAATTTCATGTTTTTGGCTGACTTTATTGTGATACAATTGGAGGAAGAATATTCCTATCCTTTAATCTTAGGAAGGCCATTTTTAGCCACTGCTATGTCTTTGATTGATGTTGAGAAAGGATCTGTTACCTTGTCCTATAAAGAGCAAGAGAACACTTTTGTTGTTAATCGAGGTAACAAGGAGAAGAAGCTAGTTGACCAAGATGCATATGAGAGTTTATTTTGAGATAAGGAAAAGAAGAGATGAAATGAGTGAATTAGCACGAGAAAAGGAGAAAGCTAAATAATGGGTGAGGAAGAAAGATGTTGCAGAGCTTATGAAGATTTGGAATTATTATAACTCGTTTTGACAATGAAAGTGATTGGAGTGAATATGGATCTAATGGGAAGTGATAAACCCTTACTGCTCCATTCAGTCGAGCCAATGACGTGAAACAAGAGCGCTATCTAGGAGGTAACACCCATGAGTTTATTGCTTTGTTTTGATTTTAGTTGTTTATTTTTGTCCAATTCAATCTAGTATTTTGTTATGAGTAAATGATGGATTGTTGGTGTAGGAAAGAAGGCAGTAGAAGGAGTTCAAAAGCTGAGGAATGGAAGCGATCGCATTCAGAATACACACTAACTTAAGCGATCGTTTATGAGGAGCATGCAGATATTCAGGAAATTTTTCTGCTGGGTTTTAGAAAGAATGAAATCGATGCAAGTAATCGCTTTCCTGAGCTGATTGAATATAGATTTTCTCTGCTGAAGTGTAGAAAGATGAAAAGTGATGCAAAGCAATCACGTTACATGTACAAATCAAATACCAATTTCTTCCGTTGAAGTGTAGAAAGATGGAAAAGCGAAGTCAAGCGATCGCTTGCATTTGAGAGTCAATGATCAAACTTCTCTGTTGAAATTTAGAAAGAAGAGGAAGCAACTCTAAGCGTTCGCTTGTGAAGGATTGCAAAGCGATCGCATCAGAATCACTTTCAGAAGAAATATAGTAGGAAGCGAGCGCGTCCATATCGCCTGTCAAAAGGGACCAACTCACTGTAGAAGTTTAGAAACTTGGCAAGCGATCGCATATCAACGCTTCATCTAAGTGATCGCTTCCCTCCCACTTACGTTTCACTTAAGTACATAATGAAGGAAGTTTCTCAGGTGAAAGGGATTGTATCTCCTAAGAAACCGATCGCATTGCTTCACTGCAATGCGAACGCTCGCAAAGGAAAGCGATCACTTGTATCATCAAATTTAAATAAGGAATTCTCTTTCTTTCTTTACTTTTGCACAAAAATTCCTTCCGTGTTACTCTCCCTCTGTCTCCTAAACTCTATAATTTGATATTGCTTATCTTTCAAAGTATTTAAGGAGAAAATCATTAATTTTCAACTTTCAAAAAAACCCACTCGACTAATTGGTTACAATTAGAATTATCTCTGTGTTGAAATTGAATCTTCTATGCACGTGAACATTTATGATTACGGTATATTAGGGTGTGCTGATCGATTGTTTCTTTTGGGATTATTGTAGAAGACAAAAGAAACTTGGAGAATTAAAAAGGCGGAAATCGCATATCAAATGTTCTACAAAAGTCCCCAATGACATCCAGGATGAGCATTACAAATGATTCATTGTCTTTGAGCTTAACCACTGCACCACCTGCGGCACGAGTGCCTAGCAAGTTTGATATGAGACAGTTAAGAAATAAGAAGGCATTGGATGCATATAGCAAAGCAATCAACCACACTCTTATACCATAGAGGGGATTCAAAATCTTCCCTGAAAAAATCAACGCGTTGGGATGGCAGAAATTTGCTTAAACACCAGGAGAATGTAATGAGGATCTAGTGCGAGAATTTTTAGCACATGCTAATGCTGGAATTGAGGAGCAAAGTGTATTAGTAAGAGGAAAATTATGCACATCAATGCCACCATGATTGAGGAAGAAGCAGAATTGAGAATCCCAACAGAAGAGAAGATCCACCAATACTTTCTGTACCCAGGACAGTTGGCAAAAACGAGGATGTGAAAATATGCGACGAGATTAACACGTATTCCGAAAGATTATGGTATTCAATATCGTATATTGTTACCGCAATACAAAGCATATATGTTGTTTATTTGCTCAAGAATTTTTCCAACTACGAATGCATATCAGATCTCGTGGGACAGAGTTTGCATAATGAGCTTCATGCGAGATGGTCAACCTTTTGGACCAGGGGAGTTTATAATCAGAGCAATCATCACATGGGCCAAGAGAATACACGAAGGAGGAATACCATTCGGAGCACTAATTACTGCATTCTGTAGGAAATATCAAATCCTTGCGCGATCAACTGATCAAATTTCAGTGCACCTAAACCAATAAGGGAATCATCTTTAGTGATATATACAGGATGTAAACCACGAGGTGTCCAATATTGGGAAACTGAAGAAAGCATGATTATGGGAGATGAAAAACATTCGGAGGACAAAGGAGTTGAAGTACTTCAACAAACGAATGGACCAGATTCACACAGCTTGGTGAATAAATTCATCAGGGAAACAAGAGAACAAATGCAAAAGCTCGAAGACATTCATGGAGATCTGAAATACATTCTGCAACACATCAAAGAAGAGAGCTCAGCCTCAAATGTCAACTCACCATCATCCGACTGAGCTTCGGCTTGCAAGGGGAGTGCTCCTGTTCTTATCTTTATCTTACGCAGTTAGGATATTGCTTGTTTTTAAGTCTGGGGGTGGAGAGTCTTTTCTTTCATTCAAATTCTTTTCTTGCATGCAATTCTGTCATTACACTTATTTTTGTTTCTTATTTTCTGTTCTTTTATGGTTTTTATTTTAACTCTGATGATTGTTAGACCTTAGTTCTTTAAATACTTGTCTCATGATAAGTGTGTAAAATAACTCATAAATATCACAATTTTCCTTATTTTATTATATATTCACGATTGTTATGTTGTATTTTTATGTTTGTTTTCATGTTTTGTAGATTAGAAGTTAACTTGGAAAGAAGATGAGAATAATGAAGCCGATCTCTAGTTTCCAACTCAAAAAGATGAGAATAATGAAGCCGATCTCTAGATTAGAAGTTAACTTGGAAAGAAGATTAGAAGTTAATTATATATTCACAATATACCGCTGGATAGCCAAAGATGTCTAGTTTCCAACTCAAAAAGTGGTTTGCAGTTTCCACGCTGATAGAGTGAGTTATGGCCGAAACAATGAAGCCGCGCAAAGTTGACATCTTGCTGCCAAATACGCGCGATTTTCATTTGTTGGATAAAAAAGAAAAGGGATGAACAAAATCTCGTCATAAAAATCACATCTTATCCATTGGTCATAAAGCAAGTCTTATGGTCAAGATGTGGTCTTCAAAACATGAATAATTTTGTCAAGGTCAAAGATCATGAGAAAGGTGTTCAAGCACACTATGAGAGACTAGTTTCTATCCATTAGATTAATATGGAGATGGATGATTAAGATGCAATCTTGTGGTTTTGTTCAAATTTGTCTTATTTGAGGACGCATCTCTTCTCACTAATCATCTCTCTAAGTAATAGTTTCTTTATTGTTATAGTTTTAACAAGTAATTTGTAATATGAGAAGAATAGTTTGGAGTTCTACGGGGGAGTCACTTTGGAGTTCTAACAGTGGCATTCTTTTGGAGTTCTTTCCTGAGTACTTGGAGGTTTCTCGGATTCAAATCTGTCACAATCTCTAAACTCTCTTTATTTTAGTAATGACATATTTATTTTTTCGTGTTATTTTAATTGTTATTATGTGCTAATTAAACTCTACTGGGAATATGACGTAGCGTAGTTATAACGATATAACTTGAATTAAATATATTCTTATGATGTTATAATCATTTGACTGTTTATTTTTAAACATAATGCTTCTGAAGTTTTGTCCAAATTCTAGATGAACTAAGGATGAAATTGAAAACGAGACGAGATTTTTGTGCCAAAGCTTTGAAGTCAATATCATGAATTATGATAGAATAGAAATATATCTATTTATTTTCATGTGGGTAAGAAAATTACCATGAATTATAAAATGCATAATTTTACAACTGGACTCAATTTTTTAGTGGTAAAAGGTATAGGATTTATGTATAACTTGATAAAGAGTAAGTGAAACAATGGAGTAATTAACAAACAACGGTTTCAAACATAAAAATCATGTCTATATGTTTAACTAAAGATATATCAGACCAATGACGGTGAAATAATCATTCCCAACTCTCGTTATATCATTTGTTTAATTATACATTATTCCACGTGTCGTACTTATTTTACTCAGTCTAATATTGTTAATCTCTATTTTAGTTGTCATAATTATCTACCTGTTATTCCACTTAGGTGGTGTTTACAAACTCTTATTTGTAAGCAGAAGTTCATCTTTAAGTTAAAGTTATAAATTTATGCTTAAGCCATAAGTTGAGGGTGTTTGCAAAATAATCTAAAAGCTCACCATAAGTAGATGGTGTTTGAATAAAAATCTAAAAGTTCCTAAAAGTTTGGTAAATTATAATTATATTTATTGAAAATAACCGACACAAGCTAAAAGCTGGGGAATAGCAACTTCTAGATTGTGCGCATTTTTAGCTTAAAAAAAGTGCTTGTGTGATTTTAGCTTGTTAACCAAACACGCTAAAAGTGATTATTTAAGATAAAAAGCTGATTATAGCTTTTTTTTAAGAGTTTGCAAACACCACCTTAGTTACATTGTTAATCTTCTCACTTGAACCTACTCAGATTCAAATTCTCAAATAAAATTAGGGTTGATCAATTTTGGTGCTTAACTATTTATTACTCGTGGGATCGACAATTTCACTCACCACATTATTACTTGCTACGGTTTCGTATACTGGCAAATTTATCACAACAAGTTTTTGGCCCCGTTGCCGGGGAATAAATTTTTAATACCGATACTAATCAATTTTGATCTTAATTTTAGATTTTTATTGTTGTTTGAAAATTACTTGTACTTTTTACTGTGGTAAAAAAATAAGTAAATGAAAAAATAATTTTTTTTATTAATACCCAAGTGTTGAAATAATTTGTTTCAAAAAATAATTTTTTACCGCTAGTAAGTTTTTTTTATTTTGTTTACCTTAGCTGAAAACTTTTGGTTAATATTTAAATAAAAAAAAAAAGAAAAATAGGTAATTATAAAAACTTAAAAAAGAGGTACTAGTGGCAAGAGAAGTAATTCTTTGTGTTAATATTTAAAAAAAAAAAAAAAAAAAAAAGGTAATTATAAAAACTTAAAAAGAGGTACTAGTGGCAAGAGAAGTAATTCTTTGTGTTAATATTTAAAAAAAAAACAAAAAAAAAATAGGTAATTATAAAAACTTAAAAAGAGATACTAGTGGCAAGAGAAGTAATTCTTTGTGTTAATATTTAAAAAAAAACAAAAAAAAAAATAGGTAATTATAAAAACTTAAAAAGAGGTACTAGTGGCAAGAGAAGTAATTCTACACTTTTACCACTAGATGCTGAAATTCATAGAACTTTTTCCTAAAACTGCTTAGGGAATAAAAGGGTAAAGAAATATATATGAGTGAAATTGTAGAAACACAAAGAAAAAGTCGAGCACTACTAATAACTTTAAGATCAAACCAGCAAATTTTCATATGATCCAAACATCTGTTCAATTCTGTGGACTCCCTAATGAGGAGCCTGCCTTTTATTGATTCTGCTGACCACATTGTTCGGTTCCCAAAAGCATGCAAGCAATATCAATGCCTGTCTTGAATTCATGTGCCTTATCAGCGTAGAAATCCCACAACATCTAAAGATCCAAAGATATCAAGTAAATTAGTAATATGGATAAGAATCGGATGCAAAACATTCATGTTTTGAATAATTTGAATTACCCTTGAAGCTTAAAAAATAGTAGGAATATGGGATCTATCAGAAACGTTTTTCAAGCTACAAGGGAGTGACAGTAATTACTAAAAACTCAAGGGAACCTATCTGCTCAAGTAACAAAGGGTGTTCATGTCATTATTCAAACTGTAGACGAAAGTTTTATGTCATTAGAAGACCAACCCTTAAGGGGTGTATGTAGTTATCAGATAAAAAACTAGAGACATGAGAATCAAGTATGCAAAATTAATTATTTGGTACGGGAAGAGGAAGAGAAATGGAAAAGTGGTAAATCTAACTCCACACCTTGCACTCTTTCGTATCACCAATTCCACCGGGATTCCTGTATATGCCACTCCACGCATTCTGAACATGCTAAAAACATTAAGAGAAAAAGACTACGAGTTAGGAGCATATTCTTTTAGATCTTTTATAACCTGCAAGGATACAGAATAGCAGACACAATTTTACCTTTCTTTTAAAGACAAATCGAATGCCTCCCCCCCACCAGTACTCCTGAGCCAACATTCTCGATATTGCCTCTGTTAGATCTTTCTTAACAGCCTTATGAAAAGCATTTGCTGCAGCTTTATAGGGCCCCTGTTTATTATATTAAACTCAGTTTGCAAGTTTTCACATCAGTACAAAATACTTTCATCATAAAAAGAAAGGTTTCAACTCACTTTATGCTGAACATCAAGATTCTCAGATGAATCACCACTTGGTGGTCAAAACAGAAAACAGAAAACTGAGAATATTCTAACACAGCATTCATGCAGTAAATAAAAGCCGAAATCGTTATCTTTTCAGCAGAGAAGTTGCGGATGTTGTCTAAGGTTGAGGTAATTTGTGGAAAGGGTAAATCTCTTGCTACTTGGCAGATAAACAGTTACACCCTGATAAATGCAAGAAAAATAGTTTTTCACCATCTCTACGCCTTCAATGAACGAGCTCTTCCGCTTTAACATAGCAGAGACAGCCCGCTCCGTGGCATCTCCCCCCGGAACAAGTTTTGGATTTTTAATGATGTTCCTTGCGACAGACATCACATCCTGCGTAGTACAAACACTTCAAAACTCGGGATCATTCCTTGAACACAGAAAGTAGTAAAGCAAGAATCAAAATCTGAAAACTACCTGCAAATTTCTCTCTACTTCATCCAACAAATCCTGGCTGGCTCCCCTTACAAGTATCGTGCATGCTTTTGGATCTTTGCAGTCAACAATGAAACAAAAAAACTCATCTCCGAATTTCCTTACCTCAAATAGGCCTGCACCTGTACCCACATCAGATTCCTGCAACTCACCAGGTTTATTCACAATCACAGCCCCACAAGCACGAGCAATTCTGTTAATGTCGGTCTTTCTTAGCCTACAAATTGCAGTAACACCAGCATTGCTGAAGTAATGACAAGCCAGATCACTGAGCCCCTTTTCAGTTATCACCAAGTTTGGTTTGAACTTCAGAATCTGCATACAGAGGTTCTCGATGTATTCCTCTTCCATTTTCAGTAAAAAGCTTTGATCTTCTTCCCTTAACAATTCTGCATTTGTTTGATTCTCCGCTTGCTTGTACTCGATGGGAGAATCAAGTAGAATAATTCTCGGATTTCGTATTTTTCTTCTCATTTTTCCAGGAGCGACGACATCTTTGTTAAACATGACACCGTTTAGAACTTTTGAATCTTCCCAATGACCACCGGGAACCTTCTCTACCTTTATGTACTTCTTGATATCCACCTCACGCAATCCTTGGCAAAGGTCCACATCTAAGATGAAGGTTGCATCTATTGCCAAGTCCTGAAAGATTCACTCAAAAGATTACTAGCACTTATAGTTACCAGTCGTAACTTCAAAATCACACATGTTTCAAATGCTCAAAAATCTTACAAATTTTAAGAGTGGACAGAAACACAAGATATGATACTTACGGCAATCAGATTTCTAAATTGACTCGTAAATCTTGTACCAATAGAACTCTTGACAAGTACTAACATTGTCCCACCTGCCAAATAAGTAACATGCTAGAATAAGAATACAAAAAATAAATAAAGGAACAAACTGCGTCCATTCTAAAATGATGCATCAAAAGCTTTAAAACTATAATCCTTAGCCTGCCTTGAGCTAGTAATAGTGCATAACACTGTACATTTTCACACCTAAATACGAAGGTCAAAGTGAATGTCTTGAACAGTGTCCACAACGAAAATGTAGGATCAAGTAAGAGAATGATACAGATAACAAGTACAACAGAGAAACCACAATTAATCATCAAATGCAATCGATCAGTGCCTGTGCATCCAATGTGACAGAGAACATGAAGGTCATCCGATGTGCAATCGATCATATATATATATATATGAGAATTGAGCATAATGAGATTGTTCCCGGGAAACAAAAAAAACAAAAAAACTGGTCTACAAAGACATATGCAGTACTAGGCGGAAGGAAAAAGTAATGTGCTTGGATAAAGATGGTGGCAATGACTCTACATCTCTTCAATAGTCCAATTTAAAAAGCCAGACATAGAATCTTATGTTACGAACTATGATCCTGTAGAAAAGGACAAAACCATAATCCAGTTATGCGCTGAACAAACTGGCCAACCAAAGGACGGATCCTAAGGAGTCAAATGCACACATAAAGAGAACCATTAGATGCAATCATGTTGAGAAGTTGAAGAGATCAGGGAGTCGACAGAAAAGAGATAGGAGAATTATAGAGATTAAGGCAAGAATCAGAAAAATTAAGGCAAGAATTAGAAGAATAAGAAAGAATAAGATGAAGAAATGGAATTAGAATGCAGTAAGACAGAAGACAGAAATTAGAAGAGAAATATTGCAATCAACAGTCAATGGTAATAATCATGAAAACTTCATAAACATAATTACTTCAATACTAAAACATTAGCCTAAGCAATCTATTTACAGGCAATAAGATACACTATAAGATAAACTAGACTTCTAATAACAACCAAAATAAATATATTCTAATAATCCTATAATCCTAATTAATTTGGAATCCTTAATTTCGAATCATAAACAGTGGAAACTATTGAATATAAGAAAGCTCCACATGACCATAAATGGCGTTCCTATATGATAGAACGTATCATATCATTAAATTGCCGCCTTATTCAAAATTCGAAACAACTGAAGCAGTTCTTTTACAAGATTCAAAGACAATATTAAACTGAGTCAACTGTGATACAAATTATACAAGGGTAAATAGAAGGGACAAACTTACGATCCATAACATCTACATTGATTGCAATTCTTTCAAGAGCAACAAGAGCATCATCCAGAACTTTTATAAAAGCTGCAGCAAAACAAAGCACAATTTTCCAGTGTTGAAACAGATAAATCCAAGGACAGTATGAACTTCAGCGTGAATTGTTACCTTGATAGATGACTGTGGAACAATAATTCTGGTGAATGAAGGCTTCCGCAACACGGAGCATCTCACCAGCTTCAACAAATAAGTGACAAAAAAAAAACAGTAAGCCACTAAACAAAAGAGTTACAATCTCTGAGAGAAAAATAAACTAACAAAATTATCCTATCACAGATAGTGAAGAAAATAATATATCAGATTACATATCCATACCAAGAACCAGCCATGCTGTTCCTCTATCTCCTACCATTGACTGCCATACAAAAGGCCACATAAAATAAAAATACATTAGTAAGAGCCTCTTTTCTCATTGGTCAACTTAGAAAACTAAAAGAAGTTATGGTGAAAGAGAAAAACAGAGAAGAAAATGCCTTTGCTGCCGGGTGTCCGACGTCCATTTCATGGAAGGCAGCATTTCCATCATTCTTGACCAGAGTGGCTGTATTTATCAAAAGAATATTTGTTTAACTAACAAAGAAACTAAAAAAAAAAGTTTATATGGGATATGGAGTCCAACTTAGGAGGACACATTCCCAGGTGCACACCAGACAAGGACAATGGTAGGCATCTATAGATTTATAACCTCATGAGTGATGGATTTTGTTTTCTTTACACTTTGGTTCATATATGCTGCAAGTGCTAAATTTTCAAGTTAGGATGAAGGAGGTCACCTTTAGCAGCATCAAAGACCACATCCGACATTCGTCTTGGCCGCAAAGTAGTACATACAGTATCTGCACGACCCTAAAAAGGACAACCAAAACAATGGTACAAATAGTTATGAGATGATAAAGAGTTGCTTACCGGAATTTTCATTTTCATGTTTTTGGGCATTAAACGCTACTAGGAATTACAACAATAGATACTGAACAAACTGATACACCACCTCATTGTTATTTTTTTTAGTGTATTTTTTATACTTGATGATCCAAATACCCTTATTATTTCGAAATTCAGGTTTGGTTACAACCTTTCTTTATAAGAAAAATTGTAGAACTTACATATTCAGAAATCATGACTTGGTTTCAACTTTTAAGTTTTTATTTTTGTATTTCAAATTATTTTTCATACGGAGGTAATTTGCCAATTTGGCATAACACACGAGGTAAATTGCCAATAAAGTAATGCTAAAAAGGAAGAAACAAGATGTGCACCACCGTAGATGCTTTGATATTGGCCTTAGTTCCGGACTCGCGCTCCGACTCATCTGCTGTACGATTAGTCACAAAACAAAAATCACTTCATTGTAAAACCATTAAAGCTTCTTTTTTCAATATGCGATAGCTAAAATTCAAATGAGAGTTCGTTCACCTGCAACTAAATCTTGATTGACCATCTTTTTAGTAGAAAGAAAAAAAGAACGCGAGGAGCAAGTTAGGGTTTGCGATCAGCGAATGAGATTTGAATAGAATTATTTACAAAATCTTATATATGAAAAAATAAAATTATTTACAAAATCTTAAGGAGATTTTCTTGGTTCAAACAGTGAATCTTATGTTTACTTTTAGAAACAATTCAAAATGATTGATAAGGGGTGATATCAACAAAATCGGCGAGGTTTAGCCAAATATTAAGATTCCTATCAAATACTTCCTCTTTGAACATAGATTATATATATATATACTTTCCGAAAAAAAAGAAAAAAAACAAAGAAATAGATTATATGTTATATCATATACGTAGAAAGAAAATCATCAAGCAAATTAAACAAATTAAGTTACCGGGCCAGGACCAGGACAGAAAACCTCAATTTATAATTAGGTTAATTTTGAAATTTTAATGGAGGATGGTTATAAAATATCTCAGAATGGGGCAATAAACATATGAATTTTCAAGACCCAAAGAAAATCATTGTTTAGGGCTTACCAACTTAATTATCAATGTATATAACTATATATCTGTCTCCTTCTTTTCATTATGTCGAAGTGATAATTACATTAGTGATTCTTTTTAATGAAAATCGGAGCGTATCAATGTTAGTCTTGCTATAAAAAGTTTAGTTGTGTTTATTATTCTAGTTTATTAAGTTACATGTATTCAAAAGTATTTCCTCTACAAAGAACCGTTCACAAATTGGCCTCACTAGCCACAGTTTTGCTAAAGGGTACAACCCAAAATTATTTTCAAAATTATATAGATAGTATCTCGTAAATAATCACTAGCAGGAACAGTAAAAAGAGAGTTTCACAATAATGAGAAGTTACAACATAGTGCAAGTCGCAATAATGACTTGGGATGGGTGTTCATATTTATATTTGGCATGAGTGATATGAAATCCCATGATAACGTATCAATAGCCTAACCAATGAAATTGCCAGGTAAAGTAGGACAGGAAGGATAACGGGATTTCATAATTTCAGTAGCGATAATTTCGACGGATGGACTACTGGAATATACCAAAATTAGGATATTATTCGAGCATGTTAAGAGTCTTACTTCAATTTGAAATGTTCTATGATTAATCATAATGTTTTTAACATTTCATTAAAAGTTTATATTATATTCAGTATTTACCTATTTTGGTAAAATCAGTGAGATAAATTGCCACAATTAAGTTTTGAATCAACCATCGTAAGCGATTTTCTCTCGTCTACTTGTCAATAGGGTGTCACAAAAAAATTACTTTTGAATGTCTTTATTGGTTACCTTATCCCATGGTTGTGTTACCACACTCCAATGTAACATGCTCATCTTATTTTCATATTGTTTCTTGATGGCCAACATTCGGATCTATTCGGCAATACAACAATACAGACATAATTGTAAAGAATATTTTGTGCATATATTTTATGTTATTTCAATCGAGATTTTACAAAGAATATTTATACAAGAATGTAAGAGTTATCTAAGGAAAGATATCAATACAATCAATACAAAAATATGTGCTAATCACTAAGAATCCGGAGGCGGATTGGTGCAAGAGTGATTTGAGTTGATTGATGATTTAGCGGGAGGAATATCTCTAACACGCCCCCGCAAAACTGTCGTGCCATCGGCCGAGGCGAGTTTTGACATGAGAGAAGTAAACAGCGAGCGATGGAGTGCTTTGGTTAGAAGATCGGCTAATTGGTCCCGTGTGCTAATATGCAAAACATTAAGTAGACCTTTCGCAACAATATCCCTAACGAAGTGAATGTCAATTGCAATGTGTTTCATTCTGGAGTACATAACAGGATGAAGGGACAAGTGAGTAGCGTCAATGTTGTCGCAAAACACTGTTGGTTTGGATGCAAGAGTGACGCCAAGTTAAGTCAAGAGGTTTTGTATCCAACGGACTTCGAACGTGGTGGTTGCTAAGGCGCGGTACTCAGCTTTGGTAGAGGAACGAGCAATAGCTCGTTGTTTTCTTGAACTCTAGGAGATTGGATTAGGACCAAGGAAAATCACAAAGGCTGTTGTAGAGATGCGGTCATGAGGATTGTCGGCCCTATCAGGGTCGAAAAGGCATGAAGACGTGAAGAGGAAGACCAACGCAATAAAAGACCGTGAAAAATGGTGCCTTCAAGGTAGCGGAATATGCGTTTGACTGCAGTCCAGTGAATGTCAAGAGGGTTGGAAACAAATTGAGCGAGACAATTTACCGGGAAAGAAATGTCGGGGCGCGTCAAAGCTAAGTACTGTAGTTCACCAATAGCCTGGCGATAAAGGTGCGGATCGCACGGGGAGGTGGACGGAGAAGGATCAGATGTGGTGGGCCATGGGAGTGGTGATGGATTTTGCCCCGTCCATCTTGTGGCGGACAAGAAGATCATGAATGTATTTGTGTTGGCTGAGAAGAAGTCATTCTTTGCATTGAATCACTTCAATGCCAAGAAAATAATGGAGAGAACCCAAGTCTTTGACGGCAAAGGAGGAATTGAGCCGAGAGATAATAGTGGATATTAGAGATGAATCCGAACCGGTGACCAATATATCATCAACGTAGACAAGTAGAAAAATTGAGGTTAAACCACAACGAAGAATAAACAGGGAGCAGTCTGAGCGAGCTTGAATAAAGCTGAGGTGAAGAACAACGACGCGAAGAGCTTGGAACCATTCATGCGGGGCTTGTTTAAGTCTGTATAAAGACTTTCGAAGACGACAGACGTGATTTGGAAAATTTGAGTCAACAAAGCCAGGGGGTTGCATCATGTAGACGACTTCATTGAGAGATCCGTGAAGAAATGCGTTGCTAACATCGAGTTGGCAGATGTGCCAAGAGTTGGAAACCGCGAGAGAGAGGATGAGGCGGATTGTGACCGGTTTTACAACCGGGCTAAATGTTTCGATGTAGTCAATACCCGGTCGTTGGGTGAAAGCCTTTGGCGACGAGTCGGGCGTTATATTTCTCAATGGAGCCGCCGGGATGCCTTTTGCTGCGAAATATCCATTTGCAACCTATGATGTTGCGAGCTTCCGGTTTTGGTACCAATTCCCATGTACCATAATGAAGGAGTGCGTTAAATTCTTGAGACATGGCGAGACGCCAATGAGGATCCTTAATGGCTGTGGTGACACATGTGGGTTCAAGGGGAGAAAGAGACGGGTGCTTGGTTGCGACATGAACAGTTTTCTTCTTGAAGATATTGTTCTTTGTTCGGGTTTGCATTGGATGAGTGTTTGTGGATGGTAAGTTGAACGGGAGGCAGCTGGTGGAGATGGCGGATTGCTGTGGATAAGAGGCCGACAAGAGGGTGATTCTGGCCGAGAAGTTGGACCGAAACAGGAGGTGGCTGTGGTAATTGCAAAATTGGTGAGAGACAAGTAGATGACGGCTGAGGCGAGAGAGTCCGCAGATTGGAAAACGGAAATTGATCCTCACGAAATTGGACATGGCGAGAGACAAAATGCGATTCGAGCTCAAGTCCAGGCACTTATATGCACTTTGTGATGACGAATAGCCAATAAAAATGCACGAACGAGACGGATATGAGAGTTTTTCCGCAACATATGGTTTGATCCACGGATAGCATAGGCAACCAAAAACGCGGAGTCTCAAATAATTCGGTTGTTGATTGAATAATTTCATGAAAGGCGTGACATTGCATTGGGCGGATGAGGGCATGCGATTTATAAGAAAAACAGTCGTTTGAACGGCATAACTACAATATTCAGCGGGAAAACGTATTGGTGAAGCATGGCACGACTTGTCTCAAGAATGTGACGGTGTCGGCGTTCCGAAATCCGATTTTTTTGCGGGGTATGGGGTGTCGTTGGTAGCCAACTTATGCCATTTTATTAAAGAATTGACGAAGAGCCACAAATTCGCCGCCGTTATCACTGTAAAAGTTGATTATTCGTCGTTGAAAATGATTTTCCACAATAGGTTTAAATTTCTAAAAAATAGTGAACACCTGAGATTTCGAAGTCATAGGAAACACCTAGCAATTTTGACTGAATAAATCAACTAATAACAAGTAATAGCAAAATTCGTCAACAGAGGTAGTAATTGGACCCCAAACATCAGCAAAAACATATTGAAGCGGATGTAAAGCCACAAAAGATGAATCCATAAAAGGTAATTGAGTTGATTTGGTCGAAAAACACGAGTCACAAAAGTTTTCCTTCACAGAGGAATTATTAAAATGCGGTAAATGAGACTGAGAAATTAAGAAAGCACTAGTCTTGAATCCTGGATGTCCTGACCGCGAGTGCCATGTGGATTTCGTGGTTTTGACGCCTATAGATGCAAACCTCTTGTCCGACTGCAAATAATAAGTAGGAGTCCGAATACGATAAACCCCATCAGTGCAGACGCCCCTCGCCATTTGCGCCCCCGTAATGCGATCCTTCACAAGAAAATGATCAGCAAAACGGAAATTGGTGAGAGACAAGTAGATGACGGCTGAGGCGAGAGAGTCTACGGATTGGAAAACGGAAATTGATCCTCACAAAATTGGACATGGCGAGAGACAAAATGCTATTCGAGCTCAAGTCCAGGCACTTATATGCACTTTGTGATGACGAATATCCAATAAAAATGCACGGACGAGACGGATATGAGAGTTTTTCCGCAACATATGGTTTGATCGACGGATAGCATAGGCAACCAAAAACGCGGAGTTTCAAATAATTTGGTTGTTGATTGAATAATTTCATGAAAGGCGTGACATTGCATTGGGAGGATGAGGGCATCCGATTTATAAGAAAAAACAGTCGTTTGAACGGCATAACTCCAATATTCAAGTGGAAGACGGGATTGGTGAAGCATGGCACGACTTGTCTCAAGAATGTGATGGTGTCGAGGTTCCGAAATCCGATTTTTTTGCGGGGTATGGGGTGCCGTTGGTAGCCAACTTATACCATGTTTATTAAAGAATTGATGAAGAGCCACAAATTTGCCGACGTTATCACTGTAAAAGTTGATTATTCGTCGTTGAAAATGATTTTCCACAATAGGTTTAAATTGCTAAAAAATAGAGATTTCGAAGTCATAGGGAACACCCAGCAATTTTGACTGAATAAATCAACTAATAACAAGTAATAGCAAAATTCATCAACAGAGGTAGTAATTGGATCCCAAACATCAGCAAAAACATATTGAAGCGGATGTAAAGCCACAAAAGATGAATCCATAAAAGGTAATTGAGTTGATTTGCTCGAAAAACACGAGTCACAAAATTTTTCCTTCACAGAGGAATTATTAAAATGCGGTAAATGAGACTGAGAAATTAAGAAAGCACTAGTCTTGAATCCTGGATGTCCTAACCGCGAGTGCCATGTGGATTTCGTGGTTTTGACGCCTATAGATGCAAACCTCTTGTCCGACTGCAAATAATAAGCAGGGGTCCGAATACGATAAACCCTATCAGTGCAGACGCCCCTCGCCATTTGCGCCCCCGTAATGCGATCCTTCACAAGAAAATGATCAGCAAAAAATTCCATAGAGATATTGTTCGCCTTTGTGAATTGGTGAACGGATAATAAGTTTTGTTTTCTTGACGGAACACACAATACAAGCGAAAATTATATGGTGGGCAATGTATTAAACTCGTACCAGTATGTGTTATTTTGATGTCGTTGTCGTCGGCAAGTTGAACCTCGTCGGTTCCGTCATACGCCGTGTGAAAATTCAGATTGTTGAGGTCCAAAGTTAAATTGTGTGATGCTCCAAAATCAACAAGCCATGTGTTGGAGGAAGGATAGGCCCGGGGAGCGGTCGGTGTGCAAGCGACATGAGCAGTCGGTGCGTGAGAGGAAAGGAAGAGGTAGCACGTGGCTACCGTGTGGCCTGGCTTAGCACAAAGTTGACAAATAACAGGGTCATAATTCGACTAATAGGAATTATAGTGCAAAAAATTACCCCTGCCGCGACCACGATGATTACGACCACCTCGTCCACGTTGATTTCCACGGCCACGATTGAGCTGCTGCTAATTGTTGTCATGGCGGTGAGAGTTTGAGTTGGTTTGAACATTGTTGTTGGGAGTAGCAACAAGTGTTGTGGCATCGGATTCATAGCGACGAAGGAAAGCTTGGTGGGTGACAAGCGCCATTGTTGCATTGAGGAAAGAGGTTTGAATTCTTGGGCGAAAGCCTCGTGGAGTAGGACGAAGTCCGAACCACGTTAAAAATCTGCTGTCTTAATTTTAGTGTCTTACATACCTGTCTAGACTAGGTATCACGACTAACTGTTTTAAGTAAATATTAAAGACTTAAAGATCTATCAATTGGCATCAAGAGCCTGTCACCTACTTACATTGGTGAGATTCTGGTTTTATTTAGATCTTGCAGATTAGATGGCACAGAACGTTGAAGGATCATCAGCATCAAAGCCACCACTTTTGAATGGGTTCAACTACTCATACTGGAAATTTTGCATGAAAGCTTTCATCAAACGGGAAAATCAGAAGGCGCGGACTCCACCAAAAGATGAAGATGGAAAGCCAAAACTCGAGCTTGACTGGTCTGATGCAGAAGATCTTGAAGCGAGTTACAACTCCATTGCAATCAATGAAATATTGAATGGAGTCGGCCTCAATCAGTTCAAACTGATCTCAAAGTGTGAGTCAGCTAAGGATGCATGGAATGCTCTTCGCGTATGAAGGATCCATCCGTGAAAAGATCCAAAAGACAAATCCTTGGCAGGAACTCAAGATGGAGGAACAGGAAACCATCGCTCGATACAATGCCAAACTCAGAGACATTGCTAATGAGGCCTTTCTCCTTGGAGATGAGTACAGTGAGTCCAAACTCGTTCAGAAAACTCTTCGCACATTGCCTTCGAGATTTGATATGAAAATTGAGGCGATTGAAGAAGCAAGAAATGTGGAAGATCTGTCACTGGAAAAATTGATGGGAGTTCTTTCAACCTTTTAATTGAAAAAGAATTTGAATGGAGTCACTCAAAAGGGTGTTGCCCTTAAAGCTGAAATAAAAAAAAAATCTCAAAGTGAAGAAAAAAGAGGACTTTGACAAGTCTGTTGTGTTTCTCACCAAAGGACTCCGGAAATTCTCCAAATGGAAGAATAAAGTACGAACACTTTTCCTTCAAACTCCGATGAAACATTAAAACCTTCCGCTGCTAATGATAATAGTTTTAAAAGAAAGGGAAGAGGTGTTCAGTGCAGGTTGGTCACATTCAAGCTGATTGTGCAAATCTTCTCCCGAAGAACAAAAACAAAGCAATGATATCCACCTGCAGCAGCGATGAGGAGTCAAATGAAAGTGAGGATGAGCCAGAAGAAAGAGCAAACATAGCACTCTCCTCCGTCATTAGTCCTGACTCTCCACCTGTCTCGACTAACAAGGATGACTCTGAAGTTGTTTCTAAAAGCAAAGCGTTGATATTCACTTGGAGTGATGAGGAGGCAGATGAATGCGAGGATGAAACCAAAGAGAGAGCAAACATTGCATTTTCCTCCATCATCACTCATGACTCTCCACCTGTCTTGATTGATCAAGAAGACACTGTTGTTGAGTCCGAAACAGAGGACGAGAATTTCTTTGATACATTAAGTCTTGACAATCACTCTGAGGTTGATGCTCTTCGTGAAATGGTTATTGAACTTCTGCATGCAAATTTCGATCTCAGAAGAGAAGTCAAAACTCTCAAAATCAATGTTCAAGGTGCAAAAGAGTCCATCATTCTGTTCGAAGAAATGCAAAAGGATTTTCATGAAGTGCTTTCTCCAGTCCATAAGGTTCTCCAGAAGTCTATATTAGAAGAGTTGGACCAGGAGTCGGATCATCAAAGACCTCAATCCATTCGTGCTGGTCTCCGTTTCTCTTCATGAAATTCTCAAGACAAGGAAAATTCGTGTCAGTCAAACATGAAATGTGAGAAATTTAGAAAGACACATGGTCCTAACCACTCACAATCTCATGTTTTTAATCGCAGGTCCATACCAGTTTGTTACAACTGTGGTGTTGAAGGACATATTCGTTCCAACTGTCCCAAACTCAAACAGATCCCATCTAAGGATAGAACACCAAAACCTGTTCATCATCGAGTCACATCAACTCGGAGGACTCAAAGAAAAACAGTGATAAACGACTCTGATGAAGATGCGGAGCCAACAAATCACATAAGGGTGCAACGTTCTAATCATCATAAAGTTTATTTTGCATTTTCTTCTATTGAAAACGCCTCACCTGATTGTTGGTATCTTGACAGTGCATGCTCACATCACATGACAGGGAACAAAGACCTTTTGACTAACTATGGTACTGGTCCAAGTGGAACAGTTCAGTTTGGAAATGGTAAAAAGGGTTAAGTTGTAGCAAGAGGAACACTCAACATCAACAGGTTTCCAAAGCTTAGCAATGTGTTCCATGTTGTTGGACGTAAGCAAAACTTGAAAAGCATCAGTCAGTTGTGCAACAAAAAGATGTTCGTCACATTCTCTCAGGGAGAATGTCATGTGATTGATGATCAGATGTTGTGTGTACTTACAGGAAAGCGGACTGCTGAAAACTGCTATACTCAAATACAGTCACGACTTCCCACAGAACAGTTCACGAATTTTGTCTCAAATAATTTTGTCTATCCCATATTCAGTGAACTAATTTATATTAGTGGTTTGCAGGCTAATCAAGGAACCAACAGATTGCTCATCGATCAAATCAGTTTCGCTCTAAATCTTGTCAAGGAACCTAGCCTTGAAACTGCAGAACTGTTGAGAACTTCTATGGGAATTCTTGAGTGTTTAGACACTGAGACAGAAGGCAACCCCATCGACCTCAGTCTCTTCAAATGCATGATAGTGAGTTTTCACTACCTAGCTCATAGTAATCTTGCCATACTGTTTAATGTTGGTTGGGTGGATCGTATGCTTAAGGACTATAATATTATGCAACGTGATGTGTTTGTCTTTAGTAATCACATCAGTGCTATTATCATTGCTCATAATCATGTTAAGCACTTAAGCACACAACACACTGATATAAGGCACCACTTTATACGTGAATTGGTTAAAATGAACGTGCAGTCATTAAGCATGTCGTGACTAAAAGAAAAATTACTGATATTTATGTTAAGGCACTTGACTCTCAAAGCTTTGAGACGCTCAGAAAGAGTCTCAGCATTTGTTTTCACTAAATGCTTGTCGTGTGCCCGATTTAACTGAGATGTTTTGTTGTTGAACTAACTGTCATGACTTACTTGCAGACCTGTCCTGAGAGCTGGTTCCGGAACGTACTTAGAATTGCATTGATACACAATGCACATCTTTTCTCAGTCAAATAAGTGAAATTGAAGGATTTTGCAATGGGCAACTTTTGTTTTTTATTTGTTTTATTATCTCTTTGACATGGACTATGTCCACTTTTGCTACCTCTTCACATCAAAAACAGAAGGATTGAGCATGAAAAACAAAAGAATTAGTGTGCAAAAGAGTTGTGAAAAGAAAAGAACAAAGAGAATGTGAGCCAAAACAAAAAGAGTGTCAAAAGAAAAATATATGGAGGAAATTAAGAGCTGCCTAAACTCAATGAATATGTGTGAAAGCATTCAATTCATATCTCACGGTCATCACTTCATTGAAAAGAGCTACCATATTCTACATAAAAGTTATGAGCGAAAGCTACCTCCATGCAAAAGGCTCAAGTGTGTGTTCATGGTGCAATTTTTATGTTTGAAAAGAGATATCTTGAGAACAATTTTGCCCCTTTCAAAGTCTCTTCCTTTTCATCTGTTTATCTTATGAGAATTCACACACACACACATGTTTTGTATTCATCTGGTTCATGAGTATCCTTCGGTTCTGGCTATTTTATGCTCATTCTTACGGTCTTTCATGACAGGGTGTCTCGACATCCACTCAAACCAGTTGTATCGATACTCGGTGAGTTATGTGTATTTGCTAGTTACTTTCTGTTTGTTTCTTTTATTTTGTTTTAATTAAGCAGGTGCATTTGTTTTTTAATTTTATTGTCTTTTAGCGCGAGATGTTTAATTTTGACAAGTTTTTCCGCCTATATCTTTTTGCCGCATTTTTGTGTTTGAGTTGCGTGATTCTGTTGGGATCTTTCCTTGATTATGTCTTGGGAAGAGTCTTAGCAGTTATGGGATCTTGTGGATAGAGTTATGGAAGTAAAAGATTTGATTTGATGTTATCCTATAAATCTCATATCTCACGCCATCCTCAGTCACTCTCTCTCTTGTGATTTATTGTGTTTATCTTCTTTCTCACCATCTCTCCTCAAGAAATTATTTAACATGGTGAAAAGTAAGTCCACAGGTGGTCCATCCGAGTCGTCTCCTTTGGTCGACTATTATAGTGAATCCTCCACTGACAACAAGCTGTCTACTGTCTTACAACTGGAGTCGCTATTAGTCCAATTTCCACTGGATTATGTTCTACCATCGTCCAGCGATGCTACACCTCCTCCGCAAGACACCACTCCACCACCACCGGCTGCAGATTCCACGGCGCGTGCCACACCATCACAGGCACAAGAATCATCACCTCCTCTTGATTTTTCTCCTCTATCGTGTGACTCTGCTCATGCACCGATGGCAGACACACTGCCATCCACGTTGGTCCTGTCTCCTTCACGGACCTCACCTGCACCCGCCCCTGAATCCTCTCGCCGCCCATCCGCCACGGCCAAAGGAAAGCAGAAGGCTCAACCTCCAAAGCGCACACCATCTGCATGACAAAAATCCAAACCTATTGCAGAGGGTGTCGCGAGCCGAGTCGGGAGACGTACCCAGACTGCCACTCATAAACGTCCTCAACATGTTGCTACTGCTGCCTCAGACTATGTTCCCATTGAGCTATCTGATACAAACTCAAGTCCAACTAGGAAACAGCAGAAACGACCAGCTAAGTCCTCGTCTGATGAGGTTGACCAGTTTAGAGTCTGATACTGATGCAGGAAGTCAGGTCCAGTCTGAAGAAGTTGATGGAGGCTATGCCATTCCTCCTCGAGTTCCACCGTCGGACGAGCCATTCCTGGTGAACGCTATGTCCCAGCTATTCTACACGGCTTGAGCCAAACTCAGCTACCCTTTGCTTGCTCGCCGTATTCTTGTTAATGAAGTTACACTTCATGAAGATTCTTTTGCGGGTACGGGGTTACTGGAGTTTTTGGAGGGGAGAGGTTTTCTTGAATCCACTCGAAGTGTCCAGCCGTATGTCATCCGGATTGTGCATGACTTCTATGCCAATCTGAACACTCAATTTGGCGTTCTAGGCTCAGCAATGAACATTTAGTGTTCGTGACGAACCACATCTTCGAGATCAGTCCCTAAATACTGAACATGCAATTGGGTTCTCCTGATGTGCCAATCGGTTGCGACTCTGAGCTGGAACCAGAAGCAGACATGAACGCAGTCACGGCTACCATCACTGGCCAAAACATGAAGTGGCCTCCTAATGGTAATATCCGCCGATGTGCTCTTCTCCCTTGATATGGTTTACTTTTTGAAATCATGGTAAAAAATTTGTTTCCAATGTCTCATACTTCTACCTTGAATCCATTAACTGCTTCTGTCTTGTTCTGCATTGGTTCGAATGCCCCCATTAACTTGGGAAAACTGATCCTTGAGCGCATCCAACTCGAGGCATTCGACCAAACAATAAAGATGACCCTGGGCTATCCATTCCTGATTTTTTGCACGCTCACAACCCAAGTGGATGTAAGGGTCAAGAAGGATAAGATGACGCGCCGGCTCAATCCTTATCATGCTCCTCACCACCTAGTTCAAGCTATTCTAGGATCTCTTGTCCGGCCCACTGTCCCAACTGCTGGTGAAGATGAAGCTGGTCCATCTGTTCCCCAGGGAAGTCTCGACACCCTTCAGTCGCAGCTTGCCCGTGTAATTCAACTGCTAGAGTCCATGAACGAGTCACTTACCCAGTTAGCTGACAAGTCTTGACTGGTTCTGGCAAAATGGGGGAGTAGCAAAAAATTGGAGAATGGGGGAGTTTTGAAGAATGGGGGAGACCATTCGAGCTGCTGCTGCATTATCTTATGTTTTTATTTTATTTTGTTTAATTCTGCCTATGAACTCTGTACTTAGTTTTTTTATTTCTAGTTGCTTTGCGGATTGTTGCACTGCTGTTGTAACAAGTTTTTATTGTTGTCTTAACTGGTTAGTTTGTTTTAATTGCCTATGTGTTATCTAACTTGTTATTTCGCAGCATGTATACATTTTCCTTGGTTTAAAAGAGTTTTGTCAAAACAAGTCAATTGGAGGAGATTGTTAGGACTGCAAGTCCGACACGATTGAGATTGTTAGGACTGCAAGTCCGACACGATTGAGATTGTTAGGACTGCAAGGCCAACATGATTTATTTCCTTGTTTCGCGAAAATACTTTAAAGGAAAATTCTGGTTTCATATATTTACTAAAATATTCACTTGTGTTTTTATGGAAAACACCTTCTAAAGGTAAGTTAATGTTTGAGTAAGTTTAGAAAGATTTAACTTGATTTTAGAATCTTATCTTATGGAAAGTTAATCTTTATCAAACTCTTGTTTATATCCTTAAGAGATTGTTTCCTTGTCGTGTTCTTTTTCGGTCTTTGGTGTGTAGAATATGAAGATCGTGAAGACCTTATCAAAAGGAAAAGAAACCTTTTTAAAGGAAAGAATTCGGATATTTTGGAAAGATCGAGTCCCGACTGGATTGGGAGACTGGCCGCGAATCTCGGGATCTTTCAAGGAGAACTATCCTATAAATAGTAGAATTCCTAGGATTCAATGTAGAACACTCCTGTATAACGATATTCATCTTTAGGTGTCCATTATTTTGTATTCCTTAGTATTCATACTTGAATTTATTCAAGAACGTGACAAATCAAACAAGAGTTGAAGGGAGTTCAACGGGAAAGGATTGCACCAGTTAGAGGGATTCTATACGTACGTGCTTTGCGCTTGGAAGCTTGATCATAAGAAGATCTATCGTGAGTTGATCTTACGGGTTCAAACGGAGTACACGATAAAAGGTTCCTATTGGTGTTCGACATTAGAGGGAGTCTAAGTGTTAGAGTAAAACCAGTAGGTGTAATAGCTTTTGATTGAGGAAAGAGGTTTGAATTCTTGGGTGAAAGCCTCGTGGAGTAGGACAAAGTCTGAACCACGTTAAAAATTTGTTGTCTTATTTTTACTGTCTTACATACCTGTCTAGACTAGGTATCACGACTAACTGTTTTGAGTAAAAATTAAAGACTTAAAGATCTATCATTAACAAACTAGTACAAGATTACATGGAAAAAGACAATTATTTGAAGAAAACTACATAATCACTTAATTCCATAACAAAACTATGGAAATCTAAGTCCGACACAGGAAACCGTAAGCAATTTGGACCTATACACATAACTATTGATAGAATTGTGAAGAAGTGCAGAAGCTCCCCATCTAGGACAAGTTTAGGCACGACTTGATTCAAAATTGTTGCCCTCGCTGCCATCCACTAAAGCCTTGAGGAAACAACATGCCATGTGTGAGTGAAGTAGTGCTAGATGAACATTGGCACGAGTCATGCTGATACAACAAACGTAATTTGAGACACTATGTAAAAGGTGCGACTCACGCTCACCTAGTGCAGCTAACATCGTCTTTTGAAAGAAATGTGGGATGAAATAAATAAAAGGGTACGCATGTATTTTTAAAGGGAAAAGAATCCAAGACTCAAAATAGAGAAAATATATGACGCGTTATAAAGGGATAGAGAGCAAAAAAGAGAAGCTAGAAAGATACAAGAGAACTACGACAACCCACGAAATTGAAGGTCACAAAGGATTCAAGCCGGATCACAAAGAAACATTGCCGCATTGGTCATATTTTGTTGTATTTGATTTTCTATCTTGTCTTTAACTTTTCGATATATATGGCCAATATATATTCATTTGATATTTGTTTGTAAATTCGAGACAGGATATATATTAGCAAAGTAAATTTGGAATGATAACCATACTCTACATGCTAGAAGAGGTCTCGCATGCATGATTATGTAATTAACAAAAAGGTTGTTCATATATCTCGATGTGCCTCACTCTCTTAAATTCATTTTGAACGTTCAATATGCACGGTATTCGGGTTATGTGACTTAGGTAAATCTCAAGGTCAACTAAGAGATAGGTTACGATCGGGTAAGGAACAACTGTATTGAATTTGAAAGTCAAGATATCCATTGGTAGAGAACATAGGCGTATTCTATTGAAATCAAAGCTTTAGGTCATTATTGATATTCATTAATTAGTTATCAATGGCATTATTATAAATAGCCAAATAGTTAGTTCAGTATGCAACGTTAGTTAGTGTGAACATTTTAAGATAGTTAATCTGGGATCAATAATTTGGACATTTTAAGAAGTCATAAATTACTTGATTTGTATACTTGCGATCGCTGGACTCATATGGACTTATTTCTTTGAGGAAATCTTTTCCCTCAAAACATGAAGCATGAAAAAAAATGAGAGAAACGTGGGAGAGAGAAATTGAACAGGAGGAAGAAAAACTTAGTTGTTGGAAAAGATCCGCTTACATTTCAGTATTTCAAGGAAGCAATGTGCTCTTAAGACTCCGTACTTTGGAATGAAACGTAAACAGTGAGGTAGATTCTATCTTGTAAAGTCATACTTGCGGAGAACGTGATATACTCTATCTTATAAATCATACTTCGGAACCTATTGATAATCTTTTGGGCAGCAAACCATTAGGTCACAAATAGAGGCAGTCACTGATGCCAAAGCAGGAGAGTAAATTTGGGTACATTTGTGAATGAATTGCAACCAAAAATCTCCGAATTGGGGCCATGTGGAGTGGTCATGTGCGAGAACCCAAACAAACTAAGTAATTTTCGGTGCTAGAGAACTAAAATTGGATTTTTTGTCAAGTTACGAGACTAATTTTATGTGGTGCCAAGTTAGAAAGACCAATTGCGGATCGGGGGGAAGTAGAGGATAAAATTTGAAAATTTTCAATAGGACACTCATTAGTTCATCCAAAATCATCTCATGTGCAATCTTTCTTTGCACATAACACATACACATTCTCAAAGACATCTGCAGTCTTTCAACTACTTCTAGTGATGGAAGTAATAACTTAGGAACTCACTGTTCAAGAAGGCATGAAGCAGATGTCAGAGAAAGTCGAGTATAAGAGCAAGAGGTCAAACATTTGCAATTATTCATATTTCAATAGAAGAATTTGCATCATGTGTGTTCAGTTTTTCCTGTCACTTTTTTTATTTCAGTTTATATTGCTACGTTGTAGCATGCTGGTATGTTTATACTATTTAATATCATATGTGTTCGTGATCATGTTTATGAGCTCTTAGATATAATATCTTTTTTGACTTGAATGGTCCAACTACGTTTAAGAGAAATGATGAGAATGATAATAGAAGAGAAAAGTGAAGGGTGAAACTAAGTTTGCTCATATTATGTTTGGAAGTAAGTTAAGTTCGTGCATTCCGTTCGCAAAATAAGTGGCTAGATACAAATGTACTACTAGGCTAACTCAATTGAAGCGGAAGATACCGTTTGAGTTTATGTTTTGTGCAAGTGGGATACTATGTAATTTTATAATATATATATATATATATATATATATATATATATATATATATATATATATGTATAATTTTTATAACTACAAATATTATATAGGTTGGGCCAATGGTTGAACCATTAAAACAAGTAACCAGTTGAGTCACCGGTCTAGTTATGAATACACTGGGCATAACTTTACTATAGGTCCCACGTGATTATATTTCTATAAGAGTATTAAAATTGAAAGTAATTCCTTTCTTTGAATATGTCACCAAATTTGGTCAGAAACTCAACTTTGGAAATTGGTAATTGTCATTTTGCCCCACGGAAAAATAGTGTACTGTTTTTTTGTTAATTTACACTCTCAAAGTGTAATTTTGGCACATTACAGCCCCCCAAAAATTATATAGTAACTTTTCTTATTTTATTTCATTACCAAACAACGTATGTTCAGGAAAAAGAAAAAAATAAAAAATAAAAATCCTATATATATATATATATATATATATATATATATATATATATATATATATATATATATATATATATATATATATATATATATATAGCTCGTCATTGGCAGCAAAAGCTAAAAGGCCAATATTGTGATATACAGAAGCTGAATATCTCCATTTTTCCACCATCAAACAACAAAAAAAATAGAAAAACAAAAAAGCCAACTGAAATGGCAATCGTAAATTTAAATTTCTCAGAAATTGTTGTTGCGCAAATTTGTCTTGTTGTGCAGAATTTATTGCAAGCAGATTGCAACAATTCGACCGAGCTGGCGAAACAAATACAATACAATGCTGCTACTCATGATGAAAATCTCATTTCCAGTATACTCATACGAATTAAACCCTAATTAATTTGTAGTCATTGCTGACATAACTTTATGCCTACGAGGCCAATAGTTACAAAAGCTGGTAAGAAATTTTCTGTAGCCATTGATCAATGCTCACGGAAAATATAGCAATGGTGAGTAACTTTTTTGACACCATTACTTTGTATTCTTGTAGTGAGATATATACTGTGTTTTGTTAATTTACACTCTCAAAGTATAATTTTGGCACATTACTGCCCCCAAAAATTATATAGTAACTTTTCTTATTTTATTTCATTACCAAACAACGTATGTTCAGGAAAAAGAAAAAAAATAAAAAAATCCTATATATATATATAGCTCGTCATTGGCGGCAAAAGCTAAAAGGCCAATTTGTGACATATAGAAGCTGAATATCTCCATTTGTCCTCCACTCACCACCTTTTTTTCCACCATCAATCAAAAAACAAAAAGAAGAAAAAACTGAAATGGCAATCGACTCAAATTGTAAGTTTGAATTTCTCAGAAATTGTAATCCGACTCAAATTTGTCTTGTTGTGCAGAATTTATTGCAAGCAGATTGCAACAATCCGGCCGAGCTGGCGAAACAAATTCAATACAATGCTGCTACTGATGAAAATCTAATTTCCAGTCTACCCTTACGAATTAAACCCTAACCCTCAGCCTCACTCTCAATGGCACCCCGACGCATTGTCGTTTCACGTACCACCGACGGCTGCCCGGAAGGCTGGGAGCTAATCAAGGTAGCCAAAAAGAATGGAGACATCGAGGAGGTTCAGTTTTGTTCTCGTCCCCTTTCATCGAAATTTTTTAAGTTGATTTAACCCATGCATGCTCTGACTCAGATGTCTATCTAGTTTAATTTCGAATTAATTAGAGAATGGTTGATCTGTTTTTCTTTCTGTTTTTTCTCTATGACGATTTTGCCTTCAGTACTGTTGTTTAGCGTATTGATCTATCTGTGCGTTATGCCTCCCTGTGGTGGTATAACAGTGATGACCTAATCAATCAAATTAATTACGTGGCAAAGTAATTAAAAACACGATCCTATATCCCCTCGCCATTTCTATTTTCAAGATAATCGTGGCCTGGTCGTATTTCAGGTACGTGTTTAAATGGCATGTAAAACTTTAGGGCACACCATGCATTTGCGTGGCCCTTCGTATAATAGTTCGTGTAATCAATAGCATGAAAAAGATATTTCAGTGTCGGGCATCAATTTTAATATTTCATGCCGTAGAAACACTTATTTACCTCCAATTCAATTATGAACACTTTATCAATCCCCATCAAATTGATTTTCAGTGTGCAATGAAAGATTTGTAGTGGAATGTTGTGTAATAACAGGTCCTACATTTGCTTCTCTTGTAACTAAACAAGAATACTTTTCTTTTAGATAATTCGATTGGTCTTAGAAGATTCTCATCATTGATCATAAATCTTGACGTGTCGGGAGTAAAGTACATTGGTATAAGTTTTCGAAACCAAAATGTTTTTTTGATTTATCAGGTTTCTCAAAAAAGAACAAACTGAATGTGGTTCTGTTTCCTTTATATTCAAACTAAGTGATTGAAATTTGACAAGCATTGAAGTACCTTGAAGTTGATAGAGAGATACTACTACAAGCGCAATCTTAAAATCTAGATCTTTGTCGTTGTTTTCTGTTGGAAAGGAATGTGCTTACATTTACACTTTAAGAGTTGGGTTACATATCATAAAACAAGACTATGCTTAATTTTCCTTCCTTAATTATTAGAGTTTGTTACTACCTATTTTGGCTTTGGCCTCAAGAACATTTATTAATCTTTCTGCTGGATCCGTTCGGAACCAATGCTGTTTTCTAACATGTACTTGTAACTTATGCTTTAAAGAGGGTCTTGTAACTTTGACTTTAGTTTCTTCTCTGATAAGTACACATGAAAAATAGGTTGCATTTAAGAACATAGCATAGAACCAATTTAAGCAACACCTATTTTCTCCAAAACAGAGTAAAGTTTGCCATCTAGAAGAAAGTTTACTCAGTCAGCTATATTAAGGTGATTGTAGTCTAGGAAAACCAGCACCCTAACCTCAAAGTTTCTTTTGCTGAGTTCTACGTAAGGTCCTGTTTTGCAGACTATTTTGGGATTATCATGATCTCATGTAATTCTCTAGGCACTGGTCTTTTCACCAGTTATATAAGGATCATAAGTCCCGTTAAATACCTTCCTCGTGTCAAAAACTGTTGAACACATCCAAAAACTTTGGTAAACTTCATCCTAATGAAATCCACTGATTTTACTAGTCTAAGGAAGAGGTGGCAGAAACCTAAACATTGTTAGCCTTCTTAAAATCCTTTAACCGGCTCCTTAGGAACGAACTGAAACAAATCTTCTTTTACTGTCACGTAAGAGAAAAATACCTTGTCATGATTGATTGGAATGTCGTCTGTGCATTAATGAGTCAGTAAGATAGTTGTCCTTTGTTCTCATCCAGATTTGGAATTTACCTGATCTGAACTATGAGAAGACTTTGGTTCAAACATTTCATCCGAAAGTTACGACTATAACAGGTATGGTACAATCGTGCTTGATGGGAAGAGAATTTAGATGCCTGTAATTGAGCCAAAGCTTCGAAATAAAATCCTTTCTCCTATCTAGGATCATTGATCATGCAAATGGGCCCATATTATGCAAACACGCTTCTTATTGTTTTGACAAATTTGTTAGGTTTTCTTTTTTGATCAATCAAATAAAATTGGATAAAAGAAGCACAAGGGGTGCTTCAACCCTTAACAGTGGACAAATTTGTTAGGTTAGGTTTGTTTCCGTTACTGTCTTCCACTGTGATAGCGAAGATTTGTCCTGTGATTGAGTTCAGATACCTTTGACTGCTATGTTAGAACAAGACCGTATCCCCACGTGCATGCACACAGCATGCGAGCTTATTTTTACTGAGTATGGAGCTGAAGGAGATGCACTGAGCACCATTCACATGTGTGTATACATAGTTATTTATATTCTTCTGTATTTGTGCATGTATGCATCTGTGTAACATCAACTAACACCGAGAAGTAAGATAAATCCTCTTGGTTTGGTCCTTGACTAGTATCTGTATATTGATGATACTCTTTTAGTTTTTCTCCTTTTTTTTTTCTCGACATGTGCTTTCGTTGTTGTTTACCTTAACATATCATTGAAATGACAAATATCCATGAAGGATTATAATGCTCAGCACAAAAATAGAAACGTAAGAGGGAAGAAACCAAATCCATTGGGCGGGTGATGATCTGGTTTTTATCTTTTCTTTTCCATAAAAGAGATTGAACGCACAATCTCAAAATGTTGTAAAATAAATAAGGTTGAATTATGTATAGGAATTGTTATATTATTATGTTTCTGTTTTCTTGAATGTTATATAGCCATCTTGAAGCCCCTTTTGTTTTATTGCAGTACTATGAAAATAAGGATGGTCGTGGCCAAAGGTTCAACAAGAAAGAAGCCTTGGAAAGTTATATTAAGTATGCCGTAAAGGCCGGGTGCTACCAATATTCTCCACCAGTAAGATCTCTTTAGAGTTAATTTCCCTCTTTTACTTTAACTGAATGAAATATAGCTTTTTCGGGGTGCATGGTCTTCTATTAATTCTTTTGAGGTTTGTAGTAAAATATTAGTTTAAGCTACTGCGTCTTTTTAAGCATTGAGTTTATTCACCGTGGTTCTTATCACCGATAATAATGAGCTAGATCTCAGGACTTCCATATGTTCGAATCAATTAAACATTATCGACAGTTTTGAATATGATCACTTTCCTGCCTTCCTTTATAAGTATGTTTTAGTACTTTGTGCCCCTGGCAATCTATATTTGTAGAATATTAGTTGATCACCACGGTCTATTTTTGTCTTCTTACTATTTCAAATTCATGAAGAATTCTAAGTAAACATACTTGCAAAAGCCATCCTAAGCAGTAAGCAATTTTCTCCCATCTACTTGTCAATGGGTGCCACGCCTAATATTCTTTTGAATATCTTCATTTCTTATCTTGTCTCTTCTTGTGTTACTACACACTAACGGAACATGTGCATTTCAGTTACACTCATCTTATGTGCATGATGCTGCTTTATAGCAATGCATTCCAACAAAACTTCCCTTTTAGCTTTACAGGAGTCATGGTTGCACAAAATCCATGTAGCGCTCTTGCATTTCATTCTATCTGCCTGAGTGAGATGATAGATGTCAGTATCTAGTTCTTACTCCTTCTACAGTATAGAGCCTAGCTAAGTACCGAAACATAGATATCTCATGTATATTGAGTGCTACAAAACTATCATCAAGAATCCTTTGTTAACATAATTTGCATTCAAGATACTCTATCTTGGTTTGAATTTTCGAATACCTCGAGACTCCCGAGAGTTTGTCTTCATAGCACTAATTTGGCGTCGATGCTTGTTCTCGTCTTAGCAATTAAGACAATATCATCAGGAAACAACACAACATATTAACTAATGCACTTGATCTTTTAAAGTAAAAATGCTTTGAGAGAATAAGAATAATGGAGCGGCTCTTTTAGCACTAGGGGTTATTTGCCTTTTAGAGTAAAAAACAAGAATAAATGGGTAATTCATTTCATAGCTTTATGGTAATAGCTTGTAAAGTAATTAATCGGAACAAAGTGGGTAATACCGTGAAAACTCTTTATTGGTTTTTAATCCACAACACAAAATTCCTCTAAATTTAATTATGGTATAAAATATTATTATGTTTTATATTTTCCACCGATTCCAGTCATTGCTGTTGTTTTGTGTGAAAAAAGTCGTTTATGTTTCAGCATTCCTAATTAAAACAAAAGGTAAACAGTTAATAATCCTGAAAACATGAAAACATTGACGTCTTCCCTTTCACCCCCCATTCACCCTCACCTTTCTCCTCGTCCCTTTACCATCGTAATCCACCATCTTGCCCTACCCCCTCCCTTTCCGACCTATAGAGGGTGGTCGCACAACCATCTCTTTTCATGCGTAGCGGCACTGCACACAGTCTCATGTTTTTGTTCATAATTGGATATGCCCTGTATAGCGCATCGTGGATGCCAGGCTGCATCCTCTTTCTGATTCTTGATGTCAATATTGGAGGTCATTGTTGTAGGTGGGGTGATAGGTGTAGGTGGTGCGCAAGTTCGGTTTTTATTTTTTTTTTTGTAGTAAGGGGTGCTTTTATATTCCATTTGATGCAATGACAAAAATCTTATGCGCAGTCTTATCCATAAACCACATCGCCGAGTAAGATGAAAATGATAGATTTATGCAGGGAATCAATACCCAAAATGGTTTAAAATGGAGAAAGTACAATTCTTATGCGCATTTTCCAAAGAATTAAATAGAAAATCTTTATTTTCCTAACAAAGTTTACCAGTTTACTGGACAATTAAGTCTTAATATGTCAGACAAAATTATAGCTTCGCATCTTCATGTCAATTTGTACCCGACATAAATCAAGAAAGAATTTTCAGGTGGGCGGGAGCCCAGTTTACAGAACTCATTGCGGGTTTTACATGCTGGTTTTCGGGGAAGGAAGTAATTTGCAGGTTTTTTGCGATGGCCCTAGCAAACAAACTGTACCGGAAAATAATACTTTTTACTGAAAGATAATATACGGAGAAACTATTATGTTTCAGAAAATATATTTCAATTTGTGTCCTTACTTGCAAGGGTATTTGCAGGATTTTCAAGGATCAACTGCTGGAATGTCCAACATCCTGATAAATTCTGGCAGTGAAAAAGCCTCCGATAGCAGCAATGTACGTTTCCTGAGAGTTCTATATGCGTGTTTCCATATGCATTATGCTCATTCTAAGTATATATTCTCTACAATGCACATATTAAGCACATGATTTATGTACTTTTAGTTGTGATAAATAAAGTTGTTGTCAATTTATTGTTTTTTCATTTGCTACATTCCTGTTCTGGAGTATTATTACATATAATTATTTGTAGTGCAAAGTCATCGTGTTTGAATACTTTCATCTTAATCAGGTTCTCTCAGAAGCAACAAATGAATGTGAAAGTGAGGACAAAGAGTTGCAGTGTGCAACAGCCTTGATGACTCTTTCTGATCAAAGTAAGTCTCTATACTTATATAACCGCCTCAGCATTTTGGAAATATTCTGCTGATTGTAGTTGTTGATTGTTCCAGCAAATCAAAGCGAAAGTGTGGACGAAGAGTTACAGTGTGCAACTACATTGATGAATATTTCTAATCGAAGTAAGTTGCAATACATTATAAAACCACCTCAACATTTTGGAAATATTTTGTTGGTTGTATTTGTTGATTGTGCCAGTGGGTAAAAAACTTCAAACTCCCCAATCTATGGGGTTATGCCCCCTAAACCACAAAAAAAATAAAGAACCCCCTCTTGGACACGTGTTTGCATTTTCATCCGCTGGATTTGGTCTAGGTGTTGTTTTCTCTTTTTTAATAGTTTAGGTGACACATTTTGAAACACTCCATAGGTTTGGGGTTTTGAATCTTCCTACCCATTGTTCATTCAGATATATATTCTTATAGATGAGACCTTGATGTCTCATCTTTTTTTGTTTCCAATTTTAACCTTAAAAATATCACTATTAAAGACTACTTTTTAGGGAAATTTTCATGTTTGGTCCTCTAATATGTGATAAATCCAACTTTAGTCTTCTGATGTTTAAATCCATAATTAGAGTCCCATAATCTGACCCAGAATCCCATTTTTAGTCTGATTTTAACGAAAATTACAAGTTAATTTGCCAAAAATCGCATGTGACTCGCACCTGGTCACTTGAAACCCCATTGAAAATTTCTCTTATGTTATAAAATATTTTATGTTTAATATTCTCTACCAAGTCTCTCAATATTCCTCTAGTTTATTTATGGTGTAACATATTATAATGTGAAAAAAAACTCATTCATGTTTCCGCATTCCAAATTAATACAAAAGGCAAATAAAGTGAAACTAATTATTTATGTGCTACTGTAGGCTAAGGGTTTAGGTAAGGTTGTTAGCCGTCCTGAACATGCGCATTTTAAGGCTCCTCGTATCGCTGAATATAGTGGAGAGTACAATCAAGTGAAGCTAGAACCAGCGACAAAAGCAGCTATTGGATCCATAAACATGTTGTTTGATGGATTTAAATTTATTTCATGTTCTGTGCATTGCTACATTTTCAGAACTATGATGTTTGTAGTTTTTTCTTCGTTCATGGGTTCACTGAAATATGGAGTTTATGATTTTTGTGGTACTTTGTCAGTGATCAATTATGTGTTGTCTATGATGTTTTGTCATTGTTGTTATTGGCAATGCCACGAGGTTATGATGGATGATTATAGTATGTATATGGTTAATGTTTTAGGGTATATTGTTATAAGAGGCTTCATAGATCATTGCTCTAGTATTGCTTTAAGGAGTTGCTTTGTTGAAACAGGATTCATCGATGATTTATAATTCTAAAACTAAACAAACTTAATTTCTAGCTAATTCAAGAATTTGAGACATTTTTTAATACAACTAACATCATAAAGCACCTAATCTAACCAAATAAACATTTGAAGTAGTTTAAAAGTACAATTTATAAGTAAATAGCAAAAGCGAAATAACATATATGAAATCAAGAACTAAAGATATGTTATATTTCAACTAGACATCACACAACTAAAATAACCAATTTAATATAAAATAGCGACAAGCCCCCAACTATGACTATAATACAAACCCAAGTGACATAGATCAATTGATTCATATCCTCATTTTTCCCTATCAACTTGTATATCTTCTTCTTCGTCCTTTCTTCCAACTTCCCGACTCTTTTGTTAGTGCTCTCGACACAAATTGTTAGTTCCTCCACAACATTCATCAATTTCGTAACATCCATAGGTGTTCCACTAAAGTTATGAGTTGGTTGCACCGGAATGGAATTTGTGGTTGTCTCACTCTCTCTTTCAGGAGGTTTTCTCATATGAAGAATTTAAACATGTCTATACCATATTCAGACGAAGAAGAATAAATCATAATTTTCATATTGCATTAACATTATAATCAACCTACAATACTGCAAATTATTCTATAAAACAGTCAAGACTAATCTAAATTACTAAATATATATATATCAAATTACTCAAATAAATTATTCAAATTTACTGAACACTAAATCAAATTACTCGAATTTTACAATACAATGGAACTGCAGATATTGACATAAAGTTATTATAATTACCCTTAGCTCATTAAAATAAACAAAAAAATGATTGTATATTATACATTACCGTAATATAATAGGAATAATTATTGTAATCTAAGCAAATTAAAAATAATTTACTTAAAAACTAAATTAATAGAGCACCGAATTTAGTCATTTTTAAAAAATTGAATTGATTTTAGTCCTTGTAAATTTATTCCCAATCCCAGTACCCAGCCAACGGGTTTAGGCAATATAAATGACCTCACACGGTCCAATGCACGTGCATGATGCCAGGTGGTAACAATTGCCTTTTTTATAATTCTTTGTTTATGGTCTTAAACGCTAGCAATCACCCCACCCCCAAATCAAGGTACAAAAATGATTCCCAAATTCACAAGAACCCTAACCCTAATCCCCAATTCTCTAAAATTGATCCCGGATTCCTCAAGTTTTAGGAAGGTAAAGATGTAGCCTAACTTTGGGAGACGATTTCATGGATGCGTCTATTAAGAGTGTACTATATTGCTCATAATATTCTTTGCGTGTACGACCTTAATCGATATGCATAGTGAAACTTTTGGTAAGTGTTATATATGAAGCGCGTGAAGTATGCCAAATTATGTGGTAATGGGTAAAGGTGAGAAATAAACATAAATCGATAAGGAAAACAAAATATTTTACCTTAAACACACGAATTATCAGATATATCATATGAAGGTTAGGTATCAATGATCTCGAACTTAAAGGCATGTATATAGATATTTACTAATGGACATTTAACGTAATTTATAAAATAATAGAAATCCCAACTAATCACCTATATCAAATATTAAACTACATTTTGGTATATGAAATAGAACCACGTGACAGTGGGTCCGATAACAATCATAGTCTCCAAGGTAATTGGGTTGAATGCAAATAACGACAACTTGTGATACGTGCGAGTCAACTAGAAATACGTTACATTTGTTAACATTTCGAAGAGACACATTTGGTTATGGGTGGAGATTTATAAATTAGCCCTAACATGTGATGGGTATATATTCGTTCGATACGATGAATCAACCAGGGTTGCATGTTTGGATCTATACAAATGTGCATGCCCGACCATGAATGACAACAATAAATTAGCGGGAACTAACATAATGTAACATAGCAACCAGTTACTTGAATATAGGTTGCAAATTCAAAATGAAATAGTATATGGAATATTATAACCAAACATTGAGACTACACACTTCACTCGTCGTATAGGGTATGCAGTAGTCTATTCATTATTCGTTAGCATGGTATACACCTAAATATTGTTGCCAAATTCAATTAATAATCGATATACACAACAATGATCAGTTGTGGCTAACACAGACACTTCTGGAAGCATCATATTTTCGTATGGGACTTGGCACAAACCAATCTCTTCTGCTCGAAGCAATGGTGCTTGTTCAATATTGAAAAAACTAATCAAGGTCAAAGTAGTTAGGCATGTCTAATTTCTTGAAATAAAATTTGAGCAAGGACTCCTGCAAATGAAATTTACACATTGACAAACTAATGTGTCAACAAGTCCAATATAATAATATGAATACCGGAACACATGATCAACTAGATGAGTGACTTACATTAGGCAAGTGTTTATTTTACTTTTGGATAACGCCCACATGTTCTTTGGCGGGATCAAAAACTATGTTTAGTATTGCTAAAAAATATCTAAACTTCACAAATCGATCCCACAAAATGGAGCTACGACCACAAATTTTTGAAGGTGGTACGTGACAGTGAGTATGTTTTCTTCATGAAAATACTTATTTGATTCACCACTTTATTAGCATGAACATCGTTGAGGACAAGATGTGGCTCAGAGAAATGCCGCGTGGCGACAAAGCCAACTTCGGTTTCTTCATACCAAAATTTCGTGTAGCCGAAAGGGTCATCGGGTTGTCCATATTCGTGAATGGGCTACAGAACACCAATACAAAATAAGTGTGACAGTTGAACTAAAGTTTAGGGATAACTGCTTGTAAAATTAGTTGATGTACTTAGATCATCACCAACTAGACGACTGCGCCCTGTCCTATTCAGCGGAGACTCATTTTGCGCCATTGGGGTGGAGATCTTGTATATGTTACCATTGCCTTATATGATTGTTATATATGGAGTAGAAATCCATGATCCCAACCATATAATTAACATCGGTGGTTAAAAATTTAATGCTACACCCATAGGGTAGTTGTGAGATATAAATGGACATAATTAACTTTGATGTGAATAGATCTATTTGCATTGGTGGATGCCATACTAGGAGCAACAAGACTTGTAGGATGTGTATATTAAAATTTTCCAAACAAAATTCACCATTCTTTTTTAACAACCATTCTTAGAGTACACCATATTGTATGAGCTGACTCAATCAAGTCAATACCTCATTGTTATCATTAAATCTATATACGTCCATGGAAGTCGTATTTATCACAAAATTGATACGGCATAGACCTCCGTAGGATTATTTTATATAACGATGATGTAACACGTGTCTGATGTTTAGCAATATATGAGTGTAATTTAAGAAATAGACATCAACATTATTTAACATTACAGTCACAAGTCATTATATCATACTAACTACACAATGTAAAATTAAAATGCTACGTAAGTAAGACATATGACATGAATCGGCACGGGACGAGGCAAGCTGGGTTTAAATTTAGAAAATACACCCTTGTTAACTGCACCCATCACCTTGTTCTCGTCTCATTAAGTGTGTTAACTATGGAGACGCACATGTTTTATCCCATGATGAAGTTTGGTGAATACAACTGCATATAATTACATGCATATTGATTGCACTAGCAGTCAAAATTGGCGTTTGTTTCTTTATATAGGTAGTTAAACGAAGTCCTGATCGTGATTATTTGTTCCATTATTCTAAATCGGTCTTTAATCCAAACATTGTCCAGCAAACATTTATCAACAAAAGGTAAGAATGAAAAATATAGCAAATGTTGTATAGATTTGGTATAAAATAATTTTCTCCTATTTCCACCACGATTGAAATTTACTCATATATAATGTGTTAATAGATAATTTCCTACCAAGAAAGTACAATTCGTTACAAGTTAACTAATATAAAACTTATTGGTTTCCACTCAAATTACCGTTGCAAGTATTGTATCGCGATTCACGAATCACAAAATTAAACTGGGAGTGGGATTCCATGACAAATTATGTCTGATAGTATTACGTAACTTAGTTATCCTTATTTCAAATTGATTGTCCCATTATCGCATATTTATGCTACGGTAATAAAAAATTTACAGAATATATAAGTATTGATTGGACAACACTTAGGCAAAGTACAACACTTAGGAAATTAGTTAAGGTTTTAGTTTTTGTGTCTCAGGATTGTGTATAACTAGTCCTCTCGTTCATCCCGAATTTATTTTACTACTCAAGAAGTAATGATCGCGCGTCGAGATGTTAAGCCATTGCTTCAAGTAACAGGGTGCTGCTGAAGAAATTAATTGTTTCAATACATGAGGCAGTAGGCATCCTGAAATAAAGTAAAATAGTTTAATTAGGGAGAACGAATGTGTTTACTTTATAGGAAGCTCATTTCGGTAAAGGTTCGAGGCGTCTTTTAAGAATCATCTTAATGTTATTTAGACTAATGTACAAGTGTAACTATACTTTACAATTGTGGTTTTATCCCTTCCGTGTTCGTTTGGGACTTTTAGTGTATCTAGCCAAAGTATCAAACTCTAGCACGTTAGATAGATTACTAGATTTCACGATGACAGCCTATTACCTTGAATATCATGTCGTAGGAGATTCTTGTAGATCATCTGGGGTTATCTTGTAGAACTGAACCACGACTTTGGCAAGTGTTGTGAATTCAGTGTTTGTTATATCTTAAAATGATGCTACTTTTGCTTTGTTGAAATGGGGGATTTGGATTTTGGTAACTAAGAATGATTAGTCAACCACTAACTAATGTCTTTTGATTATATCTGTTTAATTGGACATACGTTTACTTATTGGAATGACAACGATCAGTATAAACAAGTCTACTTTGTAAAACCATAAATGTAATTGTTATTAGCTGAGGCGTTATTGCCATTATTTATTCTTATTACCAATAATGGTAGGGCTCATAAACTGCGGTGTTCACAAATCATTAACATCGAAAAGCTTGCATGTCGAACCGAGCTTCTGTGGCCTATTGTAATTGATGGAGAGTTCTGCAGCGAGAAAGGGTCATTCCAGCATGTTTGGAGCATGCAGTCATTGTTTCTGGTAAGGTTGGTGTCTCATGCTTTACTTGATAAAGAATTATTTGTGGCTGCAGTTGTTTGGATGAAAATCAATACTGTATGCAACATGAAGTATATATAGAAATTGGTTAATTCATGAATTCAGAATCAAGTAATCGTCATGCAAGTATTTGAAAACAGGACACGTAATTACTTCCATATTCAGTATATTTTACTCTTCATTTCCGTCTAAGTACTCTGAGATTACTGAGCTCCTTGATCTCGCGCTTGGTTTTATGTTTATCGCTACAGAGTTTAAATGTTAGGATGATATTGAACCGGGTGAGCTCAAGCTTTGTTCATACCATTTGCTAAATAGCTAGTCTTTTTTTCTCTTCATTGTTCATTCGGGACTTTTTATGTATCTAGCCAAAGTATCAAACTCTAGCATGTTAATTAGATCACTAGAACTTAGTCTCTTCAGTTCTTTCATTCAAGTGTTCATTTAATGATGGCAGCAAAAAACTTTGAATATCATGTCGCAGGAGATTCTCCTGAGATCATTTGGCAACTGTTTTAACGACTCTCCATTTAGCAGTTGCTTCTAACAAGCCAAGTGTCGTGAATTCAGTGTTTGCTATATCTTAATATAATGCTAAGCTTTTTGTCTTTTTGTTGCTGATGAGTGGGGGATTTGGATTGTGGTAACTAAGAATGATAGTCAACTACTAATTAATGTCTTTTGGTTATTTTATGATGGTACTGTGGTCTATCCATAAGTGTTACTTATTGGAATGGAAATGATCATTAAAAGTGTCTGCTTTGTAAAACCGTTAATGTCGTTAAACTGTTACCAGCTGAGGCATTATAGCCGTTATTGATTCTTATTCATAATGATGTTAGGGTTCGTACTCTGAGCGTGCCGAGCTCCTTGAACTCCTGCTTGGATTTATGTATATCGCTACAGAGTTGAAAAGTGAGGATGATATTGAACCAAGTGAGCTTGAGCCCAAGATTTGTTCAGCATGCAGCGCCTCATGGGGATGCTCAGTTGTCTACTTTCAAGAATTCCGGGTTAAATTTAAATGTCTTTACATATGAGTCCTGTTATATGGTTATGACACTAAACTGTTACATCATGATCCGGCTTTGGTAGTTGAAATTTGTGGTAGGTTTACCAGTTAGCTATTTTTATGATCTGTGCTTATGCGATGGAAGGTTAGCTTGAATATTTTGGCTGGCAAATATATGTGATGGTGCTTGGAGAGGCGGTGGGCAATCCTGCATTCATTACTCATTTGAATTATTTATATTTTGTCAGTTACTCATAAAAATTATGTATCTTAGGTTAATGTACGGACTGCTTGCTTTCAGCCCCCTGTTTAGATTTGTGGACTTGGACTTGGGAAGTGACAGTAAGTTTCATCATTCTTTTGTTTGTAAATATGATGTGACCGTGACATCATTCAGTTGGCTATAAAAATGATTAAAATTATTGATGCTTCAGAATGTTATGTAACAAACACACAACCAACTTTTTTGAAGCTCTTAAAATTATGGTACATACAAACTTGAGGCTTGTACACTATTGGTAGGGAGGTAAGAATCTTTTCCAAAGTTAATATCCTTCGTATAAACCCTATTCGCATATGACTTGTTTCTTTTTTGAGTATCTTTCTGACAAGTTTATGTTAAGATGATCGTAAAGTCTGATATGCTCCACCAACGTGTGCCAGAAAATTTGAGGAACAGAGGTTACAATAACTAAACAAGTTTTACACCGTGATCGTTGTAGTAATACTCTTCTATTCTTGATGCTTATTACCTGTGGTGTGCCCTGGTTATGTTAAGCTAGCAAAACGTTAGCAGTTAATTTTCAGATTGTGGTCAAACAGCTGACACAAATATCTATTGTCTAATAGCTTACCCCTCCTTTCTTTCCAGCCGCGTGAACAAGCATACAACCGTGCACCATCAAGGAAAAAACATCGTCGGACTGCAACTAATGCAAAGGAAACTAACGAGTTGGTCTTACAACTTTTTATGTCTGGAGCACCCAAAGAACACGTCCTGGAGATGCATGAGGTATCTCAAATAATGCAGTACCACCCATCCCCTAAAATCCATCCACACGCACCACAGCTATGTACGAGGTGTAGGTTTTATTACAGACTTGAACTACGTATACATGGTGACTTGTTTGTTTACTGATTAGAAACAGAGCAACATATTTTTACATGCTTTGCATTGCGTTCGTCTCCCTTGATTCTACTTCCTAACATAGATATCCTTGTTTAGGTCGAAACACGTAAAGTTAAGTCATATCTCTTGAAAGGGCGCAGGGAGAACGGGCAATGGAATTTCGAAGTTTCTTAGTACACTGGTGGAGGGTATGCCAAAAACCCTGTGCTGGAAGATCCTTGCCCTGCAGTATTGTACGAGAAGTGTAGAATGTAAAGCACGCAAACATAAGGCACGGGGAACTGGCGTGAAGGATAAGGTTCTCTTTTCCATTCATGCATTGCATTGATATATGCTTTAACTTTCTTATCAATCCTTGGTAGTTAGCATGATAGAAAATGTAATCGCAAACATACATAATTTCTCCGATATAGTACCCGAGTTAAATTTCTCAATGTTATATCAAAATATTATAAAATTATGTTTGATGCGAGATGATTGAGTGATGTTGTGCAGCAGGGCTTTTTCTTCCATTTACACATTGTGAAAATAGGATTTAATAAGTGCCTCTTACTTCTGAATATGATGCGCAAACTTTGTGTTGTTTATGTGAACTTACTCATCTGAACTAACAACTTTTTTCCAAAAAACAACTCTATTTTCATGCAGTTATATTACCATATGGGAAGGCAATATCGGCCGTTGGTTGAAGTTGGCATGTATATTCTATTATACTCATGCAGGCAGAAAGACTTGCAAAAGTTTTATATTTTTATCTCACTCTAGCATCACCTGGATATCTTTTCACACATTGACGAAAAATTATTATTATGAATTTTCTATCTGTGGGGATCTAGGTCGTAGATGCAGCCGAGGTGACAGTGGAAATGCCAACTGAACGAGGCAACAACAATGCTGAGAACTTGAATATGGATAGCCCACCAAAGAAGATAGGAATTCCAACGGCTTCCAACACTACCGAGGTGACAACAAAATTGTCATCCGCACAAGATAATGGCAGCACGGAAGACTTAAAGATGAATAGCATGCTAAAGGAGATAATAATTCCAAATGTTTCCATGGAACCGCAAATCGAAGGTGGAGACCCTGACGAAGGAAGTAGCAAGCCAAGTCCACATCAGCTCGTAAGCTGTGAAGTTATTCAAGATACTAATCATAGTCCAGTGGACAATGAACCGAGCGCATGTGGATGGTCTGTTAAACTAAATTTAGTTTTGGATTATTAGATTTGATAAAGAATTCATAAATTCAATGTCTGTTACAGTGGTCAGCATTTGTAAATAATTTTTGTTCAATTTGTTCCTAAACAGCAAAATTTATCCAGAATTAACTGCATCCTTGTCTTTTTCTCATAATCCAAACTTCTTTAATTAAATCTCTAAACCATTTCTCGAAAACATTGAACCCCATTAATTTTTTTCTACAAAAGTCTTTTGACCTTGTGTGCAACATTAATTAGTTTTCTGTGTTATATATGTAAGCCCAGACACATAGTTACATGTATAACTTTCACGTATCTTCCGCCTGCGAACCCTTATCTACAGATCACTTGGGCAAATCGTTTCTCCACAATAGTGATTGAATTTCTGAATATGAGTTCCACCTTGGAGAGCAATTTGTATGAAGTCTCTGTACTGGAGATCCAAAACTTTCGAGGTTTTGATAAACCAGAAGCTAGCCAACAGCAACAAACGATCCCTGGTGATGTGCCATTAGCATACCCTTTAATAGCAAAATCTACTGCAACTGAAATTAATGAAATGATTCTGAATGAGGTAACTTTTTTGCGTTGTAGCATGTTGTTTTCATTGTCTTCATGTCTCCTTAATCCTGCATTTTAATCTGTATTAATGCTTGCTCACGTGCAGCAGCACCTGTCTCTACCACATGGCCAGAAAGTGGATTAGAGCTTGAGGTATTGCTTAGTTAATTTAAGAAGTAAATGTTGCCAGTAAAAAATAGGAGTATGGCTTATGGTAATTAGAACTGTACTTGAAGAATCTATATGCATTTATTTTGCACTTGCTCTATAAACTCTTAGTCTGATTTTTGCTTTTGTGCCGATTTGTTGTGCATGACATATAAAAAAAATTCATGTATTCTCTGTATGTTATACATTTGCAGCAGCAACCAGAATCATCTCGGGCACCAGCAAGAAAAAGACAAACCAGAAATTTTTCTCAAATTGATGAAATCGTGGAGGTATATCTGAACTTCTTACTATATTTCTTGCCCCCCCCCCCCCCCCCCCCTCAATGACACTTCTTACTCATTAGGTTTCCGGCCTATACTAGAGCCAAGTATTTGTTTTGGTTGTTTACATGATGCTGAGTCACTGCAGCAAAGCAATCACTATTGTCTAATAGCATACCTCTCCTTTCTTTCCAGCCGCGTGAACAAGCATACAACCGAGCACCATCAAAGAAAAAACATCGTCAGACTGCGACTAATGCAAGGGAAACTAACGAGTTGATCTTACAACTTTTTATGTATAGAGCACCCAAAGAATACGTCCTGGAGATGCATGAGGTATCTCAAATAATGCAGTACCACCCATCCCCCAAAATCCATCCACATGCACCACACCTCTGTACGAGGTGTAGGTTTTATTACAGACTTGAACTACGAATATGTGGTGACTTGTTTGTTTACTGATTAGAAACTGTGCAACAGAATTTTATGCTTTGCATTGCGTTCGTCTCCCCTGGATTCTATTTCCTAACATAGATATCCTTATTTGGGTCAAAACAAGTAAAGTTCAGCCATATCTCTTGATAGGGCGCGGGGAGAACGGGCAATGGAATGTCGAAGTTTCTAAGTACAATGGTGGAGAGTATGCCAAAGACCCTGTGCTGGAAGATCCTTACGTTCCAGTATTGTACGAGAAGTATAAACTAGGATTGCAGGATCGCCTCGGAGGATGGAGTGTAGAATGTAAAGCACGCAAACATAAGGCACGGGGGACTGGCGTGAAGGATAAGGTTCTCTTTTCCATTCATGCATTCCATTGATATACGCTCTAGCTTTCTTATCAATCCTTGGTGGTTATCATGATTAGAAAATATAATTGGAAACATACAAAATTTCTCTGATATAGTGCCCGAGTTAAATCTCTCAATGTTTTATCAAAATATTCTAAAATTATGTAGGATGCGAGAAGATTGAGTGATGTTGTGCAGCAGGGCTTTTTCGTCCCTTTGCACATTGTGCAAATTGGATTTAATACTCGCCTCTTACGTTTGAATATGACGCGCAATCCTTGTGTTGTTTATGCGTAAAAGAGAACTTACTCATCTGAACTAACAACTTTTTTCCAAAAAAACACTTCAAGCAGTTATATTACCATATGGGAAGACAATATCGGTAGTTGGTTGAAGTTGGCAGGTATATTCTGTACTCATGTAAGCAGAAAGACTTGCAAAACCTACGGACTGAAAGAGTACCGAATCTCAAAGTAAGTAATTCCGAAAACTATTTTCTCTGTGTGGAATTCTTCTTTTCTTTGGCTTTCTGACATTTCATTATTTTTTATCAGTATTATATTTTTTTTTTATCTCACTCTAGCGTCACCTGGATTCTTTTCACATTGGTGAAAAAAATATTATTATGAATAATTCTCTATCTGTGGTGATCTAGGTCGTAGATGCAGCCAAGGTGACAATGGACATGCCGATTAAACAAGGCAACAACAGTGCTGAGAACTTGAATATGGATAACCCACCAAAGGAAATAGAAGTTCCAACAGCTTCCAACGCTATCGAGGTGACTACAAAATTGTCATCTGAACAAGGTAATGGCAGCACGGAAGACTTAACGATGAATAGCCTACTGAAGGAGATAATAATTCCAAATGTTATCATGGAACCACAAACCGAAGGTGGAGACCCTGACGAAGGAAGTAGCAAGGCAAGCCCACAACAGTTCGTAAGCTGTGAAGAAGACGTCATTCAAAATACAAATCATAGTCCAGTGGACAATGAACTGAGCGCGGTGGACGGTATGTTAAACTAAACTTAGTTTTAGATTCATTAGATTTGATAAAGTATTCATAAATTCAATTTCTGTTACAGTGATAGATCCTCCCGAAAGGAGAAAGGACGAACCAGAAGAAAATGAGGATGCAAATGTTGAAAGTCCCCAACGAACTTTTGAAGAAGAGGATGACATTTTCTCAAACTTACCTCATAGTCAGAATATAGAGATTGAGGATGAAAATGTGGGATGTCCTCATGGTTCTGAGAAAGAGGATGACATTTTCTCAAACTTGCCTGAGATTCAGAGTCTAGAAAATGTGGATTAGAATGTTGGAATTCCTCATGGAACTTTTAAAGAAGAGAATCACGAGATTGAGAATCTAGAGTTTTTAAGTTTTTAACAACTTTCAGTTTTATTTTGTCATTCTCCTCAATATATTAAGACAGCAAATGATACTGTTTCTTCGCGTTCAATAGTTTGTTTTCTTTCTGCAGATGCGTTTTTCAGGGTCAGCTTTAATGCTTTTGTAATTTGCAAAAGTTGTTTGTAACTTTGATATTGCACAAGCGCAACTAAATTCTAGTTGAACAAAATCTTGACATTCTTTTGATCTTATCTAGTTTCCATCGTGGTTGATGTGCCTAAATTGTGATTTGTATTTTGAATTTGTTTTTAGAGTGGTTTGTTCGTGCATTTATAAGATGAGTATTTGATATTTAATATGTATTATTTTTACTTGAATTAAGTTTATGCAAAAAGAGTTGTGTTCATCTCATAATTAAACAAAGTCAAAATAATAAACAAATAGTACAAATGAAATCTTAAGTTTAAGTACACTTTATTGTCGTGCATCTAGTAGTGAAAAGCTTTTGCAATAGCTACAATAGGTATAATTTTAATTAACTTTATGAACCTATCTGCATTTATATGCACTTGGTCTATAAATTTTGTCTTATTTTTGTTTTTGTGCCGATGTTCTTAATTCTTATAAGCAGTATGTTCTACATTTGTTCCAACAACCAGAATCATGTCGGGCACCAGCAAGAAAAAGACATAATAGAAGTTCATCTTATACTGATGAAATGTGGAGATATATCCATACTTCTTACTATATTTCTTGCTTCCCCCGCAATAACATTTCTTACTCAGTACGTACGTTTATTTGTTTCCAGCCTACATTGGAGCCCTGTATTTATTTTGGTTGTTTACTTGATTCAGAGTCGCTGCAGCCAAGTAATGACTATTGTCTAACTGTATACCTCGTGAACATGCATACGACCAAGCACCATCAAGGAAAAAAGATCGTCGGACTGCAATGCGAAGGAAACTAATGAGGTGTCTCATATCATGCAGTACCACCCATCCCCCAAAATCCACCCACGCACACCACATCTATATAAAAAGTGTAATTGCAGAATGAACTACGAATGTACGGGCACTTGTTTGTTTACTGATCACAAACAGTGCAATAGATTTGTATATGCCTTGCATTATGTTTGTCTACTCTTTCTATTTCCTAACATACATATCCTTGTCTAGATCGAAACAAGTAAAGTTAAAACATGTCTCTTGATAGGGTGCGAGGAGCGCAGACAGTGAAAGGCAAAGTGTCTAAGTACTCCGGTGAAGAGTATGCCACAGACCCCATGTTGGACGACCCTTGCCCCCCAGTATTGTATGAGAAGTATAAACTAGGATTGTAGGATCGTCTCAGTGGATGGAGTGTAGAACAAAGAGCACACGACAGTGGCGTGAAGGATAATTAGGTTCTCTTTTCCATTCACGCATTGCATGTATATACTTTCTAACTTTCTTATCAATCCTTTGTAGCTAACATGATTAGAAAATGTACTTTCAAACATACAATTTATTTGACATAGTGCTCAAGTTTGATCTCTCAATGTTTTTTCAAGAGATTCTAAAGATATCCAGGATTTGAGAAGAAAAAGTGCTAGTGTGCACCAGGGTTTTTCCTTTCCTTTGCACAATGTGAAAACTGTGGTTTAATACTTGCCTCTTACTTTCGCATAAGAAGCGCAAACATTGTACTGTTTATGTGTAAAAGAGAACTTACACGTGATCTGAATAAAGGTGTCGCCATAAATTTGTTAATTTGTTTCCTGAAAAGCAAAATTTTATCCAGAATTAACTGCATCTCTGTCTTTTTCACATAATCTAGAACTCTTTAAGTAAATCTCAAAACCATATTTCTTGAAACCATAAAACCCCTTTACTATTAATTCTATAGAAGTCTTTTGACCTTGTGTGCAATATTAACTACTTTCTGCAAACTTTCTCGCTTCTTTGTATATAAAAGCCTAGACACATAGTTACATGCATAACTTTCTCGCTTCTTTGGGAAAAATTATTAGGTACAACCGCTGTATGATGACGTGGTACAGCCAAAGGTTGAGATTAAATACTATTCCTAAATTATAGGGAAGTAATTTCTCCACACCTCATCCCAACCATGCATTTATATAAATAACCGACCTGCTGTACCACCTCATCGTACAGCCGCTGCACCTAATAATCTCTCCTACTTTGGCCTGTGAATTATTTTAACTACATATCACTTGAGCAAATCGTTTCTCCACATTAATAATTAAAGTTCTGAAAATGAGTTCCCATATGGAGAGAAATGCGCGCGTATGAAGTCTCTGTATTGGAGATATAGAAATTTCGAGGTTTTGATAAACCATAAGCTGGCCAATAGCAACAAAAGATTCCTGGTGATATGCTATTAGCGTACCCTTTAATGGCAAAATCAGCTGCAACTGAAATTAATGAAGCGATTCTCTATGAGGTACCTTTTTTGCGTCGTAGCATGTTGTTTTCATTGTCTTATTATCTTTTGTTCGCTTCCCTTAATGTCGTACATTAATCAGTAGTAATGCATGCGTTGGACTTGTAAGTCGCTACATGGAGGCTCCTACTACTTCACATATGAAAGTGGCCAAAAGAATACTTCGGTACATTAAAGGTACGATTGGTTATGGAATTTTATATACTCCTTCTCATGAGTTTAAGCTTGTTGGTTATAGTGATAGTGATTGGGCTGGTGACGTTGATAATCAAAAAAAGCACAACCGGGTTCGTTTTCTTCATGGGAAACTCGTCATTACTTGGAGTTCAAAGAAGCAACCAATTGTGACGCTATCTACTTGTGAAGCCGAATATGTTGCTGCCACTTCTTGTGTTTGTCATGCAATTTGGCTAAGAAGATTGTTGAAAGAACTTAATTTATCACAAGTAGGCCCGACGAGGATTTTTGTTGATAACAAGTCAGCTATTGCATTGGCGAAAAATCCGGTATTTCATGATAGGAGCAAGCATATTGATACTAAGTATCATTTTGTTCGAGATGCTATTGACAACAAAGAAGTGAAAGTTGAGTTCGTGAAATCCCAAGACCAAGTTGCGGATATCTTCACAAAGCCTTTGAAGTTTGAAGATTTTCAAAAGTTGCGGTTCTCGCTTGGAGTGATGAATCTAGTTTAAGGGGGGGTGTTGAAATAATATAAAAATAATCATATTATTATTATTAGTAAACTAGATTAATATTATTCTAGAAATGTGTAGAAGCTTCTATTCATGTACTTGAAGGATTCATGTATTTGTCTTTTGATTGTATTCATGAACTTGGTAGATTAGGATGGATCAAAATTAATTAAAGGTACATGTGTTAGTATGCGTTCATGTTAGCTATTACCTATAAATACCCCAAGTATTGTAGTCATCATTGGAAGTAAGTCAAGAAAAGTGATAATAAAAAATCATCAAAGTTTCCTCCAGTCTTTCTCTTATATTTTTATCTTATCTTTTAGTTTTTATATGCTCTCCGATTTCTAACAAAGTCTTTGTATTGGAGATATAGAAATTTTGAGGTTTTGATAAACCATAAGCTGGCCAATAGCAACAAAACATTCCTGGTGATATGCCATTAGTGTACCCTTTAATGGCAAAATCAGCTGCGTGCAACTGAAATTAATGAAGCGATTCTCTATGAGGTACCTTTTTTGCGTCGTAGCATGTTGTTTTCATTGTCTTATTATCTTTTGTTCGCTTCCCTTAATGTCGTACATTAATCTGTAGTAATGCATGCGCACAGAGAGAGCCATTAGAACTTTTTGATGTGGTAATTGAGGAGAGTATACAGGCACTAGCATCTGTCTGTGCCACATTTACCAGAAAGTGGATTAGAGCTTGAGGTATTGCTTAGTAATTTTAGGAGTAAAACTGGTCAGTATAAAGTAGGAGTATAGATTATGGGAATTATAACTATACTTTATGAACCTATATGCATTTATATGCGCTTAGTCTGTAAATTCTGTCTTATTTTTGCTTTTGTGTCGATGTTCTTTTAAGCAATTCATGTATTCTCAGTATGTTTTACACTTTCTCCAGCAAGCATAATCATGTGGGGCAGCAGCAAGAAAAATATATAACAGAAATTTATCTTAAATTGATAATATTGTGGAGATATATCCGTACTTCTTACTATAGTTCTTGCTCCCCCCTCAATAACATTTCTTACTAATTAAGGTGCGAGGAAGTTAGTTCATAACTTAGCTGAATGGTAACCTTGGTTAGTAGCTAATTGATAATTAGTTGAGGGTTAACCGAATTTAGTAAGCTTCAGTTCAAAAGTTAGTTAGAAAGTTAGTTACAACTTTCTGTTTTGAGGCTGGTTTTTGCAGTCTATTAGAAGGCGGATGTGCAGATCGGTTTTTAGTTATATCATTGTAATTTCTTCTGGAATTTTCTCTCATACACTTGTTCTATAGTAAATCACTCCGTGGATGTAGGTTTGTATCGACTTGATTTAATTGGACATAAGTGTACTTATTGGATTGACAACTATCAGTATAAAATAGTCTGTTTTGTTAAACCATAAATGTAATTGTTATTAGCTAAGGCGTTATTGCCATTATCTATTCTTATTACCAGTGATGGTAGGGTTCATAAACTCCGTGTTCTCAAATCATTAACATTGAAAAGCTTGCATGTCGAACCGAGCTTCTGTGGCCTATTGTAATTGATGGAGAGTTCTGCAGCGAGAAATGGTCATTCCAGCATGTTTCGAGCACGCAGTCATTGTTTCTGGTAAGGTTGGTGTCTCATGCTTTACTTGATAAAGAATTATTTGTGGCTGCAGTTATTTGGATGAAAATCAATACTGTATGCAACATGAAGTATATATAGAAATCGGTTAATTCATGAATTCAGAATCAAGTAATAGTCATGCAAGTATTTGAAAACAGGAACACGTAATTACTTCCATATTCAGTATATTTTACTATTCATTTCCGTCTAAGTACTCTGAGATTACTGAGCTCCTTGATCTCGCGCTTGGTTTTATGTTTATCGCTACAGAGTTTAAATGTTAGGATGATATTGAACCGGGTGAGCTCAAGCTTTGTTCATACCATTTGCTAGATAGCTAGTCTTTTTTTCTCTTCATTGTTCATTTGGGACTTTTTATGTATCTAGCCAAAGTATCAAACTCTAGCATGTTAATTAGATTACTAGAACTTAGTCTCTTCAGTTCTTTCATTCAAGTGTTCATTTAATGATGGCAGCTAAAAACTTTGAATATAATGTCACTGGAGATTCTCCGGAGATCATTTGGCAACTTTTTTAATGACTCTCCATTTAGCAGTTGCTTCTAACATCTTAATATAATGCCAAGTATTTTTTTTCTTTTTGTTGCTGTTGAGTGGTGGATTTGGATTGTGGTAACTAAGAATGATAGTCAACTACTAATTAATATCTTTTGATTAATTTATGATGGTACTGTGGTCTATCTCTGCGTGTTACTTATTGGAATGGAAATGATCATTAAAAGTTTGTCTGTTTTGTAAAACCGTTAATGTCGTTAAACTGTTACTAGCTGAGGCGTTATAGCCGCTATTGATTTTTATTCATAATGATGTTAGGGTTTGTAAACTCCGGTTGTTCCCAAACATTAACATCGGAAAGCTTGCCTGTCGAACTGAACTTCTTTGGTCTATTGGATAATTCATGGAGAGTTCTGCAGCAAGCGAGGGTCATCTCAACATGTTTCGAGCATGCCAGTAATAGTTTCTCGTGAGGTTGGTGTCTCATGCATTACTTGAAATAAAGAATTATTTGTTGCTACAGTTGTTTGGTTGGAAATCAATACTGAATGCAACATGAAGTATAGAAATTGATTTACTCTTGAATTCATAATTAATGCATTGCCTATTTTGAAAACATGAATGTATAAACACTTTCCATATTCAGTATATTTTACTGTTCATTTCCGTCTAAGTACTCTGAGCTTGCTGAGCTCCTTGTACTCCTGCTTGGATTTATGTATATCGCTACAGTATATTTTACTGTTCATTTCCGTCTAAGTACTCTGAGCTTGCTGAGCTCCTTGAACTCCTGCTTGGATTTATGTATATCGCTACAGAGTTGAAAAGTGAGGATGATATTGAACCAAGTGAGCTCAAGCCCCAGATTTGTTCAGCATGCAGCGCCCATGCATGGGGATGCTCAGTTGTCTATTTTCAAGAATACCGGGTATTGAATCAACAATCGAAGATCAACATAAAACGAAAAATGAATTGACGATTGTATTGAGAATTGACGACTACAAATTGTAGAAAGGTTCTGAAGATTAGAACCTGAGTTATGAATCAAAACCAGTAAGTAAAAGTGAAGAAGGAGCGGGCTATTTATAGTGTTCAGGTTAATAATAGAAAACAGCCCGAACTTTCCTAAAATAGCAAAACTACCCCTAACGGTCATAAACAGAATTTAAATTATTTCCTAAATTAGAAATAATGTAAAATATAATTCAAGATCCCCCCGCAAGATGGGCGTGGATGTTTAAAAGGCCCATCTTGGATGTCATGGTGATGAATGGCTTGAGAGGAAGTGGCTTGGTGAGAACATCTGCCACTTGATGTTCATTGTTGATGTGAACAATTTTGAGCAATCCTTTTTGAACCTTTTCACGCACAAAGTGACAATCTATTTGAATATGCTTGGTTTTCTCGTGGTGAACTGGATTATTTGCAATGCAAAATGCGCTCTTGTTGTCGGTGAAGATCAGAGGTACTTTAGTTTGAATGATCCGCAAGTCTTAAAGTAATTGAGTGAGCCAAATGATCTCACAACTTGTTGTAGCAATGGCTCGGTATTCTGCTTCAGTGGATGAACGACTAACTGTTGGTTGCTTCTTAGCTCGCCATGAAATCAAAGAATTCCCAATGTAGATTGCATAGCCTGTTATGCTTCTTCTTGTTTGTGGACAACTTGCCCAATCACTGTCACAAAATGCCTTTATATGATTTTCTGATGAAGCAGAGTAAAAGACTCCCTTTCCTGGACAAGTTTTCAAGTATCTTAACACCTTGTGAGCTGCAGCTAGGTGAGTAGTGGTAGGCTGTGACATATGTTGAGTGAGGCATTGTATGCTGTAGCTTAGATCAGGTCGTGTGATTGTAAGATAGAGTAGACGACCAACAAGCCTTCTATAAGCTGCAGGATTTTCCAACAGGGGTGAACCAGCTGTAGTGAGTTGAACTTTAGGATCCATAGGTATGTTACTTGGTTTGCATCCTAGATAACCAACTTCAGACATAATGTCTAATGCATACTTTCTCTGACATAAACCGATCCCTTGTTTACTCCTAGCAATCTCAATTCCCAAGATATATTTGAGCTGACCCAAGTCTTTGATTGTAAAATTTTCATCTAAGTGTTGCTTGATATTTGTGATTTCTGTGAGATTGTTACCTGCAAGAATAATATCATCTACATAGACACAAAGCATTGTTATAGAGTTAGATGATTGTTTAATAAAGAGAGAGCCATCTGATATAGCTGGAGTGTAACCATAATCAATGAGACAACAAGTTCACTTGTTGAACCATTGCCTTGATGCCTGTTTGAGTCCATAAAGACTCTTTTTCAAAAGGCAAACTCTTGTGTCTCCAGGTGAACAATAGCCTTGTGGTGGTTTCATATAGATCTCTTCTGTCAAATCTCCATTTAGAAAGTCATTATTCACATCTAAATGATGCAAATGCCATTGGTGAGAAGATGCTAAGGCTAAAATAACTTTGACAGTGGCTAGTTTTCCTACTGGAGAAAAAGTGTCGAAGTAATCCAAACCTTCCTCCTGTGTGTAGCCTTTGGCAACTAGTCTTTCCTTGCATCTCTCTATAGTGCCATCTGCTTTATATTTTACCTTATAAACCCATTTGCAGCCTATAAGATTGTGATTAGGAGGTAGAGCTGTCAACTCCCATGTCTTAGTCTTTTCCAATCCCTGTATTTCCTTGTTTATGGCTTCTTGCCATTCTGGAACTTTCTTAGCTTGTGCATAACTCTTAGGCTCAGTGATTTGTGAAATAGCTGCTGTAAAAACTTTATGATCACAACTAAGACAATCAGTAGAAAGAAAAGATTGAATAGGATATGCTTTGCCTTTTGTTTCAAAATCAGAAGCAGTATAGTTAGCTTTGTGCAAAGATTTTGGTAAAGCATAATCATAAACATGTAAATAAGCAGGTGGAACACTGGTTCTGGTAGATTTTCTAACAGGTAAAACCACACTCTCATTATTAGGCTGAGTTATAGGCACTTGAATATCTCCAATATCAATAGTCAGAGAATTAATAGGAACAGAAGAGATATCAATAGAAGGAATATTATCTACAGTATTAGTATGAGAAGAACAAGGAAGAACGGGAATAAAGGATGAAATAGGTTCTATATGAGAGGGTACAGAATCAGAAATGAAAGAATTACCAAACTCCATGCTATAGTTAGGCTGTGGAGTACCAGGAACCTGAGAATGAGCATCATTGTCTGAATCAGTGTCTTGGTGCTCTTGAGACTCTACAGGACCTGGGACAATGGGATGTTCTGCAAAAGTGGAATACTTGATAAAAGAGTCAGTACAAAACTCAGTAGGATGTAAAGAATGATATGAATCAGCATCACTGTGAGGAACACTATTCTTTAATGGAAATATATGTTCATAAAATATAACATTTCTTGATATAAACACTCTTTTAGTTAATAAATCCATAAGAATATATCCTTTTGTCCCTCTTGGATAACCAATAAAAACACTTTGTGTAGCTCGAGGATCAAACTTGTGTCTCTTAGCAGTTAAAGTGGAGGCATAACACAAGCAACCAAAAGTTCTAAGAATACTATAATCAGGTGGTCTTTTGAACAAGACCTCAAAATGAGTCTTATTGCCTATAACAGAAGAAGGCAATCTGTTAATAAGAAAGGCTGCAGTTAAAACACAGTTACTCCAATAAGATAGAGGAAGATTGGACTGAAAGCTGAGAGCCCTGGCAACCTGCAAAAGATGCTGATGCTTGCGTTCCACCAGACCATTCTGTTGGGGAGTCTCTACACAGTTGGTCTGGTGGAGAATGCCAAAAGAATCATAGAAATGCTTGAGCAAAAATTCAGTTCCATTATCAATTCTTATGATTTTGATTTTAACATTAAACTGAGTCAAAACCAGAGTATAAAAAATTTGCAGATGAGTTTTAACATCTGACTTTTGTTTCAACATAAAAATCCAGGTACATCTAGAGAAGTCTATTAAAAAATATCTAAAACCATCATGAGAGCTTACTGAAAATGGCCCCCAAACATCACAATGGACAAGCTCAAAAATAGCAGTAGAATGAGTAGTACTAACAGGAAATGAAAGCTTCTTCTGCTTAGAGATATGGCAAATGTCACAATGAGAATCCTTATTACAAACAGTAGCATTGATAGTAGAAATAGCAAGTAACTTCTCAGAAAAGGGATGCCCTAATCTAGATTGCCAAAGTCTATTATTGTCAACACCAGAAATAGCAGCAAAAGCTGGTTTACAATCAGAATGAGCATTTAAAAAATACAAGCCATCATGGCAATCAACAGAACCAATCATCTTGCTCATTGTAGTGTCCTGTAAATAACAAAAAGAAGATATAAACAACAAAGCAAGTGATGAAGTTCTAGTTAGTTTAGAAACAGAAACCAAATTATGAGAAAAATCATGCAAATATAAAACATTCTTGAGAATGACATTAGGCATGATTTTGACATCTCCTATATGAGTAGCAAAAGTACTACTGTTATTAGGAAGAAAGACTTTAACATGCACAGGACTAGGCTTAGTAATGAAACTACTAATACTACAAGTCATGTGATCTTTGGCACCTGTGTCAATGATCCAAGTATTAACAGATAACTTAGAAGACATTGAAGTGCAAGCTACGATTTTAGAAATACCAATAGTTGCAGAGGTTGTAGCTGCAAAAGGTCTAGTTTCAGTGGGAACAGGAGCATTCTGCATCATATTCTGAGCATGTTTGAATGCAAGAAACTCTTCAAACAACTCCTTGTTAGTAGTAGATGAATCAACCTGTCCCTGAGGATTTTGAGAAACACCAAAAATATCAGTACTAGCAAGATTTGCAGAATGATTCTGCTGAAATTGTCTTTTACCAGTTGGACCATCCCAACCAGGGGGATATCCAATAATTTGGAAACACTTATCCACAGTGAGTCCATTATATCCAGAATGAGTGCAACACGGCTTTTTCTTGTCTTTAGATTGAAACTTAGTGAATTTACCAACATTTGCACCCTGATTGTTGGCAACAGAAGGAGCCTTGTTCTGAAAATCTTGAGGAGGCTTGTTTCTTGTAAACATAGCCAAGGCATCAGCAGGAACCACAGTAGAACAAATATCTCTATGATTCTCTTCTTGTAAGAGCATAGAGTACACTTTAGACAAACCAGGGATAGGAGACAACAACAAGATTTGACTACGAACCGCAGCATAAGAATCATTAAGCCCTATAAAAAACGTAAGAACATAATCTGATTGCTGCAATTCAGTCATAGATTTGTTAACATCACGGGTACATTTACCACAAGGGCAAGCAACTATAGGTCGTTGGCTAATAAACTCATCCCACAAAGACCTAAATTGATTATAAAATTCAGTAATAGACAAAGAACCTTGGGCAATCGTGGACAGAGACTTTTGCAGTTGATAGACCCTTGATCCATCGGTGCGATCATATCTGATCTTCAATTCATTCCACAGATCATGCGCAGAATCAAAGTACAACAAACTGTGACGCAGATCTTTTGCAACAGAGTTCAATAACCAACTCAACACCAAGTTATTTGCCCTAATCCAACACACACGAAGAACAACATCATATTCAACAGGCATAGGTAAAGATCCGTCGATAAAACGAATCTTGTTCTTAATATTCAACGCCATTTGAATTCCTTTACACCAGGAGATGTAATTTTTGCCAGTAAGAATGTCGCCAACAATGGCGGATTCAGTGGAATCATTATTTCCCAAAAAAAATACAGAGGATGAATCTTCACTCGGATTTTTCGGAGGAATCACAGGTGAAGCAGAGCTCGAACCAGTAGGAGCAGTAGACATGATCAATCAACAAATTTGATAGGTTAAAAACCCTAGAAAATGAAGAAATTGATCGATTTGATCGAATCAACTCAAAAACAGAACAGATTTGCGGAAGCGAAGATCGATTACGACTCGATTGATACCATATTGAATCAACAATCAAAGATCAACATAAAACGAAAAATGAATTGACGATTGTATTGAGAATTGACGATTACAAATTGTAGAAAGGTTCTGAAGATTAGAACCTGAGTTATGAATCAAAACCAGTAAGTAAAAGTGAAGAAGGAGCGGGTTATTTATAGTGTTCAGGTTAATAACAGAAAACAGCCCAAACTTTCCTAAAATAGCAAAACTACCCCTAACGGTCATAACCAGAATTTAAATTATTTCCTAAATTAGAAATAATGTAAAATATAATTCAAGACCGGGTTTGATTAAAATTTTGCCATGTATGTTAAATTTAAATGTCTTTATATTTGAGTCCTGTTATATGGTTATGACACTAAACTGTTACATCATGATCTGTGCTTATCCGATGGAAGGTTAGCTTGAATATTTTGGCAGGCAAATATATGTAATGGTGCTTGGAGAGGCGGTGGGCAATTGTGTGTCACCATAATAATGTAATTACATCTCAATGAATAGGATAATCCTGCATTCATTATTCATTTGGATTATTTATATTTTGTCAGTTACTCATAAAAATTATGTATCTTAGTTTATGTACGGACTGCTTGCTTTCAGCCCCATGTTTAGATTGGTGGTCTTGGACTTGGCGAGTGAAAGTAAGTTTCATAATTTTTTTGTTTGAAATATGATTTGAAATATTCAGTTGACTATAAACAGTGATTAAAATTATTGATGCTTCGTAACTTTATGTAGAAACACCCGACCAACTTTTTTCAAGCTCTTAAAAGTTTGATAGATACAAACTAGAGGCTTGTACACTACTGGTAGGGAGGAAAGAATCTCTTCGAGAGTTAACATCATTCCTATAAACCCTGTTCTTATATGACTTGTTTCTTTTTCGAGTATCTTTCCGACAACTTTACGTTAAGATGATCGTGAAGTTTGATATGCTCCGCCTATGCGTGCCATATACCGTGATGGTTGTAGTAATACTCTTCTTGATGAATCTATATGAATCCAGTATGGACACCTTCTTCTACTGTTCAGCATTAAATGCAATGTGTATTTAGGCAAGAAATTTTGCTTAAAGGGAGCCCAGAAAATACTGAGTTGGCTGCATTCAAATATACTGCTATTCAATCTTGTATTTGTGTGCTGTTACTAAAGCCATTTCTTTTTATTCGTATGACTATGATGGCAACTGAAATGAACGAAGTGATTCTCAATGACGTAGCCTTTTTGCGTTGTAGCATGTTGCTTTCATTCTCTTAACGTCTTTTGTTCACTTCTCCTTAATGCCGCATTTTAATCTGTATTAATGCATGCGCTCACAGGGAGAGCCATCAGAACTTTTTGATGTGGATGAGGATGGTATACGTGCACTAGCATCTCTCTCTACCACATGGCCACAAAGTGGATAAGAGCTTGAGGTATTGCTTAATTAATTAAGAAGTAAAAGTGGTCAGGTAAAAATTAGATTATGGGTTTTGGCAATTAGAACTGTTCTTGATGAATCTATATGCACTCGGTCTATAAATTCTGTCTGATTTTTTCTTGTGTGCCGATGTTATGCACGACATATTAAACAATTCATGTATTCTCAGTATGTTATACATTTGCAACAGTAACCAGAATCATCTCGGGCACCGGCGAGAAAAAGGCATACCAGAAGCTCTTCTCAAATTGATGAAATCGTGAAGGTATATATGTACTATATTTCTTGCTCTCCCCGCAATAACACGTCTTACTCATTAGGTTTACTTGTTTCCAGCCTATATTTGAGCCCGGTTTTGTTTTGGTTGTTTACTTGATGCTGAGTCGCTGTAGCGAAGCAATAACCGTTGTCTAACAGCATACCCTTTTTTCTTTCCAGCCTCGTAAACAAGCATACAACCAAGCACCATCAAGGAAAAAACACCGTCGGACTGCAACTAATGCAAAGGAAACTAACAAGTTGGTCTTACAACTTTTTATGTTTGGAGCAAGCGAAGAATACATCCTGGAGATGCAAGAGGTATCTCAAATAATGCAATACCACCCATCCCCAAAAATCCATCCACATGCATCACACCTGTATACGGGGTCTAGGTTTTATTGCAGAATTGGACCACGAATACGCTGTGACTCATTTGTTACTAATTGGAAACAACACAACAGATTCTAATATGCTTTGCATTGTATTCATCTCCCCTGCATTCTATTTCCTAACGTAGATATCCTTGTTTAGGTCGGAACACGTAACGTCACACCATATCTCTTGAAAGGGCGCGGGGAGAATGGGCAATGGAATGTCAAAGTTTCTAAGTACTCTGGTGGAGAGTATGCAAAAGACCATGTGCACGAAGATCCTTGCCCTCCAGTACTGTACGAGAAGTATAAACTAGGATTGTGCGATCGTCTCAGAGGATGGAGTGTAGAATGTAAAGCACGCAAACGTAAGGCACGGGGGGCTGGCGTGAAGAATAAGGTTCTCTTTTACATTTGTTAGGACCATGCGTCCGTATGATTTTAATTTACAAGTTTTGGAAATATCTTTTATGGAAAATTGCATGTATTTTAGTTACCATATAATTCCTAGAGTTTGCATTGAAATAGAATTCTACAAGGACAGGGATTGTTGGTAGTTACCTTATTATTCCTAGAGTTTGCATGGAAATAGAATTCTATATTATTAGGAATATTTGGTAAGATAGAATAGAATAAGATTTAGGATATATCTTGTTTATCTTATGGAAACTAAATCTTTATTCTTTCTTATTTTTATCCGGTCTAACAAGCTTCCTATTGGAAGATTTTGTTGTTTCCTTGTGAGCATATTATGAAGATCACGAAGAGATTAACATAAGGAAAAATTTAGGAAGATTCGAGTCGCTACTGGAGTGGAAGACTTCAAGATCAAGACTTATCTTCTAAGGAGGGCTATCCTATAAATAGTAGAAGAACTAGGTTTTAGAACTTAGAACACACGATTTAATTCATACACATTATAAGGTGTTCTCGTTTTTATATTCCATAGTTTTTATAAGTTCCGAACGAAGAAGTGGGATACTTCGGGTAAAAAGAAGCTGAATACTTCACCGCACGTGACAAACCAACGAGAGTTGAACGGAGTTCAACGGGAAAGGATTGCACCAGCAAGAGGGATTATATGCGTAAGTGCTTTAGCCGCTTGACGGTTTGGTCATAAGAAGGTCGACGAGAGGTTGATCTTACGGGTTCAAACGGAGTAGCGATAAAAGTGTTGCTACAGGTGTCGAAGCACTAGAGGGAGTCTGAGTGTTAGATTAAAGCTTGCCTGTAGTTGTAAACAGCTTTTGATCAGTGAAAGATGTTTGAATTCTTGGGCGAAAGCCTCGTGGATGTAGGACGGGAGTCCGAACCACGTTAAATCCGTGTCTTTATTTTTACTGTCTCTTTACTTGTCTAGACTAGGTATCACGGCTCATTGTTTAAAAGTAAAAATAATTGACTTTAAGATCTAACAATTGGCATCAAGAGCTTGACACCGTTTTGGTGAAAGATCCTGTAGTTTTTAGATCTTGTAGATGGCACAAAACATTGAGGGAACGTCTGCATCAAAGCCACCGCTTCTTAATGAGTTTAACTACTCATATTGGAAAGTTTGGATGAAAGCCTTCATCAAACGAGAGAATCAGAAGGCCTGGAAAAGCATTCTCAAAGAATGGTCCCCACCAAAAGGAGAGAATGGAAAATTCAAAGACGAACTTGACTCGACGGATGCTGAGGACCTTGAAGCGAGTCACAACTCCATCGCACTGAATGCAATTCTGAACGGAGTCGACCTCAATCAATATAAACTCATCTCTTCATGTGAGTCTGCTAAAGATGCATGGAACACACTTCAAATTGCTCATGAAGGAACTCCATCGGTCAAACGTTCAAAGAGACCAATTCTTGGTACTCGGTTTGAAGAACTCTAGATGGAGAAGCATGAAACCATTGCACAATTCAATGCCAAACTCCGAGACATTGCAAACAAAGGTTTTCTCCTTGGTGATGACCATAATCGTGCAAAGCTTGTTCAGAAAACTTTGAGATCTCTACCGGCTAGATTTGCCATGAAAATTGAAGCCATTGAAGAAGCAAGAGATGTTGAAAATTTTCCTCTTGAAGAGTTAATGGGAGCTGTTGCCACGTTTGAGATAAAGAAGAATATGAATGGCACTACTCAAGGAGGAGTCTCTCTGAAAGCTAATGTTGAGGATCAATCTCAAGATGAAAAGAAGGAGGACTTAGAGAATGCCATCGCCTATCTTACCAGAGGAATACGAAATTCATGGAAGAATAAAGGTAAGAACACAAAAATCTCTGACTCTGATTTGAATTCTTCCGCTCCTAATGATCTTAGTGTCAAAAGAAAGGGAAAAGGTGTTCACTGCAGAGAATGTCAAGGTTTTGGACATACTCAAGCTGATTGTAGAAATCGTCTTCCAAAGAACAAAGATAAAGCGATGGTGGCCACCTGGAGTGACGAGGAATCTGATAACAATGAGAAGAACCTGAAGAGAAAGCGAGCATTGCCTTCACCTCAGTATCAGTCAAGCCTCTACGACTGTCATGACCGGACATGACGACTTGTATAACGATGATGAAAGTGACTATGAGGACATCGACCCGGGAACTCTCAGAAGAAAGTTCCTTATTCTTGTGGACAAATGGAAAGTAGAAACCATGAAGAATGCTGAGTTGAATAAGAAACTGAAGGAAGCCAGTCGAGACCGTGCACACGACACAAAGACATTAGATCATGTTTTGGAACATCAGAAACCGAAAAACGATCGTGCTGGTCTTGGTTTTAGAACAGGAAAGGCACATAATAAGCAGGAACTTGCTCAAGGAAATCAAAATATGGCCAAACCAAAACCACATCAACAGACTGGTAAGAAATCTCAGAAGTTACAAACCTCTAATTTCTCACAATCTTTATTTTCTGATCGCAGGTTCACTCCAATGTGTCACAACTGTGGAGTAGCAGGGCATATTCGTCCATACTGTTATCAATATTGGGATGTGCCATTTGCTGCTAATGTTTCACGAAAAGTTAAGAAGGGAGTCTTGACTGGTCAGACGACTCATAGGAAACCAGTGAAAAAGGCAGTTGTGACAAATGAGAAGCAGTTTGAGCAAAAATGGGTGGAACGGTCTAATCCACAGTCTAATTTAGGATATCATAATGTTACTTATGCATACTCATCTGTTATTTCTAATGCTTTTTCCTCTGTCGAAAACAGTTCACCTTATTGTTGGTATTTTGATAGTGCTTGCTCAAGACACATGACAGGAAATAAAGACATTCTGACAAACTATGTAGCTGATCCAAGGGGAACAGTTATGTTTGGAGATGGTAAAAAGGGTCAAATTGTGGCTAGAGGAACACTCAACATCAAAGGGTTTCCAAAGCTTCGCAACGTTTATCATGTTATCGGGCTAAATAAAGAAAAATTTGATTAGCATTAGTCAATTGTGTGATCAGGACCTTTATGTGAACTTTTCAAAAGGAGATTGTCGAGTGGTTAATGAACATGACATGTGTGTCCTTATAGGAAAACGAACTGCAGAAAATTGTTATACTCTGACCAAGTCTCAACATTCCTCTGAACAACTCACCTGGTTTTTTACTAATGCAGATCTAACTGATCTCTGGCACCAGAAGATGGGACATGTGAATTACAAGTTGCTCATCAAACTAGGGAGAACAAAGGCTGTACGAGGTCTCCCTGAATTTGGTTCAAAACCCTCTGGAAAGTGTGAACTTTGTCTTCTTGGAAAACAAAAGAGAGAAAATCATCCAGCAGGTCATCACTCACTTACCTCACGAGTGTTGGAACTGCTTCACATGGATCTTGTTGGACTAGTCCAGATTGAGAGTACATGAGGTAAAAGGTGCATTTTTAATTGTGTTGATGATTTTTCAAGATTTACATGGGTAAAAGTTTTAAAAGAAAAATCTGAAACTTTTGAAGTCTTTAAAGTGTTGAGTGTGAAATTGATGAATGAAAAGGATCTCAAAATTAAAAAGATTAGAAGTGATCATGGTAAACAATTTGAGAATTCATCATTTTCTAAGTTCTGTGAGAAGTATGGAATTGCTCATGAGTTTTCAGCACCTAAAACACCACAACAAAATGGTGTTGCCGAGAGGAAAAACAGAACGCTACTTGAGATGGCACGAGTCATGCTCAACTCCAAGAGACTCCCTATGCGACATTGGGCAGAAGCGGTTAACACAACATATTTCATTATCAATCGCATTTATCTTCGTCCAGGTACATCTATGACTTCATATGAGGATGGAAAGGTAAGAAACCAAATGTCAATTTCTTTCATGTTTTTGGATGCACTTGCTTTATACTTAAAGATCGAGAAAATCTAAGTAAGTTCCAATCGAAAAGCGATCTGGGCATCTTTCTGGAGTACTCTGATAACAGTCGCGCTTATAGAGTTTTAAACTTAAGAACTCAAACTGTTATTTAATCTTTTAACGTCAAATTTGATGATTCTAGGGATTATTCTGACACATCACAGGAAAACGAAATTCTCTCATTCACAGGAGATCATGGTAATACCAGTGATGACGACATTACTCGAGTACCAATCGTACCTCAAGTCGCGACACCTGATGATACCAAAAATCCACCAGAGTCACCTAATCATCAGGATTTCCCTGAAACTGATCAGTCTCACGAGCCATTCTTGACAGGTCCCTCATCAAGGATCGATTCTATCATAGGTGATCTGACTGAAGGTTAAACAAGGAACCGATGGTTTGTTCATCTCTCAATCCAAGTATGCGAGGAATCTTGTGAAGAAATTTGGTCTTGAAACTGCAAAATGGATGAGGACTCCGATCGGAACGAATGACAAGTTATCAGCTGATATGGAAAGAAGCTCCATAGATCCCAGCCTCTATCGAAACATGATAGGAAGTCTTCTTTACTTGACAGCTAGTCGCCCTAACATATGTTTTAGTGTTGGTGTGTGTGCCGGCTATCAAGAAAATCCGAAGGAGTCACATCTACGTGCCGTAAAATGAATCATCCGATATGTGAACGGTATAGCAGATTATGGTCTTAGCTACACGTTCGAAACTAATTCAAATCTTGCAGGATATAGTGATGCAGACTGGGCCGGATGCACTGATGATCGGAAAAGTACTACTGGTGGGTGCTTCTATGTGGGAAATAACCTGGTGTCATGGTATAGTACAAAACAAAACTCGATTTCACTCTCCACTGCTGAAGCCGAGTACATTTCTGCTGGTAGTTGTTGTTCCCAACTTATTTGGATGCAACAAATGCTAAAAGACTATGGTATCATACATGAAGAGTTACTTATGTTTTGTGATAATACGAGTGCAATTAACATAGCTAAAAATCATGTTCAGCATTCACGCACAAAGCATATTGATATAAGGCACCACTTCATTCGTGAATTGGTAGATTCTAAAACTGTAGTCATTAAGCATGTTGCGACAGATAGACAATTTGCGGATATTTTCACAAAGGCACTTGACTCAAAACGCTTTGAGACCCTTAGAAAGACTCTCGGCATTTGCCTTCACTAAGCCTGTCGCTATGCCTGATTTAACTAGGATGTTTTTGTTTATTGTCGAACTAACTATCATGACTCATATTGCAGACTTCTCACAGCAGTTTGTTCCGGGGCCCAATCTGACCAGTGTTACTTACTCAGTGCTCCATTTCCCAGTAAAATATGTGAAATTGAAGAATTTTGCAACAGGCAACTTTTGTTTTTGTTTATTCTCTTTGACTCGGATAATAATCCACTTTTGTTACCTTACACATCACAAACAGAAGTATTGAGCACAAAAAGAGATGTTTGAGTATGCAAAAGAGCTTGAAAGAAAAAGAAAAGAGAATATGAGACGAAAAGATTCATGTGCCTCAAAAGAAAAAATAAAAGGAGGAAAAAGCTGCCTAAACTCGATGAATATGTGTGAAAGTTTTCAATTCTTATCTCACGGTCGTCATTCATTGAAAAAGAGCTACCATATTCTACATAAAGTCCATGAGCGAAAGCTACCTCCTTACAAAAGGCTCAAATATGTGTGTTACGATACAATTGTCTAGTTTGAAAAGAGATATATCTTGTTACAATTGTTGCCCCTCTCAAATTCTCTTCTTCTTCATCATATATCATACTTGAGAATTTAACGCACACATTGTTTTGTGATTATCTCGTAAATGTGAAAACTTCGGGCTGACTGTTTGTGAGCGAGTCGCTGACGCTGTCATGACAGGGTGTTCTTCCAAACACACAAACCAGGTAAATCAGGTCCTCGGTATGGCACTTGCTGAGTTACTTTTTGTTTGTTTTAAGTGGTGAATTTCTTTTGATTTTTTTTACACTACTTCTCTCTACTTCTCTCTTTATCCTTTTGATGTTGGTTCTATTGTCTATTGTCCTGTTGGCAGACCCGTCTTGACTGGTTCTCGCTAAACGGGGGAGTAATAATATTATATAAGCTGGAAGTATGGGGGAGCACACTGATTGCGGGAGTTTTGCCTAGATTGTTTATGAACTTTCATTGTTTTTTTGTTTTCGTCTAACAATCTGATGCAGCTTACTTGGAATTTTCCTGGGTTTATAATGTTTTGCCAAAACTAGTCAATTGGGGGAGAATGTTAGGACCATGCGTCCGTATGATTTTAATTTACAAGTTTTGGAAATATCTTTTATGAAAAATTGCACGTATTTTAGTTACCATATAATTCTTAGAGTTTGCATTGAAATAGAATTCTACAAAGATAGGGATTGTTGGTAGTTACCTTATTATTCCTAGAGTTTGCATGGAAATAGAATTCTATATGATTAGGAGTATTTGGTAAGGTAAAATAGAATAAGATTTAGAATATATCTTGTTTATCTTATGGAAACTAAATCTTTATTCTGTATCCGGTCTAACAAGCTTCCTATTGGAAGATTTTGTTGTTTCCTTGTGTGCAGATTATGAAGATCACGAAGAGATTAACATAAGGAAAGATTCCACATATTTAGGAAGATTCGAGTCGCGATTGGAGTGGAAGACTTCAAGATCAAGACTTATCTTCTAAGGAGGGCTATCCTATAAATAGTAGAAGAACTAGGTTTTAGAACTTAAAACACACAATTTAATTCATACACATTGTAAGGTGTTCTCGTTTTTATATTCCATAGTTTTTATAAGTGCCGAACGAAGAAGTGGGATACTTCGGGTAAAAAGAAGCTGGATACTTCACCGCACGTGACAAACCAACGAGAGTTGAACGGAGTTCAACGGGAAAGGATTGCACCAGCAAGAGGGATTCTGTGCGTAAGTGCTTTAGCCGCTTGACGGTTTGGTCATAAGAAGGTCGATGAGAGGTTGATCTTACGGGTTCAAACGGAGTAGCGATAAAAGTGTTGCTATAGGTGTCGAAGCACTAGAGGGAGTCTGAGTGTTAGATTAAAGCTTGCCTGTAGTTGTAAACAGCTTTTGATCAGTGAAAGAGGTTTGAATTCTTGGGCGAAAGCCTCGTGGATGTAGGACGGGAGTCCGAACCACGTTAAATCTGTGTCTTTATTTTTACTGTCTCTTTACCTGTCTAGACTAGGTATCACGACTCATTATTTAAAAGTAAAAATAATTGACTTTAAGATCTAACACCATTCATGCATTGCATAGATATACGCTCTAGATTTCTTATCAATCCTTGGCAGTTAGCATGATTAGACAATGTAATTGCCAACATACAAAATTTCAGTGATATAGTGCCCGAGTTAAATCTCTCAATGTTTTATCAAATATTCTAAAATTATGTAGGATGCGAGAAGATTGAGTGATGTTGTGCAGCAGGGCTTTTTCTTCCCTTCGCACATTGTGAAATTGGATTTAATAGTTTCCTCTTACTTCTGAATATGACGCGCAAACCTTGTGTTATTTATGTGTACAAGAGAACTTACTCATCTGAACTAACAACTTTTTTTCACGAAAACAACTCTATCTTCAAGCAGTTATATTACCATATGGGAAGACAATATCGGTCGTTGGTTGAAGTTGGCAGGTATATTCTGTACTCATGTAGCCAGAAAAACTTGCGAAACCTACAGACTGAAAGAGTACCAAATCTCCAAGTAAGTAATTCCCAAAACTATTTTCTCGTGATGGAATTCTTTTTTCTTTTTTTTTTCCTTCCGACTTTTCATTATTTTGATCAATAATATGTAATTTTGTCTTGCTCTAGCATCACCTGGATTTTTTCTCACATTGACCAAAAATTATTATTATGAATTCTCTGGTGATCTAGGTGGTAGATGCAGCTGAGGTGATAATGGAAATGCCGGCGGGACGAGTCAACAAAAGTGCTGAAAACTATAATATGGATAGCACACCAAAGGAGATAGAAATCCCAACGGCTTTTGACGCTATCAAGGTGACAACAAAATTGTCAACGGAACAAGATGATGGCAGCACGGAAGACTTATAGATGAATAGCCTGCTAAAGGAGACAAGACTTCCAAATGTTGCCACTGAACCACAAATCGAAGGTGGTTACCATGGCGAAGGAGGTAGCAAGCCAAGCCCTCAGCAGTTTGCAAGCGGTGAAGAAAACGTTGTTCAAGATACGAATCACAGTCCAGCGGACAATGAACCAAGCGTGGTGGACGGTCTGTAAAAGTAAATCTAGTTTTAGCTTTAGTAGATTTGATAAAGTATTCACAAATTTAATGTCTTTTACAGTGATAGATCCTCCCCAAAGGAGAAAGGACGAGCCAAAAGAAAATGAGAATGCAAATGTTGAAAGTCCGCCACGAACTTTTGAAGAAGAGGATGACATTTTCTCAAACTTACCTCATATTCAGAATATAGAGATTGAGGATGAAAATGTCGGAAGTCCTCATCAAGCTTTTGAGAAAGAGGATGACATTTTCTCAAACTTGCCTGAGATTCAGAGTCTAGACAATGTGACCTATTTTCATTGTTCAAATCTTTGACAACACGAAAAACCATTGTTCAACTCGAGAAGGTTGGAAGTCCTCCTGGAACTTTGAAAGAAGAGAATCAATTTTTTTCAATCTGTTCAAATCTTTGACAACACGAAAAACCATTGTTCAACTTTGAGAAGGTTGGAAGTCCTCATGGAACTTTTAAAGAAGAGAATCAAATTTTTTCAATCTTACCCGAGATTGAGAATCTAGACTTTTTAAGTTTTAACAGCTTTCAGTTTTATTTTTTAGCATTCTCCTCAATTACGACCAAAATTGATACTGTTTCTTCGAGTACAATAATTTGTTTTCTTTTTGCAGATGTGTTCTCAATGACAGTTTTAATGTTAATCTGATTTGTAAATGTTATTCATAACTGCAATAATGCGATATTGTTGTGCCTAAATTGTGATTTGGTTTATGTAAATGTTTTTAAGTGGTTTATTCATGCATATATAAGACGGGTATTTGATATATAATATGTGTTATTGTGATGTGAATTTAGTTTATGAAAAAAGGGTTATGTTCATAATACAATTTTATAAAGTTGTAAAAATTAACAAATAGTATTATATGAAATGTTAAACTTAAGTACTTCTTCTAACTCTGTCCCAAGCAAGTTTGCTTGCACTAAAATTGTTGTGCATGAAGTTCTGAAAAGCTTTTGCACTGAATTTGCGCAATTGAACAATAATAACGAAAAATTGGCATTTCATGATCAGCACATACAATACATACCGTGTTTTAAATTAAATGAATAGACGAATTTCATATGAGGGTTATAGCAATTATAAAATCCTAAAATAATTTCCTTTTGGTGATTGTTTCATGTAAACCTGTCCAAGTTTAGATCCAATTAATGCAGTATCAGACCCGACTATTTTGTTTTTTTTTTTTGACAGAAAAAAACGAATATATTACTAAGAGAAAGTGTTACAAAAATTCATAACAGGAGTTCCTCCATCACAAAGACTACATAATGGGAGGCTATAAGAATCAAAATAATTGGACCAACAATTCAAAGGGCCCATTTAGCAGTGTTATGAACTGCTTGGTTTGCATTTCGGTTGATGTAACCTAACTTCCAATTCGGCCAAGATAGCCATAGTTTGCGAATAGCAATTACAATAGGTTTAATAGTCCAAAAAGAATCTGCCTTCGGATCTGGAATTGTCATGATGAGTTGCAAGCAGTCCGTTTCAAAAAAAGCCTTGTTGATTTGTGCCTTATGAATGCACTGACAGGCTGTCAAAAGTGAGAGTGCTTCGGCGGTGAGCGGATTTAAGCAAAGCTTCCTTTGTGCTGAAGCAAAGAGGATGGTTCCTTTGTCATCGCGAATGATCATTGCTCCATAAGATTCGCCCGTTTTTAGAGGTGGCGTCACATTTTATTTTGATCCAGTTGGGCGCCGGACGCTTCCAATAACAAACAGTAAACATAAAAACAACCTGAGAGGAACATCAATTTTCCATCGAAACAGATTCTCAAATAACCTAATTAAAGTAAAGCGCAATTCGTATTCGTAATCGAAACTCATCATCGTTCTTCAGTAGAAAAATCGATTAATTAGCAGAAAATCGAGTAACCTAACGGATAATCACTCACCATTGACGCATAATCAATCAACATTGATGGGGATACAAAGAGGAGGAGCGGCGATTGCAACGACGACAAGAGGAGAGGATCGGCGCCGACGACGGCGACGGCGAGAGGAGAGGAACAAATGAAGGAAATAGATTTTTTTTAGGTTTTGTTGTTCCTGAAATGTTTATTTATTGGGCTTTTTTGTTTCCAAAAAGGCCTGAACCCAAATAAAGATACTTTCTTTGCTGACTCTTTTACCTAGCGCCGAGAAAAAACTGCCGGCGGAAACCACTTTTCTTGTAGTGCAAGGCAGTGCTGAATTGGTTTTAATTTCCAGCTTGAGTTCCTTTTGGGTATTCCAATGTTCAGCCGCCTTGTTTGATGCCAAAATGGTAATTTCCTGCAGGTTAAGTGTATTAGAACCATGAAGCTAAGCATTCCTATTTTGCCAAATAATTTCACATAAGGTGCAATAGAAAATAAGAAATTCTTTGCGCATAAGATCAGTTTGGAAAAAACTCCCTGTGTTGTGAAGAATGAGAGAGAGCCATTCTTTGATGTTCCAATCCTTGAAAGGGTGAAGGTTGACCTGCCAGCAAGAGACAAGACATGCTTGGGAGATGAGAGGTCAGTTGAGAAAGATATGGCTAATGGATTCGGTCGCCACATTACAAAAGAGACAGCTTGTATGATTTGAAAAAAACGGCTAAGGCGAGAACGAGAAGGGATTGCATCATGTAATAATTTCCAAAGGAACAACTTGTGTCTGTTGTGCAGTCTAGCCTTCCAGATTTTCTTAAAACGTTTGGTATCATTATCCGTGAGGGTGGGAAAACGTTGATTATGATCAACAAGATAGGCACTCTTCGTAGAAAATTTCCTTGACTTGGAGGGGTTCCAAAGAGGAGAGGATTTCTGATTTTCAGCCTCCGGAAAGGAGATCTGAATTTTCTGAATTTCGATGGCAGTTTGACTGTCAAAAGCAGGGTGGAGTTTAGTGATGTCCCAAGTAAGAGTGATGGGGCAGATCAGTTTTTTAACTTGAAAGAACTCATAATGGAGATGATTGGGATTATGCTTGGGTTTGGGAATAAAGCTAGGGATGCTAGGGACCCAAGGTTGATCCCAAGTGATCACATTTGAATTGTGATTGATGGGGAAACACATGCCTTTGGAAATAAGATCACGTGTTTTCAAAATGTCTTTCCAAATCCAAGAACAATTGGAAAGGTTAAGGCTCGCTGAATGGATGTCATTTATGCGGAGGTAGCGAGCTTTGAGAGTTTGCACCCAAGGACTTTTGTCATTAGTGGCAATTTTCCAAGTAAGTTTGGAGATAAGTGCTCTATTATAATTGTGCATACGGCGTAAGCCAAGTCCACCACAAGACTTAGGAGAACAGATTTTGTCCCAAGCAATGAGAGGGAGAAAGTTCCCTTTATCGTTTTCACCCCACCAAAATCTTCTAAATATGGAATCCAAATTATTGCAAATAGAAGTACGAATGAGGTAAGTGGACATAGTGTAAATAGGAGAGGCTTGAGCAGCCGAGCCAATAATGATGGTGCGACCTGCTAGGGAGAGGTTTTGCCGCTTCCAAGAAGTCAGATTATTTTGAATTTTATGGGTGAGATCAATAAAGGCTTCTCTCCTAGATTTGGTACGGCAAAAGGGAAGGCCCAAGTGGGTGGTTTTGTGGTTGCATTCTTTGACATTTAGCAAGTTAAGAATGTCCAGTCGAGTAGTGGGGTTGGTGTTGGGGCTAAAATGGATGGAAGACTTGTTCAAGTTAATCTTTTGGCAAGACCAGCTGCAAAACGTGTTGAGAATATTTTGAAAAGCTGTGGTATTCTCAATGGTAGATTTGCCAAAGAAGACAAGATCGTCCACAAAAAGAAGGTGACAGACGGTGGGGGCTGTTCTAGCAACTTTGATACCATGAAGTGTGCTATTTAGCTCTTGTTCATAGATGAGCCTAGAGAGGAGTTCCGTATAAAGTACGAAAAGATAAAGAGAGAGAGGATCTCCTTGACGGATACCTCTTGTGGGCTTAAAAAAGCCTGCAATGCTGCCATTGATAAGAATAAAGAAAGGAGTGGAGACTCCACTCAACTCTATCAAACACTTTGGCAAGGTCGATTTTAAAAGCAAAAAGACCATTTTTTTCCTTTTCGATTATGAGTGAAATTCAGTCATTCATGCGAAAGAATGGTATTATCGTTAATATGGCGACTTTTGATAAAAGTGGATTGACAGAAAGAGATGATGCGATCAAGATAGATTTTAAGTCTATTAGCTATGATTTTAGAAAAGATTTTATAAGAGATGTTGCACAAGCTAATATGCCTAAAATCCTCTACGGAGCATGCATTTGGTTTTCTAGGGATGAGGGTATGGTTGAGAGCTTGGAAAAGGGTGCCAGTGCGAAAAATGTTTTGGACAGCCTTAATAAGGGCATCTTTGGTGGAGCTCAAAAAGTTTTGGTAAAAGATAGCGGGGAGACCATCGGGTCCAGGACTTTTTTCAGAACCAAGGGAGAAAAGGACAGCCTTTATATCCTTAGGAGTAGGAATGGTACACAAGAACTCATTGTCATTATCCTCAATAACAGGTTTGAACAAATTATTCAAATCAGGGGGAAAGGGGAGGTTGTTCGGATCAAGTTCAGAGGTAAACAAATTTTTGTAGTAAGCACAGAAAGCATTACCAGTATCATTCCAATTACGCAAATATGAACCATCATGCAAAACAATGAAATCAATGCAATTAAAGCGGTTGTGAAGGGTGGCTTTAAGATGAAAGTATTTGGAGTTAGCATCGCCATCTTTATGCCATTTATCACGAGATCTTTGGCGCCAAAATGTGTTAAGTCTTTTATACCAAAGATCAAGGTCATTTTGGAGAGCTTTATTTTTTGCAATAACATCAGCAGATTGAGGGGCGGATTGGAGAATGCTAAGTTGATTGGTGATGTCACTTATGTTGGCTTTGACTAAGCAAAAGCAAGTAGAGTTCCAGTTCTTAAGGGCACTTTTGACAGACTTAGTTGTAACATGCAATTGAAAAGGGGGGGATCCATGAACAAAAGCATTCCAAGCAAAGTCAACAACGTTAGCACATGAACTGTCGGATAACCACATAATCTCAAACCTGAAGGGCCGAGGGCCCTTAGAGCGTTGGTGGTGAGTGTCCAGCGTGATTGGCCGGTGATCTGACCGGATTGCAACATGGTGGGTGATCTGGGCCGAAGGGAATTTGAGGCACCACTCAGAATTGGAAACACTTCGGTCCAAGCGTTGTTGGATGTTGTGGACACCTTCACGGCCGTTGTTCCATGTGAAGTCATCACCTGCAAAACCAAGGTCAAAAAGTGGGAGTTTATCAAGATCAGACTGTAAAGAGTGGGAGGATAAACTAGCAAAGGTTTTTCCTCCGAGTTTTCGGACTGATTACAGATGTCGTTTAAATCTCTGATGATTGCCCAAAGGGCATTCATGCCATTAGCCAGAGATTCCATCTCGTTCCAGAAATTAGCTTTTACACTCGAATAGAGTGCACAGTAGATTCCCGTCAGAAACCAGTCAACACTAAGGTGTGTGTAGATACTAGAGTGGATATGTGAGGAATCAAAATGTACAACAGAGAGGTTGGTAGAGTTGTTCCAGGCCAAACAGAGCCTGCCAACAATGCCCATTGCGGGCACAACGAAGTTGTTTATGAGAAAAGCACTAGAGAGCGTGTGAAGAAAATGAGAGAGATTAGCTGTTTTTGATTTCAGAGAGAAATAACACATCAGGCCGTGCACTGCGGAAAAACGCACGGAGGGCCTGAATTGCCTAGGGTTTTGCGATCCCCCGACAACTCCAGGCGATAACCTTCATAGGTGATCGGGCATTCGACCCCTCTGCAATCGAGGGGTCTCCAGAGTTTTGGGTTGCTATAGCAACAAGTTCTTAGGATTGAGAGTCAGAGGCGGTGGTAGATGCGGGAACTCTGCGGGTCAAGAGGGTTTTTCTCCCCGTGAGTGGGGCACGTATTTTTTTTTGGTAGGGCTGTTCCCGCTCGCTCGGTTTTGCTTCGATCTTCGGCGGCCGTTGGCGTTTGTACATTAGGGGGTAGAGGAGGGTGGGGGAGTGGCGCAGTGGGAAGTGGTGGTGAAGGTGGTGGTGGAGGAGGAGTTGGGACTGGGTAGGGGATGCAGGGGTGGCGATTGGTTCACTTTTAATTATGTGAGGGGGTTGCGGGTTCAGGTTGTGGGCTTGGGTTATGGTTTGGGTTAGGTTAAGTTGGGCCAGTATGGTGTTGGGTTCACCAGTCATGAGGGTATCTGGGTTTGGTTTAGGTGTGGGATTTGGGCTGGCTGTGAGTTGGTTTTCGGGTGGTGGGTTGGGCTTATCAATAGAAATAGAGTGGAGGGAGTTGGTTGTTTCAGTAGTTGGGTTAATGGTGGCGGGTTTGGGAGATTGGGCTGGGCTGGTGGTTGATGGGCTAACATGCGAGTTGTTTATGGAATACTGGGCTGGTGGGCTGGTGTTTGTGGGTTGAGTTGGGTTTTAGAATGGGCTGGTGGGCTGGATTGGGCTTGATGACTGGGTAGACTCGTTGGGTAGACCCGGCGTGGGTTGACTCGACTCGGTCGAAATATTGGATCTGGCTGAGAAAAAAGGGTTGGGAACAAGTGTGTTGTCCGCTTTAAGCCATAGCCCTCGCCGCGCCGAAGATGTGATGTCGCCTGGTGGTTTTTTGCAGGTTTGGAGTTTGTGACCCAGAAAACCATAGTTGTGGCAGAAATCGCCAAGTCGCTCGTAGCGGAGTCCGACGGTGAAGACCTTGTTGTTTTTTGTGGTGAAAGTGACTCTGTCTTTTAGGGGCAAAGAAAGGGAGAGTTCAACTTTGATTTTGAAAGCTCTTCTCCATTTCATAGCAGTGTGGTTGTCTTCCATTTTGATGAAAATGCCAATAGTGTTGCCAATGAGTTGTGCATTTTCTTGGTTGATGAAAGCAACGGGGAGGTGAGCAATGTGACACCAGAAAGTAGTAGAGGATAGATTGATGTCATAAAGGGCTTTGTCTGGTGGCCAGTGTTTGAGGATGATTTGGTGGTCTCTAAAGGTCCACGCTTGGTTTAGAACTTTGAGAAGGTCCTCCTCAAGAGTGAAGATGCAAGAGAAAATGTTTGGTTCAGAGTTGGATTCGACTGGATTGAAAGAGAGTTTGCCTTTAGGGTTCCAAGATCTAGTCATTGTGCTTCTAAAAGAACTAAGGTTTGCATTTTTTCAGTCAGAGTTTTTGCTAGAAGTGTGTGTTCAGAGGGCTCAAGAGGGTTTAGTGCTTGTGATTCGCTGGGACAATTGAGATTTGTGTTGTGGAGAGGGTCGGAGACGGGTGTTTCCATGGAGTTCTCCATGGGAAATGAAGAAGAAGAAACTTCAGGTGGCGGCGAAAGAACCAGAAACCCTAAGGGCCCTCGAGAGAGCAGTTTTAGTGAGAGAAAAAATCACAAAATCCTTGAAAGTAAATCGATTAGTCACCCCTCATGAATAATCTTTGTTACTTCTGATTCTTGTGTATTTATGTATGCACTTGACTATTTGTATCATTGCAATTTGTATTAATATATGTTAGCTAAATTTATAAATAGTTAGACGATACAGATTATACATATATCGAATCAAATACATGTACATGTAGTGAAACTTTTGTACATATTTATAGTTTTATCCCATAAGTCATAAGCGCATGTAGTCCCAGACCCGACTATTACCCAATGAAAGAAAATAAAAATAAATCAATTTGGGTTTAGGTCTGGACCCAGACCCGATGGCACAAGAACATACCTTTTTAACAAATCATTTTAAGATTATTTAAATTTGGGCTAATCCCATCAAACCCCCCAATCTTTGGGTGGTTTTTCAAAGTGCACCCTGAACTATCGTTTTGTTCGAAATGCACCCTAACCTATTTAATTTTGTTCGATTTGCACCCTGGCGCGTTGACCGCCGAAAAACGTGCCACACACGTGATCGACAGAAGGGCATTTTCGTCCGTAAAAAAAAAAACATTTTTAAAAAAAGTATAGGTTACACCCTGATGTATCGACATACACCCCCCAATCTTTATGAGAGTACCCCCTCAACTATTCATTTGAAAAAAAGCATTTTTTAATTTTTTTTTCTTTTTTTTTTTTTTAAGTTGGTTAGATATGCTTCATATACAATTATTGTTAATGAGCTGTCTTCTATTTATCGAATAGTTGAAACCAACGTGACTTTCAAGATAGTAACAATAGATACTTTATTTTTTTTCATTTTCATTTACATGTTTTGATTATTGGTTAATAAAATCGTAATTGGGCTTCGCAGTGAGCTAATACGATTGATTTTTTGGCCTGAAATGATGAGTTAAGGGTTTTAGTTGCAAACGAAGCACACGTCAAAATATCCGATTTCAATATATTGAGAGCCAAAAAAAGGTACTAAGCCTAAAGTTACTTTTGTTCTCGTGTGTATCAAGTTACTTAGAATAAAGCCTTGACGGTATAAAGGTCATTTTCACATTAATAACAAAAAAATTGATAAGCTTATGCACAGAAAGCATGTAATCTTAGAAATGCCATAGGTAAAATGTCCTTGAGTGTACAGGTAGATTGATCAGATTCTCGCACCCATCAGCAAGACCTGAATAAAAAGCCTACGGACATACGAAAAATTACTCTTCGATCGGAAACAACAACTTTGGCAGTGAAAAAAAATAATGTGTTATTTAGTAGGTTGAGACTTAAAACATACATCAAAGCTGAAATTTTAACACGGGAGAGAAAGGATTATGTGGCTAAGAAAAGTACAACTAAAGATGGAAACGTATGAGAAAGGATTATGTGACTAAGAAAAGTACAACTAAATATGGAAACGGATGAGAAAAGCAGATATCCAGCAAAATGTGAATAAAAATTAAAAAACAATAACAAATTTGATACCCAAAAAAAAACTAGGAATGCCAACATGGAGATTAGTTTTGGAGTAATCTCTCTTCTCTAACAAATTTACCTCTCATTCTTGCAGGTAAGAGAACTTCCTCGACTATTAACAGGAATAAATCAAACCAAAATGGCAAATGATTAATTTTGCCTCCGAACTCCTACAAGGGATGCCGTCGAGCTCTCATCATCATTGCTAGCTATAAGTATCTGCAGCATTAACAAGAAATCACAACTTAGAAGTGAAATCTGAAAACAAATATCTTGAAAGTCAAGCTTGTTTCAATTATTCAATAAATAGAAGACAACCCAATAACAATAATTGTATATGAAGCATATCTAACCAAGTTTTTCAAAAACAAAAAAGAAAAAAACATTTTAAAAATGCTTTTTTTCAAATGAATAGTTGAAGGGTACTCTCAGAAAGATTAGGGGGTTTATGTCGATACATCAGGGTGTAACCTATACCTTTTTTAAAAATGCTTTTTTGGAAGGACGAAAATGCCCTTCTAGCGATCACGTGACTGACACGTTTTTCAGCGGTCAACGCTTCAGGGTGCAAATCGAACGAAATTAAATAGGTTAGGGTGCATTTCAAACAAAACGATAGTTGAGGGTGCACTTTGAAAAACCACTCAAAGATTGGGGGCTTTGATGGGATTAGCCCTTTAAATTTTAAAGTAAATACTTAACATGATGAGTGTGAAAGGCTTATTTGCAACCACGGCATTATTTCAGTTATTGTATATATAAATTTAGTGGATCTTTATATGTTATTGTCCGATTCTTTTTGCAATTAATTTATTTGTAGCTACTCATATTCAAACTATTTGTTGTCATTTTAAAATAAATTAATAATTGAAAATGGTTGTTCTCCTATAGAATTCACGAAGTAGTAAGTTTTAGAATATATTTAGCCATCGAAATGTTCATCTAAATTATGAAAAATAAGTGATTAGCATGTGTAATATCATAAGTTCATAGAGCATTAGAGAAATGTTTTTATTAATTCAATGAATTGAATTCTATAATTGAAACCGACTATTTTTTGGTAAAACATTGACATATGATTCGAAAACAAGAAAGCATGTACAAAGACAACCAAAATGTTAAATCAACTTTAGTACATTGTTCAGAACTTTACATTAAAATGTAGAAGTTGAAGAACTGGAAAATTCTATTATGGTTAAATAGTTACTATTTGTAAACATAGAGTAAGAAATAAATATATTTTTAAATTTATTTATCAATATTGAATTTTAACCCAAACCTTGGCATTTTGGGTTAAATGCCTCTCGAAAAAACTTTATTTGATGTCCTAGAATCATATATGTTACGCCCACCAAGTCGTAGTAATAATATCAATATAATAATAATAATAATAATAATAATAATAATAATAATAATAATAATAATAATAATTATTATTATTATTATTATTATTATTATTATTATTATTATTATTATTATTATTATTATTATTATTATTATTATTATTATTATTATTAACTAAAAGAGTGGGTTCTGGTCTAGCCCCAAAAGTGTAGGTCCGCAAAAATGCTATTTTTAAAAGATTTTTAAAAGAAAAAGTCTTTTTTCATTAATTATTGCAAACACCTAATTAATGCTTTAAGTAAATTTTAAAAAAAAAATTGCAAACCCTCCACACTTTTTGTCAAAAGTCACTTAACTTTAAGAAAAAGTAGAAAACAAGCTCCATTTATATGCTCTTGCAAAGACCCCCTTCATATGGTTTGGAGACAGTTTTTAAGCTAAAAAGCTCACAATCTTGAAGTTGATAAATGGGTGTTTTTTGCTTATGGTAACATTTTTAAATAAACTCAATTTTACTTATGCATTTGAACTAACAAAAACCAACTCTACTTTTAAGCTATTATATTATCATATGGGAAGACAATATGGATCGTTGGTTGAAGTTGGCAGGTATATTATGTACTCATGCACGCAAAGATACTTCAAAAACCTACAGATTGCAAAAGAACACATGGTCTCTGAGTAAGTAACCCCAAAAACTATTTTCTCTCAGTGCAATTTGTTTTTTCGCTTTCTGACTTTTCAATATTTTGATCAGTATTATATTTTTATGTTGCTCTAGCATCACCTGAGTTTAGTTTCACACATTTACGAAAAGGTATTATTAAGAGTTTTCTGTCTGTGGTGATCTAGGTGGTAGATGAAGGTGAAGTGACTATGGAAATGCTGATTGAACCAGGCAACGACAGTGTTGAGAACTTGAATATGTAGCCCACCAAATGAGATAGAAGTTCCAATGGCTGCCAACGCTATTGAGGTGACAATGGAATTGTCATTCCAACGAGATAATGACAGCACCAGAGACGTAAAGATGAATAGCAAAGGAGATAAGAATTCCAAATGTTGCCATGGAAGCACTAATCAAGAGCCGAGACCCTGACATGGATGAGAGCAACCAAGCCCACAACAGCTTGTTAGCTATGTAAAAAGGCTACTCAAGAACTAATAATGGTCCAGAGGACAATGAACCGAGCGCAGTGGATGATGTGTTTTTAAACTACATTTAGTTTTAGCTTCATTGGGATTTGATAAAGTATTCATAAGTTTAATGTGTTTTAAAGCTGTGTATCCTTCTGTAGGGAGATAAAACGGACCAAAGAAATGTAAACAATTAATTACATGAACCCCAAAATCATTGAACAACATAATCATCACAAAACAGATTTATAAATAATAGAGATTAGGAATACCTCTGTTCATCGTGGCGGAAACACGTTCTGATCTTCTTGTAGATGATCGAACACAGAGCTGCGAACAATGAACAACTTTATTGGAATTCTTGATTTCTCCTTCCTGCCTACAAACCTCTAATTTATATGTTTTTCTTAAGTATGTTTTATGATGGACTAAAGCATATATTTATAGGAAGAGGGAGGACCAAGTTCCAGTTAGGGTTAAACTGTAAGACTTAATCTCATCCGTCCATCAAAGATGAGTTCTAATAGGAAAATTACTCTTAATTATATTAAATAATATATAACCAATATATAGATTAACATATATCCTAGAAAACAAAGATTCCTATTAGACCACAATTAGGGGAAGATAAGATCAAATAAAAGACCTTAAATAATTATCTTACAAGAAAATGTGGATGGAAGTGTTGAAAGTCCCCGTCGGACTTTTAAAGAAGAGGATGAAATTTTCTTAAACTTGTGAGCATGATACTCAAAATCTAGACATAGAGGATGAAAATGTTGAAAGTCCTTGTCGAACTTTTGAGAAAGGGGATGACATTTTCTCAGACTTGCCCACTGAGAATGGTAATATTGGAAGTCCTTGTAGAACTTTTAAAGAAGAGAATCAAATTTTCTCAATCTTACATGCATGAGATTGAGAATCTACACTTTTTATGTTTTTAACAGCTCTTTATTTTCTAGCATTCTCCTTGTTACATCAAAATTGATACTATTTCTTCGAGTTCAATAATTTATTTTCATTTTGTAGTTGTGTTCAAGAGTGCTCTGCTCTGTGCCTATCTACGATAAAAGAGGGGATCAACAATCAATCATAAACCCCCAACGAGAAAGAAGGCATGCCTGTTTCCGTTTTATGGAGAAAGAGGTGGGGACTAATCAGCAGAAAGAGGGTCAAAAGGACAATTTTAACATGTTCAAATTTACAGATCTTGTTCATAATTGTGATATTCCACAAGCGCAAGTAAAGTTTTAGCTAGGATTCTTTTTTTTCTTTTAGTGGTTTACTAGTGCATCTATAAGATATGAAGTTGATAAACTCATATGTATTTACTCAAATTAAGTTTTGGGATAAAAGCATCAAACCCTCTATACTATACCCCTAGTTGCGCAATTTGCCCCAATTTTTTTTTTTTATTGAACCTTGCTTCCTTTATTAGAGATAAGTAACACTTTGCGCCCTCATCTATTGACTGGTAAAATATTTATAGCCGAGTATTTATTTTCACCAGAATTTGAATGTGAAGATGGGGTCCATCACGATTTTACCTCAAAATCAATAAAATGTCATCTTTTCACTTCAATTTATGTTATACTTTCTTAATTTCCAAACCCTAAATTTTGATAATTAAACTAGGGTTTAAAATTAAGTAAATGTACAAAAGATTGAAGAAAAATGAGGCATTTTATTGAACTTGAGGTTAAATCGTGATGGACCTCCATATTCACATTTCAAATTTTGGCAAAAGTTCCCCAGAAATCTGATTAAGGGCAAAGTGCTTATTATCCATAGTACATGCACAAGTTGCAAAACAAGGATAGGGAGAAAAATACAACACGGTGTTTAATATAGGTGGTTTGATGCTTTTATTCCTTAAGTTTATACCCGAAAAAGTTTTGTTCATAACATAATTTTATAGAGTTGTAAAACAGCTGACGCAACTCTGTACTGATGCCTCACTACTACTTAATTAATGAACTTAACGGCTAAGAGATTTCACCAGCTTTCAAACTTTCTTCAGTGCTGCCTTAACTAACCTCTTTGTTTGCATGCCACTTGAAGTACTTTTCCTAACTCTGTTTATCAAGAAATTCTAAACTTGTGCAGGATGTGAGAAGATTGAGTGTTGGTGTGTAGCAAGGTGTTTCCTTGCTCTTTTGCACATTGGGAAAACTGAATTATTTGCCTCATACTTTTGAATATGATGCGAAAACATTTTGTTGTTAATATGTAAGAGAGAACTTACATATCTGAACTAACAACTTTTTTTATCAAAAAGTCACTCTTTTCAAACAGTTTTGTTACCATACTGGAAAACAATATCGGTCGTTAGTTAAGTTTGGCATGTATTTCTATACTCATGTAGGAAGAAAGACTTGAAACAACAATTTACCCCCAAGACCAAAAATACTTTAGTGGACCAGGTCCAAAATATAGCTCATGGGCCTTATGGTCCTAATTATTCTTACCATTTTATCAAATAAAAAAGTAAAAGGGAAATGTTTTTTACTCTCTCTCCACTCCCTACGCCCTCCCTTTACCATTGTTGAAGTCAAGCTATATTTCATTCGCATTCTCCTACATCATTTTATGTACTATGAATGAATGGTATTTATTCTTCAAGATTTACAATTTGCTGAACAGTACTATAATCATCTCCATGAAGTAGCATAAATATAAATTAATAGCCAGCCGATACTGTATAAACAACAGCCAAATCAAACTTGAAAGCTCAGTCAAATTTATGAGAAGAAGATTCTTCTTACTTATCTTCCTCTGCAAGTAACTAAAGAAAAGTGAATGGTAGCTAGGTTTCAAAAAATGTTGCTAGGAAACATAATGGTTAGTGGTTTTGAAGATTCGTCAAATTTACTAAAAAAAAGAAACTAACTGATGTAACACTTGCTACTACAACATGTTTGAATTTCATTGTTTACTTTGAATTTCTTGCTAAGTGGCACCGTTGGGTGCTTCAACTCGCTTAATCTTTTGTACAAGCACCCTCCTTTATTTATTATATGCTATATTTCTAATTTGAAGTTTTAACTAATTTGTAATGCATAATAACTGTTGTTGTGCATTGCAAATTTAAATGTATATATGCAAACTTAAGCAATACTCTATAATGAAGTGGGTTTCTCATATTAGCATAGCATCAATTGATCTTAATCCACAAGAAAATTCACCACTTCATCAAAATATTGCAAAGAACTTCGTTATCTCATTTGTTTTGCAGGGATTGAAAATTGTTGTCTCTGGTCTTACTTATTCTGCATTTGCTTAGTCTTTGATAAATAATAGAGGACAAAAAGGAATGAATGTTGGAGAGATAGATCAGGAGGGTGGAGGGAGTGGAGACTGGAGAGAGACTAAAGAACATTTCCTTCTGAATTTTTATTTTAGAAAATGGTAAGATTAAATTAGGACCACAAGGTTTATGAGCTACATTGTGAACCTGGTCCACTTACTATCCCCCCCCCCCCCCCCCCCCCAAACTATATTGGAAATTCTTGAGTTTATTACTTCTCTCTACTTTTGAAGACTTGATCACTAATTATGTGTTGCCGTGGTATCAAATAAATTTACTTTCAAACATCAGTATAGAATAGAAGGGGAGAGGATTCTAATCCGTCCCACTTTTGTTTTTCACTACAAGTCCCACTAGTTATGGTGATGACATGTGTCCTTGATGTTAATACATGTGGGTGGGTGGGTGACATGTGTCATTGATCTTAAAATATGAAGGGTGAAGATTAAATGAGACATGAATTTGAACACAAAAGTGGGATAGAAGATTCATTGTCGTATAGAAGTAATATTAGAAACTTTCTATCTCTTGTGAGTTGTGATATTTAGTTGCAACCAAAGTGACTATGAAAAGGTTATACAAGTTAACAAACTGTTGTGGGCTTGGCCCACAACAGTAAACCGAGAGATGTGAGGTGTGCTAAACTAATTATAGTTTTAGCTTTTGTATGGTTTGATTGAGTATTCATGAGTTCAATGTATTATACAGTGGCGGATCCTACTAAAGGGATAAGGCATGAAATAGATAAATTGAAAGTCCCCATCAAACTTTGGAACTAAAGGATGACATTTTCTCAAACATACCCGTATATTCAAACTCTAAGCATTTAGGATATGATGTTGGAAGAAGTCCTCATCGAACTTTTGAGAAACAGGGTGATATCTACTCAAACTTACTTGAGATTTAGAATCTAGACAATGTGGACAAAAATTTCAAAAGTGCTCATAGAATTGTTAAACAAGAGGATTAAGATTTATCAATCTGACCTGAAATTGAGAATCTAGACTTTTTAAGTTTTTAATGGGTTTAGCTTTATTCTATAGCAGTCTCGAATATGTCAAAATTGATAATTTTTCTTCCTAGTTCACTAATATGTCTTCTTTTGGCAGTTTTGTGCTCTGAATTACTAATTTTAGGTGATTTTATTAACAAATCATTTTCATAATTGTGATATTACACGAGGGTAGGTAAAACTTAGTTAAACAGAATTTTGTCGTTCATTTGATCTTATCTAGTTTTTATTGGTGTTGATGTGTCACAATTGGACTTTTTTTTAACATTTACTTCTTTTGTGTGTGTGTATATATATATATATATATATATATTATCTTACTCAAATTAGGTATATGAAAAAAAAAGTTGCATTTATAACTTTATGTTATAGAGTTGTAAAAATAAATAAATTGAATAATTGAAGTTTTATATAATTGAATTACTCTTTTTTTTTATATAATTTTGAAGTACCCTTTCTAACTTTAGCCTAACAAGCAAGATTTTTATGAGTGAATTGCCAAAATATCACTCTAAGAAAAAGTAATTCCCAAACTGACAATCTTGAAAAAATAATTCCCAAAATGTCACTCTTCGACAAAAATTTACTTTTCTAACCTTTATTTTTCATTATGTTATTATCTAAATAATACCAAACTATATTTTCATCTGTTAAAAATCACTTACGGTATATGAGTTTGGTATTTCTGGTAAATATCAGATTCTTTTTAGAAATATTAAGTAAATAAAATTAAAAAATTACTGACCTTCTTGTGCAACCCCTTCATGTCCACCCCCTCCCCGTCTCCCAAACCTTGGTCGTGATATTTAGACTATCCACCTGTGTGCAAACATGATTTCAGATTATTAACAGGGGGAGAAGTATGAAAGGGAATGTGAAAGGACACTGCATTGCAATAAAGAAGCCCATCAATGGCATTTTCCATTTACTGAACCATCATCTAAAGCTTGATTAACCAGCTAATTCACGAAAGCTTCAGTCATATCCTCATGATTGCTTTTTCCATTAACTTTTTGATATAATCACGCTAACTTTTGCAAACCTTTCAATTTCTCAACTAGTTCCTCCATTAGATCATAGAAATCAAATAGCGAATTATTTGATTGAATTGAAAAAATCTCCTGATGGTTCTCTAATACGGAAAGTCTCGGTGTCTGGATTATTCCAAGATGGGTTGGAATTTCCAGGTGGTCTCATCTCAGTTCCTTAAGATGGGTTGGAGATTTTTAGGGTTCGAGCATATTCAGATGGTGTCCTTTATGTCGTCAAAAGAGGCGGTTGATATTTTTAGTCTGTGGCAATCCCCAATTGCGATGGCAGAGGAGGTTCTGAAGAGGAATGGGTTCGGACGGACCGGGGAGGTTTGGGTCGAGAAAGATGAAGATGTTTTTCAATTAAATTTAGTTAACAATAATAGATTTTTGTTAATTTAATATTATTTAGATAGCTACATAATGAAAAATAAAGGTTAGAAAAGTAAATATTTGTTAGAGTAATATTTTTGGAATTATTTTTTCAAGAGTGTTAGTTTGGTAATTATTTTTTTCTTTTATAGAGTGTTATTTTGGCAATTCACTCGATTTTTATTAACTTTGCCGGTTTTAAAATTGTTGTGCATCAATTAGTGAAAAGCTTTTGCACTTAATTTGCACAAGATAAATGCTTGCACATTTCTAATCATGTTTTGGCCACCAGGTCGCCACAAACCACTATAGGAGGAATGAGAAAGGAAAATTTGGCAATACAAGTTAATGTATGATGTTCAGAGGGGAAGAAAATTTGACATAGTAATTGTAGAATTTCATAATAATTTGTTTAGTTATCTTTGGTTGAGTAAATGTGTTGATTTGTTTATTTAATGTGTTTGTATCATCTGTTAAGTTTGTTTTATTCGGATCATAAAACTTATGTGTATTTCTATACAATTGTTTCACTTTTGCGCAATAGATCACTAAATCGGATGCGATTGGGTATATATGAATTTATATGCACTTGGGCTGTAAATTCTGTATGATTTTTGCTTTTGTGCCAATGTTATGCACGACATAGTAAACAATCAATGTAGTCTCGGTATGTTTTGCATTTGCAGCTGCAACCAGAATCATCTCGGGCACCAGCAAGAAAAAGACATAATTGAAGTCCATCTCAAATTGATGAAATTGTGGCGGTATATACCTAGTTCTTACTATATTTCTTGCTACCCCAGCAATAACATTTCTCATCATTACGTTTACTTGTTTCCGACCTATATTTGAGCCCTCTTCTTTTGTTGTTTACTTGATATGTTGAGTCGGTGCAGTCAAGTAATAACTATTGTCTAACAGTATACTTCTCCTTTCTTTCTAGCGTCATGAACAAGCATACAACCAATTAACCACCATCAAGGAAAAAACATCGTCGGCCTTCAGCTAATGCAAAGGAAACTAATGAGTTGGTCTTACAACTTTTTATGTCTGGAGCACCCGAAGAATACGTCCTGGAGAAGCATGAGCTATCTCAAATCATGAAGTACCACCCATCCCCCAAAATCCGCCCACATGCACCACACCAATATACAAACTGTAGGCTTTCTCGTAGAGTTGAACTATGAATACGGGTGACTTGTTTGTTTTACATAGTTTACATTTCTCGTGTAATATTGGAGGGGAAGGGTCGTCCAACAAAGGGTTTTTGGCATACCTCCACCAGAGTAATTAGACACTTTGACCTTCGATTGTATGCGCTCCCCGTACGCTACCAAGAAATATCTTTTAACTTTACGTGTTTTGACCTAAACAAGAACATCTATGTTAAGAAATAGAAGCCAGGGTAGACAAACTCAATGCAAGGCATATACATCTTGGTGGATGGAGTGTAAAACGTAGAGCACGCGACACTGGCACTACAAGAATTACCTATTTTACTAGCGCTTTTTTAGACCTACCCTAGCGTTTTTGGGCACTAGTATTAAAGCTACCAACACTTCATCAAATTCTCAGCCTGTTTGCGCTAGTAAAGCTTAGCTAGCATTTTTCCACAAGCGTTGGTACATACGAACTTCGCCCAACACTCGAAAGCGTTGGGTAAGGTAGAAGGTTTTAGCTGGTAAAATTGTTCTATTATTGCGCATTTGCCCAGATGTTGGTTAAATTATAGAGCTATTCATGCGTCTTCTTCAAAAGCGTTGAAAATGTTTTGTTCTGAAAAAAAGAAAATCTTGCGAATTTAATATTTATCAAATCAAGAACCTAGAATCAAATTAATCATAATACACTTGATATCAAAAGATAGACAATAAGAAAATAAATCTAACATTCAACTAAATTTATAGCTAAACATAAACCTGCCATTGCAATATATGTCCAAAAATCCAAACAACAACCACCAAAACATAAAACAATCATTCAATCTTTTCTATAGCAAAACATCATTACTTCATTATCCAGCAAAACATATCTCTTGTCCATTTATTAACTAAAACATTTGGTAACTTCCCATAACATCTTCATAACTTTACACTTCAGCACCATTGTCAGATAAACATAGTTGAATGCTCTATTTTGCCTCATCAACCCACATGTTCAAACACCAATGTATTAATCAAAGATGCAAACTCTTGATTGCAAGAAGAGTACTGTTGAATTTGATGCGTACTAATGATATGGAATGCAGTTAGCTCATGTTTACCCATCCGTACAAACCTAGCTGATGCAGAATCAGTTTATAGAAATCATTGAAAATAGTTAACAAAATATGCAGAATAAGTAAAAGATTGAACTGCATACTGAATAAATTAAACAAGAAACTCCAGCACCACGTGTCAACAGGTTATTTTCAAATGAAATGATCCGAGGTGATCCTCTCATTGAACGTAGTATTCAGCTAATGTGGACAAAAATATTGTCATATTATCTCATATATTCTGCCAACTAATCACATTAATATATTACACCCATACCTCTCTGATTGTTTCGACCAGAGTTGGAAGAACCAGATGCCCGATTACCCTGTCCCTACATGTATAAAAGTTAAATCATAAGACAACACATTAAATGACAAAATACTAAACTGAAATCAACTTACTGATTTGCGATGTTTACGAGGTCCTGATTGGAGCTCAATCAGCCTACGCATCTCCGCTATTTGCTCCTGTAAACTCTGAATCATATCCCCTTGTGTTTTAATTAATGATATCTCCTTGGGAAATCCTCATTTGCTTCTCTTCGGCCAGCTCTTTTACAACATTATTAAACTATTCATTGGGTATGATTGATGGCAGCAATGGGAGCTTGGCATCCAAAAACATTTGTTGGTGTTGGCCCAATTCCTAAACCAAACACTCCCCCATGATGGCCGCCTCTCCCAGGAGTCGAAGAACTAGGGTTTTGTGGGAGAATGGGGTTTACTTTCTGATCCTAAAATGAGCTGTTGCGAGAATAGCTTTTATTTTCTGGAATACAGGTTTTATTTTTTCCGCCCATTAACTAACGATTATACAAAGTCGTTAGCGAAATTTTATCTACTCTAACAATTTACAGGCAAGCGTTACTGTATCTCCTATTAATATCCTGCATCTTACCAAAAAAAAACGTTATCTCTTCAAGTTAAAATATATACATATATTTTTTTTAAATAATACTAAACGAATTTTCAAAATACATATATATATATATATATATATATATATATATATATATATATATATATATATATATATATATATATAATCTAACTAATATTGTTACCAGTTTTTCACCTAATAACTAACGCTTGTGGAAAAGCCGCTAGCAGTTTTTCACCTATACCCTAACGATTATGCAGAAAGCGTTAGCCATTGTTTCACCTATTAACTAACGATCATTCAAAGAGCGTTAGCTATCCAAGTTAATATATTCATTTTTTAAAAATAATAATTTTACTCGATGAATTTTTAAGAGGGGCTTTTTTGTCTTATCAAAGATAATCATTTCTAACGATTTCTTTAAATTGTTAGTGCAGAAATCACCTTTTTCTAACACTTTCTGCAAAATCGTTAGGATATACATTTAGACATTTCCTATCACTTTGCTTAAAATCGTTAGGATATACATTTACTTCTAACGCTTTGGTTAATTTGTTAGTGCAGACATCACATTTTCCTAACGCTTTACTCAAAATCGCTAGTATATATGTTCAGTTCTAACGCTTTTGGTAAAGCGTTAGTGCATACACCACTTTTCCCTAACGATTTACATAAAGTCGTTAGGATAGACACACATCAACCTACGACTTTGGTAATCGCTGTTCTTGATTCACGTTTATCATCAATCCCAACGATTTGTAAAAATGCAACAAAAAAAGCGTTAGTAATGCCGAATTTTTTTGTAGTGTGGCGTGAAGGATAAGGTTCTCTTTCGGGTTCACGCATGACATGGATATACTTTCTTACTTACTTATCAGTCCTTTGTAGTTAGCATGATTAAGAAATGTACTTGCAAACATAAAATTTATTTAGCATAGTGCCGGAGTTAAATCTCCAATGCTTTATCATCTAACAATATGCAGGATGTGAGAAGATTGAATCTAGACTTTTAATAATATAATCACTTTTAGTTTATTTTCTAGCATTCTGCTCCATTACGTCAAAATTGATACAATTGTTCGAGTTTAATAATAAATTTTGCTTTTATAGTCGTATTCTAAATGACAGTTTTACCGTGTTCAAATTTACAAATTTTGTTCCTAATCATGATATTTGCTCAAGCGTTAGTAAGATTTAGTTAAAAGAGACATTCTTTTGATCTTATCTAGTTTCCACCGGGCTTGATATGAATTGAGATTTTTTATTTTTTTTTGTAATTTTTCCTTTTAGTGGTTTATTCGCACATTTATAGGATGAGTAGTTGATACTTTAATATGTATTATTTTTAACCGAATTAAGTTAATGCGAAAAAAAGTTATGTAAATAACATATTTTAGAAATTTGTATAAATAAACAAATAGTCTAAATGAAATCTTAAAATTTTAAGTACTTCGCCTATGTATATCAAGAAGTTCTAAAGTTATGTAGGCTGTGAGAAGATTAAATGATGGTGTGCAGCATGGTTTTTCCTTAACTTTGCACATTGGAAAAATTGATCAAATACTTGCCTTTAACTTTTGTAATAAGATTCAAAAAACTTTGATTTTTATTTGTAAAAGCAAGCTTCCCCATATGAACTAACAACGTTTTGACAAAACAACTTTATTTTCAAACAGTTTTATTACCATATGGGAAGACAATCGGTTGTGGGTCGAGGTTTGCATGTATATTCTATATTCGCAGTATCTCCAAGTAAGGTACCCTAAAAACTATTGGAAACGCTTGTGTTTTTTCCTTCTCTCCGATTTCAAATATTTTGATCAGTAACCTAATTTTATGTTGCAACAGCATCACCTGGATTTAATTTCACACATGACGGAAATGTTATATTTTGAACTTTCTGTCTCTTGGGATCAAGGTTTTAGCTGCAGCCAAGTGACTATGGAAATGTCACTCGAACAAGGCAACAATAGTTCTGAGAAAATTAAAATTGTTAGGCCGCCGAGGAAATAAAAATTCTAACAACTGCAAATGCAATTGTCATCTGAACAAGATAGTGGGAGCACCTAGGACTTAAAGATGAATAGCTTCCCGAAGGAGATAAGACTTCCAAATAAAGCCATGGAACCTCAAATTGAGAGCAAAAACTCGGACATGGATAAGAGAGGGTACCCTGATGTGACGGAAGCATGCCAAGCCTAAAACAGTTTTTTAGCTGTGAAGAAAAGTCTATTCAAGATACTAATCGTAGTCCAGAAAATGAACCGAGCACAGTGGAAGTGGAAGGTGTGTTAAACTAAATTTAATTTAGGCTTTATTGGATTTGATAAAGTATTCATAAATTTAATGTGTTTTACAGCTCTAGATTCTCTTGAAGGGAGAAAGGACGAACCAGAAGAAAATGAGGACGAAAATATATTGAAAGTCCCGGTCGAACTTTTGAAGAAGAGGATGACATTTTCTCAAACTTGTCTGCTATTGAGAGCCTAGACATAGAAGATTAAAATTGGGTAAGTTCTTGTTCAACTTTTGAGAAAGGGGATGACATTTTTTTAAACTTACTCAAATAAGGATGAAAATGCTAGAAGCTCCTTGTGGAATGTAACAACAAATTTCGAGTCCTTAAAAATAAAAGACAAGAAAAATTAGTACTGATAAATTAATATAAACTTGAGTAAATTTAGAGTTACAATCTCTAGAATTCCACTGATTCTTTTCTTCAAGAACAACAATATTCAAGATTTTTCAATTTGGAGTCGAAGTCTTCAATTTGATCTTCGTTGAATTTGACTTGAACTTGAAAAACTTTAATTCGATGGCGTGAGAGCTTGATCCCGAATCAAAAAGAGAGTTTATTTGATCTTCGTGACGAACAACTTGAATCTTTGGATGAACACCTTTGAAAATGATGAATTTGAGGGAGAGGATTTGAAAAAAAAAATTACTCCAAGAATGCTTGAAGTTTTGTTGTTTTTGGTTGTTGGTGAAGACCTCTATTTATAGTGTTAGAAGGAGAATCTTCTGATGAGATGAATGGTTGAGAACGTTTCTCCAATATGGAAGACATAATTTCAGGGAGTCATTCTTTCCATGATGAAATATAGTTGAAATATAGTTTCCTTCTTTTGAGATTTGATGACTAGACCTTCCATCCTTTGAGATTTTGGTAACTAGACTTTCCATCTTTTGAGATTTGATGAGTAGACTTTCCATCTCTTGAGATTTTGATGAGTAGACTTTCCATCTCTTGAGATTTTGATGAGTAGACTTTCTGCCTTTTGAGATTTTGAAATTTTGATGAATAGACTTTCTATATTTTGAGATTTGATGAGTCTATATTTCCATACACAGAATATTGAATTTTATAGAATATTTATTTTCTCAAATTGTACACATTTAATTATTTAGTAAAATAAATGTGTCTACATGGAACTTTAAAAGAACATAATCATATTTTCTCAATCTTGCTTTAGATTGGGAATCTAGAATTTTAATTATATAATGGCTTTCAGTTTTGTTTTCTAGCATTCTTATCCATTATGTCAAAATTGATACAGTATCTTCTAGTTCGATAATTTATTGCTTTTGTAGTCGTGTTCTGACTGACAGCTTTAAAGTGGGGCGGCGATATTGCCAGAGCAAGTATTGTTGGAATCAGAGCAATTTTTTGAACATCTCTAATTTACCCTTCTTAATTAAAGAATATAAAAGCTAAATTTTTATATATCTTTCTTTACCTTATCAAAACCCTTAATTATGGCACTCTCTCTCTCTCTCTCTCTCTCTCTCTCTCTCTCTCTCTCTCTCACATAATACGTTCTTCATAGGAAATATTTAATTATATGAAGAACTAATAAAACAACATTTAATAAGATATTTTCAAACCATTAGATGATTAACTAATCTAATTAAATACCATTTTTCTCTTTATAAACTTTTTTATACAATATTAAAATAATAGATCTTGAAACACAATTAAATTTTGTAAATCAGTGAAGAAAGAATGTTTTTTAAGTATATTATCATAATCGGATTCTATGTTATAATAATTAAAATTTATACTTTGTAATATTCAATATTATTTACTGAACAATTACTAAATGTTAAGATATTATTTTAGTACAGACAAGAACGACAGGTAAAACAAAAAGAGTAAGCTAATTCATGATTCAAGTCAAGTTTCTGCATTTAAATAATATATGTGTATATATACATTTAAATTCTTTTCTGAACAATCTTGTTCTCTGATTTAGACCAATGATTTCGCTTTAACTGGATGTTTTCGATTTATTATTTTTGTATATGTGGTAAATTTTACAATGAGTAATTTGTTTGCTACTTTAAGGCAGCCTTTAAAAATTTTAAATTAGATTAACAAGACTTCATTTAAATTTTTTCTGAATAATCTTGTTCTCTAATTTAGACTAATGATTCGGCTAAAACTGGATGTTGTCCATTATTATTTTTGTATATGTGGTAAATTTTGCAAATGAGTAATTTGTTTGCTACTTTAATGCAACTTTTAAAAATTCAAAATTAGATTAACAAGACTTTTAAAAATAACTTGTGCCAAGATATTATCTAGTAGTTGCATTGAATAATATGTTACTCTATTTAAAAGTTTTACGGAAGATTGAGACAGTTGACCACCAATTAACCTAATAGAAATAATTAGTTGCTATAATTAAGGGATATCAATTAAGAAAACAGATTTTACAAGATTTAAGGAGATGAATTATGAATATTCCTTATTTATGAAAGGGTAAATCAGAGAAAATAGAGAAATTGCTCTGGCTCCAACAATTATTGCTCTGGCAATATCGCCACCCTTTAAAGTGTCTCTGGTTTATAAATTTTGTTCCTTAGTATGATGTTGCACAAAAGTAAGTAAAATTTAGATGAAAGAAATTTAGAATTGTTTTCATCTTGTCCAGTTTCCACAGGGGCTGATGTGCTGAAAGTGCGATTCCTTTTTTGTAAATTTTTCTTTGGGTGGTCTATTAGCGCATTCATAAGATGAGTAGTTGATAGTTTAATATGTATTATTTTACTCGGATTAAGTTAATCCAAAACAAAGTATGTTAATAACATATTTTTATAAAGTTGTAAAAGTAAACAAATAGCCTGAATGAAATCTTAAAATTTAAGTACTTCTCCTAACTCTATTTATCAAGAAATTCTAAAAATATGTTCGTTGTGATAAGATTGAGTGATGGGATGCATGCAGTAGGGTTTTTCTTTGCCTTTGCACATTGGAAAATTAGATTTAATACTTGCCTTTTACTTTTGAATATGATGCGAAAGCATTGTGTTGTTTATTTGTAAAAGCAAACTTATGCATCAAAACTAACATTTTTTTGACAAAATTAACAACTCTATTTTCAAACCGTTTTATTATCATATATGGCAACACGATATCGGCCGTCGGCGGAGGTTGCACGATATTTTATTGTCACAGGATCTCCAAGTAAGTTACCCTTAAACTATTGGGAATTCGTTTGTTTTTTCTTTCTCTCTGACTTTAAAATAGTTTGATCAGTAAGCTAATTTTATGTTGCTCTAGCATCACCTAGATTTTATTTCACACATTGGCGGAAATGTTATATTTTGAACTTTCTATCACTTGTGATCTAGGTTTCGGATGCAGCCGAGGTGACTATGAAAATGTCACTTGAACAAGGCAACAATAGTGCTGAGAACTTCAATATTGTTAGGCCATCGAAGGAGATAGAATTTCAGTTGCTGAAAATGCAATCAACTTGACAATGAAATTGTCGTCCAAACAAGATAATGGTAGCACCAGGACTTATAGATGAATAGCCTGCCAAAGGAGATTAGAATTCCACATAAAGCCATTGAACCACAAATTGAGAGCGGAGACCTCAACACGGATGTGAGAGGTTCCCTTATGTGGAGGGGAGTAGCAAGCCAAGCCCAAAAAAGTTTGTTAGCTGTGAAGAAAAGTTTATTCGAGATCCTAATCGTAGTCTAGAAAATGAGCCGAGCACGGTAGAAGGTGTATTAGACCAAATTTAGTTTTGGCTTCGTTGCATTTGATAAAGTATTCATAAGTTTAATATCTTTTACAACTGTAGATCGTCCTAAAGGGAGAAGGGACGAACTAGAAGAAATTGAGGAACAAAGTGTTGAGTCACAGTCGAACTTTTGAAGAATTGGATCAGATTTTCTCAAACTTGTCCGATATACAGAGTATAGATATAGAGGATGAAAATTTGGAATGTTCTCGTCGAACTTTTGAGAAAGGGGGTGACATTTTCTCAAACTTGCCTATAATGAGGATGAAAATGTTGGAAGTCTTGAGGAGCTATAAAATAAGAGAATCATACGTCGAACTTTTGAGAAAGGTGATGACATTTTTTCAAACATGCCTAATGAGGATGAAATTATTGGAAGTCCTCGAGGAACTTTAGAAGAAAAGAATCATATTTCCTCCATCTTACATTGAGAATATAGACGTGACAATTACATAACGGCTTTTAGATATGTTTTTTTAGCATTCTACTCCATTATGCCGAAATTGATACAATTTCTTCGGGTCCAACAATTTATTTTCCTTTTGTAGGTGTGTTCTAAAGGGACAAAATCATTTTTCATACCATAACTTGGTATGATATTCTTTTTGTACCTTAATTTGTCACACATCTAACTTCATACTTTATGTTGGCCATGTCCCTCACACTGAGTACTTATTCGCCCAAAATTTCTAGTTTTGAACAAAAATTGAGCATGTGACAAGCACATGACCTTCAATTCGGAGATTTTGATCCGATTCTGCCCCACACATGACACATTAAGATATGCAAAAAGGGAAGAATACACGACGGCTAGACTGAATTACCTATTATGCAAAAAGGGATATTGACTTTCAGGGGCGGAGCCAAGGGGGGGGCCATTGCCGTCCCCCCCCCCCCCCCCCCCCACAGCTCCAGCCCCACCCCCTACCCCCCTACTATAATATATAGTTTATTTCATATAATATATATATATATAAGTATATATATATATATATAAGTATATATATATAAGTATATATATATATATATAAGTATATATATATATATAAGTATATATATATATATATATAAGTATATATATATATAAGTATATGTATATATATAAGTATATATCTATGTTGTATATATATTTATATATATATATATATGTTTGAACATATATTTATAAATATTCAGAAACTTTAGTATAAGTTTTTCCCAAATTTTTTTTATTTGTTTTTTCCTTTTAGTTGATTCAATTACTTAGATTTATTACAATTTATTTACTACTTTTTAAGATTTGTCCTAAAATCCTCTTACTCTTTTCGTGGAATGAATAAATAGAAGGGTGATTATCCAATATAACATTAAGTGTATAACTTATTCTTAGACACCTTTACAATAATTTGTTTTTTAAGGAAAAATAGTTCTAGAGATAAAAAGAAATAAGAGACTAATGTTACTTTCTTAAATATTGAATTAATCATACACAATATTAAGAAATATATTATTTAGTATTTTGATATTAATTATTCATAATATTAGACTCTATTATAACACAATTACAAAGTTTTAGTGAACATAAATAATAAAAAATCTCTTGGTACGTATACAATGTATATATTATTATGACATGTTTTTTGTATATATTTATGTGTTTTTTTTTTTTTTACAAAATTTAGCTATAATTGTGTTACTTTAGAGTAATTTTTATAAAAAAATTGTAAATATATGCGTCTTACTGCACTTTTATTTTTAAGACTATTTATTATTTTTAAAAGTAGTTAAAAATTAATTAATAATGATAATAATAATAATAATAATAATAATAATAATAATAATAATATCCGTCTTTACATTAAAAATAATTCACGTGATTTCGCCCTCCAAAACCAAATTCCTGGCTCCGGCCCTGTTGACTTTTACGTTTACTCTACAACTAAGATATGCAATCTACCACGATATGGTCTAGCTGATAAAGTAATCTATTATGCCAAAGATTGCATATTTGACATGCGACTTGATTTATAGTTTAATTATCTTTGTATATCTTAGTTGTAGAGTAAGTCAAAAGATATAATTTCATGCATGCAACTATTAATAGATAACTAATAGTCCCATGTCATGTCATGTCTTATTGATATATATATATATATATATATATATATATATATATATATATATATATATATATATATATATATATATATATATATATATATATATATATATATCTTCTATCTATCTTATTTCATATTTAAAAAAACATGCCATCAAGATACATTCATTATTCATTATTTCTACTAAAACAAAGACATTGCATGCATGAAAGGCTGTCACAACAATATAATATAATGAATAATGCTTTTGCTTGGAAACCGTGATAAGCCCCCAAAATCAAACATAGAACAAGTTGTTTTTCTTTTTCTTTCTATTAACGACCGTGAGTTTCCCCAAATAATCAAACAATTGTAGTCATGATTCTTTATTTGACATGGCGTATAATAATTTCACGTTAAGTTAACCTACATAGAAATTGACAATCAAAGATAACGAGCGGTTTACCTGTGCGAAGAGGGAGCGGCGCGGAGAGAATAAAACAGAAATTGATTCATGATTTTAATAAGGGGAAAATTTAATTCTCATATATTAGTTAATGCTTAACAGTTATCGGTATTATTAACCTCTAGGCTTATGGACTTGACTTAGGAAGTGTTCGGTTATTAAGATGAGGATAGATTAAAATCGTCATCTATTCTTATCTACCGCACAGTTGGTAAGATGAGTACATTCGGGATTTTTGCCAAACATGACATAGCCCGACACAGTAGCACGTTTTATCCCTCGTTTTAATCTCACCCCCCCCCCCCCAAGATTATTTTATCTATCTTTTTGGCTCGGTGGACCCCATACATAAAAAGACCATTTTACCCTTACTTTGACACGTGTTGAAATCGTGTCCAAAAAATAAAAAAACGTCTTTCGCACAAAAACGTTTTTTCATATCTGAATTAAACACGCCCCAAATCGATTTCCCCCCCAAATTTCTCACGAAGCTTTTTAGGGTTCTCTCCAAGGTTGAAAAATTCTTCACACGGGTTACAAAATCTTGCATTGTTTTTAGTACTTTTTGTTTAATTTGGGTAAAGTCGCGACTCACCGCCGTTATATTTGCAAGGTACGGTGTTTGGAGTTGGATTTGTCGGCGATTTGGGTGGCAAAGGTTCACGGCCTGTGTTGAGGTGAGGATTTAACGAATGTTTATACAATTCTCTCAATTTTTATGGGAATACATTCACTTATTTCGTGTTTATTTGCAATAATTTTGTAGATAAGCTACTTGGCAGCAATTAGGGTTTGCATCATAACCGTACTTTTCAAGTAACACACTGATTTTTTGCTTATTTATGTTATGGTTCGTGCTACATTATGCTTAGTTTTGGATTACTGTTTGAACAATGCATGGTAAAAGATTAAAGTATGTTATTGTAGTAAAATGTTGTTCTAGTTTATTGTGGTTTAGTGAATTTAAGCTGTTTGTTGAAGATTGATGATTATATTTTGTTAATTTGTACAATGTATCTTGCTTGTTTTAGTCTAATGTGGTTAAGTTACTGTAAACTTGTTTTAAAAACGGGAATTTTTGAATAATTATGTAGACAAGTTTTTTTGCACCACATTGGGTTTGCATCACTATCGTCAATTTCAGGTAAAAAACTGTAGTTTTACTTGTTCAAGATATTTTTGTTATGAAACGTGTGTTAGAGTTGGATAATGATATGAACAAACTGGTGTGTAGCTTATTTGTGTCATTGTTCATGTGAAAAACAAAGCTTATATTTGGATTTAGCTTATATTTGTACAATTGTTGTGTTGCTTATATTAGGATTTGGATAATATTTGGATGAGGCATATAATCAAACTGGTGTGTTGCTTGCAGTTTGTTCCTGTTGAATATTTATGCTTGTTTTAGTCAAAATTTGTAAAGTGTTTGTATACTTCTTGTTGCCGATTAATGTTTGTGTCCTGTTCTGTTTTTATGAGCATGGTTGGTATATCTTTTAGTCCCATTGTTTTTAAACATGCATGTTGTTACGGTTGTAGGGCTAAGGTTTTAATTCGTGGTATTTGTTGTGTATCAGATGGATGAACGGCAGAAAACCCTTATTTTAGTCCTATTGCACCTAGTAGTGCTACGAGCGAGAATATTTTTCTTTCTGACCTTATTTCATAGACATCAATCCAACTTAAGGAATAATCGTCGCCGGGAGGCAGTTAGGTATAGTCTAATCTCTAAGATGCGGCCGATAAATGCCCACATGGAAAGATTGACTGGAATGAACGATGTTCATTGCTTGAGCCAGCTAAGAATGGACAGATACAGTTTTAATAAGTTGTGTTGGTTGCTTCAAACGGTGGGGGGTTGAGGGATGAGAAATATGTTAGTATACGGGAACAAGTTTCCCTATTCTTGATGATTATGGCACATCACACAACCAATAGAACCATAGAATTTTATTGGTGTAGGTCGGGTCAGACAGTTAGTCGTTATTTTAGAAAGACCTTGGATGCCGTCCTAAAATGCAACCAACTAATGTTGGTGACACCCAAGCCCGTGTCGGAAGAGAACGGGAACGATGAAGAGCCATGGAAGTGTTTTAAGGTACTAACATTACGCACAATCATGTTTATTCCAATTGCATAACTTTTAAATCTTTTGTCACATTAAGTGTGTTACATTTGCAGGGTTGTTTAAGGGCTCTTGATGGAACACACGTTGATGTGACTGCACCGACTGTCGACCATCCACGGTACTGTAATCGCAAGGGGCGTATGACCATAAATGTTCTTGGTGTGTGCGACACTAACATGCAGTTCGTGTACTTGTTGTGCGGTTGGGAGGGCTCGGCCACCGACGATCGTGTTTTACGAGATGCTGTCTTTAGACCTCCTCCACATGGGCTGCGTGTTCCCCAAGGTATAGGTTTATTGTGAATTTATTTACTTCAATTTAGGGTAGTACTATGTACTGGAGTTTCTTACTTATATATTCATGTTTGTGCAGGGAACTACTACCTAGTGGATGCCGGGTACACCAACTGTGAAGGTTACTTGACCCTGTATAGGGGTCGTAGATATCACTTGAAAGAGTGGGACGAAGGTAGGGCTGCTCCGCAAGATCACGAGGAGTTCTTCAATATGAAGCACAGCCGCGCAAGGAGTATCATTGAGAGAGTCTTTGGTCGTCTGAAGAAGCGATGGAAGATACTCAAATCCCCGTCCGAGTACCCTCTTAAGATACAGAATAGGATTATTATGGCGTGTGCCCTCTTGCACAACTACATTAAGATCCAGATGCCAAGTGATCCTTTGGACACTGATTCTGACATCTCTGACTCCGATGATGATGCTCCCGAAGAACATTTCTTGGAAGGCCTCGAGAACACACCGGCTTGGACCAATTTTAGGGACACACTCACAATGGATATGTGGAATGAGTGGCGTGCTAGTCGGCATTTTAGGAATCAATAGGACTTCAGATATTAATAAACTCCAACCTTTGACCTATTTGAACAATAATTTAGTTTTATGTACCGGCGACAATGTTTTCCATTGTCAGTTAAACTGTTGTTGCTTGTTTTAGTGGTTGAATTGATAGTTCATGCTTTATAAAATCATAGTATGTCGTATTTGAGTAGATTATGTTGTGTAAATGTGTGTTTAGTGTTGAATTTATTGTTTTGTTGGTGTTTATGGATTGAGGTGAGTGGTATTTGATGTGACAGTTTGCTTTATTTGTGTTCGGCACTGATGTTTGTAAACATATGCTAATACTTGGTTACCTATTGTTCTTTATAGGTATGGAAGCATCCAGCTGCAGCTCGAACACGGCTAAGGGCAAAGGAAAGCAAAACAAGAGTGGGAAGTGCCGACGCGTATGGATGCGGGTGGAGGAGATGGCGCAAGTGTCTGCCCTGAAGGAGCTCAAGGCAAAGGGATTCAAAGCCGACAATGCTTTCAAGGCCGGTTATTTGATACAGCTTGAGGCTTTGATTAGGAGTGCATTACCGGAGACCGACATTCGTGCCGAGCCACAAATTAAGTTCAAAATAACCATGTGGAAAAAGACTTACTCGCATTTGTACTCCATGTTCGACAACAGCGGTGACGGTGCAAAGTACAATGATAACACGCAGATGATCGGTATTGTGACTGAGGATTGGTGGACAGAATACATTCGGGTAAGGATCGATCCCTGTTTTTTTAATTCTGTATTATTAAATGCATTACCGAAATAAGTATGTGTTGTTAGCATTAATTCTGTTATTTGGTGGCTAGCCTTGTGAATCTTTGTCTCCAAACACTCTAGTTTTAGATCCTGTTTGAAATGGATGTATACCATTAATTAGAGATTATATCTTTCATCTTTATGAAGCAAGTTTGAGCTGCTCCACTTTGGGTAATTGTTAGTTTTCAACCATATATTTCTACATTGGGTGTTGCAATGATCTATTTTAAGGAGATTTTGAATTCCTCAAGCTTCTGCGGTTTCTTTCAGATGGCATTACGAAAATGTTAATCACATGGTTGGTACTCGGTACTATATTCTCATGTTGTATGACTTCATTTGGCCAATTATGAAACAAATGCATGTTGTTTTTATTATAAGTTGTGTTTTATGTTCAATTTACACGCATTGGTTTGTAAGTGGTATTTTATGTCTTCTCAACTATAACATTCAATTTCAAAGTGGTCACCGTTACATGAAACTATTAAACGAGGCATAAATCATTATGTATACGTGTTTTTAATGAGACAGTGTATCAAATATTGTAAGAAATGATAACTAGAACATTTTATTTAACATTTTATTTCAATTATCGCATCCTTACATGTACTCGTGTAATCCCTTATTTATTTTTTCTTCGTAGGTTCATCCTTATGTTTTGGGGTATCGCTTGAAGAGGTTTCCATTCTTCAATGATTGGTGCGAGGTCTTTGGGAAAGATAGGCAATCGGCGGTGCCGCAGAAGATATTTCCGCCGCAGTTCAGGAGGTGTTGAATGGAAACTTGAATGGAAGAAATGCTGCTGGTCCGTCTTCTGTGCCGAATTACGGTTCACAATCTGAGGAGCATCCGATTGATCTAGATGCGTACGAATATGTCGGGGACAATGATTTGCCAATACCGGACCCTACTAAGTTTGATGCAAAATTTGTTTACAAGAAGATCAAGAAAGAGAAGGGTTCAAGGAAGAGAAAGACGCCATCTACTTCAGAAAACGCTGCCCCCGAGGTGCCACCGTACGTTGATGAGTTCATGAAAAAGTGCCAAGACACACTGGACCGCATTTCTGACCTCATTGTCGCCCCACCGCCAGTCTAGGATCAGGCGTCAATTCAAAGGAAGTCCGTTTACGGTGCGCTAGAAGCAATCGAGGGGTTTGATGATGACCAGAAGATGTTGTTGGCGCATAAGTTGGCGCATTCACCTGAGGATCTGGACATCTTCTTCACGATGCCAGAAGATTCTTGCCCGAAGTGCTTGAGGATGTTGTTGCGCAAGAAATAGGTGAAGTAAGGTTTCATTGGGCATGGTAAGGTGGAAGGGCACATTTTGGCTGATTATGCACACTTTTTAGTGTAATTATTCGTTACTCGGTACTATTTATTTAGGAACAATTTGCTATGTTTTTCTTGTGTTTTAGTAAGCTTGTGTTAGGCTTAGCAATCAGTCGAGTATTGAACAGCTTTCCGTGTGCATCCTGTTGGTGCAAATTGTGTTATGTGCACAATCTATTTTGGCATACTCGAACTGTTATGATTTTGGCAAATTGGTACATGTTTTGGTGTGCACTCTGTTGGTGCAAAAGTTTTTTTCCTAAAACTGTAGGAATGTAAAAATCACAAATGTTGCAAACCGTTATTATTTATCCGTCCGGGTTACTTTTACGGTTACATTTATGTGCAACTACGATCATTCATTATATAATCTCTATCATCTTGTAGGGTATGCACAGTAAAAACTAACAACGATGTAAACTAAAAACAATTTAAAGCAAATTTATTAAAATTCCACAACTCCCAACATACGCATTTGGTCGTGCAGATAACAAGCGGAACTTAAAAAACTTGAAATTAAAGCAAATCAAAGAGTGACAGATTATTTCAAGTAGATAACTGAACGGAAACATTCCTTCGTGAGTAGTTAGAATTCGAACGACTTAGCGGAACAAGACCCTTGATAGCTGTGTGCGGCGGCGTTAGCATTACAGTTCCTTCCTTCCAAATCTGCTTTCAAATCCACAACACGCCTCACACCATCCGTGTTGGACATGCGGTCGCAAACACTGCCCCTCCATTTCTCGGGTTATACGGCACCTCACTCAATCTCCCTAGTACAAGTAGGCACTTAAATTAGATAACAAAAAATAATAGAGCTATAAGATTATGGATAAAAAATCAAAGAGATGATTCAAATATTAATTTCTACGGGATTTTTCGAGTATTTCCGCGCTATTTCCACGCAAACTCCCCGTTCTCTCTATACGCCTCGGCCTCGGGGTCTTCCTATTAATTTGTACGAATTTTGTTAAATGAAAGAATGCTTAGAGATAACACAAATCTTGCGAAATTGTAATTACTAAAAAGAGAAAACGAGGGACACACACCTTAATAAATACATCCCACAAATCATTGCTAGCATGTACAACATTTCTTGTGTAATTCCAAGTAACTTCCGGGTGGTCAAGAATCATCCTAAAGCATTGGTGACGGGCCGCCAAGTTTTCGAAACGGCTTAGTATTTCATCGCTTGTGTACGTGGTGTTGTGGGTTAGATTTACATAGTCGATTGCGTTGTTGACAATAATGTCGAGGAACCTTGAATTGTTTAAGGGAACACAACCAAAATCGGAGTAGCATTGCTCCTTCAAGTTGTTGATTAGCGAAACATCGTATTCTTCCGTCCAATTTGCACCGTAGAAGAAGAGCTTTTGAGTTTCATTGGCGGTTGGCATATTGTTTGGCTAAAATTTGGCTTTTGAAATTGATTGCAAGATACCAATTGTTGAATGAACTCGTGCCTCTTATAATGTATGAAACAATCACTTTTTTGCATTTTACTCCTTACTATTTAATTGCATTTTAGTCCTTAATGGTTGATTGCATGTACTACAATATTCTCTGTTGCACACAAGAGAATATATTCTTTCAAAGTCACTAAACTACAAACCACACATCAACTTTTATGGAAATGTACAAGACTACTCAATGCATCTGCTTTATGTCAATCCTATATTCTTTCACAAAAGAGGAATTACTCCTAAATACTAATATTAACACAATAATAAAGTTAAAGTCATTCCAATTACACCTAGTAGCAGATTTAATGCTAATTCTAGTAATAATGTGCAATACAGCCGACAAAATGTGAGCACAAAAAACATTCGGAAATCTCACAGGCGTAAGCACAAATTAAAGTTTCAAAACGATGTTCATATTAACAAATACTAATAAAACTAGATTAATGTTCAACAAAATAACGTCAGCGAACGGGATAGGCATCCAAACTCATGCCTGCGTCACCGTCCCGTCATCGTCCGACCCCGCTGCTGCATTCGACGCTCCAGGACCATCACCCCATACAACGTGACCGCCTCCCACGACCTTGAAAACCTCATCATCATCACTGTAATCCAGATGCATGGGCTGTGCTTCTGTCCCTATGAGCTCATTCGGCAGCAATGTGATATTACCAACATCAAACAACATGCGGTGCATATCGTAGTCGGGGAAACCATAGAGACGAAAGTATCTCTCGAACAGCGACTCCTATGTAATTTTATGAATAAAATGTAAAATACAAATGTAAAGTTGGTAATGGTCATTTACCCGGCGAAGGTGAGGTCAGTACTCGCCAGTAGTACGAATAATGCAGCGGTACTCGTCGAAATGCACGCCAGGGAGAGTGATGAACCTCTGGAACACCTGGTACCGACGTCTCAACGCAGCGACCTTCTCACGGATTGTCTGTATCGAGAAGTTGAACCCTCTATCATGGAAACGACCGTGCAGGCTTGCAATTGCTCTTTCCAACTCAATCACGTTGGTCAGGTCGTGGGTATTGCCGTAGTTAAGTATCATGTGCAGCACGTAGAAGTCACCGTTTCACCCGAGATCCGGCTCAAAGAAATTCTTCTGAAGCCACTGTTTCCTAGTTAGAGGCATCTTGCTACCAAAAGGCAAAACAAAAGTTAGACCCAAATACAAATATTCAACTATTTTACATGTTGTCCAACACAACTTCAGTACTCAAATTACAAATTAAAAAAAAAAAAAAAAAACAGTATCGTCATAAATGAAATCAAATAAAAACAGTCATTTCAAGTATTTCATTATATAAAACACCAACTTCGAAAACATAAAATAAAAATAGACATTATCGTCGTAGTACACGTCGATTAACAATAGTCAAAAGAACCTACATTGTAACGTATTATACAACATACCATATCCCCAAATAACATTCAACACTTACATAATAGTCTAACAACCCTACTTTGAAACTATAGTGAATGCTATTGCCATTGAGGCCATCATACACAGAAATAACATACACCAAGACATAAAACAACAAGCAACAGCCATCTTTGCTAGCATTCTATCGTCTAGAGAGGCAACAAGCCGAGTACGGTCAAGGTTCTTCACGGATTGGACGGGGCACTAACGAAGACACGGTCACGATGAGTAACAGTGGGATAAGATGTATGCGGAACGGAAGTTGCTGAGTGATTATCTTTAGTGGAATGATTCATTTTTGGGCTTGACATTGTGTGCCCACGTGAGGTTGACGCATACGTGTTCGTGTTAGTTGGGGTCTTTTGGACATGGTTATATCTGTGGTGCTGTAACTGATCTGCCCAAATAAACCAATCCACGTGCTTATCGTGTACAGGACAAATATAATAAAACCGACCAAGAAACTTAGCTTTAGGACCTGCCTCAAGGTAACTCATATTCCCCTGCCCACACGCACATTTTATCGTAAAAGTGTCCTCCATCTACAACACATTCATCAAAATAGGGGTCTTATTCACAATCCCAGTCACATTAACCCAAACATCTCCCCAAATGCCAAAAAAAAAAAATATACTAAAAATCTATATGTCAATGGATAACGCTATAACGAGTGCACGACAATCAAAACAGCAACTCAATTTCACATGAGGCATCACTTGTAAACCAACAGGTGTAAACTAACATATGCACGAACATGAGAGAGTTAACGATAATTAAAGCTCGCAGGCACTTAAATTAGAAACATTATGCACAATTAGTATATTTTCTCACACAAACCACACACAAACAGTACCCCCTAACCTAGTAAGAAACATTATGCACAATTAGTCAATTTTCTCACACAAACCACACACAAACACTACCCCCTAACCTATTTACAACTTAAACTAGAAAATTTTGTATATTTTCTCACACAAACCACACACAAACAGTACACCCTAACCTATTTGCAACTTAAAGTAGAAACATTTGTATACTTTGTCACACAAACCACACACAAACAGTACCCCCTAACCTATTTTCAACTTAAACTAGAAACATTTGTATATTTTCTCACACAAAACAAACAAAATCAGTACACCCTAACCTATTAGGCACTTAAACTAGAAATATTATGCACAATTAGTAAATTTTGACACACAAACCACACACAAACAGTACCCCCTAACCTATTTTCAACATAAACTACAAACATTATGCACAATTAGTATATTTTCTCACACAAACCACACACAAACAGTACTTAGGCACTTAAACTAGAAATATTATTCACAATTGGTAAATTTTCTCACACAAACCACACACAAACAGTACCCCCTAACCTATTTTCAACTATTTATCAACTGAAAATCGTAATGTTTACATGAAGACCAACATCAATAATCAAAAACCGGAAAAATGTACGCAAAATCATACATAAAAACGTAGAGACTACAAAAAAAACGTCATACCTCGGTAAATCGTCGCGTTCTAGGGTTCCAGCGGAGTCGAATATCACCTGTTCAACAAAATCATAAGGGAAAAAAGTTACAGTTAGCTAAACGAGAGGAAATTGCCAAAGAATTTGTAGAAAAGAAGTTAATTTGACTCGACAAAATGAAATAACTAACCTAGGGTTTGTATGCGATTCGATTTGGGGGAGAAAAAATGAAAGGGGGGTTCGTGTTTAAAGGTCTGAAATGACGCAACCAAAACCCAAAACAAAATTGAGGGGCATTGTTGTCATTTCCCCCTTAATCTCGTTGTCAACTATCGAACCAAACACGTTTATTATTACAAAGCACATTTTATGTTAGTTATGAACATTCGAAGCAAACACTTGTTCAAAACCGTAGATAACTTTAGTTCAGTTTTTAATATGAATAATAATCAATCTATAGATTGATCCATCAATCCAACCAAACACTACCTTAATGTTATGGGCCTTTATAGCCAAAGAAATATGCTGCATCATTTTAAGCTACAAGTATAATAAAAAATATAAGCCCACTGAAAACTTAATGACTTATGTTCAAAGAATTACATTCCTAATAATCAACTAGCTTACAAATTAGATTTAGAATATCTTAAATTTTGGGGTTTTACACGAAGTCTACTCGTATTTTTGGTTGGATACATGATCTTATATTCCATTTGATAAGGCGCCGATGCATGTTTGGGCTTGGGAGGGCTACAACCAGCCCATGTATTGTGATCAAATATATTATTTATTTTGACCAAATGTATTTATCTGACCACCTATATATTTAGTATTATGCATTATCTGTTTTATATATAAATATTTATCAGCCGGACAAATAAATTTCATTATAAGTTATTTCATGCTACTTTATGTAATAATAGGTGATTCATTAGAGTCTCTATAGATATATGTGTTTGTGAATATTAATTTTTTTTCTTTCTCATTGAATATCTGCTTATAATTTAGAATTGTATTATTCATCTTTTATTATGAAGTCAATCAGGTGTGGACCCACATGGAGCTAGGATGGCAGGCTCCCACCCAGGGTCAATATTTGGCCCAAATCCATTAAGTATATATTTGAATTAATGTGTAACCCACTATAGAAATAGTGTAGAGATAATATGGGGCCTATCATTTACTCCACTAACAATTACACTTTGGCCCAAATAAATCCACATCTTAGCAAATTAAAAAACCAACTCAACCCACTAAAATATCCATGTACAGTTGGTCAATAATTAATTTCAAGTTCTCATTAATTGTAAGTTGATCAAGCATTTTTATCAAATTTTGTTAATTTTTATCAAATAGACAAATGGTGCTTATTGTGCATACAAATCCTAATTATCTTTAGATAAATTTTTGGATATACATCAAATTAGGTTTTATTTTAGTTTCTCAATATTTATTTTACTCGAAATTGATTGAGAGGATTTGAAAGTGATACTTATATAATCGTCCGTACATAATATGTTTGTTGGATGATTTTGTTTGATAGTTTAGATGTCTAACTGATTCTAAGCGAAAAAAGTAAAAAAACTACTATATGTTCTTGGTTATGGGTTGAGTAGTACTCAGTGAGAAATTACTCATTCTAATTTATATGTTTGATATTTTTATTTTAAATATTTATTTTATTTTGTTTGCTTAAGTGAAGAGTAGCCCAGGGTGGGAAAAAAATCCTGACTCCGCACTTGATGTCAATAGATTATTATTGAAGCACTAGCAATCAAAGAGAATAACTTCTTATATTTCTTGCGTGTTTGTAATTGTATATGACCTTTTTCTGTCCAAAAATGTAAATTATTTATCAGATTAGCCAAGTGTGCCACATGATTGAATTTTTATAAACATAGAGAATTGAGATAGAACTCGAACCGGGTTCATGTCCTTTTCCACCCGCTCATTAACAATTCTGTCGCCCTAATTATAAGTACTATAATAGCCTTAAAAGTTTCAACGTTCACTCTCATTTTAATTTTCTTTCACACTCACTTGATGTACACACAATCTCTCTCTCTCTCTCTCTCTCTCTCTCTCTCTCTCTCTCTCTCTCTCTCTCAAATCTCTCTTCTCTTTTTCTCTGCCGCACACGTTTTATCATCTTTAACCACCGATCACCACCATTGGGCGCCTATCCAAGAAGGACTTATATGGGTGTCTATTGAACTGCAGTCACTCGAATCACTTATTAGCGGTAACATATTTCTCTTTATTACTGTTTTACTTCAGTCACATCTCTCTCTCTCTCTCTCTCTGCATCTCCCATTTTTAATAAGGTATGTTTTTCCAAATAAAAATCAGGAATTCTTAAATTTGAAACTTTGCGGTGATGCCAATAAAGTTTGGATGGCTAATCGCTTCATCTTACGCCAGAAAATTATTATTATATGTATATATATATCCTGTGTACAAATATCTTGGGTAACATATTGCAAATCTGACATCTAAGATTTTTTAGGTAAGAAATAGAAAAATAGAAAATTATCAGATTGATAAAATTTAATTTTTAAGATTTGAAATGCTCGTGGGAAACATATTAGATTTAAAAAGATTAATTGGAAGTTTTGCACGATCCTTTCATTTGTGAACGCTTACATGTTGTCTTATAGCACTCGATTTTCTTTAAAAGAAACTGACTATCATTTGTCTATTTTGGTGTAAAAGTTTGGGGGAGACAAGGTTTTCAATTTGTTTCAGAACATAAGGGGTGTCCATGTGATAATTTGCAACCATTTCACCACACTGATTTTCAAGATCTATGCAACAGGATTATGTGTAGAATATAAGATTTTGGTAATTAGGCTCTGAGAAAACCCTCATGTCATCACCATTTTAGAGGTGGCCTTGTTCCATAAATTATAGCTAGATGCTCCTACTGCTCTACACAAGCTTCTGCTCATTCTTTGTGCTAGTTTCAGCAAGCTAGTTTTTCCTCCCTACACCTATAAATCAAAATCTATAAGACAATGGACATTTTCTTTTCTTAATAGAGTTCTGAAAATCCACTATAACCTTTGGTTCAGATTCATTCTTTGGCTCTCCTTCTCTGTTTATCATTTTTCTGTCTTTTTTTTCTTGTCTCCAGCCTATATTTTTGTGCATAAACAAGTCATCTCAGGTGTTGAAAATATCATTCGGTCAGCTAATTGCTTGTAGTGAAATCCTTTTCTTCTTCATTTTTTTTTTCAAATTTAATACTCGTTTACTTTGTTCTTGAAGTTGGAACCCCGAATCGAATATGGCGTGTTGTTTGATTTTGAGTACTAATGAGCACTTTAGTGGAGCCAGATGCTAGTATCCTATATTCCGGCATGACTACAGAGGTAGAAGTCAAACTCGGTAGGGTGGCAAATCTCTGAATCCACAATAGTACCTGTTTGTTTTTATATATATAAAAGAAACATGCCATTTTGAGTTGCAACCTGATGAAAATCTCACATGGAGCAAGTTAATTCACTACCACGCAGAATGTTTGCACTTCTAACAACGGTAAGTCTGTCGTTGTGGTTATTGGGAAACAACCTAGCGTGGCTGAGATTTCCTAAGCTTTGTAGAAGCGGGAATGATATGGGGTATTTTTATGGATATTGGTGGTTTTTCAAGTAGAATATTAATCTTCAAACCACATGCATGGTTGTAGGATAGTTAGTGGTTGTTCTGCTAGTTTAAGGGTATTGGATTCCCGTGATATACAATTCAACCGCGAAACAACGGAAATGACCATGGATTGATAGCTTTGTGTGAAATAATGAACTATCGGAAATCAAGAAGTGTAGATGCAAATTCCTTGGAGACACGTGAGTACGTAATAGGTATATTTCTCATAGAGTTAGGGCATACGTTCCATGGGAGAAATATCAAGAATCCATTGGATGCACCAAACTCCAAAACTTAGTATGGGGATCACCACAGTTATAAAATGCTTAGAATTTTGAAGTGAAATATGGCATAAAGGGCAGGCTATTCGAGGATTTTTCCGGGGATGGTTCTTGTTTTTGGTGCCTGTCATCATAGCTGATATCCTTTATACAGAATTTTGTAGCAATGTCAAGAAAAAGTAGTTTTAAGAGCTTTGTACAGTTGCACATGACTTGAGAAGCGTGTTGCCGAGGATAAAAAGGGTGCCCTTGCTAGGCCAGTGGCAGAAATTGCTGGAGTTAAAGCAGGAAGTTTTGTGCCAGAGTGGATGTTCATTGGCTTTCTATTCCTGAGTATCAATCCTCTTAACGTTTTCGCAAAATTAGTGCAGTTTGTGAAGTTTGGTTCTGTTGGCAGGGCGTTTGAGCTTGCAAGCTTGAGAAGTTTGGTTTCTGCTTTCTATCGATTGAAAGGTGATCATGAGTCCTCATCAGTCAGCAAGAGGAAGAAGAGATAGGCGGACTCTGGAAAAGGAAAAGCAGACGAGCAATACCAATGTCAGAGAGGAAGTTGATTTGAACTCTTGTGTGATTAGGAAGATCATTCAGCACTTCCTTCTGAAAACAAGACTATCATTTTTTAAAAGAACCTTCGAGATAGATCTCAAAGCTCTTGTTTCTGGGTAGATTGAACAAATACCAGATGATGTTGCTAGAAATGTGCTTTCAATCTCATCATCATGCCCACTTATCCATAAAACCTTACAGGAAATGCTCCTCTGGTTTTGTAGATGCAGTATCCTCACATGCAAATCAACTCCAAAATGCACCTCGGCACAAATCTCAAGCCAAAAATGACTCGCAAAAGTAGGATCATCCCGAGGAAATAGATGGATTTGAGCTTATGATGCTTCAAATACAAGAAAAAAAAAAAAAGAAGACTATATGGTGTCACCCTTTGTTCCTGAAGTCCAGAAAGTAGAAGAAAAAGAGCAAATACAACCAGACCACGAAGAGGTCAGGCAAGGAGAGGAAGGCTGCGGAGAGACTTATCATGGAAGATCTTCCCGGTCTGGCATCATTGTCAAGACACGAGGTGACCGAGGATCTTCAGACATCTGGTGGGATGATGAGAGCTACAGGCTATACTTGGAATACGGGATCGACAAGAAGACATTTGGCAGGATGATGCACCAATAGATGAGCTTTTGGCGGAGATCCAGTTTGCTGCCGTTTAATAACTTTTTTTGAGCTGGGAGAGTTCCCTTAATATGTGTTAAAAGTAAAACAAATCTGAAAATTGTATTATGTTCAAATCAACCAGCTGCCCTTTTAAAGGGCTGGAATTTGGCTATGTACAAGCTTGGCACACATTCCAATGTAACAATATTTTAAGGAAAACACATTATTCAACACTCCCCCTCAAGCTGGGAAATGGATGTCTTCCATTCCAAGCTTGTCAATAATGTCTTGGAACACATTATTCGGCAGTCCTTTTGTGAGAATATCAGCTAGCTGATCCTTTGTTGAAACAAATGGAGTGCAAATCAGGCCACTATCAAGTTTCTCTTTGATGAAATGTGTGTCTATTTCAACGTGCTTTGTTTGATCATGTTGCACAGGATTATGTGCAACGCTGATTGCTGATTTGTTGTCGCAGTAGAGTTTTATAGGACCTTTCCATTTTACCTTCAAATCTTCAAGAACTATTTTCAACCAAAGTATTTCACATATTCCTTCTGCCATCGATCTAAACTAAGATTCAGCACTTGATCTTGCCACCACGTTCTGTTTTTTACTCCTCCAAGTTACTAAATTACCACCTAAGAAAGTACAGTAGCCTGAAGTGGACCTCCTATCAACTAATGAACCTGCATAATCAGCATCAGTGTAAACTTCTAAACGCATATTCTCTCCCTTCTTGTACAAAATTCCTTTTCCAGGAGTTCTTTTCAAGTATTGTAAAATCCTATGCACTGTCTTGAGATGTAGTTCTTTAGGATTGTGCATAAATTGGCTGACAAGACTTACAGCAAAAGTACTGTCTGGTCTTGTATGCGCCAAATAAATCAACTTCTCAACAAGTCTCTGATAAGAAACTTTATTCACAACAGAATCCTCTTCCTCGCATCAGATAGCTTGTGATTGAACTCAGTTGGTGTATCAACGGGCTTACAACCCATCATCCCCGTTTCCTTCAATAAGTCTAACACGTACTTCTGTTGTGAAATAAAAATACCGTGCTTTGAATGTGCAAACTCGATTCCTAAAAAGTATTTCAATCGCCCAAGTTCTTTAATGTCGAATTCTTCCAGGAAGAATCTTTTTAAGTTGTGCATCTCTTCTAAATCATTACCCGTTACGATAATATCATCCACATATACCAACAACGCCATTACTCCCCCTAAATTTGAGTGTCTCACAAACAAAGTATGGTCTCCTTAACTTTGCTTGTATCCCAAACTAGTTATCAGTTTAGAAAATCACCCAAACCAAGCTCTGGGTGATTGCTTAAGTCCATAGAGAGCTTTCTTTAATTTACACACCATTCCTTTAGTTGATTCAAAACCAAGAGGAGCTTCCATCTGAGTTTCCTCTTCTAAATCTCTATGCAGAAATGCATTTTTTACATCAAACTACTGCAAATTCCAGCCATAGTTTGTTGCTAATGACAGCAAGACGCGAACAGTATTCATCTTAGCCACTGGAGCAAATGTCTCAAGATAATCGATGCCATATGTTTGAGTATACCCTTTAGCCACCAATCTTGCTTTATATCTTTCTATAGAACCGTCAGACTTGTACTTTACGGCAAATACCCATCTACAACCAACCAACGTCTTTCCTCGAGGCAATTTTTTTCTAGAGCTTCCATCTCCACTTTCATAACATACACCCACTTCTTGTTTGCTAATGCCTCAGATAGATTTCTCAGGATGGGAATCATAAGAAGGTTATTAAGAAAGGCTCTATGACTTTTTGATAGATTTTGGTAGGCTAATAACAAGTGTAATGGATGTTTTGTACATGTTCTGGTTCCTTTTCTGAGAGCAATTGGTAGGTCACTATCACTTAGTTCTAGAGAGTCATCATTAGGTTGATCAGCATCAGTTGATAGTAGGTTTTTGGTTAGCTTGGAAATTGTTTTAGGTGATGTTGGAACAATAGCACGAACAGGACATTCTACTTGCATATGTTGAGGAATTAGCATTTTCTTCCTGGAATAAACCTGTAGTGGTAGAATATTGTCTTGTTTTTCTTTATCTTTCATCATTCCACATGACTTAGGTGACTCAACACAAGGTGGATTAAGTTCAGTTTCAACAGACAATGATTCATAAGGTGGTTGTGCAGTTTTTTCTTCTGGATTTGATTGACTCGGAAGATCAAGTAGGAAAGAATCTCTATCTTCACTCAAGGTTTCCCCCTGAAGATAGACATGCTGGAAATATGACTCAGTTTCTACAAATGTGGCATCAACTGAGACTAAGAACTTTTTAGTAGGTGGATGGAAACATTGGTATCCCTTTTGTGTAGAAGAATACCCAACAAATATACATCGAAGAGCACATGGATCAAGTTTTCCCCTATTCTGAGAATTGACATGAACAAATGCTACAGTTCCAAAGATTCTAGGAGTAAGATTGTTTGAGGAATTAAAGTTTGGAAAAAATGATGTCAGTATATCAACTGGTCTTTTGAAGTCCAGGACTCTTGTTTGAAGCCTATTAATGAGATGCGCAGCGGTTAAGACGGTTTACCCCCAATATTGTTTAGGAACATTTTTGTGGAACAGTAGTGCTCGTGTGATATCAAGAAGGTGAGCATTTTTCCGTTCAGCCACCCCATTTTGTTGAGGTGTATTAACACAGGAGGACTCGTGAATTATCCTTTTTTTGTGAAAAAATGGAGATAAGATCTGATTAAAAAACTCCTTGGCATTATCTGGACGAATCGTTTGATTCTCACATCAAACTGAGTCTGAATAATGTTGTAAAAGTTGGGAAAAACAGTACTGACATCAGATTTATTTTGAAGAAGGTAGATCTACGTCACCCGAGTACAATCATCAATAAAAGACACAAACCATTTAGCACCATAAATATTTGGAACTTTAGAAGGACCCCAAATATCACTATGAATAAGAGCAAAAGGAATGAAAGTTCTTGTATTGCTTATTGAAAAAGAAGCACGTTTGTGCTTTGCAAGTTCACAATCATTACAATGAAAGGGCTCAACCACAACCTTTTGAAATAATGATGGAAACATCAACTTAAGGACAGAAAATGATGGATGCCCTAAACAACGATGATAAAGCCAAACTTTATCTTTATTAGACATAACCGACTAGGAAAGGAATGATGTAGGCAGGAAAAACTCAACTTTATCTTCTCCACTTTTGTCTTCCAAGTAGTAAAGACCAGCCCTCTCATTAGCAAGTCCAATCCTCTTGTTTGTGCCCTGCTCCTGTACCACACAATGAGATGCGGAGAAGTTTACTTGGCAATTAGAATTTGTAGTAAGTTTTTGTTTACAGAAATGAGGTTTGCAAACAGTTTAGGAACATGAAGGACATTTCTTAGAATAACAAAGTCGCTGAAATGAATATCCCCTTGGCCTGCAACAGTAGTTATTGATCCATCCGCTGCTATAATCTTCCTATGGCTAGATAAAGGTGTATAAGAAGTGAAATACTTGGAAGAACATGTCATATGATCAGTGGCTCCAGAATCAATTATCCACATCATTGGAGAAACCTTTTTTGAGGTATTAGCAACACAAGAGGAGGAAGATATACCTGAAAAAAACAATGAGGCCGAAGATGGCTTCTCAAGAGACCCGAAAAGATTCTTCAGCTTCTCAATATCTTCTTTGTTGAATTCAGCAAGTGAATGTCCCTCCCTCTTTGCTTGGATTGGTGCTGGACAAGTATGCTTGTCCTTTATCACTCATGCTCCAATTATTTGTGTGGGCCCTACCATTGAGTTTCCAGCAATTCTCCCTTGTGTAAGTAAAAAAGAGTGAGTGTATATTAAAGGATTTTGATGAATCTGCCTGTTTGTTAGCACTTACAGGAGATTGTAAGAAACCTGAATCCTTCTCCTTCATTTTCATACCTACTGCTTTTGCAATAAGAGCTGAGCCGTCACCCAATTGACTCTCAAGCATAATGCTCCGGATAATTGATATGGTCTCATTTAAGGAGGGCAGATCCCAAAATCAGCACTGTAAAAAATTGTAAATGCGATCCTTTTCCACAAACCGTTTTAGAATTGTGGCATCCTCATTTTAATGCATTGATAATGATCAATTTCCGAGCAGCATCATTCACCTTGGAATAGCATCCCATATTTCCTTTGCAGTACCAAGAAACATACATGTATCACTTATTTCTGGTAGCATCATGACATCACCATGGAATCTTGTTCATCCCACATCTCAAATTTAGGATCATGGTCCTGTACCCAAGAAATGACTTACTTTCCCTCTACCTTTTAAGAATGTACGGACAAGTTGTGACCAGTTCAAATAATTCTTCCCATTCAATCGATATGATGCCTGGATGTTCTGCAAAAACAACATTCTCAGTTGCAGACGTTGGAGCTGGTTTCAGTAGCTTCAGACATGATTTCATGAGAGAATTGAGGAAGAAGGAGAGGGTAAAGAAAAAAGGATGAATCATATGAACAGAAAAGAATTCAGATTTTCTTTAGGAAGGAGTCAAACAAGGCTCTGATACCATGTTAAAAGTAGAACAATTTGAAAACTCAAATCAACCAGCTGCCCTTTTAAAGGGCTGGAATTTGGCTATTTACAAGCTTGGCACACATTACAATGTAACAACAGTAATGTAACATATTATCCATTGGCATGCATTCCAATGTAACAATATTTTAAGGAAAACACATTATTCAACAATATGGTATGCGTTTTTTTAGCCCACAGAAGCTCAGCCTATTTATGTGGATCAGGCTATGCGACATATCACAGATCGATCATGGGTAAAAAGAGAAATATGGCCATTCGAAAGATTGGAACTCTGAAACAGAAGAAGGTCTGTTGTTGCAAGTAACCTAGTGTGGTGACGTTTTTGAACAACAACAAGAGTGACTGTGTGTGGGTTGATAGTCTGGGTCTAGTGATGTGCATTCCTCAGAAAACATACAATACACAACGAGTTAAGTTTATCAAATCAGATTTTTAACACTAGAATGTAATATACATATACTCAAAGGACTACATTCCTTGGACCAGGCGTGTCAAGACCATACAATTCTTTTATGAACTATGGTGAAAGTTTGTGTCGAAAAATAAGATAATGGATAATCCCAAATCATGAAGTGTAAATGGGAAGACAATAAAGGCATATTTAGGGCAAATCTAGTGCAACTAATGTTCATTTAGTGGTACTTCAATGCATTTTATATTTGTAATAAACAAAGAAACTAAAATTCTTGTAAAATTATTAATACACCAATAAGCTTGTGAAAGTTCATATAAAAGTAGAGTAACGCAGAACATGTGCAAACTTCTCAAAATCAGGGGATTCTGGGAGAGTGAAGCATTGTAGACAATTGAGTACATAATAATTAAGTTTCTTTATCCTAGAGCTAGCTAGATCTTACGTTTCATTAGAGAAAGATCAAGAATCCATTGGATGCTTTCGGTTTTGCAGTGAAATATGGCGTTGGGTGGATTTTTATAGAGGATGCTTCTTGATCTTGGTGCCTGCCATCACAGCTGATAGTTCTGAATGCCATAGACATAGCAGTCAATGTAGTTTGTAGAGTAAAGGAGTTGAACATGACTTGCAACTGTGTTTTGGAGGAGAAAAAGAGTGCCCTTGTTATGTCAGTACCGAAAAATGCTGAGGTTCAAGTCAGAGTTCTTGTGCCAGAGGTGGATGTTCATCAAATGTCTACTCATAGGATTTCTAGTGGCTGTGCGCTTGAGCTAACAATCTTGAGAAGTGACGCTCACATCTGATGATTCCCATTCTTTTTAGTACATGGTGATTATAGAGTAAATACATGAGATAAACCAATAGCAATACCTGTAACATATGGCCTTTTTGTTTCTTACATATGGCCTCAAGTGGCGAACATGCCAAGGATATGAAATACAAAGATGATAAGCACAAGGATGGAAGTTATGCAGTTAAACATAATAAAGAAATCACAAAGACTTTGAGCTAAGAAATGTAAGTATCGGGAGGATATTGACAAGGATAGTAAGCTTCGGGGTCATAAGTTCTGGGAAGATGTCGAGAAAGAGTCTAGACATAGATCCGATAAGCCATCGTGAAAATGGTAATAGGGACAACAGATGCAAGGATGAAAAACATCGTGAAGATGGAGAGTGAGATAGCAGGAGGAAGGATGACTAGTATAGTGAAGGCACTGAAAGAGATGGTCAACATAGATATGATAAGACTTGAGATGATGATGACAGGGACAACAAATGTTAGGATGATCCCAATCCTGAAGGTGGTGAAAAGTGTGTTAGACATGGTGATGGAAGGTATTATGAAGATAGTGATGGAGATGATAGGCACAAGGGCAACAATTACAGAGAAGATTGACAAAGGGGTTGCAAGTACCATTCAGTTAGCTAATTAATTTTAGTGAAACCCCTTTCTTGATCATTTCTTTTTTCAGATTTAATACTTTGTTTCCTCTTTTAGTCGAATAAAGCTTGTTGTTCAATTTTGAGTGCTAATAAACAATTTAAGAAAACTTGGCTAAAACTAATGATTTTCAAATAAATTAGCATGCAAGATCAACGTTTCTGAAGAAAATCATGCTTTTAGGTACAAAGTCAATCTGGGGTTCCATGATTACTCAAATGGGTTCTCTGTTGCTGATGAATCTTTATCCGAGGGAGAAATTTCAAAATATTCCTTCACAATCGCAAATCATGAAATGTAGATATTTGCAAAGACCATAAGGACATACTTAATGCAAGTTTTGATGAATTGATTATTAATTGTTGTTCGCAATTTTCTCCCTAATTTTGTTACTCTTCTCCCTTTGTTCTAATTCTTCATCTATTTCTTTTGTTCTTATTCTTTCTCTAATCCCTCTAAAGTCTAATCTCTTCTCTCTAATTCTCCAATCTCTCTTCTTCTAATATCCTGATCTCTATCACTATTGGTGGCTTTTTTAGGGGATGGTTCTTGTTTTTGGTGCCTGCCACCGCAGCTGATATCCTTTATGGAGAATTTTGTAGCAATGTCAAGAGATAGTAGTTTTAAGAGCTTGGTAGAGTTGAACATGACTAGCAAAGCGTGTTCCGGAGGATAAAATGGGTGCCCTTCCTATGCCAGTTGCAGAAAAGGCTGGAGTTAAAGCAGAAAGTTTTGTGCCAGAGGTGGATGTTCATTCCTGATTATCAATCCTCTAATGTTTTCGCAAAGTTAGTGCAGTTTGTGAAGTTTGGTTCTGTTGGGAGTGCCTTTGAGCTTGCAATCTTGAGAAGTTTGGTTTCTGCTTTCTATCGATTTAAGGTGGCCATGAGTCCTCATCGATCGGTCAGGAAGAGAAATAAGAGATAGGCCGATTGTGGAAAAGGAAAAGCAGACGAGCAATACCAATGTCAGAGAGGAAACTGATTTGAACTCTTGTGTGATTAGGAAGATCCTTCAGCACTTTGTTCAGAAAACAAGACTGTCATATTTAAAAGAACCTTCGAGATAAATTGAGCAAATACCAGATGATGTTATTAGAAATGTGCTTTCCATCTCATCATCTTGTCCAGTTATGCATACAATCTACAGGAATTGCTCCTCTGGTTTGTAGATGCAATATCCTCACATGCAAATCAACTCCAAAAATGCACCTGGGCACAAATCTCTAGCCAAAAATGGCTCACAAGAGTAGGATCATACCGAGGAAATAGATGAGTTTGAGCTTATGATTCTTCAAATATAAGAAACAAAAGAAGAAGACTGTACGGCATCACCCTTTGTTCCTGAAGTTCAGAAAGTAGAAGAAAATGAGCAAATACAACCAGACCACGAAGAGGTCAAGCAAGGAGAGGAAGGCCGCGGAGATACTTATAACGTGGAGATCTTCCCAATCTTGCATCGATCATTGTCAAGGCATGAGGTGACCGAGGATCTTCAGACATTTGGTGGGATGATGAGAGCTACAGGGCATACTTGGAATACGAAATCGACAAGAAGACATTTGGCAGGATGATGCACCAATTCATGAGCTTTTGGCGGAGATCCAGTGTGCAGCCGTTTATTATCTTTCTTTGAGCAGGGAGAGTTCCCTTAATATGGTGTGCGTTTTTTTAGCACACAGAAGCTCAACCTATGTATGTGGATCAGGCTATACAACATGTGCAGATCGATCATGGGTAAGAAGAGAAATCTGGCCATTCCAAGTTTGGAACTCTGAAACAGAAGAAGATGACATCTCACCAATGGAAGAAGGTCAGATCCAAGTCCAAAGAGACACTTGCTGAGGTTTCTGACCAGAGGATAGTGCACAGAAAGTGCACGGAAAGGCTTCAAGGTGCCTCATTTTGACGTTCACTCCTCGATTTCTTTTGCTTTTAAAGGAGGAAATTGTAAGCCAGTTTTGTAAGTTTGTAGGCCTGAATGAAAAGAGAATCAAAGTTGCGATTAGTTCACACTTTGCTGAGGTTGTCTTTTTGAAGGATTCTCACGCAAATCTGCGTTCCAGTCATCGTTAAGCGAGAGGTCTTTTGGTATATGGAATAATCTAGCTTGCAGGATGATTAGAAGCAGCTGATGGAGAAGGTAGAAACTGCTAGCGAGAAGGTGGAGACTTTGAGCGATAAGGTTACAGTCACGACTGAGATTTCTTAATCATTGTAGAAGCTGGAATGGTATGACGTATTTTGGTTGATATTGGTTGTTTTAGAAGTAGAATATCAATCTTTCAATCACATACATGATTGTAGGATACTCAGTGGTCGTTTTGCTAGTTTGCGGGTATTGGATTGATGTGCTATACAACTCAACCATGACTTCTCAATATATATTTAGCTCTTATATTCAATAAATTCACAAACTCCAGAAAATTAAAAAGTTTACCTTGCATATCGCATCAGATTCATAAAGCAACACTTGATAAAACGGCCCTTCACTGATACCATCCCTGCATGCTCACAAAAGATTCTGGGAGAATGAAGCTTTGTCGACAAGATTGAGTACATAATGATTAAGTTTCTTTATCCTAGAGTTAGATCCTACGTTTCATTCGAGAAAGATCAAGAATCCAGTGGATGCTTTGGGTTTTGCAGCGAAATATGGCGCTGGTGAATTTTTATAGGGGATACTTATTGTTTTTGGTGCCTGACATCGCAGCTGATAGTTCTGAATGCCATAGACAGAGCAGTCAATGTAGTTGGTTGAGTAAAGGAGTTGAACATGACTTGCAACTGTGTTTTGGAGGAGAAAAAGAATGCCCTTGTTATGCCACTACCGAAAAATGTTGAGGTTCAAGTCAGAGTTCTTGTGCCAGAGGAGGATGTTCATCGAATGTCTATTCCGTGGATTTCTATTAGCTGTGAACTTGAGGCATAGCCAATCCGCTTTCTGGCACAAGTAATGGATAACTAACCCTTCATATGTCGGGTGGAATCGGAACCCAACGGGCAAATGCATATCCATCGCTCCAATATTTTGTAGCGTTCCTCATATTATTATATTTAATTACGATCTACTTATTGATTAAACGTGTATATATTTCAATTTATATGCTTTTTAAAAAAAAAAAATAGCCTCATATTAAATTTAGAATTATATGAATAAATTGTCATATGTAACTGGATCTGATAAAATAGTAGAAAAATAAACCGATTCCGTTTTGACAGGTACATCTAGAAGTTGATTCTATGTGAAGCCGTGGGTAACACGTAGATTGATAATGCAATTCATGGGAGTGTTAGGATTGATAATGCGGAGCTTACTGTTTAATGATTTTGTCGAAATAGTTGCATAATTATTATGCAGAATAAGCATAAAAAATATCATATATTCGCATAAAGTAATAACTCATCGAAAAATCTACACTTACCAAGTCACGTTATGTTAGAGGAGAGACAGACTTTTGGGCAACCATGCATATCGACACGTATGCAACTCAGATGGAAATAAAGATAAATACTAGCACATGCAAGCCACGTGCGAGTTTGATTAAAAATATTCACTAGAGTGGACGATAATAATCAAAATATAAGTATTAAAATGTTAGAGTTAACAAGTGTATATTGATCATTAAACATGATAAATGCATTGTATAGAATCAGGGGTGCAACTATTGTAATCACGGTGTTTATGTGCAAGTGTATGAAATCACAAGGCAATTTTTACTATTTATCTTTTCGGGGTAATTTGCCAATTAAGCATAAAGCCTAACTAAATTTCCAAAAACCCAACAAATAATTTTAGGAGATTATTAACTCATCTTGCGGATTGTATTATTTTTGCTCGTTGAACGATCAACCTCAGCGAGACGGTATTCATGCATAATCCAATTCGTCTTGTTGCCACATTGATCGTTGCCAAGTTACAAGACCAACACCTTCTTTATTTCGACAGGCTTCTGACGACCGATTTGATAGTCGAGACCGGTGACTTTTCTGAACTCACTACCAGGCTACCGATTCGACCGAGAAGCATTCGGGTATTTATGCTTTGTATGCGAGAAAAAGAACCGTTCTTTCTCGCCAAACAAAGCGAAACCTGCAATTAATTAACAAGTTCCTTTCATAACCATAGTAGAGGACGGGGAGAAAGTAAAAATAAATTTATTTTTTTACCCGGCAGGTGTCAAGAATCATGTTTGTAGAGGTCGATTTCAGCAATAATTAGGGCAGGAATTGGTTGTGAAGTGCATTTCAGGCACAAGTAATGGATAACTAACTCTTCGTCTGTCGGGTGGAATCGTAACCCAACAGGCAATTGCATATCCATCGCTCCAATTTTTTTCTTTTTCAGTTCCAATTTTGGGAAATTAGGATTTGAAAGAAGGGGTTTAGTGAAACTAATGAATGAGGTTGATTGCTAAATAGAAGAGGATGTAACTGGCGGTGATATGTGTAATGACCAAAGAGTGGAGAGGTTATAGGTGTCGGTTTTTAATGACAACAAGGCCAATTTCAAGTGGGCTCAGTGACTTCATTAAAGTGACTATGTCATTGTTTCCATCACCATAGCGAATCCTCTTTCTAGCACAAGTAATGGATAACTAACTCTTCGTCTGTCGGGGGGAATCAGTACCCAATGGGCAAATGCATATCCATCGCTCCAATTTTGTGTATCATTCCTAATATTATTATAGGGTCAATTGCGATCACCCTATATCGTTTGGGGTGTTTCACGAAGTGCCCCCTAACGTTTCAAAATAGCACTTTGCTCCCTAACGTTTGTAAAGTTGCCCCCTATGTCCTTGATCTACCGTTCCTTTTTGCCATGTGGCTATCTTTTCAACAATTATATTTGGCATGAGGGGGCAAATCGCACATTTTTACAAATATTAGGGGGCAAAGTGCTCTTTTTGAAATGTTAGGGGGCACTTCGCAAAACACACCAAACGTTAAGGGGCAAAACGCAATTGACCCATTATTATATTTAATTACGGTATACTTATTGATTAAATGTGTATATATTTCAATTTATATGCGTTTCTCTCTTTCTTTATCTTTTTTTGAAAAATAGGTTCATATTATAATTATAATTATATGAATAAACTGTCTTGTAATTGGATCTGATAAAATTGTAGAAAAATAAACCGATTCCGTTTTGACAGGTACATCTAAGAGTTAATTCTATGTGAAGCCGTGGGTAACAGGTGGATTGATAATGCAATTCATGGGAGTGTTAGGATTGATAATGCAAAGCTTACTGCATAATGATTATGTCAAATTAGTTGCATAATTATTATGCAAAATAAGCATAAAAAATATCATATTCGCATAAAGTAATAACTCATCGAAAAATGTAAACTTACCAAGTCACGTTATGTTAGAGGAGGGACACACTTTTGGGCAACCATGCATATCGACACATATGCAACTCAGATGGAAATAAAGATAAATACTAGCACATGCAAGACAAGTGCGAGTTTGAATAAAAATATTCACTAGAGTGGACAATAATAATCAAAATATAAATATAAAAATGTTAGAGTTAACAAGAGTATATTGATCAATAAGCATGATAAATGCATTGTATAGAATCAAGGGTGCAACTATTGTAATCACGGTGTTGTGTGCAACTGTATGAAATCTTAAGGCAATTTTACTATTTATCTTTTTGGCGTAATGTGCCAATTAAGCATAAAGCGTAACTAAATTTCCAGAAACCCAACAAATAATTTTAGGAGATTATTAACTCATCTTGCGGCTAGTATTATTTTTGCTCGTTGAACGGTTAACATCAGCGAGACGGTATTCATGCATAATCCAATTTGTCTTTTGGCCACATTGAGCGTTGCCAAGTTAGAAGACCAACACCTTCTTTATTTCGACAGGCTTCTGGCGACCGATTTCATAGTCGAGACCGGTGGCTTTTCTGAACTCACTACCAGGCTACCGATTCGGCCGAGGAGCATTCGGGTATTTATGCTTTGTATGCGAGAAAAAGAACCCTTCTTTCTCGCCATACAAAGCCAAACCTGCAGGTAATTAACAAGTTCCTCTCATAACCATAGTAGAGGACAGGCAAGTAAAATAAATTTATTTTTGTACCGGGCAGGTGTCAAGAATCATGTTTGTAGAGGTCGATTTCAGCAATAATTAGGGCAGGAATTGGTTGTGAAGTGCATTTCGGCACAAGTAATGGATAACTAACTCTTCTTCTGTTGGGTGGAATCGTAACCCAACGGGCAATTGCATATCCATCGCTCCAAATTTTTCTTTTCAGTTCCAATTTTGGGAAACTAGGATATGAAAAAAGGGGTTTAGTGAAACTAATGAATGAGGTTGATTTCTAATAGAAGAGGATGTAACTGGCAATGATTTGGGTAATGACTAAAGAGTGGCGAGGTTATAGGTGTCGGTTTTCAATGACAACAAGGCTAAGTTTAGGTGGGCACAGTGACTTCATTAAAGTGACTATGTCATTGTTTCCATCACCATAGCGAATCCTCTTTCTGGCACAAGTAATGGAGAAACCCTTCGTCTGTCGGGTGGAATCAGAACCCAACGGGCAAATGCATATCTATCGCTCCAATTTTTTGTACCATTCCTAATATTATTATATCTAATTACGATATACTTGTTGATTAAATGTGCATATATTTTGATTTATATGCTCTCTTTTTTCTTGAAAAATATGTTCATATTAAAATTATAATTATATGAATAAACTGTCATGTGTTATTGGATCTCATAAAATAGTAGAAAAATAAACCGATTCCGTTTTGACAGGTACATCTAAGAGTTGATTCTATGTGAAGCTGTGAGGACCGCGCCCCACGAGTCACAATCCGATCCGAGTTGATCCGGTGTTGGTCACCTAACAAACTCAACTCAGACCGAACTGTAGCTCATAGGAAGGGGTCTCACTCACCAGGATCAAAACCATAGCATTATAAAATATCTTTACTTTACATACAGCGGAAGTCTTTGGAATACAAATAATTTTACAATATTAAAATGACTTAGATAAAATCAAACACTTAACAATTTTTGCAAAGTTTCCAAAATGTGAACTTGACATTCCTTCGTTCCATCCATGCTGCTATACCACTCTTGTTCTGAGAACGGAACATATAGGACAAAAGAGGAGTAAGTCTTTAATGACTTAGTGAGATTCTTAGAACATGACAATTATCAAAACAGTAAATCAGAGCAAAACGAACAAGAATGACCAGAATAGTTACATCTGCATCATTGAACTGAAATTATCGGTTTTAACGATAATTCTGAAATATTCAGAAGAACGAGAAAATGAACTTGTGCAATTACATATAACAGATCCAACCTGAACTCCAAAATTCAACCGTATACCTCCCTACGAGGAGCTACCTCGCAACATAACAGAAGACATGCTCGAGTACATGTCAATCTAACACGCGGGTCACAACCAACTCCTGGCTGCAAGCGGCGCTTAGACAGAATGGGTATTAAGTTGAAATACTTAAACTGACAGCCCTTTGTTGTCCAGCAGTAAATCTTCTCAATCCCTGGGCACAACTTCCCAAAGCCATCCCAATGGGTGAAACAGAATTATCAGATGAGCTAGTAAGCCGGACAATATCCGTTGCTCGTTTTTTGAGCTACATAGGCCGAACATAGTTCGTTGCTCGTTGCATAATTCAAGAATCGATAGGATGATCATGATACCAGGATAATTATGACTATGAAGAAAATTTTCGATTATGAATTAAATGAGATTTGATTTAACAATAGGCAAGAAAACTGATTATGTAAAGAATTAACGTAAAAGCATTAAAATGGTGATAGAATGTTGCTCGTGATTCGAAACAAAGAATCACAATTGTTCTGTCCAAGTTTCTCAGGGCCGAATGCCAAACAGGGTTTTGAACAAATCAGAAATCAAACCGCACCTTTTACCGTACGGGAAATTCTTGATTAACGTCGATAATTGCAGAATCCTTACATAAATCAAAAAGATATAATCAATTGTTTGTTCATAAATTTACAACAACAACATATACTTTCAATATTTATCATATTTAAAGAAGTTCAATTAAATATCTAATTCTTGTTAATTTTGGATAAATCCAACATTTACCTATTTTAACTTTAACCATGACGTAGAATTATAAATAATGAGATTTACCATTTCAAAGTAACAAGTTGAAGACTATATCAGTTATAAAATAATAATTAAAGTCTCCATTTCTAATTTATTAACAACATATTTGATATTAATATATACATATGCATCAATGCATATTTAAACCCTTTTTAAAACAATATTTCTTAACAAAATTCTTGTAAATTACTTATTAAATAATAATCTCAATCCAAAGATTTTACCATGATCTTAACATTGAACAAATACTTCAGTAAGCCATTGAATAAAATCATATCATATATATAACTTTGGTAAAAACTATTTTTCTTTTGGTTATTAGTATAAAGTTACACAATATTGCATATATCACTAATAACAATTAAAATAAATTGTAAACATGTAGATCTAATAAAAATTAATATTTTCAGAATACTTATCTTGATAATAAACTAGATTAGATGGTTAGATCATAAGATAGACATAATACTTCAATTAAAGTTAAAGAAATTGAAAGATCAACCGTAAAACAAACTACATGTCTTCTAAATGTTGCAAAGTCCATGAAAATTATTAAACATGATTATAAATTATGATCAACTGATCCAACATCATTATTAGTACGTAAGGAGTCCATATAAATGATCAATTTCATGATTTGTGTAGCTTTTGCAACATATATTGGTTAATCAAAATGTTTATGCAAATATAAGGCAGAAAACTGTAGCAATCTTAGATTCACCTTTAATTGGACTTTCAAACGATATGATAATCTGAAATTGGTCAAGGGGTTCAATCTTAAACATCATGGAGAGTATTTAGTTCAAAATCAGATCAATAGGACAAGGTTTAGTATTTTAAATAAATCATGAAATCTAGGAGTTGTTTTTGAATTTTCTGGACAGTGGTACGTATTTCTGATTTTTAGACCCCTCAAACGACTTTGGTTAAAGAAGGTTTCTGAACATTAAAGTTAGCTTACACAATAAGAAGTATGTGGGAAACATTTCAGAGAAAGAATCGAAGTTTTGATATGGTTTTTCGGACTTCCAAAGTTTCTGTACCAAAACTGGCAGTTTTGACCAAACTCGGTTTTGAGGATTTTTAAGGACTATAAAGAAGGCTTAAAGGACTGAAACAATTTTTCTAGACATTTAAACATCAAGAGGAAGAACTTTGCAGAAGAAAAGAAGAGAATATTTGGAGAAGAGAGGTGTGTGAAAAATGTTGAAGAGTGCCTCCCCCTTTTATAGGTAAAAATTGGGAGACAAGGATTTATTACCATACCCTACTCATTTTTATTTTAATCCAAGCTAGGCCACCCTAATAATGAAGATGATTCCATACCTTACCTGATAGGATTTTATGAGAATAATATATTAGAAATATCTAGCATAAAAGACAAAACAAAGTTACCTTTTCTCAAATGTAAATGTAAATATGCCAAGATTTACCATTGTCAATGAATGTTTGGATATTTTAAAACTAAAAGGGACCAATTTGAAAGTTTTGATAACTCATTTTGTCTTAAATAAAATATACGTGATCAATCATAAATTTTTCAAAAGGAGTAGGACTAAATTGTAACTTTTCAAATCTTTTTGGGGTCAAAATTGTATTTCAAAAAGTTCAAGGACTAAAATAAAAATTCGAAAATACTTTTATTTTCTTCCAAATTTCAGGAGCGTTACAGAAGCCGTGGGTAACACGTCCATTGATAATGCAATGCATGGGAGTGTCAGGATTGATAATGCGAAGCTTACTGTGTAATGATTTTTTCAAAATAGTTGCATAATTATTATGCAAGATAAGCATAAAATATATCATATTCGCATAAAGTAATAACTCATCGAAAAATGTACACTTACCAAGTCACGTTATGTTAGAAGAGAGACACACTTTCGGGCAACCATGCATATCAACACGTATGCAAATCAGATGGAAAAAAGACAAATACTAGCACATGAAAGACACGTGCGAGTTTGATTAAAAATATTCACTAGAGTGGACAATAATAATCAAAATATAAATATAAAACTGTCAGAGTTAACAAGAGTATATTGATCATTAGGCATTATAAATGCATTGTATAGAATCACGGGTGTAACTATTGTAATCACGGTGTTGTGTGCAACTGTATGAAATCACAAGGCAATTTTTACTATTTATCTTTTCGGGTAATTTGCCAATTAAGCATAAAGCGTAACTAAATTGCCAAAAACCCAACAAACAGTTTTAGGAGATTATTAACTCATCTTGCGGCTAGTATTATTTTTGCTCGTTGAACGATTAACATCAGCGAGACGGTATTCATGCATAATCCAATTTGTCTTTTGGCCACATTGAGCGTTGCCAAGTTAGAAGACCAACACCATCTTTATTTCGACAGGCTTCTGGCGACCGATTTGATAGTCGAGACCGGTGGCTTTTATGAACTCACTACCAGGCTACTGATTCGGCCGAGAAGCATTCGGGTATTTATGCTTTGTATGCGAGAAAAAGAACCATTCTTTCTCGCCATACAAAGTCAAACCTGCAATTAATTAACAAGTTCCTCTCATAACCATAGTAGAGGAATGGGATAAAGTAAAATAAAATTATTTTTGTACAGGGCAGGTGGCAAGAATCATATTTGTAGAGGTCGATTTCAGCAATAATTAGGGCATGAATTGGTTGTGAAGTGCATTTCCAGCACAAGTAATGGATAACTAACTCTTCGTCTGTCGGGTGGAATCGTAACCCAACAAGCAATTGCATATCCATCGCTCCAATTTTTTTCTTTTCGGTTCCAATTTTGGAAAATTAGGATTTGAAAGAAGGGGTTTAGTGAAACTAATGAATGAGGTTGATTGCTAAATAGAAGAGGATGTAACTGGCGGTGATATGTGTAATGACTAAAGAGTGGCGAGGTTATAGGTGTCGGTTTTTAATGCCAACAGGGCCAAGTTCAAGTGGGCACAGTGACTTCATTAAAGTGACTATGTCATTGTTTCCATCACCATAGCAAATCCCCTTTCTGGCACAAGTAATGGATATCTAACTCTTCGTCTGTCGGGTGGAATCAGAACCCAACGGGCAAAGGCATATCCATCGCTCCAATTTTTCGTACCATTCCTAATATTATTATATTTAATTACAATATACTTGTTGATTAAACATGCATATATTTCAATTTATATGCTTCTTTTTTTTTTTTTTTTGAAAAATAGGTTCATATTAAAATTATAATTATATAATAAACTGTCATGTGTTATTGGATCTGATAAAATAGTAGAAAAATAAATCGATTCTGTTTTGACAGGTACATCTAAGAGTTGATTCTATGTGAAGTCGTGGGTAACACGTCGATTGATAATGCAATTCATGGAGTGTTAGGATTGATAATGCGAAGCTTACTGTGTAATGATTTTGTCAAAATAGTTTCATAATTATCATGCAAGATAAGCATAAAAAATATCATATTCTCATAAAGTAATAACTCATCGAAAAATGTACACTTACCAAGTCACGTTATGTTAGAAGAGCTACAGATTTTCGGGCAACCATGCAAATCAACACGTATGCAACTCAGATGGAAATAAAGATAAATACTAGCACATGCAAGACACGTGCGAGTTTGATTAAAAATATTCACTAGAGTGGCCAATAATAATCAAAATATAAATATAAAAAATTTAGAGTTAACAAGAGTATATTGATCATTAAGCATTATAAAGGCATTGTAATTTCCCCACGATTTAACGTTGCACTTCTCGATAAGTGGAGATGGAGGATGACTCGGAGTTCTGAAGCACTTGGAAATCCATACTTGTATCAAGGTATGGTACAGTGCCCACTTGAACTTGGCCTTGTTGTCATTAAAAACCGACACCTATAACCTTGCCACTCTTTAGTCATTACACATATCACCGCCAGTTACATCCTCTTCTATTTAGCAATCAACCTCATTCATTAGTTTCACTAAACCCCTTCTTTCAAATCCTAGTTTCCCGAAATTGGAACTGAAAAGAAAAAATTTGGAGCGATGGATATGCAATTTCCCGTTGGGTTACGATTCCACTAGACAGACGAAGAGTTAGTTATCCATTACTTGTGCCGGAAATGCATTTCACAACCAATTCCTGGCCTAATTATTGCTGAAATCGACCTCTACAAACATGATTCTTGCCACCTGCCCGGTACAAAAATAATTTTATTTTACCTTCTCCCGTTCCTCTACTATGGTTATGAGAGGAACTTGTTAATTAATTGCAGGTTTGGCTTTGTACGGCGAGAAAAAATGGTTCTTTTTCTCGCATAGAAAGCAGAAATACCCGAATGGTTCTCGGCCAAATCGGTAGCTTGGTAGTGAGTTCAGGAAAGCCACCGGTCTCGACTATCAAATCGGTCGCCAAAAGCCTGTCGAAATAAAGGTGTTGATTTTCTAACATGGCAATGCTCAATGTGGCCAGAAGACAAATTGGATTATGCATGAATACCGTCTCGTTGATGTTGATCGTTCTACGAGAAAAAATAATACTAGCCGCATGATGAGTTCATAATCTCTTAAAAGTATTTGTTGGGTCTTTGGCAATGTAGTTATGCCTTATGCTTAATTGGAAAATTACCCCAAAAAGATAAATAGTAAAAATTGCCTTGTGATTTCATACAGTTGCACACAACACCGTGATTACAATAGTTGCACCCGTTATTCTATGCAATGCATTTATCATGCTTAATGACCAATATACTCTTGTTAACTCTAACATTTTTATATTTTAAATTTGGGATAAAAGCGTTAAACCCCCTATACTATAGGGGGTGTAGCGATTTGCCCCCTAAACTATTTTTTTTTTTTTTTGGCAACAAGCCCCATGTACTATGGATAAATAAGCACTTTGCCCCCTGAACTATTGACTTGAAAAAATAATTTGCCCCCTGATCAAATTTCTGGCCAATTTTCGCCGGAATTTGAAACGTGAACATGATGGTTCATCACTATTTGACCTCAGATTCAACAAAAGGCCCCTTTTTCACTTCGATTTTTGTTATATTTTCTGAATTTTCAAACCTTAAATTTGGATAATTTAAACTAAGGTTTGAAAATAAAGAAAATATAACACAAATTGAAGTGTAAAAGGGCCATTTTATTAAATTTGAGGTTAAATAGTAATGAACCCTCGTGTTCACGTTTCAAATTCAGGCAAAAATTCGCCGGAAATTTGATCAGGGGGCAAAAAGTCTTATTCATCCATAGTACAAGGGGCTTGTTGCCAAAGAAAAAAGTTCAGGGGGCAAATTGCTACACCCTATAGTATAGGGGGTTTGATGTTTTTATCCCTTTAAATTTTGATTATTATTGTCTACTCTAGTGATAATTTTTAATCAAACTCGCACGTGTCTTGCATGTGCTAGTATTTAGCTTTATTTCTATCTGAATTGCATACGTGTCGATATGCATGGTTGCCCTAAAGTCTTCTCCTCTAACATAATGGAACTTGGTAAGTGATTTTTCGATGAGTTATTACTTTATGCGAATATGATATTTTTATGCTTATTTTACGTAAGAATTATGCAACTATTTTGACAAAATCATTACACAGTAAGCTTCACATTATTAGTCGACCACTCCCATGAATTGCATTATCAGTCGACTTGTTACCCCCGGTATGACATAGAATCACCTCTTAGATCTACCCGTCAAAATGGAATCGGTTTATTTTACTATTACTTTATCCGATCTAATTACATATGACAGTTTATTCATATAATTATACTTTTTATATGAACCTATTTTTCAAAAAAAAAAGCATATAAATTGAAATATATACACGTTGCTAATTGATCGACCTCAAAAGATTGTGAGCTAGAGTTCACTTCCCTGGCAGTAAGTTTAAGACGCTCTTGCTTATGCATTCTTGTAGCTAGAAAATTAGTTGAGCTTTAACCCTGCCTAAATTTGAAATTTGAAACTAAATTTTTTCCTCGTCTATTCATCTTTATTTCTCGTCCTGGCCTTATTGTTGGAGCGACATTATGTAGAGGGCTGTCTATTAAATTTTTTGGTTCTCTAAGGCTCGGTTTGGTTCCCAGGAAAATGGGGAAAATATTATTATCCAACTGTTTGGCAATCTTAGGTTTCCTGGAAAATCTGGAAAACTTAGGAAAATCCCAAAAATTAACATATGAGATTTCTCTTATATAATTGAGAAATATTTATCAAATCTCAATATTTTAATATTTCTCATCCGCTTTCCTAATAATTCGGTGGGTAAAATTCATCAAAATTTAAATTCTTTTTAATTTTCAAAATTTTCATACTCCCACCAATATGAGAAAAGACTTCAACTCAATCTTCCTATATATAGGTCTAGGACCAGTATCATTTTTTTTTATAAATCAACTTTCTTTACCTAAAAGAGGTATGTAATTGTTAATTTAATTTATATTTTTGCTTTTGGTATAGGCTTTATGTTGCTAATTTTTTATGATTATATTTTTTTTATTTTAGTGGCATCATTATAAATATTTGACAGAATAATTTATTTTTCTTTGTCTTAATTGAATCTATATCATATTAGTTCTCTGTTCTTGGATGTATTAATATAATGTTGGCGAGTTTCATATTAAATATACGGATTTAGTATAATATTTCTTAAATTAAAATAATTAACTTTATAAAGACTTCATATTTACTTTAAGGTGAAATTCAAAAGTGACTTTTTAATCAAGATTACGATTTTTTTAATGGTTTTACCACATACTATAAAGTTTAAACTATAAATATAACTTTAAAAAGTAAATTAATAATAATTCTCGAGTAACTGGCAAAGCCGATAAAGTAGCTAAAGTAGTGATGAATCCCGTCAATAAAATGGGTCCTATAGAGAATCCATCTATTCCCAATCTCTAATGGAAATAAAAAAAATCGATCCAGTTATAATCCTCCACTAGTTGGAGCAATGAATCTTCCGATTGAAAATGATAAGTACACAAAAATTTCTAATTGTAATAATTTTCCTGGAGAATCAATGTATTGCCAAACACAAGGAAAATATAGGAAAAAATTATTTTCCGTATAAATTTTCCTCCATTTTCTCCCGTTTTTCAGGGAACCAAATTGAGCCTAAAAGCTCAAGCTTATAGAGAGAAGTGAGATTTTTTAATTTATATATACCCACACTACATGTGGCTGCTCTTGGTACAACGTTTGAAGGTCCTGGCTTGTTTTACACATTAACTGACGTCATTTACTATTGAAACGTTTTATAAGTTAACCTATCGTTGCCTTTTAACCTACTGTAAAATTTCGTAGTTCTATACCCTGTGGTTGATTTTATAAAATTCTTTGAAAACGATTGCAAGAAAACTATGGGGGAAAACATGTTTTAAGTTTAGCAATAGATTTGAATAGGTCAAAGTTAGTATTTTGACATGGTGATTTTTATATAGTTACTTAAATGTGATCTTAATTATATGTTTAAAACTTTAGAGATAATTAATGAATAATAAAAAAATTCTAAATTCTATTTCATTAAGACCCTACAGAAAGCATTGTAAGAGTTATACGTGTCTATGATTTTATTTTATGTAGCAATCACGTTAAAGCTTCATTTTTTGTTTTTATTTTTCTTTGGGATTGAAAGTTTAGGTCTGTTTGTATTAATGTTTTGTCCTAATAGGTAGCCGATTTAACCTTTTGGTTTACTTCTGTCGTGATCAGGCGAATATTCACGACTCTATTACATATATTGAAATCGGGAAGAATCGCATGTATATCTATGTAGCCTTACGACTTTCATCTGAGCTAAGGCATATGGTAAGTTTAAAGAAGTAATCCGGGGGGTGAAACGATGAAAATTAATTTTTTGGCCGAAACGCAAAGTGGGTTAATCAAGTATAAGGAAAAATGGAGATACATGAGATGTGTCTCTTCTGTTTATTTGGGTGTAGGTTAGTGTGTGTTTTGTTATGAGGAGGGAACTAAGTTTGTGAGTTTTTTAGGAAAAAAGGTTTAAAGTATGCCACAGAGTTCCTCTTCATTCACCTGTTTTTTGTGCTAGGTACAAAAAATAGAAGAAGAGAATAGACTTTTTTATCCAATCAAAGCAAGACTATTCAAATAGCAGGGGAGGTCCGATGTGTAACCGCGTGATAGAGGTACCATATCAACTTAATCTGGTTGGGGCTGACTTGGGTTGTGCCATTCAAACAAAAAATATTGCAGTCTTAGCATGATGACGTGGCACAACAAGTTAATTATTGGTTTAGTTACATGACGGGGATGAAACCATCATCAGAAAACAGAAGTACAATAGACGAGCTTAGGCAGAAATGCAGAATAGCCAATGCCGCAAATAAAAACCATACAATATACATCCAGAAACTCATCCAGGGAGTCAATATCAACTACAACATTACAGTCGTACAGAAGCTTTCAAGGGTTTAAGTCCTAAACATAATATCCATAGATCAACAGATCTTCATTTTTAAGAATGAATGATATCAGGAAAGTAAGGCCATCGAGCAATCAATGCTTACTTTGTACCGCCTGGCGGTGGTAACTTGACTTGGTACTGTCACTTAAAACGATCTATACGGTTTGGCGAAGATGACTTGCCCTTGGCAAAATCAACCAGGTCTCTGAAAAGCGCATCTTCCGGTTTCTCTTGCTTGTTGTTTGCTGGTGATTTGACTGAGAGATTCTGGGTTTGCCCAACTAAGCTATCATAAGAAGAACCAGACCCACTGCTTGAACGTGAACCCCGACCACCTTGCGCGTGCTGCTCGAAAAATTGCTGACGCTGGTTATGCTTGGAAGGTGGGGGAGGCAAGTTTATGGCGGCCGGAGTATCCCAAGGAGATGGCGGCAATTGGTCGGCAGATTTGGTCGCAAGGACGGGGTCATCGTGCGTCGGTCTTGGAGCAAACATTGATGCTGTGGGATTCACGAAATCATCAGGAGGAGAGGAAGCAAGAGTCGGACTTGTCAGAGGAATGGAGTTTCGGTTGCTTGAATTTGTTGGGACAGCAGTAGTCCTAAAATCTGATACTCTTGATGATCGTTTTGTTTCATATATATCACCACTGAGATAATCGGTCTTGTCTGAACCAGAACTAGCTGGTTTCTTTGATGATGATGGAGGAGGAAGAAGTGGATCCACAACATCCGGTCTTCTTACGCGTCCTTGTGATGCATCTCTAGATGATCTGTGCGCTAACTGAGCAATGTCTTCATCTGACTCACCATCCTCATGATTTACATTCATGAAAGGTGCAATCGGAGTAGTTTCCACATAAGTTTCATGTGTTCCCTTGGCAACATTATCATGTCTGCTGAGAACTTGCTGCAGCTTATCATTCAATGCCAATCCTTTAAATAGAAGATCCTCGTCTCTAGAAAAGGCAATAGAAGTTACTATCAGGTTGAGTTTTCTAATTTTTAAATGAATAAAACATAATACGAGTGTTCTTACGCAGTATTGTTCACAAGAATTGTTACACGTGTTTGGTATGCACGGCACTGATCAACCAAGTCAACTATGATTTCATCCTTCACGCCCTGTGATGAGAGAGAAAAACCCAGTTGGTAACAAGTATCATGCAGCTTTCTGGTATTTATTCGCGAAGAACTGCTTGGCTTCTTTTGCCATGTCCTTTGGCATAAGAAACCAAAAAACAGGTAAATTTTTACATTTACAGCAAAAATTAGTAAGAGTTTGACTGAAAAAGCATGAAATTCACAACAATGCAAAAAACCATTGATATCATTGAGCATTTGCCTGGGAACAGCATAAAAGTAAATGACGTTTGAAAATCAAACAAGAAGTTGCTTATGAAAATTTTCAAAAACTACTCCAAACAAACTCTAAATACTTCAATGACTAGACAAGAGATCAGAACTAAATAGATCATTTCACCTAACCTGAGGATTCTTTGGATCCAAGGCAGCCAGCATCTCAGTAAGAACGTCAACAAGTCCCTCAGCATTATGAATTTCTGGCAAGCTGTATTTCAAAAAGAATGTACATAAATTAAAGATGTGTTATTTTGGATTACATAATAACTCAACTGTGTCAGGTGAAACAACAAAAATACCTAAAACACTTCCGTAATATCTGGTATATCTAGGATCTCTTGAAAATTGGAACTTTTTAGCAGTAAAAATCACATTTGAAACACAATGTGCATCAGTAATACAGCAATATTAAAGAAAAATGATACACCTAGAAAATAAAAGCCAGTAAATGTTGGATCATAATATTTGGTTAAAAGAAATTGATTGAGCTTATTGTCCAAAAAATTTGGCAACGGTTTCAAGTTAAACAGCTCTTAATCATCTAGACGAACTCTAGTAGAGACACGGCAGTCGACGCCAAAGAGGCCTTTTTTATAGATGATAAGGAATTAATGGTGATATATATACCTGAGTCCAGAAGCATCAGACTCAAGAGAGGCTTGTATAGCGGCTTCTTCATATGGAGTAGAGTGAACGATTGGATGTGTTTGAGGTGGGGTGAATAACGGTACACTACTTTCCTCTTGAAGTGGGAATTCCACACCGGCAGACTGCCAAACAAAAAATACATGTCTTGATAGGTTAAGACTCAAAGAATTCAAAGTCACATTATTCATCTCCATGCACATAACACCCTCCCCCCCCCCCCCCCCCCAACACCCACACACACACACACTCTCACCCCTGGAAAAAAAAAAAGGAATACCATAAAGCAAAGCAATCATATGTATGAAGGGATATGTAAACCAAAATTACCTCTAAGCTTCTCTCGAAGTATAATACAAACATAATTAGATATTGGCAGGAAAAAGTTGAATGACATGAACACATAAATTTTCTCTTTCACAAAGCTGGAGCACAGAAACAAAGACATACTCAGCTATAGTGCACTAACCACGTAACCTTTTCACCAATTATCTCCTGGGTCATTGTTTCAGTAGTGGTAAAGCTTTAAATAGTAATTAATAGGACTTCCATTCATCTAGCTCAAAGGCTTCACATTATGCAGATAAATATATTTGTCAGACAACTCTAACTTTAGGAAATTACAGATATAATTCTGTACAGTCGTAAAAATTAAGCTAAAAAAATGATCACCTTCAGTTCATTGTAAGCACCAAAATACTGGGGAAATTTTCCCCTAGGTCCCCCTAAAGCCTCTTGCCAAGTATCAATCAACAACAAGATCTTCTCCCTCACATTTACATCAGGCTGGAGATGGGTATTACAAGAAAGATGTAAAAGTGAGTTAAGACTTATTCTTTTTTTTTTTTTTTTTGGGATTGGGGGGAAGAGGGTATAGAAATCACAGACAAAAAGGACTCACCGTCTTCTTCTTTACCATTTTGACCATATCGCGTAATATATCCCGCTCAACAATCTGCTGAAAAAGTTTTTCCTCACAATTTTTGCTAAGAGTTTCCAACACCTGATTTCATATAACCTTTAGACAAAACTAGCTTTGATGTCAACACTTCAGGTTTAAATATGGACAGTCATATACACATAAAACAATAAGTAAATTTGAACGGAGAACTAAAGTAATATAAACCAGTCCATTACTTTTATACCACGAGTGAAGTGCATATCTATAATTTATTCAGTTGTATGCATGAAATGGTATGTTGCATGGTTCCTGTTCATGGGAATGTGGAGATTCGTGTATTTTCTTTTTCAACCAAAGAGGGGACACCTGTTATTGGACAGAGTGTTATACAAGGTTCTGTGAAAATTCTTCCGAAGCTGAGAGATGCTAAGCATGCATATAACAGGAATTAAGTATTATTTATATGGGTTATCTGTGACCTTTATAGGAAGCAATATTAAGAACTGTCAAACGTTAAATGGCCTCTGCTACATTTCTGTTTATTCTGAAGTATCCTTGTTACTCCACCATTTCTTGATGGTGTTGATATCTAGTGGAGAGCCATTTATGGGAACAGAAAGTTTCCTCAGATGTTAAGGAATTTCAATGTCAGTAAAAAACAGTATACCACTGAAACCATATACATCGCAAATAATCGTACTGATCTATTATGGAAAATTTTCTAAGCAGACCAGACGTGGCAATGTTAAATCTAAAAATAACATAAAAAAATAATAATTATGTAGAGAACTGTGGAGTCTTTGTTTAATTCTAATAGGAACTTCTACTATCACAAGTGATGAATATAATTGCAGAGGCAACCGGCGAAATAAAGAAAATATGCCACAACTTTTGTCCGCTAAAAGAGTTATCATCTGGAGAAAGAATATCAAAAGACAAAGAGGAAGACATGCTTACAAAGAGAGCAAGAAGCTGTATTTTAGGGTTTTTATTCCCCAGCCTTTTCTTGAGTATCTTCAATGCATCCTTCGCCTGCCTGAATGTTACATTCAAATTATGATTATGCAAAAAATACATTATCTGCAAGCATATAGCAATAAGGGAATAAAAGTTTTTTGAATTCATGATTGTTGGACGGAGTCAATCAGTAAAGTATTGCGAGATAAAGGGTTGGAGTACCCCTTGTACTCTTACATTAATACTATCCTAGTTTGTACAATCAAAAGATAACAGAATAAAAGTTTCAACCATTAGAAGAGAACAGATTTCAGTTCATGAAATATTTGTGTTATACGCATGAATTAGTAGCTGAGAAACGTAAATCACAATAATCGGTTACAAGCCACTATTCCTCAGGAAAAACTTTATGAAAGTTGAGATACTCCTATTCTAGCATAGCATGCACATTAGCAGAATCAGATGACTCTTTAAATTCCATTAGGTGAAGCAATATTATGTTTGTTTATAAAGGGCAGCACCTCACTCAAGACGGTCCAGGAACCCGTTTTTACATCATACTTTGACTGAATCATATCAGATTATTATAATTGTTTTCCATGCTTAGAGCAAGGAATAACCCAGAGGCAAGTTCACGTGGTCATAGGTTGAAGACTATTGCAATAAAATAATGAGAACGTTCTTCAAGTTGAGCATCAAAACACTATGTTTTTCAACTGAAGTCCGTTAGTGAGGATAACTTTCAAAGTCTTGATCAGAAATGTATTGTCATATAATCCTTATAAATTTTACATGGGATCAAAACTGTAGCAAACAGCATAAGGAAGGTGGTTCGAATGGTTTCCCCATATAGTTAGTAATCAAGAGTATCAAGCACAAAGAAATCCCACATGTTACGGCATTCATGTTTTGTGCAACAACATAAAGGAGACATTAGTGTTGCTGACTCCATACTTAAAAGCAAAGCACGTCACTAAAGCAAAACAACGGCAAAACCACGGGAAAGTTAAGCCAGTTTGTATCTCTTGGAAAATAAACCTTTCCCTGTACCTTCACTAAGATGAGTCAACGGGCAATAAGGAGCATGAAACTATTTAAATTTGATGAAAAGACTGTTTTCAGAGAAATTACAGAGTAGACATGAATAGTAAAAAAATTGGAATGACAGAGTATTAGGGGAAGAAACACAAGACAAGTAAGATTTCAGGTAGAACGTATATATTAGTCAGTATAAAGGGGAAAAAAGGCAGCGCCCCGGAATTTAGGGTCGTGTTACACTTTTCGCAACCTTTCAAAGTGCACACTTTTACATCCTCAACTATAGCAAAGGTTGCAAGCCCCCCCTAAATGTGATTTTGTGGGATTTCCCAAAGGAAGTACTGTCATGGGCAACAAACATTTTACTTGGCTGATTTTGTCAAATCATGTTGAACTTTACCCATAAAAAATCTTTTTATTTGCTGCTAATCTTATGAAATAAGTAATTTAACATCTTCAACTCCACTAAGGTAATGTTGCCCGGAATAGGTTTTGAGGGCAAGGACAACACTTAAAACTGCCAAGAAGCTACAATGCATAAGCTAATATTTCAGGTGGTGGGATGCTTGCCCTTTACCCCATAAATTAAGCTGTGGAAACTTTCATGAAAATTGAGGTCCACTTTTTTTCTCTCATGTGGAGGAGTATTAGAAGTACCAGCCAAAAAGTTTGTTGCTTGTATGAAAACAATATTTTGCAGATACCACTCGAGAGAAAAATCTTAAAATTAAAAATAAAAAAATAAAAAAAAATGGTACTCACACCAACAATTTGGGCCGGTTACACCCCTGTTCAGATTTTTATTTCAATCTGGAAGCACCTCTCTCTATTTAGATTGATTTCGTTTTTGTGATCACATTTAATAACTCGGCCACCATTAAAAGATAATGAAAAATCAGTATACTTGGTGATGAACGCCTATCTGGAGCATTTTAATTTCCTCAAACCTAAAAGCTAAGCCAACACGCAATGTGTTCTGAAGTATTAAGTCCTGCTCCCAAGATATTGTAAGTTAAACAGTTTTTCTAGGTAATTGTGAGAGAAAAATAAAGTTTTTGCTCATAAACTTTCACATCTGAATCCCCTTATGCAGTAAGTAATATCCTCGGTTTAACTATGTATATCACATTGAAAAAACTTAATAATACACAACCTTATATAAATTTCATGTGTTAAGTTTCATGAGTCACCAGTTGGAATATTCTATGAAATCCAATAAAGCCTTTTTATTGACTGAAATAATGAAGACAAGTTTACAAAAATCATAATCAGACAATTACAAACAATTAACAAGTGATCCCACAAAGACATAATTCTGACTCTACTAATAATCAAGTGCAAAATCAATGTTGCCATTATGCAAGTTTATCTTAAGTTCGGAATAAGCACAACCGAAGGTATACACAATCTGGATATTACCATTTTTTCCTATGCAACACAAATACTGAAATCAAGAGCATCTGCTCGTGTTAATGAAAAAATACCTTGGATCCACGTTTATAAGATCACATAGCTCCAAGTTTACAGCCCAGTCTGGACCAACCAATGTTTCACTCGTAGCCCTCTCTGCAACAGCAGCCGCACTAGCCATATTTAGCTGATTTCCAAAGGCCGCTTCCTTTCGGTTCCTGAAATGCCTGAAGCAGAACAACACATCAACAATTATACGATACATACAAAGAACAAAAACAGATCAACACGGATTTAAAGCCAGAATACTGCGACAAAATCTCACTGAAGACCGCAGATAAACTTTCAATGCACCATAATCAGTAGAAATGTAATCAGAAACACACTCAAATAAATCACGAAGAATTACCTCTATGTTACGAAGCGCCAACCAAAGCCCACAAAGAACTAACAGACACCCAACAAACCTTTAAAAAAGATAACTTTATATAATAGCAAAAAAGAAACCAAACTCCAACCTCTCGAATATCTTCACACAGAAGCAAAACCTCAACTCATTACCAAAGAGAAAAGAAAAGAATGATACTGATCAGAACTCAAACTAACAACTAAAGAATGCAAAACAACAACCAACAAAAATGGGACCCCCAAAATCTAAAAGCAACCACCATGACAAAATTGCTAACAAACCAGTCAAAAGAACCTCAAAGATCATGCCTTTTCAGCAAAACAAAAAGAACCCAGATGGGATGTACACTAAAAGAGATGAATAAACATATAGGGGATCAAATTATCAAGAAATAAACATGGGATCTTCTAATCAAAAGAGACAAATGAAGGGATCTTAAGAAATATTACCTGTTGTAAGAACCCTCCTTAAGTCTTGTATAGTCCACGGACGGACAAGATTTTGAGGTTTGTTAATAAATTGTGGGACAAATACTGGGGTCGGGTGTAGCTGACCAGTTTACACTTTTTACACGCGCTTTATATTATATTATATTATATTATACCTCGCGAATGTAGATTGTTATAGCGGATTTATCGAGAAAATAAAAAAGTCAAAAGCGAAGAACAATTCAACAGGAAGCAACTGGTCAAAGGTTTTATTACAAACACACGTCTAACTACTTGCTGCTGAGTTGCTGTCAGTTAATGTTTTTTTCTTTTTACAAACACTGGCAGTTAAATTTGGAAAATAGAAGTTAGAACAGCATATAAGAGAATCTAAGGGTGTGTGTAGCGAAAAAGACTATTAATACTACATTAAAATTTAAAACAGAGGTAACATTTAAAAGTTTAGCTAGTAAAGTTTTCATCGAAACTTGTGAATTATGGTCTCCTACTCGTAATTTTGATTCCGTTAAATGACATAACTATATATATACCCTTAAAACTTTCTTAAGTTAGAGAAAACCCTACAAAAGTTTTAATGGTTACTTAAATATTTTGTAAAAGTTACCACAAATATGAGGCAAAAAAATAAAAGAATTGCCTACAAAAATAATGCAAAACAATATACAAGAATTTGATATATAGACAAAAAAAATCCCAATACTTTACTCAAAATAAACAAGCCTTGCGTAAATATAAGTTAAACTTTAAGAAAGGAATTGTGTTATTAGTATTAGTGCAAATTGTTGTTGAGGTTGTGCTTCGCTAAAATCATACCATCAAATATAAAATCAAATGGGGGTTTCGATACCAGTATGCTAAACTTTCTTATCATGTACTATTTTGCAATGCTCGGTACAATTTGAGACAATCTGAATTGTTTTTCGATTTACTTTTTACACTTCTAAAAGAAAAAAAAAAACTACAATATAATGTTTAAATAGTTGATTTAAAAAATACAAAACAATAAATTCAAAAAAAAAAAGATTGTAACAGATAATATAAATATGTAAAATGTGATTAAACAATGCAATTACACGTCAAAAATGAAAACATTCAAACATCACGGATTCAAATGATTCACATCTCATTTAACCATCTTCTAATATCCACTTAACGGTATACAATCATTCCACCAACATTCTAACACATTTGTTAATTATTAACATCATCACATTTGAGGGGAAGCAAAGAGTTTTAGACTTTATAGTTTAGAGACACAAACTTTTTTCTTGTTTTTTTGCTAGCTTCACTCGTTCTTTATATATATAATATTTTATTATTGGAACGGTAAGATTACCGCAATATAAAACCAATACCATACCAAAATTGATTTTGCTATTTGACCGTACTAATAACCAAACCATTTTTTGATTCGATAAACCTACTGTACCAATCGGTCTGTTACCAACCGGTATGGTTGATATCGATTGTTTTGCACACATTTATTGTTGACAAAGTTCTTTGTAAATCCTGATCAATCTTGATCATAACCTTATGACAAAATTACTCTTTTACAAGATGAATTTATTATTAAAATATAAAAGTAAAAGATTATATTTTTTATGTATTTTTAATTGAATTTGAAAAACATTATAATTTTTTCTTTTTGGTTTTTCAAAAATGAATGTTCTTCTTAACATTTGAAATTCTATTTTGCTTTTATCATTTATATTTATTTTTAAAACATTTATAAAAAAAAGTTCTCATCGCTAAAAAGAACTCTTCGACTCATCTAGATCATGTCATCAACAATAGTCATACCTAATTGCCACCTCCATGTGATGTGCCTAGGTTTTGAGGTTTCTATCGCTTGGTTTCGTACCTCGACACTTTATCTAGGCATGTAGCTTAGTTGCAGTAGTGACCATACACCACCGCTTGGTATACAATATTATGAAACAATGTTGCACCTCGATAGATGCAGTAATAATAATTTTATTCATTGAGCTGAGAAACTAATTCGAACACTCATAGATGCATTTGACTTGAACCATTTTTTGTATATTTTTGGGAGTCTCGACGATATTTGAGAAATTTTAAACTTGAGAATCTTCAACATGATGGTATGTTGATCATACCCAGGGGCGGATGTATTAAGGGGCTTGGGAGGGCTACCCCCAAGATTTTTGGACCAATGTTATTAATATATATATATATATATATATATTAGTAATGATTTGAATAATAAAAGAAACCTGATATCATTGTTATGTATTGTACATATAGAAAGAATAATAAAAGAAAGCCTTGTAAAATTATTAAAGTTTTGAAACTCGTATAATTAAATAAAAATTGGACAGAAAACCTCTAAAAGTCCCTATTAACTTTCAAAACCCCCCAACCAAAAACACATTCTCTTCGCGTAATAAACTTTAGATTCAGATTCGACGAATATTTCATTTACTACGGAATAAAAGGTACTCAAATTATGTATGTAAAGTGTTTTACTTCCCTTTTTCCATTAAGTATTTAGTAATTATTGTTAAACTTAACATAATTTTCTATATTAGTGCTATTATTTACTTTTGTGTTTTGGTAGATCACTTTTATATTAAAAAATGTGTTTTACTTGTTTCATTAGAATTTTTATGTTACTTATATTGCATGTATTTGTTGTAACCTTAGTTTAGTTTAGGTATGACCGTATGAGTCATTTTTTTTACATACTTATATCTTAAATTTGACATTTAAATATTTTATTAAGTTTTTTTTATTAAGTTAGCCCTCCCCAGATTAAATTCCTAGATACGCCCCAGATCATACCATGTTTGAGTTGGTTTTGTTGTGTTTATTATTTAGATGTTGACATTTAAACATGTTGGGAGGATAAAATATAATAATTATATTCGGTCGAACATATCTTCTTATTTTATACGTATACAATAAACAAGAAACTACAGTACTAAACATATAAAAACATCCATAAATCATAATGCAAAATTAAAAAAATACTAGTTTTAAAACAGATCTCTATAAAGGAAAACTAATTTTTGTGACTATGTAAATGTTTTTTGAGTTTATGCTCCCTTCGTGCACTTAACTATTCATCAAAAGAAAAGGATTAATATTAGAACTATTTTATTTCATTATCTGGTATTTGTATACGTTCACACTTCATGCATATTAGAGATGTGGAATAACCCTAAATCCCTAATTTCACTTTACATACTGCAAACAAACAAAATCCGCAAGAAATACATAAACCCTAGCTTTTTGTAAAGAATTGTTTGTGAATCGTGCCGGCGAACACAGAAGACGAAAAGACTCATGAGCAGCTAATTGATTAGCCGTTTTGCTACCGATACAACTCTGTTCGTACACCCAAAAAAGATGGCGACTTTATCAGAAAAAGCAGAGCCCAAAATTGAACCCAACAATATGAAGAAGAAGAAGAAGAAGAAGACGACGAAGGAGAAGATATGTATTCGTCTGATTCAAATATAGGCGAGGCTTTGGATTATTTGGACTCAAGGGACGATGCAGAAGGCGGACGGCGGCTCATTCAATCTGCGACCAAATGCTCATGGTGGCCTACACTCGAGGCCGAATAACTCCTCGTTTCAGCCCATTTCGAATAAGTCCCAGAAAATTACTAGTCACATCAGGGCTTCACCATTGGAGGTACGCCTGCCCCTCGACGAATTGGTTAAAAGTGTCGCGTGGGTTTTCGTAGTTTTGTCGATGGAGGGGGGAAGTTGGGATTGTTTTTTGGATGGGTTTTAGGTGTTTGTGTACGTGGGTTATTGGTTTGGTGCAATGCGTAGTGAGCGTTACGGTAGCGTGACTTGTGTTATTGAGGATTTGTGATAAGTCATGTGAATTATGTGATACTTTGATGTGGGATTGAAAGTATTGATTTGGTTGTTAGTTATATGGTGTTTGGTTGGTTCTGTTTGAGATTTGTGTAATAAAGGCTTATAGTATGCTTGCTCTAACCAGCTCCTTTTGATGGTTTTGCTAATTTGCTGAGTTCGTTACTAGCACTTTTTTGGTCCGTTGTCATATATATATTATATAAATCTGTATGTATATTTTCGATGGCCTTTGTGTGCCTTTAGATTGACCCTAGTTATGAATCGTGTGCAGGAGTGGGAAGGAAGGTTTAGGGTTGGGATGTCAAACTCCGTAACAACTGCTATTCGTGGGAGTGTTCGTGATATGGCCATAGGGAAGACTAAAACAACTGAAAAAGCAGATCGTGCGACTGTTGAGCAGGTAATAATATATCAAGGGAATTTCATCATAAGGTGTAGGGCATTATTTCTTTCTCTGTTTACATTGTATTGTCGTAGGATCACTCCAATTTCTTCTAGCATGCTCTATCTTTGTGTTGCTGATTGGTAATGTTACTTTTATAACTAATTATTGCATTATACGTGCCCAGACAAGGTCATAACTCTCCTCTCATCTGCATGATTTTCATATAGTTGAAGAAGGAAATTCTATTTACACCATGCTATGTCCTGCAATTTTACCATCAGGCTGATACCAACTGTTTCTCTTAACTACCTTTACTTGTTTCAGGCAATTGACCCGAGAACTCGTATGGTTCTATTTAAAATGTTGAATCAGGGTGTGTTTCATGATATCAACGGTTGCATTTCAACTGGAAAAGAAGTATGTATTGCAAGTTAACTTTCAGTATTTTTTTTATTTTTTTTCAATCTTCGTACAAATTTTCACTTGCGATATTGCACCTGATGTCCTTTTGTGCTGTATAGAGCCTGGGAAAATACATAGGTGCTGAAATTTTCCTTTATTTTTATTTTAGCGATTGGTTAAACTATCATAAGTTTGATGAGTTCTTTTGGTTATTTCCATTTTGACAGGCCAATGTCTATCATGCTACCAAAACTGATGGTCAGGAGTTGGCTATCAAGATTTACAAAACTTCGGTCCTTGTATTCAAGTATGCCTCACGAACTTTAGTTTTTTCAATCCGCTGAATCTCACTGAAATACCTGTTGCTGGCTGAAATGATATTCTCCTGAGTTCTTTATTTATGAAATAAATTATGGTAGATAGTGGATTTGACTTGAGAGGATTGTTCCATTTTCTGAATACCTAGTTGCTTTTAGGTTTATATGCCGAGCGTTTGTCTTCATGACTTAAGAGTCAAGCCAGGAAACATTATTACCTTTGTGCCAGAAGGATGTGCTGGTCTAGATGGTTAAATTTCTTCTTTTAACTAATAAAATCCCGATTCAACCTCACCCGTAAAGTTTTAATTGGCTTCTCATGTTTCAGTCCGTTAAAAAAAAAGGCTACATCTACTAATTCATTGCAAATGAAAGTTATTTGTCAAAATTTTAAAGCAATAATGTGTATGTTGTTACTGCCCATAATTATTGTTTATGCCGTAGTTTGTTTACAAGATTCTAGGTATTATTATAAATTTTGTTTGCTTGGTGATATTTCTCAGAGGTGATTTTATTACACTTTTGATTGATCTGTGTATCACTACCCAAAACAACAGGGATAGAGATCGCTATGTACAAGGTGACTACAGATTCAGACATGGATATTGCAAGCACAACCCGAGGAAAATGGTAAAAACATGGGCTGAAAAAGAAATGAGGAATCTTATGAGATAAATGGTCTTCTTGAATACCTAATGTGCTTTGCATGAGTCTTTTTCACTCAAGATAACCTAAAATTTACGGAGTTTTGAACTATATTCTACTATCTGTTTCTCTGACTTTGTTATCTTATTGTGGAAAAATGAAGGCTGAAAGCAGCAGGAATTAGGTGTCCGACTCCTCTTCTTTTGAGGCTTCATGTTCTGGTCATGGAATTCAAAGGTATTGAAATATTTGCAACTGTCGTGAAATTGCTGCAGCACATTATTTTTCTGTCAATGACTTAAATGGTAAGTCTGATTTTTGTTGATTTTATGTTGATTGTGATTTTCTTTTCTTTGATAGGCAAGGCAGGTTGGGCTGCACCTCGGCTCAAGGATGCTGCTTTATCTCTTGACAAGTTGCGGGAAGGCTACGTTGAGGTGGGTTTAGATGTCTGTAGTAACATTTCTTAGTTGAGATTTTCCGTCGGGTAACTACTTTGAGGTCTAATAAAAGAGAATTGGTTGTTTAAAAATCAAGAGAAATGTGTTGATGCTGCCAATATGGAATTACACTTCCATTGATGTCATTGACTATATGATTTATTGACACGCAAGTTACCTCTGGGGTACTTATATAAGACGGTTGGTTTTGACTTGAAAGTATCTGAAAACTTTTATTAGTGTAAAGAAGAAGGGCTTACAATCTTACGAGTTAGCTTCTTCGAAATGGATTATGTATATTACGTTGATTTGACCTTCCGACTTGAGTCATTGACTTGGTTCAAACCAATTGCTAAGTATTCGAACCAATACATTGTTTGTTGTCGTTCTTGACATTGTCAAAATACTCAATGTGAACTCTGTCATGATCTACTCTGGTAAAAACTAATTGTAGTACACTCTCCAACTTTACATTGATAGCTTGTAGAAAATCTTCACTTGATACTATACTTCTCCTTAAATTGCTTTATGCACTTTTTATGAACACACAATATTGTCATTCTCATGCCTTCTGTTTTCTGCTCAGATGATTATGGTGATGCGGACATTATATCAGAAATGCAAGCTAGTACATGGAGACCTGAGCGAATATAACATTTTTATTTTGAGGTGGGCATCCATGTTCTTTCTTTAGTGTTGGATTCTGGCATTATGAAATTGGTAGTAACTTCTTGTGTCGTGCAGGGTCACTTACATATAATTGATGTTTCACAATCAGTTGATCTTGACCATCCTCATGCCCTTGATTTCCTTAGGGAGGACTGTGTTCATGTTTCGGTGTGTATTTCTCCTTATATCTCTTTTTCTCTGTCTTTCTCATGCATGGTTTTGTATTTATGTACCTTTAAGGCAGAAGCTTATGGTATCGTTCATTTGCGTGCAGGATTTTTTTAAGAAACATGGTTTGCTGTTATGACCATACGAGAATTATTTGATTTTATTGTGGATCCTACCATTGATGATGAGTCGGTGGATAGTTACCTGGAAGAGGTATGCATGATTTTTATTGTATCTCTCAATCAAATAAATAAGAAATTGTAGTTTTCTATTGGATATTTCTATATTCATTGTTATTAATCCTTGACAGGCCCAACAAAAAATTCTGGCCAGAGGAGATCTGATTTCCGCTGAGGAAGAAATTGCGGATTCCGTCTTTGTACAGGTCTGTGATCAGTGATTTTAGGCTTCCTTTTTCATTTATTATCCAGATTTATCCTAAATTTGTGATATGATTTTGCTAACAAATGTGAACTTGCAAGTGTAACATGTTATCATTTTCTCTGTAGTCATACATTTCAAAGACTTTGGATCATGTGAAGGACGCTGAGGAGGATGTGCAACATATTATTAGTGGGAAGGACACCGGGGACATGTATTATCATACCATTACAGGTCTAAGAAAGACTCTTTCTCTGTCCAACTCTTCCCAATCCGAAAAGGAGCAACTCCAATCCAATCTGGAGCCAGTAAACGAGAATCCTGCTCAGACAACTAATTCTCCCGCCTTGCCGGATGGGGAATCTGATACAGAAACTGATGAGGATGACAGTGACTCAGACGAGGATTCGTCTTATGAAAGCGATAAGCAGACTCCGGCAGACAGAAAAGCAGCAAGGAAAGAGAATAAGAAGAAAGTTAAAGAAGAAAAGAGGGAGGCTCGCAAGACTAAAGTTCCGAAAGCTATGAAGAAGAAAAAGAAGTTGGCGAAAGCCAAGAAGTAGCGGTAAGTTACTGGACAGCTTAAACAAGTGCAAATAGATTATAGTATGCCTATTTTATGGCCTCCTGGATATGAAACAATTTTGCAGTGTAGTGTAAACTCAGTTTTGAATATCTTAAAGTGAGCAATTTAATTTGAGTATACATATAGTGGTCTTCTTTCCATTGCAGTTTTTAGTTCTGTGCTTGTTGTATTCGATTTCTGTAAACTTGTTGCATCTTTTACTGCAAATTTATGAATCGCAATAGCCATCTGTGCTATTCTTGATAGGCAGATAACCCTGTACTATTTTTATTAGCGATTAAACCCTGATTCGATTTAGATGATGTAAAATGCATCTTCAATTACTCTGGTCTACAAGTTCTTAATATAATTTGTCTTGTTATTATACTAATTTGTTATTACAAGGGTTTATTACTCTGTTCAAATTGATGTATCTATATATTTTCATCCAAAAATTTGAAAATGATAAATTTTTCGATTTACAAAAATTAAAACACAGTACTGATTATTTCGTTTATGTTGTAAAAAGGATCATAATAAGATGTATCATATAAAACGAAGTTGTAATATATAAAATAAACATTACATCGTGAATTGGAAAAAAGAATTGATGACCAAGTCTTATATTTGCCGAATTACAAAAAGGGTTGTACAATATTAATAAATATTACAATACTAGTCAGTTAAATATAAACACGAGGTGAGTTTCAGAAGTTGACTGTATTTGTATATAAGCGCATGGATGTCGTATGTATAGTTATTATAATGTTGTTTGGGTTGGGGAAATTAACTGAAATGTCATTAATGTTAACACAAGGAAAATGGATAAGCTACAGAGCCCCTTGAGATGATGAAAAATTAGGGAAGCACCTCTATAACAATGAAAGAATGTACACATTATATATAGCTAAGCTTTATTATTACATTAATTCCGCAGATGTATGAAATAGGTAGTAATAGGAATTTACACGAGTAAAAGATGTTCTCTGGCTACTCAATAGTTTGCTTCTCTGGATTGGAACACTTGTAGCAGCGCTTTAGAAATCCTTTCTTCTTCCTGCATCATATGAATAAGCATTATTAATTACAATATTTTGTAAGAGTAACTAGTTAAAGTTAAACTGGAAACATTAGTACAATAATATCATCAATTTTACTTGTGCCCCCATTCACAAGAGTACATGATCAGCTTACAAAACATGAAGGGATCCTTGGTTTAGATTCACAAGAGTTGATCAGCTATATATGGTTTAAAACATTGCAAAGAAATTCTTGATATATACCTTGTGCGTGTGGTGGTAGTATAGCTTATCTCGGCACCAGCACTGCTGCGGCCGCTGCTTCCGGTACTCCAACTGCTGCCGCTGGTAGTATCACTTGTTCCGCTACTCTGGTCACTGGTATCATTAGACGCAGCACCAAATTTCCTCTTCCACCAATCCCTCTCACTTTTCACTACTCCCTCTGCAGGCTTTGGACAAACTTTTCCTTTCACATGTTTCTTCGTTTTCTTGGATTTCGATGGAATTGGAAACAACATATTCAAAACCACCCGTTTGGTCTCGAAACTCTCACTTCTCACATGTTTCTTAGTTCCAAAGCTCTCACTTCTCACATGTTTCTTATCTTTTTTCTTGCTCTCTTCCCTCTTGATCACATTCACTGCCCCGCTTGTTTCGTTCGAACTAACTTCCTTGTCATGATCGGATGTCGATCTTTGCGCTACTTGTGGACCATAGTCAGTTTGGCTCTCGATCTTCCGATGCTCCTCGACCATATCTTTCAACGTGAGTTCGTAAGATGATTCAGGCATGTGCTTCACCATTTCCATGAGTTCCCGCTGCGCTCGTAGAATGGCTTCTGCTCTGGGGTTCGTCGGTATAGACCAGTAGTTCGGTTCTCGGAGGAGGGGATGCGATGGACTAGGACTTGTAAGAGGACTTGGGCTGCTTTGATATAGAGGTGGTGGTGAATAGAACTCTGAAGTATTCTCACTTGCCATGGTTTCTTGATGCACAATTTGCACTTCTACTACTTGATCATGACCATAGAAATTCCAATAACTATTTTCTGCGTAGTACTCTTGTGCTGGATATGTATCATAAGTATCATCTAGTGGATGAGCATATCTGTGATCAAACATGGTTCTTAATTTTTATTTTTATTTTGAGTAGAAAATGAGGGTGGTTATTGTGGGAATGGCATCAATATGTTTATGTCCATACTCACTTTCTTTTAAATGCAACAAAGGGTCCAATTGGTGGTGTGAACCATTTTCTTAATGAGGGAAAATTTAAAAAGTCAAGGGCTTCTAGAGGGTAGGGCCTATCTTGCTTCCCAATTAGCTGTTCTTTCATTTTTCCTTGTCGACGGAAAGAAAAGACAGGCGCGCTCTCTTTGTTTTATGCATTTATTTTAAAAACTTTTACTATAAAACACCAAACAAATCTTTAAAAATCTCAAAGTTATTGACTAAAAATATGCAAAAAAATATTAGTAAATATTATATGTATTACTTGTACCACATAGTATAGGAGCATGACAATATTCACTTCTGTATCAAAATACCATGTAATTCATATTTTCAACTTTTCTATTCTTCTTCATATATTATTGCATTAACCAAGTTGTCATATATGCAGTCCTACAACTAAAAGATACTGATTAATGAGGAGATTGGCTCGGATTTGTTAGTAATAATGTAGAAGAGCAGCCGCAGAATGTTAGGAATGTTAGGAGTTGTATTAAGTCTTAGGATATTTGAATAAAATATAATGATATTAGGTGGATTCTGTGGTTGAAAGTAGATATATATTATTTAAATAGGCGAAAGAAAGATGAAAAGCCGAGGGTAACGTTGAGTACTAGCACTATTTGATTTGATAACGAAAATAATAATACAAAGAAAAGAAGCTCGTAATGCAATTCTCATAAATGAATGATGGAGAGTATTATAATGTGAATTATCACAATAATTTTGCTAAAATGATTATTAGTTAGAGCTCAACGTCATCCCATGATGATTTGTCTTTTTACATTTTAATTATCTTGCAGGTTTTGGGTCTAGAGTTTTTGAAATATGAGGGGTTAATTTTGTAATTTGGCCAACTCAGATGTGTTAACACAATTCATCAAAACAAATTGAAATCCAGGAATCATATGTATGATGTTAATGTGTTTGCATAATTTGTTAGAAATGGATTAAGAACCGCATAATAGTCAGAATCTTGAGAATTTACATACAATTTAAATCGACTCTTCCGTCAAACGCGTCCACGGTTCATTATTTTCTTTTACGGGATTAACATATAAATATTTAAAATATTTTAATTGTTCATTGCAATGAAAGCAAAATAGCTCTATGCCGACCGAATACTCATTCCAAACTAAAAACTAATTGCACTTTCACTTGTAAATTAATTCTTATGAAAGTGACTTAATTGGGATTATATTAATACCACAAGGTTTAACAATATTGAATACAAACAGTTCCTGACCTCAATTATCATCCAAGAAACATATATAGTTGTCTTTTGCTAGTGGAATTGCCAGATTTGCATTTTAGTCTCTGCTGAGAAGTTTAATACCACGCGTACGTACACATGCGCATAAAAGAATATTACATTTAGGATATTATGAAATATTACTCTGAAGTAGCTAGCAGTTACGATATCAATATTAACATATTACTAGAAGTATTTGCAAACATCTAAAATATCTCATGGCCCCATCTCCAGAATCATTATTTTTTATCAAATATCATTAATTTACAGTAATCCTAGATACTTCATCTAGAACCAACAATTTTTTCAAGATTCGCACATCTTTAATTTTTTAAATTCATATTTGACATTAAAATAACCAAAATTAAGTTGAATAAAAACCAGGAGCAAAAAATGACATGAAATAAATAATATCAAGTTTGTATCATAGATCAAAGTTTCTATTCTTTTACTCGAAAAGTATCGAAACGTTTCAACTATGGAAAAGAAAAGCACAGTATTTTTTATTCATATTAATTACAATAACAATTTTTACGAATTTTTCGAAACATATCGTAAAAATCTAGAAATATTATGAAAAATTTCTAGTATTTAACGCATGTAAACAGACCGTAGAAACAAAAGTTTGACCCATGGTTTGCATTGCACGAGTTGGATAAATGGAGCTCAAAGTCCTTAAAGTTCACTTTGAACATAAATTAATTCTCAAACTTAACGAAAAACCGAGTACAAAAATCTTAATTTTAACTATTTCTTGATGTCGAATCATAAAATTGTCGAAGTCAACTTGTGCATTGCTTCGTCGGGTCACACGTGTGGCGCTTTGTATTCTTCTATAATACTACGTACTATCTCTTCTAGAATCATGAAGTTACATTGAGTGAAGAAAACAAAAATGAACCAAGAAAGAACAAAGAAGCACAACTTATTAAAAAAAAAAGAAAAAGAAAAGACAGGTAGAACACACGTATTGAGTACATACTAGATAGAATCTTGGCTTTTTATAAACCTCTCGTGGCTATTTTAATGTATGTGGATCTATTTATAAATAGCGTGCGGCTTTGGAGTCTATTAATTTTTTAATAGACTCCATATGTATATTCTTCTAGAATTGTTACGTAATACCCAGATCCATACGTATCTATCCTTTTTAATAATTTAATGTTGTCGATTCTTTTAAGTGATCAACCGGCGACACAATATCTGGAAAAATCTTCTCAGGGGTAAAATACAAATCTCATTGAGATGAAATTAATTAAGGAGAAGACTTGTTGATTATATATTAGTTACTGCCCACGTTTAATGATTTTAGTTATGGTCATGTCACGTGTGTAAGCGACTATTTTATCTCGACTATATGCACTTAAATAACACGCTCCTTTGGGGCAAATTTTTCAAAATGCCAAACATTCTTCTGGACAAAGTTAAGCAAAAAAAGAATTGTACTTCAATTAATAAAAAATCCGTGATCCCTTAAAAAATGCAATGTCGAAATTCTAATACCACAGGTTTTTCTTCCCACCTTCTATTAAGAGAGTTTGTTTTCACTAAAATATCTGATGTACAGAATGTGAAATTCCACAATTTATATCTGAAATGAAAGTGAATAAAGTGAATTATTTCATAAGTGTGCTCTTTACATTGATATGCAGCACAAGTTGGCCAACATTTCTCATATTCACGAGCAACTTAACTTAAAAAGCTTTTATCCTTCTATGAAAAAGCAATTCCTTTTTCCCCCTAAATGTCATTAAATTTGGTTTCTCTTACTTAAATATATTTTCCAGTGATTTTCATTGAGTTTTAAGTCATTAATAAAAAACACTACATAACAATTTGCCCCAAAAGCAGCTTTAACCTGACTGGGCCTCGGGAAATTAATATACAAATTAAGACAATGGGCTGCATGTAAAAGAAGAAACACGGGAAGTGGGCCGCGAGCGGCAAGTTGGAAATGAGCTGTAAGGTCACGTGTTTCGTTTTTTAAACTGAAGAGAGTAATATATTATAATGATATATATGTATATGTAGATTATATATATCTTCATTTTGTTTGTTTCGAATAAATATTTTTTTTTTCTACTTCTCTTGCAAAACCTCAAAAGAATTTGAAGTCTCTCTTTTCTTAATTCTTGGACCAAAATTCTGATTCTCGAATGCGTATTAATGTGACAATAATTATGGATGAACGTGTGTTGTTCAGCGTTTTACATTAAACGCGTTCGTTTTCCAATAGTACCTCTACATGTTAAACGTTTATCTTTAGTCAACTCTAGCTAATTGATAATTTGATTTACTCAATGATCTTATATTTGTTTCGAGACTTGATTGAAAATGCAGTCAAATGACATTATTATTGTAATATATTACATTTTGGTCATAATTCTTACATGGGCATTTAACGAAATTTAAACAATGTGACTATTCATTTTAATATGTAACAAGTGGCGGAGGGAAGGGGGGGGGGGGGGCATATGGGGGCCACCGCCCCCCCAACTTTCTCACCACTTCCTTTTATTATGGCTTATATCTATATATATATATATATATATATATATATATATATATATATATATATATATATATATATATATATAATTTTTTTATAAGTATCTTTTATATTGTTATTGATATCCTTGTAAATAGGAACTAAATCCCTATAATATTGGAACATAATTGGAACATAAGGAGTTCTTTAGTAAGAAACTTTATCTCTGTATATATATGTTCGGCGAATTTCTATTTATATGTATTTATATTTATAATATATATACATATATATTATATTATATTATATTTGTTAGATTTTCAAATAGTTATTTACTTGCCTACAATATATTGGTGTTATGGTAGGAAATATGTTTTAACGTAATGTCTAAACCTATATTTTCAATTATGAAGACAAGTTATAAATAGAAGAGAATGTGCTTATTTATCTAGTAGTTTAACTATGACTTTTGAGAAATAATTGTCCAAAGTTTTGATGTCAATACATCATTTTTTTTTAGTTTGATCCCATCAAAAAACTTAGAGCAAAATTGAAGATATCTACTAGCTAGGTATTATATATGACAAAAAATAACGCCATATGTACGTAATTTTTGAAGTATAAGTTTAGTAAAATTTCGCCCCCCCTACCTAAAATTTCTGGCTCCGCCCCGTCACTAACAAGCTAATTGACACATGTTTCTCAAACAGTTTTCTTAATGAAATGTGACAACATCTGGATGTTCTTACAAATTACCTACTAGCGAGTTTAATCAGAGAACAATGATGCATTTGATTTGGATTAATTATATATGTATGTATGTATGTATGTATGTGCATCTTAATTTATCTTCAATTTCTCCTCTAAATGCCGGCTTTGAAACCCCACTAACACACTTCCGAAGGGATTCTGTAATGTGGTGCTTATAATACAACAAAAATGAGAAAATATAATAAAACAAAAACATCTTACATTAGTAATTAATTCTTTTTAATTATATCTGAATTTAATTGGTTAAATTCATATTCAAAATAAACTTTGATATAGAAACGGAATCGTTACTGTTATATACAGTCAACCGAAAGATTAGATATGAATATTGCTACTATTTATAAATATTCTTTTTCGATTTTATATGTCGGAGGTGCTTAATAAGAAATCTGTAATTGGAATTGTCCACTCAAAATAATACATGGATATTTTTAATAATCATATGTAGTTAGAATTCTTACATAGGAGAGTGCCTATATATGGCTATGGGCTTCGTTCCTGTTTTTTCTTGACTTATTTAATAGTACGCGTTCATGAAAAAGAAACATAAACCCATATATATCCTTTGAGATGCCAGATACTACTAAAACTCGTAATCGGTACTTCCTTTTACTGTTAAAAAAGAAAAGAAGCACGACTTTGATATAAAACACGCTTCTTTGAATTATTTCAATAAGGTTCAGTTTGGTTCTCCGGAAAATGGAGGAAAAGGAGAATAAATAAAGGAAAATGATGGAAAACAGGACTTTCCAGGAAAACTTTTATGGAAAATAAAATTTTCCTTTGTTTTCCATGTGTTTGGCATCATTAAAAATTTTCCAGGAAAATGATTACACTAAATAATTTTGTGCAATTATATTTTAAATTATTTTATTTTAATTTTAAAACTTAAATCATGCAGTAATAGGAAATTTTAAAAGATATCTATTAAACTATTAATGTATTTTTCTAATATATATTTTTTCCATAAATTCTCTACACTATTGAAATAATTGAATTTATGAAATGCATTACTGATTAGTTAAACTCTTTTAGATTAATACATCTAAGATGAAAGAATACTATAATACATGGTAGAATAAGAGGAAAAATAATTATCATATAATACAAGAAAAATACAAATAAATATTACATATATATATACACACATACCTCTGCGAGTGTGTTTATATCTATGTAGAATATAATTTGAAGATAATTTTAATTTTTGAATAAGTGTCTTCAATTTCATATTGGTGAAAATATAAATTGGAAAAATTTGTCTACATATTAAGTAAGAAAAACAAAAATTAAAGCTTAAAAGTATTTTGTTCCTATTTTTTAGGAGAGAATATAAAGAGAGTATAAGGAAAGATTTCATTAGCCTCTTTTCCGTTTTTTTTAGGCAAGAAAATATTTTCCTATCTTTTTCTTGAATTTCCTTTCTTTTCCAAAAAATTCTTGTGTTGCCAAACACCCGGAAAAAAATATTTTCCCCCATTTTTTTAAGAACCAAACTAAGCCTAAAAGGAATAATAATTATTGCATCCACCATGCACACCTTTCTGATTATATTCTTTTATTGATGAAAACCCACCACGCATGCACACTTTTTGAAAAATAGATACACAGCTTTAAATGGTTACAATGAATTATGAATAAAAAGGTCCACGACGATAACTAATGTTGAGTTCACTAGAGAATAAGATCAATCGTTGATACATGATAGTGAACAAAATTGCATGAATGAGCTGGGAGAGGATGTGAACAAATAAAAGGCAAGTGGGTGAATACTAGGAATTAATTAATAAAAAGAACTCATGATTTCATATACGCTAGAAGATGAGAGTGACACGTACAAGGATAGTCCTTCCTTCAGACAACTCAATCTCTATCCCACCTTTTGTCCTACTCACCACCTATGCACCTCATCTTTATCATGGCTATGGAAAAAGTCCTTGAAATCTTTAGCTCTCATCTATAGAATTAAGTAGTCATTAAAGTTTATGTAAGATCAAATCTTCAATTAGTAATTTTTCGGATATCAAATACCTATTATTTTTATTTATGTTTTATCAATTTAGTCTTTTAGTAAAGCTGTAAAGTTGTCATTCAGTTTGTTATCAAGAACCAGGCCAACAAATCACATGTTTGAATGTCAGCTGTTTGTTTAATAAGAAAAAAAGTGTCTTTTTTAGGTTTCAGACAAAAAAATTACAATCTGAAAATTGTGTTAAGGTTTCAAATGTTAGTTAATTATTTCTACTAGTATATATAGAATTTTAGAATATGAGACAGTATATAATTCAATGTGACTATTTAAGAGCCTTTAAAATTCGTTCTGGAAATCCCAATTTCTAGTTATTTTGTTCCTACTCAACCAAGTTTTCTTGCACACTCCTTAACTTTGCAACTTAAACATATCGACTCAGTTTCAAGATGGGTAATTTTTTTTTTGGCTTTGTTCAGTATTCATATGTAAAGATCACTTGTAAAATAGATGACGGGCGGCGCAGTTTAAATAATGGAAAATGATTTCCTGACAGTCCGTGAGCGTACAGACTGGCAACGGAACCGGCAACCGGTTGGCCAGGTGAAGTGTTATGTTTCAGCGAGATTATGTAAGTTCACACAAAAGTCTCTACTTTTCTTATGAGCTATCCATGGTTAACCTTTATCTTACATACAATTATTTTCTAGTTTACGAAGAATTCCTAATTATTATTTCTTACCGATCAAGTTGCAAATTTTATGATGACATAGAATCTGTTTATAAATCTCATAAAACAACCGCATTATATTTTATAGGCTATAGCACATTTATTAAGTATTTTACTGATTTATAAATGTATTGCCTATTTAGTTTTTGTATTAATATTTAATTATGTAGCAATACACAGTGGGTAACTTTATAAAATTGTAGAATAATAAAATTATAAATATGAAACCATGCATATTAAATTTCAATCTCAAAACTTAATAAGTTACTAAATATCTCACAAAATTTATCTTAGTATTCTATAAACCAATTATAAAATATTAAAAGGCGTATATTCCTAGTTTTTTTTCTCTTATGTATGGATTCTCCACTTCTAATTATCGATCTTGTTCTTTTTTTGGTAATTACCTTAGGTAAAGATTATGAATTTAAAGAATCAAATTTTAAATAAAATAAAATAAATCATATGCTATGTAGTCTTTTTATATTTTAACAATTTGTATTCTTACTTGGATGTATGTTAAAGTTTTTTAAACTTAAATGCTTCTTAGTGTTGCGAAAATTATTCAAGAAGGGACATTTTAAGTTTCTCTTAATTTAAACCACTTAAAAACAATGAGTTAATACCATGACCGGCTATAAATGCAAATCTTACAGAGAGCGCTACCCTTAAATAATCGTCTGATATTCACATCAATTGTGAGTGACTATTTATGCGACTGCTGTGACTGTGAGTTCTAAAATACTAAGATTATTAACCTCATGTGGCCTTTTTCCGGATTGTAATATTAACTAATTTTACAAGGATTAAGTCTCTGTTAATAAATAACAATTATACAAGTAAACTACGAAATTAGCATTATTTTCATTTTCCTTACTTAAAATGTCACAAAGCTTTTGCAATACATGGAACAAAGCGTGCTAAACTTGCACTCCTCTCAGCCACCTATTTTTCGGGTTCACGTCAGTTTTCGATCTTATTGAATCTAACTTTTAGTGACTTCAAATTTATAATTATTAATTTACTTTATTTGTGTCGCTGTTATATTAGGTTTTGGCGTTTTGCATACATATCTTCCCCCCGATTTCCTGCTGTAAAAGTTTATATATAATTTATTCTTTTTCTAATTGAAGAAAACTTCAACCTATTTGTTTTTTTTGCACTTTGCCTTCCAACTTATAAAAATCTGCAAGATGCCTTCACCCTATTGATTTTATCTCTATGTCAATTCAACTAGCAAAAATGTAGGAACTTGTCCCAAAATGAATAGCTGATCAATAGTTAAGGAGATAAAATGGTAAATCTAAGAAAATATAGATTGTGGCCATATCATACATCTTCATAGATTAGAGAACAAAGTGCAAAAAAAATTCATAGATATGGAGGTTTGGTGCAAAAATAACCCTTTCTTTTTCGATGAGAAGATTAAATTAGAATGATGTTTGCCAGTAACAGTCGTCACTTCTAATTGAAAACTACAAAAATGACTAATAATAAGGACGAATTCGTAAACTTACCCTTGACGCTTAAAATTAGTGTCTAATTAATAGGTGACACTTGTATATTATTCATCAACTGAATCTTCTATTTTATTTTTGGATTTATAATAATATAGTTTCAAAATAAATTAGTTAAGTTTCTTTATTTTTAATATATATAAACATAACTCACTAATAACATAATGTCATGTGTCAATTGGAAAATATTATTCAACTAAATATATGACGACGAATGTTTATTTTCAAAAGCTAGAAACATATAATCAGATAAAATTTAATATTATTTATTTAATCCCAATACTCAAGGGGTATATATATATATGCTAACTCCTAGGATGAGAAGTATATATATATATATACAAGAAAGGCTGGAACTCTTCCTCCCAAAAACAAGGGACCTACTTCTCATCCTAGGAGTTAGCAGGTAGAAAAGAGTCTCATCTCTGTCTCTCTCTCCGAGTTTCTACTACTAATTAGCACTTCTGCTATTCAATCATAGAATCGATTCCGATCAAACTGAAAAAGGTAAGCCCTATATATGTTATTAGTAAAGCGCTAAGGCCCTATCTATAGTAAGGGGCCCTTTCTTGCTCGTTAGCGCTTTAGTTGGATGGCAGCTAGACCGCCCCTTTTCTTTCTCGCTTCTTAGTCAAGCTTTGAAGTCCTAGCCCCACTTATGGGATATTTGAAGAAGCGCAGGTTCCATTATTTCCAGTGTTTTTAAAACCGGCCCGGCCCGGTCGGTCGAACCGGTCGGACCGTGACCCGGACCCTTGTCCGTTCACTGGTTTTGACCGATTGAACCGGTTCAACCACCGGTTGACCCGGTTTAACCGGTAAAACTAGTGAACCGGTGCCTTGCCAGTTCAAAGCACCGGTTCGGTTTTAAAAACACTAATTATTTCCATCTCTTAGAGTTTCTTTATTTTTAATATATATAAACATAACTGACTAATAACATACTGTCATGTGTCAATTGGAAAATATTATTCAACTAACTAACTATATGACGACGAATGTTTATTTTCAAAACCTAGAAACATATAATCAGATAAAATTTAATATTATTTATTTAATCCCAATACTCAAGGGATATATATATATATATATATATATATATATATATATATATATATATATTCATCAAATTCTAAAAGATGGAAATAATTTCATCAAACCTCATAAAAATGACATGATTGTCGGTACAAATCTCAGTATCCAAGGTTATAACTAAATATCTTCTCAAATTTTGTCTTCCGTTTTAAGAAATTCAAGAGTTAATGACAATCGTCCATCTCACCGCGAAATTTTGGCTAACATCTTTTCTACAACTATAAATAAAATTCTATGAAGAAAATTATAATTTAATGTCAAGCATTATTAGAGTAAAAAAATTCTTCAAAACTCTCTATGAGGAGCTCAACGTCTTGGAGTCATTCAAGCAAATACTGAAGTTGGTTTCTGCCTTTGATTTGACATGAAGCTGAAAAGTCATCCAAAAGCAATTTTTGAAAATTGCACTTTTGCGGAAGAAGATCGAGCCTCCATATAATTCGAAGAACTGGAGATGAATTTTATACTGTTATTCAACAAAATTAAATACAAATCATATTTTAATTTGGGATAAAGCTATCACGCCCTCGAATTTTTATTTTTCCAAGAAGTTTTGGTGATTTTGCACCTAAATTCTAAAATCTTGAAGGTCGATGTTTCCTGTAGGATTGAATCAAATGATCAAATACAGATTGTACCTAATTATTATAAAATTTATTGAAATAGAATTTGTAATATTCTCTGTTCTTTTAATTTTAGAGATTTGAGATTTGTTGATACACCTACATTTATAGATAATTAAATTGACACATGGTCGCTTGATAACTTCTAATAATCACGTATTAAGAGGTTTTATGTTAGTCACATGCATAGACCCACCTGTGAGTTGTGACGTATATATGATTTGTTAATTTTGAACATAGTGTATATTATACCGAGGTTAAATTACAGCATGCTATTAGATAGATAACATATTGTTTGTATTTCATTGTAATTAAAACATTATCAATACTTGCTTATACGAAACAGTCCCAAATTATATTTTGTATGTTAGACAACACAACGACTTGTATCTTTCAAAACAACAAATAGATTCCAAGTATCATTTGCTCGACACCTCTAATATGGGCATTTTTCATAAGCTGGCTGAATGTTTTGTCAGATTGTTTCAAATTTTGAATGAGCTTTGAGTTCTGGGCACTATATGTGTGTTAAGTTGGGGCTTGACCATTGTATACCATCTAAGCTTAATAGCGGAATTTGTCTTTTATGAAGATGTTAGCTGTCAAAATAGACGGTGTTAGTGGAATCATTCGTTTATGGCATGTCATTGTTTATGACGGTGAAAGCCGTTAGGCATGACAACTTATGAAATTAGAATGATAAATTGGAAGCCTTGTTCTGATTTATGAGGTCGTATGTAGAGGCAATAAGTTCCTTAATTTGTGTCTAAATATCATGAATAAATATTGACGAAACCTCCAAATTTATGATGATGAATGGTTAGCATCATTATTAAGCCGCCAGTAGTGATTTATAATCGTCGACGTCAACATATGTGTGATCGTTAATCATGACGTTTCGTTATCTAATTAGTGTTCTGTCATTTCAGTAGAATCTTAACAACTCAGCTATCAAGTAGGCCCCAGACACATGTCTTGATTGAGTATTGTCAAATGTAAAACTAGTATATCAACCTCCATTCCCCGGGCACAAATGTGGATCCAAGAATGTAATATAGGTTGAGCTGAAGTATGTGTTAAACTAATGAGGACGAGAGATAGAAAAAACAGTGGAATGCATTATATTCAGATATATCAAACGTACATAAAACAACCAGAATATATAGAGCTAAACAATCTAACTGCAAAAGCTAAAATCAGAAACTCTATCCACTAACTCATCCGAATATCTCATATTGCTAACAAACCAGCGTGATCTCTTATTGACTATGTAAATAAAACACTTAACAAACTCATGAATAAGATAGACATCAAATATACTAACAGTATGTCAACAACGAGATCAGAGATAAATATCGTAATATAGAGTAGAAACAAATATTTGATGAGTACATAGGATTTAACTTGTGAAAATGTAAGACTAGTTGATCGGAGAAAAAAAAATGAATTGGATAAAGTCAAAAGTTTTTCTAACTTTTGTAAATTTGATTATAGCGATTTTCATCAGTGATGTTATTTTTCCTGCATAAGTTAATAAAGAAATAATAATAACAATAATCGCCAAAAAAAGTTGGAGACTTATTGATATATGTACTAGTACAATCCTTAAAGCGAATAATATGACACTGCCCACGCTCATCTCGCAAAAAAAAAAAAAAAAAGACAAAATAGAAAAGCAAGGAAAAGAAAGAAAATCTCGTGTCCTGTTTAAGTTTTAATCAAAACCCCAATCCTCTAACCCCCAACAAAAAAGTTAAAGAAAAAAAAACAGATGAAAAGATAAGAGAAGTAAGTAAAGGAAAAAGACAAATTGGACATATATATATATATATCATAAAATGAAGTTAATCTTTTTGTTTGAACATAAAATGAACTTAATTAAGTTGTCCCGTTTATTTATTGCATTATATGGGTAGGAAATGCATTAAAGAGACGTACACGCACTTACGTCTCTAGCTATAAGTATACACACAGTCGGCATCACTTGTTTTCTTGCTAATCTTTGAGATTTCTCCGCATGGCTATCCGCTTTGCAAGATCAAGAAACACTATTACACATTTTCTCAACACAAAGAACATTCTTATTTCCTTAGAGAAAACAATTTTCAACCACAGATGTTCAAATCATTCTTCATTTCACTCCATAATTAATTCTTCTTACAACTACAAAAGATCGCATGAATTATTCGGAGATCGAACGGTAGCCGTAATTCGGGCTTTTCGGAGGTTCGAATCAGCCCGAGCTGGTGAACAAGTTGAACCACTTCCATATAGTACTGATGACGATGATGAAAATGATGCTCAACAAAATTACCAGGTTATTATATTGTCTAAGAATTTATCTCTATTTTTGTTTTTTTTTTTGTCTCATTTTTTAATTAATTTAGTTTCCTATTTGGTATCTGAGGCATGCAGAATCGATTAGATTATGATGTCAATTTTCATTGTTTCTGAAATTAGTAGGCAAAGGTATTAGTTTGAATATTCTAGCTTTAATTAACTTACTAAAACTAGTTATCATTCTGCGGGTTATTTTTTAATAGTTAGAAGGACCAGTGTTGTGGTAGGTAACGGAATCAAGTCCATAAGGCAAATCTTTGTTATGATAGTGTAATTTTTTTTTTTTTTGAAAAAAATATGACAACAATACGACCAATTTACCTGGTGGATTAAACCGAAATGAGAAGCACTCACGTTATTGATGTTAGTAGTATATATAGATCTTACTATACGGATTATTTATTGATATCGGATGGATTCCTTTTATAAATTTGGTTTTATGCAAGTGAAACTATTATTTAAGGAATAAGAGAATATTTTTGAATTTTCTGATTTACTTTTTAACGAATAATGTTGAGTTTGAAATTTTCGATTTATTATTTTCGAATGAAAATTGACTTTCATTGAACATAAGAATGAATTAAACTTTTGACGTCCATTTGTAGGGCACGATACACGTGTTAGGATTTTATGAAAGAAGACATCTAATTAATATCAAATGTTAGGCGTCTGATGATGTTATGTCACAACCTTACAACATTAGGTTGTCATCTCCCCATTCGTCAGCCCAGTGAGATTATGAAAGATAAGACCGAAGCTGGACCCAACCCGACCAGTTTAATGGCCCACCTAAAAATATTCTTTAATGTGGCCCGTTGATTCATTTAGTGATTGTATATTGATTCAAAAGTTCATTCTTTAACCGTTCCACACCTTTTGGAAAGTAGAGACATAATTTTATGCATTTCATTTGTTTGGTTTAACGAATTGATTACGCGACAATATTCATAACGAATTGATTACTCGACAATATTCATAGATTATAAAAGGATTATTTCTTTTTGATATCATATTCATCTCACTTTATATAGTAACTTAAATAAGTAATAATAGATTTGTTCAGCCATGCGTTAGATGCAACAAACAGCGTATATGTGAATCCTTTCGACGTAGGTGGAGTTTTCTGTTTATGTGCTATTCACTCGTCTCATTTTGACTTTGTAATATAGTCTTACGTAGTCAATTAATTTTTTTGTTAATCCAACTAGTAATTTTTGGGATTACTTTAAGGGAAATAGAAAGCTCTTGACGGAAATTTCTCGGATGAAGTATTAATTTATTCTTGAATAAAGTTGTGACGAACAAAAAGTACAATGTCTAGAATTGCGAAGTAATTAGTGAACACTGAACACTACTCCTCTCTATGCCACAATATATAAAGAATTTTCTAAATTTCCTTATAAAAGTTTTTTAAGGGAATATAATTACGAAGCTTCAGAGTTTTACCTGGGCCCAAAGCTTACGCCCAAAACCAATGAGTTTCCTACCTACTAACATGATGATACTGAAATCATTATTGCAGCAAATGTGATCTTTAGTCTTATGCATTTGTGTTTGCTTCTGGAAGATGTTGCCATTTTTCTATTCGAATTTAGTCTTTTAAAAATCTTAAGATAAAATCACTCACAACTCAGAAGTCCAAGATCTTAAGGGCTAGATTGGATTTAAGTTAGGAATCCAAAACACTATAGTTCAAGGAGAAAATAAAAGATATAAGGTGATTGAAGTAAGAAAAAATGGAGGTTCTCTCTTTTAATGGGCTTAGTTGATTCATACTTACACTTGAAAATACATACTTTATTACTCTGTGTAATTTTGCTTGTATGTATGTAAAACTTGTTTATACACATACACACACACGCGTAAATATTTGGAGTGTTTTTGACTTTTTGCTTTTGAAATTATTAACTTTATGAAGTGAGTTTCTCAAGCCCAGTCAATAATAAAGAAGCGGATATATGAAAAGTATTATATAACTTTGGATTGTAAATTAAAATTTTATTTTTGGACCTTTTACTTTTGTAGCACTATATCTATTATAAAAAGAAATATATAGCTTAATTTCTTTTCTGATGAAACATGCCCTTGAGTAATAACATAACCGATTATTATTTTAGGATGTAAGTCGTCATCAAGATGATAGTTCTTCAATCTTGATATTTCTACTAATATCAAGATTTAGTATTGATTTGACTACCACCGATTCTACGCTACAAATGAAACAGCGTTACTTTCCAACTAAACAAAAATGCGAGCTACCGACTATCTAAGTTGATTTAGCACTAAAGTCGCTTTTTAGGATGTTGAATTCATGTAGGAGGAAATTTGTTATTCTTACTGGAATATAATGTACAATATTATTGTAACGGTATTAACAGAATTTTAAAGACCAATACGTTATACAATTATAGTTACTAAATATTAGACATTTGTAGCTTAAGTTCACTTGCCAAATTAACAATAACTTCATCAGGCTGTAGATTTTCCCGGTGGAAAGGTCGGATTCACACACCAAATGAGATTTATTTCAGAGTCCCCCGACAACAGAATACCTTGTTATCGCGTCTTAGACGACGATGGCTGTCCAATTTCTGGCAGCAGATGTGAGCAGGTATGTAAAAGTGCCACCATTTATTTGTCCAAATAGGAAAGAATGTTTTTTTTTTTATCGCTCAACATTTAGAAAATTTATTAAGATATCATGTGCATCTTAGTATAAGTTCTAAGAGAAATCCATGTGTATGTAAAATGTCATAGGTGGAAAAAGAAATAGCAGTGAAGATGTACAAGAGCATGGTGACTCTTCAAATACTAGACACCATTTTCTACGAAGCGCAAAGGCAGGGGAGGATATCTTTCTACTTGACCTCAATGGGAGAAGAAGCTATCAACATTGCAACTGCCGCTGCTCTCACACCAGATGACATTATACTGCCTCAGGTAAACGCTGTATATACCGTATAGTCGTCTGTGATGGTTTTTGTGGAATTATATGATCTGTTACTATCTTTGTTTTTCATTGAGTATCTAGAAAAAAAAATTATACATTGACTGGTTATAGGTGAAATAAGCAAACTGCAAAATCACTCGTGTTATTTTTGACTGAGATTATGTGTACTATGCAGTATCGAGAGCCTGGAATTCTCTTGTGGCGTGGTTTTACGCTGCAAGAGTTTGCCAACCAATGCTTTGGAAACAAAGATGATTACGGCAAAGGCAGACAAATGCCAATACATTACGGTTCTAAGCAGCATAATTATTTCACCGTTTCATCACCTATTGCGTAAGTTTTTATCTCCTTCAGTCTATGGCGATTGGATTTTGCTGCGAAACAGTTTCATGGGAAAAATTCTTTTCACTTTCTGTATCAGAACACAGTTGCCTCAGGCTGCGGGAGTTGCTTATTCACTTAAGATGGATAAGAAGGATGCATGTGTCGTCGCTTTCACGGGAGACGGAGCCACGAGTGAAGTAATACTTCTTTACGCTTGAGATAAAGAACATACTCTCGTTTTCAAATCCTTTTGTCTTAGGAATCAGGACTTTTACTGATTTTATACTAACGCAAATGGGGTAAATGAGCCATTACGAAAATCCATGGCCTAAGTTAACTGAAGGCCTCCATTGCACTTGGGGGGGGGGGGAGCTTGCTTAAGTTGTCGAGCGTAAATCATAATTTTTAGTTTTGGCACAGCCCCTACACAAAACAAGTGCAAAAGATTTTGAAAATTCTGATCCTAATCAAATGTATGGCAGGGAGATTTCCATGCTGGTATGAATTTTGCAGCGGTTATGGAAGCTCCCGTTATGTTCATATGTCGCAACAATGGATGGGCCATAAGCACCCCAACATCGGAACAGTTTCGAAGTAAACTAGCAACAAAGCTCACACTTAATACAAATCTCATCGCAAAAATTATTGTGCAAAATAATTGATTTTTCTCATTATAAATACTTTATAGGTGATGGTGTTGTTGTGAAGGGGCAGGCATATGGAATCCGTAGCATACGAGTTGATGGAAATGACACCCTTGCAGTATATAGTGCAGTTCGTGCAGCTCGTGAGATGGTCGTACGAGAACAGAAGCCGATACTAGTTGAGGTGAACACGCAAAGTTCTCATGTTAAGTAAAAACCAAAAATTAAAGGAAGATGATATCTGTATTATCATAACTCTTTCGGTGTTGGACTTTCAATTTTCAGGCACTTACATATCGAGTAGGCCACCACTCGACATCTGATGATTCCACCAAATATCGACCATCAAACGAAATTGAGCACTGGAGAACGGCTAGAAGTCCGCTGGCCAGATACCGAAAATGGGTTCAGAGAAACGGTTGGTGGGATGATAAAGAGGAAACTGAACTGCGTGGAATCATAAGGAAACAGGTTAAATATAAGATAACTTACATTTCTCCTCTTTTTTTTTTCAACATCTATACAATGTTGAGATTTATCCCATATCGCTTGGAGACGACTTTGTTTTATATCGTTAATTTCTTACTCTCTTTAACAAGGCTTTTAAAGGGGGACCTAGACAGGTCAAACTCTTTTATATTTATCATTTTGTGGCAAATCTCAGCCTACTCCATTGCGTCTTACGTTTCATTTTTTGACTCTGCCGCCGACTTTCTTAACGCAGTTATTAAGCGCAATTCAAGTGGCGGAACAAACGAAGAAACCATCCCTCGAAGATATGTTCACTGATGTGTATGAGCAGATGCCATCTAATTTGGAAGAGCAAGAAAAATCACTCAGAGAAAGCATTAAGAGACATCAGCAAGACTTTCCTTCTGATGTGCCTGTATAGCTAAATAACTTCTCTTTAATTGATGATAATATGGAATTTCACTTGTGTAGAAATCATAATGTGAAGAAGCAACTGCAGAAAATGTACATAAACGTTGAAAGTTAATTGTATGGATGTGTTTATATATTAAAATAAAATTCAGTTTGTAAATGTTTGTATTTTCTTTGGGGCTACATGCGGATCGCAGTCATGGTCCATTTTTAGTTAATTTACTGAATTTCTATGTTGCAATGCAGATTCGTATTATTGTGTTGCACATTTTCGATTTCTGCAATAACAACTTAAAATTAGTTGATTTGAAGTGTTTGAATTCTGGTAAATATATCATGTAAGGGTGTGAATTACAAGAAAGAAAATTTTGGTCAGTATGCCTAATATTATGCATCATCATCACCAGATATCTATCTATTACTAATATAAAAGGGAACACATTTTGTCTCACAAAATAGGTAGTTGTTGGACCATCGGACCAAACAACTAATCCAAATATTTTGAGCTCAAATTCAAAATGTAAACTCCCCACTCCTCCACTACCCACTCACATTCGGTTATTTTCCTTTAAAATAGGCTTACATTGTGTGCTCTTTAATTAAGCGTACTAAATTCTGAGCACTTTCTCTTCCTGAATTTTCACTACCTTACCCACTAAATGTTTGGTTTAATTACTACTCCATTTATGTTTTGAAAAATATTATTTTAATTGTATATTAACCGATTCTCCTTATTTTGTATGACATGCAGTAATTAAATGTGGGCGACAATGGAAATGGATGACTTCTAAACACTTTCTTTCTCTGTGACCCAACGTCTCCAGGCGCACCAAACGCACCAAAGGTTTGTTAATTTTACTACTCCATTTACGCTTTTAGCTACCAAAAAAAAAATATATATATATGTTGGTGAAAAATAAATAACTGAATCTCCTTTTTATTTCATATGGCAGGCAATATTTAAGTGTGGGTGACAAAGGAAAATTTTGAAATAATATTGTTCCATATATCATTCATACAATCTTCAAGCTCATCTTCAATCAAAAAAAGAATTAAGATTTGGATGTGGTACTTTGGTAAAGTCCTTTCCGCGTTGATGTACCATATTTCGGTACCGCCACGTCATAATATCCGATACAGTACACGAACGTATTTCGGGACATATTATGCCACGTCAGCACCATTATTTTTTAATGCAAAATTACAATTCAAGGCAAAACGCGGAAATCGGCCCAAGTAGGCCCAAATAGAGCCCAAGCGAGACCTATTTGGGCCCGAAAAGGCCCGATTTAAGCTATATCAAGCCCAATCCGAGCTATATGGGCTCAAATTCGATCTATTTGAGGCCCAAAAGCCAAATTCGAGCTATATGAGCCCAAATTCGATCTATTTGAGGCCCAAAAGCCAAATTCGAGCTATATGAGCCCAAATTCGATCTATTTGAGGCCCAGGAGTCAAGTAAGAGCTATATGGGCCCAAATTCGACCTATTTGAGGCCCAATTCGACCTATTTGAAGGCCCAATTCGACATATTTCAAAATAGCTCTAATTCGACCTATTTTGAGTCATAGTTCTACTTGGATTGCACTTTTAGACGAATAAGGACTCTTATTACTATATAAGGGGGTCCCATGCCTCATTCTAAGGTACGTTTTTATTTTCTAGCATTTAATTTCGAGCTATATACATCGAATTCGAGCTATAGAGCAATAATTCGAGCTATTTTGCAATAGCTCTTGTTCGATCTATATAGAGTGTATTTCGAGCTATTTGAGAGTAATTCGATCTATTCGGGTTTTCTCATCACGGTTTTCAATACCATTTCGAGGTGTGCTAATTCGACCTATAGGGCCTAAATTCGACCTATTTGGGCTTATTTCGACCTATATATTCGACCTATTTTCGAGCTATAATTTCGAGCTATTGTCTCTGACGACAATACCTCAAATTCCGACCTATCTGACTTGAGCGTCGGAGTGCCTTCGCCGGAGGAGGCACCGGCTTAGTTTACGTGTGGTGTTGAGTGCAGGTTCCGAACTCAAAAGCTGCTTAAGCATCCAGCAGGAACTAAAGCAGTCTGACGTGGAGTGTTAGAGAGCGGACACGTATCCAGATGAAAATACCCCACATCAGTGGCGCCGTCTGTGGGAACCTCTATACGCACTTAGTAACAAACACTAACACTCAATGGCTCAACGAAGGGCAACGGAGAAGAATGGAATGGCAGGAAGGACTAGATCACAGAGGGAGGATGATAATCGGGCACATGATGCTTCTGAGCGAACATCAGTGGCAGCACCTAGCACTCCCCTTGATCCTCCAACTCAAACAGCGAATCAACCTGAAGTTCCTCCCACGGAACAACAACTATTGAATTCCGCTCAGTTGGATCAAATAATGGCGGCATTCCAAAGGACTATGGTCCCAATGATTGTGCAGCAATTGGCTAACACTTCTGTTCTACAGAATGTTCAAGTTCCAATAGCACAACAACCAGCAACACAGCCTGTGCCACCGCAGCAAGGAAGGACTCATCCGACCCAGCGTCGTGATTCGAGGCAATATACGCAAACTAGGATGACAAGGCCAAGGGATCCATCTCCCTCGCCTGAAAGGAGGAATCCTCGTTCAGTGAGGACCAATGCTAACCGAGCCCCCAGTCGGGCAACTGGTCGAGATAGAGAAGGAAGGGATGCAGAGGTGAATTCTAGGCAAAGGGTTCCTGATCATCGACCTGCAGCAAGTCGAACTGCCGGAAGAGATAGGGACTTGCCTGAGAGAGTCGCACCAAGATTGGAACCTGTTGTAGCAGAACACATTCCACTAAGGGAGAGGTCAAACCCCTTTTGTGAGGCGATTAGTAACTTGACGTTGAAGGAAGGAACTAATCTTCCTGTTCTGAAGAAGTATGATGGAAATACTGATCCAGTTGCACACTATGATGAATTAGATGGAGATTTGCAGGTTTTGGGGTATGGAGAGAATATGAGGGCGAAACTTATTTCGCTCAGTCTGAGAGGTCCAGCAAAGGAATGGTTCAAAAACTTGCGTTCGGGATCAATCGAATCATCTGAACAGTTTAGGACCATGTTCGTAAAAAAGTTTGCTACTTATCGCGTAAAGAAGAAATCTCCGAGCACGCTGTTTAATATCTATAGAGGACCTGATGAACCTTTGGGGAGGTATATTGAGCGTTTGAATCTGGAGATCGGTAGAGTGAATGCTCCCACTGTCGACCTGGTCATATCTGTATTGGAGCATCGTTGCCGGAGTAAAAAGCTTATAGAAGTGATAACATGGAACACTCCTGATTCCATTGAGCAAGTAATGGACCTAGCTAGTAAGGTCATTGAAGTAGAGGAGGCAACCATGAATCAAGGATTAATGGACTCGCCAAAAATTCATGGAGGCAAAGAGAATAAAGATAGAGATTGGAGGAAGGAGCAAAGGGGAAAAGATCGAGATCGCAATCGACAACCTTTCAAGAAGTTTGAGAACTATACTCCTCTGAGGAAACAAATTGGTGAAATCTACGCCATAGAGAAAGATAGCGGATTGCTGAGAACTCCAAAACCGTTTCGAGAGACTGAAGAGACTAAAGGATCGAAGAAATATTGTAAGTTCCACAGGCAGAATGGGCATTTTACCAACGAATGCAAGGCTCTAAGGAACGAGATCGAACGACTCATTCAAGGGGGGAAACTCATCGAGTACATCCTTGAGAATAGAGAGTCACGAGAAGGAAAGGCGTTAGCTGGACGCAAGCGGGATAGATCCCCAAATGAAAAGAAGGATGAACCAAAGCGTAAACGGGGAAATGGGAATGATGAAATCGAGAATGGAATCAACGTGATTGCTGGCGGACCTACTGGTGCAGACTCGGTCAAAAGTAGAAAACGCATTTCACGAGACATATACAATGAACGACTGAAACGTCCTGAGATAGATCTTGTCTTTGCGGTGGATAAGTTGGATACAAGAATCACATTCGATGATAGCGATTTCGACAGCTTGTCTCCACAAGCTAAGGAAGCGCAATACTTGAATTGCCCTATGGTGGTATCCGCGGTGATTGCAAATCACGGGGTAAAGAGGATAATGATTGATAATGGATGTTCGTCCAACATAATCTTCATGGATGCTCTGCAACAAATGAAACTTGGGCAATATGAGATCACGGATGTTAATTCACCACTAGTGGGATTTGGTGGAAGTGAAGTAAAACCCATAGGAAGGATCTTGTTGCCCACATCCTTTGGCGTAAATCCGAAAAGGAGAACACTGAACGTGGAATATCTCATCGTTGATATACCGTTCGCATATAACGTACTGATTGGAAGGCCCGGAATAACGACGTTTGCTATGATCATTTCAACGATTCATCAGAAGGTCAAATTTCCAACGCCTGGTGGAATTGCAGAACTCACTACAAACTATCGTGATTCGTGGAGTTGTTACGTTACATCGACTAAACCTATCAAGGCAAAAACGGATCTAAATGTCGCGATAGTTGACATACATCCAAAGGAGACGTCTGAAATAGGGAAACAAGTTGATACTGAGATGGTGCTTGCTGCGCGAGTGGACCAAGAGATGATGTAGGAGGATCATACTCCCTCCAATATAGAGGACTCTTCGAAGAAACTGGATGAAGAAAAAGTAGACAAGACGACATTGCGCTACAAAAAGAAGATGGAAATGGAGCGTCTGAAACCTTCGGGAGAGTTTAAGGAGGTGATTTTGTTAAAAGATGAGCCTGACAAGATAATTAAAATTGGTAGCGAGTTGACTTCGGAGGTTGAGAAGGCATTATTGGAATGCTTGCGAAGAAACTTTGATGTATTCGCATGGACGGACTCGGACTTGAAGGGAATAGATCCTCGAGTTGCGGTACATCACCTGAATGTTAACCCAAATGCTAAACCCATCCGACAAAAGAAAAGACACTTTAGCGATGAAAAGAACAAGGCTGCGGAGTTGGAAGTACAAACAAAGCTTGCTGCAGGCCATATATTTGAAGTTCGATACTCTGAATGGCTAAGCAACGTTGTGCTTGTCCCAAAGAAGCCGACCGTGTGGAGGATGTGCGTAGACTACACCGATCTGAACAAACATTGCCCGCGAGATCCTTTCCCGTTACCCAGGATTGATCTCGTAGTTGACTCTACAGCAGGCTGTGCCTTGCTAAGTCTTTGTGATGCACAGAGCGGTTTCCACCAAATACTAATGGCAGTAAAGGATCAACATAAAACGGCCTTCATCACTGACAGGGGGATATACTGTTACAAAGTGATGCCGTTTGGTCTAAAGAATGCGGGAGCGACCTTTCAGAGGTTAGTTGCCAAGATGTTTTATCATCAAATCGGCAAGACAATGGAAGTTTATATTGACGACATGCTCATCAAGAGCCTGAAGGCAGAAGATCACGTGAAACATTTGGAAGAGGCTTTTGGTATCATGAAACAATATGGGATGAAACTAAATCCTAAGAAGTGCACATTTGGTGTTAAGGCCGGAAAATTTCTGGGTTTCATGGTCAATGAGAGAGGAATCGAAGCTAACACGGACAAAATTAAGGCTATAATGGATTTACCATCCCCCAAATCCGTTCGAGAGGTGCAACGATTGGTGGGGAGGATTACGGCACTTAGTCGATTCATATCGCATTCTGCTGAAAAGAGTTTACCTTTTTTCAAGAAGTTACGCAAGACACCTAAGTTCGTATGGACTGATGATTGTGAAGAGGCTTTTCGCCAATTGAAGGTGTACCTTACGACACCACCATTACTATCTAAGCCCAAGGACAATGAGATGCTGTATCTCTACTTGGCCGTAACGAAGAATTCATTAAGCACAGTATTGGTGCGCGAGGAAGACAAGAAACATTTGCCTATCTACTATGTTAGCAAAGTGCTGAATGGAGCAGAGGTGAATTACTTGGAGATCGAGAAGTTAGCATACGCACTTGTGATAACCGCACGAAAGTTAAGACCATATTTTCAATCACATCCGGTTACTGTCTTAACTAGTCAACCACTGAAACAAGTTATGGCAAAACCGGAGACATCTGGGAGATTAGTGAAATAGGCGATCGAGTTAGGAGAATATGGCTTGGAGTATATGCCAAAAACAGCGATCAAAACACAAAGACTAGCGGACTTCGTGGCTGAAACTATCTCGGAGGCGGAGCAAGCGCTTGATGTAGCAATGGTGACTGAAGAGGTCAAAAGTGACAAACCTATAGTTACAAAGGGAACTTGGACTCTGCATGTAGATGGGTCGTCCACAAATGACGCTGGAGGTGCAGGAATTTACCTAAAATCGGCGGATGGTAGAGAATTCGACTATGCAATAAGGCTAAATTTTCAAGTGACCAACAATCAAGCGGAGTATGAGGCTATGCTTGCTGGCATACAAATGGCAAAATCGTTAGGTATAATGAACCTTGTAGCATTCACGGATTCACAGTTGATCGCCAATCAATTTGAAGGAAGATATGAGGCGAAAGATGCTGCAATAGTAAAGTATCTCGAAAAACTGAAGGAAGTGACATCAAATTTCGATACTTTCTCTATTTCGCAGATCCCTCGATCAGAGAATGAACGCGCTGACTCCTTGTCACGATTTGCTAGTACCGCCGAAGTGTTTATTGAAAGGCGGGTAACTCTTTTGGCTTCAGAACAGCCCTCTATAGGCAAGGTAGTTGAGTCAAAACAGGCGCAAGCATTGGATTACGTTCTGCCAGTAGACATAGAGGCTTGTTGGAAGGATGAGATAATCGATTATCTTCAGAACGGGAACTTACCTAATGATCCTCAAGCGATCAGAAGGCTCAAGTATAAATCTGCAAGATTTACTATGTTCAATGGCAAACTGTACAAACGGTCATTCGAGGGACCACTCTTGAGATGCCTATCTCCCACACAGGCAAAACAAGTCTTGCGCGAAATTCATGAAGGGAGTTGCGGAAATCATTCAGGAGGACGATCTTTGGCCCAGAAAATACTCCGACAAGGATATTTCTGGCCAACTGTTATGAGAGATGCTATGGATTACTCAAGGAAGTGTAGAAGTTGTCAACTGCATGCGAAGATCATTCATACACCTGCTCAACCTATGACAACAGTGAGTTATGGATGTCCGTTTGATCAATGGGGAATAGATATAGTTGGACCAATGCCTAAGGCTACAGGAGGTAGAAAATGGTTATTGGTGGCTGTCGAGTACTATACGAAGTGGGTTGAAGCTGAAGCACTTGTAAACATTACAGAGGCTAATGTGAAGCAATTCATTTGGAAGAACATCGTTTGTCGATTTGGAATACCAAGAGTCTTAATTTCCGACAATGGAAGGCAATTCCAAGGTTTTAAGATTCAAGACTGGTGTAGGGACATGAAGATTGAGCAACATTTTACATCTGTTACGCATCCAGAAGCAAATGGACAAGTGGAGGCCACTAACAATACATTAGTGAAGAGTTTGGAGAAAAGGCTGGAAGGAGAAGGAGGAAACTGGGCGGATGAGTTACCAGGGATATTATGGGCATATCGCACAACTCCTCGTACCTCAACAGGAGAAACCCCATACTTATTGACATATGGATCTGAAGCAGTGATACCCGCTGAGATTGGAATGCCAACTTATCGAATTGTTACTTATGATGAGGAGCAAGCATTGAGGGCAAGACAAATGGATTTGGAATTGATTGGAGCAACTAGGGAAGCAGCATACCAACGTACTCAAGCGTACAAATCCATGATGGCGAAAGCATATGATAACAAAGTCCGTTTCAGAAACTTCCAAGTGGGGGACTTGGTACTCAGGAAAGTGGAAGCTACTAAGCATGTTGGTAAATTGAAGCCGAACTGGGAAGGACCTTACAGAGTGGAGAAAGCAAGCTCAAAAGGATATTATTACTTACAAGAATTGGGTGGAAGGACTTTGTCACGCCCCTGGAACGTCAAGAACTTACGAAGGTTTTATAGTTAGAACACTAGTTTTCTAATGGCCTTGTGGCACAATAGGATCGTAGTTACAGTACTTCATTCGCTTATTCTTTTACGAATTACGAGTCCCTCTACGTGGATTCTCATTGTAATAGTTAGCAGCGAACTACGAGGACTTGATTCCTAGCCAACCTAGATACGGCGGGATACGTGGGCAACTCGGAAGTTACTCGAGCTCAGTCCCAAAACTAATAAAATCTCTTATTTTATTCTAGTTCAGCTGTTGCCTACTATTTATCCGCACGATTACAATCTATCAAGAAACATGAAGATGAACTCAAATTGTCTACTAATTTTAAGTTAAAAACTTAATCAAAACGAACATTAGCTTCGTATTACGAGCACTAGCCTCGTGGAGTCAAGCACAAGTCCTTGTACTCCCGCGAACATAGCTTCGCAAGCGCAAACATAGCTTTGCACAACGAGCACAAGCCTCGTGGAATCGAGCACAAGTTCTCGTATTCCCGCGAATATAGCTTCGCTAGCGCGAACATTAGCTTCGCACAACGAGCACAAGCCTCGTGGAATCGAGCACAAGTTCTCGTATTCCCGCGAACATAGCTTCGCTAGCGCGAACATTAGCTTCGCATAACGAGCACAAGCCTCGTGGAGTCGAGCACAAGTTCTCGTACTCTCATAGACACTTGTTTATAAAACTTAAGTGTTTTAACAAGTATTAAATTTAAACTTAAAGAGTAGACACATATGAGTAAAGATGTAACAAGACAAAACAAAGACATTCAAAAGATTTTGCAAGTCAAAACTGTACTAAGCAATTGTCAAGAGCGCTAAAATCGCGCAAACGTTAGCAACAAATACTGTACGGAAAGAATGTACTAGAACTAAATGTATATACGGAAAGTAAAAATGTTCTAGAAATATTGAAAGCAAGGCACAAATGCCAAAGATAAGGGCACGCAGGCCACTCTAAAGATCAAGGCAGCAAATTCAACCCAAGAGCCTTCACCGCACCCTCACTCTGCTCCTGGATATCGGCAAAAGACTCGTTCAAGGGCCCAGTATCATCGAGAGGAGAGATCTGACGAGGAGCAGCAGCGGCAGCAGGGGCGTCAGGCATAGGCTGATCGCCATCAGCAGGCTGATCCAAGATCTGTGGATCGAACCCCATCTCACCCTCCTCCGGAGGATCGTCTAGAGCAGCACCAGAAGCAGCAGCAACAGTGGACGTAGAGGGAAGCTCGTCGGCAAAGTCGGAGAGCCATACCTGCCGCAGAGGATAAAAGGAGGTGAAGGGGTCATGCTTCGGCTCGTCGTCAACCACAGTCGCTGCAGGTTCGCCAGAAGGAGGATCGGCCAGAGCAGGATCTGCAGCAGCAGCACTAGAGGACTCGCCGACTTCAGTGTCGTCCTCGTTCAGGCAATTGAGGACATTGAAGTCCTCCCTCTTGAACCCAGGGGCGAGAGCACCGCGGGCAATGATGTCATCAAGGGCCATGTTGTAGCCCTTGGTCGTATCGAAACCACCCCGCTCCATGGAAATCTGCTCCCAGGTGGCTGAGCGGAAGAATTCGATGGCCACCATCACTTTGTCCTCATCAGGGAGCTCCTACGAAACAAGTAGAGGAAATGTAAGAGTGTAATATGCAAATTTCAAGGAAAAAGAAATAAAATCAAGTTTCAAATGAATACCTCAGTCATGGCCCTGTTGTAGCCATCCTCCTCAGCAGTCGCTAGGCGAGCTTGTGCATCAGCCAGCTCAGCCTCAAGTCTCAGACGTTCGGCCTCAGCAGCAGCAGCAGCATCCTTCATCGTCCGGATGGTGTCGACATGATCGTCGACAAGGGCAGTGGCATGCTGGCAGTCGGTGGTGAGCTGACTGGATAGGCGCCTTTCCTCAGCAAGCTCTCGATCGACGGCGGCTTTCGCTGTCTTCAAGGCTTCAAGCTCCGCCTGTACTGCCTTCAGCTCATCAACGGCAGCGACCAGATGTTTCTCCACCTCAGCCTTCGCTTCCTTGGCCTGTTTCTCCAGCCGTTGGGCTTGCAAGGCCGAAGAGTGGTGCCTATCCATCAAGGCCCTTTGCTGATCCTGAGTCGTCATGACCATGTTGAAGTTCTCAGCCATGGTCTGGACGTTGACGAAGAACTACAAGAAAGAAAAAACGTTAGTGATAGTCAAGTATGAACATAAAACAAAGATAAGTGAAAGCTCTAAAACCACATACCTCACACAAAGCCAAGGCAGTGCGACTGACCAGCTTCTCGTGGCCCATCGCCTGATAATAGGCCTGACGATCAAAGTCCGGCATGAATCCCTTGACGAGTCGAAGGGCAGTAGTGTCTTTCAAAGTGAACTGCCCCGACTCGACTGAAGCTCGGACGATCTCCTCCACGTCAATATCGACGTCATCAGCATCATATGCTCGTTCCTGCGCGACGCGTTTACCACGTCGGATCTCCTCAGCAGTAGCAGCAGACCTCTTCCTCGTTGCTGCTTCAGGGTTGGCTTCATTGAAGCGACGAGCCGCTTCAGCAACTGAGGGAAGATGCACTCGTCCAGATGAAGGTGCAGATGAAGGAGAAACGTCCGGAAGGATGGGCTCAGAACCGCCAGGGGGTGAAGCGGGAGCAGTGTCAGCAGTCGACTGAGAAGGAACAGTCTCAGGCACTGGTGCTGGAGTAGGAACAGGGACAGGAGCGGCGCCTCTACCACGCCCCGCTCCTCGTGTCGAGGCAGTAGAAGCATTACCGCTTCTTGAACTGGTACCAGCCGTCTTCGCACCCCGACGACTGGTCTTCTCAGGAATGGGCACTAGGATTGAGGAGCGTTGGCGCCACGCTTCATCGCGGCCAGCCTTTTCTTTGTCTTGTCCATCACAATTCGTTCTGAAAATCATGAACAACGCAGAGGTTAGAAGACAACAAAGAACGATAAAATAAATGCGTAAAAAGAATGAAAACATGCATAATATTATACCAAAGACAGAAGGCTCAACGCCTGCATGATAAGTATAACCGCCGGCCCGCAACACTGGGGTAGTGGTCAACTCAAAGGCATCAAATTCGTGCTCTTTCAAGTTTTTTACGACCGCCAAGGTGTAGACTGGAGGATCGGGGCGTCTCGGTGAAGGACGGGCATCAGTCCAAAGCCGCTTGAATCGAAATTCCTGCGGCTTGGATTCTTTTATATAAAACCACTGCTTCTTCCAGTGGGCCCCGAAACTCGTTTGCAAATCAGATAAGAAGCATTGCTTCTTTCGTGAGCTCAGATAATAGAACCCGGCGTCTACACCTCTGTTGCGGAACTTCACTATAAACAGTTGCCAGAAACCGGCAACAGAGCAAGGCAAGTCAAAGATGCGGGTTAGCATCGCATAAGCATACATTTGAGTGTATGCATTAGGGGTAAAATGTGAAGGACAAGAGTTGAGAGAGGACATGATTTCTGAGACAATTGGGAAAATAGGAAAACGTAAACCACACTGCAGATAACCACTAAAGATAGTAAGACACCCCTCTGGTGGGTTGTTCATCCTATCGTTTGGCCCAGGAACGATAATTTCATAAGTGTCGGGAATGTCAAACGTATCGCGGTAATAATCTATGTCATGAGGTAACGAGGAAGGGAACTGATCAAAATTGATCAAATTAGGCGGAGCAAGTTGTTCGGGAGAGTTAGAGGAAGGAATGGGAACGTTCTCAGACGACGGTAAATAAGGCACTATGGGGAGAGGGTTCGATTCAGCCTCGTCATCTCCTAAGATGTCTACGTCTACTTCCATATCAGACACCCTATCCTTGCTGTTTCTCTCATTACTAGAGGAGCTATCGTCACTCGAGTCGTTACTACTATCGCTAGTCGACGCATTCTCTCTAGCTTTAGATACCTTAGATGACTCACTACTATCTTCCCTACTACTACTACTGGAAGATTCAAGGTCAATAACTCGCGTCATAAAGAAGGTTAGGTGGAGAGTTTACCGACACGAGGATCTAGATCTACTGAAACTTCTTCGTTTGGGTGAATTTGCTCGTAGGACCTCTGTGCAGGGGCAAAGAGTTTCGGAGCGCCTGGTAATCGGATTCGTGCAGGTTCTGGTTGACGAGGACGATTTGGAGATGATGGACGTCGTGTGTTTGATTCACGAGGAGCTCGATATGATGACTCTCGTGACGGATTGCGAGCGTTATAATAGGCTCGTTGGTGTGATCGTGGTGGTGATGGACGACGTGGAGAACGGTTACGTCGGAGTCGCGCCGTTGTGAATGAATCTGCAAAAGTGATTTATTAGCATTTTTCAAATATTTTCAGAATTTTTCAAAAAATTCAAAATTTCTCTAAGTACTATAGCTCGAATTTCACCATGAAATTCGAGTTATATTTTCGAGCTATTCAACACTCACCCAAGGAGATAAGTAGCAGAAGAGTTTTTCGAGTTATTCACGAAAATTTCGATCTATTAAGGGTAAATTTCGAGCTATATTGAGGCTTTCGAGCTATTTTCTCACACTTACTAAACTTGGAGGTCTTTTCGAGCTATTTTCAGTCAACTTTCTATTTTTGGTAATTTCGAGCTATTATTTCGAGCTATTTTTTTAGAGCTCTGAAATGATTCTTAGGCGCGAAATGAGGAAATGAAGCTGGGAGTGGGGTATTTATAGGAGAAATGATGCGGGAATTACCAAAATGCCCTTAAATTCGAGCTATTTCTAATTTCGAGCTATTTTCAGAAAATTTTTCTGAAAATTTCGATGTATATTTTTGGAGGCTCAATTCGACCAATATAGATTTCGAGCTATTTTCAGGCAAATTCGAGCTATTTTACGGAAAAAATTTTATGGACTTCGAGTTATCTTTTCCCAAGATAAATTCGACCTATACCAATTCGAGCTACCAAACATAGTAAATTCGACTTATTTTCAAATTTTTATATTTTTGGTCACATTTTTGGTTTTTTATTACGACGCCGATCTCGTTGCACGATTCTCGGTTATGTGACTTCTTTATAGTTCGTATGATCAATGTTAGTACACATTACTCTTACGAACTGGGGGACTCCATGATGTACCATATTTCGGTACCGCCACGTCATAATATCCGATACAGTACACGAACGTATTTCGGGACATATTATGCCACGTCAGCACCATTATTTTTTAATGCAAAATTACAATTCAAGGCAAAACGCGGAAATCGGCCCAAGTAGGCCCAAATAGAGCCCAAGCGAGACCTATTTGGGCCCGAAAAGGCCCGATTTGAGCTATATCAAGCCCAATCCGAGCTATATGGGCTCAAATTCGATCTATTTGAGGCCCAAAAGCCAAATTCGAGCTATATGAGCCCAAATTCGATCTATTTGAGGCCCAAAAGCCAAATTCGAGCTATATGAGCCCAAATTCGATCTATTTGAGGCCCAAAAGCCAAATTCGAGCTATATGAGCCCAAATTCGATCTATTTGAGGCCCAGGAGTCAAGTAAGAGCTATATGGGCCCAAATTCGACCTATTTGAGGCCCAATTCGACCTATTTGAAGGCCCAATTCGACATATTTCAAAATAGCTCTAATTCGACCTATTTTGAGTCATAGTTCTACTTGGATTGCACTTTTAGACGAATAAGGACTCTTATTACTATATAAGGGGGTCCCATGCCTCATTCTAAGGTACGTTTTTATTTTCTAGCATTTAATTTCGAGCTATATACATCGAATTCGAGCTATAGAGCAATAATTCGAGCTATTTTGCAATAGCTCTTGTTCGATCTATATAGAGTGTATTTCGAGCTATTTGAGAGTAATTCGATCTATTCGGGTTTTCTCATCACGGTTTTCAATACCATTTCGAGGTGTGCTAATTCGACCTATAGGGCCTAAATTCGACCTATTTGGGCTTATTTCGACCTATATATTCGACCTATTTTCGAGCTATAATTTCGAGCTATTGTCTCTGACGACAATACCTCAAATTCCGACCTATCTGACTTGAGCGTCGGAGTGCCTTCGCCGGAGGAGGCACCGGCTTAGTTTACGTGTGGTGTTGAGTGCAGGTTCCGAACTCAAAAGCTGCTTAAGCATCCAGCAGGAACTAAAGCAGTCTGACGTGGAGTGTTAGAGAGCGGACACGTATCCAGACGAAAATACCCCACATCACGCGTGTAAATTTATATAAACTACATTCTATAAGGTTTGCCGTTTTCTTTTTGTGTTTCAAACATATTATTATCAGTTACTTTGGATTGTGTCATATTATGTTTACATCAAATTAATAAGTTAATGTCAAATAATTCATAAGTTTTATGTCTATATAAAGTTTACATTTCATAAATTCCCTTTTTTCCTTATATTTTTGATATTCTTTTTGTATCATTATTTTGTTTAGACTTTTCACCATTTTCTGTTATAAAAAATGGTTAACGAATTTTCAAACAAGCAGTACCTGTCCATAAAATAACCTTTCATTTATTCTCATTTTCTTATCTCTTATACAAACAATAAAAAACTTTACATTTGTAACTCCTATTATGTTGTTGAATTGTGTTGTAAACCATAAAATCTATTATATATTTTATTGGTCTGATTTTGCCATTTAAATACCAAACTAATCGAGCATAGTTTTGATGATCTACTCATATGTTTTTCTAATGTCAGATTATGAGTATTAAGTAAAATCCTACTTTTCAGTAAAGATATGATTGAGTTATTTGAGTTATAACATGTTGCTGGGTTGAAGCTACACGTTCTATTTCCAAATTAATTGTATCAGCTTCTAAAAATTTCTTACTGTTATAACAAGATTGATTTATTTTTTTATGATTATAACAATAGTGATTTGAATCTTTTAGTTATATACCTTATAATATTTTGTTGACAAAATTTCAGAAGTCAAAATATTGTTACAGTGAAAGATTTAATATCTTTGGAACAGCTAATCGGTGCCCGATAAATGAAACTTGATTCTTCTTTTTATGTCTGATTTTTTTTTCTTTATCATTTATAAATTTAACGTTTCTTTTATGTTTGACTTTTTGATCAATTTTGACATTTAACTTTTTTTAAACAACTAAAATTTAAATAATTTAAAAGTTGACAGGTAAGTTATTATTTGAAAATTCATTTGTATTATTTTAGGCACCTAAGAGTAATTAACTGATATACAATATTTCATATTTATCGATAACATAAATTATATAAAGTGAAAATTTACACCAAAAATAACTTTTATCACCAAACAAACATAGCACGCGGTCCCCGCGTGCACTCGGTTGCTAGTTATTAATATAAACAAACAGGTTTTGTGTTGTACAAATAAAGTGTTTTCCAAATTTGCCCCTATTTAATCATCTAAATTTAGTTTCGAAGAGCCTAATATTGTAATTATTTTAGTACACCACAACACCCATCTTTTAACTACCCAAATATTTGTAACCATCATCCAAAACCACCTCCTAAAATTTAGGGAGATTGATTCAATCAGAGTATCACGTTCACCACCTCTTTCCTAATTAAACAAATTCAAAATTTTAAACTTCTTCATCTTCTTATTTCTTCTTGGTTTTTCTCCACAAACTACCTCTTTTTACAGCTTTTACCATGAATTTTTTTGGCAATAGAGTAAATCAATCCTACTTAATCTATTAATTACAAGCCCATTTTTAGTACCTAAGAACACATTGCACGCGGTCCGCGCGTGCACACAATGGCTAGTGTTGGAAAAGTGTACATGTTTTGTTATTCAAAATACACAATAATCGATTTCTGTCATTTTTAATTTACGTCTTATAAGAGGGCTCTTAAGAATTCATAAAAGTTTTTTTTTTGGTATTTAAGAATTCATAAAAGTTAAATAAGAGCGAGAATTCGCATTTCGTTACTTAGTTGTATAGACAAAACTGTTGTGACGTCAAAGGTTATCTTTAGACTTTTTTGAGATTCAATTCTGAAAAATCTCGTTTACTAAGGTAGGATTTGCAAATGTTCATGAAAAAAAGCTTATTGACTTTTACAACGTAAAAAGTACATTTTTAGTGTTTGTAATATTGACTTTGCTTCTATTTATCTATCACTACAAGAATAATGGCCTATAGCAAGGTCCAAAAACCTTGCTATAGGTCCAAATTCCCTTGCTATTGATCTATAGCAAGGGATGTGGACGTTGGTAGCATCCCTTGCTATAGGTGGCGTGGGTGCAGGTAATTTGCATGCTGCAAGGGAAAAGGACCTTGCTATTGGTGTTCTGACACACACCTGTAGCAAGGTCCCATTTCCCTTGCTATAGGTGCTGACACACAGCAACGTCCACAGACGTTGCTATTTGTTCTGACACAAAGGTCAATTGCAACGTCTATGGACGTTGCTATGCATTCTGACACAAGCTCAATTGCAACGTCCTTTGACGTTGCAATTGATTTAAGCACGTTTTTTTTTTATGGTTTCGATAAAATACAGCAACGTCTACGGACAATGCTATAGTTTTTTTTTTAATTTCATTTTTTGTCCGGACATTTAATTGCAGCAACGTCCACGGACGTTGCTATAGTGCCTGGAAGATTTTTTTTAATAATATGGCAGCAACGTCCGGGGACGTTGCTATAGTTGCCCGATTTTTTTTTTTTCAAATTTTGCAGCAACGTCCCCGGACGTTGCTGTACATAAATATTTTTTTTTTAAAAAAAGTCGCGGTAAATACCGCCTCTTTTAATAAAATGTTTTTTAATATATATATACATATATATATATACACACACTCACATTATACATTAATTGAAACCTCAATATTATATATATGTATAGTATGTTAAAAAATATAATACTAATAACTAAATTATACACACACACACACACACACACAAACACACGCACATATATATATATATATATATATATATATATATATATATATATATATATATAGATATATGTATATATATATATAATATATAGAAATGTTAGATAACATTTTAAAAATATAATGATATATATATACATACACACACTAAACTTTACAATGTATAATTATAAAATAATCTCACTAATTATAATTATACAATATATATGTATATATATATATATAGTATAAGATGCATGCATATATAATATATATATATAAGTTGATGATGATGCAAAATAAATTAAGGAAAAAAATAAAGTGTAGGAGAGAAGGGGAGAGAAGAAGATGATAATAATATGAGAGGGAGAAGTGGGATGGATGAGTGATATAGTGGGGTATTTATAGTAGTATAGTGGAAGGGAGAGGGAGGGAAATGAAATTTTTGGGGAAATTTGAAGTTTCCGCCAAAAATTTTCTGAAATTTTGTAGCAAGGTCCAAATCCCTTGCAATAGGTTATAGTCAGAAACCTGTTGCAAGGGAAATTGGAATCCCTTGCTGCTGTGTCAAAGCTATTGCAAGGGCAGTTGGAATCCCTTGCTGCTGTGTCAGAAAAGTAGCAATAGCAAGGGATTTGGACCTTGCAATAGCTTTATTAGAAAAATGTTTTAATTATATATATTTCCTCATTCAATCATTTAATTATATCCATATATAATTATGGCTTGTAAATCATAATTAAATGAGACTTGAGCTAAATATATAGAACTAATCTTGATCTTGGTTAAATTAATTAATTAATAAAACTTATTTGATTGAATAATTATTAATTACATAAGAAAATAGAACTAATCTTGATATTTATAGCTATATATATATGTGAACTTATTTGAATGAATAAGATCCTAATAACATATATGAGAACTGGACTAATTAGAATTAATCTTGTATTGTAAAATTAATTAAAGTTATTAGAATCAATAACTTCTCATTAAATAATAATAACCAAACTAAACATACGATTCTTGATTTTCATTAAATAAACTGAATTTATAAGAATGAATAATATTTATACTACATAAGAATTGATGATCAACTACGTTCAGGAAAACTTACTGTTTATTTTTGTTGAATTAATTAAGAATATGATTGATAACTCAACATTACATTAGAATTGAACTAATTAAACAAAACTAATCTTAATTAAATTTTAATAAATGAATTGAACTTGTTTGAATGGACAACTCCTAATTAACTACAAATATATAAGCATCAACTAAATATAACTAACATTGACTTTTGTCAAATTACTTTAATTACTCAATTGAACAAATATTAAATAAGAACTAAATTAATTAGATTTAATAGCATTGATTTTATTATGAATAGTGTTATTACATAAGAATTGTACTACGTACAAGGAATACAACTCTATTTGAAAATATGATTTTGACCCCAAAAGATTTAAAAAGTTACAATTTAGTCCTTTCCCTTTTGAAAAATTTATGATTGACCGCAAATACGATTATTGATTTTCATTAAATAAACTGAATTTATATGAATGAATAATATTTAAACTACATAAGAATTGATGATCAACTACGTACAGGAAAACTTACTGTTTATTTTTGTTGAATTAATTAAGAATATGATTGATAACTCAACATTACATTAGAATTGAACTAATTAAACAAAACTAATCTTAATTAAATTTTAATAAATGAATTGAACTTGTTTGAAATAAGAACTAAATTAATTAGATTTACTAGCATTGATTTTATTATGAATATATAGTGTTATTACATAAGAATTGAACTACGCACTAGGAATACAACTCTTTTTGAAAATATGATTTTGACCCCAAAAAGATTTGAAAAGTTACAATTTAGTCCTTCCCTTTTGAGAAATTTATGATTGACCGCAAATACGATTATTGATTTTCATTAAATAAACTGAATTTATATGAATGAATAATATTTAAACTACATAAGAATTGATGATCAACTACGTACAGGAAAACTTACTGTTTATTTTTGTTGAATTAATTAAGAATATGATTGATAACTCAACATTACATTAGAATTGAACTACTCTTTATTTTTGTTAAATATATATATATATATATATATATATATATATATATATATATATATATATATATATATATGTAAAGAATGAAGAATGCAGCTTTATTATATTAAAAAATAAGTAAAACAAAACCTGCAAGGGAAGAGGAGGTTGCTGAAGCTGAAAGGCTACTGCAAGGGCCTTTTTCCCATGCAACTGTGTCAGAAAAGATGTTTTTACAGCAGCAAGGGATTTGGACCTTGCAATAGATTTATCAGCTTCATATCCTCTCCTCCACACATTTCATTATCCATACCTTCGTTTCACAACCCCAAAATCTACTGCATAACCTGCCTTTCATTATCCAAAATCTACTGCATTTCTTCCCCTTCTCTTCTCTATTTTTCAGCAAAATTTCATTTCTTGCTTGTGATTTTTTTGCAAAACGTACGTAATTCTCAGCAAAGCTCACTCCACGAGAGGTATCAATTTCAGTATTATCGTAATTCGTTGATTAATTTTATATATATATTGTTGATGTTGTTGCTTAATTTAGTGATTTTTGTAATATTAATACCTTTTATTCATCATATTTAGAGTAACTGAGATCTAAGCGTGATTTGATTAGTAGTATGCTATATATATGCATGTGTGTAATTAATTACTTACACTGTTAGTATATGATGATAAGTTTTAATTAGCCTTACTTTCGTGATTAAATAGTCAGTTCTCGTGCTGATGCATTGTTAATTTGATTTTAATTAGATAAAAAATGTATAACAACGAAGATCGGAGTTGGATGTACGATCGAGGCAACGTTGATGAGGGGTATATCAATCCATATTTCATAGATGGCGTCAACAGATTCCTAGAATTTGCATTTTCTCAAGGTCAACGAAGAGTTAAGTGTCCGTGCACTCGGTGTGGGTTTAGCAAAAGCAAAAAGAGGGATGTGATTCAGGGACACCTATTGACGTACGGTTTTGTTCCTCATTATTACGTATGGGAGGCACACGGAGAAAGGAACAACTTTTCTGGCAATTACACATACGCAGGAGAGTCATCGACTCGTAATGATAATGTCGAAAGTGGTTACGTAGATATGGTCAATGATGCATACGGAGGTCAGTATGAAGGCACGCACTATAATCAAAATACAGAAGAAGAGCCAAACCGTGAGGCCCGAGACTTTTTTGATATGCTACGGGAAGCCGAGGTGCCAATACGCGTTGATGTGGAAACAACACCATTGCAGTGGTTAACATCATTTATTGCCGACAAGGTTCGTCATGGCACAACAAACGCCTCTGCTGACAATCAATTACAAGCGGCCCGCAGATTAATGAGTCCTGCAGATCGTCATAGATTGCCTGAAAATTGGTACGGAGTCAAGAAATTCATCAAAGGTTTAGGACTTGGGTACAAAACATACGATGTGTGTGTTAATACTTGTATCCTTTATTACGGGGAGTATGAAAGTAAGCGCTGGACCGAGTGCCCCCATTGTGGCGAAGCTAGGTACGAGGAATGCACCAATAAGAAGAAGCTCGTTCCTCGTAAGAAGCTGTGGTACTTGCCTATTACGGATCGATTGCAGAGGCTTTACACATCACGCAAAATATCGGAGCACATGACATGGCACTTGAAGTGTCAGGCAGATACCGATCAAATGATTCACCCTGCTTCAAGTTTGGCCTGGAAATCTTTCGACAGGACATTTCCAGATTTTGCTGCCGAACCGAGAAACGTTAGACTTGGACTTTGCACCGATGGTTTTAATCCTTTCGGGAGCTCCTCAGCTCCTTACTCGTGTTGGCCAGTATTTGTGACCCCTTATAACCTCCCTCCCGACCTGTGCATGCGGCAAGAATATATTTTCCTAAGTTTAATGATATCTGGTCCGAAGAGTCCCGGCAAGAACATTGACGTATTACTCAGACCCCTTATTGATGAACTTAAGTCACTGTGGGATTCGGGTGTGCCAACATACGATAGTTTTCGGAAACAAAATTTCCAAATGCGAGCTTCATTGCTATGGACGATTAGTGACTATCCAGGGTATGGCATGCTATCACAGTGGAGCACACATGGTCGTTTATCTTGCCCGTACTGTATGGAAGAAACCAAGAGTTTCCAACTTAAGCACGGTCGAAAGACTTCTTTCTTTGACTGTCATCGTCGATTCTTGCCTCCGGACCATCCATGGAGACTAAACACAACTGACTTCACAAAAGGTAGAATAGAGACTGATGAACCTCTACCAAGAAGATCAGGGATGGACATGTGGAGACACGTTGAACGTCTTCCACCGGTCGGATTTGGTATATGCGGAGAATTTGTTCAGGGCTTTGGGTTGTATCACAATTGGTGTCGTAGAAGTATATTTTGGGAACTTCCGTATTGGAAGCACAATCTGATCCGCCACAACCTAGATGTCATGCATTGTGAAAAGAACTTCTTCGACAATATCAAGAACACTGTGATGGATGACCCTGAGAAAACCAAGGACAATATGAACTCTCGCAAAGATTTACAATTACTAACGGGCAGAAGATCTTTGTTTCTACAGACTGGACCGGGAGGGAGGTTATACAAACGTAGAGCATCGTACTGTCTCAGTAAGGACGAAAAGGTTAAAGTGTGTGAGTGGTTGTGCAATCTCAAATTTCCCGATGGATACGCGTCAAACATTTCGCGTTGTGTTCAAATGCCACAGCTTCGTCTAGTGGGAATGAAAAGTCACGATTGTCACGTTTTTTTGCAAAGGTTGGTTCCGATTGCATTTCGTGACTTCTTGCCAGATAATGTCTGGGGGCCGCTAGTGGAGATCAGTAATTTTTTCAGAGCTTTGACAGCTCCTGACATCCGATATAGTGACATGGATTTATTAGAACGTTCGATTGTGGTGACTATGTGCAAGCTGGAAAAATTCTTTCCTCCATCGTTCTTTGATTCCATGGAGCATTTGGCGATACACCTTCCCTTGGAGGCAAAGGTCGATGGGCCCGTGCAGTACAGGTGGATGTACCCATTTGAGAGGTAAATACCAGTTACTGTTATATTGATAACTATACGATGTTCAAAATATGACTAGTTAATCTTTTTTTGTCTTTGTTAGACGGATGTTTGATTTTAAGAGACCAAGGGGTAACAAGGCACACATAGAAGGGTCGATTGTTGAGGCGTACATTTACGCAGAAATTGCAAATTTCTCCTCACTCTACTTTGACAGCAACATTGAAACAAGAGCAACCCGTTTGAACAGGAACGAAGTTCCAATATCTATTGACCCCAACGACCAATTATCAGTATTCCAGAGTAAAGGGAAAACAATGGGGCGTTGTGTCAGTTACAGAAATTTGTCTCTCGCAGAGTGCAAAGCGGCTCATCTATATGTCTTGTTGAATTGCCCAGAGGTCGAGTGTTGGTTAAGGTAAGATTAGTAATTGCCATACGATGTATTCTTGCTAATATATCAATTGATGTTTTAAACGGCTTCTTTCTGCGACAGTGTGTTTGATGAACAGATGTGCGCAGGATATCCGCAAGCTAATAAAGATCAGATACGTAAAGCTTATTTTATCGACTGGTTCAAACAAGTTGTTGTGTCTGGTAGTTACAGTGTGGATCCTAGATTACGCGGTCTTGCTCGGGGTCCTGTTTTGAAAGCAAAAACGTATAATGGTTATACGGTTAACGGATTCAAGTTTCATACAGAAGCATATGGGGCTGGTGGGCAAACAATGAACAGTGGCGTTTATGTGAAGGGCGACACTGGCGACCCAGACGCACGTAATTTCTATGGAATGCTTCAAGAGATTATACAGCTTGATTACTGGGGCAGTGGAAACTTGGAACAAATTGTTATGTTCAAATGTGATTGGTACGACGTGTATAATGGAATAACAACTCATTCGACTTATGGCCTTGTTGACATTAATCCAACAATGCGACTCGGGACAGGAGCGTCTGAACCGTTTATCCTAGCAAGTCAGGCGCAACAAGTCTATTACACTCTGTATCCGTCACAAAAAAATACGAGTAGGAGAGGATGGTGGGCGGTTTGCACGACAAGAGCGAGGTACCTCGTTGACACAACTGCAGTGGCTAATCTCGACATTTATCAAGATAGCACCGCACCTCAGCTAAGATTGGATGACATCAACAATATCGACAATACACCTATCAGGCTTGCAGACGATGATATTGTGGAAGTCGATGATAACGACACGTTCGCCGACGATGACGTGGATGAAGATCATGATGATGGTGACGACGACGACCCTGATTATGCGTAATGTGTGTTCTAAGCAATATGTTTGCCTATGTAGTAAGAATTCGTGAACTTAAACAGTGGTTTATTTGCAATATGTAAGTTTGCGTTGCAATATTTGAGTTATTTGAATTGTAACGTTTATATATATATATATATATATATATATATATATATATATATATATATATATATATAAAACTAGTGTAACTTATAAATATAAATAAAAACATAAATAAAAACATAAATATATATAACGTGCAAACATAAATAAAAACAAGCTAAAACAAACCACGTTTGTTCATAATTATACAAATACAAATAAAAGCACCAAATAACAGTCTAAATTTCACTATCCGCTTCAAATTACATATCACCCAAGCCAGTGGTGTCGTCATCACCGCCCCCCGAACTTCTTTCCTGGTCTCCTTCGTCCTCCTGACCGATAGAATGTGACTGTGGTCGATAGAATGAACCCCCTGATACTCGCCCGCTGCCGACACTCGTGTTCGTCGGTTGCAATGGTTGGTGGAAAACTGCCGGGAAGTTGTTAAACTGTTGTGGTTGCCCCTGTTGTTGTTGACCCTGTTGTTGCGCTGACCCCCACAACTCCTCGGGCACCGGCACATTCATCTGTGACATAAAGTATTTGAGCACATTCTTTAAACCGGCGATTTCCTCATTTTGAGTAGCCGTTACGGCCCGCAGTGACTCACATTCTGATCGAAGCGGCTCCAAGCTACTAGAGCCAGTCTCAACGAACCTAGAATGTCTTCGAGCCTTGAATCCTACGCGCTCGGGCTCACCGTAACTCGCCAGACCCACCACCCTATTCTTCTTTACACGTCCGGCTGCGGCAATTTCCACCCACGGTCTCACGTCCCAGACCGGCCACTGGCTCATATCGGGCCCATGTTCTCGTAGGCAGTGTTCCACGTAGGCATCCTGCATATGACATATTATGATTAAAAATATTTTTTGTAACAAACATAAGTATAATTACGACAACAACAATTATTAACGATTACACAACTTTAATGAAAGAATATATTATACTCACGTAATTAGCCTTGTCCTCAGGGTTTGGCCACTCAACCGTACCGTCGTCGTGTTTCTTTGCACGAGTCTTTACAAAGACATCCTGAAACGGCACCTTGTCGGGCGTTGTATTCATTTCCTTGGCCTGTCATAATATGAAAATTCATTAAAACAAATATAGATCACATTATTAAATCAATGATGATATTTGAAAAATAACCAATCATATTTTTCTACTTACCAGATCTATCCTATGCTTGTTCGTGCTGCGCGACCCACCCCTATAGTTTACTGTTTTCCCCTTATCTCGATTTTTGGCGTTCTGCTCCGAACGACCCTTCGTGGGCTCAAGCTCCCAGTAATCATAAAATGCCTGCCGAAAATCTTCGTGAATCCAACAGCTGTGAGTCAAACTATAGGTGGGGTCAAGTCTGCAGCGCAACCACCATTTCTTGGCGTGGTTTACCGAACCTGCAAATCTCGCAGTGGCGACCTTATCATACCATTCCCTGACTGCATTTTCAATGGCAGGATCCCACTGGTAAGTGTGCTGCATTTAATACAGACATAAAGAAAATTTGGTCACATAAATGAATAAAAATGAACAAATATTTATAAATATTTAATAAATATAGAAGACAAACTAATTCCTTACCTTAAATCTGTTCCAACACATTTCCTTCTCCTCTTCTGGCCACATGCCGTACGTGAAGTATGGCCCTTGCATCATGTTCCTCAAATTTGTACCAATCGTCGTCACGGCGGAAGGGTTCTCTATTGAGCCGTCAAAGAATAATTCCAGTACCTCCCTGTCATCCGGATTTGCCGGGGGCTCGCGAGGTTTAGATTGTCCTCGCACTGCAACCCTAGCAATAGCACCATCGTCTCCTGAATCATCGTTACCCCCCCTCATCCTCGGCTAACTCCTCAGAAACGCCATGAGCACGTGAGCCTGAAGCTCGTGTGCCCGAAGCACGTGTGCCTGAACCACGTGAGCCTGAACCCCGTGAGCCCGATGATGATGGCCCAACAGTACTTCCCGTCCCCTGAATCTGTAGCTGTGGCCTCGTTAGCGGTGTTTGTGGCACACCAAATCCAGATCCACTCCCAAACCCAGGCCCACCAAATCCAGGCCCACCAAATCCAGGCCCACCAAACCCAGGCCCACCAAACCCAGGCCCACCAAATCCAGGCCCACCCAATCCAGGCCCACCAAATCCAGGCCCACCATAACCAACCCCGCCGTAACCAGCCCCACCAAATCCACCACCCCCAAGATATACACCCCCCGTTGTCGATCCTACACCCATCAATTGATTGGTAAACGGCCCACTAGCGCGGGCTCCTGCCTCATTTGATCCTCCGGGAAACATCGGCATAATCGCTGAAAGTGATCCCATCGAACCAAGATCAGGCTGCGAAGAGAATGATCCTCGAGGTACCCCTTCCGGGTATGGCACCTGGTTCTTCGACACCTTCTTTTTTCCTTTCCCCCTTCCCTGATCTGACGAGCCGGCCATCTGATGAATAAATATTTAGAATGGTCAAATTATTAATTTCTAAACGCTACTAACCTTAATTTTTAGCATATCTAATTAACATAAATACGTTCTGACATAAACACAATTATATATGTTATATAATACAAAGTTAATCGATTAAATTCTACAAAAATCATAATAAAATACGTAGCTATATTGGTCACATAATCACAAATCTAATATTAATTAATTAAGCATACATATATATATATATATATATATATATATATATATATATATATATATATATATATATATATATATATATATATATATATATATATATATATATATATATATATATATATATATATGCGATAATATTACACAAATCTAACCGATTAATTAAATTAAACCTTAAGATACATATATAAATCGTCACATATATAATTAATTACCTCTAATTAAGTAAAAATAATTAACATATATATAAATACACTATCTAATCAACAATTACATCACAAATACTAATTACACAAATCTAACCATTAATTTAAAAAAAAATTAATAATACACATAGATCGTTCAAAATTACTTCTAATATTTTAATTAATCATATAATTACACAAATCTAACCACTAATTTTAAAAAAAATTAATAATACACATAGATCGTTCAAAATTATTTCTAATATCTTAATTAATCATACATAATTACACATATCTAACCATTAATTTAAAAAAAATTAATAATACACATAGATCGTTCAAAATTACTTCTAATATCTTAATTAATCATACATAATTACACAAATCTAACAAATACAACACTATGATGCTATAATATTACACAAATCTAACTAATTAATTAAAAATAAACATTAATATACGTAGATCGTCACATAATTACCTCTAATTAATACCTTAATTAAGCATAAATAATTAACACAAATATGCCTAAAATCAACAATTATATCACAAATAATCTAATTACACAAATATATATAACCATTAATTTAAAAAAACAAACATAATACACATAGATATTCATCACATAATTACCTCTAATACCTTAATTAAACATAAATAATTAACACTAATATGCCTAAAATCAACAATTTCAAAACAAATAATCTAATTACACAAATCTAACCATTAATTTAAAAAAAAAACATAATACACATAGATCGTCAAAATTAATTCATCAAATCGACTAATTAATACATAATTAACACAAATACATCATCAAATCAACTAAAAAATCATATTTATGCAAAATAATAAAAATCTAACCGATTAAACCCAAAAAAAAACATGTATAATCGTAATTTTGAAGACATTAAACACATACCTTAAAAAAAGAAGAGATTTGGAGCTGAAATGAGTGAAATTATGTGAAATCGAGTGAAAATGAGTGAAAAAAAAAAATTTGAGAGAGAGCAGCAATGGCAATTTTCGCAGCAGAAATCTGCTGCGAAAATGCCATATAAATATGGCACCAACGTCCTGGGGACGTTGGTGCCATGGATTAATGCTGCCGTGCAGCTTTGTGTCTGCATGCAGCAGACACAAAGCTGCACGGGAGCAGCTGGCATCGAAGTTCGACTGTCAGCAACGTCTAAACAGACGTTGCTGCAGTCGAAAAATGTTACCAACGTCTTTTTCAGACGTTGGTAGCATTTCGAACATTAAAAAAAAAATAAAAAACTACAGCAGCAACGTCTGTACGACGTTGCTGCTTCAAAAATCTTCTGACAAATACCTGCCAACGTCCGAAGACGTTGGCAGGTATTTATTTTTTTCAATTTTTCTGTACCAACGTCCAAGGACGTTGGTACAACTAATTTCCTGCAACGGATTGGAAATCCGTTGCAGTGAGTCCGTTTCAATTGACCATATTTCTTGTAGTGTATAAAAGACTGAAAAAAACACAAGTCGCAAAAGCAGGGTATGCACCCCTAACTTACACAAAACCTGTTTGCAATTGGTTTTGCACGACTGAGATCTTGTGAAATCTTCTACATATTTCTTATAATAAAACAATTATTTTCCTTTTTTTCTTGTGATATGAAAACTCGAAAGGAATCAGTCTTATAGTAAGCAGCGAAGGCGGCACCAAAGCACAACTCCTTTTGACTGTTAATGACCGAGCTTGGCTAGTGAGTCGCCAATTTTATTTGGGTCCCTAGAAAATAGAGATTCCTATGAAACCACAATCATGGATAAGATAAAATCAAGTAAGAACTTTAATAATTATCTTACATTCTCCCACTTAGTCACTAGGAATATTACATTGATGTTCTCATTAATAATCATAAGAAGTGCATAAAATGTTCAAATTTTATTTAGTTGGTTGTCATAGGTGCGAAGATTAATCAAGTAGTTTATGAGAGTCATGGCGGTCACATCCACTTTGCAACATAATTCCTTTCATGTGGCACAACATTGACGACAATCACAATTTTATTGTTATCTTATTGTTACTTATAGTCTTTTTCAGTTTATCTCAAAATAAAATTAAAAGAGTTTATATATCCAATTAAAATAAAATAGTTAGAATCAATAACTGTAGTAAAACAGTCGTTGCATGTGGGATCGATATTCTAGGATCTATATATATACTGCATTACGAGATTAATTCATACACTTGGGATTATTACAGTTGCACTTTTAGCATGCATCAATTACTTTCGGAAGGTAACTTAAATTATCAACTTCTAATTTACTTATAAACACCTCTATTTGCAAATTTTTAGACGAGACAAGAATTCCATACACATATTAAATTCTTTAATGATTCTGGCTTCTTTTTAAATATTTCTTTTTTGTTTTTCTTTGAGTTGTAATTTATAAAATTTCACAGTAACGCATATTATTTCATTTCTTTTTTTTATTGTTTTTAAAATTTGCCGTGTTTTTACTTTCTATCTCTTCTCCCTCTCTTGGTTTTTTCCTCCTCTTAGCGTCCCCTCTTCGTGTCAACTTTGGAAAAGATGACTCTACTTCTAATCAAACGATTTCAAAAGATTTTATGTATAATTATGTTTTGACAAACTTAGTGTACACCATATTTCAAAAAAAAATAAAATAGTTATTTCATATTTAAACTTGATAACATCCTAAATTTTCTCCCGTAGTGCACAACATGTGGAGAACATACAATTAGCTTCTATGAATATGCTGGGGCCCTCTTTAATCCACTTACACAAAATTCCACTCTATAATGTCTTGTGGCATGTTCTTATCGAGCTTTTTTGTTCATGCAAGTGGATAACAGTGTGAAATATGTCACATTTAAGTTGCCTGTATAATTTGTCAACTGGCAGATGATGAAAAGCATGAAGCTTCTTCACTGTATGAGTAGCTAATATTGGCCAGTCATGGAAGATAAGGATTAAAGCATATGATACTCTTTCACGGTGAAAGCAATCAGGGCCGGAGCCAGAAATTTAGTTTAGGGGACGAATTTTGTGAGATTTTTCTTTTTTTTTTTTGCAAATATAGATACTTTTTGTTATATTTTTTCGATATAATAAATTATCTTAAGAATGCAGATATCTCAAGAGTTAAGACTTTCAATATCTAATTATAAAAGTAACTCAAAAATAAAGTAACACAATTGCGATTAAAATTTACAAAAGTATCAAAATAAAACTATATATAAAAAAAATGTCATGACACTTTATACGCTCCGATCGAGGAGGATTTTATCGTTTATGTTTACTTAGACATATATAATTGTGTTGTATGATTAAGAGAACAATAGATTATAGCTAAATTATATCAAAGTCATGAGTAATTTCTTTCTTAATTTGTATTAAAAAATGGAATATTTAAGGAAACATCTTTAGTCTTAGTCCATAATTTTATCTACGCAAGTTTTTTTTATAAAAAAAAATACATGCTTCATCTTAAAAATGTCTATAAAAAACTAAATTATCCTAAAAGTAAAAATACACAAACAAATGGTATATCAGAAACCTATCATTATTTTATTTACTCCATCAAAAAGTAAGAATTTTTTACATAAATTATGGTAAGTAAGTATACCAAGTTACATATTAATTATTATCATATTTAAGTATTGAATAAGTTAAACAAGGGAAAAAAGAACTGGGTATTAGAATTAAACTAGACTTTCAAAAAAAATTGGAATCATGTTTAACCACATATATATATTATGCTATAATATTTACAATATATATGATGTAATATAATATACTATGATATCATATATAACCTAATATATAATATAAAATATAAGTATAATATACGCATGGGTGCTAGGTACAAGGGGTGGGGCTGGAGCTGCCCCCACCCCCCACCCCCCCACCCCGAAAGCAATAATATTAATGGAACCCCTGCCACATGATATATCAAACTCAACACAGATGGATCATCCCATGGTTATCTTGATGTCCTACGAGACACTGAAGGCTATATGTTGCCTTTTCAGGTCCTATTGGCATTGCCACTTATAATATGACTGGATTCTGGGCATTGTGATAGGACCTTGTCTTTGCTTCCTCATTACATATTTCTAAACTATTTATCGCTACTACTCTCAATTTTTAATTTACAGTGTGACGAGGGAGAGATTATTAGGTGCAGCGGCTGCACGATGAGGTGGTGCAGCAAGTCGGTTATTTATATAAATGCATGGTTGGGATGAGGTGTGGAGAAGTTACTTCCCTATAATTTAGGAACAATATTTAATCTCAACATTTGGTTATACCACGTCACCATACAACGGCTGTACCTAATAATTTTTCGTGACGAGGAGGCAGGACCATCACACCCACCTGAGAACCTTAATGCACAATGTATGGAAGAGCTTGACTAGGCTTTTAGAGTTATGGGTGACTTTTGAGTATCGGGGGACCAACAAATCGAGTTGCAGATCAGTTTGCTCGGACGGGATCAGAGCATGACGTTTTTATGCTGGAGTCCAGTTGGATACCTATTGTACATACTGGACTACCAGCCCTGATTGGCTGACATCAGCTGTTAGTCCAAACACATATTGTACATATACTAAACTTTCCCGTTCCCGACCCCCGCAAACTCTTTGTACAGACTTGTTCAATAAATCTTCTAGCTTTTGATTAAAAAAATACTTTAAAAAAAATCTAACTTAAGTCTTAGCACATGAGTATCTAAATATTACCACAATTATGTATGTATATATTAAAACTAATCTTTTAGAATACCAAAAAAATAAATAAAAAATTTACTACACGCGAAATCCATGTTAAAAAAAAAAAAAAAAAACTTATGTACGTAGCTAAATATTTACTAATTAGAAAGCGTTGCCTCTGAAAAAAGAAAATGATCGTAACATGTTACAGTAAATATGTTTTGTGCAAGAATATGAAAGTTTTCTCACATGTTAGCTACAACTTATTGAAAGCGTTAATTGTTGTTCGAAAGAGAATCTCAGTGTCAATATAGTTTATCGGCAATATGTAGGGTTAAATGCATCAAATCTTCCAAGGTAGCTGTCATTTTGTAATTTGTCAGTACAACAAAAAAAAAAAAAAAAAAAAAAAAAAAAAAAAGCTTTAACCCCAACGTCTATAAAAAATGCACCGATCCCTGGAAACAAAATGCAATTATTTCAAATACGTTTTTACATATTCAGGGATTAAATCATTTTTAGTGTCTCAATTAGGCATGATTTCAAAAGTGGTGTCTTATTAAGGCAGCTATCAAAATTAGTGCCTCATTTAGGCATTTTTATCAATTTTGGTGCCTCGTCGCCGGAAAATTCAAAAAGTAGCCGGAATTGTTTACGTGGACGTGACCTGGCCCCAAATTTGGGGATTTTGACTATAGTCAACACCACGTGGTAAAATTGTGGCACGTGTTATGCCACGTAAGCAATTAAAATAAAAAAAAATTACAAGAAATGAAAAAATTGTATTATAAATTTAAGGTATAAATATTTTTGTATTATAAAATAAAAAAGAAAGAAAAATAATAATAAAAAGAATTTCAAATTATTGTCATTAAAATTTTAACAGATTTTTCTAATTTCATAAACAAGTAATTAATAAAACAAAACAAAATAAATTAAAAAAATTTAAAAAAAGGGGGAAATCGTCTTCCCAACCACCCCCACCTCGCCCTTCACCAAATCGCCACCCAACAACCACCAACCTCCGCCATCCACCACCACCACCACCACAACCGGAATCCCCGAAACCGCAGTGGTCGTCGTCGCCGCCACGGCAGAATTAACAACACTCATCTGTTGAAACTGCTCCTCAATCCCAACCTTCTGATTCTCCTCCACGTGCACCCGAATTGGGGGTAAATTCACCATAATAGAAGGCGAGCTCGATTGTCCAATTCTTGTTCACTGTTTGTTCTATGTAAAGCTCTCATTAAGAAAAGTCATTTCTTGAGTCTTCTTTCAAACCCCTTTTGAGCAATTTGGATGCAGAGTTCAATAGCTATGTGAACTTCCTATTTTTTTTTAAAAACAATTTTCAGCTGTAATTCCCTAAAGATTCAACCATTTTAGTGTTTATTTGAAGTTAGCTCATAAATTTCTAATTTTCTATATACAAGTTTAAGGGGTCTTGGTAGTTTGAGAGAAAAATATATATTCTTGATTTAGAAGACTAAAATGGATCCATGGGTTTTTGGATTCTTCAAAATCTAATTCCATGGTTGAGCTTTCAAACCAGAGAATATGCAATGGACCCAGATTTGAAATCACTTATATATATCAGAAACTAGTCAATGGAGATAGGAATCAGATAATATGTTCCTCCCAACAGCAGAGTTTTGCAGGGGAACTTTTGCCCCCAAATCAGCCTTTGGTAAATGGTAGTGTACCCGATGATTGTCGAGCTCGAATTGGGGTTGTGGTGGATTTTTGGTGGTGGTGGTGGAGGCTCATGGCGGAGGTTGGGTGGCGATTTGGTGAAGGGGCAGGGTGGGGTGATCGGGAAGACGATCTTCCCCTTTTTTTTTTTTTTTTTTATTTTGTTTTGTTTTATTAATTACTCATTTATGAAATTAGAAAAATCTGTTAAAATTTAATTACAATAATTTTATTTTATTTTTTGGAATTTATATTTTTTTATTATTATTTTTCTTTCTTTTTTTTATTTTAAAGTACAAAAATATTTATACCTTAAATTTATAATACAATTTTCTAATTTCTTGTAATTTTTTTTTATTTTAATTGCTTACGTGGCATAACACGTGGCACAATTTTACCACGTGACGTTGACTATGGTCAAAATCCCCGAATTTTGGGCCATGTCATGTTCACGTAAGCAATTCCGGCCACTTTTTGAATTTTCCGGCGACGAATCACCAAAATTGACAAAAATGCCTAAATGAGGCACCAATTTTGATGGCTGCCTCAATAAGGCACCACTTTTGAAATCGTGCCTAATTGAGGCACCAAAAATGATTCAATCCCACATATTCACCCGTTAGATTTGATCTCGAAGGAAGTTTGCATATTTGTTATTAGGTTTGAGAGTTAAATGCTCACTTTTTTAATTTAACTAGCAAATTACAGAATGTCTTATACGTCAGAGGTTTGATATTTTTTGCTCTGTATGGTAATGAAACAAAATAGTTATCGCTAAAAATTAAAGTGTTTTCACGGACATGCATAGAGTTTTCTTTGCTTCTTTTTGTTTCCTGTAAATTTGAAAACCAATTGTCACGGACAAAATACTTTTGCTGATGAAATATCAATGGCAATATATTTTGATGCAAAAGATTACGCAACTTTTTCAACAACAAGGATGTTGTAGTTGGTAGTAATTATATTATTATTAACGACAACTATAATGTCGACGAGTAAAACTTATTAGCGACAACTAATTAGACTTTGAAATTACGGGTAATTTTCATCCACCTCCCTTGAGGTTTCATTTTTTGGCATATAGCCTCCTAAGTTTCACTCATTTGCATATATCTTCCCCGACGTTTCAATTCTTTTGCATATATCCCCTGAGGTTTCGACTCTTTTGCATGTACCTCCCTTCCATCTATTGGCCCTTAGTCAACTATAAAAAGTGAGAGTAAATATGTAATTTTCTTAGACTTTAAAATATTAAGACTTATTTATGGTTATTAATTTGCTAATTAACTTAAACATAATCCATTTATTCATATGGTCTATATATTCAAATTAAGCATGTTTTATTTTTAATCATATTGGTCCATTAATATGCATAATATTCTCTAACAAAAAATAATAAAATTTAGAAACATATTTTTATTCTATATTTTATTTTACATATGTAACATACTAATAAGATCGATATTTTAATAAAAACATCATTTAATCAATATAATCATCAACAATAGTGCATAGGAATAATATGTTTAGAATTTATAGTAAAAATACTGCAAAATTTTTTATATATATTTAAATAAGCAAATGACCATAAGGTATAATTTTCCTAATCATGTAAATCTTAACTACTTAAAAAACTTCTAAGAAAATGGAATTTGCAAAATTCAAAATTGCTAATGAACTAATATAATTAAAAATAAATCTGCTTAATTTAGATATTTAGATAATAGAATAAATGGATTATGTTTAAGTTAATCAACATATTAATAATTAATAAAATAAATTTTTATATTTTAAAATATAAGAAAATTACATATTTACCCTCACTTTTAATAGTTGACTAAGGGTCAATATATGGAAGGGAGGTACATGCAAAATAATTGAAACCTCAGGAGGGTATATGCAAAAGAATTGAAACCTCAGGGGGATATATGCCAATGAGTGAAACCTCAAAGGGCTATATGCCAAAATATGAAACCTCAGGGGACTATATGCCAAAATATAAAACCTCAGGGGAGGTGGATGAAAATTACCCCTGAAATTACTACCTTAACAAATGAATAAAAGAATAGTGTCAATCATTATATTTATATATATTTAATAATAATTATTATGATTTACTGAACAGTATTTATCAGGATAAAAAGAACTTATCAAAAGTGTGATTAAATAAAATACATTTAACATATATGCCACTAAGCAAAAGTGTATTTATAAGAAAAGAAAAGAAAAACAGGAACACCAGTTGTCTACAAATAAATATTTACATATAATATATATACACACACACTGATGTACATCTTCTATGCGTATATAAAAATAGTATATGAAATGAAATGAGTAAATCTAGAGAACTAAAGAAGAAGAATAGGAACATATTAAAAATTGAAATGGGATAGAGTCATAGAACTGGAAGAAACTTACGAGGAACGTGCTTTTTTGTTTTTTGCTGGCATTGGCAACATATATTATTTTCTTCGGTAAAACCTTTCGCAAAAAATAATTTTGTCTGTAATACTTTAATATTTAATGGGCAACTTGTCCCTAGTTATTGTTGTTATATATTACGAATAAATGACTGTCGCCCTGCAGATTCAAATCGTGACAATTTGATAGAGACTTATACAACATTTTGTTGAATCTAAAGTCTTAAATGGAAGAGTTTTATGTTACCATTTTATTTGAATGTAGTTTCGTACGAGTCATTCAAAGAGTTCCACAACATTTATTGTAACCATGTTAATTTTCAGATGAATAATGCTCAACATTCCACATATAAGTTATTATTTGAATGTCGCATATAAGTTATTATATGTGACATTAATTGTTTATTGCCAGTGCATACTACATGCTCACTAGCCCCGGTCATAGCCCCCCCCCCCCCCCCCCCCCCAACCATGGGCATCTATAGATAATATCAAGGGTTAAAGGCGTTTTTTTGGTTGTTATGTCATGGGAAATTACCTACAAAGGTTAAAGGCGTTCTTTTGGTTGTTATGTCATGGAAAATTACCTACAAAGCATTGCCGGTTTACACAGTATCGTGTGCCAGACCCTCTTTGCCCCCATTTGCAATACCCACCCAAAAGCTGCTGAGCACATCTTCTTTACCTGTTCTCATATTCTCAACATGGTGCACCAAATCCTACCAACAATTCCACCTCTGAATCAAAAACATCCTCTCATCTATCTAGCTGCACTACATACAATGAGACACCAATGGATTGTCTTGATATGGACCATCTGGCGAGTCCGGAATGATTTCGTGTTCAATAATGGACACATAAATCTTGCGACTGTTCGGACAATCTACCATGATCATTTACTTAACTACCCTCCCCCACCATCTTCTGCCCATTCAACCTCATATTCTACCCCACATAAGCTTTGTCTAAAGTGGACCCCGCCACCCCTAGGTTACATGCAACTCAATATTGATGGCTCATCACTAGGTAATTCGGGACCGGCAGGTATAGGGGGTATTATAAGTGACAATGCAGGAAACTTTAAAGCAGCATTTTCAGCCTCTATAGGTATTTCAACTAATAACATAGCGGAATTCTGGGCTTTACATGATGGACTAGTCATTGCTCACACTCATGAGATTACACATCTCATAGTTGCCACGTATTCACTGTTCATGCTCGATTGTCTCTCCAGGACACAGGACCACCCGGCTCACCTAGCGGTACTTCTTCAGGATATTCAAACGAGACTAACTAGCTTCACATCAGTCATAGGTCAGTTCTCTACCGAGAGATCAACCAGATTGCTGTTCATTTGGCCAAACTTGGTTCCACCTACGGCTCTGCTAATCAGGATGTCACATCTACCAACTACACCCAATGGGATTCATGTCCTTCTTGGATGGAGCCCCTTCTACTGTTTGATTTATCTTTTGTTGTTTTTCGTTTATCAGGGGTATCTACCCCTTGTACTAAAATTGTTATATTACGTTAAATAAATTCTATGGTTTTGTTAAAAAAACAAAATAACAATCACCGATGTTTTATTTATAGTTTGAGATCAATAATATTAAATTAGTACATTTTCAAAATTGAATTGACCTTTCGGACCATTGGTGTCGTGGCACCAAGATATCTGTATTTTTAAAAGAATGGTTCGTTAAGGACATAGGCACGAAAATAAGATATTCCAATATATGAATGTTGTTAACCAAAAGAATTTATCTTTAAATCTGTTAGTTGATAGTCATTTAGAGCATCTATATCCATATCTTGGGAAGAATAGGAATTTAGTTGGACGGTAGAGAATCCTAAAACATAAATGCCTTAAGGGTTATCTTGAATTACAAATATTTCCTAAGAGATTTGGTCAAAAAGAAAATTTATTATAAGGGAAAAGGTCTCTCTTGCTCAAGTTGTCTTTGTTCTTAATTATTTTCTTTGTTTTCATTTATAGAAGGTGAGGAAATTTCATGAAGAAGAAAACACACACTTGCATTGATTTTCAAGAGTTCTCTAGTAGAGATTCTTTGGAGCATAACCTGTAGTATCTTAAGCTCACACTTGGAGTGCGTCGTGGTGGACATTATAACCAAGTTCAGATCCTTCACCTATCTAGAAATCAATTCATTTTAAATGAATTCTACCAATATAAATTAATCATTTTGTTTTTATCGTAGAAGATCGTTTGAGCACTATAATTGCAAATATTCAAAAATAAGCAATGGAAAGTTTTATTCACTGAGTGTGTGAAATTAATCGTAACATGAGATGATTTAAAAATGTATTTAGGTTAAACTACATTTTCACATATTTTTGGAGATTCAAACATGAATGTTCGTCAAAATTAATATCTTGGACGTAAAAGGTCACACATAATGTCTATCAATAACCCATCGAAGACACATGTACAAAAATTGAATTTCCACTATCGTTTAGAAATAAAAAAAAAAATAATAAGATAAGATAACTTTAACTACTTTAACAACCACAAATATGTAAAATCACGTTTAATTCACAAGTTCATTTGCTTTAATTAAGAACCATATAAAGCACTTTAAAACCCAATTTATTTATAGGATCACTCTACTTTAAAAGTTATATATTATACATCACAGAGATTTGACTATAATAATTATTTATATAACTGAATATATATTTGTAAAATGTTATTTTCAAGTTTTGAAAAATCTACTTAATAAGATTTTAGAATTAAAAAAATAGAGTTTGTTAATCTATATTTTTTCACACTATGTATTCTGTTGATATTTTTAAATTTTATTTTGTTTCAAATATATAAAATCAAGTTTAAAGTTACATTAACTTCATACTTAAAATTTAGTAGTCAGTTAATTTCTAATATTCTTAAATTATTATTTTAATAGTTTTCTTAGGCCTTTAAAAGTCATAGTATAAGTCAAAACTTTAATATATTTCTATTATTTTAAATGTTTTTTTTAAAACATAGAGTAAAATTTACAGTTTTAACAAGTACTTAAAAATGTGTATTACTTTTTTAGAATAAGATAAAAGAAAAATGGAACAGATAAATACAACTTCTAGGAATGGATTGGAGGGGCAGTTGCCACCATGGATCGCCCCAGCAACCCCCCGACACCATCATTGGCCTTTGGCCCCAAGACCATTGATTAAGTCTTTAGCCGCTAAAACTTCAAACCTTCTTGAGATTGAGGTTTTTGCTTGACCTATAGTTGCATTTTAACTTAAAGGCTCGGACGCTTACACTTGTAACTTTTGATTTAAACATCGAATGTTTCCACCGGGGTTTATACCGGGTCAGCTCATTCCGTCGAACTCATGTGTGGTGTTTCAGTGCAGGTTCCTAAGTTGGTTCATAAATTCAAATCAGTTTAATATGGAGTGACTAGTCATCAAGCCAACTCATCCGACGAACTTACCCCACATCAATTGAAAATTTCTTGTCCATTATATTAATGCTTATTGGAGATATTTAAGTATTGTCACACATAGCTACCTATATCTCTTCAATTTCACAAACGTTTTGCGACGCGTTTTTCTCGGCGTTGTTGATGATATATTGTTTTTAGGAACAAGTATTTGACTTGTCCGTGATAATCCGTCCATTATACACATTTTTCTCTTGTAATGTTAGTATAGTGGTAAAACTAAAATAAAGTGCATAATTCCCTATATACTCCATAAAGATAATAGATTAATTTACTGCGTATGGTACTGTTTTCGAGATACTCTGAAATTAAAGAACAAAGATTACATTTTTGCAGATGACGCAAACTAGTGCAGGAGATGCAAAGTGAAGCACTGGCAATAGGCAAATATTCCATGTTATCCATATCAATATATATCCTTGTTCCATTAGCGGCGATGGACCTTAAACCTCAACCACTCACCGCAAAAGTACAAAATCACAAATCTATGGAATTTTAATTGGGATATTTGATTCATATTATAATATTGCATCATATTGCTTACATGTGAGCGTGGTTGTAGTGTTCTTTTTTTTTTTTTCATTTAAAAATTATGATAGAAATGTTATAACGGAATTGTGGATGTAATTAAGTTTGTTTCATTAATGCATATAATTCATCTAGATAAAAGTAATTCCACCTAAGTTATTTTTGTCTAAACCAAGTCTATAAAGTATAAACAATTTAATGATTTTGTTCTAATTTTGTTATTCGCAAGGTTAATTATAGTTATATATTATAACTGCTATTGATTGAGCATGCTAAAAACAAAAAAGAAACTTATAATGAGCGGTGACGTAGATAGCCTACTTATACTCAGATTCTCTTAACAAATCAAAACGTGACTAAGTATTAAGAAAGGTAGATTGTAAGTTAGAAACCGAGGAAACGATTTTTTGTTTCTCTATTGGAATATAATTTAGTTTTTTGGAAGCAAGTGGAAAAAGTGAAGAATCGTTAGTGAAAACCTAGCTAAAAGAAATAGTGATTGTATAGATTCAATATTCTCCCCAAATTGATAAAGAGAACCCCAAAAGCCTATCCTATATATACGAGTACTATAGAATTGGGAAATTGTTTGAGAAAAAGAATCCCTTTGTGAAAAATAGCAAATTACAAATTTAAATTTCAAAAAATGGCACGCGGTTCTCGTACTAATTTTTTAATATTTTTTTGTGCAATGACAAAAATATAACCGGTACTTTTAATGAATATTAGTTTTTATATTAAAAATTTAATGTTTTTTGTAGTTTAAAGTATAAAAAAAATATAGGGATAATATCAGTGACACCCCCTGAGATTTGGTGTAATATCAGTGACACCCCCTGAGGTTTGATTTTTAGGGGTGTCACTTTTAAAAGGACACTTGTACCCTTTAATTTAATATTACCAAATACTCTTCAATAATTAAAAGACACAAGTACCCTTTATTGTTCAAATAATAAAATCAAATGAGAATATAATAAGTTAAAACAATTCATGTTAAGTACGGACAGAAAGATAGAAACAATTCTAATTAAAACTTTTAAGGCTTGTAAACTAAGATTTTAAATAAAATCTAGCAATAAATCTCAACTGATGAAAAATCTTATTCTCTTCAAAATTCAATACAAAATCCTTTCTCTTAGATAAAAGGTTAAAGAAAACAGTAAGTATTTCACTCTCTTAGAAAAGAAAACAAAGGTAAGAAATCAAAAATTCTCATGTAGTTTATAGTCCAAAAAATATCTTCAATCAAGAGGTATTTAAATAGTATAGCTTACAAAAAAAAAATTATTTATATAAATCCATATAAATCGTTTTAATTTATGCAAGCTGACCAACTATATTCTTGTTTGATTTTATTATTTGAACAATAAAGGGTACTTGTGTCTTTTATTTTTGAGGAGTTTTAGCTAATATTAAACTAAAGGGTACAAGTGTCATTTTAAAAGTGACACCTCTTTAAAAGCAAATCTCATAGGGTGTCACTGATATTATTCAAACCTCAGGAGGTGTGAGTGATATTACACTAAACCTCTGGGGGTGTCACTGATATTATCCCAAAAATATATATACCTAGTTTTTCAACACAATCATAATATGAGATATAGTTTTAATTAATTTGGAGAAATATTTTCTCGCCCAGGATTGCGTAGTATATATATGTTCACAAGTTTTCCCATAATTAACTAATGCGAAGAAAAAAATGAGAGTAAGCCATTCATCTTATGATTTTTTTACTTTTTATCGGCAAAAAACCAATTTATCATATGAAGAGGGTATAAGAAGCACACAACAACACTTAACAATAGAAGAGAGTGAAACCAGTGTTTTTAAAATATAACGAATATAGAATCCGCAATCTTATTGGGTCCAGTCCACGAAAGAATAACATAAATCCTCTTTATGAGTTTTTGCCTTAATGCTTCCACTGTGTGCTTGAGATCTCAACCGACAACGGAGTGATTGTTGAAAGCTACCTTATTTCACCTTATTTCTTAATGCTAGCTTATGATTGTTTGAAAATACTTTTTTTAATGCCACAGTGTCAACTTAGAATCTTATAAGACAAATAACTAATGTTATCATATAATGATTCTTAGACATGTACCACTTCCTAAATCGAAATGTAAACTCTTGTGCATCGAATACTTACTGTAGTATATCGAATAAAATCTTCTATGCATCTTAACAATCGGAGATAAAACTACTTTGAATCTAATACTAATTCATCGATTTTAAAGTCAACAGTGATGCATGAACTAGTCTAGCTTTTGGATCAAGAAAAAGAATATAAAAGCAAGCAAGTGAAATATACTAATTAAAGTAATGATAACGGTCTCCCCAGAAAGAATTACGACTCTACTCTCATTCGACCATCGGCAGGGCGGAGCCAGGAATATGAATTAGGGGGGGCGAAATATCATTTAAACCCGAACATAAAATAGGAGTAGTTTATGTAATTTTTGAAATATGATGAGTAGTTTGTGTAATTTATCCATAGTCCAGGAATAGTTTGTGTAATTCTTCTTACATTTCATTTGGAAACAAAAAAAAAAAGATTAACTTTAAAAAAAAAAAAAATCATTATGAAATTAGCAAATCATCGTGATATAATTATTTCTTAGCTAACACAATTATAATGGAAGTTTGTAAAACTATATAAAATAAAACTACAGATATATAAACACGCTACCAAAAATAAAGATGCTTAATTTGCTCCCTATAGTTTATTATTATTTATTTTTATTTGAACACTTAATTTGTGCTGCGTGTGCAGTTATTAAAATACAATTGAGATTAATATCAAAGTTGTGAACTACTATATGGTATGTAGGAAACATCTTTAGTCTTAGTCTAAAATTTTCCATCCACCAATTTTCCTATCTCAAAAATATGTTTCAATGTTGTAGGATTTTCAAAAAAGCTAATCGTCCTAATATTATAATATACACCGTATTCAATATCTTATTTTATTTGCGTTATTACATAAAAAGAATGAGTCAAAATAAATATAATTTTATCAAGCAGCATGAAATTACGAGTAAATTATTATAAAGTTATTAGGCAAGTGAATAAGTTAAGCATGGTCGAAAATATTATTGTGCATAGAATTAAATGTGATATTTAAGTTATATAAAAATATATTTAAGAAAGTATATTACATACATTCCAGTAGCAATTTGCAGTGTTGTCCAAAAGACATAACAAATAGGCAATAGCCCACAACAATAACTCACTGGACAAGTTTACCATTAGGAAAAGGACAAGGGCTCAGGTCCTACATGTATTTAAACTCTTGGAAGTACACGTGTAAAGCCCATCCCACAGCCACATTAATTCACCATTTTGTTTCATCTTCTTCACCATTTCGTTTCATCTTCTCTACATTTTTACTCTGAATTAATGATCTTTTCCTCATCTATCTTCAAAGATTACTTCCAGAAGCTATATATATATATATATATATATATATATGGGGTAGGCGTGGAGCTGGGGGCGACCGCCCCTATATGCCCCCTTAGCTCCGCCTCTAACCATCGGTATCGAATACGATGAATCACGCCGATGGACTGTTGGGAAAAAAATCCACCGTAGGTCCAAAACTACTATGGAGAATACGATGGTGCGCAAGGCGACAAAACCATCGGAGGCGGATATCACTATGATGTCCCGGTCAACCCTATGGCAGACATTTATGAATGTCAGAACATCAATTCCAGGGTTGTCGGCCATTGTCTGACACGCAATTACCTCCGACCCTCGGTGCAGGCAGCTCATAAATAAGGCCTTTAAGACCTCTGACAAGCAGAGTATTTACGAGTCCCGCCAACGCCTTAATAGGCGAACGGGTAGAGAAACACTTGGCGTCGAACGGGTCGCCACGTGTTTGTATTCAGCAACCTCTATATATCATAGTTGCTCGAATCGAATCACCAAGGAAAACATACAGCACTTATGCACTCTAGAGAGAGAATTTTTATATAACTCACCTAGTTCCGATCGAGGTACGCTTCGTAAGAACACTTGAGTTCAGGAATAATGTGTTCTTACCCTAATTAACTACGATTCAACCTCAATATACCTCATCGTATAACACAGTAACTGATCCACCCTTATCAAGTAAGGAATCACAATCAAATGAATACCCAAAAATTAATTGACCTCCGTGTGTGTCTATATATATAGAGAGAAATGAAATTTAAGATAAATACAGTTCAAACTTCAAATCACTCATTCAAATGCCTTCGAACTTAAATTTGTCACTAAATCGAATGGACCAATTCCATCTAGCGACGACTTGACAAATCAAAAGTTTTAAGCAGGTCCAAAGTCAAGTCAAAATAGTAAAGTTACTATATTAGTAGTGTCCAATGTGGCTTATCTTACAACTGTATATTAGAACATAGGAGGGAATTTTTGTTCAATTCCCATAAATTATAGTATATGTTCAAATTATTGTTTGTCGCGTTAACTATTTTTGTTGCCACATAATTTAGATTATGTGATAATCATAAGATAAGTTACAAAGAGATAAAAGTATTTATGAATCAGATTGCAACAACGTGATTATGATGTTTAACAATGAAAGTGGCCACATGACTGGAGCATTAAGATATATATATATATATATATATATATATATATATATATATATATATATATATATATATATATATATATATATATATATATATGCATACGTATTGGCCTAAACAGCGTTTAAACTAATATGTGTCTTTCAGGCTCTTGCTCACCCATTCTGCGTGATGCCATGTTCACTGAGTTTACGGTGCTTGTTCAGAACGGTACTTGACACCTATTTCTATCGTCTCCTTCTCTTTATGTTTGGGTTGCAAGCAGGGGCAGACCCAAGTAAGTGGCTAAGATGGACTCTAGCCCGCGGTCAAATTTTGGCCCAAGTCCAATATGTATGTATATGTATTAAATGTGTAGTCCACGTTAAAAATAATATAGAGATAATATAGAGGTCTAAATGAGTTTATCCAACAAAACAACTACACTTTGAGCCAAATAAACCCACATCTTAACCAAATCAAAAAACAACTAAATCCATGTACAATTTTATTATATTTTTTTGTTATTTTTCACCAAATTGATAAATGGTGTTTATTGTGTATACAAATCCTAGTGATCTTTTGAATATACATCAAAATTAGGTTTTACTTTATTTTGTAAATTTTTATTTAAGTTGAAATTGATTGAGAGAGTATGAGAGTAAGACTAATATAATCTTGTTTATACACCTGAGATGTTTGTTGGATATTATTTTGTTTGATAATTTAGATGTTTAATGGATTCTAAGCAAAAAAATTTAAAAAACTATTATATGACTTGGTCGATGGATTAAGGTAGTAACCAATGCATATTATTCATTTTACTTTATACATTTAATATTTAATTTTTAATATTTTTTTTAATTAATTTACTTAAGTGCAAAATAGTTCGGGTAGGAAAAAAAATCCTAGTTCTGCCCCTGGTTGCAAGTGGATGTTTCGGATCAAATGCAACCCAGATAGTACAATGGATGGGTTACGAAGCTCGTCGGATGGCTAAGGGTTTCGACCAGTGGCCCACCATGAATTTTTATGAGACCTGGTCATTAAGCCGAGCGTCATTAGCCTTACTCTCTCTCTGGTTGTTTCCCATTCATGGTTACTTCGCATGTTCGATGCATGTCAATAACTTGTTTCTTCATGTTATATGATGCATGACAACAATAATATTGCATCTTATATATATATATATATATATATATATATATATATATATATATATATATATATATATATATATATATATATATATTATTTTTGTATAAGCTTTGTGTATCAAATATATGACTACAAAACGAAGATGTTTCATAAAAAAAAAAAGGGTGTTTTACCTTTAACAAAATAATAGAAAAGCACATATTCATTGGTACACAAAATATCTTTAAAAAAAAAGAATAATTTAAATGGGTAAGAAAGAATCCAATCACTGTTTGGTCGCCTCGCCGCGTCATTATCTTATGTGAGTAATGAACTGGTAATGACTTTGTCCCTAACAACAAATTGAAGGACGAATGCCTTTTTATCATATATATATATATGCCACTACTCTGTCTGTTTGCTTCTTCTCCACTTTATATCGTCATCAATACAGCACACACAGACTATTGTATTGTATCGTATTTGTACAATGTGCAAGTTGGTAGTAGGAATTAATAATATAATAATAGTGGTAGGCTAGGGTCGTCAAGTGCTATTCCAACGTCGAAAGTTCCTTCTTTCCCCTTTTAAAACTCAATAAACATTCATTCACACGTCATCATCATCTCTAGCTACTTATATGTATATATATAAATAAATACCAACTGTTAACGGCAACCCATTTCACTTCTGGAACAAGTACTACTCAAAAATCTTATCTTTTCTCTTGTTAATATATCTTCGCTTCAGTTGTATTGAAGAAGCATAAACAACTTGTTTAACTCTCATCAACCGTTTTCAATTTGTGGGACTGGTATGCTTGCTAATTTTATTCATGTCAAGATATTACAACTCTCTCTCTTTGAGGTTAATTTGTCAGGCCAAGCTCAATTTGTCTGTGTGTTATTATCATGTTCAAAAAATTAATACAATATTGAAGGACCATTTCTTTGTTAACCTTCAAACTCTGTTCTATGTTCAATGACTATATACCTTCTGTAAAAGTATTTAATCTTAAAAGAGAAGAGAGTATTTAATTATTTATCTCTAATCTCTTCTTGGTACAGTGCAAACAATTATTAAAAAAAAAAAAAGTGCTTTAATGTTGTCTTATAACTATCAAGCTACAACATTTTGGTCGAATTCGGTAATTTTGTAGAATCAAAAACTGCTTGTTTCATTACACAAGTATTGGAATTTCAAATATATGGGCATGCTTGTGAAGATTCAATTGAAATTGAGTTGACTGTTTTCGCCACCTTGTACCGTATATGTTGTCTATATATGTCTATAAAGATTGCATTTTGGAGCCTGTTGTGTACCGATAATTCACATACTTTGATTCAGTTATGCTGTCTGAAAATAAATAAAATTATGTATGCTAGTAGCTGTTTGTAACTTTGTATCTCTCATTTTCTTCCGGGAAGGTCTGTGCTTGAGCTTGAATTTTACCAACATTAACGGGCTAAAGAGTCGCCTAAATAAATTATTCACCGTGTTTCTATGTTTTCCTTTGTCTTTCAAAGTGTCATTTTATTAGAGATTCGAAAAAGATTCTCCGAATTTTGTTTACCTTTTTTAGTATGGAAGTTTATGTTTAAAAGCACATATAAGTTATTAAACTAAGCTGCTTCTTGGTCTCTAGTATTCCCCTGGTCCCATTTTAATATTCCCATTTGACAATCCATCGTTATACCATTTTATATTTATTCTTGTCTGTTATGATATTGGTAGATGCAGTCCACGTTCCAAACACTAGAACGTATGAAGATTAACTATAATTAAACTGTATTAGATACTAAAGAAAACTACAAATATTTGCAACTATGACATTTGAAATGGAAGGATGGAGTTTTGAAGATCGTTATCTGCATATCCGTTAATGTTCGGTGGTATAGTTTCGAATTACTGATAGATGATTTGAGTAGTCATCCATTCTTTTGTTGTCTCGTGTTCTAAATCAATAACCTCAGTCTCTCCAATTGTATGTTGGACTTCACATTTGTCTTTGTCTGAAAACTACGTTATGAAGAACTGCTTTGCATCGTAGTTGTAGTAGATTCTCTAATTATTTAGACTTTTAATCTTGTATCATCTTATCTGCAGTTCAGATGCTCTGGTCCAAATGTAAAGATATTTCCTGTTAAAATGCATCGCAACTGGGAAGGGTCAATTTTTGACCCCTGAACTGCTCTACCACTTCCTCATCCAAGGTATTCTTGTTTTATTTCTAAAGAAATCAATTCAAGATCTTTTATTTATTATAACTCGCACACTGCATCTCTCAGTCTTTATCATAAAACTGAAGATGGAGATCGTCTAAAACGTGATAACAGATTTTGGTTGCTTATGAAATATCAAAATTACAAACTTCTCAGGAACTCTTTATCTGGCATTGGTGCAGAGAATATAAAATGGGGTCATGGGCATACTTTGATCCAGAGTACGAGACGCTAAGCATCAGAATAAATCCTCCACAGTTCGTTTCGAAACTTTAGCTATTCTACTTTGATTTGCAATGCAGATGTTTATGTACTCCTTTTAATTCTTTTCCAGTATTTTACCATTTAATCATGTCAGAGTCTTGTCTTTGTTACTGTTTAACTGTCTCAATTCACCTGTTTCAGGGTTTGTGTGGACAACTCTACTTGCAAGGACTGTACTCTGGTCAAGGTAACTCTCTACTAGAGTTAAATTTCCTTTCAAACATATACCAGATTCTTGCAGATTTAATTGATCAGAAACACATGTCTACCTATCAACCCCTACTTATTAATGAGTGTTAGCTAAAAAATTATGAGTCTTTCATATTAAACTAGTATGCTAATGCCATATCTGGTTTATCAATTTGCATGTGAGGCTTTTGATTGAACATGCAACTGAGACGAAAAAAGAAAAAATCATACCAAGTGCAATATTATAAAATCTAGAAATTGCATTATGTGGACACATTCATTACATGTTGTCCTAGGAGCGATACTTTGGCAAGCTTGTGGTGTCCTCTCACCTTTCGGTTTATGTTCTCCTTTTTTTTAAGAAAATAAATTTCCTGTACCAATTGTAGGAAATGAATTCTCACAAGAATATGGTACCAAACAACAGTACCTATCATTTGAAAAGTGAAAAACCGATACGTATAAAAAAAAAATGAGTTTTTTAAAGAGTCCTGCTAATCCCTGAGCTAATCACCAGAGATTCCAGTGGCCGGAAGACAGTTGTGAAAAAGTAAAAGGATGCCGCTACATAAAAGTGTAGCTTATTAGAACACAATAAGAAATTCTTGTTACAGATGTCCTCAACGACTCTATATTTTGAAATTGTTTTGACATACTCTTATCACCAAACTGGAGTATTTCTTTGTATAATGCTTTATCTTTTTGTAACTCAACTTGTTGTCTGGCGTTAAGATAAGACTCACTTCAATTGCAATGTCAGACCTTCCATCATTAATTTTGAAACAAAAGAAAAAAGAGATGGTTTATTTATGGAGAAAAAAAAGGAAGAGAATAAGTAAAGTAACATTCAGTCTTAGGCAATTGAAAGATTTTTGTTTAAGAAAAAAAAAATTAGTACACTATATTTTTTTGTCTGTGCAATTTGGCTGAATTTATACATGCTAAAAGGAATTTCTGATCACAATAACCCGTACTTTAGCAGTTGAGTGCAGAAATGAACTAATCTAGTCAAATAAACAAATCAAGTCTATATCAAGGATAATGGGAAATGCAGGAGTATAAATCCAACCTATGTACGCAGGAATCCAAAGTGATTTCTTGTTTAAATTAAAATTAGTTTTTTGTGCATTGCTCAGGTTGACAGCATGAACAAACCAGGGATACTGCTGGAGGTGGTGCAGATACTTACTGATCTTGATCTTATAATTACCAAGGCCTACATCTCCTCTGATGGTGGCTGGTTTATGGATGGTATGCACGCTTTCTTATTTGATATAGACACTATATCTGAAACTCGTTCAGTTATTAAAATTTAAGCAACTATTTGGGCTGACTGATGAACTATACAATGCAGTTCAGTTTATGATTTTGATGGCTGTAGGTTATGGCTTAATCATCACGTATAATATTTGTAATTAGAGTGATTCAATATTTTGGCGAACATTTTGACAGTATAGCTGTATGAGAGATGTATTTAAGTATATTTGTAGTATGGCTGAGTGAATCTTTTGTACCACTTTACCACTTTATCATGGTTGTGATGGTGACGCGTATCTTGTATCGTAATACATTGATGTGGGTGGTTAAATGGCACCAAAGTGTTAGTAATTTGGCCGAGGTTTTTTTTTTTTTACTAATGTTTGATTCTTGAAAACAATATTATCTATTTGGAGGTTATTTTCAATAGTCTCTGTTCTTCTGTAACAGTATTTCATGTTACTGATCAACAAGGGCAGAAGATTAGTGATAGCAAGACCATTGAGTACATAGAAAAGGTATGGTATAGTTTCTTTTGTTTTCTACTGTTCTTCAGATGAAAGTGAGAATTATCAATCTTTGATATTCTTAATGAAATACTTAAAAAACAGGCTCTAGGACCCAAGGGCCACACCTCAGGCATACTGAAGACTTCTCCAGGAAAAACTGTGGGGGTGAACTCTATGGAGGACTACACGACCATCGAGCTTCTAGGCAGGGACCGTCCTGGCCTGCTGTCCGAGATTTTCGCCGTGCTTGCCAATCTCCACATCAACGTGGCAGCTGCTGAAGTTTGGACACACAACCGGCGGATTGCATGCATTCTTTACATCAACGATGACACCACTGGCTGTGCTGTGGATGATCGATCTCGGTTATCTGCAATGGAAGAACAGCTGAACAATATAATGCGTGGATGTGGCAATGACGAGAATGTAGCTCACACCAATTTCTCTGTGGGTTCTACTCATGTTGATCGACGACTCCACCAGCTTTTACTTGCTGACCGTGATTATGAGGGTAGTTGTATGGTATCTGAAGCGGATAATCCTACTCCTTTGATCAAACCAATGGTCACGATTGATCGATGTGAAGAGAAAGAATATTGGGTTGTAACTGTCAGGTGCAAAGATAGACCAAAGCTCTTGTTTGACATTGTGTGCACCCTCACGGATATGCAGTATGTTGTTTTTCATGCCACCATCTCGTCTGAAGGCCCTTACGCCTCTCAGGTATCTGAACAATTACTCATATCAATTCTCTATCTTAGACATTCTCATCTTGAGCTTCTTTCAAGTAGTTACTGTTTAAATGCGTCTGGATTGTAGGAATATTACATACGTCACATGGACGGTTGCACCTTGTACACTGAAGGAGAGAAAGAAAAGGTTGTTAAATGTCTTGAAGCTGCAATCACACGCAGAATAAGTGAGGTAATTGAGATGATATACTACTCACCAGCACGACGGCTATACAAAAAAATCCCAACTTGAAATCTGATACAGCTTCTCATATATGATTTTGGAACCGAATTCTTCTAAACTATTAAGCATGATTACACTAGAAGTATGTGATTTTTTTTTTCTGCGTTCTATCTCAATCTTCTCGTGCGATAGGTGAAAATTGCTGGAAATGTATATCGAGTCGGTTTTTGATGCCTGCTTTGATATGTCAACATCATCCAAACTTTGTTCACTCTTAGTTAGATCGCAATACTTCAGGTTTTGTTAAAATTCATCAATCTCCGACTTCTCAAATCATTGTTAACATCATCAACTGTTTTAAACTCACATGGTCCTATAATGTGATGTCCAAGCACTTTCAGCTGATATAAAATCCAAAAAACTAAATGATGTGAGTTTCGATTCTGAACATGATCAGGGTTTAAGCTTGGAACTATGTGCAAAGGACCGAGTAGGACTGCTGTCCGAAGTAACACGGGTTCTACGAGAAAACGGGCTTTCTGTTACAAGAGCAGGCGTGACGACTGTTGGGGAGCAAGCCATGAACGTATTTTACGTGAACGATGCTTCTGGAAACCCAGTAGATGCAAAGACCATCGAAGAATTGCACAAAGAAATAGGACATATGATGAGGCTTAACGTGAAAAGTTCCCCTGAAAATACGAAAGAAGTCGGAAATAGTGGATGGGCGAAAACTAGCTTCTTCTTTGGTAGTTTACTGGAGAAGTTTCGTGCTTAAATTGGTAAAAAAGCGTGCAACTATATATATGTAATACATTGAAGATGAATGCTTTCATAGCCTTTTGCAAGCGCAAGCTTCTGCTTATGGTGAATGATTCCTTCAACTGCACATTAAGGTGTTAGGAAGGGAAATATTGTAATAACCAGTATGTAACGTTTTATCACATTTGTATTTACAATGATCATCCTTGTCATAGTTACTATCGTCTTATTTTGTTCTAGGAAAATATACTAGATAGTCTCATGTGGTTCCAGACCAGCATAAAACTGGATCCACGCCCATCAAATTTAAATAACGTCTTTATTGAATTGGCAATACTAGTTGGGTTTAGGTGGTGTTTGCAAACTCTTTTGGAGAAGTAGAAGTTTATAATTCTAGCTAAAGCTCAAAAAACTACTTCAAGTTATAAGTAAAAGGTGTTTTTGAAAAACAATCTGAAAGCTAGTTTTTTCTTAATAGTGTTTGCAAAAAAAAAAAAAAAAAAAAGTGATTTACTGATATTCTTGTAATTTAGCTACAATACCATATCGTATACATTATCAACATTTAAATGTATCACGATTAGAAAATATTACTACTTTAAAATATTGAAGCAATTGCAAAGTCATAAAAAATAAAAAAAGTTATAAATATGATAACAAGGACTATTTGTGTTTCACATCCGTGTTGTTATTTATTTTGGTAGATTTTTATATTTAAATTTGCATCGATAACTTTGATAATTAGTATGTTAGAACAAGTTTATTAAAAAAATTGTAAGAACGAATTAGTTTTTATAGATATCTATCTAAAAGCTAAATTTGATCATTAAACAAATTACACTCGTCAACATGGTAGGAAAGAATTTAATGATTAAGAAAAACTTATAATTCATTTCTAGAGTGATAATATTTTTTTGTTGTAGAATTAAGACTCTAGATCTTTCGCATTAGCATTTGAGCCTAACTAATAAATAGAAAGAAAAAAAAAAGCAGTTCTTAAAAAAATAAATAACATAACATATATATATATATATATATATATATATATATATATATATATATATTAGGAAATGAGATGCAATACCTTGGCCCATCTCTATTGGGCTTACGTACAGTTGCGTATTGAATTCTCTGATCTCTCAAATGTAGCTAGTTTTGTAGGGGTCAATTGGTTAATCAAGAAATGCAGTACAATTTTGGCTATTATGCAAAATAGAAAACTATTTTTCCATTCTTTCGTTTGGTTCGGCTTAGACAAAATATATTTATATGCGCACCAAATGATTTTGTAAGTAAATACAGTTTTTTTATTAAGTTTCGAAACACGCAAATACTTTAGCGCTAGATCCCATGATGATACGTCTATCAATGAAATACAAAGACATACTTTACATTAAGAAATAAAAAATTGTCTTTTTATGTAAACTGAGGTTAGTGACATAGAACAACAAAATTGTAAATTAATTTCACTCTCGTTAGTAGACCAAAAAGTGGTTCGTTGATACAACTCTTCTCTATTTTCATAATATAAATTCCAGTAGTAAATTTTCTCAGAGTTTAGTTTAGTTCTCACAATTGAGTATATATGTTTCTCATATTATGGATTACTATTTCTAATAGTTATTTCTAGTATATTAGTTTGCTTTGTAATCCTAATTATTCTAGAGTAGTGTATTATATAATTCCCATATTCAGATAATTGAATGGAATTAGGATAGCTTCATCTCCTTTTTTATATGATCACGTCACGTTGATGAGTTGTGACCCAAGAAATTGTGCACATCTTTATTTTGTTTTCACGTGTAAGAGAGCAAGGAGTATGGATAGGTTTTGTTATTTGTCTGCTTACTTTTGCGGTATATTAGCAATTTTTATGGTATAGTAGCGGTAAGCTTTAATTTGTTTGTTTGTTCCTTTATACTTTGTAAGTTAGTTACTATTTTTTTCTTCGTGGATGATGTAGAGAGAGAAACATTAACAACATTTTCGCTATGGTAACGAGAGAAACTTAAACAATTTGCTCCCCTTATATATCTCCACGAAAGGTAGGGTGAAGTCATTTACGATTGAAATTTTGAATACTTTTGCTCTCTATTCACGCGCTCATTCTACTAATATATACAAAAATTACGATTAATATGTGAAAAAGTAACTTCAGTTGAGAATTAATACCGACTGCAAATTCTATCTCATTTAATTAAACAACTAATTTTGTTACCATCATAACCTTCCAATTGTAATATTTATTCGTGTACGCGTGATGCACATACATAATCATAATATATTTTAGTTACACGAAGTGGCAACATCTATGAACTTCTGAAAACTTAAATAAACACATGATATCGATGGATTATGAGACACAAAATGAGTATCATAAAATACTACATCGAACTGATAAAATTATACACATAAATAACATAACATCCCTGCAAAATAACAACATCCGATCCATTACAACAAAATATTCACAAGACTTACAACCTCGTACCACTTTCCCACACACTAATATCAACATCCTTACAGAACCCCACCAAATCAAAAAACTCAAACACGATCATCATCATCAACATACTCCTTCATCTGCACATCCTTGGTGCCGATCAACGGAACATAATCCCCCAAATAACCCTCCAAATGCTCCGAAAGCGCCGACTTATCGATACTCTCGCGATGATACGACTTGCACACGAAGTAAAGCACCGTTTGCACCACCAACACGAACAAAATCAGCACCAACAGTAGCAACACAAACAGCACCCCGAACCCAACAACCTCCACAACACTCCCATCACCATAAACGACACAAGCCTTAAAAAACACATCAATCACCACCAAACACACATTCACCTTCAAGAAGATCACAATCGCCACCGCCAATTTCCCCTTAATCAAACTCCTCCCCTTCACCATCGCCCTGAACCCGCACGCACCCTCCTCCAGCACCGTAACCACGCTCGCCACCTGCCACACCACCGTCACGTAAACGAACCCCACCGCGTAAACCACAAGCACCGCGCAAAGCACCACGACGTCAAACGTGGACGGGGAGTCGTAAGCCAACCTGTCCCACAGAAAGATAGTGCATGTGAAAACCAAATTGTAACCGACAAACGTCGCGAGGGCGCACAGGAACGTGACCATGAGCCTCTTCCAGACCCTCGGCACGACGCTGATAATGACATTCTTGAACTTGATCTCGCGCGAGGTGTACGCGCACGCGATCGCGTAGACGACGGCGGAGGTGGAGAGGAGGGAGAAGATGAGGAGGAACGTGAAGTAGGACGCTTTGAGGAGGGCGTAGAGGGCCCATTCGGAGGATACGAGGTCGGAGAGTTTGTGGTGTTGTGGGGTCCCCAGTGGGGTGTCGGAGAGGACGAACTCGTGGAACCTGAGCTTGTGGTAGAGGGTGTCGGAGATCTTTTGCTGAGCTAAGAAGATGATGGAGAGTGGGAGGATTAAAGTGAGTGTGATTTGTGCAAAGATTTTTCTGAGTTTGAAGATGAGTTTTGCGGATTCGGAGTAGATACCGAATAGGCCCAGGGATTGCATCTCTTCTTGCTCTCTCTCCATTTTGTGTGTAGTGTGTTAATGTTGATATTTTTTGTCTAGTGTTTCTTGAAGAGTTTTGAAGCGGTTGTGTGTGTGACCGTCTTGAGATTTATGGTCAAGCGGCTAGTTATTTACAAGTACACTATCTGAGGTTTGGTGTAATTATAGATATTTATTTTTTGGTTCCAAAAGTTACAAGACCATGTCTGAAGTTCGCATAAACTTTATCTATTGAAGATTTATGGATGAAAACTTTCAATGTTATTCTTGGTCAATTACAATCAATTTTATACAAAGTTTACATGGCATTCTGTTAAGAGCTTTATATCAACGTGAATATTATTTTTTCTAAGTCTAACAATACCTTTTTATATGCCAAGATAAAAAAAAGTTTGAGAAAGACACATCTAATTAATTAATTAATTTTTCTAAAATTTTAATTGTAAATATTTAAAAATTAATTGAAGTTCAAAATATATTTTAGTTTGAGAGTATTAAAACAAAAGAGTAAAGTAAATTTTTAACTTCCCCGTGTATTTTAGCCAGAAATGCACAAGAAAGAAAAATACAAAATCTTCTCAATTTGCAATTTTGAAAATATTTTAGCATAGCCTATTTCATTACAAAATACAAGAAAAAAGGGAGAGGTAGTCAAAAAAGAAAACACCAATAAGTCTTTAGTAATTAACTTAATTCTTTAGATTCTCTAATCAGTTTAATGAAGGGTATTATCGTCTTTTATATGACATAAATTAATCACAACGGTCTCTCTGTAATTTTCCAAACCTTAGGATGGTTTCTGTAACTACACCAACCTCAGGGGGCGTAACTGTAATTTTGCCCTTATTTAAATCTTGTTTTGTCATTTTCGAGTGAGGTTTTTATGGGTTATTTATTGCTTGGGGTCATTGGCATGCCAAAGATGGAATTCAAGAATTAAATATTTTTGTTGGAAGTACAAAAAGTGGCTTTGTTCATTTAATAAATTAAAAAGAAACATTCGACTAATTTATGGTGAAGATCTCCCCTTTGAAGTGTTGGACTCTAAAATTCCCTTAAAGATTCTCTGGGTATCAAGAGTCTTTTAGAATTTATCTAACTCGAATATTTCGTGATTGTTAATGGATAAAGTGCGATAGACAAGGAGAAATAGAATTCGTGGAGATGGTTAAAAGTTAGATCATCTACGCGTAGGAATAAACAAGATATTACCATATGTACAAGTACAACACTTATTAGAAGAAATTGGAATGCTTCTGTTTTTGTATAGCACGATAAATCTTGTCCTTTCTAACTTACATAGAAAAGGCGTAAATAGAAAAGACGTGCATTAATAAACTTTTAACACAAGAAAGTGCTTTTATACTATACGAAGAATCAAGTTGTTTGTGCATGGCCCATCGTGTACGGCAAAAACGAGTAGAATTAATGCATAGAATTTTAGTAAGGCAGCTCATGTTGCTTAGAAATTCGCTTCGTCTGTTTTGAGAAAGGTGACAAAGACTCTTACTTCGAGTATTGTGGTGATTTTCTATGGTGAACGAGGATATCAATTCTAGAAGGGTGAAATTGTCATTTATAAAAGAAACAGTTTTACACTTTTACTAATAATCTCAAATGACACGAGTACCATAGATATTATTGGGACCTCGATGGATGTGTCTATGATATCATGTCAAACCTCAGGGGTTTCACTGATATCCCAATACAAAAATGATAGTTTGTTGAAGGCATATGTTGCAAAAACGGTAAAAACCAATCAGCTCAAAACAAAATCTAGAATTCCAGTTCCATAGTTTGATTCAATTAACCTTGTCCGAACTCCGAAGAGTAGATGAAAACTAATCTTTTGTGAGACAATATTACAAGATACTGCAGAATATTTATTAAGACCTCATGGTACTGCAAATTACATTTTCTTCGAAAATAAATTATTAGCAATGGGCAGTTAACTAGAATCTTATCTTCAAGAAACAAAAGCAAAACATTTCAAGTTTTGCTGAATAGTCAAATGATCAATCTAACATTTTTCCCATTCTAACATCTAAATATGTAATATCTCAAACAACCTTTTTCCTGTTCTTGTACCCATTTGAAAGGGAGGTTTTTTTTTTTTTTTTTTTTTTTGGGGAGGGGGGGGTGGGGGGGGGGGGGGGGGGGGGAGGCGGAGGGACAGGAAAAACTCGGAACTGTCTGGGGTAGCTCCGGGTGTACCACAGACTTCCCTCCCTGTACATGTGGACCCCACATGCATGGGGGGAAGTCTGTGGTGCCTCATGAGGCACCCCAGACAATCCCGGAAAAACTCCTGCTGAAACACTTTCAAGCCGCATTTCCTGTAAATAACAAAATATAACCGTAGGAGTAATCAAAAGGAGTAAATAAATTTTCATCCTACCAACCTCTTGAAAAATTCTACAATACAACATACATAGCTTAAACGCACTCCAGACTATATACACTCACATACGGGGAAAGTAGAAGCTGGGCAGGGAACTCAGGACAATGTGCTCGCCACGACTAGTTTACATATGCCCCTTAAGAGCAGAAGGGAGGTGAATCTGACATGCCAGGCCACTCCTGCTGCTCCCCTCAAAACAGTTAGTGCACAGAAACTAATGCAAGTTAGAAAATTTATAGAAAATCATGTGACACCTAACCAAGAAACTGTATGCTTTATGCTTTCCTATCTCTGAAATTAGTACAACAGGGAAGTGAGTCGAGATACTATTTATCCCTTTCTCATAATTCACTTCCATATCCTCCTCAACCAAAGGAGATCTTCTGAGTTTTCTATGCTGCACAAACAGCTTTAAAAGGCCACCAACACCGCAGTAAAGGAAAAATCTGCTAAGGAGATCCCTTCCAATCAAATTGAAGGTTATTAAAACCATTGACCGCCCCAAGTCCATTGAGCAGTTGGTTGCCCAGATCCTGCTGCTGATTATTCATGCTTTGCTCTCGTGCCATTGACATGCCTACTCTCCCATTCATAGACAACGAGTTATTACCTAGAGCTGCTCGAATCCCATTTACCATCGCGGATTGGCCGAGCCCATTACTGCCTATGCTCCCGTAGCCTGAACTGCCAATACCAGGATGACTGTTGGCAACCCCATTTCCTACGAGAATATGCTTGCCATTCATACCCGTATTATTATTATGTCCTAACATTAATCCGTTCACATTTTTCACATCACCGCCCATTGTGCCCATGCCCATCATACCACCCCCTCCAAGCTGTGAAGACATCATCATGTCGTGTATAATTTTCTGGACGGAACTTTGTGAATCATTCGCATCTGCATCGCCAGAAAGAGAAGTTTGCTGCATTGAAATGTTTGGGGAGTTTACTGTGTTCACATGCACACCAGATAAACTGCCATGTGAAGTTGGCTGTGGATTATTAGATGTGGACGGTGTCGGGGAGTGGAAAGGCGACGCTGTGGGTTGAGGTGGCATAGTGTTTGAGGAACCTGGAGATGGCATCTGAACACTATTACCTCCGAAAGGGCTGTTTGTTGTAGCAATTGGGTTTTGCTGTCGCGAGTTCATTGAGTTCTGATGAAGAAGCCCAGCAATGGCACTGGTGGATGAAATTATGGGTGTTGAATTCATAGTGTTATTACCACTGGGCACACCACTGTTAGAAGCAAGTTGCGTAGCTGCAGACTGTTCAGGATTATTGTTGTTTGGGTTTTGACCTATTGCTTGCTGCTGCTGCTGCTGACCCTCTTGTTGTTGAGGTTGACCTTGCAACCCGGGCGACGGGTTCGTTCTTCGAGGAAATTTGGCCAGGCTTTCTGAAACAAAGGATCCACTATAAGTGGTTACATATAAAGCAATCACGCGCAAACGAAACAAACAACATTCAGTTAAGTAACTTTTGAGCCATTAACTACAAAAGAGAAGCAAGTTGATAGGAATGCAAATGAGTCTGCTAAGGAGTGCCAAAGTTTGTATAGAAAGGGCAAAGAGGTTCATCTTATCCAGACTGGGGTTGCCCTCCTCACAACACAAATTTAGTCTTCCAAACAAGAGGCGTAGTGTCGGACCTTAAATTGGAAATAGAATATTAGGTTGACTAGTTTTGCAGTACGGCTGCCAAATTATACCCCAGGTCCCCTTTCAGATAGACTAGATAGAAAAGCTAACCACGAGTCAAGATGCTTGGTTTCATGTGATAACTTGAAACATCACTTGACACAGAAAGCCTGTAGAAATTGATAGCATCTTCATCGGGAAAACAAAAGAAACAGATGCCAGTTTCTAACGACTTCTAGCAGCCAACGAACTTTGATTACAGTAGTTACTTGAAATGCAATAATTGTCGTAGATACATAAATTCGAAGTAAAAGGAGAAAATGTATTAAGAAGAAAGACATTAATCTTTGGCAAAAATGCAGAATCTGCCCCGTAAATTATCACTTTTCATGTTTCTACCCCGTTTTCGTTCGGGCGGGGAAAAACTCCCGTAACTTTCAGAAAACCAAGCAATTTATGCCCACCCCGGGCCCAAACGGGCTTTCATATGCAAAGTGCGTGTCTCATCCTATGTGGCTGCCAGGTAGGACGTGACATGTCAAAGTTGCAGGGCATATTTTGCAATTCAGCTTTAAGAATTTAAATAAACTCATAATTATTATGGTAAAATAATTTCATCAAATATAATATATAATTAATTAACTTACTTATTATTAAAATATTAAAACTCTATTTCAGTATTTAAGAATCTAATCGATGAATTAAATTGCTTCTTTCTTTAAAAAAAACTATTAGCTTCAAATGGATTCTCTTTCCATAAACTAAGGTAGATATGATGCACTTAACCTAATAACTGCAATATATTATAATAAATGGCATAGATAAAGGAATAAAATCTTAAGAGTTCTAGAAACTGCTCCCAAGAAAAAAGCTTCACATACGAATTAAATTCTTATAGCTACAGATGAACCTCGGCATCTGCAGGTTATGAATCTCAAACCCCTTAGTTTGCTTTGCTCGACTCAATTGTAATTTCTAAACTTTTTCTAGAGAAAATGATATATACTCAAAGCTTAGCTGTGATTATCTTTTTCCAGTTTATAACTAATGCAAAGTCAAAACAAGCAATTGCTCATTCCAGCCTAAGTCCTACGACTCTTTTTCCCTATTCTCCATATTAAATAGACAAAACAGGTGGAAGAATTAAGAAAAGAAGAAAGCTCACCCATTGGACCTGTGCCAGTTTCACGGCTATAATCAATAAGATCTTTCATGTTGTTCACCACTTCTGATATCTGCAATATTTAACAGTTGATAAATTTAAGGCCCCAGTCATCCACCAATAGAGACAAATGATCAATTAACCACTTGTCATACATGTGATCCAAGCAGAAGTATGAAGCATGTGTCATGCCCACATAAAAAATAGCAAGTTAATTCAAAATAATAACCCTAGTTAGTCGCGCACATCATCAACATGCTTGCCCAACAGAAAATATACATCTTCGGGTCAAAGCTGATGTCCAGTATAAAATGAAAAAAATCAAAGATCTCCAGTGAAGGTAATTAAAGATCTCCAACATAAAAGAAGCATTTTGGGGAGTCCATGAGATCTTTGCCTAATAAGTTGAAAAACGACGACTCATACAACATCCATTCCGAAATTCATGGATGGACATCAACTCTTCATTAATCTTTTAAACAGTACATATTACATAAGATCAGATAATAATGCAAAATTTCTTTTTGATTTATCAGGCAAGTCTCATCCAATAGTTAAACACGGAGCAACTTAAGAGGGCAAGGAAACCCCTCTATCTTTTGTATCAACAACAAAATTAAAAAAGAATATCAAGCAGTAAAATCACAAAAATGCAAGCAGAAGCAAGGCAGACAAATGGTCTCTTACCACCAACACATTTTGTTAAACATCAGACAATATAGAATTTTAGGACTCAGATTAAAAACCAAGGGCAAAAACATAAATGTTAGTAGCTCCATCTGATCTTGTTAAACATGGAGATGACGCTATGATTACAAAAAATACAGCAGATATATTCACTAGGATACCAATCTCCCCATGAGATAAGTTAAACTTCCTCCTTGCAAATGCAACTTCCCTCAAACATGACTACACTACTATATTCATTCTTTTCCAATACTATAGTACAAATTAGAGATGACCAGCTCCAGGACTAAACATGGCTATCAATTGGCAAAGTAGGAGTGGGACATAGAAGAAAGGCACAGTACCTGCAGGCATCGTACATATCTCTTTGTATACCCCAAATCATTTACCAATGGAACTTCCAAGGCCTTGGCCATTTGCCGAGCTGAAGAAACAAACCTTAAAAAGAAAAGAAAAGTTTGTTGGTTGACAATCAAAACAGCATTTAGTGTATGGCTAAAAATGATTCTAATGCTACTTTCTGCTGATCTAGACTTGGCTTCTTTTGACCCACCGTCATATTTCCTTACTCCAAGAGTAATGGGTACAAGGTACTAGCATGAGACTCAGGAATTTAGAAAGAAAAAGCAGCATGCGTATAGCCATGCCAGGTAAAACATAAACCAGTGACCAAAACAATCATACGAGTACTGATGGTTTCAAAATCATCTGTTACTCAAAATCCAACAGAAGGGGAACATTTTCATGCAGTCATAACTGAGACCCAGACCTTTTATATTAAATTCACATATAATACAACAGCCTAATGAATAAAATCTTTTCCACTTAAAAGCAAATTGGATGAAAATACCAATTCTGCATGCATTGCATAGAGACCGATCAAGTCTCAAACAGAATACAGGTAGCTCAAACTCACATATTGCAATTATTTTGTAGCTCAGAGGACGAGGCACTAGAAGCAGAATTCTGACTAGCAGCCTGATACTTCTGGGCAGCAGCGCCAAGTTGGCTAACCTGTAGTTACATCGACAAATGAGATATATTTTCAGACAACATAAATGTAGCCCCATATCCCTGCTTCAGCACTAAAAGAGGCATGAAAGTTTTACTGTGCCCTTCACCATACAATTTTCGAAATGAAATTTTGTATCAACTTGAGTTCAGAATTAGTTTTGAAATGGGAACCTGAGGTATCAGCAGTCTTCTGGGAATAAGCTCTTCATGACGCCGAGCACAAAACTCCCAGGAACATATCTGAAAAATTAATAAAGAAAGCAGGTATTTTAAGCAATTAGGAGTTGTAAAAGCATTAAACAACAAAAAGAACAGGACTTAGTTATAGTGCCACCTTGAGGTCAGGAGAGAACACAATTCGAAGCTGACCCTCACGAACAACGCGAAGTTGCTCAAAGACACTCTCCTGAATGGCTTTTGCATAATCCAGAACAATTTGTCCAGAGGAATTTTGATACTCTCGTGGCATATCAACATAGAGCAATTCTTCTAACGTGCCACTCTCATACTTTATTTTGAAGAGTCTGGGCAGAACCTCAACAGTTGCCTCTGGAAAACAAGAAAATGTATCTGTAAATGCGAAATAGCTTTTGTTTCTACATCCATTTAAACTTTTGTTTCTGGTGGGGTGTTGCAAAAGAAACACCGAAGGATGGGGAACATGGAACCAGAACATTTCACAGACAAGTCCCACGAACAAAAGCAAAAACCTAACAACGATAATGTTTCAGAACCTAGGTGAGAACATACCAAAACCACGACCAGGCTTGCGGTTACAAATTTCACAGTGCCAGATATCCTGCATGCATAGCAAAATGATTTGAGCATCCATGAGTTAAAAATATTTCAAGGTACATATAAACCGTGTAGGCTGCATATGATCTAAGCAACATATTATTACATATCAAAGAGATGCTCTGCACTTTTTCAATTATCAAGAGATTCAGTCAACAACAAACTTAAATAGAAACTTTTACGGTACCACAAACTGTACCAAGGCCAGGATGGTCCTGGCCGAAGATAATTCATTACTGTGTCTGTAATCCAACGAACCTGTGGGAAAACTCCAGTCGTTTGGCGCCCACTTCCATACATTGAAACACACCACTTTTTCTTGGCATTTGGTGCAAAATATTCAGCTACAAACTTCCTCCAGAACTCAATATTGTTATCCTGAAAATAAGAAAGCAGTGGTCTGTTATTAGCAAACTGCATAATCATTTTCGAAAGAAAGAAAAGAATTATGCTGGTTCTCCTTTTCTTGAAGAAACAACTAACTGACTGAGACTAACTTACTTCAGGTCTATGTTGTTGCTGGTACATGTAATGAGTCAGCCTTCTGGCACATGTTCCAGGCTCATAAACAGGTTTTACTGGAGATCTAACAGGCAGATTCTGTGGTTGAAACTGCTGTTGGAGTGGGGATCTTTGTTGAGGCATAGATTTCAAGAGTTGCTGTTGTTGTTGTTGCTGAATTTGCATAAGTCTCTGTTGATGCAATATCTGTGCGGCGGCAGCTGCCTGAGAAGACTGCCTTGACAGGAGGAGCTGCTGCTGCTGCTGCTGTTGCTGCTGATGTAGAAACAAAGATGGCTCCGAATGCTGGGGTTCCATTTTGACAGGACCCAAGCTTCTCATACTTTGTGTTTGCTGAGGCTCCATTTTCACAGGACCTAGATTCCGCAAAGCTTGCAGCTGCTGGGGCGCTTGCTCATTAGACACTTGCTGCTCCAACTTAACAGGTCCACCACCTCCTAGTCCAGCTCGCATGGCTTGATACTGCTGTGCTTGTTGTTGCGAATTGCTAGGGACTGAAAACTGCTGCAATTGCTGTTGATTGTGTTGAAAACTCAGAGTATCACGCTGTTGAGCTTGTTGCTGATCCATCAACATCTGGTTCCCAGAAGAGTTCGAGAACTGTTGTTGCCCTTGAACTTGACCAGAAGAGTTTGGATTGGCTGTATTCGGTGAAGGCATATAAGATGTAGAAGGCGAATTAAATCCCATGCCGTTTCCAACATTAGAAAGTGGATCAGACTCTGCCCGACCATCAATAAGCCCCCGCTGGGAGTTCCCAGGACCAGAAAGCCCAGAAGTTGGACCCCCATTTCCAAATGACTGATGAAGCAAAGATGAAACATTGGGAACATTTCCGAGCATGTTCATGTTATTAAACTGATTGCGTGGTGATACCAAAGATGGGAATGCATTCTGCGAAGACATTCCGCCCCCTTGGCCACTCAACAAGGCAGAATTCGATCGCAATAAAGAAGCTGGAACTGGCTGGGCTCCACCATTGGGATTGGGAGGCCCTTGCGGCACCATAATTTTGATGAAATAACAAACTCTAATTTACAACGCTCTTGTATACGCCACGTTACACTCCCTAAACACCATAAATCAAATCTTCACCTACGAAAAGCATGCAGAAAAGAGAGGATAAGATTTTCTATTGGCTAGATTCATCCGATTCTAGAATCCACAAAATGCTTATTCTGCACGCCACGTATCGCATAATTCTCATGCATAACGGCGCGGCGCTATCTTGTACTCTAGTAACTTCAGTTTCAAAATCTTTAATACACTCAAAATTACCGTCTTTTCGCGCCAATTCTATCAACCCCTGCATTAAACAGTCAACTCAAGTCAAATTGTTCACCTCCATTCCAAATATCTCACTTTGGATATACAGAAATACACAAACAAAACAATGAGTTATTAGTTGAGTGTCTGATTATAAGTACAAGAATCAAACTTTATTAGAAATAACAAGTCTTTCATAAATACTAACTTAAATGTCTTGAAGCCCTAAAACAATCCATTAATTAGCTAACACTAAAACCCTAAAAACTGAAAGCAAGAACAACAAACAAACACTCGATTCAAACCTCAATCCTTGACAAAACAAACGCACTTCACATATCAAATGAGACAACAAATCACATACACAAGTGTGTGTAAGAATCAATCAATTAAGTAAATAAACAAACAAACAGCTAAAACTGAGAGCAGAGACTCACCAAATTAAAGAGCTCAACACATCCACCAAAAGCGTGAATTGATAAGAACAAATATTAGTCAATCAATCTCGATAAAAACACTGGTCTAGCTCATATATGTTAGCATTCAAAATAAGTTTTTTAACTCCAAATTATTCAGAGAGGAAAAAAGGTTTTATTTTTTAGAGAGAGAGATGAACAGAGAGGAGAGGAGAGAGAAAGAGGAAGTGTGTGCTGTGTGTGGAGGGATTTTATTGCGGACGTCAAAGTTTCATTAGATCCGATTCAATTTATTTTTTCTCACTCATCATCTATTTCATTTCATTCTTCTTCTTCTTCTCTCCAAATGAAGTCAAATCTTCTTCTCGTATCTTTTTATATTCTAAACACAACACATACATTTTTTTGTTTTTATTAAATGTGTATGTAAAAATAATAAATATTTTTCTTTATCTAAAAAGATCTTTACTTAAAATAATAATGAAATACTCTAAATTGCATTCCATCGCTATCTGAATTTTTTAGTTACTATCAAACAAAATTAGAATTAGGTTTAGGTTTAGGTAATTACAGGAAAAAAATTAATTGTTTGGATAATTACAAGGGCACTTATTAGAAGATAAAAAACTTATAAATAGACTCGTTTAAAATTAGAAGATTATAGAAATATAACTCTAAAATTTGATCAATATTATAAGTTATAACTGATCGATCCTTATTTTTTGTTCTTTTAAGAACTTCACGATGTTTTTAAACGTGGATTTATGTATGTGTGTAACATTTTTTTTTTGTTAATCGATCATTGGCTTATGAAATGTATGTATGCATGTGTGACTCTTAATGGGATGTGTTATTAAATCATATGATTAGCTACAGGCGAGGTGAACAGCTCAACATTTCCAAGGCGTTCTGTTTTTCATTAAAATATTACATTTATTAACTAAATACCCTAGTCTTTTTTCCTATTAACTATAAATACACTAGTTTTTTCGTTTTTGATTTTTGCACTACGGAGGAGAAAATTAGAAACTTCAAAAAACATAGTTACAAAACTTGAGCAACTTCGCTGATTAATTTAATTAGATTGCTCACTATAAATTATTTATGTGTTGGGTTCTGAAACTTTTAGTTTTTCGTTTTTTTAGGATCATTTGTAGAATGTAATTATTCAGCTTTTAATTTTAAGGTGTACATTACAGGTATGGATTTTTTTTCCTTTTTTTGGATGTGAATCATTGATGAGAGCTACTTGATTATTGGACACTGTGTCATTCAATATCATTTATAATTAAAACACATTGATTCTCACAATTAATGCACTAATAAACAAAGTAAATGTAGGTTAAAAAACCTATTGCAGTGATGCGTTGGGGGTGCACCCATACATAGATGTAAATTTTCGGATTTAATTCATTCAGTATTCGCATATTTTAGTTGAAATAATTGTGGGTATTTACTATTTGCAATGGAAGTTATTGTGTCTATATAACATTATCACATAATGTGCTAATAATAAATAATAATGCAATGGCCAACTGGTGTATGCGTATAGGTTGAATTGTGTTGCCACGAACCAAGTGCACCCCGCCCATCCGATTGAGTCATGACCGACTTATAGAGGAAATCCAGAATCAGCTAGCTAAGTTTCACCGCAATTATGCACCCACATCACACCTATTATGTGTGGGAATATCTGTCCTATGTGGCTTCTATTTTTGTCATATTTTGACATTTTTATTTTGTCGTATATTAAAACTATTAACATTGTATTTAATAATACGCCCACGGGTTTTATATATTTATAAAAAAAAAAAGTGGAAAACAAAATATGCAGGATTAGAACATAATGAGCCATAATTATGGATCAGATTTTCAATTTTTGGTATATGTGTTCGTCACAAAATATTAGAAATTTTTCGCAATATTTTAATATTATTAAAATATGTTTCAAAGATTCGTAAAAACAGTTTTTATAATAAACACGGAAAATACCTATACATTTTCGTTTCTACAAAATCATCGATATTTTTGGACGAAATGTTTGAGAAACTTTGATTCATGGCCAAATATACAAGAATTCGTGACATTTAATTGATATGTTGTGCTATAATTATTTCACAACTTCATAAGAATTTCTTTTCCGTAGAGAGATACGAACAACAATGAGAAATAATTAACTTATGCATGTTTCTCGTAGACGAAATAGAGCCTGTATTTATACTGTATAATTACAATTGCAAATGCAAATGCCAAGTAAAATGCTGATAGTCGTGCTCCATAATTAGCTAAATCTCACACGTCGATATAAAAACGTGGTATTTTAATAGAAATACTTGTATTTGATGGAGGAGGTATCATATAAACGTGGTATTTTAATAGAAATTTTCTCACTTGATTTAACATTCAACTACAAGCAAAATTTCTTATTAGTCGACGACCTAGAAGTATGTGCAGTTAATATTAAAATTCTAAATAATAAAATGTGGAACAATTTCTTTTGCAAGTTTTTAGTGTAACGACAGCACCCACGATTCATAGAGAGGGGTCACTAGGGTCAAATAAATAAGGGATAATTACAGTAACACCCTGAGGTTTGGTGTACTCTTATGGTTTGAGAAATTACACTCCTTAGGTTTGAAAACTTACAAAAGCCTCCCCTCACCAAATAAGGGTTATTTAGGTGTCATTTATCATATTTTTATGCTTATTATACTTACATCCCTAAAGTTTAGTATAATTATAAAACATATCTTTACTTTTCAAAAAATTAAAAAAGTACTTCAACTCATTTTAGAAACTATTAAATTATTAACTAAAAATATAAAAAAAATTTAAAATTAAAATCTAAACATAGGATTGGCCTATCCAAACGAAGCGTGGGGAACTTACATGTCCATTAGTTAACAAGTGTCACATGGCTACTTCTAAATAAGGCTGAATTTCACTTCTGATCCCATAGAATTGGCATGTTATGACATTTGGTCTCGTAGAATTACTTATATCACATTTGGTCCCAAATTTAATTTTTTCATAAAAAATAACGGACCCGTTAAAATCATCGCAAGCTTCGCACATCACCCATATCTGATGAAAAAAATAAGTAACACTTCACTTTTGAAGCTCGCAATGAAAGAGAAACAAATTAATACTTTGTTGGTCTTATATATCTTACAACATACCAATGTAAATGATGCTTTTGTATGTTGTGAGCTTGGTATTTGTTATCTTTTGCAATTGAAATGACGTTAGATATTTCTAGTGTAGCATAACAAATGATTGTGAATATACAGATATAGACGTAAAAAGCAGATCAATGAAAACTTTCAGCTGATAATACAGTTAGAACGCTGAAAATCAGGAAAATATAGACAACATTCTAAGTAAAAGTGCCCTGATTTCAGCTGAAAAAGGGGTTAAAAGCTAAAACTAAATTTGCTTTTGTTTTTATCCGAAAGTAGAAACGAAATCCATAGCTGAAAATATGCAACTGCTTTCAGCCAAAACACCAAAAACTTGTCGTTTCAGCTAACAGTTCTTCTTTCATCAAAAGACAGAGACAAAGAGGTGGACTTTGTTACTTAAATAAGGTATCATAAAATTTAACTTTTAATAAACGTCTATTTTTTATTCAAGTTTTCTATTAGTTTCTAAATACATACAAATTAAAAAATAAATAATAACAAAGTCTCAAAATACATTGCCACAATCAATCTTGGCCTCTTTAGTCCATCGTTTCTTAATGTACTTCTCAGGTATACAATCCATCTCAAAAACACAAAATACTTTAAAAGCATGACTGCATAATATACCAAATGTTTCAAACTTGTGGCAGCTACACCTTACCTCCACATTCTCACTATCAAACTCAACAATCCTACTTTTCAACTTTGAATCATATGATTTAACCATGTACCGTGACAATGAAAGCCCACCATATACTTGTTGCGGAGTCCCCATACTCAGTGTATCTTGGAATTCCTTTTCAAACATATTGTAGATGTCATTTGTAGGGGTGGCAAAATGGATCCGGGTCCATAGATCCAACCGGATCCGTTGTGGATCCATCGGATCCGATCCACCCAGGATCCACCATGGATCCGAAACCAAGTTGATCCGGTGGATCCAAGGTGGACCTGGATCCTATGCGGATCCGTGCGGATCCAAACGTGGATCCGGGTGGATCTGGGTGGATCCATGAGCGGATCTAACTAGATCCAATCATGGATCTGGGTGGATCCTTGAGTGGATCTGGGTGGATCCATATTTGGATCCGTGTGGATCCATCCAAGTCCATGTCTAGATCTAACTCAATTTAAAGCAATTTTTGGCATTTAGCTTTTTATTCGCGCCACTATTTCATTGTCTTTGTGCATTTGTACACTTTTAAAATATAACTTTATTTTACTATGAATTTAATTTTTTATACGCAAAATAATTTCACAACGTATAACTATTCATTATGAGAAGAAGATCTCGTGCTTTAATTTGGTAACTATCAATTAAAGTTAAAGATATGTACAATCTATGGTTGATTGGCATTTTATTCTCATTATTAAGTTTTATAATTTTGTAATCTTTAACCTCAATTTTTAAAGAGGCAAAAATTATTCTCAATCATATATAAAAAGAATTTAGATAATATTTCTAATCCTTAATCAAAAGCTCAAGAAAGTCTTCCTAATTCCAAAACTCAACTTCATTAAAAACATTACAAAAAATAATATTTCTTTTCTTATAGAAGTATTCATGATTTGTATATTTTTTTAAAAAAAAAAATTTTTAAAAAATATGTATATATATATATATATATAAATGTTGTAGTCGTATACATATATATTTTTAGTAAATACATCTCAAAAGAGCATTACATAATTTAAAATTCAAAGAAAAAGTTAACTTATGCGAAACACTAGCTTGCACATTTATATCGTAATGTAGTTGAGTGTTAAATTATAAATTTTTTTTTCTTTCTAAGCGTCCAATATCTTGTTAATTAAGAACTAAGAATAATGATATAAATTTTTAAATTTAAGGTGGTGGGATAGATTGGTGGATGGGGAAATTGGGTTGAGTAGAGGTTGATTTGGTGGATTAGATGGATCTACCAAGATGGATCACTTGGATCCGACAATGGATCCACATGGATCCAACAATGGATCTGCGGTGGATCCACAAATGGATCCGAGTACTACTTAGATCCGCGGATCCACATGGATCCGAACCCGGATCCGGTCCAAGTTGAATCCATTTGAGATCCACCCCTATGGATCCGGTTGGATCCAAATCCTAATGGATCGGATCCACATGGATTTAGACTTGGATCCGGTCCGGTTGATCCATTTGTCACCCCTAGTCATTTGTATAAAAAGTAGAAGCATGCTCCAACAAAAGATGTTTCACAAAAAGTGAAGGCTTGTTATGACGACAAAAAGTATCCTTTTCTTTTTCATTTAATCGCCAATCACTTTGAGCTTCTTGATAACTAAAGACACAATTAAGCAAAGTAGATGTCTTGTTACCAAATCTAGTTTTCAATACAACATTCGTTCCCTCACTTCGTGATGTAGCCAAAAGTCTGGCATTAAAAATGTTATTACTAAAAACTGAAGCCCACTTGTACCTCAAATCATACATGGTGTTGAACCAACTTTTGTTTTTGTCACTAATATCAAAAGTCATCATTCTACCCAAGTTGCTTCAAACTCATCCTCAGTTTCACAATCATTCATACATTTCCCCCATAAACGATGAAATTCAGAATCATTATTCAAACTACCAAAATGAGATGGAGCATTTTAATTTATGTGCCATTGGCATAGCCGATGGTGTGCTAAAGGAAAAACAGTTCCAATTGCCTTCATCATAGCTTATCAATCATAGCTAGACATTGATTGGTAAAAATAATTTGTGGTTGTTTATCATGCATAGACTCAAGAAACTTCCGTAACAACCATTCAAAAGAACTTGTTGTTTCATCCGACATAAATGCTAATCCAAACATGACATTTTTATTATGATGATTTATTCCAACAAAAGGAGCACATATCAATTCGTACTTGTTAGAGCGATAAGTGGTATCCAATGAAAGCACGTCACCGAAACACATATAGTCATTCAAACTGCGTGAGTCCCTAAAAAAAAAAGTTCATAAGCCTATTCTCATCATCTAATTCCATATTCCAATAGAAGTCCGACTCTTTATTTGATCTTTCCTTGAAATAATCAACTAAGGCCAAAGAGTCTGTGGAATCAATTTTTGATTTTCTTATGTAATTATACACATCTTGAGCCGTGAAACCCACATTTTCCCGGCCTTGTGCCAGATTTTCTAACAAACGAATAGATTCAGCAGCTGATATTCCCGATTTCAACATAGCTGTTATAGCTATTTGTTGCTCATTTGTTATATTTCGACCCGATCTTAACAGATATGTTTGATCCGGAGCATACATTTCATGATTATGCTCTTTATCAAATCTTGCCACCATCCAATGACTATTTTTTCTCCGTGTAATTTTGAGTTGTGCCTTACAACAACTTCTTGACGTCGTTTTTAGGTAGGCAGGTATCTTATTTTTAGAACGTTTTTCATCTTTATGACCTTCACAAGAGCACACAAAAAAAATCTCCTTGTAACCCACTACCATCCTTAAACATCACATTTTTACCTTTTCTTATGCTGAAACTTTTAGCAGAAGCATATTTACAATATAATGTATATGATATGTGCTCATTCTCAACAGATTTACATGGTTCTAATCGATTTTCCATTTCTTCAATAGTCAAGTCAATAGAAGCTACCTCTTTTTCGGCTTTTACTTCATCATTAGCCATTGATAATCCTTCAACTTGTTCGACATTGCCAGTTATTGTGTTCTACTCCTTCTGCACAATTTAAATCTACAAAATAAATTAGAAGACAATTAACATATGCTAGTAATTAAATTAATCATTATCAACTAAGTAATCATATGCATTACCTGAAAATTCTTCAAATTTATCTGTAGGAGATGTTGAAGTTGGATGATTTTCCATTATGTTAGATCAAAATCAATACCTATACAATTATTTTTATCATTGTTAATTTTAGATTTCTAAAGCTTATTCAAATAACTATTAGTTTTAATTAAATGAAAATGATAAATACAAAAAATAATGAATAATAACTATTAGTAATCATAATCATAATGTGGCATGGGGAAATAGTGAATGCAGTAGGTTGTATGGCAAATGTGGAGAAAGTTTATGAAAAAATAGTCTAACACCAATTATAGTGTTTAAAATGAAAACACCTACAAAACTATATTTTTATTAATCACACATAAGCAACATATAATATTTCAATGTAATATATATAGATAAAAAACTCTTAAAAAATTCGAAGAACACAAAAAAGGAAAAAAAAAATTACTGCACCAGGCGGCGTGGGTGGCGGTGGCTGCAGCTGCGACGGGGGCAAAATGTGGCGGCGACGGGCGACAATGTTGAACGGAGCAAGTTGAGGTATGGTAATTTTTTTTAAACTTTGTACAGTAAAAAGCTAGGGTTCTAGAGGTGAATTTTTAGTGAGAGAATTTTTACCTTTAGTTTGTAAGTAAAGTAAAACCCTAAATTAATCATTTTGACATTTTTTCATTTTTTTTAACCTAATAAATTAACTATAGTTGAAGAAGGAGACAACTATGACACATGGCAATTTTTTACTGATTGATAGTTTAATATGTAATATTTAAAAAGAGAAGTAAGCATATTTTCCACGTGGCGGGATCTGAGGGTGGCAAGAGCACCACTCTTGCTTATCCTAATATCTAAGGTTGCGGAGCGGATGTCATCCAAATGTTGTCGTAGTTTCACCCCGCAACAGATTTTAGATAAAGGTTTTAGCCTTCGTGCGTTTTATAACGCTTTCGAAGATTTCATCATTTTGCTGCGTGTTCAATACCTTTCATCTCGTAATGTTATATTAAAACAAGAATATTGGATGCAATTTGCGAATAAGGTAAATTAGGTCACTCCCCATGTAAATTACTATAATGGTCGTAAATAATAATTCATCTCACATTTGTGCAGTCCGAACCATCGTTGTACATGTATTTTAGAAACTTTGGTATAGACGACTATGATGGACTATATTTTTTTTCTTCGTGTGACTACATTGATTTGAAAGAGGCGGAGGCGAGATTGACATTGGAGGAGCACATCAAGCACGAAGAACCGACTACAACTCTGGTGGATCCAAAACATTAGTTTTATCGTCCCTCTAACATTCACACGTTGTTGTATTTTGTTTTTTTGTCTTCTATTGTACTATCCATGAAGGGTCTCTCATTTCAAGAGTGAATTCAAAGATTTGTCATTTAGTACAAAATTCTTATTCCTCTTAAAAGTATGTATGAGAACCGATATACACATGACTGTAATAGCTTTCACTGCCATGAACTTTCAACTCTACCCCATTAATGCTAAGGAATTCACATGCCACATATCACCAACACAAGAAACTAAAATTGATCCAGTCACCACCATAAGCAAAAATAATTTCCCTGGACATTGAAGATTTGATTCTCCAAAATGATTTGGAATGGAAAATAGAGGATGAATTTGCACTTGGTTGTTAGTATAAATAGGGGTGCTTGTGCATTCACAGAAATTCATAAGATACTTTTACTCAAGAACAAAGTATATCGCTATATAATTTTATCACCATCACGATGGCACCACTAAATCCCAGGCCTCAAGCTCGATTCTTTTACACTACAAAATAGAGCAAAGATGTTGATCAGTTCTTTGGTTCAATGTTAGCCCAAGAGGCAGTTGCATTACGCCGCAACCTTCAACGTTACGACTCCGTCAACATCAAGGCTGCTATTGACAAAACGAATGTGCAATTCAACACCAGGTTTGAGAGAAGCAAGGCGTCGACATGTTTCAGAAACTCAAACTGAGACATAGTGTGTACAACCATTTGCTTGGTATGAGCGGAGTGATTGCGGACGATGACGCTAAGCAAATTATCGTTGACAATGATGGAAGATGGGACGATATTCTGAAGGTGAGTTTGACAAAATAATCTTACGCCTTAGATTAGCAATTTTTTAACATAATCGATATGCTAAATATGCAGTTTTATGCAATGGCCGAGGCGTACATGTCTGGCACCGAACCTCTTTGGGCCGAGTTGAAGTCTATCTTCGGTTATGTCGTTCCACGTCCACCGCCCCTTATTAGGCGGGAGGTAATTGATCTCACTCACGTTGTCCTGTCCCAAATACTGTAGAAATCATCGAAGTTTCATCGAACATCAATGAAGTTCCGGCCCATATCATACGGGCTCCATGTCGCTCACATACAACGACATACTAACGTTGTGGACAATCGTTTCTGGGATGATGTTGCTGAAGTTAGCTACATTGTTAACAGTCAAGAGTCCATTGCACAGGGGAGAGTTCGGGCTTTCCGTGTCGCTAGGAACACATTATGTGCGTCAAGTTCTCGTCGCATGAGAGGGCCAACAAGAAGAGGTGCGCTATACATAGAGACGAGTGAGGACTTTCAGGCTATTGAAAAAGCCAACAAGGATCGTGCGAATTCTTAAGAATCTTCACCACATGTTTCCGAGTACCGCTTATTCGTTGGCAATGGTGGTGATGAGCAATGAATCTACTGTTTAAGCTTATGTGTTGGAAAATTATGTATGCACAAGTGTTTGATGTCTTATTTTATGTTTTTGCTATTTAAGTTTTAGTAACTTAGCATTTTGTTGGGAGAGTTGTTCCTCCTCAACAAAGAAATGCTTCGGTGGTTGTATTATGTCTCTGTTTTATCAGTATGTGTGTCTCGTATTGCCAGAGTGTTGCTCTTCGAATTTGTTAAGGCAAACGAGAACGTATTATAATTAACGAGTCGGAGGCGATGTTCCCCAACTCTTTTAAAATATTGATCATTTGCGAACTGTCTTATAAAGTTGTGGTTATGTTAAATAATCTGGATGTTGTTTTTTTAGTAATAATATGATGGAATTTAAAGGAACAAAGACTAAAAATGAAACGTAATTGTATCACCACCATGCTAACGTTTTCCAGCCAATATTAATGACCGAGAAAGTGCACAAAACATCACTAGCTAACATTGTTGGATTACATATAAAACCTGATCGCTCACACATAAAATTTAACCAAAAAATATATGCCAGACACAGACACCAAAATAACTTTAGTCCAAGAATGTTGAACAATCAATGCTTGAAAGCAGATACAAAATATGAGTTTTCATGATGAATCCACAATGGCATACTAGCGTAACAAAACCTCGTACCCCATCAAGTTCTGTAAGAGCATCTGCACGAATATAGCACGAAAATCGTCATCCATGTTAAGAAATATTTCTGTGTTGTAAGGTACACTCACAATCTCGTGAGTTGCAAGGATACAATCCATATAGAGAGGCAGAACATCCTACCAACGATCTCTTGCACTTGCTTTATCTTTTTAGCCATCACTTGTCTTTGCGAAGTGTACTTTGTTACTAGACTCTCGAGCATTGCATTATTCTTCTCAAAAATTTACCAAAGGCGAACCAATGGATCGACAACTTGTGTAACAAGTGCTTTTCTTTTCTTGCCGGTCTTAACACTCTCTGAGACAACAAATTTCCCCTTCAACGAGGTACCAGACTTCGATCCATAGTCACCAGCATCTAAATCATCAGAATCTAGGTTTGTTTCATTCTTGCCATCAATTTCGTCAACCGGTTTCTTTCCCTTAGCTTCGGCAGCACATGATTTGAGTAGAGGAAGATTGAGAATCGCTTCATTAAACTCACAAGCCCCATTTTCATTAGCACTGGCCTTGCCAAATATAAAGCTCCAGTCGTCGTAAAACGAAAAATGTTTGCTTTTCATACCTTCTACTTCAGGATGTGCCTGCATTTAAAAATAATTAGTCATGTTATGTATGGTTTCAAATAATAAATGCAGGCAACATATTATTCAATGAAACATGATGTATTAGATAACAAAGTTATTGAAACAGATCATTTGAAATCAAGTCTATACGTGGTGTTCACTGTCTAATTATCATTTATGTATGTGCATTGGTTAAATGTCTGGATTTTCAAACATAAACAGTTCACAAGAAATGAAAAAAAGAAGCAGCAACATGAATGTATTCGATAGAACAGTTGTTTACTGAATTGGAGCATAGTTGACGATGATTACCTTTACGTATTCTTCCCAAACATCATCCTCTATCCCTATCATATGTGTATCTGGCTCCAACATTAAGCCACTAGTATCAATGCCGGCACTCAGCTGTGTATGTCTTTTTCCAAAAGGTAAGCTTTGAGTTTATGTGTTTATGCCCATTTATGTTTGCACGTGGGAACTTCTTCGCCATTGCTGCCTCAAGTTGAATTAAATACCCAGATCTAAAAGCATTGTCACAACGCCAGCCGTTAGTCACAAGATCTTTCAAGGCATCAATCAAAGCTTCCTCCTAGGGTCTTGACCAAATTTTGCGCGAAACATGGGCTTTCTTGGGTGCTGGTTTTGGAACAACGACATATTGCATTCCATTTGTTCTAAACATGATAGGATGCATTTCAATCATGTTGACAGAAAATGAAGAAGCATAGTAGGTTGCAAAACAATCGGGGGAGCCTAATGTAAGTATTGGATGGTATAAAAAAAATATCTATTGATAAATAATACATTCACACGAAAAGATTAAACCGTAATACAAAGTGGTTCTTTCAGCATCAAAGTGTCAATACAGTTAACAATAGAAAGTAAATACTAACAATAACCATTTTAATTCGACAAAGTTACAATACCAAAGCAATCATAAAGTTGGCTGAATAACAAACATAACCAATGAATGTGTTCTAAATGAGATTTGGGAAGGCTAAGGTCATAAAACATCTCCGAATACACAGAAAAATATATCCTAGAGCGCCAATCGTTGTACATGTTTTGTGCTAGATTATCCCTAAATGTCGTCCAAGCGGTAGATGTTTGGGCCACTTTGACATAATTGGCGTCACGCTCTCCAACGTAATTGTCAATTTCTGGAGGAGACAAAACTACATCATCGTCACAATTGTTTCCCATCTCTCATCGGATGAAATTATGGAGTAATGCACACGATAAAATTATGTAGTTTTGTGTTTTAATCGGGAAGAAAGAGTTGCTACGAAGCACCGCCCATCGGACCTTCAAAATTCCAAATGTGCGCTTGATGATATTTCTTGCTTTACAATTCTTCATATTGAAGGATTCTTGAAAATTCTGTGGCGCACAACGACCCTCACCCCACACTTGTAAATGGTATCTAACCCCCCGATAAGGTGTAAGGAAACCGTCACCATTGGTATAGCCATTATCATACAAGTAATAAGATCCTGTCAAATATTTGCATAATTCAGCTTTACATTATGTTGTGATGGTATTAAATAAACCTTTGATCTAAGGGAAATGATTCAAATAGTTGCCCGTTGGAACCTTTAGACCATTGTTTCGATAAATTGCGTCTTTCAATACACGACTATCGACATCCGAACCTTCCCAACCCGCCAATACGAATACAAATTGACCATAACGATCACACACTCCTAAGACATTTGTGGCGATGACCCCTTTCCTTGATCGATACCGTGGTTTATCAACTAGAGGGACACGGACATTCACAAAAGTTCCATCTAAGGCTCCTAAGCACCCCTTTAAGAAAAAGAGAAAGGTTGTTTAATGTTCGTATTAGTTAAAAAATACTACCTACGAAATAGAGAGTAAGGCTGCCAATTATAGTAGTATCAACTCAGATCTTACCCTAAAGATTTTTCATTTGTAGTCCGATTCACCGACATCAATTGCTCCCGGAGTTGATAGAAGTAAAAGGTGAAGTTTCACTACGGCCAACAACACTCTGTTGAAACATTTGCTAATGGTTTCTCCGGATCGACGCAAATCACGCCGAATAATACAGTATTTAGTGTGGTGGGACAATACACCAAGGAACATCGCTACTTGTTCAGATATACCTACGTTTTTTGTAGGTCGTAACCCCCCAGACTCATATAACATGTAGCATAGACGATTAAAACTAGGCCTATCCATTCGAAGGCTATCCTTACACGTTACATCTCCAGTATTTAAAAGATTATCTAAAAACTGAGCACGCTTCGGGATACGTCTAACCATGCTATATGTTATCCCTAATCTACGTGGTTTACGACCACATTTGACCCGTCGACACTGCATTAACATAACAAGCATTTCAAATACGGTGGCACGAAATATAGTTGATGAAGAAAAATTATATTGAACAATTCCACATGACTATCCATCACCAAGTTCTGTCAAAACAAATGTGCAGAAACTTATAAGAAATCATATCAAACTGATGGTAGTACTGTAATCATGAATTACATGGTGGTTCTTAGCAGGCAGATTCTAGGGGAAAAAAGTTGCAACCATTAATGGCATTTTCTGAATAACAATGACAGTGTAACAAGCTAATATTTTAAAATCCATGAGGGCACAAGACAAGTGTTTCGTGAAGGCGGCGACTGGTTTAGATTTAAATAGCCAAAAAGTAACACAAAAATAAGTGAAAGGGGGTTTTACCAGAAGATACACTAGATGAACAACTATGGTGAGAGCACCTCCTAAATTGCCAAACCACATGCGAACAAGAATTTATAATTAAGAACCGCACAGAAAATAGGTTAATGGAAAACAAATTCATCAATTACAAGGATGTGGCGCAACCCGTAAACCTTAACCGCTCAAAATTGTCGAGCGCAATTAATAGACGTGTAATGAGAAAAAACTCTAGGAAGAAAGAAGATACGATGTTGTGTTTTTGAAAAATAAAATACGTTTTTGTCAAGGGGATATGACGCGGTCCAAAAATGTTTTTGATGAGGACAATTTCGTCCCAAATTTTGTCAATTGGGATGCGGATGAATAATCAGAGGGGGTGGAGATCAGATTATGAAACAGGCATAATCAGGGGATGGCCCCCACATTTCACAGGCTACTGGTTTAACAAAAAAGTACGACCAAAACGTGAATTTTGGACAGATTACCAACACAATCAGGGGTTGTAAGGTGATCCAAACGTGGCCTTAGCGTTTCCATTCTCCATATAAAAATATAATGTAATGAAAACAAAAGATATTGACTTGCCAAATAAGAGGCAAAATTAGTTTGATAATTGTCGAAACTAAGCAGTTCTATATATAAAAAAGAAACATGTGATAAGATTTAGGAAACTCGATTTTTATGTTCTTTAATTAATAAGGGTAAATTAGAGACTTTAAATTTAGGATAATTGCGGCAAATCCCTCAACCTATTGTCTCTTTTGCACTTTACCCCTTAACCTATGAAAATGTGCGATATGCCTCCCAACCAATTAATTTTTGTGGGCTTTGCCCCCTGAATCATTGATCAACCGCTCATTTTGGACACGCGTCTAAGTTTTTCTCGGTTATATTTGTTATTAGAGGGCAAATCACACTAAACCAGTAAATTGAGAGGCATATCACATATTTTCACAGATTAAAAAGTACAATGCAAGAACACCCATAAATTTTGAAGATTTGTTTCGGTTTAGCCTTTAATTTTTTGGCTTTAACGGGTGCTTTGACAATATCGATAGCCTTAAATCAAATCAAATAGAGAAAACATTTTCATAGAAAGTCACTCACCGAGTAAATCCACTTCTTTGACCCAAAAATAAAAATTAAGAATTCATTAGTGAAGTATGTCTAATTCTTAACCAGGAAGGCTCGGATCGTATCAGTAAAATTAACAACGTTCTTCAAATCATAATACAGCTATACGTTTTTGCCAGATCGCGAGGAAAAAACACACAAAATTGAAATGGTGGTGGTGAAGGCAGTACGAGATTACATCAATCGCATGTTACAAGACATCTCTGGAATGAAAGTTCTCATCCTCGACTCTCATACGGTATATAGATTCATTCATTCTTTCATCTCTACTTGTAATAATTGTAGAATTATGGTACATGAGCTTCATACATCTCTGCGCTTTTCAATTTGGGACTGTTTGATCCTAATTATGTGCTCATCAACAATTTTAGTTTTAAAATCGCGAACGAATTAGGGCTTCTGATTGTGGGAAAACAATTTTTTTTAGTAATTTAGGAGATGGTGGAATTTTTTATTAACATGATCTAAAAAATGTGGTCTATGATTATTAGTAGGTTGTATTTAATTGTGCGGGGTTTTTCGAACAAGCTGCAGGTTAGTATTGTGAGTGTGGGATATTCGCAGTCGGAGCTTCTTCAGAAAGAAGTGTTTTTGGTGGAGCTAGTTGACTCCATTTCCATGTCGAAAGAACCCATGTCGCATCTCAAAGCGGTTTATTTCATACGTCCAACTTCTGAGAATATTCAGTACATGAGGCGTCAATTGGCTAAACCTCGTTTTGGAGAGTATCACCTCTGTAAGTACAATTTCTTTCATCTTACGTTGCACGTCCTTCTGAAAGAACGCACGGAGTTGTTCTTTTTTTACCATCTCGTATAGGTTTCCTTATTAGAAGTTGTTATTGGATAGTTGAGTTATGATTTTGAGATGCTTCATGGCATCTATACTTTCATGGAATGGATAGTGTAAGTGTGATTGAAGTTCCTCCTCTCCATTCTTGATGCGTACAGTTTTCTCCAATATGTTGAAAGACACCCAGCTTCACAATTTGGCAGATGCTGATGAACACGAGATTGTTCAACAAGTGCAGGTAAATGCGAATCCCATGAATTGACTTTTTGTTGGCTTTATTTTCTGGAGAAAACTCATATTTTTCCTTCTGATCCCTCAAAAGGTTTGACGTTTAATGGCTCAAATATTCTGCAATTTTAAGAGCTTTTTGTTTAGTTTCATTTATATTTAATGTACTGATTCTGGTAGGACCATTTGGTTACGAGGCTTAGAATGACCTAGGCTCTGGTTATTTCCTTATGTGCAGGAATTTTATGCAGACTTTGTTGCAGTTGACACCTACCACTTTACTTTAAATATCAAATCGAATTTCATGTATATGCTTCCAGCTGTGGTGGATCCATCAAGTTTGCAACAGTTCTGTGATCGCGCGGTGGATGGAATAGCTGCTGTCTTCCTGGCTTTAAAACGAAGACCTGTTATTCGGTTTTCACGAACATCTGATATTTCAAAGAGGATTGCACATGAAGCATCGGTGAGAATTGTATTTCATAGGAGATTGAAGCAAACCCAAATTTCCTCCGTTTTAACTTTTTTTGTCAAACTCTGCTAGTCTTCTAATTGTTAGCCAGTATTCCGGTTTTAGCTTTTTAATGGTTCATTACTGCAGAAGCTGATGTACCAGCAGGAAAGTGGTTTGTTTGATTTTAGACGTGCAGAAGTTTCTCCTTTGCTGCTAGTTATTGATAGGAGGGATGACCCTGTCACTCCCCTGCTCAACCAATGGACATATCAGGTTATGCTCTTTCTTCACAAAGGTTTTTTTTTCTTCTTGTGAACGTGGTATGTTGGAAATAACAATGTATTTGCTATTTTATCCGCAGGCAATGGTTCATGAACTCATAGGGATTCAAGACAATAAGGTGGACCTCAGAAACGTTGGAAAGTCATCAAAGGATCAACAGGTTGTGTTCCTTGTCATGCATTTTGTACCTTTTACTCCAAGTATTCAGAAGTTTGAAAACTTTTAGTTTGTACTCTTGCTTTCAGGAGGTTGTACTGTCTTCCGAGCAAGATGCCTTTTTTAAAGCCAATATGTATGAGAACTTTGGGGATATTGGAATGAATATTAAAAAACTGGTGGATGATTTCCAGCAGGTTGCAAAAAGTAATCAGAAAATTCAAACGATAGGTTTGTTATGCCTCCCCCTCTTAAGTAGCTGTATTTGTGGGTATATGTTTCTTTAACCTTTTGAAAGTGTTTATAACTTCGACATTATTGACTTAGTTTGGAATTTTTGCAGAAGACATGGCTAAATTTGTTGACAACTATCCAGAATACAGAAAACAGCATGGGAATGTTTCCAAGCATGTGATGTTAGTGTCTGAAATGAGCAGGATTGTTGAGGAACGAAAGCTAATGTTGGTTTCTCAAACAGAACAAGAGCTAGCTTGCAATGGTGGGCAAGGGGCAGCTTTTGAGGTAGTTTGGTACTTTTCTGGTGTTGGTTAAATGAATCACACAAGTAGGATAGCAGCCAAGTCTTTGGTATCAATTAATAGAGGCAAAACTATATGAACTAAAAGAGAGTCATGTTGAATGGAACACGTGAATTCTCTTCCACCCATTCTGATTAGTTGCGCCTTCATCTAGTCTTTGGTGACCATGTCCTTTGAAGTCACCTCCACCCATATATCATTTTATCATTCTTCCATTTGTCTCAATCGTTTGCGCAAAACCGTTGATAGATTTTAGTAAATGAAGATAGTGATATATGTGGCTAAACGTACCGATGAATTGACAGTAAATTGAAAAGGAAGTGCCATTTAACACGTTTATATTATATATCATCTCCAACAGTTCGATAAGATGTTACTCACCTTCAAAAGGAAACTGATCCTACTTTTTTTGTCCAGAAGGAAGCTCTTGTTCATTAATCACATCTCTCATGCTAATTAAGCCGTAGGAATTTCTGTAGTGCGTAGCCTATTGACCTCTAGAATTTATTCACTTTTTTTATACCTTCCAAAGGAACCATTTTGTCATCCATGTATCGGTAGTTTTAGTTTGTAACTGCATCAAATCTCTAAATTTATTGTGTTTTCAGATGGATGTGGATAATTTTTATCTTTCTTTAATGTAAACATCGCTTGCAGAGCCTGCGTGCTTTAGTTTGATATGTGTGTTTTACGTCTTAGGTTTAAAACTATTATTTTTTCCTATAGACGAGATGTTACACGGACTTTGGCAGTTTGTTCAGTGTTCCTACCTGTGTCATTGGTATAGTGGTGATGTGAGCTGATGTCATTAGTAGCAATCAATGTAGTTTTCATTTTTTATTAAGTAGGAAATGGTCTATTTTGGATGCTTGCCATTGTGCATATATGAAAGATACGTCATGTTTGATGAAATGAGTAGGCATTTTGCATCGAGATTATCCATGTATATTTACTGCTCTCTGGTTCTCTGCAGGCTGTTACAAAACTAGTAAATGATGATAGTGTTTCTGACATTGATCGTCTACGCCTGGTCATGTTGTATGCCTTGCGATATGAGAAGGATAGTCCCGTTCAGCTGATGCAGTTATTCAATAAGTTGGCAGCTCGGTCTCCCAAGTATAAGCCAGGGGTATGCCATTTGCAACTGTGTTTTTATCTATACAATTATATGTTTGACTACTCTTCTTATTTATTTTGCATAAATGGAGTGGATTAAGTGATGTTTTAACTCTCTTTTCTGCCTTTATTTTGGCACATATTATTCTGTTTATATTTTTGAGACGGCCTTCATTGTCCCTTCCCAATAGAGTGATGCACCTATGCATGCATCATAGGACCAGGCCGGGATATATTTTTTTCTTTTATTTTGTTAGGAAGAAGTTGGGTTGTGTATCTTTATGGGGGTCGGGGAATTTTCCAGCAAATACACGCATGTCCTTAGTCCTGTCTGACTCTCTTTGCTGGGATGGAACTGTACAAACATTGGCTTCATGATGTGGGACTGGTTCATTCTTCATATGGGTATTTTTGTGTCATTGCGTCAGTTTACACTTGATTGGGGCATCAATCTATGCTGCCACAATTTCATTAGACAAATATTTAATATGGCGTAATAAAGTGCTGGAAAAAGAAATCCTTGAGTATAGTTCATTACATATATTAACTTTTACTTATGGCTCATCTTTGCGTCATGCTGTTTATGAAGCAACAATCTCCAGAGGCTCAATTAGATGCACTATTATACTACTTTCTGTCTGCTAACTGGTATATATGACATACTCTTAATTGGATTGGCAGCTCGTGCAATTCCTGTTAAAGCAAGCTGGAGTTGATAAGCGAACTGGGGATCTTTATGGAAACCGGGATCTTCTAAATTACGCGCTTAATATGGCTCGTGGCCTCAAGGTTTATGGATCTATGAACTAATATTTCTTAAACTGTTAGTTCTAGATGCTAAAGATTAGTCCTGATGCTTTCTTAGGGAGTGGAGAATGTGTACACCCAACATCAGCCTCTACTATTCCAAACAATCGAGAGCATCGTGAAGGGGCGTTTGCGGGATGTGGACTATCCTTACGTAGGAAATCATTTCCAGCAAGCTAGGTGGGTCTTTCAGAATTCTCTCGATATAGTTATATTCTAGTATAGTGCATGTTAAGATCTGTTGTAGCATCATTTTGTGATCTTATAGTTATTTGACGACCTCGTTTATTTACTGCTGCATCTTTTTCAAACAATAGTAGAAGTTAGAGTTAGATAAAGTTATGGTAGTTAGAATGGATTTTTCTTTTGGAGAGAGTTATTTGTTCTGTATAAGATTGTTATCTTGAATGTCGGTGTTTATCTTCCCCACTCTTCTAACAGGCTTTCCAAATCTTTTTGGGTAGTTGAAGTCAAGTTTTTTGTTGAGAATGATGCTTGTTCCAACTTCCAAGTTTGATAGATTTGTGCATATGATATTTATAAACCATGGGTCTTAGGAGGAATAGTATATACTTAAAGTTGGCGGATCTTACTTAATTGCAAGGAAAGAAGTTCAGAGCAACCTGATGTTTTAATTGGTGGAACAGATGGAAAAGCTCACACCAACCACGTTGTGGAATCCTCTAAGTTGACACAGAATGTAGCCATGCATCGTAGACTGACTAGTCTCCCTTTTAGTTGAGAGGAGTAGAAACTGTAGATCGTATTATTATTTGAATCTCAAAAGACTCTGGTGGGGAGAATTCTAGTAGCCCATAGGCCAACTTGATAACAGAATCTCCCCCATCGAGGGTGAGTTACTTTTGCACTGGGTCCCAAGAGAAGGGAAATATTAGTGGTGTTGAGTGTGGTGACAGCGGCTAAGGTGAATTTTGTTATTGAAGCCTGAGGTTAGTGGATAGAAGAGTCATTATTGCTTGGATTTTCTTGACTCGCCAGGTTTCTGGATGGGATTGAGCACTGTAGTCTATAAGGGAAACAGAAGGTAACTATAGAGTGGGTCTGATGGACCTTGTTTAGTTAGTTGCTAATGTAGCCATTGCATAATTTCTTTGTTTTCCGTGAAAGATATTGAAATTTAAAAAAATTCACTCTGTATCACTTTGACATACAGACTCCCTTTCGACTTTACAGAGGTGTGATGGATATATATTTTTTTCAGTGATGTTTAATCTCCTGTAATATTTTGCAAATTTAAATAGGATCTAAGGAACTTCTTTTTTTTTCTATTTGAAAATCTTTGATGCATGTTGTGGTGGTTTTTGGATCTCGTACTGTCAGAAATGCTGACTATGTTATTTGCAACTAACCTTTGAAGTGCCTGTTCCTTGGCAACCTCATTGCCTATAGAAACACATGAGTGCCCGGTCATTCCCACTTGCCTTCTGGATTGCAAGGGCACTCTCGACTTTTTCTAGTATTTCTCCTTATTTCTTGACCTTTTGCCTACTTTATCTCTTGTCATTAGGACTTATGAGTCAAGTCATAAAATTGCTATTCGAGAAGCAAAATATTGGTTCGAGATTGCGTACATGCTTTGGAGTTTCTTCCGGATGATTTTTCAAATATTAGTGGCAGGCAGATTTATTGACTTTTAGCTACTATAAACTGATCTGTTTGGATATATCTCTGACAGGCCACAGGAGGTGGTGATTTTTGTTGTTGGTGGGACTACTTATGAGGAGGCACGCTCTGTTGCTCTGCACAACTCGACAAATTCCGGGATTCGTTTCATTCTTGGTGGTTCTGCAATTCTCAACTCAAAGGGGTCAGTGTTGCTTCAGTTGATTTGAAGTGTTTTTAATGAAACATTATAATCACCCATTTCTCTACCTTCTCTTTGTAGCACCTTAAATTTGCTAAAAATCTTAAGCGATAATTACATCTACTCTCCTTGGGGATTGATCTATTGCAGAAAGTTCCCTAAGGTTTGAATAATTACAGAGAGACCTCCAAAAGATACTAAGTCTAACTTACTTGAAATGTCTTTCATACTTCAAGGGCTGTGTCTGTAATTATTCAAACATTAAGGGAGCCTAGATCTTCTGTAAGTTCTTTTTTAAAAAAAATTGCAAGGTGTTCTTTTTTATTTATCTGTTCAAACAGTTGGAGAAGGTTTTGTAAGTAAACCATCCTCATGGAGTGTAAATGTAACTGTCTCAAATATTGATGATCCTAGGACGCCTGCGGGACACACCTCAAAACTTTCAATTTGCAATTACTTTATTTCCCAAGGTTTACAAATCCCGTATACGCCTAAATTTCTGTAAGTGGCGAAAATGTAGGTTTCTGAGGGACCTTGAAGAAGCCCAGAGAGTCGCCCGAACAAGCAGTAACATGATCTGAGAACTCTGTTAGCGGGGCTTCACCACTCTGAATACACGTAAAGTGCTGAGTTGATATTTTGCTTCTTCAGTAAAACTGTACAGGATCCTGAAAATTGATGAAACCAGCAGCTAACCAGTTTTGATTCACCTTGAATTCATTTCCATACAGAGGTACAGCTGAATCTGAGTTTACTTCAGGAGAAGGGTAATGTCTTTAGTTGCAGCTTTATACAATCATTGATAATGTTTGTAATTGTAATTGTACTATACCAATTCGTGGTTGTACGATAATTACTCGTCCATTCTTCTGTTGTATCTTGGATGCTGCCAGGTTAATATTATGTATAGCTTAGAGAACTTGATGATAAGTAAACTGGGTTGCGCTTGTCATGTTTGCTTGGTCCTATAACAAACCTCAATTCTTTGCTTAAAACTCTGTAGTTTCTCGATGCATTTAATTCTTTCAAGTAAAGATCACCTGGTGCAATATTGAATACCTTTATTTCTCCCTTAGTTGAGGCGTGGCTTTGAAAATTACTTATGTCATAGTTCTTGTATAACTCGTGTACTATCTTGAATTGTTAAAATGTAAATTAGAAGAAAGAAGAAATCTTCAATATTTTTAGTCTCCATCATATGAACATGATGGATATATAATTGTCCGAAAGTAAACATAAGATGTTGGGAGGAACGAATGAAGGCAATTAAGCAATGGAAAAAGTGTGGAAACTTTGAGCTGAGGATATGCTATAGTTTCATAAATTTATTTAGTCTTTAATATACAATGGTATTTATTTACACACTGCAATTTTATAATTGATACAGAGACGCATTGCGATTTATAAATGAAGTCCCGTCTCCTATATTATTTAATATGAGATTATAGTTATTTACACTTGACTAGCAATTGTAAAAAGTGAAAGCTTGGTTTCTTTTGAGCAAAATTTCAATTGGCCAAGAAGATTTAGTCAGAATCTTTGTAACACACCCATCATTAGCCATTGAAAAGTGATAAGTGTGGAATGGTATTTTACGTGCACATATCAGACGCACTTTCAATTTCATATTAGCAAATTGCATTCTCCTTTCTCATATAAAGTGAGGTATATATATGCCGGCTATGAATTACACACGGTTTTTTCTTTTGCTTATTTTTCCACATTGAGATTTCTGTTTATTATGTTTAAAACGTTTTTTTTTTGTTGCTATCATCTTATTTTAGAATTAGCAAATAGTTTTACCATATCTTATAACGATAACCCGAAGAGTCATTTTTCTTTACAAGCCAACTCTCATACTTGTTGTTAGACTCTTTGAAAGCGTTCATTGTTTCCGCTCACAAAAATACATTATTGACTCTCACAATTGTTGTTAAACTCTTCGAAAGCGTCTCATTGTTTCCATTCACAAAATTACATTTTTAGGGTAGATGCAAAAGTTTTACAGTGGTGTTTGCAACTTTTTTAAAAATAAGTTAATAATGTAAGAAGTCTTAAAGCAGCCTTAGCTCATATGTAAGAGGTGATTAGAAAATATTCGAGAAGCCAAAATTTTCAATTTATTTTATTTTAATTAGGATATGTTGTTTAAGTGTTTTTTCTTAAGTTGTGTTGTTTTTTTAGAATTCAACAAATTAGGTTATTTGTTGTTTTTATGCCAAAAATATTGCTATTTTTTCCGCACAATTAGAACCCACCACCCCACTGCAACCCGCATGATTTAATTATTAACTTCACCACTCAACGAACTAGTAACTAGTAACTCTCAGAAATTCGGTTTGATCATATTCTTAATAATAATCCGCCCGAATTCGCCCGCAAACGCCCCTATAATAAGCTACAACTTCTAAAGCACCTTTTGAAAACTAAAAACACTGATAATCCAGATATATTTCTACTTTTAATTTGTGGTGGTTTTTTTTTTTTTTTTTTTTTAATCTTTAAATATTTGTTCAAACACCTCAAATTATAATATGAAACTACTTTTATAATTTGAATTTAAATTATGACCTTCTCCTAAAAATTAACTGAAAACACTACATATATAATCCAGTTCATTGAAACCTCTTGGTTCTTTTCATTTTGTTTCATCTTTTTTGAAAGAAGAAAAACACTTAAAATTATTCAAAATACACAAAAAAACTGTTAACGTGGTCCAAAAACTGATAAACGCTTTGCTTTTTAAAGACCACCTTAAAATTGAAATGCAACAACCCAAACAAATTTGGACCTTTAAACCCTTCCTTAAACCTCAAAGCAAAAACCCTTCTCAGCCTGTTCACAATAACATCAGCTGCGAATCTCTTTGTTCTTCCTTCTTGCCTCGATCGCAAAGGTAACATTTTTATACAATGTTTGCTTTAATTACTGAACTGGGATTTGAAGAATTCTTGATAATTTGATAAGAGGGTTTGTTAGAATTTGTTTTCATTGTCAAACTTGTGTGCTTTTTTGTTATTTGATCAAGAACATTTTCATAGCAAATTGAAAATCTACTATTTTATCTGAATCCAGAACAAAAAGACTTAAACTTTCTCTACGTATAGAATCAAGTTGCCAACTGTATAATGGATCCCTTTATTGTTTGTTAGTATAAGGTTACACGTTTGATTTGGGAAAATCCTTAGCTAGTCGTAGTGTACCTACTCGCCGCCGGCATATAGTTGTATTAGCTTACCAATCCATAGTTGCTGAGAACCACTCTTGTCGAGTAGGTATGGTTTTTACTATAGGTTGTCTTTTGAATATAAAAATCTTACAGCCTATTGATTTTGGCGTTTTGCATCTGGCAAGCTGCTAATCATGATAGCATCAGAAAAAAGAATATATCAAGTCTTATTTTAATATTAGATAGAAGATAGTACATTATCCACTCTATATCCAGTTATTTTATTGTGAAATCTCTCTGAAATGCAGGGTTTATACGCTTTATTATTCTAATCTATGTGTTTTTCTGCAGCGGCTGATGATTATTGAGAAAGGCATTTAAGGTGCATGCCAAATGTTGATGCAGTCATGCAGACGATATTTTTCATCTGCGGTGGCACTAAATGTAGTAGGTCCATCGTCAACATTGCATGCCTTCTCCATTTCATAGGCTGCCGGGAGGCATTCCATTATATCGAATTGAAAAATGCATTCCACTGAAATGGAGACAAAGCATCAAAAAACCATCGGGTGTTCAAAAGAATACCAAGCCACAGTCTTATACTGCATGTGAAATCATAACTGGACTTGACTACAAAACAGATAAATATATGGTGGATAGTCTTCTTATAACCTTGAAAGACTTTGCTAGCCAAGGCCATTTATCCAAAGCCTTGAAGACTTTTTCCCTTATTAGAGGTCACGCTTTAGCAATTGCTTCTGGTGATTTTGTTATAGAATCATTAGCTTCTCTTTTGTACTCCTGTACCCAACTCAAGCTGCTTTCAGAAGGCAAACAACTTCATGCCCAAGTTATTACCTGGGGTCTTCAGAAAAGCCCTGTCTTGGTACCAAAATTAGTTTCTTTCTATACATCTTTTAATTTTCTTGATGATGCTCATTTTATAGCTAAAGCTTCAAACATTTTACATCCTTTGCCCTGGAATGTCGTTATTTCGTCATATGTCAATAAAAGGCGTTTTGAGGAAGCTCTATTTGTCTATAAGCAAATGGTTGATAAGGGAATCAGACCTGATAATTTCACCTATCCAGCTGTTCTCAAGGCTTGTGCTGAACAGTTGAATCTTGATTTTGGATTAGAGGTTCATAAGTCTATTAATGCAAGCTCCCTGGACTGGAACTTGTTTGTGCAGAATGCACTGGTATCTATGTACGGGAAGTTTGGGGATCTAGAAACTGCACGTAGCATCTTCGATAACATGCCAATTAGGGACGAAGTTTCATGGAACTCGATAATCTCAGGATATGCTTCGAAGGGTAAGTGGGATGAGGCTTTTGGACTCTTCGAAAGCATGCGAGCAGCTGGAACGCAGATAAATATCATTACTTGGAACACTATTGCTGGAGGTTGCTTGAGGACAGGAAACTTTAACGGTGCCCTTGAATTGCTTTGTCAGATGAGAATGAGCAGCATTCGTCTGGATCCGGTAGCTGTGATTATTGGATTAGGTGCATGCTCTCACATTAGTGCATGCTCTCACATTAGTGCGTTGAAGTTGGGAAAAGAAATTCATGGATTAGCAATTCGCAGTTCTTTTAATAATTATGCTAATGTAAATAATGCATTAATTACCCTGTATTCTCGTTGCGAGGACCTTACACATGCTTATTTAGTGTTCAGATCAGTTGAAGCTAAAAGTATAATTACCTGGAATTCTATGATATCTGGTTATGCACATTCAGATCGTTGTGAAGAAGCCTCATTTCTCTTCAGAGAACTATTGATTTCTGGTGTCGAACCAAATTACGTGACACTCGCCGGAATTTTACCACTTTGTGCACGTGTTGCTAACCTGCAGCACGGGAGAGAGTTCCATTGCTATATTGCCAGGCGTGAAGGCTTCCAGGTCTACCTACTACTCTGGAATGCTCTCATTGACATGTATGCAAGATCAGGTAAAGTTTCAGTCGCTAGAAAACTATTTGATTCGCTGGACAAGCGAGATGCAGTGACATATACTTCCATAATAGCTGGATATGGCATACAGGGAGAAGGTGAGGTTGCAGTTGAACTATTTGAAGAAATGATAAAATCCAAAATAAAACCTGATCACATAGCAATGGTTGCTGTTTTATCAGCTTGTAGTCATTCAGGCCTTGTCGCTCAAGGTCAGTTAATCTTTGAAAAGATGCAAACCATTTATGGTATAACTCCTACTTTGGAGCATTTTGCATGCATGGTTGATCTATATGGAAGGGCAGGTTTAGTGAAGAAAGCTAGAGAAATCATATTAAGGATGCCATACAAGCCAACCTCCGAAATGTGGGCAACACTTCTTGGAGCATGTCGGATCCATGGGAATAAAGATATTGGAGAATGGGCAGCCGACAAACTGCTGGAAATGAAGCCTCAGAATTCAGGGTATTACGTGTTGATTTCTAACATGTATGCTGCTGCTGGGTTTTGGAGCAAATTAGCTGAAGTTAGGACTTCTATGAGGGACTTGGGTGTTAGAAAGGATCCGGGATGTGCTTGGGTGGATATTGGTGCTGGATTTTCTCCTTTCGTGGTTGAAGACACTTCCAACAGCCAGGCTGATGAAATTTATCTTTGTCTAGGGGGGCTGACTAAACACATGAAAGAGATTGATTGTTTATCTTTTGAAGATTCTGAAGTAGATGAGGAAATTCTTCTTGAATCAGTTGCATGATCAATCTCTTTTAGTTTGACTGCTGTGTTTTGGAATGCCATCGAACTGTTGGTTATGAGCTGGAATTGTGAATTTTGGTAAACAGAATGGATGATTGGGTTAATGGATCACCTAAAAGGCGTCCTTTTCTTGTTCATATGATAAGTTCTCATACTCCAACAGCGAAATAAACGCAGCATCTTTTCAGTTGAGATAAACATCTGAATGTGCTTTATCTACTTGTCCTGGTTAGTTGCTACACCATGAAGATGCATGATGGAGTATATGATGTTTTAGAAAGAAATGATATGAAAGTGCAAGAATGAGAACTCGTAATAGCTTTATCTTTCGGGCTATAAGCTTCGTAATTTTGAGCTTAGCATTTGTCTAGAATTTGACTATATAATCAACCAGAGGTTTGTCTCAGCTTCTAATCTTAACATTTGTATGTTAGCATAAATAATTTTCTGCATAAACCAATTTCTTCTGAAAATTGACAGTACTGATCTAATTCCGCCTCTTGGAATTAAGTTGGTTTTCTTAGCTTTCATTCTTTCTTTAGTCTAAACAGTTACATTATGTTTTATTTCAGGATCAGAAGTTCTTGATTGGACTCATTCTAATGGTACCTGTTTATGGATTTATACAGTGGAATTGGTAACGCGAGTTTATTTCTTTCTTTAAACATGTTTCCATAGTAACTCGTGAGATGTAGTTATTTCGTTTGGAAGAATCAGTTCATGAACCTGAACAACTGGAAACATTTCTTGCACAGGGTTCTTCTTCCCTGGATGAACATTACCATATTCTGAGAAGTCAGTATCAATTTATGCCGATTTGCTCCACGTAGTTTTTATAGAACCACATTTTCCAGACGAACCAAAGACAGTCCAAATTGAACTTGAAATTGAACCACATTTTCCAGACGAACCAATGACATTCCAATTTTTTCAGTCCAATCAAATGATTGGTGCTGCCAATGTGTCTCGTGGTGAGAAAAATGTATTAGTCGTTGATGAGAAACGGTTCCTGTAATTGAGAATAAGTCATCTGTTGCATCATGTCAGCGGAGGAGTTTCCAGACCTTTGAGGTTTTGACTTCTCATATTTTTTCCATCTCTTCAAAAGCTTATTCCTCCTAACATAAGCATAGCACATCATAAGTAAATTTTAATTCTTCTGAATTCACTTTTTGGTGTTTAGAAGTTGATTTCCATTTTTCAGTAGTCTAGACATTTAGTTTTTAAGACTTACTTTCTTCTGACTAGGATTTACTTAATTTCTTCTTGACAAGCTTCGTTTTTGAATTGTTCTTATCACTAGTAATTCTGGTGCTGCTTTCAACTGTGAAATTATACAAGATTGCTATGAAGCTTTTGCATTGTATTGCTTCGAGAGATATCTTATAGCCTGCTTAGGTATGTCCACAGTGGTACTTGTTCTGACATTTACATTTAAGTATTCTCTGGTACCTGACTTTTTTCAGTTGAAGCCTTTCTTTAGTATTCTTTACATGTTTTAGTTATTGTCTTATCTGATTATTTGTCTTGTGCAATTGGCAATAAAATCACGGAGAAGATTTTTGCTTCAAGTTAGTGTCTTTCTCCATGTAAGAATACTCCTAATGCATGTTTTATGTGGAGTAGATGGGTAAAGTAGGAGGTACTAATAGTTCCTATTCCTCTAATGCTAGTTGGATATCCCATCTATGCTTTCGATGTTACTGTAAAATTCTTTGTCTTTGCCATTTTATGCTTATATCTCAGTACCTAGCAATATTAAGTACCCAATGCTTTATGTCTCTAATTCAAACAAGAAGTTTATCTATACCTCTTCATAGTTGATCTCATGCAACTTGAGGCTTGTCTTCAAATAGGATTTTCCAACTGTTTGACTTTAATTACTTTGGTGCTTTCACGTAGAGAGTTTATACTTTCAGTCTAACAAGAAAACTATATCTTGCAGGAGGAGAAGAAAATACCATTGATTTTATGGAAAACCAAAGCTTAGTCATTACTAGCATACCACTTCTCAATGAAGCTTATGCTTATGGACTTTTTGAACATCCTTTTCCTTTGAATTGCTTTCTGAAAGATTGGCAGCTTGGATCTGAGTTTTATCAAGCTGTAAAACTTGGCATGTGCAGTATGTATCTACTCTATCCTCATATGCTAATCCTACTTTTTATTTCTTTATGTCATTAACTGTCTACTTTCTACTTTTGCAGATGATATTGAACATGATATGTGCTTTACTTGCAATGATGTTTGAATTCTTTGGCTTTTATGGGAAGGGAAAATTAAGTGGAGATATGTATGTGTTATCTTACTCTAAAGACTTCTGTATTTAATAAATTTTTACTCCAGCTCAACAACTATTGAGTTGTACTATAATCCAGTATCGACTTGTCTATTTCTGTTTTTCAATACAAATTTTCTCGTCTGGCTTGACTTTTATTTTAGGGCTATATCATACTGGTATAAGCACAATGCATTTGTTAAACCATCTTGCTATTTGCTTCTAGAAAAATGTCGATAACTCTTCATCTTTATTATCTGAAATTCAGTTATTTTCGTGCAGTTATCCATATTTGGCAGTTGTTCTGAATTTCAGCCAGACATGGGCTTTATATTGCCTCGTGCAGTTCTATTCTGTTACATAAAAAAGCGAACCTTTGGCGAAATTTTTGGCATTTAAGTTAGTTGTGTTCCTGACATGGTGGCAAGGGATTGTTGTTGCCTTTCTTTTCTCTTTTGGAGCCTTTAAGGAATCACTGGCACAGGTTCTGAAAACTCGTGTACAGGGCGACATCATCTGCATTGAGGTTTGTGAATAATTTCCTTCTTTTAAACGTCTTTGTTGTTTTAGTTCTGTGATTGAATTTGTATATGCGTATATGCTGTTGTATCTGCATTGACACGCAGGATTAGTTTATTTTTCCTTTTGAACGTGATTAATGTAAAATGCGAGTTACCGTAACTTCATGATTTCAATTCAAAACATGTATGACTTGTGGTGGAAGAAATTCTGTATTGCACTGACAATGAGGTGCAATGTTGCATACTTTGGTTTCCTTTTTTCCCTTAGTTGGGGCGTAGTTTTTGAGGCGTAGCTTTGAAACTTACTGAGGTCTTAGTTCTTTGTTACTCTTAATACTATCGCTTATTGCTAAAATATATATTAGAAGATAAAATGTTGAATATTTATTGTCTTGTCTCCATCATATGAACATGATGGATATCCAAAATGTTTGGTTTCTTTTCTGTGAATACACAAACAGGCTTACCCGTGTTTGTGTGCACCCATTGAACATGCATATCGAGGCCATTTTGTAGTCAAATATTCATGCAAATTAAAGCTAAGTTTCAGGAAGATTTTTTGAACTTGTTAGACTTCAGGATAATTTTGATATTTTATACGGAATATTCCTTGATTGATGTTTCAGGAACTGTACTATACCATCTTTAGCCAGAATATTTTACGGAAGGCTGCCGGACTAATTTGATGTTGTCCTACATCATTCGAGAACCAGACAGCTTGACTGTAGATTAGCTATGAAAGTGCCTCTTTACACTGCTGATTCTTACTTGCTTCCACTTGGTGCGGTGGCGTTCCATTCCTGTGTAGAATTCGTCCAACCGATCCCACACAAACTTTATGGGACATAGGTCCCCAATATGAAACTGAGATTCATATTAGCACCACAATTTTATGTTAAATTGGAGATGAGGCCATTCATATTAATAAAATAAAATAATTTCGGTGAATTAAATACATTAAGTTGATTTTCTAGAACTTTAGTGTAGCATTCCATAGTTGCTTATTAAATTGCGTGTTTTACCAGTTATTTTGAGGTGTAGCATGTTGATCTAGCTAGCACTTTATCTGTAGCTCTTACTTTGTCTTTAAAGAAACTAAATGTAACATACTAATCTGCATAGGATTTGGTTCAAATATTTCAAATCCGAAAGAATGGTTGAGATAGCTGGCGTGTTTATACATGGATGGAAACATGAAAGTGCGACTTGCGCCAGGTTAGCCATTGGTAACATCTTTTGTTGTAACTTGGTTGGTGCACGACCAGTTTTCCCTCTAGTTTACGTCTGAAACAAGTGACTGGGTTTCTGCAGTTGTCCTGCAGATGAAACGTAATTCCTATTAGCATCTGCGGCTGAGATGTTGCTGGGACGTGCTTCTTATTAGCACCGCATTTTCCTAGAGATTTGGCCATTCTTATTGATACAATATTTCCGACGAATTAAATGCATTCTAAGTCGAATGTCTAGAATTTAAGCACAATATACCATTCCATGGTGCTTTTTCTAATGGCTTTTTATCATGTTGATGTAGCCGTAACATATCCTTCTGCTAGGACTCTATGTTGATGAAGTAACCAACTGTAGTAAAGTGCAACAAGATTTGCATGTAGAAGTTTCAGCTTCGCTAAATGGTAGAAGTTTTTTCTAACTTCAGCAATGATTGTACTTTGATTTATATTTATCTACAAATGAAAAGATTGTCATATATAGAAAGTTTAATTCTAGCGTTTGGAGTTGTTTTATATCCAAGAAATGTTTTTGAGATCATATAAGTCATAAGTTATAGAATTAAAGGTTTTGAGAAAAAAGAAATAGAAGATGAAAGGATTCTTAGCCGCGAGGTTTGTGTCATGAACTATACTTGTACAGGGTAATTATAGCTTAGATTGATTACCCTAAAATTTGTATGGTAAATTCATTTAAAAAAAAGATTATGATAACAAACAGATTATATAATAACCGAGCAATCGGAGTGGAGTGTATTCAAATTTTGGTGAATTTATTGGTTGCATTGCAACAAACACATTTTCGATACAACCGGTAAACTTATAATTATGAGGGATAATTACATCTACACCCCCTGAGGTTTGGTGTAATTACACATACCTCCCCTGTGGTTTGAGAAATTACACATACCTCTCCTGAGGTTTGAAACCTTACATATACCTCCCCTCTACAACTTAAGGGTTGTTTGGGTGTAAGTTATGGTAAAATTATGCTTATTATGCTTACACCCCTAAAGTTTGGTATATTTGTAAAAGTAATCCTTGATGTTAGAAAAATTAAAATTAAATACTCCAAATAATTTTAGAAACTACTATATGACTAACCAAAAATATAAAAAGTATTTAAATTATTTTTAAAATTTAATCTAATCTTAATATTTTTATTATTTTGTAAAAATATTTAATTTCTTGTTTTTGTTTGTTTTTTTATTTCTTAATTTTTGTTTTACTTTTAATAATCTCATAAATTTCATTATAGTTCCATATTAAATACTATTACGCGTGCCCACAAAAATTTCAGTTTATCACAACAAAAAAGAAGCATTTGGTAAAATAATAAATATCTATGCAATCTCCGAAATAAAAAGACAAGAAATAGAAAATTCAATTGTAAAAACTCTCATTTTCAATGAAAATTAACAAATATAACAGAAATAATCAAGATTTTCATAACCCATTTTAAAAAATGAAGAATGATGACGAAATTACCAGCAACAGTGACAATAGAATTATCATCATTGGATCAGACATGGTCACTGGTTTTAGGTAGCAAGTTTTGTTGAACTTTTTGACAAAATAAACAACCTAAATGCACTATATTTAGTGAAACCAATTTTCGGTGTTTTATCTTCTTCTATTACTAAAATAGTTGTTAGTTTAAAATTGCAACGAGAACAAATGCACAAAGATGAGTAGTTAGTTAAGTTTTGACTGAGATTTACGGGAATTGTTTTAAAGAAAAAAACTAAAAGTTACGTGTTTTGGTTCAAAAATATATTTTGGATTAGATTAACTTATTTTTAAATTTAAATTTAAATACTTTTTATATTTGTAGGTAATAATATAATAGTTTATAAAACCTTTTGGAGTATTTAATTTTAATTTTTCTAACATCAAGGATTACTTTTATAAATATACCAAATTTTAGGGGTGTAAGTATAATAAGCATAATTTTATCATAACTTACACCAAACAACCCTTAAATTGAAGAGGGGAGGTATGTGTAAGGTTTCAAACCTCAGGGGAGGTATGTGTAATTTCTCAAACCACAGGGGAGGTATGTGTAATTACACCAAACCTCAGGGGGTGTAGCTGTAATTATCCCTAATTATGATGATGCAAAAAACATTTGATCAAACAGTGGTGCTTATCTCACAGACTGTTTAAATGTCTGTGATACAGAAGATGGTCAAATTATGCTTTTATTACTATTTATTTCATAAGTAATTTTAATTTGTTCTTTTAAAAGTTACAAATTATTAAAAGTCCCCAATATTTAAGAAGAAAAGATATGATATAACAAAATCTCAACAAATCTTTTATTCAATAGACGCAATCCTTTGGATTAGAAATAATTTTATCGCCATCATAAAAAAATTATTCAATAAACTTCAATTGAAAAATCCAAGCAAAACATATTTTATGGATAATCCAAGCAAATCAAGAATCTCGTGTTTTTTCTTTTCTTTTCAAATCTTAGTGTTTTTATAGATAATGTTGATGAATGAAGTTATTTGTTAAAGAATGATAAATTATGATTATCGATCAACAAATTAATGTCCAAGGAATATTGGTGCTGTATACTTACTTTTTTGGTTGAAATTTTATGTGATGATTTTAGAACAAAAGAAAATAAAGAAGAAAAGTAAATATATTTGGCGCTAGAAATTTTAAGATAATCTACAATATATTTATCAACAAATTACAAAAACTTGGTAAGAAAAAGATTTGCTACCAATATATGAAGAATAAAATATATGTTATGTGTAATTATATTAGTAAAATGCAATTATAAAAAATCATGGGCAAAATTTAATTCCTAAAAGAGTGGGAGGAACAGGCTGTTCCGGTTTCCCATTGCCAACTAAAAATTTAAGCTGCTCAAAATTGTCTGTATGCTTACTGACGGTAAGCAAATCATCTTCCTTGATCAAATACCTCGGACAATATTCATTTAGTAAAACGTAATATAAATACGGTTTAGTTATGAAAATGATAATTCAAAAACAACAATCATCTATACTAGTACATTAAGGAAGTGGTATTGAACATTTTGTGACACTAAACTTTTGATTTTCGAGTTTAACCTTATAATTTATGTCACACTATGACATCTTGTTACTAATTTCTCAATTTGACCCTACAATTTAAATTAAGTAAAATAACCTATTCCATTTACTAAGATGGATGATTTAGTTTTCATAATTCATATTCTTCGAATGCGAATTACTTTTTTTTTTTTCCATTTTACTCCAATTATGATGATTCAGACGATTGCTTTTCCTTCCTTTTTTTTCAATATTTTTTTTTTTTTTTTGTTCTCACACTTGAATATGATCATAAAAATCATACTACAAAAAATTAATGTGTGGGCATCCCAATTTCTAGCAACCCCAGAAAAGAAATTGTAGACGATGACTAAGGAAGTGACGTGTTATGTAAATAATATATCTTTTGTTATCAATCATTTCGTAAAAGCTTTAAACCGTGAATAAATATATGATTTCATATTTTCGTACTCGATTATTGCTTTCAATAATGTTTTTGGATATACGGATTTGTGAAATTTATTAATTTAACATTTGGCTTAAAATTTTATAATATTTTCATACTTGTACATTCTTTTATGGGAAGCCAACACATTGGTTAGTTTATGAAGAATCATAGATTAAGAATTTTTGGGGAGCATTACTTTCGCAACTTACGTGTTTTAAAGAAGCACTCTTTCTTGTCGTATTTAAGTGTGTTTGCTATAAATATGTGCAATTAAAAAGGAAACATTGTGGAAGTATATAGTAGTAAATATCTTTTACTTCTTCCTCGTATTGAGGACATTTTTCCCTTCTGACTTTTCTCTGTGTTTGCCGGTCTTGTGCTTTACGTATTGAATTTTAGCATAAGCATGCTGAAATATTGAATATTATATTTTCATCTAATATCTGAGATTAATATTGCATATTAGAACTATCAACTTGTTCAATTCATTGGTTGTATAGCAAACATGTTTGTGAATCTTTTAAATCTATCGTTTAGTGTAGTAATTATTAATATATTTATTTATGAAATAACACCTTCTTTTCCCAAGCTTTAACAACGAATTAACATTCAGCTTATTCTCGAAGGAGCCGAAAAACTCACATAGAAAGTAAAGGGAATCGAGGTTTAATTACCCCTGAAAAATTCACAGATTAGAAGTAAAATTCACAGTTAACACCTCGTGAGAAGTGGATGAAATTTACCTGTAAAAGTCACGAGTGACTAGGTCCATTTTCATTAAAAAGTAAAATAAAATTAAGTTCAATACACAAACACTCCATGTATCATTTTTAGTTGTAAAACCCTTGAATTATATTTATTATTAAAAACCATGGTTATAAAGTCAATAGTAAAAACTCCTTCCAAGTTCTAACTCAAAACTATACTATACTCGGTTTATATGTGATAAGAAGAAACATGTTACCCTCTAATATGAGGGTAAACATGAGATGTAACACTCTCAAGACCTCAAACTATGAACCCAAGACTTGCAATCATTCTTGAACCTCCCCCATTTAGCACCATGGACGTGAGCTTCCAACAAAGATCTTTTGCACAAAATCCATAGATGATACGACGATTCTAGGCTACCATCCCAAGCCCTCGATCCTCGAAGTGGCTTCTTCATCACATTATACGACCCAACCTAAATATCTTATCTTAATGATGACGTAAGATTTCGAAGCTCATGCTACACATGCAAACATGAGGACCCACTATATATAAATTCTCAAACTCTAATTAATGTGGAGGAACCTTCCTAATTAAACACGTATTCCTTAAGGTTTTTCTGCCAACATTATCATATAGTAAGAACTGATCGAACCCCAAGTCTCACACCGTGATCCTCATATCAAACAAACATACATAAAACTATCCTCCTTAAGGTTGAAGTTTATTATAGTAATAATTATTCTCGAAACATTTAGGATGACTATTGCAACCTAATCTACTAGTGCTATTTTTTCTTATAGTCAAGAAAATATGCATTTGGAATTGATTTTTAACTTGAATTATCTTTCTATCCGCAGTTTTATGTATTGAGACAAATTAAAAAAAATATAAGTGAACAAGTATAAAACAAAAATAACCAATTGAAATATTACAGTTGTGATTGTGATCTGATATGTTCATTATGTTTCTAGACCAGATTCGAGGCTCTTCTTTGACTCCACTATGAATTTTCTAGTATCTTTGATCCTCAAGAAATTAATTGTTCACTCAGACTTGGTCGTACTTTGTTAATTTAAAATTTAAATTAAAAAATATCTTTTATATTCTTAGTTAGTAAAATAAATTGTTAAATATGTAAGCTTTTACAAATGTTGGTGTTTCCTTTTTTTTTTTCTTTACTAAAAATGAAATCACTACATATCAAGAAAGAGATTTTAATTTTGAAAAACTCTAAGTATAATTTTAAAATAATTAGAGACACTCTTACACAAGGACAAGAACTTATCTTCTATCAAGTCAAAGCTAAAACACTTTTGGATACGATTGCTCATAAGATAATGACACAGGGAAGAATTGTTACTTTAAAATAACATACGACTTTTTTTCGGCAATATCAATTTTAATGAGGGGATGTTTTTGCTAATATATATATATATATATTTATTTGTTTTACTAAGAACTTTAATTCTCAATTTCTGTGTATTCATAACAACACATTCCCAAATTTAGAAGCCGTACGTTTCAATCCAGTGTTTTTCTCAAAGAAAACGCTCAAATCCACCTACCAAAATCGCTGAAATCCACCTACCAAAATCGCAGTTTTATAACATAATATAATATATAAATTATTATAAAGAAAGTGGAACATACTTGTCACATAAAGTAGCTCCTGTGAGTCACCTCCGCTGTAAGTTTAGCCCCAATTGGATTTTCCGTTTCCCAACCGCCGAAGCAAAGATCGATACGTATATATAATAATTATATATACACATAAACCCACGCATAATAGTGTATATAAGCTGAATCACAAACGAATTTTGATAATCGTGGACACTGTTGTGGATTGTTTTATATTCATCGGACCAAAAGAAAAAAAAAAAAAATCCTCAAATTAGGTTTAGTTTCATCCGGATTTTGGGGGAGAAGTCGCCGATTAAATTAAGAGGTTTATACGTACTTAATATTTACTGTTTTTCTCAATTCTATTATGTGCGATCAATTGTGTATTATTGTTGCTTTTGTGATATTGAGATCGTTATATGTAAATTACAGCGGTTCACGGTACTTATCTCTTTTTGTGCTTGTGATTGTGATTTGGCAGCAGGTTTTGAATTAGGGATTTGGGTTTTTGTTTTTGTTTGATAAATTAGTACATTCACTAGTTTACTGATGCACTCAATTTTTATGTGAACAGGGGAGTCAGTTTTTGGTACATTCTGATTTACTTCTAGGTTAAGGTAGGTGACTTTGACAGTTTGCTGGGAAGTTCACGGTACGCGGAAGTAGCTTACGAGGTTTGTGTGGTTGTTTGGCTGGAGTTTGTGGTGCTTGTTTGATTGAACAGTGTGTCTGACGATTTGTTGAGATATGCTCGTTTGATCGCAATGGGGTGGAAGCGGGTGTTAATATTGTTACTGTATCTTGCCACTTTGGTTGAATCAACCGGGAGGTCAGGAAGGTTTTGGTCCGTCGATTTAAATGCTGGGACTTCATCGCTCTACAGCTTGGCGGTTAGCAGTGCTGCCATATTTGTCGTGGTGGCTCTCGTTCTATCTATGTATCTTATCTTTGAGCATCTAGCTGCGTATAATCAACCAGAGGTTTGTCTCGCCTTTTGCTTTTGGACATTTGTCTATAATTTGTCAGCTTAACATGTTCTTATAGTTTTTGATGAGACATTGTGACCAGTTAAGTTTATCTGCATAAACCAATGTTCTACTGCCACTGGACATGCATCTCCAGCATTTGATCTAACTTCTTCCTCTTAGAATTAAGATAGTTTTCATCTTTTCTTTTTTAGTCTGAAAACAGCTATGCTTTCTTTTTTTTCAGGAGCAGAAGTTCTTGATTGGACTCATTCTAATGGTACCTGTTTATGCAGTGGAATCGGTAATGCAAGCTGGTTACATACTTTTCCCATAATATTATAGTAACTTGTGGAATGTAGCTATTTCTTTTAGAAGAACCATTTCATGCAGCTAAACAAATGGAAGCACGTCTTGCACAATTCTCTTTTTTTTTTTTTTTTCTTTTCTGGATGACGAATGTGTTACCAAATTCTAAGGAGTTGGTATCAATTTATGCTGTATTGTTCCACTTGTAGTTTCTTGAACCATGTATTCTGAAACAAACCAAAGACTATCCAAATTGATCGTGTAAAACATTTAATTCATAATAAATTTATTCTTTTTCAATGATTCATGTCAACAACTGTACCCATTCCAAATTTCAGTCCAATCAAATGATTGTTGCTACCAATATGTCTTATAATTTCAAAAAATGTATTATTCATTCATGAGAAATTTTCCATGTAACTGAGAATAAGTCATCTGCTGCCATAGTAACCAGAGGAGTCTCCAGACCTTGATGTTTTGATTTCTGAGATATTTTGATCTCATCAAAAGTTTATTCCTCTTAATGTAAGCATAGCACATGGGAAATTAAGTTTTGACGCTTAGAATTCACCTTCTGGTGTTTAGAGTTAATTTCCTTTTCTTCAGTAGTCTGCACATTGCTGTTTTTGAGATTTACTTTCTTCGGAATAGGATTTACTTAATCTCTTCTTGATTCTAACGTTTTTGAACAGTTCTTATCACTGCTAAATTCTGGTGCTGCTTTCAACTGTGAAATTATACGAGATTGCTATGAAGCTTTTGCGTTGTATTGCTTCGAGAGATATCTAATAGCCTGCTTAGGTATGTTCAGAGTACATTCTTGTTTTGATATTTTCGTTTAGTATTCCGTTTTACCTTGACTTTGTTCTGTTGGGACCTTCCTTTAGTAGCCTTTACATGTTTTAATTTCGGTCTGATTTATTATTCTCATCTTGTATAAATACTAAAATCATGTTGAAGAATTTTGCTTCAAGTTAGTGTCTTTCTCCATTTAAGAATTCGGGTTTACGCGTGTTTCATGTGCAGTGGTAGGCAAAGTAGGATACGCTAATAGTTGCTTTTCCAATAATGCTAAGAAAATTTCCCATTTCAGCTTTTGCGATGTTGCTGTAAATTTCTTCTGTCATTGCATATTAATGCTTGTGTTACTGCTGAGTAACTAGCAAATTTGAGCACCCAATACTTTAGGACTCTATGATTTAATCAAGAAGGTTATCTGTACCTCTTCGTAGTTGATCTAAACCAACTTGAGATTTGTCTTTTTGTGGAATCTTCCAACTGTCAGACATTCATTGCTTTGCTGCTTTCATGAAGAGAATTTATACATTTAGTCTGACAAGAAAACTATATCTTGCAGGAGGAGAAGAGAGTACCATTGATTTTATGGAAAGCCAAAGCTTAGTCACTTCTAGCGTACCGCTTCTGGATGAAGCTTATGCTTATGGACTTGTTGAACATCCTTTTCCTTTGAATTGCTTTTTGAGAGATTGGCAGCTTGGATCTGAGTTCTATCAAGCTGTAAAAATTGGCATTGTGCAATATGTATGTACTCTATCTTCATAGACTAATCCTACTTTTTGTTTCTTTATGTCATAATACAAGAAGTCTTTTCTCTACTTTTACAGATGATATTGAAGATGATATGTGCTTTACTTGCAATGATGTTTGAATTCATTGGCGTTTATGGGGAAGGGAAATTCGAGTGGGGATATGCGTGAGTTACCTTACTCTAAATATTTTTTTTGCTTAATAAATTTGTATCCCAGCTCGACTTTAGTTATTGAGTTGTAATATGTTCCAGTTTCGACTTGTCTATTTATGGTTTTCTATGCAAGTTTTCCGTCTGGGTTGACTTAGTTTTGGGCTATATTATACTGTTACAAGTGCAATACATTTGCTAAACCATCTTGCTATTTGCTTTTAGAACAATGCAGAAAAACAACTTCTTTATCATCTGAAATTCGGTTGTTTTGTGTGCAGTTATCCATATTTGGCAGTTGTTCTGAATTTCAGCCAGACATGGGCTTTATATTGCCTTGTGCAGTTCTACTCTGTTACAAAAAATAAGTTGGCTCCGATTAAACCTTTGGCGAAATTTTTGACATTTAAGTCAATTGTTTTCCTGACATGGTGGCAAGGGATTGTTGTTGCCTTTCTATTCTCTTTTGGAGCCTTTAAGGGATCACTGGCCCAGGTTCTGAAAACTCGTATACAGGACTACATCATCTGCATTGAGGTTTGTTAAAATTCTCAATTATTTGAACTTATCTATTGTTTTTGGTTTGTAATTGAATTAGGAAATGCGTATGCTGTTGTATCATCATTGACAGGCAAGATTCTTTGATTTTCTCCTTTGGACATGATTGATGTGAAATGCTAGTTCCCATAACTTATGAATTTAGTGCAGATCATATGACTTTATGGTGGAAGAACTTCTGTATTGCAACAACAAGATGTAAAAACTTTTTAGATGTTTATCATATTGTTCGTTTGTAAGTTAAGTGGGAAGTTTTATGACTGTTGATGAATACCCTAGGTCACATTAGTCGCTGGAGACTTCCACAGTACCAGCTTGAGAATACTCCAGCGACTCTCTTTTTCTTGCATCATGCTTGAACATGCCTTAAATTGTGAGTTTACTTTAGAATTTAGTGAGTACGTATTGCTGTTTTGTTTGAGACCTTTGTGTTTGTAATGTAATTTTTACATATTTTAGTACGTCATCTTTGCTAACACAAATATTGTGTTCTAAAGAAAAAGAGTAGTATTGAACCAAGGACAACACTTCAGCCATTCGTGGTTCAGAATAATTTATATGACACTCAGATTATTAAGACACTGTCGGTGCTTAATGAAAATACGCAGATGCTGATTATTGTTTCAAAAGGGAAGAGATCATGATAACTTTAAAAGAAGAAAAACTAAAAGAAGACAATGAAACTAAGAGTTCCCATGCTTGATTCTTATGACCTGAATCTTTTATGTTAGGAATTATGGTATTTTAATCATGTTCTGTTTTATGTCTGTTATTGGAATCAATATCGGGGAACCATATTTCTGTTTATTTCGTTGTCTACAAGTTTTCCAATGTTCCCCACCCCATGTATCATAATCAAGCACCAGGTATTTTTTGTTTACATTAACTGAGGAACCACAAGAACTTATAGTCCTGGAGTTCTAGTCGTATGTGAGAGATGACGTTTTGGTTTATGGTGATGAAGAGCTGCTAGTGAATTCTACAATATTCTGCATCTGTGTTTCTGCTGTTACAAAAACGTGGGAAAAGCAAAACCATAAACAAAGATAGGATTGATGGAAGGAACACTTATATCATTGATCATTCCCACTTCATGGATTTACTCTCTCTCTCTCTCTCTCTCTCTCTCTCTCTCTTCTCTCTGTGTGTGTGTGTGTGTGTTGTACAACTCGCTTGTCATTTGATATTAAAACCTTTGTTACTCTGCAACTTTGCTATCACCGGGTGCCTCCCAGTAAGTTGGGATGAGTCTTGGCAAGTTCTCTCAATTTTAGTCCTTTGATTCAGATGGGTGTTGCTGCTGTGGTACATCTTTACGTTTTCCCAGCTGTTCCTTACAAACGTGGAGAGAGATGTGTAAGAAATGTTGCTGTTATGGCAGATTATGCATCTTTAGGAACCCCACCAGATCCTGAAGAGGTTCAAGACTGTACAAGGTCCACCAGAATATCCAGCTCTCGGCATGAAGAGAGAGAGAAACGTCCTAAACTCCATCAGAGTGTTCGTGATGTGGTCATTGGGAGTGGTGAAATCGTGAGATCTATGTTCTTTCATGTCTATTTTCTACTTTTACATTTTGTTTTCCTAGCTCTCGTGCTCTTTTATCTGCTACGGCCCTGTTATTGCAACTCACTGATGCTTTTTACATTTATTAGATTGTTGATGACATGAAGTTCACAGTCTCGCACGTTGTAGAACCAGTTGAAAGAGGACTTTCGAAAATCAACAGAACTTTCCATCAGATATCTCAAAACATGAAACGGAATGAAGAACGTAAGAAGAAATCCAAGGATGATAGCTGTCTTGTCCCGTTGAACTCGGGCACTAAAGAATTCTCTGATGTGCATGATGAACTTATTGAAGGGAGTGTCAGCGACAGTGGTTTGTCTAACGGGAAAAGACCACACTACCAATCTAAAAGGTCATCTTCGCGGTTCAGGTACAGATGACATGTCTTCTTAACCTACTCTGGGAACGGAATGCAAGTGGCGATTTCTGACATCATAGGATCGTAATTATGTTTCTCTGACCTGTATTTTTGGTATAACGAGCCATTGATTGCCGGCTTAATTGACTAACCTGGTGGTTGAGTAAGGAGGAAACTAGCAAGCTTGAAATTTTTGAAGGTTTGCTAATGACAGAGGAAGAATACAGATGGGCCAGAATTTCACTACTAATCTAATTGCAATACAGTTTTTTTATATATGTATTGTAGAGTACAATAAACAATTTATAATGGTCTCTAATGCGAATCATCACAATTCATATTCCCTTTTCATGGTTTTATATATGGTATTACCAGTTTATATTCTCTTTGCATGGTTTGTCGACCTGGCTTATTTCCGACTTTCATTCTTTATACGGGAAGAATTGATGTATTGCATTGTGTCTTTGGTTTGTGTTGTGACCATGGTCCATAACTTAATTAATTGGGATTAAAACTCATTTTTTGTTAGATAATCTAATTTATGGGACCTCTAGAAAAACTTGATCGACTTGATTCCATTTGTCAAATGAGATTAAAAGTTTAGTTGTTGTAACTACTAAGAACTAACCAGTCTGTGTTCATTCGGGATGGTGCATTAATAAATCCTAGAGGCCCAGGCTCTTGAGAAAACTACACAATCAATTGTAATCTTTTGAGTCTTGCCTGGATTGTGGTTTGTTACATGATCTGAACAATCCATTTTTCTCTGTTTTGTGTTTTGAGTAGTAAAATATTTAGTAATGTTCAGTCTTATAGTATTAATCTTTGCCACTCAATCGCGGTCTTTATTAATACATAAGTAATTTAGTACTTTCGTTTTGGTTTTCTCCAATCTCTAGTTTTCCGTTTTATTGGAGAATTTTGGTCAGGATTGAAAATACATGTGAAATAATAAGATCGACGGTACACAACTTGGATGAAAATAATGAAATTATGAAGTTTCAACTATCAAAATATCAAATTAAGTTCGTGCGTGAGGTGTGTGTTGATGGACTTTCTATCTTCTGTACTTGTGTAATTAGGCGATGTTAGCATATTCAGATTCAAAAGTGGAATCTCATAATTTGAGCTAAGATTGGAAAAATATGTTTGAGTCAATAGTTGACCGCGTTTTGAGAAATAACCTAAAAGCTTACAAAAACTTGTTAAATCATATTTCTATTTTTAAGAAAATGACCACAAGCTAAAACGACTTTCGTATTGTGAATATTTTTAGCTTGAAAAAGTGTTTGCATATTAGCTTGTTAAACAAATAATCTAAAAAGTTTCAACTTAGATTAAAAGTAAAGTTAATCTTTTTTAACCAACTTTAGAATTGCACATAAATTGCAATTAACTTCACATACGGTCAACTCTGAATAAGGTCATATTATATATAATCTTTTTAGCATTTGGAATACTACAGTGGAATCGTATTTTATGAGACGACCTGTTAAATCTCCCAATAATCGAAAGTTTATTGGGGATGCTTTAAATCTTGAATTTCAAATGCTTCACTAAATTCTTACATGGGTTTGCTTTAATCGATCGATTGTTATTAAATTCTTCGATGAGGGTTTTGTCTTGATCTTTTTTTGGGGGCAAATCTCATGTTCAAAACAGCAATTCTATGAAGATAAACTATTCATTTGGCTCAACCAACAGCCCCAAATCATTCCAGTCATACAGAAGGTCCGATTTTGACCTTGAATCTGGAACAATTGCTAGAAAATCAAGAAAGCAGCACAAAAACAGCCCCCCTTTGAGAATGATCAAAGCACTTGGTACTAGGATCCAGCATTATTATTACAAGCTTCACCCACTTTTGCTCTTCTTGATTCTCTTGTCAGTTGGGATCACACTCCTCATTCTGTTGTCGCTCCACGGGGGTGGTCGATTCATAACGATACCGAGTTACAGGATATTCGAGGAAAATGTGGGTAGTTATCCGTTTTCTGAGTTAAGGAATCTTGTAATGGTGGCGGGACATTCGGTTTACACGAGTAGTAGCTGCGAGAAGGTCGACAAGGAGGATGCTTGGTATTTGGAGTCGTATCAGAAGCATCCGGGCCAAGCCGCGACGTTTCTTGCGCATATACAGAAAGGGGCGGAGATCACGGCCAATGACGATAAGGCGTTGCTTTTGTTTAGCGGAGGCGAGACTAGGAAGAGTGCTGGTCCGAGGAGCGAGGCTCAGAGTTATTGGATTGTCGCCGAGTCCAAAGGATGGTTTGGTGAGTGGATATATAGTGTGAAAATGTTTCTTTGGTTTTGTGTTGTGCTTTGAAATTCTTTAATAATGGAACTGAATGTGAAGAATCGACCGTTCTGAATTGGTGATTGGAGTTAATAAAAGAAGGATGGATGTTTTATGAATGAGGTCACATTCTGAATGTTTGTGTTGATTCGTTTGCTAGTTCATCCACTGTTCTGTTTTGCATATTAAGGCTGATCATTCCCGATTGAACTCGGATATTTTACATTTTTCCAGTCTTGTTAACTACTAGTCATACTAGGTTGGAAATTTATTCAGATTCAGTGGGATGCTGTTCTTTTCATCCTGTAGTTAATTAGGTGACTTCTCTTTGCTTTTGGCATATTTCTACACTACCTCAATCTCTGATTGTTTAGGCTTATAACATATTTAAGCATAACGCAGGTAGGGGGAACTGGTTGACCATAATGTAGTCTATTACAATTTAGAACATAGTCATGCACTCCAAGGTTTTCTTTTTTGCCTCATAATGATGTTCTTATTTCATGATGAGATTATTTCATACTTTCAGCTACACAAGCTTGTCTAGGATCGAGGACACTTGCGTTATGGTTTACGTTATACAGTTTCATGTGGCTAATTAACTTTTTTGCTGAATCTACTTTTCTAATTATTAGAATGTGATGGATTAATGAGGTCTAAAGTTCAAATTACCCCATATTTAAAATCATCTGCATCTTTTTGTAATCTATGTTGCTTGGACGTATTTATATTACTTACATCCTGGTGTAGCATGGGAGTTTTAAGAGACCTTGAATTCTTATATGATTGTGTTTGGCTACCCGTGTCCATTGGGAGGATCAAATATAGTAGATTTTAGCGTACTTGAAAGATATTCCACCTTCACGTGGTGGAAATCATCAGTTCGAGCCTGTTAACCCAATGTGAATTTTTTTTATTTGGATTTACTCCCCTCCGAGTCCATGAGAACGGATGAGAAGCTTGTGGGCTAGGGGGCAGCGATGGCTATATTTCTGGAAGTGAATCCCAGGTCAATATGATGCACATTTTCGATATTAGATTTGGAATTAAAACTGTGTTGTTTGGGTAGTTTCCCCGACATCATTTTATAGTTTGGGAGAAAAGGTGTTTAGACAGCTTCTATTCTTCTAATTGAAACCGTATGAATACAAGGATTCAATTATAAGTTATCCTTCTATCTTATACCTAGCTACTGTGTTACGGATACTGCCATTGATTAGGTTATGTGAGCAATGATTTAACAGAGATGCTGACGAGAGTTACATCCTCACTTATGGGGGTTCACATTGTTTATGGTTGAAGTCGAATGGGATTTGTACTTAATGGCTCTGTACATTGTCCTATTACAAGTTACAGGTTGGAGCTAACAGATACAAATCAATGAAGCACGGTGGTTCAGCGTTTTCTTCTTTTTTGGCTGTTCAATCACTTGGAAGTCATGTTATACAATATCAGTCCATAGGTTCCTCTTAGATGTTTTGGAAACATGGTTTGCAACATCTCTTGTGAACTAACTACAACGTAAATCACCCTATTCTGCAGTTCACCAACTTTAAATATGTTTGTTGCTGAACTTCTAGAAGTAATGTTTGAAATGATGTCTGGACTGGTATCCTTTTCCCTCGACTTGGTTATTGTTCAGTTTTGGCTCTGATGTTACATTCATTGTAATTATTTACCACATTCATATTATATGCAATTATGCATTGGATGCTCGACTAGAAAACTAAAAATCACTAGTGAAGTAATACTTTTTGATGTTGGATTAAATTATTTGCGGATTGAGCATTTAATAGCTGTTTTTTTAATGCCCTGTTTCTCCATGGATAATTTCTGCAGGAAAACAGGACAGTGTAAGAGAGAGAGCTCTCACAGAAGAACATGCTAGGGACAGTTTTGAGAATCTTCTGTTTAGTGTTTGTCGGTTCCGGGAGCTTACTGGAACATATCCACACAATATAACTGTAAGTTCAATTACTTTTTCAGTTCTCTACATAAACTGAAGTCGTGGTATAGCATGGCGTTAACGTTGTAAATGCTTGAACGTAAAGACTTACGGGTTGCACGTTTCAAAAATTACAAAATCACCCAAGTCATAAACTGAAAATGGCTTAATGTTGATGGCAATGACAAAATTTATATTTGATTCTTGATTCTGTGAGTGACAGAAGTTTAATGAACTAAGATATTTGAAAGTATATGAAAAGTATTTAAAATATTCATGTTGAGTTCTTTTTTTAGCCTCAACTTTTTTATCTTCGTTCATTCTCTTACATTATGTTCATAGCATTATCCTCATTCCACTATTCACAACTTCTATTTTCAGATAGTGTTTTATTCTCCAGTAGTCACAACTTTTATTTTTCAGATAGTGTTTTATTTTCTCAAAAATGAGTAGGGGTGTTGTTTTTGTTTGAAGTTGACAAAATTACTAAGAGGCGTGCGCCTTTGTAAGTCGGACAAATTGTTGACTCAACCTGGTCCATAATAGATGTAGTCATAATATTGAAAGACCATTTAAACATATGGTATCAATCATACAGAAAAATTGCGACAACTACTGGAGAGACTCGAAGTTTACACTATATACGATGACTTGATTATATCTTTTGACGATATTTGTGTCCTACTTTATCCTTCACCCACCAATATTTATTCTACCCACTTGGTTTAAAGGTTGTTGGATACGATTTTAAGGAGGAGAGGTTTGTTCATCTACACCGCTCAGCAATTGGATTTCCTGAGGCGAGGTTTTTTTATTCAGGCACGCCATCTTCCCAAAATTCAAGGGAATCGGCATTAAAAGGCGAAGCACTAGTGAGAGCTCAATTTCAAGAAGATCCTTATGGTTGTTCAGGTTCTTTGCGTCACAAAAAACTTGGTCGCGATCCGTTTCATAGGTCGATTCCCTATCCCAATGGATGTCCAGAAATAGAAGGTTTGTTTAAATACTGTGGGAATTCTCCATATCCAGGTTTCCTTCCTTGGTCTCAATAATATTCTGCTGTTTAAAAATGAGAGGAGTTGTAGAAATTGATATATGCATAGGCTATTTACTTGTAACTATTTTAGAAAAAACAGTACAATGGAAGGATACATTTGCGAAGAGATATTCACTTGTTTTATGGAGACACCAGTTTTGGATTTTGTGCAAACATACAAGAAGATCTCGTGGTTGTCTTTGTCAGTAAAGTTATTGATTTGCTGTTTCCTTAAAGTATTTGCTAAACATTTCTGTTCTTTTCTTTTTGGTTTTTGTTATATGAATAAGATGACTGAATACTGATCTCGAATGTCCACTGACTTTCCGTCTATCAGATTTTAAAAATTATAAGACTGCTAGAGATGACTAAAAGTAGCTGTAGTAATAAAATTTCATTCTCACTCATATGGGATCAAAAGTTTCGTTTCTAAGCGTGTGTTTCGATGTACTAAATATTTAAAATATTTCGTTAAGTTTTGAGACATTTTTGACTTTATTCGTATAATTTATTCGTATAATTAACTCGAATAGTAAATACTGGTATATTTTGTTTCTATTGGGTCAGGAATGAAACGTTTTGATACTTTGTGCGAAAACGCTTAAAATATTCCATTGATGCTCATAATTTCGTGATTTTCAATTGTTTAGCTAAACATATATAATTTTTGACTGTATTACATTTTTACGTCGAGTATCCTTTTTTTTTCACCTCATTTGATTATTTCGTGCATTACATGTTTCGCTGTACCGTTACAGTATCCAAAAGGCATCACGATGCCGTGGAAATATTTCGTTTAGTGTCAGAGGTATAAATTTATACGTAGTTTTGTAGTTTTCAATTTAAAAAGAATAAAAACAAAAAGAGAAAAGGATGTTACTGTAATTTTACTTCTAGCCACACAGAGTTACTCTGATCCAATATTTTTGGAAAAAAACTTTCCTATACTTATGTTCCTTACATGGATCAAAGTTTTTTCTTTTTCACGAAAAGTATCGAAAAGTTTCTATTTGACTTTATGGAAACGAAACACATAATATTTTCTACGTTTATTGTAACAACTATTTTTACGAAACATATCGAAAAGATCTCAAAATATTGCAAAAACCTTTTAGTATTTACCGTACCAAAACGTACTACGGAAACGAAACTTTGATACATAGTTCCTTATAGTAAATAATTCTGTAGGAGCTTTATGTGTTTACATCTTCAGAAGCATTGTTCACTTCCTAGAAGCATGTTTTTGATTGAACCTCTAAAACCAAAAAATAAAAATAAAAATAAAAATAAAAATACATTGAATCTATACTTTCTGTGTTTAGTATGATTGTATAATCATCATGTCCTAAATTTGATAATTTCAGTGGCATTTTCTGAGACTTGCGCAAATATTACAGATTACCCGTAGAGAGTACGTAGAGACATTTTAGTAAATTTAGAAAACATTTCTGTACCTTATGAGACGTTAATTTATGTAAGCATACTAAATCTCAAAAGTGTACAGATGTAATTATGCCCACAATTCTTTTATTCTTTCACATTTACAAAAATCCACTCTTTCAAAAATTGAACTTAGATATCAAATGCTGATTTTCGTTATAGAATGATTTAGCTTGTTTTCATCAGTTGGCCTTGACTGCAACATTTCAAATAAAATAATTATGCAGATTATGCTATGAATGAAAATGAAAAATGATTATGTAGTAGTAGTTCATGCACAATTCCAAAGGTTGATTGGAGGGATCTTGATTAGGGCCCACCTAGGCTAATTCAGCAGCACATAAAGAATATTAGAATAGGACAAAAATTCTTAAAAACATACGCAGGTGGTGTAATGTAAGACAAAGTTAATGTTGTATGCATTGTGTATGCCATACAAAACCCTAAACTTACTTCATTTCTCTCTAGGGCCTTTTCTCTTCAGCCCCAACCTCTTTGAGGCTCCCTCCAGGTTAGTAAACGTACTTATAATTTCTCATTTATCACTATTTTTTTATTTCTCTAAAGAGTGAACATGCATTACTACTGTTTTCTCCTAACCCATTCATGGCCACAAAAAAAAAAAAAAAAAAAAAAGACTTCAACTTTTGTTAAATGAAGCTTAAAAATGAAAGCTAATAAGAGTACTTTCAACATTAACCCAACAAATAGATTTAGACATGACTTAAACCCACCCCACATACCCGTTGTGCATTTTGTTATGTGTAAAACAGCTGTTCATTAATGATCGATCTCCATTGTTGTGGGTGTTTTGAAAAAATTTGTTTTTGTAAATTTAGTGCAGTAGTAAGATCTCAATATTTTCTTGAGGTAATGGCATTTTACCCCTGCAGTTTTCTGTGACATAGGCACATTACTCCCTATAAAATAATATAATAAAATTGGCAAATTACCCTTGTTTTTTATTTATTTATTTATTTTTAAAATACGCCTTTTAATTTATACGCTGGGTAGTGTTTTGCATCTTCCAAAAATCACATTGATGTAATTTGCTAATTTATTGTGCCTAATTCATTATAAACCGTACTGTCTTCTTTCATTTTTAAAAAAAAATAATTTGATGCTTCATTTTTTAGAATTTAAATCTTTAATCATTTTGTGTCGCTGACAACAAACACCCACATAAACATACGTTTTTGAATTCTCTGGTAAAACAGAGAACCCCGTCAATACCCACCCACCACTTTTCAGTTCTTTCTACATACAATCTTTAGCTCTCATTTTACATTAATATTAAGTTAGAATTTATTTATCTTTTTTCTCTCGTTGCAGGCACAAACCTCACACTTAGCTGCAAATCTGTATTCTTCCTTTTCCCTTCACAAGGTAACATTTTTATTATTAATGTTTGCTTTAATTTTTGAGAATTAGACAAGTGGGCCTGTTAAATATGCTTTTATTGTTGTCCTTTATTGATATGTTAGTATATAGGTTACATGTTTGATTTGGTGCTATTAATGCTTATGTGTGAGTAAGTACTGCTAACCTTTTGTTTTATTTCTTGTTTAATCTTGTAGATGTATGTATTATTTGCCTGTGTAAATGTATTCTTTGTTAAATACTTACACCTTATCTCTTTTTTGTTCTCAATTTTGTCATTATAGTACTGTGTTGTGGATCTGATTTGAAGTTTATTAATGATATAAATCATATTTCATACTTAATATTGAACTCCTCCTCCTTAGATAAAATTTATGTGTATAGCTTTACGTATACTAAGTTTCACTTGTCTTGTTGATGCAACAACAACCAAAACTCTATTGAGGTAATTTGTAGGGATAGGGATTTCTGAAGCAAAACAAAATCTTTATTATGTACCTGAATATAATTAAATGCGGTACTAAGAGATAAAATCACAAAATGCGAGCACCTCTACCATGCTTAAGTGTTAACATACCCAGAGAAAGTCGCTTAAAGATTCTTTTCAGAAATAAATGAGATTTATGTAAAATAAACAAAATGCGTTTTTGTTGTTTAAAACACTTTTATTGTTTCATGTTGATGAACAAACATGTTTATGCTTCCCTACTTTGTCACTAGCTAGATCTTAATGTATATATTCCGACTTTCTAGAGTCATACTGTACGCATATTTAGTTGAAATCAAAGTTATAATTGTCATTATTTGACTTGCCATACTTTTTGTTATAATATAAAATATATTTTTGTTATACTCTCTTGCTCACGTCTAACTTTTATATCCTCATCACTCTTGGCCATTCACATTTATAGCAACCTATTTTTGTAATGTGATAGGACATGTGGAATTTTTCGTCATCAAATGTGGACAAGGAAGTGGAGCGTGTTTGGAACGTTTGTATGCAAGCAAAAGCTAGAACTAGATTCAATCTTGAAATACCAGACGAGGAATTGTGTCGAGAGTTTCTTTATCATTTTGTGATTCTTAACAGAGGAATATTCAATACGACTCCAATTCTACACTTACACCATACGGATCTTCCGCTAGTGGTTGGTGAATGGACACCTGAGATCAGGAGGATTTTTTACACGAATGGTTCATTGCTCATTGCAACTGACGCGGAGCTTCAGTTACCACGGGGTTTGTGGATTCGGTCCCGTACCTTAGGGCCCCTTTTTCATGATGCTGGGATGCATTATTATGTCACACGTTATCACCATCGCAAAAAGATCCCGGTTGATGGTGATGGGTTTGTGTTGGATGTATTTAAGGCTGAAAGACCACCATACCAAGGAGCAGATGGATTCGTCTCCCAAATCAGAATGTTGCCCTTCTCTTTCAAAATGATCAGGATTCATAATCCAACATTATTTGATTATAGAAAGAGGCGTTCATATACTCCTAATAGTGTTGTTGGACCTATACTGGACCCTCCAGATCCTTTTATTTGGGTACCTGAGGGGATACCCGTTCCTGCTGATCATGGTGCTCCTGCAATCAATTGATTCTTATCATGCATGGTATTAGTGAACTGAAAATTAAATACATCTGTACAGATGTTGGAACTAAATCTTCTAGATGATGGTGAACAGTAGGTCAGCAGGTGATATATGATTGGATGTGGTTTTTGTGCTTGTTTTGATTGACATACTGACCAAGTGAGTTAAGTATTATTTGCATTTTTTTATTGACAGATCTTGAGTTTCTTCTGTTTTTATCATTTTCATCATATCATTTTTTAAGCAACCCCTGATCGTGAATGCTGCTACGTAGATGACTAAAACCGACGTTAGTGATGAAAAATCTGGTCTTAAAATTCCAATGATCTTTAATTGTTGTAATTATAACTATCTGTGATTTTTATTATCTTTTTGTTAAAAAAATTACTTTCTTTTTACCTTGGTTGTTTCTTTCTCCATTACATGCTCTCCTTATTTCACTGGTGTGTTGCGGTATCAAGAAGACGTCACGATTCGAAACTGCGTGCAGGCTTTGTTCATTGTCTGTGATATTAATTTACACATGGTATTTCCGCAAAAGAAAAATTTAAATAAAATAGGGTGTTATTTTAATAAAATACTCCCTATTTTTTTTATTCCCTTATACTTACGGTCCTTTTGATAAGTGATTCTGACGGAGGTTTATGTGCGCACATCTTTTATAGACTGCATCGAGCCATCGACTGCTCAGACATAGCTTTTGATTGTACTATAAACCAATAAAATAAAATAATATCTTGTGTATTAATTAGCATTATTATATAAGTTATCTCTAAAAATTTAACAACAGCAGAGACATATTCCGAGATTTGCACAAATAATACATATTACTTCCGCTTTAAAAAGATATATGTGTATATTTAAGAAAACCTTTCTGTATTATCTTTGTCGGAACTTTTGAAAAGTTTATGTAAGTACACCGCATATCGTAGTATGCTCATGTAATTAGGAAAATGCCCAGTTTCACAGTTCTTACTGTTTGATCAAACTTATAAACTAATTTTAGAAACTACTATATTATTAACTAAGAATATAAAATTGTATTTAAATAAACTTTAAATTTAAAATATGTTATATCTATTCCTAAATATATTTTTGTAATTTCTTATCGTACTAAGTATTTATCATTTCAAGTTAATTATTTTATTATGTGAACTATTATTTTCACAATAAATTAAAAACATAACAATAGCAACTTTTCAAAACATAATTATAATAATAGAAACTTTTCATGTTTATATAGTATAGTGCCGAACCAACAGATATAGAGAGATGGCGACTATTAATTAATTAAGCCCACCAAACACAAATCCTTTGTTCATAATTGGGGATTTGGAGATAAGGTTGTTCTATTCACGAGTCATTTTATGTAATAGTTCTGAATACTAGCTAGCTAGGGTCAAATAGCAAATGAGTCCTTAAATTCTCTTGAATCTACCCATTTATAATTTAGTAAGTTCTAATACTGGAAACAGCATATGATGACTAGCTAATTAAGCTTATACGGGGTTAAGTAACAAACGGGTAACAAAATATTTTTCATGGAAACAAACAAACAAGCAGCCAAGCAATTAAACAAAAACTACTAGACCAAAGAGTACTATATATGGGTTGTTTATCTGATCCCTCAGCATGTATATCGTAGTGGAGTGGATCATAATAGAACGGGCATGTTTCAGGGCAAGTTACTCATAGCCGTCCGCATGCCATTGGCGCACGATAGTCTACAATACAACTCATAGGCAGCACAAGCCTCCTCTGCAATGCAATTCCTATCCTTTGCTCTTACAAATATGTTGGCGAGTTGAAGGCCTACTCCGCACTCAAACGTTTTCTGAATGAAACAACAGCAGTTTATTTTAGCCGAATCAACACAAAAACCATTGGTCTCGTGCATAAGTTACATCATATAATATAACAAGAGTTGATAGATCCTTTAAAAAGAGTTAGATGCTTAGTTCAGCAAGCAGAAACAAGAACCAACCCTGGTCGTAGTTCATATCATAGCCCTAACTTTGCCAAACGTAAATAACATTATATCCTTTCCTAACGAAATTACAAAAAAGTAATTTCTCTTGTAAATTAACTTCTTTCTAGAACACAAACTTCCTCGCCAACTCTTTGCAAACAACTGTACAAGGATGACTCAAAGTACCAAGCAACATATTCAAAAGCTTCAAATGCTACCTAGCATGTATTCACAAATTAAGCAACGTGCACAAAACAACATCCTTCTACCTTAAACACTGCATACCAGTTATACATCTTGAGATCAAAGCTATCATTTACAGATTCTGGATTCAAGTGGCTAGAATATACCCAGATTATAGTATTGTACAGTCTAGGTAGGGAACTTGTAATTGAAATAAAACATACTTCCACTAACAAATTACATATTATTATGGATCCTCAATCACTATTTTCCGTACAATGAAATCTGAGAAAATATATCATGGACAATTATTCCCTATTTTCGGTTTTTAAGTGTATACGAAACTAATCAAATTAGCAAGTTATGAATGTTAGCAATTCTAGGTTCAAAAATCATGTTTTGGGTTACACGTCAACAAACTGGAAAGCTGCATGAGACATGTGGGGTGGTATTCAGTAGAATAAGTAAGCAATAAATATATAGAGCAGTGCAAGACTTTCAGTTCTTCGGTCTGTGAACAATAATGGAAATGGTAAAGGGTACTGTGTAGTCATGAAATAACACCTTAGAGGTAAGATAAAAGATAAGACATTTAGAAACCACTATGGCTAAGATGATCAAGCAGAGAAATAAAAATGCTGAGGAGTCGAGCTTCTTCTCAAGAAATATTAATTAGCAATTACGAAATATATCCATTATTTAACTCTATTTGCATCAGTTTAAAGCTATGAACAAAGTTGTCAAATACCTCAAGCAGAGAATCCGCCCCCAAGAAAATAGATACAAGCGTGCGAATAGCAGGGAAAACAACTGAACGAGACGGGTGCCTATAAGTTTGTTAAAATGAGACACGATTAGGTCACACTACAGTCATATTCTTATAATAATAGTTCAGAAGACCAGCATACATACCTTAAAAGGTCACCAATCTTCGGTGTTATGGTAGCAAGCATATCTGGGTACTTTTGACCACAGCCAAGGCAAAGATAGGACAGTGCCCAAAATACTTCTGTCAAGACTTCGTCATCATTTATGACAAGGAGAGACTCAAGTATGGGGATGGCAGACAGAAACTAGACCGATTTCACAAACAAATTCAGTATAGTGAAATAACAAGGGACATAGAACTAATTGCATGCAGCTTCAGTGTCAAAAGAATAGCATGGTAGTAACCATATTTAACCATAGTTAAAGTTGCGAACCTGCTCAAATGGAGGTCGAGGTGTGCCCTCGCATAAATTTGACAAAGCCCAGGTTCCAGTTCTAAGCAAAGATATCTTGCTATGATCCTCCAACAGTGTCAAGAGAGGAGTGAGTGCTCCAGAACTAAGGACGAGATCACGACATGTAGGAGAATCGCCTGCTATATTTCCTAGTGCAGATGCAGCCTGCACGTTCCATGGATCGGATGAATAAGGACCATCACATGTGTATATATAAACTAGAGGAGTTATACCTGGTCACGAAGTAGGTCGGATGGAGAGTGAAGAAGCTTGACAAATACAGGAAGAGCCCCATGATCGAGCACAGTCTTTACGGTTTCAGATGTTCCTGCAGTAATGTTTTTGAGAAGGCGGGATGCTTCAATCTGGAGCTGCGGATTGCCATCCATATGAAGGAATTGGATTAGACGAGGAACAACGGCTCCTGACTGTATAACTTGATCAATTGGAGGTTCGTGTTCTGTTTATGTCATATATATATATATATATATATATATATATATATATATATAAGTCATGTGACAAAATTGAATGGTTAATGTAACTCAAGAAGACACATATATAAGAGTGATAGGTGACATGCTCACTCACCAACTGAAAGTAATTTTAACAAGTCGGTTGTGGAATCAAGTTGTAAATCGCCATCATCCGACAAAATGCCAGAAATCATTGAAGGTAGTTCCTGTAACTGCACAAACACATTTACTTACAAGATATTACGTCGTGTACGTATCGGATAGAAAACTTTCCCCTACCTACAGTTAGTCTGTCCGTCTGATGCAATAACTAGGGTTAATTTTAACTAATTTTGCCCTACAAAATGCAAATAGGAATACAACTAAAGAGAAAAATGTACCAACCATCCTTAAAGACGAAGATGATGATCCAGGAGGTAGGGTTTCCCGGCGCTTTTTCACGCGTACCTTGCAGCGTTCCGCCTCTTCAGCCGCCGAAGCCACCTTAAGCCGCTTCCGCCGTGTGCTGCGTCGCAATGGAGGCATTATTGTATCTTGAGACCAAAAAATTGGAGATGAAGTTGAAACTGAACTGGGACAAAATTATGGGAGAGGATTTTATATCAATTCTGAAAGAAAATTGCCCTGCACGCTACTATTTAATAATGCGTACATAGCGCCTGTTTGGCAACAATAAAAACCTACTTTTACAGTTTTCCCTTTAGATAAAATATAATATTTATTTTTAAATATAAATTCAACCAAAGTCCATGACTATGAAACTTTATGTGAGGTTATATTTGTAAGTTTTTTTTTAAGCTAAACGGTGCATACAGTTAATATGGATAGTTTATATAATTTCGTGTATGCATGTCAAAGGTAGGGTACTATCCCGACCCTTGTCCTAAAATTAGACTCAAACCCTGTTCACAGGGTCTGGTTAGGGTCTAGACCTTTGCCCTTATCCTGTAAAACTTGAAAACATGGTCTAAACCAGTGTTTTCAGAACCTGACCGGACACCGAACCAGTGACAATACCGGTTCAAGGTTCGACCGGTCGAACCACTGGTTCAAACCGGTATATATATATATATATATATATATATATATATATATATATATATATATATATATATTAATTAGTGTATATATTAATTACAAATAATATATTTGTAAGCACATCAACGGAAGAGAAAGCAGGCAGGGGCGATCCACGGCGCTGCTGGGAATAAGGGAGGGCGGCGACGGCGGGGATAAGGGAGGGCGGCGACGACGACGACGAAGGGGAGGGGCAGAGACAACAATAACCTTTCTCTCTTCTTCAACTCAATCGCCTCCTTCTCCCCGATCTGAATCGCTCCGTCATCAATCGCCACAACTCCCTCGCGTCTTCCGCTCTCCGCCACCTCTGTTTTCCTCTGTTTTGGTTTGCTCTCCACCACCTCTGTTTTCCTCTGTTTTGGTTTGTGTGTTGCTTGTGAAATTAGGGCAGAAAACGATTTGGGGTTTTTTTCTTGAGCGGGTTGATAACTGGGTCGGTTCACCTGTTGAACCGGTGAAAACGCCGGTCGCGCCCAATTTCAGAAAAAAAAAAACGGTTAAAGGGGTGTTTTCGAACCAGCTTCGCGACCGGGTCGCGGTCCGGCTTGCAGGACCGGCCGGGCCGGTCCGGTTTTAATAACCCTGGTCTAAACCCTTATCCTTCGTATTTTTTTCTTTTGTTAAGATGTTTGATGAATTGGTCTTTGTTGTAATTATCGTCAAGGATTAATATTTTGTTTTAATGAGTAGTTTCATGTAGTCGAAAATTGAAAACATTTTAAAAACGTAATATTTTGAAATATTTTAAGAATTTACGCAATCAAATAAATTCAGAAAAATTTAAAATAAAGGAACTCAAAGGAAGAAAAGGAAAAGAAAAAAAAAAAACAGGGTTTGGGTAGGGTTAGGGTCTGAACCATAGGGTCTAGACAGGGTGAGGGTCTTGGTAGGATAAGGGTTTCAACACGGAGTAAGACCCTACCCTTGACATGCCTAATTTTGTGAATTCGAGATGTGGTAGTGTAATTAACACATACTTCATAAATACTTTGTGGTGTTTGCAAATCCTTATTAAAATGACTTTTGCGGTCACATAAACACATTTTAATGTTTGCAACACTGAGTTTTGATTCTCGTTTGTCTTAAAAAAAAAACACAAATTTTATAAGCACATCCTGAGATGTTTCTCCAATAGCTTTTGAAAATATGGTATTTTAAAAAGTCTCTAAAATAAAAGTCAATTTGCATTAATTATTGCAAACATATAACTAATAGTCTAATATAAAAGTAACTTTTAAAAATATATCCAAACACTCCCGAAAGTCACTTAAAATGACTTTAAATAAAAGTGCTGAGCAGACTCATTCTGTAAACTCTTGCAAGCAATCCATTTTTTTTATTCACTCTGGAATTTATGAAATTTCAATTTTACCCAGTACTTCACAAAGCAAATAATGTAAATATTGGACGGCTTTTATTTTCTTATTTTTGGTACCATATATACATTCCTAGACCCTAGTTATGTATTAGTTAATTTCTTATAACATGTCAAAGCCATAAACATTTATTGTGATTGACGTTTTTCCTTCATCAAAGAACTCAGATTTTATGTAAAATTAAAACTATAGTTGTACTTAAACGTGTGTTTTGACCCTATTTTAAGAACACTTTGTAAAATTACCAAAAAATGTTTTAAAATTCCTGTTATTATGGAATGATAATGTATATATGGAATGATTGCCTTACTCATTTTTGTTATTATCCTTTTATGGTCATATATCCGTTACTTCTTATAAGAAATGACAAGAACATAAATACAATCTCTGGCGACTTTCATTTATCAATTTAACAACTATGTTTTTACACATGGAATAGCGCTTTAACAACTGGAATGCCATATAAGCAAAAAGCCCGTTTACGGCCCACTCACAGACTTTTTGAAATTCCTGAGCCTGAATAAATGATGCATCCTTATTTACTTGAGAAGAGAAATCCTAATCATTTTCTATGCGAAATAAGGTTGTTTTCTTCATGACCTAATTTTTAGTAATAAATCTGAATGCTAGCTAACTAGGGTCAAATGGGAAATGAGTCCTTATTTAATTCTCTTGAATTTGAATTTAACCATTTTATTAAGTAAATTAATCAAATAAGGAAATTGAAGGCTGCATATCATGGCTAGCTAGGCTTATACTGGGCTGGTAACAAACCATACAAAAAACCTCATGCAATCAACTAACCAAGCAAATAAACAAAAGCTACTATGCCAAAGCACAAACAACACAAGAGTGTCGTATGTTGTTTAGCTGATTACAGTTGTCATATATAAGTACGTAGTAGACCATAAAAGAACGGACATGTCCCAGGACAGGTCAATCAAGCCAGTTTAGCGCTACGCCTGCAATAACCCCACAGTCGGTCACGATACAATTCGTAAGCAGCCCAAGCCTCCCCAGGAATGCAAGTCCTATCCCCCTTCGCTCCATATATGTCCGAGAGTTGAAAGCCTACTTGGCAAGCAAGAGTTCGCTGAATGAAAAACAGCAGCTTTGTTAGCTTAATCAAGACAAAAGCCATTGGTCTCATGCTCAGGTTGCCAGCTTGGATAATCATACTTAAAAGAAGAGTTGATAAATCGTTGAAAAGGCTCTAGATCGATGCTTACTTCAACAAGCAGAAATAAGAGCGAAGACAGTTCGCTGTTCATATCATTGCTCTAACTTTGCTACACGTAAATAACATTATATCCTTTGCTAAAGACAATTACAAAAAAATTCTCTCTGCAGTGAATAACTTCTTATGAGAACATAAACTTCCTCACAAACTCTTTGCAAATTATTGGTATAAGCATGACACTTGAGTACTGAGCAACATATTCAAAACTTTCAATGGCTAGCTGGCATGTATTCACAAATGAAGCAACGTGCACCAAACAATCATTCTAACCTAACACTGCTCACTAGTTATACATCATAAAATGAAAGGTTATCATTTACAGATTCTGGATTCAAGTGGTCAGAGTATACCCCCAGATTAGGATATTGTACAGCCGAGGTTGGTAACTTGTCAATGAAATAAACGATACTCCCACTCACAAATCACACATTCTTATGGATCCTCAATCCCTATTTTCTGTACAAAAACACCTGATACAATCTATTATGGATAATTCATTCCCTATTCTCAGTGTATCTCTGTATACCAAACCAATCAAATAAGCAAATTACATAGCAATTCTAGGTTCAAAAATTTCATCCAGTACAAGAATCATACTTTGGGTTAAACGACAAAGGACAGAAAAACTGTATGAGAACATGTAGGATGGTATTCAGTAGAATAAGTAAGCAATAGTTATATAAAGCAGTGCAAGAATTTCAGTTCTTCTGTCTGAACGGTAATGGAAACGATAAAAGGTACTGTGTAGTAATGCGTTGAGGCAAGACAAAAAATACGATATTTAGAAACCAAACATCCATATTGCTCATATTATTTAACTGTATTTGCATCAGTTTAAAGCTACAAACAAAGTCGTCAAATACCTCAAGCAGAGAATCGGCCCCCATGAAAATAGATTTAAGCGTGCGAATAGCAGGGAAAACAACTGAGCGAGATGGGTGCCTGGAAGTTTGTGAAAAAGGAGACACAATTAGATCATACTACAATCATATTCTTATAATAGTTCAGAAGACCAGCATACATACCTTAAAAGGTCACCAATCTTCGGTGTTATGGTAGCAAGCATATCTGGGTACTTTTGACCACAACCAAGGCAAAGATAGGACAGTGCCCAGCATGCTTCTGTCAAGACTTCTTCATCGTTTGTGACAAGGAGAGACTCAAGTACGGGGATGGCAGACAGAAACTAGACCGATTTCACAAACAAATTCAGTATAGTGAAATAACAAGGGACATAGAACTAATTGCATGCAGCTTCAGTGTCAAAAGAATAGCATGGTAGTAACCATATTCAACATAAGAAACGGCCCAAGATAATATCTACAACAGCAAGTTAATAAGTTTAATAGAGGAAAAAGTGGAGACATAGTTAAAGTTGTCAACCTGCTCAAATGCAGGTCGAGGTGTGCCCTCGCATAAATTTGACAAAGCCCAGGTTCCAGTTCTAAGCAAAGATATCTTGCTATGATCCTCCAACAGTGTCAAGAGAGGACCCAATGCTCCAGAACTAAGGACGAGATCACGACATGTAGGAGAATCGCCTGCTATATTTCCTAGTGCAGATGCAGCCTGCACGTTCCATAGATCGGATGAATAAGGATCATCACAAGTACATATAAACTGGAGGGGTTTTAGAGTTATACCTGGTCACGAAGTAGGTCGGTTGGAGAGTGAAGAAGCTTGAGAAATACAGGAACAGCCCCATGATCAATCACAGTCTTTACGCTTTCAGATGTTCCTGCAGTTATATTTTTTAGAACGCGGGCTGCTTCATTCTGGAGTTGAGGATTGCCATCAATAAGGAGGAGTTGGATTAGACGAGGAACAACGGCTCCTGACTGTAGTATAACTTGATCGATTGGAGGTTCGTGTTCTGTTAATAAACATGGAACTCATTGGTCAGATGTTATTAAGTCTCGACAACTGAACGGTTAATGTAACTCAAGAAGACATATACAACCATAGGTGACATGCTGACCAGCTGAAAGTACGTTTAACAAGTCGGTTGTAGCATGAAGCTGTAAATCGCCATCATCGGACAAAATGTCGGAAATCATTGAAGGTAGTTCCTGTAACTGCACAATACATTTACTAGAATTTTAATTAAATTTTGGCCTAGAGAGGATGCAATTAGGAATAATAAAATTGTGAGGAATTAGCAATATAACACAAACAAGCAAAGCAACAACTAAAGAAAATGTAGCAACCATCCTTAAAGACGAAGATGATGATCCAGGCGGTAGGTTTTCGCGGCGCTTTTTCACGCGTATCATGCAGCGTTCCGCCTTGGAAGCCACCTTAAGCCGCTTTCGCCGTGTGCTGCGTCGCAATGGAGCCATTAAATTTGAGACTGAGACCAAAAAATTGGAGATGAAGTTGAAAACTTTTACTGCGCGTTATGAAAGTTAAGGAAGAGGATATTGTTTATATAATTCTTCAGAATGAATGAGAATGAAAATTGCCCTGCACGCTAACAATTAGTACGTACGTAATGTCTGTTTGCTGGCAATAAAAACCAACTTTTACAATTTTAAATATATAAATTCACCCAAAGTCCCTGACTATTAAATACATGTGACTTTATGTGAAGTTATATTTGTAATTTTTCAAAAACTAAATGGTGCAGATAGTTCATATTATTTGAGAGGTGGTACTGTAAGTAACACATACTTCACAAGTATTTTTGTGGTGTTTGTAAATGCTTAATAAAATGATTTTGGCGACGGTTACATAAGCATATTTTTAGTGTTTGCCACACTGAGTTTTCATTCTCGATGTCTTAAAAAAACACAAATTGTATAAGCACGACCTGAGATGTTTCTCCAATTCTTTTGAAAACAAGGTATTTCAAAAGGTTTCTAATATATAAGTCAATTTTCATTAATTATTGCAAACATATAACTAATGTAAAAGTAACTTTTTAAAAATATATCCAAACACTCCAAAGTCACTTAAAATGACTTTAAATAAAAGTGGCGAGCAGACTAATTTTTGTTATTCACTCATTCTGTAAACTCTTGCAAGCCCTCCATTTTTGTTATTCACTCTGGGATTTATGAAATTACCCAGTACTTCACAGAGCAAATAATGTAAATATTGGACTCCTTTTCTTTTTCTTATTTTTGCTACCATATATACATTCCTAGAACCTAGTTATGTATTAGTTAATTTCTTATAACATATGTCAAAGCCATAAACAATGTTTGTGATGACGTCTTTCCTTCATCAATTTATTTTCTCCCAACTATATTCCAATGTATTAAAGTTTGTTTAATTTTTTCTAATATTAAACTGTCTTATACTTTAGATAAAAATAAATTAGAATCGAGTTGACATGTCATAATTTGGTGGTGGCACGTTTCAAGATGAAATATAACCACGTTACTGGTAAGGGTAAAATGGTAATTTCATTCAAAACAAAGGGCTAAGGTTGAATGGACAATTGACTAAGATAGGTCGAATGTTTGGCCTAAAATCAAACATTCGACCCACGACAGAAGGTAATTTTTGACCTTAGCTTGAGACATTCGACCCATTTTATTTCGACCTACGAGGCCCAAGTCCATTGGACTTCAATAACTAAGGAAATAGTTCAATTATATATACTCCGGTAATCGTCATGAGGTACGTAATCTTTATTCACAACTCATATATTCAACCTACAATTACTCGACGCACCAAAGTTTCGACCCTCGAGTGCATAAGTTTTAACCTGTTGTACCTTGAGCTCACTTTGATGCATTCGACCGAAATCGCTCAACGTTGAAACCTTCGACCTGTAGTGTACAAGTTTCGACCCATTGAATATAGATCCTAGTTCGAATAGTTCGACCCTTGAAACTTTCAACCCGTTGTCAAAGTTTCAACCTAGAGCAGTATTATTCAGCACTTTGCATTGTTTGAGGAACGAGTCTCTAACTTAAGCTTCAACGTGAATACGCGGAATAGGCTCCAACATAGTTTATGTTTTGTGTCTCGGTACAGGGTACCGAACTCGAAAGCTAATTTAGGATGCAGCCGGGATTGATTTAGCCTCACGTGGAGTGTTTGGTCATCAGACACATCAGTCGACAAAATCACCATGCTTAAGTGGCGCTATTTGTGGGAACCCTAATAACGCACTTGAGCAAGGACACCATGGATCGCAAGAACTCTGAATGGTCGCCATCCACCTGAGTTAGCTTACGTCTGAATGAGCAACATAAATCACATACTGTAGGACCAACCAACATACCTTTATCGGCACCACTTCAAGCCAGCAATAAAGTGCAACCGACAAGGAATGAATTGACTAGCCTGGTAGAGATTTGGAACTACCGAATGTCAATCTAGGACCAAATCATCCGGATTTGGTATCCCAATCCGCACCAACCGTGCAAGCGGCTACGCCGATAATAGTCGACCATGTGACTGTGTAACATTTAGCAATGGCTTTGCGGCCTGTGCCAGACTGCCAGCTCAAAATCCAGAATAAATCCCAAGTCGAGGATGATAGTCAATCTTGTTTCATGCCACTACAAAAAAAATCACTTAAAGTGACGAAAATATTTGTCACAAGAAGCTTAAAAATCGCCACAAGAAGCTTACGTGACGAAAAAGGGCCTCACAAATTTGGTCACGATAGGCCCGTCGCAAAAGTGTTAATGTGACGAATTTCCCAGTCGTCACAACAGCTTGTGACAATTTTCAGTTTCGTCACTTAACCCCAAGAATTTCGAATTTCGCCACGAGAGCTTTACTTCGTCACAACAACGGTGCTTCCCAAAAACTATCGTGACAAAATAATTTCGCCACAATCTTCAAGGGACGAAATACTTGCCACAATTGCCCCCACCAATTACCTGTATTCTGACGACTTATTTCGTCACAGCAGTTTCAAATAATAATAAATTTTTTTTTTTTTGTTATTTTGTCATTACAAATTCTTCCCTGTTTGCAACGTTTGTACGGATATATAGTCATCATTCATCTGTACTGAAATTCATGAATCAAAGAAGCTAATTATAACAATACCATTCAGTACATAAAAAAGTATTTCCATTTAAAGAAGTAATATAGTATCTTCATTACATGGTATTAAATCTATTTCTTCTAAAGGTCGATTCACAAACTGGGCAGTCTTATAAATGTGAGTTCTCCTTCATATATAGCTGAATCTTGTTTGGCTGAAGTGTGATTGAATTGTTTTTGAATTGCTTTTCCATTTTTCTATACCGAGATAGGTAATAATCCTCCTTGAAGTGTGGTTAAAAACCAAACATCTGCGAATCTTCTTAAGCCTTGGTCCGAACTACATCTAAAAAAAGTAAATACGCATTATACCACCATCATAAGCTACATAAATAATCAATTTTAAAAACACATCATAGTAATATCAAATTTGCATAGAACTTATAACTAAAAAATAAGCTAAATAACTGCTTAAAGAAAATTAACAAAGCTACGTAACCACAATCTTCTTCATCATCCCCTACTTCTTTTTCTTCTTCTTCCTCTTCCTCTTCCTATTCTTCTACTTCTTAAAGTTGGATTATTTTTCCCTAGGATTAATTTTGGCTACACATGAATTTATCCTGAAGCTTAAAAGTTATTCGCTCTTTATAATAAAGCTATGATCCCTGATGTGAGTGAGTTTACTTTTACATCTACACACTAAAAGGATGAAAACATCATTATGCCTAAAAATGAACAAGTCGCATGTATAAATTTTTAGATTACAGTTACAAAAAAACTCTTTTATTGCTCCATTACCCTAAAAATGCATCACATTGTATTTGACAGACATGAAACATAAAAGCATTCTTGTCCATAATTATAAAAACTTCAATTCATCTGAAAAAAGTCAACCTGATGTCCAAAAAGTCTTAGAGAACTTTATGAATAAGATGCATATATGAAGTATAAATCAACTCACATTTCTGAAATTGAGATACAATAGAATTCACTAAAAGCTACTTCTTACCAAACTGAATTAATATGCAACACCCTCATACTCACAACTATTTGAAATTTGAATTGATTTTTACATTAACAAGGGAACTATACCTTCACTTTAGAGAAAAACATACGGAGTTCCTAAAAAAGTATTCCATATATTATGTACTATAGCTGAAAAGCTCCCTTCTCATTAAGATGAGGTTACATTTAAAAAGTACGGTAATCACTAAATTGAACTATTTTGTCAAAAGCAGGTCTCTAACGGGAATAACATCTGGATAATCATGAATGAATTATCAGCTCAAACAAGAAAAAAGAAAGTAGATCAGAGATTCAAACCTTCAGAACATGTCAATTTCCTTTCTAGATTTCTTCTCAAAATCCCTTAACCAAAAATAGCAAGATTAAAATATCAGATTAACAGAGCAACTAAGAAAACAATATGAACAGATTCTTATGACAGAGAAGTAAAGCTACAGATTTGTAAAATAGTCATTTAAATTTAAATTAAAATCAAAATCAAAATAGAGGTGAGAGAAGAAATGTGTGGAGGGAAGTTTTCCGCTCTTTTTTTCCTTTTATGTGACGAATAAACATTGTCACGTAAGAAGTTCCACCTTGTGATTCCGTCGCTAAAGCGAATGCTTTTGTGACGACTTGGAATTTCGTCACAATAGACTATGAAAAATTGGTGCCGCCACTTTTGAGGAATTGGCGCTATTTCTCTTGCGACAATTTCATAAATATCGTCACATAAAATTAATTCTTTGTAACGAAAATGGATATCATCACATAAATTACACGGTTCGTCACAAAAAGTCGTCACAATAAACAACTTTTTTTGTAGTGCCTCTTTAAGGACAAGAGCCGCCAACATTCTTCAAGAAGTGATTCCTCGAGAACTCGAACCCATCGATCTGCATCACGTAGAAATGAAAGCACTAGGCCTCGAAACTATTCTCGAGGCGTTTAGGTAAATTCGTACCGCTAAGAGCATCATGTTCATGAAGATCTACTAGAGCTATTTAAGCCAGAACCACATCCAACTAGACTGCTGGATAGACAAGTAAAGTATCATGCCCTATGGAAGTGTTTGGTTGGGTGGATCATATAATCCTTTGATTGATAAAAAGCTGACTTAAATTTGAAATAATAGTTATCCATAGTTTTTCGTTAGTGTTTAATTGCAATGCTAAAATTGTGGAATAAATAATCCTAACTTTTAAAATTGTGTTTGCTTGGATTGATGAAATTACAATTGATTGTGGTTTGCCTAAAATGTCCCTGACGTCTTTTCGTCTGGGGTCCCCAAATCAAATCCCAAATAACGTCTCCCAAATTCATTTCCCCCAAATTGAAAATCGCCACGAACCCTAAAATCAAAATTCGCGATTACAAAGAGCCAAGGTTGAATCATCACAAATTTCTTCTAATTTTTTCCGATTACATGTTGTAACATTTGTTCGCTCGTTTCTCAGGTTTGGTTGCGTTGAGGATAATTCTATTTTTTGGTTGGCGAATTGCGACGATTGAAAGGTGTGTTCGTAGAATTATTTTTTCGTTATCTATAGTACGTAACGTTTGTGTGTACTTGTGTGATATGTTTCATTGAACTAGATGTATTATTTGAGGTCAAATACAAAAACGAATTTGTTGAATACTCACTGCACTACTTCGTTTGTTGGTGTTGCATGTTGAAACTGTTATAGCTTTTGGACATAGGTTTAATGTTTGATATTTTTTGTGTAGCATACTGTTTGGTATTAGTTTTAGGGTGGTTTCATATACGTTTTTGAACCCTTTTCTGCAAATTTAGGAGTGCTTGCTTATACCACAAAGTTGTTTAGTCCAATTTTAGAAGAAAATAAGGTGGTTTGCAGCAATAGTAAACTGCTTTACCCCATGTGTTGTAGATGGAGGCCCCTTTTGCGATAGCATGTTCCTGTGGTCATGGGAAAATGCTTTACCTCAAAGCAGGGCCTAGAGCTCAATTTGCGGGGCGATATTATTACATATGTCCACAACACGTTAGACACGGTGATTGGTTTATTTGGGCAGATCAGTTGCAAAACCAAAAATATGAACATATACAAAAGACTCGAACCGAGACAAACAATGATGCATCTTCGTCTCGTGGACCCACAATGTCAAGCCCACAAAGGAATGAACCCAATATGGACAAACACTCAACCACTTCTCATCCATACTACACCTATTCTTCCATAAGTCACCGTGATCGTGCCTCTGTAAGTTCCACATTACCTGAACATATGGTCCCAGCCATTCAGAATACAGGCCCAACCCCTTTGATAGGAACAGTCGATGACAAATTGGTTGCAAAGTTGGCTGTGGCTTGTTGTTTTATGTCATGGTGTTTGTTGTTTGTGTGTATGGTTGTTTTTGCGGCCTTTGCATTTATTATTGTTTCAAAATAGGGAGTATTGAAGTTGGTAGACTATGATTGTTGTTTTTAGACTACCTTATCAAACGTTGTAATCGTATTTGATTTGTAACCTATTCGCATTTGAACAAGTTATTTTGGTTTATAATCTACTTTTAACTTTTCGTATGCTTTGTTCGTATTATCATACAACTGTTGAACTTGTTCATTATGCACAAATATTAACATATTGGTTTTAGTTCAAAGATGCCTTTCACTAGAAAACAATGGCTGCACAAGAATTTCGTCGAGCCAGATTTTGGGAGAAATGGAGACTTCTACGTGTGGCATGTGATATGCAATCACGGGTACACCCATGATTTGTCGAATGTTGCTGAGATGGAAAGGGCAATGGTGGTGTTGCGCAATAGGTTTGTGAACAGAGGTATCTATCGTTTCAGTTTGGAGAATATACGGGAGAAGGTTGTTGCACTAATGCGTCGCTACCGGGCGTTTAGGAGGTTCATCACACTGCCGGGAGTTCATTTCAACGAATATCGTGGGGAAATTACACGCATAGGCGCGGAGTATAATCAGCACTTGCGCCGGGTAAACATCGTCACTATTCTAATTTAATGTATAATGGTGAATAGCTATATAGGTACCACATTCACTTCATTATTATGCACTTAACATTTCATAAATGCAGGAAACTTTGTTCGAGCGTTACTTTAGATTATACGGCTTCCCAGACTACGATCTTCATCGGTTATTGTTCGATGTCAATCGAGCTGCCCTGCTGCCTGAAGAGATTGTGGGGAGTGTACAACAACCCCTAACCCTGGACGACAGTGATGACGATGAACATGAAGTTGGTGTTCACATTGACAATGTAGGTCAAGGTGCTCGTCGAAATGGTGGGGGTGACGGAGCTGCATCCGATGACGACGGAACATTGACTCAGGCATGAAATGTGTGAAGTATGTGGATGACTTTTTGATGTGGGATAAAACTTGTTGGTAGTTATCTTTCTTGTGTTTTGTGAATGAATGCGAATACACTAAACTGCAGTATCGTATATTGAATTGGTTGAGTCGTTTGCACCAACCGAGTAGGTATTTAAACTGCCTTTAGAATGGCAGTATGAATCTAACAATTTTAGGTGTATTTCGTTGCTTCTACGTTGCATTATTTGCTAGCATTACGTTTTGTGTATGCTTTTTGTTTTACTCACCATTGTCTGTTATGCTATGCATTGATATCCATTCAAAAAATGCCAAGAATAGTACATGATGTCATCCGATTTTTGAAACCCGTTGCACTCAATGTTTTGCTTTCTTGTGACCCTAAAACATGCATACATAACCTTGGAATATATTGCCACAGAATGGAATATATTCCCTTTGCTTTTGAAAGACTTTGCTTTTGAAGCATGTGACTAGTACTTGTTTCAAGCCACTATTTTGTCTTTCACTCCCTTCTACCCCTATATAACAGTTGTAACATCAAACTCAGTTCTCATTATCCTTATTCCATACCTTTAAAAACTTCAAAAAATGACCAGCAACAAAGTTTTTTATGCCAATGAAACACAAAAAATTCATTTTTTTGGAGCAACTTGGACTCAGGAGTACGACATCACACTCTTTGCCACATTGAAAGAACAATGTTTGTCGGACTACGGATGTGTTCCGCTCAACAACTCGCGGTTCCTCGAAATGATTATCGATAATGCTGCCGATTTCGTCAATTTCCATCACGAAACAACCTTCACAAGCGATGAAATACTTGTCCGTTTTGAAAATCTCGCGGCTAGGCATCAATGTTTTCGAACCATCCTCGGCCATCCGGAAGTAACGTGGGACGTGCCGAAAAACATCGTCACTACGAGTGACGCAATTTGGGAAAAATTCATATGTGTGAGTACCACTAATTCCATATGAAAATTATAATAGTATGTTTGCTAAATTATATTGCTAAATTGATAGGATAATTCGCTTGCATTAGTGTACAAGGAAAACGGGGAGTATGCTTGGCATGACTTGGAAAAGTTGTTTGGTGCCGTCGAAACACGTGCTAAGATTATCCGTCCACGTCCGCCTCGTACTAGCAGGGAGATTATTGAATATTCGAGTAACACACTTTCACATTTAAAAACTAATCTATTAGATGTTAATGTGGTTCCCAACAAAAAATTAAAAAATTCACCCATGTTGTTTTTCTGGATTCATAACAGGAAGAATGAGGGGACGTAAATGCAACCCGAGGAATGGCAACACGGTGGTTTGTGACCGAATGTCGGACACTAATGGGGCTAAGCTGGAGGTGGACGACGATGAAGTTGACGAGTTACGATTGAAGCAGTTTCTGGCCAATGACGCAGCCTCAAGCTCCCAAGCATCATGTTCGGCCAAGTCTTACGAGTTCTAAACGTTTTCCTAATTACGCTCTTTATCCGTTTATGTTGCTCTACTTTATGTAATTTGTCATTTGTATTTTCGTTATTTCGTTTCAAATTTTCTGTATTTGTTGTCGCCTTGTTCGTACTTTCGTAATGAATATTGTTTCGTGTAATTCCGATTAGCTATAGAAGCACTTTAAAATTTTTTGCACATGAGAATGGTTGGCTTCTAAAACTTGGGACCATTTTATGGTCGTTTACTCAATTGACAGGAAAAAAAAGGCCCTATATTCAAATTAGCAGGAAAAAAATAATATTGAAAAAAGAGACATAACATAGTTGTTGGATTATACCACTAGATAGTGTGTGCAGTTACACGAACAATACAAAACTTCTGCACACCACCGTACGAATAGGTAATAATTCATAACAATAGCAATCAAGCAACCTGACCTTAATAAATTAAGCCATACACGCCAAAATATTATGCAGTTTTTCTAGAGTTAAAGTACCTATGAATCTGCATACGCATACGTAAAATATACGTAAATTGTGCCAAAATAATCGAACACGTCATAGCACCACTAAAATAGAGTGTTATAATTGTTAGTAGATTAAGGTAGCTATTGTAAGTCCCACCAAAAAACTGCACCCACCAAGCAAACTCACTTCGACGACTTCTTACGCAGAAGCATCCTCAAGTACTTGGGCCTCGAGCCCTCGGGCATAGTAAAGAAAATGTCCAAGTCTTCCGGGGAGTGGGCTAGTTTGTGCGCCAGTGCCATCTTTTGATCTTCATCAAACTCTTCAATGTGTTCAAGAGCAGCAAAGAGTGACTTTCTTTGTATCGAAACCGGATCCTCTCAAGCACGAGGGTCCACTACTAGCTCCGCAATGCGATCAATTGAATCTTGGCAGTTTTTCATGAATTCTGACATGTATGGAGGCACTTCGGGAGCAGCATTTTCAAAAGAGCTTGGAGTCTTCCTCTTCTTGGCACCCTTTTCTTTCTTGATCTTCTTGTACAAGAGCTTCGGATCAAATTGCATTGGATCTGGGATTGGGATATCACTGTCCCCAACATATTCGTAATCATCGAGATCGATCGGGTGCTGCTCAGATTGGGTACTGCTGTTCGGCACATTAGACGGACCTGCACTCTTGCTTCCACCGGGGTAGTTGTTAAGTAAATCCTGGACAGCCGCAGATATGTCCTCTGCCCCACCACCAGTCGCTCTATCTTTCCCAAAAACATCTGCCCAGTCATTAAAATACGGAAACCTCTTCATTCGATAACCGGCAACATACGGATGTACCTACACATAATAAATATGTATGCCTGAATTGCTTACCAAACATTTCTATAAATAGGCACAACTATCACTCAACCGTAGGTATTCTGTCAAAGCAATTCAGTTATATACTACAACATATAAGTACGATATATCATGCTCTAATAAACAAGATATGTATCACCATACTATTACAAAAATATAACTCACCCGTATGTATTCGGTCCACCAGTCATCGGACACAATATCTATCATCTGTGTCGTTTCGTTGTACTTAGCTCCGTCGCCACTGCCATCGAACATAGTGTAAAGGTGGGAGTAAGTCTTCTTCCAGACAGTCAACTTTGACCTAACTTGGGGATCACCACGGATATCAGTGTCGGGAATGGCTTTCTGAATGAGTGCTTCCAACTGCAGCAGATAACCGGCCTTGAAAGCGTTGTCAACTTTCATTCCTTTAGCTTTCAGCTCCTTCAGGGAATTTAGTAATACTTGCTCCTCCACCTTAGTCCATACGCGTCTGCACTTTCCACTCTTTTTAGCTTTCCCTTTACCTTTATCAGGATTAGAAGAGCAGCTAGATGCTTCCATGGCTACAACAAATTTGGACAGCTCGTATGTTAGATAACAAAGAATGTTCATCAAGCTACAGATCACTCACTGTGTCATCGTATAAACAAGTACCATATGGATTAGAATGACATTAACGACAAATACAGAAAAAACACATAGACATTAAACACACGAATTACAGGAAACAAATGCAATGTATCAAAACTAAATCAAATCAAACAAGCCAAACAGGTAAAAAGTTGTACAACCAAACATTGTTTAAGATACATGAAACAATTATTAGAGTTTATAGTATGTAAATAAAATTTGTAATATTCTCAGTTCCTAAAGTGATGGCTAGCACGCCACTCGTTCCACATATTCATGGCCATTGTGTCCCTAAAGTTGTTCCAGGCAGGGGAATTATCCAACCCTTCAACATAATCATCTGGGCCATCGTCATCGGAGTCGGAGTCGTCGGACGATGTGTCCAATAGGTCAACAGCCATATTCTTCTTTATGAAGTTATGCAACAGGGCACAACCCATGATAATTCTATTTTGAATCTTGAGTGGGTACTCCGACGAGGACTTTATAATCTTCCATCTCTTCTTGAGTCTACCGAAGGCTCTCTCAATAATGCATCGTGCCCGACTGTGTTTCATGTTGAAGAACTCCTCATGATCCTACGGGGCGGCACGACCTTCTTCCCACTCCTTCAAGTGATATCGACGACCTCGATATGGTGCCAAGTACCCCTCGCAGTTGGCGTACCCGGCATCCACAAGGTAATAATTACCTAGTACAAAACCATCCAGTAAGATTTATAACAAACTTAAAGCAAAGCACAATGTGACAATGTAATACCCAATAAGAATAAACCTTGCGGAACACGAAGCCCATGCGGTGGAGGTCTGAAAACAGCATCTCTTAGCACACGACCGTCGGCCGCCGATCCCTCCCAACCACATAAGAGGTAAATGAATTCCATATTAATATCACAAACACCAAGGACATTCACTGAAATCCTTCTTTTTCTATTGCGATAACGCGCATGCTCGACAGTTGGGGCAGTCACGTCAACATGTGTACCATCGAGTGCTCCTAGACAACCCTGTGAATGTATTTAACACTAAAGTCAATGACAATTGTACTATACTTAAATGACATTGATTCATTAAAGTATTTTCTTACTGGGAAACACTTCCATGGTTCGTCGTCGTTGCCGTTTTCTTCAGACACAGGTTTAGGAGTCACTAACATAAGTTGGTTGCACTTCAATAGAGCATTCAAAGTCTTTTTAAAGTAACGACTCACAGTTTGACCAGGCCGTCGCCAGTAGAACCCAATCGTTCTATTGGTGGTGTGATGCCCCATGATCTTTAAGAAGAGAGATACTTGTTCACGCAAACTAACGTATTTCTCATCCCTCAACCCACCCACCTCATGTAGCACCCAACACAGTTTATTAAAACAATATCTGTCCATTCTTAATTGATGCAAGCAGTGCACGTCGCTCATACCAGTCAATCTGTCCATGTGCCCATTTATAGCTCGCATCTTAGATATTAGACTATACCTAATAGTCCTACGTCGTCCAATATCTCTCATTTTGCGTTGGTGATCGAGAAATAACATCATAAACATAAATATTCGGGCTCGCAACAAAATTAACTGCAATAGTACTAAAATCAGGTTTTTCTGTCGTTGATCCATCTGACACAGAACAAACAAGCCGAATCAAACTATTAGCCACTAAGCTAACCACTATAGAAACTGTAGAGTATGGTCAACATTGTTCTTAAAAGTTTCCCAAATAATCAACAGTACTATGCATAAAAAAACATGCTATCACGCAATGCACACACAGACTACCATTGCATATGCAGAAAATTGTGCAAAGATTCGAGACAAGTTGATATACTAACACACTTTATGACATAATACGATTTCTGTATAAAATTTTCGATTGCTCAAACACATAAACCCTAATACGAAATTGAAACCGAGAACTTGCTTATAAATCAAAATTGTTACCTGTTCATTCGTCGGTCGTTCGCCCCGGTCTTTAACCTCAATTCCTCGCCAGATTCCGTTCAATTAGACCTACATAAGACGCGGATTTATGGTTAATTAAATCATATAAAAAAATCGTGAACAAATTCTTCAAGAATCGCCCCTCACCTTGTCTGCGTTCGTAAAACCCTAGAAATGAAATCCCAAATCGATTGTGGAATTTGTCTGAGATCTGAAAAAACGTAATAGCACTTCTACGCACAGTTAGAAAAAAAAGCGATTTTGACACCTGTAACATAAGGGTACTTTCGTCTTTTAACAACTGGGGTCCACACAACTTAAAATTCAGATAAAATAATCTTAGGGGAGGGGGGGGGGGGGGGGTGAGATTAAAAAGTAACATTTAATCCAAAAAAGTGCGGGCTATCTCATGTTTGGCAAAAAGCCCAAACCATTTTATCATCCCAAGTGTGCGCTAGATGACTGCAGATTACGAAATTAATCTATAGTCATCTAGGCAAGCAAACACTTCCTATATGAATTACACGTGAAGTAAGAAGTTTAGTTGAAGATCCAACACCTTTTGTCGACGAGATTGAGCGATGGTCCTAAACATGGCTGAGTTAATTTCCAAAGATGCAAATGTATGATGGAACCGGTGATCCACACACACAATTTGAAAATTTTGATAGAAAACTAAGAATGACTGGTTACGTAAAGAACGTGAAAGCAAAACTTAATACCACAAGATTGACTCGAATATGTCAAGAATGGTTTAGCAACATCTCGATCTAGGACTATAGCATTTCATGAACTATTCAAAAGAAGGTTCCTCAATCATTTTGCAACACAGCGTAGAGAGAAGCTCGGGGTTGACCGTTTGTATGAAGTGGTGCAAGGAGAGGAGGAGAGCCTCAAGGAGTTTGTGGAAAAAATAATTTGTGGAAAATACCTATGACTTAATATGAAGTTATGTTTGTAATGTTTCAAAAACTAAACAATGTTTTGGTGCAGTATATTGATAGTTAATATGGATAGTTTATATAACTTCTGAAATATGAGGGGTGATAATGTAATTAACTCATACTTTACAAATAATTCGTGTTATTTACTCAGAAATTTATGAGGTCTAATTTACCTTTTACTTAATAGAACAAATAATGTAAAATATTGATTGCTTCTTGTTTCTTATTTTTGGGATTTATTATATTTGGTTTTGTGTGTCATGGATAATTTTGGTCGTCTCACGTGTAAATTTCCAATTTAGATCTTCAAATATGGAAGAAATTTGATTTTGGTCCGATTTTCTCAGAATCATCAATTTTGACCAAAAACGCATGTGAAAGGTACATGCACATTTGAGACGTAGTTCTCACGCGTCTACTAGAAACTGCCTTTCATTAAGTGCATCTTTTCAAAGTAAAAAAAATTTATTTTCTTAATCACTATACCTGACCACCCCCTACCCCCATTGTGTCCTAAAATCAACTCCAAATCAGCTACGATCCCTAGTTTGATGAAGAACCCTAATCCACAAAAACTCTAATTTCATGCAAAATCGATAGAAGTTGCCCAAATTTCTTCACTAAATCTCATCCCCGGTGCATAATTTCTTCCCTCTCCAATTATTTTTGTTAATTACACACAACTCGACTAGACAAAAGTAATAAATTTGAAATTGAAGCTACACTCTTAAATGTTTTCATCCTCTAGCTTGAAATATGGAGATTTCGGTTAATATGGTCGAAAGTGTAGGGTTTTTGCAATGTAGATTCTTCTTCTTCCATCATGGTTCACGGGCGATTTGGGCTGATTTTGGACGACATGGGAGTGGGGGTGGTCAAGTATAATAGTTAACAAAAAAAAATTCTTTTACTTTGAAAAAATGTGTTTACTGAAACTCGTTTTTTTGTAGGCACGTCAAAACAAATTCTAAGGCATGTGCCTCTCATGTGCTTTTTTTGGCCAAAATGAAATTTCGAAAAAAATTAGGCCAAAATCAAATTTCTGACACATTGGAGAACCTAAGTTACAAATTTACACATAAAAGAACTAAGATTGCAAATAACACACATTAAAGGGCCAAATATTCCCAAATTCCCTTATTTTTGTACCATATATATACATTTGTAGTTATGTTCCAGTTAATCTCTTATAATAAATGTCAAAGCCATAAACATTTCTTGTGATGGCATCTTTCCTTCGTCAAGTTATCAACTTATTTTCTCCAACTATATTCCAATGTATAAAAGTGTGTTTAATCTTTTCTAATATTTTATTTTCTTATATTTCAGAAAAAAGTAATTTGAAATCAGAGCAATCAATCAATTTTCTATTGGTGAAAATTTATTGGACATAACCAAGGATTTGAAGAGAATCCTGAAATTGACAACAATTCAGTAAGAATGGCTCGACAATAATCAACCTAATAAATCAAATTGATTAATTTAGCTTAATTGTTGTAATTGTCTTCTCCTTCCTTAAATAGGCACTGCCTATCATATATATAATCCTTTTTAACTGTTAAGTTAATATGAAGAGAACAAATGATCTTTTCAATATCTTGCAAATTCTAACATGATACAAGAGGGGGTTAATAATGAAACACGGACCATGACAAAAGAATCAAGCGAATAAGCCATGACAAAAGAACCAAATGTCAACTCTCCATCTCTATACTATCTTCACGCTTCTATCAACTAATCCCCTTGTTGATGCCCCGCTCACTAGAGATAACTATTCAACTTGGTGCTCGAGTAATAACTCGTGCCTTGAATGCCAAAAATTATAGGTATTGTCATCAACAACCGATGACATTGTTGAAACCTGATATCGTTGTTTCCTTCATTCCATGCATAGACTGATCGCTCACCGCCAATCTCTTCTGTTGCGCAACACCATACGACTAGATGGAACTTGAGCTTGCTTTCAACAAATTAGCAATGGAGAGATCTCAGATCTAAGAGAGTACTAGCAACCTTAGGAGTACAAATTATTTTTCATACCATAACTGGACATAATATATTTTTATACCTTAATTAATTTGTTACATCAAACTTCATACCTTATGTTTGTCATATTCCTCACATTGAATATGCTAGAAACTTCTTGTTTTGTTTAGAAATTGAGCATGTGAAAGACTTCAATTCAAGGATTTTGACCCACTTTGGCCCCACACATGATGTAACACCCCTAAAAATATTTTTATTTGGTAACTCAAAATGGTATTTGAGTATATTTCAATTTAGTCCTTCAACTTTTAGAAATCTTATAATTGACCCCAAGTATTTTCTTTTAGATCAATTGAGTCCTTAAAACTTTCAAAATGGTCCTTTATAATTTTTAAATATCCAAAAATTCCTTTATAATGGTAAATCTTCCCATTTACTCCTAGATATTTATATCTTATAATAGTTAAAAGTAGAATAAGGTAAAAGTAATTTCTTGCTTTGTCTTCATTCATTCAATAATAGTAGATATTTCTTATGTTTAATATTATAAAATTCAAATCAGAGATAAGGGATAAGATTTCTGGAAACTTCATCATAAATAGGGGTGGTCAAGTTAAAATAAAATAACATTTGGGTAGGGACTCAATTTAATTCCTTGTCTACCATTTTCACCTATAAAAGGAGGGCTTCCTTCAACAATTTTTCTCACACCTCAAACGTCTGAATCTCTCTTCACCAAAAATCTTCCTTTCTAAGTCTGCTAGCAAATAAAAATATTTCCAGAAATTGTGCAGTTCAAAATTTCCGAGAACAATCCCTAGTCCCAAAACTGCGCATAAATTACAGTTTCAACCCGAAACGTGCAAGCCCCAAAATAAATATAAAACCTTCATCTTTTGAGCTGATTTTTGGAACTGAGACTCTTGAGCGTGTCTTTAACAAAACTCCTCAATCAATTTCATATTTTAACCAGTTTTAGACGTTCGATTTAAGGTAACTCTCGGACTGCTACAGCTTTCAGCCCTAACTGTGTGCATTCATTTTGTTTCTTAAATTAATACTAAAATCCGGATGATAAATATCAATTTGATAATACATACGTGTTGCTAACATCCTAATGAATGTTAAAAGTCATTTTTTGTTAATTTTAATCTTGTGTTAGTTTCTGTTATGAATTTAATAACATATTAATAGTTTATGTAACACATTTTCATATTTACTTTCTTGCTTACTTTAGTTTCCTATAAGTTACTTTAGTCACTTCATGATCTAGTCATATAACTTGATTCTTATATTATACTTAAGTTGTACAATGATTTTTTGATGATTTTAATAACCTTGTGACTTTTATGATTATATTAATCTTACGAACACTAATTTATAATTTATGATAACAATTAGAACATGTTATATGACAAAAGTGATACTTGTATGTTAATTCCAAATCTTCATGAAAACATTTGCTTGGTTAGTGAATTATGGTGATAATGTAAGAATTAGTAAATTATCTTAAAGATAATTTAGAGAAAAAAATAAATATTTATTATTTGAAAGATTGTTAACGCCTTTAAATTTATTTAGGAGACGGTCGACTTTTGCCAGAAAACCAAGGATTAGAAGGAGGTGAGATTCATGTGGTTTATTCCAGCCCTTTTGACATTTGGCCTTGAGATTTTTGGACAGAATAATCGTGATTATTTATTTACAATCATGATCAACCTTTATCACGTTTCTCGTTTCACACCTGTTATCTCATTTCATAATTCACTTGCTAAAATATTGTTTAACTAAACATATTCTTAATCCATTATCACATTCCTATGAAAACGTATTAACAAATATGAGATTAAACAATTATTTCTTGAACTGTGCAACGAGCAACGAACTATGTTTGGCCTCTGTAGCTAAAAAACGAGCAACAGATTTTATCCGGCTTACTAGCTCATCCGATATTTCTGTTTCACCCATTGGGCCGCCTTTGGGAAGTTGGGCCCAGGGATTGAGATAGTTTACTGCTGGGCAACACGGGTTGTCGGTTAGTAATTTAAATTAATACCCATTCTGTCTAAGCGCCGCTTGCAGTCAGGAGTTGGCTGTAACCCACGTGTTAGACTGGCATGTACTCGAGCATGTCTTCTGTTCTGTTACGAGGTCACTCCTCGTAGGGAGGTATATGGTTAAGTTTTCGGTGTTATGGTTGGATATATTATAAGTAATTGCACAAGTTCATTATTCCATATTAATCCTGTTGTTATTGGTTCTTTTCGTTCTAATACCTTGCTGATAACCTGAATAGATTTTCGTTGCTATAAATCTGTCATTATTGTTAAAAATCTCACTAAGTCCTCTAAGACTTACATCTCTCTTATTTTTCTGTCCATTCTCAGAACAAGAGTGATATTACCTGGCTGGATCGACTATCTTTGAATTACTGCGATTTTATTTAAAGCTTTATGGATTTTAATAAGCATATTTGGTCTCTCAAACCAAAATATGTCCGAAATATCGTTTGCTTGTGTGTTTGAATAATTATGTCTTAAGATTTGTGGTTTGTAATAATTAACTACTATTGTAACTTTGAAATTTTTCCGCTGCAATAAATAAGTTTGTTTGGCTTTATTCGATTCCGTTCAGTGGGACCCTCTACGGTATTATTGAGGTTAGAAATCACATATCGATTTTGGACTTCAATAAGACTTTAGATTTTGGGGCCTCACACATGACACATGACCCCACACATGACACATGACCTAATTAAGTTCTTTATAACTTTAAGGTCATGTGTCATGTATAGAGCCAAAATCGGGTCAAAATTCTCAAATTGGATAAAAATCCTCAAAACTGGAGATCGTGTGCTTGTAATTTAACTTTCAAGAATAAAATAAATCTCAAAATTGCGTATGGAATTATATAACAATTTTAGGGGTGTAAAAGTATTGGGGTAAAAGTTAAAATATTTGCAAAGTTGAGGAGTTAGATGCAATTTACCGGGAAGTAAATTGAGATTAAGACATGTAGGACTGAATTGAAAGAAGTTTTATCAATAGACCAATTTTAATTTGCGTACAAATTATTGGATCAATTTAAAAAAAATTATCCTTAAAATGGTCCTGGCATTCTAGAATGATAATAAGTTAGTCTTGTATCTGAAACTGTTGTTTCTATTACTTATTTCACTACTTAATGTTAAAAGAATTAACTAAAATTTGTCATATTGCTTACTTTCGTAATTTCATCTTACTCTATTCATGTAAATATGAAATTAAATAATAGATAAATGTTTACAATGTTAATAAAAACGGTGGAGACGAAATTATACAAGATGTTTACCAATTAATTAAAACCATTGTTCAAAGAATTGATATTAACTTGATTAAAGTTATTCTTTGAAAACATAAGAACAAAGTGAAGATTCCTATAAAAATAAGTTTTAGAAAACGGCCATTTATACGTAAAATATCTGTATTTGTGTGTAATTATCTTTATTTTATAAAAAGAGACATAATTGTTAATCCCGAGTTATTTTAATAATCCTTTAGCACCTGGTGTAACGGCTCCTGGGGCAACGGCAAGCACCAGTTTAACTTCGGGGGGTGGCGATTTAGTAGCAGTGGGCGGCAAAGTGGCTTTGTTACCTATTCCGCTAGGAACCGCAGATTTTTTGGTACATCATATCCATGCATTTACGATTCATGTCACGGTATTGATTTTTTTAGGACGAGTCTGGTAATCGAATTACTTAATTGGAAATTGAAAGAGTGCAAATACACGTGTACAATATAGCTAATTCTCGAATTGTTAGCACCAATATGTTATACATGAATTTGGTTGTCCTTATTTTTTCTCAGAATTTGGTAATACCGTAATTTGGATATTCTCTAATTTTCCGATCAATTTTATTGTTGGTTTTGACCAGCAGTTTCCTATTGGAGATTCGCTCGGCATGTATAAGCGCCACGTGTAATTGGAGATGCACAATTATAACAAACAAAGTTGCTAAACCCCCAATTACGAATTTTATTTGCCGTTATTTCCCAAACAAAAGGCGTCCTTATTGTTTTAAGTATTTGTCATTTTCAGTTAATTATTTTATATTGTGAACTACTATTTATACAATAAATTAAAAACATAACAATAGCAACTATTCAAAACATAATAATAATAATAATAGAAACTTTTCATGTTTATATAGTATAGTGCCGAACCAAAAGTTATAGAAAGATGATGACTATTAATTAACCCCTCCATACACAAATCCCCAGTTCATAATTGGGGATTTGAAATAAGGTTGTTTTGTTCATGAGTCATATTAAGTAATCATTTTGAAAACAACTCATATGATGAGTCGTTAAATTCTCTTGAATCTACCCATTTATTTAGTAAGTTCAAATATTGTAGACAGCATATGATGACTAGCTAAGCTTATACGGGGTTAAGTAACAAACGGGTAACAAAATCTTTTTCAAGGAAACGAACAATCAACAAGCCAAGCAATTAAACAAAAACTACTATATAGACCAAAGAGTAATATGGGTTGTTTATCTGTTCCCTCAGCATATATATCGTAGTGAAGTGGATCATAAAAGAACGGGCATGTTTCAGGGCAAGTTAATCGTAGCCGTCCGCATGGCATAAGCGCACAATTTGGTACGACACAACTCATAGGCAGCACAAGCCTCCTCTGCAATGCAATTCCTATCCTTTGCTCTTACAAATATGTTCGCCAGTTGAAAGCATACTCCGCAATCAAAAGTTTTCTGAATGAAACAACAGCAATTGTTTTAGCAATGAAACAACAGCAGTTTTTTTTACCTGAATCAACACAAAAACTACATGCTCAAGTTGCCAGATAGCGACTTCCAAAGTGTTAGATTCTTAGTTCAGCAAGCAGAAACAAGAGCCAACCATGTTCTCTGTTCATATCGTAGCCCTAACTTTGCCAAACGTAAATAACATTATATCCTTTGCTAAAGAAATTACAAAAAAGTTATTTCTGCTGAAAATTAACTTCTTTCTACAACATAAACTTCCCCACCAACTCTTTTGCAGATTTTACAAGGATGACTCAGAGTACCAAGCAACATATTCAAAATCTTCAAATGCTACCTAACATGTATTCACAAATTAAGCAACGTGAACAAAACAAAATCCTTCTACAGTAAACACTGCATACCAATTATACATCTTGAAATCAAAGCTATCAATTAAGATTCTGGATTAAAGTGGCCAGAATATACCAAGATTATAATATTGTACAATCTAGGTTCTTGTCAATGAAATAAAACATACTCCCACTAACAAATTACATATTCTTATGGATCCCCAATCACTATTTTCCGTACAATGAAATCTGAGAAAGTCTAGTCATGGATAATTATTCCGTATTCTCGGTTTTTAAACTAATCAAATTAGCAAGTTATGAATGTTAGCAATTCTAGGTTCAAAGATCATAATTTGGGTTACACGTCAACGAACAGGAAAACTGCATGAGACATGTCGGGTGGTATTCAGTAGAATAAGTAAGCAATAAATATATAGAGCAGTGCAAGAATTTGAGTTCTTCCGTCTGTGAACAATAATGGAAATGCTAAAGGATACTGTGTAGTAATGAAATAACACCTTAGAGGTAAGACAAAAGATAAGACATTTAGAAACCAAACTCTATATTGCTCATACTCACTATGGCTAAGATGATCAAGCAGAGAAATAAAATTGCTGAGGAGTCGAGCTTCTTCTCAAGAAATATTAATTAGCAATTACGAAATATATCCATTATTTAACTCTATTTGCATCAGTTTAAAGCTTTGAACAAAGTTGTCAAATACCTTAAACAGAGAATCAGCCCCCATGAAAATAGATACAAGCGTGCGAATAGCAGGGAAAACAACTGAACGAGACGGGTGCCTATAAGTTTGTTAAAAATGAGACACAATTAGGTCACACTACAGTCATATTCTTATAATAATAGTTCAGATGAGCAGCATACATACCCTAAAAGGTCACCAATCTTCGGTGTTATGGTAGCAAGCATATCTGGGTACTTTTGACCACAGCCAAGGCAAAGATAGGACAGTGCCCAAAATGCTTCTGTCAAGACTTCTTCATCTTTTGTGACAAGGAGAGACTCAAGTATGGGGATGGCAGACAGAAACTAGACCGATTTCACAAACAAATTCAGTATAGTGAAATAACAAGGGACATAGAACTAATTGCATGCAGCTTCAGTGTCAAAAGAATAGCATGGTAGTAACCATATTTAACCATAGTTAAAGTTGCGAACCTGCTCAAATGGAGGTCGAGGTGTGCCCTCGCATAAATTTGACAAAGCCCAGGTTCCAGTTCTAAGCAAAGATATCTTGCTATGATCCTCCAAAAGTGTCAAGAGAGGACCCAATGCTCCAGAGCTAAGGACGAGATCACGACATGTAGGAGAATCGCCTGCTATATTTCCTAGTGCAGATGCAGCCTGCACGTTCCATGGATCGGATGAATAAGGACCATCACATGTATATATAGAGTAGAGGGGGTATTTCGAGTTTTAGAGTTATACCTGGTCACGAAGTAGGTCGGATGGAGAGTGAAGAAGCTTGACAAATACAGGAAGAGCCCCATGATCGAGCACAGTCTTTACGGTTTCAGATGTTCCTGCAGTAATGTTTTTGAGAAGGCGGGATGCTTCAATCTGGAGCTGCGGATTGCCATCCATATGAAGGAATTGGATTAGACGAGGAACAACGGCTCCTGACTGTATAACTTGATCAATTGGAGGTTCGTGTTCTGTTTATGTCATATATATATATATATATATATATATATATATATAAGTCATGTGACAAAATTGAATGGTTAATGTAACTCAAGAAGACACATATATAAGAGTGATAGGTGACATGCTCACTCACCAACTGAAAGTAATTTTAACAAGTCGGTTGTGGAATCAAGTTGTAAATCGCCATCATCCGACAAAATGCCAGAAATCATTGAAGGTAGTTCCTGTAACTGCACAAACACATTTACTTACAAGATATTACGTCGTGTACGTATCGGATAGAAAACTTTCCCCTACCTACAGTTAGTCTGTCCGTCTGATGCAATAACTAGGGTTAATTTTAACTAATTTTGCCCTACAAAATGCAAATAGGAATACAACTAAAGAGAAAAATGTACCAACCATCCTTAAAGACGAAGATGATGATCCAGGAGGTAGGGTTTCCCGGCGCTTTTTCACGCGTACCTTGCAGCGTTCCGCCTCTTCAGCCGCCGAAGCCACCTTAAGCCGCTTCCGCCGTGTGCTGCGTCGCAATGGAGGCATTATTGTATCTTGAGACCAAAAAATTGGAGATGAAGTTGAAACTGAACTGGGACAAAATTATGGGAGAGGATTTTATATCAATTCTGAAAGAAAATTGCCCTGCACGCTACTATTTAATAATGCGTACATAGCGCCTGTTTGGCAACAATAAAAACCTACTTTTACAGTTTTCCCTTTAGATAAAATATAATATTTATTTTTAAATATAAATTCAACCAAAGTCCATGACTATGAAACTTTATGTGAGGTTATATTTGTAAGTTTTTTTTTAAGCTAAACGGTGCATACAGTTAATATGGATAGTTTATATAATTTCGTGTATGCATGTCAAAGGTAGGGTACTATCCCGACCCTTGTCCTAAAATTAGACTCAAACCCTGTTCACAGGGTCTGGTTAGGGTCTAGACCTTTGCCCTTATCCTGTAAAACTTGAAAACATGGTCTAAACCAGTGTTTTCAGAACCTGACCGGACACCGAACCAGTGACAATACCGGTTCAAGGTTCGACCGGTCGAACCACTGGTTCAAACCGGTATATATATATATATATATATATATATATATATATATATATATATTAATTAGTGTATATATTAATTACAAATAATATATTTGTAAGCACATCAACGGAAGAGAAAGCAGGCAGGGGCGATCCACGGCGCTGCTGGGAATAAGGGAGGGCGGCGACGGCGGGGATAAGGGAGGGCGGCGACGACGACGACGAAGGGGAGGGGCAGAGACAACAATAACCTTTCTCTCTTCTTCAACTCAATCGCCTCCTTCTCCCCGATCTGAATCGCTCCGTCATCAATCGCCACAACTCCCTCGCGTCTTCCGCTCTCCGCCACCTCTGTATTCCTCTGTTTTGGTTTGCTCTCCACCACCTCTGTTTTCCTCTGTTTTGGTTTGTGTGTTGCTTGTGAAATTAGGGCAGAAAACGATTTGGGGTTTTTTTCTTGAGCGGGTTGATAACTGGGTCGGTTCACCTGTTGAACCGGTGAAAACGCCGGTCGCGCCCAATTTCAGAAAAAAAAAAACGGTTAAAGGGGTGTTTTCGAACCAGCTTCGCGACCGGGTCGCGGTCCGGCTTGCAGGACCGGCCGGGCCGGTCCGGTTTTAATAACCCTGGTCTAAACCCTTATCCTTCGTATTTTTTTCTTTTGTTAAGATGTTTGATGAATTGGTCTTTGTTGTAATTATCGTCAAGGATTAATATTTTGTTTTAATGAGTAGTTTCATGTAGTCGAAAATTGAAAACATTTTAAAAACGTAATATTTTGAAATATTTTAAGAATTTACGCAATCAAATAAATTCAGAAAAATTTAAAATAAAGGAACTCAAAGGAAGAAAAGGAAAAGAAAAAAAAAAAACAGGGTTTGGGTAGGGTTAGGGTCTGAACCATAGGGTCTAGACAGGGTGAGGGTCTTGGTAGGATAAGGGTTTCAACACGGAGTAAGACCCTACCCTTGACATGCCTAATTTTGTGAATTCGAGATGTGGTAGTGTAATTAACACATACTTCATAAATACTTTGTGGTGTTTGCAAATCCTTATTAAAATGACTTTTGCGGTCACATAAACACATTTTAATATTTGCAACACTGAGTTTTGATTCTCGTTTGTCTTAAAAAAAAAACACAAATTTTATAAGCACATCCTGAGATGTTTCTCCAATAGCTTTTGAAAATATGGTATTTTAAAAAGTCTCTAAAATAAAAGTCAATTTGCATTAATTATTGCAAACATATAACTAATAGTCTAATATAAAAGTAACTTTTAAAAATATATCCAAACACTCCCGAAAGTCACTTAAAATGACTTTAAATAAAAGTGCTGAGCAGACTCATTCTGTAAACTCTTGCAAGCAATCCATTTTTTTTATTCACTCTGGAATTTATGAAATTTCAATTTTACCCAGTACTTCACAAAGCAAATAATGTAAATATTGGACGGCTTTTATTTTCTTATTTTTGGTACCATATATACATTCCTAGACCCTAGTTATGTATTAGTTAATTTCTTATAACATGTCAAAGCCATAAACATTTATTGTGATTGACGTTTTTCCTTCATCAAAGAACTCAGATTTTATGTAAAATTAAAACTATAGTTGTACTTAAACGTGTGTTTTGACCCTATTTTAAGAACACTTTGTAAAATTACCAAAAAATGTTTTAAAATTCCTGTTATTATGGAATGATAATGTATATATGGAATGATTGCCTTACTCATTTTTGTTATTATCCTTTTATGGTCATATATCCGTTACTTCTTATAAGAAATGACAAGAACATAAATACAATCTCTGGCGACTTTCATTTATCAATTTAACAACTATGTTTTTACACATGGAATAGCGCTTTAACAACTGGAATGCCATATAAGCAAAAAGCCCATTTACGGCCCACTCACAGACTTTTTGAAATTCCTGAGCCTGAATAAATGATGCATCCTTATTTACTTGAGAAGAGAAATCCTAATCATTTTCTATGCGAAATAAGGTTGTTTTCTTCATGACCTAATTTTTAGTAATAAATCTGAATGCTAGCTAACTAGGGTCAAATGGGAAATGAGTCCTTATTTAATTCTCTTGAATTTGAATTTAACCATTTTATTAAGTAAATTAATCAAATAAGGAAATTGAAGGCTGCATATCATGGCTAGCTAGGCTTATACTGGGCTGGTAACAAACCATACAAAAAACCTCATGCAATCAACTAACCAAGCAAATAAACAAAAGCTACTATGCCAAAGCACAAACAACACAAGAGTGTCGTATGTTGTTTAGCTGATTACAGTTGTCATATATAAGTACGTAGTAGACCATAAAAGAACGGACATGTCCCAGGACAGGTCAATCAAGCCAGTTTAGCGCTACGCCTGCAATAACCCCACAGTCGGTCACGATACAATTCGTAAGCAGCCCAAGCCTCCCCAGGAATGCAAGTCCTATCCCCCTTCGCTCCATATATGTCCGAGAGTTGAAAGCCTACTTGGCAAGCAAGAGTTCGCTGAATGAAAAACAGCAGCTTTGTTAGCTTAATCAAGACAAAAGCCATTGGTCTCATGCTCAGGTTGCCAGCTTGGATAATCATACTTAAAAGAAGAGTTGATAAATCGTTGAAAAGGCTCTAGATCGATGCTTACTTCAACAAGCAGAAATAAGAGCGAAGACAGTTCGCTGTTCATATCATTGCTCTAACTTTGCTACACGTAAATAACATTATATCCTTTGCTAAAGACAATTACAAAAAAATTCTCTCTGCAGTGAATAACTTCTTATGAGAACATAAACTTCCTCACAAACTCTTTGCAAATTATTGGTATAAGCATGACACTTGAGTACTGAGCAACATATTCAAAACTTTCAATGGCTAGCTGGCATGTATTCACAAATGAAGCAACGTGCACCAAACAATCATTCTAACCTAACACTGCTCACTAGTTATACATCATAAAATGAAAGGTTATCATTTACAGATTCTGGATTCAAGTGGTCAGAGTATACCCCCAGATTAGGATATTGTACAGCCGAGGTTGGTAACTTGTCAATGAAATAAACGATACTCCCACTCACAAATCACACATTCTTATGGATCCTCAATCCCTATTTTCTGTACAAAAACACCTGATACAATCTATTATGGATAATTCATTCCCTATTCTCAGTGTATCTCTGTATACCAAACCAATCAAATAAGCAAATTACATAGCAATTCTAGGTTCAAAAATTTCATCCAGTACAAGAATCATACTTTGGGTTAAACGACAAAGGACAGAAAAACTGTATGAGAACATGTAGGATGGTATTCAGTAGAATAAGTAAGCAATAGTTATATAAAGCAGTGCAAGAATTTCAGTTCTTCTGTCTGAACGGTAATGGAAACGATAAAAGGTACTGTGTAGTAATGCGTTGAGGCAAGACAAAAAATACGATATTTAGAAACCAAACATCCATATTGCTCATATTATTTAACTGTATTTGCATCAGTTTAAAGCTACAAACAAAGTCGTCAAATACCTCAAGCAGAGAATCGGCCCCCATGAAAATAGATTTAAGCGTGCGAATAGCAGGGAAAACAACTGAGCGAGATGGGTGCCTGGAAGTTTGTGAAAAAGGAGACACAATTAGATCATACTACAATCATATTCTTATAATAGTTCAGAAGACCAGCATACATACCTTAAAAGGTCACCAATCTTCGGTGTTATGGTAGCAAGCATATCTGGGTACTTTTGACCACAACCAAGGCAAAGATAGGACAGTGCCCAGCATGCTTCTGTCAAGACTTCTTCATCGTTTGTGACAAGGAGAGACTCAAGTACGGGGATGGCAGACAGAAACTAGACCGATTTCACAAACAAATTCAGTATAGTGAAATAACAAGGGACATAGAACTAATTGCATGCAGCTTCAGTGTCAAAAGAATAGCATGGTAGTAACCATATTCAACATAAGAAACGGCCCAAGATAATATCTACAACAGCAAGTTAATAAGTTTAATAGAGGAAAAAGTGGAGACATAGTTAAAGTTGTCAACCTGCTCAAATGCAGGTCGAGGTGTGCCCTCGCATAAATTTGACAAAGCCCAGGTTCCAGTTCTAAGCAAAGATATCTTGCTATGATCCTCCAACAGTGTCAAGAGAGGACCCAATGCTCCAGAACTAAGGACGAGATCACGACATGTAGGAGAATCGCCTGCTATATTTCCTAGTGCAGATGCAGCCTGCACGTTCCATAGATCGGATGAATAAGGATCATCACAAGTACATATAAACTGGAGGGGTTTTAGAGTTATACCTGGTCACGAAGTAGGTCGGTTGGAGAGTGAAGAAGCTTGAGAAATACAGGAACAGCCCCATGATCAATCACAGTCTTTACGCTTTCAGATGTTCCTGCAGTTATATTTTTTAGAACGCGGGCTGCTTCATTCTGGAGTTGAGGATTGCCATCAATAAGGAGGAGTTGGATTAGACGAGGAACAACGGCTCCTGACTGTAGTATAACTTGATCGATTGGAGGTTCGTGTTCTGTTAATAAACATGGAACTCATTGGTCAGATGTTATTAAGTCTCGACAACTGAACGGTTAATGTAACTCAAGAAGACATATACAACCATAGGTGACATGCTGACCAGCTGAAAGTACGTTTAACAAGTCGGTTGTAGCATGAAGCTGTAAATCGCCATCATCGGACAAAATGTCGGAAATCATTGAAGGTAGTTCCTGTAACTGCACAATACATTTACTAGAATTTTAATTAAATTTTGGCCTAGAGAGGATGCAATTAGGAATAATAAAATTGTGAGGAATTAGCAATATAACACAAACAAGCAAAGCAACAACTAAAGAAAATGTAGCAACCATCCTTAAAGACGAAGATGATGATCCAGGCGGTAGGTTTTCGCGGCGCTTTTTCACGCGTATCATGCAGCGTTCCGCCTTGGAAGCCACCTTAAGCCGCTTTCGCCGTGTGCTGCGTCGCAATGGAGCCATTAAATTTGAGACTGAGACCAAAAAATTGGAGATGAAGTTGAAAACTTTTACTGCGCGTTATGAAAGTTAAGGAAGAGGATATTGTTTATATAATTCTTCAGAATGAATGAGAATGAAAATTGCCCTGCACGCTAACAATTAGTACGTACGTAATGTCTGTTTGCTGGCAATAAAAACCAACTTTTACAATTTTAAATATATAAATTCACCCAAAGTCCCTGACTATTAAATACATGTGACTTTATGTGAAGTTATATTTGTAATTTTTCAAAAACTAAATGGTGCAGATAGTTCATATTATTTGAGAGGTGGTACTGTAAGTAACACATACTTCACAAGTATTTTTGTGGTGTTTGTAAATGCTTAATAAAATGATTTTGGCGACGGTTACATAAGCATATTTTTAGTGTTTGCCACACTGAGTTTTCATTCTCGATGTCTTAAAAAAACACAAATTGTATAAGCACGACCTGAGATGTTTCTCCAATTCTTTTGAAAACAAGGTATTTCAAAAGGTTTCTAATATATAAGTCAATTTTCATTAATTATTGCAAACATATAACTAATGTAAAAGTAACTTTTTAAAAATATATCCAAACACTCCAAAGTCACTTAAAATGACTTTAAATAAAAGTGGCGAGCAGACTAATTTTTGTTATTCACTCATTCTGTAAACTCTTGCAAGCCCTCCATTTTTGTTATTCACTCTGGGATTTATGAAATTACCCAGTACTTCACAGAGCAAATAATGTAAATATTGGACTCCTTTTCTTTTTCTTATTTTTGCTACCATATATACATTCCTAGAACCTAGTTATGTATTAGTTAATTTCTTATAACATATGTCAAAGCCATAAACAATGTTTGTGATGACGTCTTTCCTTCATCAATTTATTTTCTCCCAACTATATTCCAATGTATTAAAGTTTGTTTAATTTTTTCTAATATTAAACTGTCTTATACTTTAGATAAAAATAAATTAGAATCGAGTTGACATGTCATAATTTGGTGGTGGCACGTTTCAAGATGAAATATAACCACGTTACTGGTAAGGGTAAAATGGTAATTTCATTCAAAACAAAGGGCTAAGGTTGAATGGACAATTGACTAAGATAGGTCGAATGTTTGGCCTAAAATCAAACATTCGACCCACGACAGAAGGTAATTTTTGACCTTAGCTTGAGACATTCGACCCATTTTATTTCGACCTACGAGGCCCAAGTCCATTGGACTTCAATAACTAAGGAAATAGTTCAATTATATATACTCCGGTAATCGTCATGAGGTACGTAATCTTTATTCACAACTCATATATTCAACCTACAATTACTCGACGCACCAAAGTTTCGACCCTCGAGTGCATAAGTTTTAACCTGTTGTACCTTGAGCTCACTTTGATGCATTCGACCGAAATCGCTCAACGTTGAAACCTTCGACCTGTAGTGTACAAGTTTCGACCCATTGAATATAGATCCTAGTTCGAATAGTTCGACCCTTGAAACTTTCAACCCGTTGTCAAAGTTTCAACCTAGAGCAGTATTATTCAGCACTTTGCATTGTTTGAGGAACGAGTCTCTAACTTAAGCTTCAACGTGAATACGCGGAATAGGCTCCAACATAGTTTATGTTTTGTGTCTCGGTACAGGGTACCGAACTCGAAAGCTAATTTAGGATGCAGCCGGGATTGATTTAGCCTCACGTGGAGTGTTTGGTCATCAGACACATCAGTCGACAAAATCACCATGCTTAAGTGGCGCTATTTGTGGGAACCCTAATAACGCACTTGAGCAAGGACACCATGGATCGCAAGAACTCTGAATGGTCGCCATCCACCTGAGTTAGCTTACGTCTGAATGAGCAACATAAATCACATACTGTAGGACCAACCAACATACCTTTATCGGCACCACTTCAAGCCAGCAATAAAGTGCAACCGACAAGGAATGAATTGACTAGCCTGGTAGAGATTTGGAACTACCGAATGTCAATCTAGGACCAAATCATCCGGATTTGGTATCCCAATCCGCACCAACCGTGCAAGCGGCTACGCCGATAATAGTCGACCATGTGACTGTGTAACATTTAGCAATGGCTTTGCGGCCTGTGCCAGACTGCCAGCTCAAAATCCAGAATAAATCCCAAGTCGAGGATGATAGTCAATCTTGTTTCATGCCACTACAAAAAAAATCACTTAAAGTGACGAAAATATTTGTCACAAGAAGCTTAAAAATCGCCACAAGAAGCTTACGTGACGAAAAAGGGCCTCACAAATTTGGTCACGATAGGCCCGTCGCAAAAGTGTTAATGTGACGAATTTCCCAGTCGTCACAACAGCTTGTGACAATTTTCAGTTTCGTCACTTAACCCCAAGAATTTCGAATTTCGCCACGAGAGCTTTACTTCGTCACAACAACGGTGCTTCCCAAAAACTATCGTGACAAAATAATTTCGCCACAATCTTCAAGGGACGAAATACTTGCCACAATTGCCCCCACCAATTACCTGTATTCTGACGACTTATTTCGTCACAGCAGTTTCAAATAATAATAAATTTTTTTTTTTTTGTTATTTTGTCATTACAAATTCTTCCCTGTTTGCAACGTTTGTACGGATATATAGTCATCATTCATCTGTACTGAAATTCATGAATCAAAGAAGCTAATTATAACAATACCATTCAGTACATAAAAAAGTATTTCCATTTAAAGAAGTAATATAGTATCTTCATTACATGGTATTAAATCTATTTCTTCTAAAGGTCGATTCACAAACTGGGCAGTCTTATAAATGTGAGTTCTCCTTCATATATAGCTGAATCTTGTTTGGCTGAAGTGTGATTGAATTGTTTTTGAATTGCTTTTCCATTTTTCTATACCGAGATAGGTAATAATCCTCCTTGAAGTGTGGTTAAAAACCAAACATCTGCGAATCTTCTTAAGCCTTGGTCCGAACTACATCTAAAAAAAGTAAATACGCATTATACCACCATCATAAGCTACATAAATAATCAATTTTAAAAACACATCATAGTAATATCAAATTTGCATAGAACTTATAACTAAAAAATAAGCTAAATAACTGCTTAAAGAAAATTAACAAAGCTACGTAACCACAATCTTCTTCATCATCCCCTACTTCTTTTTCTTCTTCTTCCTCTTCCTCTTCCTATTCTTCTACTTCTTAAAGTTGGATTATTTTTCCCTAGGATTAATTTTGGCTACACATGAATTTATCCTGAAGCTTAAAAGTTATTCGCTCTTTATAATAAAGCTATGATCCCTGATGTGAGTGAGTTTACTTTTACATCTACACACTAAAAGGATGAAAACATCATTATGCCTAAAAATGAACAAGTCGCATGTATAAATTTTTAGATTACAGTTACAAAAAAACTCTTTTATTGCTCCATTACCCTAAAAATGCATCACATTGTATTTGACAGACATGAAACATAAAAGCATTCTTGTCCATAATTATAAAAACTTCAATTCATCTGAAAAAAGTCAACCTGATGTCCAAAAAGTCTTAGAGAACTTTATGAATAAGATGCATATATGAAGTATAAATCAACTCACATTTCTGAAATTGAGATACAATAGAATTCACTAAAAGCTACTTCTTACCAAACTGAATTAATATGCAACACCCTCATACTCACAACTATTTGAAATTTGAATTGATTTTTACATTAACAAGGGAACTATACCTTCACTTTAGAGAAAAACATACGGAGTTCCTAAAAAAGTATTCCATATATTATGTACTATAGCTGAAAAGCTCCCTTCTCATTAAGATGAGGTTACATTTAAAAAGTACGGTAATCACTAAATTGAACTATTTTGTCAAAAGCAGGTCTCTAACGGGAATAACATCTGGATAATCATGAATGAATTATCAGCTCAAACAAGAAAAAAGAAAGTAGATCAGAGATTCAAACCTTCAGAACATGTCAATTTCCTTTCTAGATTTCTTCTCAAAATCCCTTAACCAAAAATAGCAAGATTAAAATATCAGATTAACAGAGCAACTAAGAAAACAATATGAACAGATTCTTATGACAGAGAAGTAAAGCTACAGATTTGTAAAATAGTCATTTAAATTTAAATTAAAATCAAAATCAAAATAGAGGTGAGAGAAGAAATGTGTGGAGGGAAGTTTTCCGCTCTTTTTTTCCTTTTATGTGACGAATAAACATTGTCACGTAAGAAGTTCCACCTTGTGATTCCGTCGCTAAAGCGAATGCTTTTGTGACGACTTGGAATTTCGTCACAATAGACTATGAAAAATTGGTGCCGCCACTTTTGAGGAATTGGCGCTATTTCTCTTGCGACAATTTCATAAATATCGTCACATAAAATTAATTCTTTGTAACGAAAATGGATATCATCACATAAATTACACGGTTCGTCACAAAAAGTCGTCACAATAAACAACTTTTTTTGTAGTGCCTCTTTAAGGACAAGAGCCGCCAACATTCTTCAAGAAGTGATTCCTCGAGAACTCGAACCCATCGATCTGCATCACGTAGAAATGAAAGCACTAGGCCTCGAAACTATTCTCGAGGCGTTTAGGTAAATTCGTACCGCTAAGAGCATCATGTTCATGAAGATCTACTAGAGCTATTTAAGCCAGAACCACATCCAACTAGACTGCTGGATAGACAAGTAAAGTATCATGCCCTATGGAAGTGTTTGGTTGGGTGGATCATATAATCCTTTGATTGATAAAAAGCTGACTTAAATTTGAAATAATAGTTATCCATAGTTTTTCGTTAGTGTTTAATTGCAATGCTAAAATTGTGGAATAAATAATCCTAACTTTTAAAATTGTGTTTGCTTGGATTGATGAAATTACAATTGATTGTGGTTTGCCTAAAATGTCCCTGACGTCTTTTCGTCTGGGGTCCCCAAATCAAATCCCAAATAACGTCTCCCAAATTCATTTCCCCCAAATTGAAAATCGCCACGAACCCTAAAATCAAAATTCGCGATTACAAAGAGCCAAGGTTGAATCATCACAAATTTCTTCTAATTTTTTCCGATTACATGTTGTAACATTTGTTCGCTCGTTTCTCAGGTTTGGTTGCGTTGAGGATAATTCTATTTTTTGGTTGGCGAATTGCGACGATTGAAAGGTGTGTTCGTAGAATTATTTTTTCGTTATCTATAGTACGTAACGTTTGTGTGTACTTGTGTGATATGTTTCATTGAACTAGATGTATTATTTGAGGTCAAATACAAAAACGAATTTGTTGAATACTCACTGCACTACTTCGTTTGTTGGTGTTGCATGTTGAAACTGTTATAGCTTTTGGACATAGGTTTAATGTTTGATATTTTTTGTGTAGCATACTGTTTGGTATTAGTTTTAGGGTGGTTTCATATACGTTTTTGAACCCTTTTCTGCAAATTTAGGAGTGCTTGCTTATACCACAAAGTTGTTTAGTCCAATTTTAGAAGAAAATAAGGTGGTTTGCAGCAATAGTAAACTGCTTTACCCCATGTGTTGTAGATGGAGGCCCCTTTTGCGATAGCATGTTCCTGTGGTCATGGGAAAATGCTTTACCTCAAAGCAGGGCCTAGAGCTCAATTTGCGGGGCGATATTATTACATATGTCCACAACACGTTAGACACGGTGATTGGTTTATTTGGGCAGATCAGTTGCAAAACCAAAAATATGAACATATACAAAAGACTCGAACCGAGACAAACAATGATGCATCTTCGTCTCGTGGACCCACAATGTCAAGCCCACAAAGGAATGAACCCAATATGGACAAACACTCAACCACTTCTCATCCATACTACACCTATTCTTCCATAAGTCACCGTGATCGTGCCTCTGTAAGTTCCACATTACCTGAACATATGGTCCCAGCCATTCAGAATACAGGCCCAACCCCTTTGATAGGAACAGTCGATGACAAATTGGTTGCAAAGTTGGCTGTGGCTTGTTGTTTTATGTCATGGTGTTTGTTGTTTGTGTGTATGGTTGTTTTTGCGGCCTTTGCATTTATTATTGTTTCAAAATAGGGAGTATTGAAGTTGGTAGACTATGATTGTTGTTTTTAGACTACCTTATCAAACGTTGTAATCGTATTTGATTTGTAACCTATTCGCATTTGAACAAGTTATTTTGGTTTATAATCTACTTTTAACTTTTCGTATGCTTTGTTCGTATTATCATACAACTGTTGAACTTGTTCATTATGCACAAATATTAACATATTGGTTTTAGTTCAAAGATGCCTTTCACTAGAAAACAATGGCTGCACAAGAATTTCGTCGAGCCAGATTTTGGGAGAAATGGAGACTTCTACGTGTGGCATGTGATATGCAATCACGGGTACACCCATGATTTGTCGAATGTTGCTGAGATGGAAAGGGCAATGGTGGTGTTGCGCAATAGGTTTGTGAACAGAGGTATCTATCGTTTCAGTTTGGAGAATATACGGGAGAAGGTTGTTGCACTAATGCGTCGCTACCGGGCGTTTAGGAGGTTCATCACACTGCCGGGAGTTCATTTCAACGAATATCGTGGGGAAATTACACGCATAGGCGCGGAGTATAATCAGCACTTGCGCCGGGTAAACATCGTCACTATTCTAATTTAATGTATAATGGTGAATAGCTATATAGGTACCACATTCACTTCATTATTATGCACTTAACATTTCATAAATGCAGGAAACTTTGTTCGAGCGTTACTTTAGATTATACGGCTTCCCAGACTACGATCTTCATCGGTTATTGTTCGATGTCAATCGAGCTGCCCTGCTGCCTGAAGAGATTGTGGGGAGTGTACAACAACCCCTAACCCTGGACGACAGTGATGACGATGAACATGAAGTTGGTGTTCACATTGACAATGTAGGTCAAGGTGCTCGTCGAAATGGTGGGGGTGACGGAGCTGCATCCGATGACGACGGAACATTGACTCAGGCATGAAATGTGTGAAGTATGTGGATGACTTTTTGATGTGGGATAAAACTTGTTGGTAGTTATCTTTCTTGTGTTTTGTGAATGAATGCGAATACACTAAACTGCAGTATCGTATATTGAATTGGTTGAGTCGTTTGCACCAACCGAGTAGGTATTTAAACTGCCTTTAGAATGGCAGTATGAATCTAACAATTTTAGGTGTATTTCGTTGCTTCTACGTTGCATTATTTGCTAGCATTACGTTTTGTGTATGCTTTTTGTTTTACTCACCATTGTCTGTTATGCTATGCATTGATATCCATTCAAAAAATGCCAAGAATAGTACATGATGTCATCCGATTTTTGAAACCCGTTGCACTCAATGTTTTGCTTTCTTGTGACCCTAAAACATGCATACATAACCTTGGAATATATTGCCACAGAATGGAATATATTCCCTTTGCTTTTGAAAGACTTTGCTTTTGAAGCATGTGACTAGTACTTGTTTCAAGCCACTATTTTGTCTTTCACTCCCTTCTACCCCTATATAACAGTTGTAACATCAAACTCAGTTCTCATTATCCTTATTCCATACCTTTAAAAACTTCAAAAAATGACCAGCAACAAAGTTTTTTATGCCAATGAAACACAAAAAATTCATTTTTTTGGAGCAACTTGGACTCAGGAGTACGACATCACACTCTTTGCCACATTGAAAGAACAATGTTTGTCGGACTACGGATGTGTTCCGCTCAACAACTCGCGGTTCCTCGAAATGATTATCGATAATGCTGCCGATTTCGTCAATTTCCATCACGAAACAACCTTCACAAGCGATGAAATACTTGTCCGTTTTGAAAATCTCGCGGCTAGGCATCAATGTTTTCGAACCATCCTCGGCCATCCGGAAGTAACGTGGGACGTGCCGAAAAACATCGTCACTACGAGTGACGCAATTTGGGAAAAATTCATATGTGTGAGTACCACTAATTCCATATGAAAATTATAATAGTATGTTTGCTAAATTATATTGCTAAATTGATAGGATAATTCGCTTGCATTAGTGTACAAGGAAAACGGGGAGTATGCTTGGCATGACTTGGAAAAGTTGTTTGGTGCCGTCGAAACACGTGCTAAGATTATCCGTCCACGTCCGCCTCGTACTAGCAGGGAGATTATTGAATATTCGAGTAACACACTTTCACATTTAAAAACTAATCTATTAGATGTTAATGTGGTTCCCAACAAAAAATTAAAAAATTCACCCATGTTGTTTTTCTGGATTCATAACAGGAAGAATGAGGGGACGTAAATGCAACCCGAGGAATGGCAACACGGTGGTTTGTGACCGAATGTCGGACACTAATGGGGCTAAGCTGGAGGTGGACGACGATGAAGTTGACGAGTTACGATTGAAGCAGTTTCTGGCCAATGACGCAGCCTCAAGCTCCCAAGCATCATGTTCGGCCAAGTCTTACGAGTTCTAAACGTTTTCCTAATTACGCTCTTTATCCGTTTATGTTGCTCTACTTTATGTAATTTGTCATTTGTATTTTCGTTATTTCGTTTCAAATTTTCTGTATTTGTTGTCGCCTTGTTCGTACTTTCGTAATGAATATTGTTTCGTGTAATTCCGATTAGCTATAGAAGCACTTTAAAATTTTTTGCACATGAGAATGGTTGGCTTCTAAAACTTGGGACCATTTTATGGTCGTTTACTCAATTGACAGGAAAAAAAAGGCCCTATATTCAAATTAGCAGGAAAAAAATAATATTGAAAAAAGAGACATAACATAGTTGTTGGATTATACCACTAGATAGTGTGTGCAGTTACACGAACAATACAAAACTTCTGCACACCACCGTACGAATAGGTAATAATTCATAACAATAGCAATCAAGCAACCTGACCTTAATAAATTAAGCCATACACGCCAAAATATTATGCAGTTTTTCTAGAGTTAAAGTACCTATGAATCTGCATACGCATACGTAAAATATACGTAAATTGTGCCAAAATAATCGAACACGTCATAGCACCACTAAAATAGAGTGTTATAATTGTTAGTAGATTAAGGTAGCTATTGTAAGTCCCACCAAAAAACTGCACCCACCAAGCAAACTCACTTCGACGACTTCTTACGCAGAAGCATCCTCAAGTACTTGGGCCTCGAGCCCTCGGGCATAGTAAAGAAAATGTCCAAGTCTTCCGGGGAGTGGGCTAGTTTGTGCGCCAGTGCCATCTTTTGATCTTCATCAAACTCTTCAATGTGTTCAAGAGCAGCAAAGAGTGACTTTCTTTGTATCGAAACCGGATCCTCTCAAGCACGAGGGTCCACTACTAGCTCCGCAATGCGATCAATTGAATCTTGGCAGTTTTTCATGAATTCTGACATGTATGGAGGCACTTCGGGAGCAGCATTTTCAAAAGAGCTTGGAGTCTTCCTCTTCTTGGCACCCTTTTCTTTCTTGATCTTCTTGTACAAGAGCTTCGGATCAAATTGCATTGGATCTGGGATTGGGATATCACTGTCCCCAACATATTCGTAATCATCGAGATCGATCGGGTGCTGCTCAGATTGGGTACTGCTGTTCGGCACATTAGACGGACCTGCACTCTTGCTTCCACCGGGGTAGTTGTTAAGTAAATCCTGGACAGCCGCAGATATGTCCTCTGCCCCACCACCAGTCGCTCTATCTTTCCCAAAAACATCTGCCCAGTCATTAAAATACGGAAACCTCTTCATTCGATAACCGGCAACATACGGATGTACCTACACATAATAAATATGTATGCCTGAATTGCTTACCAAACATTTCTATAAATAGGCACAACTATCACTCAACCGTAGGTATTCTGTCAAAGCAATTCAGTTATATACTACAACATATAAGTACGATATATCATGCTCTAATAAACAAGATATGTATCACCATACTATTACAAAAATATAACTCACCCGTATGTATTCGGTCCACCAGTCATCGGACACAATATCTATCATCTGTGTCGTTTCGTTGTACTTAGCTCCGTTGCCACTGCCATCGAACATAGTGTAAAGGTGGGAGTAAGTCTTCTTCCAGACAGTCAACTTTGACCTAACTTGGGGATCACCACGGATATCAGTGTCGGGAATGGCTTTCTGAATGAGTGCTTCCAACTGCAGCAGATAACCGGCCTTGAAAGCGTTGTCAACTTTCATTCCTTTAGCTTTCAGCTCCTTCAGGGAATTTAGTAATACTTGCTCCTCCACCTTAGTCCATACGCGTCTGCACTTTCCACTCTTTTTAGCTTTCCCTTTACCTTTATCAGGATTAGAAGAGCAGCTAGATGCTTCCATGGCTACAACAAATTTGGACAGCTCGTATGTTAGATAACAAAGAATGTTCATCAAGCTACAGATCACTCACTGTGTCATCGTATAAACAAGTACCATATGGATTAGAATGACATTAACGACAAATACAGAAAAAACACATAGACATTAAACACACGAATTACAGGAAACAAATGCAATGTATCAAAACTAAATCAAATCAAACAAGCCAAACAGGTAAAAAGTTGTACAACCAAACATTGTTTAAGATACATGAAACAATTATTAGAGTTTATAGTATGTAAATAAAATTTGTAATATTCTCAGTTCCTAAAGTGATGGCTAGCACGCCACTCGTTCCACATATTCATGGCCATTGTGTCCCTAAAGTTGTTCCAGGCAGGGGAATTATCCAACCCTTCAACATAATCATCTGGGCCATCGTCATCGGAGTCGGAGTCGTCGGACGATGTGTCCAATAGGTCAACAGCCATATTCTTCTTTATGAAGTTATGCAACAGGGCACAACCCATGATAATTCTATTTTGAATCTTGAGTGGGTACTCCGACGAGGACTTTATAATCTTCCATCTCTTCTTGAGTCTACCGAAGGCTCTCTCAATAATGCATCGTGCCCGACTGTGTTTCATGTTGAAGAACTCCTCATGATCCTACGGGGCGGCACGACCTTCTTCCCACTCCTTCAAGTGATATCGACGACCTCGATATGGTGCCAAGTACCCCTCGCAGTTGGCGTACCCGGCATCCACAAGGTAATAATTACCTAGTACAAAACCATCCAGTAAGATTTATAACAAACTTAAAGCAAAGCACAATGTGACAATGTAATACCCAATAAGAATAAACCTTGCGGAACACGAAGCCCATGCGGTGGAGGTCTGAAAACAGCATCTCTTAGCACACGACCGTCGGCCGCCGATCCCTCCCAACCACATAAGAGGTAAATGAATTCCATATTAATATCACAAACACCAAGGACATTCACTGAAATCCTTCTTTTTCTATTGCGATAACGCGCATGCTCGACAGTTGGGGCAGTCACGTCAACATGTGTACCATCGAGTGCTCCTAGACAACCCTGTGAATGTATTTAACACTAAAGTCAATGACAATTGTACTATACTTAAATGACATTGATTCATTAAAGTATTTTCTTACTGGGAAACACTTCCATGGTTCGTCGTCGTTGCCGTTTTCTTCAGACACAGGTTTAGGAGTCACTAACATAAGTTGGTTGCACTTCAATAGAGCATTCAAAGTCTTTTTAAAGTAACGACTCACAGTTTGACCAGGCCGTCGCCAGTAGAACCCAATCGTTCTATTGGTGGTGTGATGCCCCATGATCTTTAAGAAGAGAGATACTTGTTCACGCAAACTAACGTATTTCTCATCCCTCAACCCACCCACCTCATGTAGCACCCAACACAGTTTATTAAAACAATATCTGTCCATTCTTAATTGATGCAAGCAGTGCACGTCGCTCATACCAGTCAATCTGTCCATGTGCCCATTTATAGCTCGCATCTTAGATATTAGACTATACCTAATAGTCCTACGTCGTCCAATATCTCTCATTTTGCGTTGGTGATCGAGAAATAACATCATAAACATAAATATTCGGGCTCGCAACAAAATTAACTGCAATAGTACTAAAATCAGGTTTTTCTGTCGTTGATCCATCTGACACAGAACAAACAAGCCGAATCAAACTATTAGCCACTAAGCTAACCACTATAGAAACTGTAGAGTATGGTCAACATTGTTCTTAAAAGTTTCCCAAATAATCAACAGTACTATGCATAAAAAAACATGCTATCACGCAATGCACACACAGACTACCATTGCATATGCAGAAAATTGTGCAAAGATTCGAGACAAGTTGATATACTAACACACTTTATGACATAATACGATTTCTGTATAAAATTTTCGATTGCTCAAACACATAAACCCTAATACGAAATTGAAACCGAGAACTTGCTTATAAATCAAAATTGTTACCTGTTCATTCGTCGGTCGTTCGCCCCGGTCTTTAACCTCAATTCCTCGCCAGATTCCGTTCAATTAGACCTACATAAGACGCGGATTTATGGTTAATTAAATCATATAAAAAAATCGTGAACAAATTCTTCAAGAATCGCCCCTCACCTTGTCTGCGTTCGTAAAACCCTAGAAATGAAATCCCAAATCGATTGTGGAATTTGTCTGAGATCTGAAAAAACGTAATAGCACTTCTACGCACAGTTAGAAAAAAAAGCGATTTTGACACCTGTAACATAAGGGTACTTTCGTCTTTTAACAACTGGGGTCCACACAACTTAAAATTCAGATAAAATAATCTTAGGGGAGGGGGGGGGGGGGGGGGTGAGATTAAAAAGTAACATTTAATCCAAAAAAGTGCGGGCTATCTCATGTTTGGCAAAAAGCCCAAACCATTTTATCATCCCAAGTGTGCGCTAGATGACTGCAGATTACGAAATTAATCTATAGTCATCTAGGCAAGCAAACACTTCCTATATGAATTACACGTGAAGTAAGAAGTTTAGTTGAAGATCCAACACCTTTTGTCGACGAGATTGAGCGATGGTCCTAAACATGGCTGAGTTAATTTCCAAAGATGCAAATGTATGATGGAACCGGTGATCCACACACACAATTTGAAAATTTTGATAGAAAACTAAGAATGACTGGTTACGTAAAGAACGTGAAAGCAAAACTTAATACCACAAGATTGACTCGAATATGTCAAGAATGGTTTAGCAACATCTCGATCTAGGACTATAGCATTTCATGAACTATTCAAAAGAAGGTTCCTCAATCATTTTGCAACACAGCGTAGAGAGAAGCTCGGGGTTGACCGTTTGTATGAAGTGGTGCAAGGAGAGGAGGAGAGCCTCAAGGAGTTTGTGGAAAAAATAATTTGTGGAAAATACCTATGACTTAATATGAAGTTATGTTTGTAATGTTTCAAAAACTAAACAATGTTTTGGTGCAGTATATTGATAGTTAATATGGATAGTTTATATAACTTCTGAAATATGAGGGGTGATAATGTAATTAACTCATACTTTACAAATAATTCGTGTTATTTACTCAGAAATTTATGAGGTCTAATTTACCTTTTACTTAATAGAACAAATAATGTAAAATATTGATTGCTTCTTGTTTCTTATTTTTGGGATTTATTATATTTGGTTTTGTGTGTCATGGATAATTTTGGTCGTCTCACGTGTAAATTTCCAATTTAGATCTTCAAATATGGAAGAAATTTGATTTTGGTCCGATTTTCTCAGAATCATCAATTTTGACCAAAAACGCATGTGAAAGGTACATGCACATTTGAGACGTAGTTCTCACGCGTCTACTAGAAACTGCCTTTCATTAAGTGCATCTTTTCAAAGTAAAAAAAATTTATTTTCTTAATCACTATACCTGACCACCCCCTACCCCCATTGTGTCCTAAAATCAACTCCAAATCAGCTACGATCCCTAGTTTGATGAAGAACCCTAATCCACAAAAACTCTAATTTCATGCAAAATCGATAGAAGTTGCCCAAATTTCTTCACTAAATCTCATCCCCGGTGCATAATTTCTTCCCTCTCCAATTATTTTTGTTAATTACACACAACTCGACTAGACAAAAGTAATAAATTTGAAATTGAAGCTACACTCTTAAATGTTTTCATCCTCTAGCTTGAAATATGGAGATTTCGGTTAATATGGTCGAAAGTGTAGGGTTTTTGCAATGTAGATTCTTCTTCTTCCATCATGGTTCACGGGCGATTTGGGCTGATTTTGGACGACATGGGAGTGGGGGTGGTCAAGTATAATAGTTAACAAAAAAAAATTCTTTTACTTTGAAAAAATGTGTTTACTGAAACTCGTTTTTTTGTAGGCACGTCAAAACAAATTCTAAGGCATGTGCCTCTCATGTGCTTTTTTTGGCCAAAATGAAATTTCGAAAAAAATTAGGCCAAAATCAAATTTCTGACACATTGGAGAACCTAAGTTACAAATTTACACATAAAAGAACTAAGATTGCAAATAACACACATTAAAGGGCCAAATATTCCCAAATTCCCTTATTTTTGTACCATATATATACATTTGTAGTTATGTTCCAGTTAATCTCTTATAATAAATGTCAAAGCCATAAACATTTCTTGTGATGGCATCTTTCCTTCGTCAAGTTATCAACTTATTTTCTCCAACTATATTCCAATGTATAAAAGTGTGTTTAATCTTTTCTAATATTTTATTTTCTTATATTTCAGAAAAAAGTAATTTGAAATCAGAGCAATCAATCAATTTTCTATTGGTGAAAATTTATTGGACATAACCTAGGATTTGAAGAGAATCCTGAAATTGACAACAATTCAGTAAGAATGGCTCGACAATAATCAACCTAATAAATCAAATTGATTAATTTAGCTTAATTGTTGTAATTGTCTTCTCCTTCCTTAAATAGGCACTGCCTATCATATATATAATCCTTTTTAACTGTTAAGTTAATATGAAGAGAACAAATGATCTTTTCAATATCTTGCAAATTCTAACATGATACAAGAGGGGGTTAATAATGAAACACGGACCATGACAAAAGAATCAAGCGAATAAGCCATGACAAAAGAACCAAATGTCAACTCTCCATCTCTATACTATCTTCACGCTTCTATCAACTAATCCCCTTGTTGATGCCCCGCTCACTAGAGATAACTATTCAACTTGGTGCTCGAGTAATAACTCGTGCCTTGAATGCCAAAAATTATAGGTATTGTCATCAACAACCGATGACATTGTTGAAACCTGATATCGTTGTTTCCTTCATTCCATGCATAGACTGATCGCTCACCGCCAATCTCTTCTGTTGCGCAACACCATACGACTAGATGGAACTTGAGCTTGCTTTCAACAAATTAGCAATGGAGAGATCTCAGATCTAAGAGAGTACTAGCAACCTTAGGAGTACAAATTATTTTTCATACCATAACTGGACATAATATATTTTTATACCTTAATTAATTTGTTACATCAAACTTCATACCTTATGTTTGTCATATTCCTCACATTGAATATGCTAGAAACTTCTTGTTTTGTTTAGAAATTGAGCATGTGAAAGACTTCAATTCAAGGATTTTGACCCACTTTGGCCCCACACATGATGTAACACCCCTAAAAATATTTTTATTTGGTAACTCAAAATGGTATTTGAGTATATTTCAATTTAGTCCTTCAACTTTTAGAAATCTTATAATTGACCCCAAGTATTTTCTTTTAGATCAATTGAGTCCTTAAAACTTTCAAAATGGTCCTTTATAATTTTTAAATATCCAAAAATTCCTTTATAATGGTAAATCTTCCCATTTACTCCTAGATATTTATATCTTATAATAGTTAAAAGTAGAATAAGGTAAAAGTAATTTCTTGCTTTGTCTTCATTCATTCAATAATAGTAGATATTTCTTATGTTTAATATTATAAAATTCAAATCAGAGATAAGGGATAAGATTTCTGGAAACTTCATCATAAATAGGGGTGGTCAAGTTAAAATAAAATAACATTTGGGTAGGGACTCAATTTAATTCCTTGTCTACCATTTTCACCTATAAAAGGAGGGCTTCCTTCAACAATTTTTCTCACACCTCAAACGTCTGAATCTCTCTTCACCAAAAATCTTCCTTTCTAAGTCTGCTAGCAAATAAAAATATTTCCAGAAATTGTGCAGTTCAAAATTTCCGAGAACAATCCCTAGTCCCAAAACTGCGCATAAATTACAGTTTCAACCCGAAACGTGCAAGCCCCAAAATAAATATAAAACCTTCATCTTTTGAGCTGATTTTTGGAACTGAGACTCTTGAGCGTGTCTTTAACAAAACTCCTCAATCAATTTCATATTTTAACCAGTTTTAGACGTTCGATTTAAGGTAACTCTCGGACTGCTACAGCTTTCAGCCCTAACTGTGTGCATTCATTTTGTTTCTTAAATTAATACTAAAATCCGGATGATAAATATCAATTTGATAATACATACGTGTTGCTAACATCCTAATGAATGTTAAAAGTCATTTTTTGTTAATTTTAATCTTGTGTTAGTTTCTGTTATGAATTTAATAACATATTAATAGTTTATGTAACACATTTTCATATTTACTTTCTTGCTTACTTTAGTTTCCTATAAGTTACTTTAGTCACTTCATGATCTAGTCATATAACTTGATTCTTATATTATACTTAAGTTGTACAATGATTTTTTGATGATTTTAATAACCTTGTGACTTTTATGATTATATTAATCTTACGAACACTAATTTATAATTTATGATAACAATTAGAACATGTTATATGACAAAAGTGATACTTGTATGTTAATTCCAAATCTTCATGAAAACATTTGCTTGGTTAGTGAATTATGGTGATAATGTAAGAATTAGTAAATTATCTTAAAGATAATTTAGAGAAAAAAATAAATATTTATTATTTGAAAGATTGTTAACGCCTTTAAATTTATTTAGGAGACGGTCGACTTTTGCCAGAAAACCAAGGATTAGAAGGAGGTGAGATTCATGTGGTTTATTCCAGCCCTTTTGACATTTGGCCTTGAGATTTTTGGACAGAATAATCGTGATTATTTATTTACAATCATGATCAACCTTTATCACGTTTCTCGTTTCACACCTGTTATCTCATTTCATAATTCACTTGCTAAAATATTGTTTAACTAAACATATTCTTAATCCATTATCACATTCCTATGAAAACGTATTAACAAATATGAGATTAAACAATTATTTCTTGAACTGTGCAACGAGCAACGAACTATGTTTGGCCTCTGTAGCTAAAAAACGAGCAACAGATTTTATCCGGCTTACTAGCTCATCCGATATTTCTGTTTCACCCATTGGGCCGCCTTTGGGAAGTTGGGCCCAGGGATTGAGATAGTTTACTGCTGGGCAACACGGGTTGTCGGTTAGTAATTTAAATTAATACCCATTCTGTCTAAGCGCCGCTTGCAGTCAGGAGTTGGCTGTAACCCACGTGTTAGACTGGCATGTACTCGAGCATGTCTTCTGTTCTGTTACGAGGTCACTCCTCGTAGGGAGGTATATGGTTAAGTTTTCGGTGTTATGGTTGGATATATTATAAGTAATTGCACAAGTTCATTATTCCATATTAATCCTGTTGTTATTGGTTCTTTTCGTTCTAATACCTTGCTGATAACCTGAATAGATTTTCGTTGCTATAAATCTGTCATTATTGTTAAAAATCTCACTAAGTCCTCTAAGACTTACATCTCTCTTATTTTTCTGTCCATTCTCAGAACAAGAGTGATATTACCTGGCTGGATCGACTATCTTTGAATTACTGCGATTTTATTTAAAGCTTTATGGATTTTAATAAGCATATTTGGTCTCTCAAACCAAAATATGTCCGAAATATCGTTTGCTTGTGTGTTTGAATAATTATGTCTTAAGATTTGTGGTTTGTAATAATTAACTACTATTGTAACTTTGAAATTTTTCCGCTGCAATAAATAAGTTTGTTTGGCTTTATTCGATTCCGTTCAGTGGGACCCTCTACGGTATTATTGAGGTTAGAAATCACATATCGATTTTGGACTTCAATAAGACTTTAGATTTTGGGGCCTCACACATGACACATGACCCCACACATGACACATGACCTAATTAAGTTCTTTATAACTTTAAGGTCATGTGTCATGTATAGAGCCAAAATCGGGTCAAAATTCTCAAATTGGATAAAAATCCTCAAAACTGGAGATCGTGTGCTTGTAATTTAACTTTCAAGAATAAAATAAATCTCAAAATTGCGTATGGAATTATATAACAATTTTAGGGGTGTAAAAGTATTGGGGTAAAAGTTAAAATATTTGCAAAGTTGAGGAGTTAGATGCAATTTACCGGGAAGTAAATTGAGATTAAGACATGTAGGACTGAATTGAAAGAAGTTTTATCAATAGACCAATTTTAATTTGCGTACAAATTATTGGATCAATTTAAAAAAAATTATCCTTAAAATGGTCCTGGCATTCTAGAATGATAATAAGTTAGTCTTGTATCTGAAACTGTTGTTTCTATTACTTATTTCACTACTTAATGTTAAAAGAATTAACTAAAATTTGTCATATTGCTTACTTTCGTAATTTCATCTTACTCTATTCATGTAAATATGAAATTAAATAATAGATAAATGTTTACAATGTTAATAAAAACGGTGGAGACGAAATTATACAAGATGTTTACCAATTAATTAAAACCATTGTTCAAAGAATTGATATTAACTTGATTAAAGTTATTCTTTGAAAACATAAGAACAAAGTGAAGATTCCTATAAAAATAAGTTTTAGAAAACGGCCATTTATACGTAAAATATCTGTATTTGTGTGTAATTATCTTTATTTTATAAAAAGAGACATAATTGTTAATCCCGAGTTATTTTAATAATCCTTTAGCACCTGGTGTAACGGCTCCTGGGGCAACGGCAAGCACCAGTTTAACTTCGGGGGGTGGCGATTTAGTAGCAGTGGGCGGCAAAGTGGCTTTGTTACCTATTCCGCTAGGAACCGCAGATTTTTTGGTACATCATATCCATGCATTTACGATTCATGTCACGGTATTGATTTTTTTAGGACGAGTCTGGTAATCGAATTACTTAATTGGAAATTGAAAGAGTGCAAATACACGTGTACAATATAGCTAATTCTCGAATTGTTAGCACCAATATGTTATACATGAATTTGGTTGTCCTTATTTTTTCTCAGAATTTGGTAATACCGTAATTTGGATATTCTCTAATTTTCCGATCAATTTTATTGTTGGTTTTGACCAGCAGTTTCCTATTGGAGATTCGCTCGGCATGTATAAGCGCCACGTGTAATTGGAGATGCACAATTATAACAAACAAAGTTGCTAAACCCCCAATTACGAATTTTATTTGCCGTTATTTCCCAAACAAAAGGCGTCCTTATTGTTTTAAGTATTTGTCATTTTCAGTTAATTATTTTATATTGTGAACTACTATTTATACAATAAATTAAAAACATAACAATAGCAACTATTCAAAACATAATAATAATAATAATAGAAACTTTTCATGTTTATATAGTATAGTGCCGAACCAAAAGTTATAGAAAGATGATGACTATTAATTAACCCCTCCATACACAAATCCCCAGTTCATAATTGGGGATTTGAAATAAGGTTGTTTTGTTCATGAGTCATATTAAGTAATCATTTTGAAAACAACTCATATGATGAGTCGTTAAATTCTCTTGAATCTACCCATTTATTTAGTAAGTTCAAATATTGTAGACAGCATATGATGACTAGCTAAGCTTATACGGGGTTAAGTAACAAACGGGTAACAAAATCTTTTTCAAGGAAACGAACAATCAACAAGCCAAGCAATTAAACAAAAACTACTATATAGACCAAAGAGTAATATGGGTTGTTTATCTGTTCCCTCAGCATATATATCGTAGTGAAGTGGATCATAAAAGAACGGGCATGTTTCAGGGCAAGTTAATCGTAGCCGTCCGCATGGCATAAGCGCACAATTTGGTACGACACAACTCATAGGCAGCACAAGCCTCCTCTGCAATGCAATTCCTATCCTTTGCTCTTACAAATATGTTCGCCAGTTGAAAGCATACTCCGCAATCAAAAGTTTTCTGAATGAAACAACAGCAATTGTTTTAGCAATGAAACAACAGCAGTTTTTTTTACCTGAATCAACACAAAAACTACATGCTCAAGTTGCCAGATAGCGACTTCCAAAGTGTTAGATTCTTAGTTCAGCAAGCAGAAACAAGAGCCAACCATGTTCTCTGTTCATATCGTAGCCCTAACTTTGCCAAACGTAAATAACATTATATCCTTTGCTAAAGAAATTACAAAAAAGTTATTTCTGCTGAAAATTAACTTCTTTCTACAACATAAACTTCCCCACCAACTCTTTTGCAGATTTTACAAGGATGACTCAGAGTACCAAGCAACATATTCAAAATCTTCAAATGCTACCTAACATGTATTCACAAATTAAGCAACGTGAACAAAACAAAATCCTTCTACAGTAAACACTGCATACCAATTATACATCTTGAAATCAAAGCTATCAATTAAGATTCTGGATTAAAGTGGCCAGAATATACCAAGATTATAATATTGTACAATCTAGGTTCTTGTCAATGAAATAAAACATACTCCCACTAACAAATTACATATTCTTATGGATCCCCAATCACTATTTTCCGTACAATGAAATCTGAGAAAGTCTAGTCATGGATAATTATTCCGTATTCTCGGTTTTTAAACTAATCAAATTAGCAAGTTATGAATGTTAGCAATTCTAGGTTCAAAGATCATAATTTGGGTTACACGTCAACGAACAGGAAAACTGCATGAGACATGTCGGGTGGTATTCAGTAGAATAAGTAAGCAATAAATATATAGAGCAGTGCAAGAATTTGAGTTCTTCCGTCTGTGAACAATAATGGAAATGCTAAAGGATACTGTGTAGTAATGAAATAACACCTTAGAGGTAAGACAAAAGATAAGACATTTAGAAACCAAACTCTATATTGCTCATACTCACTATGGCTAAGATGATCAAGCAGAGAAATAAAATTGCTGAGGAGTCGAGCTTCTTCTCAAGAAATATTAATTAGCAATTACGAAATATATCCATTATTTAACTCTATTTGCATCAGTTTAAAGCTTTGAACAAAGTTGTCAAATACCTTAAACAGAGAATCAGCCCCCATGAAAATAGATACAAGCGTGCGAATAGCAGGGAAAACAACTGAACGAGACGGGTGCCTATAAGTTTGTTAAAAATGAGACACAATTAGGTCACACTACAGTCATATTCTTATAATAATAGTTCAGATGAGCAGCATACATACCCTAAAAGGTCACCAATCTTCGGTGTTATGGTAGCAAGCATATCTGGGTACTTTTGACCACAGCCAAGGCAAAGATAGGACAGTGCCCAAAATGCTTCTGTCAAGACTTCTTCATCTTTTGTGACAAGGAGAGACTCAAGTATGGGGATGGCAGACAGAAACTAGACCGATTTCACAAACAAATTCAGTATAGTGAAATAACAAGGGACATAGAACTAATTGCATGCAGCTTCAGTGTCAAAAGAATAGCATGGTAGTAACCATATTTAACCATAGTTAAAGTTGCGAACCTGCTCAAATGGAGGTCGAGGTGTGCCCTCGCATAAATTTGACAAAGCCCAGGTTCCAGTTCTAAGCAAAGATATCTTGCTATGATCCTCCAAAAGTGTCAAGAGAGGACCCAATGCTCCAGAGCTAAGGACGAGATCACGACATGTAGGAGAATCGCCTGCTATATTTCCTAGTGCAGATGCAGCCTGCACGTTCCATGGATCGGATGAATAAGGACCATCACATGTATATATAGAGTAGAGGGGGTATTTCGAGTTTTAGAGTTATACCTGGTCACGAAGTAGGTCGGATGGAGAGTGAAGAAGCTTGACAAATACAGGAAGAGCCCCATGATCGAGCACAGTCTTTACGGTTTCAGATGTTCCTGCAGTAATGTTTTTGAGAAGGCGGGATGCTTCAATCTGGAGCTGCGGATTGCCATCCATATGAAGGAATTGGATTAGACGAGGAACAACGGCTCCTGACTGTATAACTTGATCAATTGGAGGTTCGTGTTCTGTTTATGTCATATATATATATATATATATATATATATATATATATAAGTCATGTGACAAAATTGAATGGTTAATGTAACTCAAGAAGACACATATATAAGAGTGATAGGTGACATGCTCACTCACCAACTGAAAGTAATTTTAACAAGTCGGTTGTGGAATCAAGTTGTAAATCGCCATCATCCGACAAAATGCCAGAAATCATTGAAGGTAGTTCCTGTAACTGCACAAACACATTTACTTACAAGATATTACGTCGTGTACGTATCGGATAGAAAACTTTCCCCTACCTACAGTTAGTCTGTCCGTCTGATGCAATAACTAGGGTTAATTTTAACTAATTTTGCCCTACAAAATGCAAATAGGAATACAACTAAAGAGAAAAATGTACCAACCATCCTTAAAGACGAAGATGATGATCCAGGAGGTAGGGTTTCCCGGCGCTTTTTCACGCGTACCTTGCAGCGTTCCGCCTCTTCAGCCGCCGAAGCCACCTTAAGCCGCTTCCGCCGTGTGCTGCGTCGCAATGGAGGCATTATTGTATCTTGAGACCAAAAAATTGGAGATGAAGTTGAAACTGAACTGGGACAAAATTATGGGAGAGGATTTTATATCAATTCTGAAAGAAAATTGCCCTGCACGCTACTATTTAATAATGCGTACATAGCGCCTGTTTGGCAACAATAAAAACCTACTTTTACAGTTTTCCCTTTAGATAAAATATAATATTTATTTTTAAATATAAATTCAACCAAAGTCCATGACTATGAAACTTTATGTGAGGTTATATTTGTAAGTTTTTTTTTAAGCTAAACGGTGCATACAGTTAATATGGATAGTTTATATAATTTCGTGTATGCATGTCAAAGGTAGGGTATTATTCTGATCCTTATTCTAAAATTAGAGGTAGGGTATGGACTCAAACCCTGTTCACAGGATCTGGTTAGGGTCTAGACCCTTGCCCTTATTCTGTAAAACTTGAAAACAAGGTCAGTGTCTAAACCCTTATCCTTCGTATTTTTTTCTTTTGTTAAGATGTTTTATGAATTTGTCTTTGTTGTAATTATCGTCAAGGATTAATATTTTGTTTTAATGAGTAGTTTCATGTAGTCGAAAATTGAAAACATTTCAGAAACGTAATATTTTGAAATATTTCAAAAATTTACTCAAACAAATAAATTCAGAAAAATTTAAAATAAAGGAACTCAAAGGAAGAAAAGGAAAAGAAAAAAAAACAGGGTTTGGGTAGGATTAGGGTCTGAACTATAGGGTCTAGACAAGGTGAGGGTCTTGGTAGGATAATGGTTTCAACAGGGAGTAAGACCCTTCCCTTGACATGCCTAATTTTGTGAATTTCAGATGTGGTAGTGTAATTAACACATACTTCACAAATACTTTGTGGTGTTTGCAAATTCTTATTAAAATGACTTTTGCGGTCACATAAACACATTTTAATGTTTGCAACACTGAGTTTTGATTCGCGTTTGTCTTAAAAAAAACACAAATTTTATAAGCACATCCTGAGATGTTTCTCCAACAGCTTTTGAAAATAATTCAAAAATTTACTCAAACAAATAAATTCAGAAAAATTTAAAATAAAGGAACTCAAAGGAAGAAAAGGAAAAGAAAAAAAAAAACAGGGTTTGGGTAGGATTAGGGTCTGAACTATAGGGTCTAGACAAGGTGAGGGTCTTGGTAGGATAAGGGTTTCAACAGGGAGTAAGACCCTACCCTTGACATGCCTAATTTTGTGAATTCTAGATGTGGTAGTGTAATTAACACATACTTCACAAATACTTTGTGGTGTTTGCAAATTCTTATTAAAATGACTTTTGCGGTCACATAAACACATTTTAATGTTTGCAACACCGAGTTTTGATTCGCGTTTGTCTTAAAAAAAACACAAATTTTATAAGCACATCCTGAGATGTTTCTCCAACTGCTTTTGAAAATATGGTATTTTAAAAAGATTCTAAAATAAAAGTCAATTTTCTTCAATTATTGCAAACATATAACTAATATAAAAGTAACTTTTAAAAATATATCCAAACACTCCCGAAATTCACTTAAAATGACTTTAAATAAAAGCGGTGAGCAGACTCATTCTGTAAACTCTTGCAAGCAATCCATTTTTTTTATTCACTCTGGAATTTATGAAATTTCAATTTTACCCAGCACTTCACAAAGCAAATAATGTAAATATTGGACGGCTTTTATTTTCTTATTTTTGCTACCATATATACATTCCTAGACCCTAGTTATATATTAGTTAATTTCTTATAACATGTCAAAGCCATAAACATTTCTTGTGATGACGTTTTTCCTTCATCAAAGAACTCAGATTTTATGTAAAATTAAAACTATAGTTGTACTTAAACGTGTGTTTTGACCCTAGCTATTTTAAGAACACTTTTTAAAATTACCAAAAAATGTTTAAAATTCCTGTTATTATGGAATGATAATGTAAATATGGAATGATTGCCTTAAACGGAGGTCGAGGTGTGCCCTCGCATAAATTTGACAAAGCCCAGGTTCCAGTTCTAAGCAAAGATATCTTGCTATGATCCTCCAACAGTGTCAAGAGAGGACCCAATGCTCCGGAACTAAGGACGAGATCACGGCATGTAGAAGAATCGCCTGCTATATTTCCTAGTGCAGATGCAGCCTGCACGTTCCATGGAATGGATGAATAAGGACCATCACATGTATATACATAAACTAGAGTTGTTATACCTGGTCACGAAGTAGGTCGGTTGGAGAGTGAAGAAGCTTGAGAAATACAGGAACAGCCCCATGATCAATCACAGTCTTTACGCTTTCAGATGTTCCTGCAGTTATATTTTTTAGAACGCGGGCTGCTTCATTCTGGAGTTGAGGATTGCCATCAATAAGGAGGAGTTGGATTAGACGAGGAACAACGGCTCCTGACTGTAGTATAACTTGATCGATTGGAGGTTCGTGTTCTGTTAATAAACATGCAACTCATTGGTCAGATATTAGTAAGTCTCGACAACTGAATGGTTAATGTAACTCAAGAAATGACATGCTGACCAGCTGAAAGTACGTTTAACAAGTCGGTTGTAGCATGAAGCTGTAAATCGCCATCATCGGACAAAATGTCGGAAATCATTGAAGGTAGTTCCTGTAACTGCACAACATATTTACTAGAAATTTAACTAATTTTGGCCTAGAGAGGATGCAATTAGGAATAATAAAATTGTGAGGAATTAGCAATATAACACAAGCAAGCAAAGCAACAACTAAAGAGAAAAATGTACCAACCATCCTTAAAGACGAAGATGATGATCCAGGAGGTAGGTTTTCGCGGCGCTTTTTCACGCGTATCATGCAGCGTTCCGCCTCTTCCGCCGTGGAAGCCTCCTTAAGCCGCTTCCGCCGTGTGCTGCGTCGCAATGGACTGAGACCAAAAAATTGGAGATGAAGTTGAAACTGTTACTGCGTTATGAACTGAGACAAAATTAAGGAAGAGAATCTTATTTATATTAATTCTTCAGAATGAATGTGAATGAAAATTGCCCTGCACGCTAACAATTAGTACGTACGTAACGCCTGTTTGCCGGCAATAAAAATCAACTTTTGCAATTTTCCGTTTTTTTATATATACTAGAAAAGCCTACACACGCGGGAATGCGTGTAAATTTTGTTGCATGTTAAATTAATGCATTGTTTATTTTAGCAAGAACAATTTGTAATTTTTGATTAAATTAATTTAAATGTAGTGGGAGAAGATTAGTAGTTACAAATTGAGAGATTTTAGGGGATATGGATTTCTAGGTTTTTTAGTGGAAGTTTTGTGAGGAGAGAGAAAAGTGGATATCCCTTGAAAAGTCAAATTATCTTCTTGATCATTTTGGTGATTGATGAAAATAGGGGTACTTTAGAAAAACAATTAATTTGGTACAACAACTCACTACAAGAATTTTGGTCAATTGAAACGGACACACTGCAACGGATTTTGAATCCGTTGCAGGAAATTAGCTGTACCAACGTCCTTAGTGAAAAAAATAAATACCTGCCAACGTCTTTGGACGTTGGCAGGTACCTGTCAGAACGTTTTTCAAGCAGCAACGTCGTACAGACGTTGCTGCTGCTGTTTTTTTATTATTTTTTTTAAGTTTGAAATGTTACCAACGTCTGAAAAAGACGTTGGTAACAGTTTTCGATGGTTTTTTTTAATTGTTTTTTTTTTTTTGACTGCAGCAACGTCTGTTTAGACGTTGCTGACAGCTGAACGTATGGCACCAACGTCCAGGAGACGTTGGTGCCATACGCATGCCAGCTGCACGGCAGCATTAATCCATGGCACCAACGTCCCCAGGACGTTGGTGCCATATTTATATGGCATTTTTCCTGCTGCGAAAATCGCCATTGCTGCTCTCGTAAGGAAAATTTTTTTTCACTCATTTTCACTCCAATTCACATAATTTCACTCATTTTCAGCTCCAAATCTCTTCTTTTTTTAAGGTATGTGTTCAATTTCTTCAAAATTACGATTATACATATTTTTTTTTTAGTTTAATCGGTTAGATTTTTATTATTTTGCATAAATATGATTTTTTAGTTGATTTGATGATGTATTTGTGTTAATTATGTATGATTAATTAAGATATTAGTCGATTTGATGAAGTAATTTTGACGATCTATGTGTATTATGTTTTTTTTTTAAATTAATGGTTAGATTTGTGTAATTAGATTATTTGTGATGTAATTGTTGATTTTAGGCATATTAGTGTTAATTATTTATGCTTAATTAAGGTATTAGAGGTAATTATGTGACGATCTATGTGTATTATGTTTGTTTTTTTAAATTAATGGTTATATTTGTGTAATTAGATTATTTGTGATATAATTGTTGATTTTAGGCATATTTGTGTTAATTATTTATGCTTAATTAAGGTATTAATTAGAGGTAATTATGTGACGATCTACGTATATTAATGTTTATTTTTAATTAATTAGTTAGATTTGTGTAATATTATAGCATCATAGTGTTGTATTTGTTAGATTTGTGTAATTATGTATGATTAATTAAGATATTAGAAGTAATTTTGAACGATCTATGTGTATTATTAATTTTTTTTTAAATTAATGGTTAGATATGTGTAATTATGTATGATTAATTAAGATATTAGAAATAATTTTGAACGATCTATGTGTATTATTAATTTTTTTTTAAATTAGTGGTTAGATTTGTGTAATTATGTATGATTAATTAAAATATTAGAAGTAATTTTGAACGATCTATGTGTATTATTAATTTTTTTTTAAATTAATGGTTAGATTTGTGTAATTAGTATTTGTGATGTAATTGTTGATTAGATAGTGTATTTATATATGTTAATTATTTATACTTAATTAAGGTAGTAGAGGTAATTAATTATATATGTGACGATCTATATATGTATATTAAGGTTTAATTTAATTAATCGGTTAGATTTGTGTAATATTATCGCATAATAGTGATGTATTTGTTGATTCGAGTGTATTAGTACTGTTAATTATATATATATATATATATATATATATATATATATATATATATATATATATATATATATATATATATGTATGTATGCTTAATTAATTAATATTAGATTTGTGATTATGTGACCAATATAGCTACGTATTTTCTTATGATTTTTGTAGAATTTAATCGATTAACTTTGTATTATATAACATATATAATTGTGTTTATGTTAGAACGTATTTATGTTAATTAGATATGCTAAAAATTAAGGTTAGTAGCGTTTAGAAATTATTAATTTGACCATTCTAAATATTTATTTATCAGATGGCCGGCTCGTCAGATCAGGGTAGGGGGAAAGGAAAAAAGAAGGTGTCGAAGAACCAGGTGCCATACCCGGAAGGGGTACCTCGAGGATCATTCTCTTCGCAGCCTGATCTTGGTTCGATGGGATCACTTTCAGCGATGATGCCGATGTTTCCCGGAGGATCAAATGAGGCAGGAACCCGCGCTAGTGGGCCGTTTACCAATCAATTGATGGGTGTAGGATCGACAATGGGGGGTGTATATGTTGGGGGTGGTGGATTTGGTGGGGCTGGTTACGGCGGGGTTGGTTATGGTGGGCCTGGATTTGGTGGGCCTGGATTTGGTGGGCCTGGATTTGGTGGGCCTTGATTTGGTGGGCCTGGGTTTGGTGGGCCTGGGTTTGGGAGTGGATCTGGGTTTGGGAGTGGATCTGGATTTGGTGTGCCACAAACACCGCTAACGAGGCCACAGCTGCAGATTCAGGGGACAGGAAGTACTGTTGGGCCGTCATCATCGGGCTCACGGGGTTCAGGCTCACGTGGTTCAGGCACACGTGCTTCGGGCACACGAGCTTCAGGCTCACGTGCTCATGGCGTTTCTGAGGAGTTAGCCGAGGATGAGGGGGTAACAATGATTCAGGAGACGATGGTGGTATTGCTAGGGTTACAGTGCGAGGACAATCTAAACCTCGCGAGCCCCCGGCAAATCCGGATGACAGGGAGGTACTGGAATTATTCTTTGACGGCTCAATAGAGAACCCTTCCGCCGTGACGACGATTGGTACAAATTTGAGGAACATGATGCAAGGGCCATACTTCACGTACGGCATGTGGCCAGAAGAGGAGAAGGAAATGTGTTGGAACAGATTTAAGGTAAGGAATTAGCTTGGCTTCTATATTTATTAAATATTTATAAATATTTGTTCATTTTTATTCATTTATGTGACCAACTTTTCTTTATGTCTGTATTAAATGCAGCACACTTACCAGTAGGATCCTGCCATTGAAAATGCAGTCAGGGAATGGTATGATAAGGTCGCCACTGCGAGATTTGCAGGTTCGGTAAACCACGCCAAGAAATGGTGGTTGCGCTGCAAAATTGAGCCCACCTATAGTTTGACTCACAGCTGTTGGATTCACGAAGATTTTCGGCAGGCATTTTATGATTACTGGGAGCTTGAGCCCACGAAGGGTCGTTCGGAGCAGAACGCCAAAAATCGAGATAAGGGGAAAACAGTAAACTATAGGGGTGGGTCGCGCAGCACGAACAAGCATAGGATAGACCTGGTAAGTAGAAAAATATGATTGGTTATTTTTCAAATATCATCATTGATTTAATAATGTGATCTATATTTGCTTTAATGAATTTTCATATTATGACAGGCAAAGGAAATGAATACAACGCCCGACAAGGTGCCGTTTCAGGATGTCTTTGTAAAGACTCGTGCAAAGAAACACGACGACGGAACGGTTGAGTGGCCAAACCCTGAGGACAAGGCTAATTACGTGAGTATAATATTTTCTTTCATTAAAGTTGTGTAATCGTCAATAATTGTTGTTGTCTTAATTATACTCATGTTTGTTACAAAAAATATTTTGAATCATAATATGTCATATGTAGGATGCCTATGTGGAACACTGCCTACGAGAACATGGGCCCGATATGAGCCAGTGGCCGGTCTGGGACGTGAGACCGTGGGTGGAAATTGCCGCAGCCGGACGTGTAAAGAAGAATAGGGTGGTGGGTCTGGCGAGTTACGGTGAGCCCGAGCGCATAGGATTCAAGGCTCGAAGACATTCTAGGTTCGTTGAGACTGGGTCTAGTAGCTTGGAGCCGCTTCGCTCAAAATGTGAGGAACTGGAGGCCGTAACAGCTTCTCAAAATGAGGAAATCGCCGGTTTAAAGAATGTGCTCAAATACTTTATGTCACAGATGAATGTGCCGGTGCCCGAGGGGTTGTGGGGGTCAGCGCAACAACAACAGGGTCAACAACAACAGGGGCAACCACAACAGTTTAACAACTTCCCGGCAGTTTTCCACCAACCATTGCGACCGACGAACACGAGTGTCGGCAGCGGGCGGGCATCAGGGGTTCATTCTATCGACCACAGTCACATTCTTTCGGTCAGGAGGACGAAGGAGACCAGGAAAGAAGTTCTGGTGGCGGTGATGACGACACTACTGGCTTGGGTGATATGTAATCTGAAGAGGATAGTGTAATTTAGTCTGTTATTTGCTGCTTTTATTTGTATTTGTATAATTATGAACAAACGTGGTTTGTTTTAGCTTGTTTTTATTTATGTTTGCACCTTATATATATTTATGTTTTTATTTATGTTTTTATTTATATTTATAATTTACACTAGTTTTATATATATATATATATATATATATATATATATATATATATAAACGTTACAATTCAAATAACTCAAATATTACAACGCAAACTTACATATTGCAAATAAACCACTGTTTAAGTTCACGAATTCTTACTACATAGGCAAACATATTGCTTAGAACACACATTACGCATAATCAGGGTCGTCGTCGTCACCATCATCATGATCTTCATCCACGTCATCGTCGGCGAACGTGTCGTTATCATCGACTTCCACAATATCATCGTCTGCAAGCCTGATAGGTGTATTGTCGATATTGTTGATGTCATCCAATCTTAGCTGAGGTGCGGTGCTATCTTGGTAAATGTCGAGATTAGCCACTGCAGTTGTGTCAACGAGGTACCTCGCTCTTGTCGTGCAAACCGCCCACCATCCTCTCCTACTCGTATTTTTTTGTGACGGATACAGACTGTAATAGACTTGTTGCGCCTGACTTGCTAAGATAAACGGTTCAGACGCTCCTGTCCCGAGTCGCATTGTTGGATTAATGTCAACAAGGCCATAAGTCGGATGAGTTGTTATTCCATTATACACGTCGTACCAATCACATTTGAACATAACAATTTGTTCCAAGTTTCCACTGCCCCAGTAATCAAGCTGTATAATCTCTTGAAGCATTCCATAGAAATTACGTGCGTCTGGGTCGCCAGTGTCGCCCTTCACATAAACGCCACTGTTCATTGTTTGCCCACCAGCCCCATATGCTTCTGTATGAAACTTGAATCCGTTAACCGTATAACCATTATAAGTTTTTGCTTTCAAAACAGGACCCCGAGCAAGACCGCGTAATCTAGGATCCACACTGTAACTACCAGACACAACAACTTGTTTGAACCAGTCGATAAAATAAGCTTTACGTATCTGATCTTTATTAGCTTGCGGATATCCTGCGCACATCTGTTCATCAAACACACTGTCGCAGAAAGAAGCCGTTTGAAACATCAATTGATATATTAGCAAGAATACATCGTATGGCAATTAGTAATCTTACCTTAACCAACACTCGACCTCTGGGCAATTCAACAAGACATATAGATGAGCCGCTTTGCACTCTGCGAGAGACAAATTTCTGTAATTGACACAACGCCCCATTGTTTTCCCTTTACTCTGGAATACTGATAATTGGTCGTTGGGGTCAATAGATATTGGAACTTCGTTCCTGTTCAAACGGGTTGCTCTAGTTTCAATGTTGCTGTCGAAGTAGAGTGAGGAGAAATTTGCAATTTCTGCGTAAATGTACGCCTCAACAATCGACCCTTCTATGTGTGCCTTGTTACCCCTTGGTCTCTTAAAATCAAACATCCGTCTAACAAAGACAAAAAAAGATTAACTAGTCATATTTTGAACATCGTATAGTTATCAATATAACAGTAACTGGTATTTACCTCTCAAATGGGTACATCCACCTGTACTGTACGGGCCCACCGACCTTTGCCTCCCAGGGAAGGTGTATCGCCAAATGCTCCATGGAATCAAAGAACGATGGAGGAAAGAATTTTTCGAGCTTGCACATAGTCACCACAATCGAACGTTCTAATAAATCCATGTCACTATATCGGATGTCAGGAGCTGTCAAAGCTCTGAAAAAATTACTGATCTCCACTAGCGGCCCCCAGACATTCTCTGGCAAGAAGTCACGAAATGCAATCGGAACCAACCTTTGCAAAAAAACGTGACAATCGTGACTTTTCATTCCCACTAGACGCAGCTGTGGCATTTGAACACAACGCGAAATGTTTGACGCGTATCCATCTGGAAATTTGAGATTGCACAACCACTCACACACTTTAACCTTTTCGTCCTTACTGAGACAGTACGATGCTCTACGTTTGTATAACCTCCCTCCCGGTCCAGTCTGTAGAAACAAAGATCTTCTGCCCGTCAGTAATTGTAAATCTTTGCGAGAGTTCATATTGTCCTTGGTTTTCTCAGGGTCATCCATCACAGTGTTCTTGATATTGTCGAAGAAGTTCTTTTCACAATGCATGACATCTAGGTTGTGGCGGATCAGATTGTGCTTCCAATACGGAAGTTCCCAAAATATACTTCTACGACACCAATTGTGATACAACCCAAAGCCCTGAACAAATTCTCCGCATATACCAAATCCGACCGGTGGAAGACGTTCAACGTGTCTCCACATGTCCATCCCTGATCTTCTTGGTAGAGGTTCATCAGTCTCTATTCTACCTTTCGTGAAGTCAGTTGTGTTTAGTCTCCATGGATGGTCCGGAGGCAAGAATCGACGATGACAGTCAAAGAAAGAAGTCTTTCGACCGTGCTTAAGTTGGAAACTCTTGGTTTCTTCCATACAGTACGGGCAAGATAAACGACCATGTGTGCTCCACTGTGATAGCATGCCATACCCTGGATAGTCACTAATCGTCCATAGCAATGAAGCTCGCATTTGGAAATTTTGTTTCCGAAAACTATCGTATGTTGGCACACCCGAATCCCACAGTGACTTAAGTTCATCAATAAGGGGTCTGAGTAATACGTCAATGTTCTTGCCAGGACTCTTCGGACCAGATATCATTAAACTTAGGAAAATATATTCTTGCCGCATGCACAGGTCGGGAGGGAGGTTATAAGGGGTCACAAATACTGGCCAACACGAGTAAGGAGCTGAGGAGCTCCCAAAGGATTAAAACCATCGGTGCAAAGTCCAAGTCTAACGTTTCTCGGTTCGGCAGCAAAATCTGGAAATGTCCTGTCGAAAGATTTCCAGGCCAAACTTGAAGCAGGGTGAATCATTTGATCGGTATCTGCCTGACACTTCAAGTGCCATGTCATGTGCTCCGATATTTTGCGTGATGTGTAAAGCCTCTGCAATCGATCCGTCACAGGCAAGTACCACAGCTTCTTACGTGGAACGAGCTTCTTCTTATTGGTGCATTCCTCGTACCTAGCTTCGCCACAATGGGGGCACTCGGTCCAGCTCTTACTTTCATACTCCCCGTAATAAAGGATACAAGTATTAACACACACATCGTATGTTTTGTACCCAAGTCCTAAACCTTTGATGAATTTCTTGACTCCGTACCAATTTTCAGGCAATCTATGACGATCTGCCGGACTCATTAATCTGCGGGCCGCTTGTAATTGATTGTCAGCAGAGGCGTTTGTTGTGCCATGACGAACCTTGTCGGCAATAAATGATGTTAACCACTGCAATGGTGTTGTTTCCACATCAACGCGTATTGGCACCTCGGCTTCCCGTAGCATATCAAAAAAGTCTCGGGCCTCACGGTTTGGCTCTTCTTCTGTATTTTGATTATAGTGCGTGCCTTCATACTGACCTCCGTATGCATCATTCACCATATCTACGTAACCACTTTCGACATTATCATTACGAGTAGATGACTCTCCTGCGTATGTGTAATTGCCAGAAAAGTTGTTCCTTTCTCCGTGTGCCTCCCATACGTAATAATGAGGAACAAAACCGTACGTCAATAGGTGTCCCTGAATCACATCCCTCTTTTTGCTTTTGCTAAACCCACACCGAGTGCACGGACACTTAACTCTTCGTTGACCTTGAGAAAATGCAAATTCTAGGAATCTGTTGACGCCATCTATGAAATATGGATTGATATACCCCTCATCAACGTTGCCTCGATCGTACATCCAACTCCGATCTTCGTTGTTATACATTTTTTATCTAATTAAAATCAAATTAACAATGCATCAGCACAAGAACTGACTATTTAATCACGAAAGTAAGACTAATTAAAACTTATCATCATATACTAACAGTGTAAGCAACTAATTACACACATGCATATATATAGCATACTACTAATCAAATCACGCTTAGATCTCAGTTACTCTAAATATGATGAATAACAGGTATTAATATTACAAAAATCACTAAATTAAGCAACAACATCAACAATATATATATATAAAATTAATCAACGAATTACGATAATACTGAAATTGATACCTCTCGTGGAGTGAGCTTTGCTGAGAATTACGTACGCTTTGCAAAAAAATCACAAGCAAGAAATGAAATTTTCCTGAAAAATAGAGAAGAGAAGGGGAAGAAATGCAGTAGATTTTGGATAATGAAATGCAGGTTATGCAGTAGATTTTGGGGTTGTGAAACGCAGGTTATGGATAATGAAATGTGTGGAGGAGAGGATATGAAGCTGATAAATCTATTGCAAGGTCCAAATCCCTTGCTGCTGTAAAAACAGCTTTTCTGACACAATTGCATGGGAAAAAGGCCCTTGCAGTAGCCTTTTAGCAATCAGCAACCTCCTCTTCCCTTGCAGGTTTTGTTTTACTTATTTTTTAATATAATAAAGCTGCATTCTTCATTCTTTACATATATATGCATATATATATATATATATATATATATATATATATATATATATTTATTTATTTAACAAAAATAAAGAGTAGTTCAATTCTAATGTAATGTTGAGTTATCAATTATATTCTTAATTAATTCAACAAAAATAAACAGTAAGTTTTCCTGTACGTAGTTGATCAATTCGTATGTAGTATAAATATTATTCATTCATATAATTTCAGTTTATTTAATGAAACTCAAGAATCGTATTTGCGGTCAATCATAAATTTTTCAAAAGGGAAGGACTAAATTGTAACTTTTCAAATCTGTTGGGGTCAAAATCATATTTTCAAAAAGAGTTGTATTCCTAGTGCGTAGTTCAATTCTTATGTAATAACACTATATATTCATAATAAAGTCAATGCTATTAAATCTAATTAATTTAGTTCTTATTTCAACAAGTTCAATTCATTTATTAAAATTTAATTAAGATTAGTTTTGTTTAATTAGTTCAATTCTAATGTAATGTTGAGTTATCAATTGTATTCTTAATTAATTCAACAAAAATAAACAGTAAGTTTTCCTGTACGTAGTTGATCAATTCGTATGTAGTATAAATATTATTCATTCATATAATTTCAGTTTATTTAATGAAACTCAAGAATCGTATTTGCGGTCAATCATAAATTTTTCAAAAGGGAAATGACTAAATTGTAACTTATCAAATCTTTTGGGGTCAAAATCATATTTTCAAAAAGAGTTGTATTCCTAGTGCGTAGTTCAATTCTTATGTAATAACACTATATATTCATAATAAAGTCAATGCTATTAAATCTAATTAATTTAGTTCTTATTTCAACAAGTTCAATTCATTTATTAAAATTTAATTAAGATTAGTTTTGTTTAATTAGTTCAATTCTAATGTAATGTTGAGTTATCAATTGTATTCTTAATTAATTCAACAAAAATAAACAGTAAGTTTTCCTGTACGTAGTTGATCAATTCGTATGTAGTATAAATATTATTCATTCATATAATTTCAGTTTATTTAATGAAACTCAAGAATCGTATTTGCGGTCAATCATAAATTTTTCAAAAGGGAAATGACTAAATTGTAACTTATCAAATCTTTTGGGGTCAAAATCATATTTTCAAAAAGAGTTGTATTCCTAGTGCGTAGTTCAATTATTATGTAATAACACTATATATTCATAATAAAGTCAATGCTATTAAATCTAATTAATTTAGTTCTTATTTCAACAAGTTCAATTCATTTATTAAAATTAAATTAAGATTAGTTTTGTTTAATTAGTTCAATTCTAATGTAATGTTGAGTTATCAATCATATTCTTAATTAATTCAACAAAAATAAACAGTAAGTTTTCCTGTACGTAGTTGATCAATTCTTATGTAGTATAAATATTATTCATTCATATAATTTCAGTTTATTTAATGAAACTCAAGAATCGTATTTGCGGTCAATCATAAATTTTTCAAAAGGGAAGGACTAAATTGTAACTTTTCAAATCTTTTGGGGTCAAAATCATATTTTCAAAAAGAGTTGTATTCCTAGTGCATAGTTCAATTCTTATGTAATAACACTATATATTCATAATAAAGTCAATGCTATTAAATCTAATTAATTTAGTTCTTATTTCAACAAGTTCAATTCATTTATTAAAATTTAATTAAGATTAGTTTTGTTTAATTAGTTCAATTCTAATGTAATGTTGAGTTATCAATTATATTCTTAATTAATTCAACAAAAATAAACAGTAAGTTTTCCTGTACGTAGTTGATCAATTCGTATGTAGTATAAATATTATTCATTCATACAATTTCAGTTTATTTAATGAAACTCAAGAATCGTATTTGCGGTCAATCATAAATTTTTCAAAAGGGAAGGACTAAATTGTAACTTTTCAAATCTTTTGGGGTCAAAATCATATTTTCAAAAAGAGTTGTATTCCTAGTGCGTAGTTCAATTCTTATGTAATAACACTATATATTCATAATAAAGTCAATGCTATTAAATCTAATTAATTTAGTTCTTATTTCAACAAGTTCAATTCATTTATTAAAATTTAATTAAGATTAGTTTTGTTTAATTAGTTCAATTCTAATGTAATGTTGAGTTATCAATTATATTCTTAATTAATTCAACAAAAATAAACAGTAAGTTTTCCTGTACGTAGTTGATCAATTCGTATGTAGTATAAATATTATTCATTCATATAATTTCAGTTTATTTAATGAAACTCAAGAATCGTATTTGCGGTCAATCATAAATTTTTCAAAAGGGAAGGACTAAATTGTAACTTTTCAAATCTTTTGGGGTCAAAATCATATTTTCAAAAAGAGTTGTATTCCTAGTGCGTAGTTCAATTCTTATGTAATAACACTATATATTCATAATAAAGTCAATGCTATTAAATCTAATTAATTTAGTTCTTATTTCAACAAATTCAATTCATTTATTAAAATTTAATTAAGATTAGTTTTGTTTAATTAGTTCAATTCTAATGTAATGTTGAGTTATCAATTATATTCTTAATTAATTCAACAAAAATAAACAGTAAGTTTTCCTGTACGTAGTTGATCAATTCGTATGTAGTATAAATATTATTCATTCATATAATTTCAGTTTATTTAATGAAACTCAAGAATCGTATTTGCGGTCAATCATAAATTTTTCAAAAGGGAAGGACTAAATTGTAACTTTTCAAATCTTTTGGGGTCAAAATCATATTTTCAAAAAGAGATGTATTCCTAGTGCGTAGTTCAATTCTTATGTAATAACACTATATATTCATAATAAAGTCAATGCTATTAAATCTAATTAATTTAGTTCTCATTTCAACAAGTTCAATTCATTTATTAAAATTTAATTAAGATTAGTTTTGTTTAATTAGTTCAATTCTAATGTAATGTTGAGTTATCAATTATATTCTTAATTAATTCAACAAAAATAAACAGTAAGTTTTCCTGTACGTAGTTGATCAATTCGTATGTAGTATAAATATTATTCATTCATATAATTTCAGTTTATTTAATGAAACTCAAGAATCGTATTTGCGGTCAATCATAAATTTTTCAAAAGGGAAGGACTAAATTGTAACTTTTCAAATCTTTTGGGGTCAAAATCATATTTTCAAAAAGAGTTGTATTCCTAGTGCGTAGTTCAATTCTTATGTAATAACACTATATATTCATAATAAAGTCAATGCTATTAAATCTAATTAATTTAGTTCTTATTTCAACAAGTTCAATTCATTTATTAAAATTTAATTAAGATTAGTTTTGTTTAATTAGTTCAATTCTAATGTAATGTTGAGTTATCAATTATATTCTTAATTAATTCAACAAAAATAAACAGTAAGTTTTCCTGTACGTAGTTGATCAATTCGTATGTAGTATAAATATTATTCATTCATATAATTTCAGTTTATTTAATGAAACTCAAGAATCGTATTTGCGGTCAATCATAAATTTTTCAAAAGGGAAGGACTAAATTGTAACTTTTCAAATCTTTTGGGGTCAAAATCATATTTTCAAAAAGAGTTGTATTCCTAGTGCGTAGTTCAATTCTTATGTAATAACACTATATATTCATAATAAAGTCAATGCTATTAAATCTAATTAATGTAGTTCTTATTTCAACAAGTTCAATTCATTTATTAAAATTTAATTAAGATTAGTTTTGTTTAATTAGTTCAATTCTAATGTAATGTTGAGTTATCAATTATATTCTTAATTAATTCAACAAAAATAAACAGTAATTTTTCCTGTACGTAGTTGATCAATTCGTATGTAGTTTAAATATTATTCATTCATATAATTTCAGTTTATTTAATGAAACTCAAGAATCGTATTTGCGGTCAATCATAAATTTTTCAAAAGGGAAATGACTAAATTGTAACTTATCAAATCTTTTGGGGTCAAAATCATATTTTCAAAAAGAGTTGTATTCCTAGTGCGTAGTTCAATTCTTATGTAATAACACTATATATTCATAATAAAGTCAATGCTATTAAATCTAATTAATTTAGTTCTTATTTCAACAAGTTCAATTCATTTATTAAAATTAAATTAAGATTAGTTTTGTTTAATTAGTTCAATTCTAATGTAATGTTGAGTTATCAATCATATTCTTAATTAATTCAACAAAAATAAACAGTAAGTTTTCCTGTACGTAGTTGATCAATTCTTATGTAGTATAAATATTATTCATTCATATAATTTCAGTTTATTTAATGAAAATCAAGAATCGTATGTTTAGTTTGGTTATTATTATTTAATGAGCAGTTATTGATTCTAATAATTTTAATTAATTTTACAATACAAGATTAATTCTAATTAGTCCAGTTCTCATATATGTTATTAGGATCTTATTCAATATTCAAATAAGTTCACATATATATATATAGCTATAAATATCAAGATTAGTTCTATTTTCTTATGTAATTTATAATTATTCAATCAAATAAGTTTTATTAATTAATTAATTTTACCAAGATCAAGATTAGTTTTATATATTTAGTTCAAGTCTCATGTAATTATAATTTACAAGTCATAATTATATATGGATATAATTAAATGAGTGAATGAGGGAATATATATAATTAAATTAAACATTTTTCTAATAAAGCTATTGCAAGGTCCAAATCCCTTGCTATTGCTACTTTTCTGACACAGTAGCAAGGGATCCCAACTTCCTTTGCAACAGCTTTCTGACTATAACCTGTTGCAAGGGATTTGGACCTTGCTACAAAATTTTCAGAAATTTTTGGCGGAAACTTCAAATTTCCCAAAAAATTTCATTTCCCTCCCTCTCCCTCCCACTTTACTACTATAAATACCCCACTATATCACTCATCCATCCCACTTCTCCCTCTCATATTATTATCATCTTCTTCTCTCCCCTTCTCTCCTTCACTTTATTTTTTTCCTTAATTTATTTTGCATCATCATCAACTTATATATATATTATATATGCATGCATCTTATACTATATATATATACATATATATTGTATAATTATAATTAGTGAGATTATTTTATAATTATACATTGTAAAGTTTAGTGTGTGTATGTATATATATATATCATTATATTTTTAAAATGTTATGTAACATTTCTTAATATTATATATATATATATATATATATATGTGCGTGTGTTTGTGTGTGTGTGTAATTATAATTTAGTTATTAGTATTATATTTTTTAACACATACTATACATATATATAATATTGAGGTTTCAATTAATGTATAATGTGAGTGTGTGTATATATATATATATATATGTATATATATATTAAAAAAACATTTTATTAAAAGGGGCGGTTTTTACCGCCACTTTTTTTAAAAAAAAAATTATGTACAGCAACGTCCGTGGACGTTGCTGCCAAATTCGAAAAAAAAAAAAACAGGATACTATAGCAACGTCCCTGGACGTTGCTGCCAAATTTTAAAAACGTACACTATAGCAACGTCCGTGGACGTTGCTGCGAAATTTGAAAAATAAAAAATCCGGACACTATAGCAACGTCCGTAGACGTTGCTGTGTTTCATCGAAAAGAAAAATTGAACGAAAATGAAATTTTAAAAAAAAACGTGCGTAACTCAATTGCAACGTCAAAGGACGTTGCAATTGAGTCTTGTGTCAGAATTCCTAGCAACGTCCTTAGACGTTGCAATTGACTTTTGTGTCAGAACAAATAGCAACGTCTATGGACGTTGCTGTTAATTGTGTGTGTCAGCACACTACAGCAAGGGAAATGGACCTTGCTACAGGTGTGTGTTAGAACAGCAATAGCAAGGTCCATTTCCCTTGCAGCATGCAAAATACCTGCACCCACGCCACCTATAGCAAGGGATGGTACCAACGTCCACATCCCTTGCAATAGATCAATAGCAAGGGAATTTGGACCTATAGCAAGGTTTTTGAACCGTGCTATAGGCCACATTTCTTGTAGTGACTGCAAAATATGTGAGGACGGAGGGTTTGCTTTTAATATAGTAATAGATATATATAAATATAAATATATAATTTCACCTAAAGTCCCTAACTATTAAATACATGTGACTTTATGTGAAGGTTATATTTGTAATTTTTCAAAAACTAAGGCCCTGTTTGGAAGTCATTTGGCCCAAAAGTTTCAAGATTTCAGCTTCTCAAAATACTTTGGAACCTAGGTTGCACGGATACGGATACGACACGGTACGGACACGGGGACACGAATTTTTTGGAATTACAGGATACGATACGTGCATGATACGTAGAGTAATTTATACTAAAAATCTAGTTAATATAACATCATAATAATAAAATGACTGTTAATAATATTTTGAGTTCACTCAGAAACAAATATATCTACATATTCAATTTCAAATACCAAGAAATTATGCAAGCAAAAATGAAAAGATCCATAATCCATCTATACTCAAAGTACCAAAATGTAAATTCAGAAATTATACTAACATTAAATAGTTATACAATAACAATAACTGAATATTCAATTCAAACTCCAATAACATCATGATAACTTCTCCGTTATTCAACTACGTCATCCCTCTTTTATTCATCTCAACGAAATAGAAGAACTTGTACCATTATTCAACCTTTAACTTAAGTGATATTTACAAAAGGGTCAATTGCGATTACACCCCTATTGTTTGGGGTGTTTTACAAAGTGCCCCCTAACATTTCAAAAAGAGCACCTTGCCCCCTAACGTTTGTAAAGTTTCCCCCTGAGTCCTTGATCTACCGTTCGTTTGTGCCACGTGGCTTTCTTTTCATCCATTAGATTTGGCATCAGGGGGCAAATTGCACATTTTTACAAACGTTAGGGGGCAAAGTGCTCTTTTTGAAACGTTAGGGGGTACTTTGCAAAATACCCCAAACGTTAAGGGGCAAAACGCAATTGACCCTTTACAAAATTAAGTCATAGTTGCTTGATGTTCCTGAATAACCACATCTAATTTTAAAACTAACAAACCGCCCCTAAATTAGCGATATGCATATCCTAATTTTAAAAAGTAAAAACTAAATGGATATGCCATGTGGCGTATACAACGAGTATCCGGCGTGTATCATATCCGATACTGCATTTTGTGATTTTTTCAAATATCCATTTGCCGACAATAAAAACTATAAAAATAAAATATGATACTGATTTCTTTCTCATGATGTTTCCAAAGTAAAAAAATTAACAACAAAAAAGTTTTACAAAACTTATAATATTAGTTATTTTAAATGCATGAAAATCGTTAGTCATGTCAAGTGAATCTTTAAAATTTAGGGAAATTTAAGCTTATCAAATCACATAGAAGACTTATCTACTAATGATTAATAGCACAAGTGTAATTTTTGCAATTTACTACGGTAAACTAATTTCATTGCATATTTGAACTACGTTGTTTTGTAAGAAATTTTTATTTAATTTTCTAGATCTCGTAGTTTTGATCCTTAAAACATGGCGTCCAACCGCAATCAGATGCCTCCTGAGCTTGATTAGGGAATACTTATTAATTTTCTTGTACAAGCAAATCTGAGATATTTCTATCCACCGGTGCCATGAATACTAGTAGATTCCAGGGTGCCGATTGGATTGAAGAGTTGATGTTAGGTACTCCCGCACATTTTCGTGACGTATTGAGAATGAATAGATATACTTTTGTTAGGTACTCTCCCACGTTTTCGTGATTCTGGAAATTATGTCGTAGTTCTTCATTTAAATATCGTTATATCATATTTATGCTCTAATATCACATTTTTTTTATTGTAAAAGTATATATATCCAGAATAGTACGTGTACTATGTTCAATTTTATAAGAGTAATCATCAATTGCGATCTTTAATTATATTTTTATGTTATATAAACACACACACACACACACACACACACATATATATATATATATATATGGAGGAAATGCAAAAAATGCCTTTTAAGTTTGGCGATTTGGCACTTTTGCCCAATATCTTTTCGGGCCGGACTTTTGCCCCGTACCTTTCAATAATCGTCGCAAAAAATGCCCAATCGGGCTCAACACGGGCTTTTTGCCTACGTGGACACCCAACGGCTAGATCGCCGTTCCACCTGTAAAATCGCGCGCCACGTGTATTTGCCACATGTAAAACACGACTTTTACACACTTGCAAAATATTGCACAAACTACTCCTAAATTATTCATAAATTACACAAAGAGCCCCTCATGTTTAAAAAAGTACACAAAATCATCTTATATTATGTTTGATATACAACTTAGCCATTTCTTTTTTTTTAGACCATACACTTAAATAAAATATGACATTGACTAAATTTTTTTTTGGATAACTTATCTTTAGTTTCAAAAATTATATTTCTAATCTAAAAAAAAGGCAATTTTAAAAAAATTACATTTTATAATATTTATTTATTCTTCAAATTAATGTAATTCTTATTTAGGTTTGTTTTTTTTTTCATTTGGTAAATAGTAAAAGTAAAATAAAAAAGAAGCAAAATTGAAAATAAAAAATAAAAAATAAAAAATTGGGGAATCTTCTTCCCCAATTCCCCGGTAAAATCTCCTCCACCTCGAAATCCAAACCCAAACCCATCTAGACCCCCACCACCTTCGCGCTCCTCCCGTCAGCCAACCCCACCCCGAGTCTCAACCTCCTCTTCTTCACACCTCGCCTCAAATCGCCTCAAATTGCTCCACCTCCAAATCCAAACCCACAATTAAAAACCCTAATTCTCAAAACCCCAGAGGAGAGGTGCGGCAGAGGTTGAGACGGCGGGGGTAGGAGTGGTTGACGGGAGGAGGGGGAGGTGGTGGGTTTGGATTTGGAGGTGGAGGAATTTGAGAATCGGGGAAGACGATTCCAAATTTTATTTTTCTTTTTTTTTTCTTTTTGTATTTATAATTAGCATCTCATTGTACACACACAGAAACTCCGATGTCTGACTTGAGTGCCCTAATTCATAAAATCTAAATCACTTCAAAAATCAAAATGAATCTCAATTTCATCTTCAAGATCCGATTCAATTCATCCTCCCCACCTGTACCTTCCTCTAATTCAAATGCCTATACCCACCCGTATTCACCTCCGTCAAATCATTCGCACCTCGGATGCGCCGTCGACGGACTCAGCGGTTTCGTCGAGCTCCGGGTTGATTCAGAGCGTTAGGACCACCCACCCCGACAAGGGTGGGTGGTTTCACACTCGAACCAGAGTGACCCACCACCTGCAAAAGGTGGTGCTTGCTTGTGGGGTGGAGGTGATGGAGTGGGAACAAAAGATAAAAGATAAAAAAAAAGGAGAAGAATAAAAAAAAATTAGTTTTAACTTTGGCTTATAAAAGAAGAAATAAAAAATTTTGGGGTGTAAAGATAATTTTTTCAAAGATGTGGTGTACCTTCCTCTAATTCAAATTCCTATACCCACCCGTATTCACCTCCGTCAAATCATTCGCACCTCGGATGCGCCGTCGACGGACTCAGCGGTTTCGTCGAGCTCCGGGTTGATTCAGAGCGTTAGGACCACCCACCCCAACAAGGGTGGGTGGTTTCACACTCGAACCAGAGTGACCCACCACCTGCAAAAGGTGGTGCTTGCTTGTGGGGTGGAGGTGATGGAGTGGGAAAAAAAGAAAAAAGATAAAAAAAAAGGAGAAGAATAAAAAAAAATTAGTTTTAACTTTGGCTTATAAAAGAAGAAATAAAAAATTTTGGGGTGTAAAGATAATTTTTTCAAAGATGTGGTGTACCTTCCTCTAATTCAAATGCCTATACCCACCCGTATTCACCTCCGTCAAATCATTCGCACCTCGGATGCGCCGTCGACGGACTCAGCGGTTTCGTCGAGCTCCGGGTTGATTCAGAGCGTTAGGACCACCCACCCCGACAAGGGTGGGTGGTTTCACACTCGAACCAAAGTGACCCACCACCTGCAAAAGGTGGTGCTTGCTTGTGGGGTGGAGGTGATGGAGTGGGAAAAAAAGAAAAAAGATAAAAAAAAAGGAGAAGAATAAAAAAAAATTAGTTTTAACTTTGGCTTATAAAAGAAGAAATAAAAAATTTTGGGGTGTAAAGATAATTTTTTCAAAGATGTGGTGTATTAGTCTACAAAAAATTAAAAATTAGGCCAATTAGAGATAAAACAGGGGTAATTTCGTAAAAACTTCTAACACATGGGGGCTTTTGCCAATTAGAGATAAAACAGGGGTAATTTTGCTATATAATAAAAATTACATGTGGCATTGTGTTTTTCCACGTGGGATGATTTTTGTCCGTTGGCATGCCACGTAGGCAAAAAGCCCGTGTTGAGCCCGATTGGGCATTTTTTGCGGCGATTATCGAAACGTACGGGGCAAAAGTTCGGCCCGAAAAGATATTGGGCAAAAGTGCCAAATCGCCAAACTTAAAGGGCATTTTTTGCATTTTCTCCTATATATATATATATATATATATATATATATATATATATTAATCATCAAACAATCAAGTCAATTATTTTTAGTTATAAAACAATGATTACTGATTATTATATTATTTTTTACATTCCTTTTCCTAAATTGATTTGATGCCTATATATCTATTTTTCTCCCTAAAACTCTAACACTCAAACTACATTCAAACTATATTTCAAATGTTTTGCACGTTTTTCAAAATAAATCTACCAAACTTCCAAATAAGTTTTGAGAGAACCAACATACGAGAATACATCCCAACAGAGCCTCAATGGTGCATATAGGTAATGTGGATAGTTTATATTATTTGAGAGGTGGTAGTGTAAGTAACACATACTTCACAAGTACTATCGTGGTGTTTGCAAATGCTTATTAAATTGGCTTTTGCGGTTACATAAGCACATTTTTAGTGTTTGCGACACCGAATTTTCATTCTCGTTGTCTTAAAAAAAGCACAAACTGTATAAGCACAGTCTGACATGCTCCTTTAACTGCTTTTGAAAATATGGTATTTTAAGAAGTTTCTAAAATAGAAGTCAATTTTTATTAATTATTGCACACATATAACTAATGGTTATTTCTCCAGTTGAAAAAAAACGAACAACATTTGTATCCCAAAGCAGCATTAATGAAAATGGTGATGGAAATGGCATAAATATCACCAAATATGGAAGAATTGAGTTTGTAAACAACTCTCGGGCTAGCCAACGCGAAGATGAGAGGTCTTCGGAAAGTGTTAAAAACCTAAACCACGTGAAGAAGACACATGAATCCAAGAAGAGTAAAAGGGCTAAAGCCAAAGAAAAAACAATGTCCTGGAGAGAATCATGGTTGACTTGAACTCAGATAGGGAGAGATTGGACTCCAAACGAAAAATGAAAAACATAAAATGTGGTCAAGTGAAAAGTGGGGCAGCTGCAGCTAGCAAGGAGAAGTGAATAAACGAAGCCAACTCGAATAAAGGTACACCTCAACTAAGCGATTCCAATGGTGGTAGCCATATCAACTGTCGCAATCAATCATTTATTCGAAAGGATTTTGTGGGGGAAGCAGAGAAGATGTGGGAATTCGGGAAAAAGTTAGGATTAATAGGCAAAGGCAACAACAAAGAAATAAGTGACAAAATTGTAGAATTAAGAGATAGAGATTAGTTCTTAAACAAGGATTAAGTGGGTGTTTAGTGTAAGAGAAGATAAAAGTGTAGAATGAAGTTGTCATTATACTTAATTTACAAGGGTTGGATGGGATAATTAATCAAGAAAAGAAAATAAGCAGATTGGTGGCTTTGGATAAGGTTGATCTGATATGTCTTCTTGAAATGAGACTAGGAGCAAGGTTACTTGGGCGACAATGAATGTGGAGGTGTCTCTTGTTCAAGTGGGCAAAAGACATGCTGGAAGAATTGAAGAGACACTCGGTAGATCGAAGGTGTTGATGCCAGAGCTGTGGACTAATGAAATGGTGTCTGATCTGTTCGGTTTTCTTTTAGGGGGTTTTGGTCCAGCTTTGTGTTGAAAAGTCTTTTGGTCTGAGTATTTCTTGTACTCCTTACGTTTTTAATCAAATTTATTCGGCCGATAAAAAAAATCCATTAAGTAACTTTTTCAAAAAGTATTTCCCAAACACTCCCGAAAAGTCACTTAAAAGTTTCTTTAAATAAAATTTGTGAATAGATAGACTCCTTCTATAAGATCTTACAACCACATTTGTATTATTAACTCGAAATTTATGAAGTTTCAGTTTTACCCTTTACTTCATAGCTCAAATAATGTAAATGTTGGACTGCTTTTTTTTTTCCTACAATATATACATTCCTAATTATGTATCAAAATAATTTCGATAACATATGTCAAAGTCATAATCATTTCTTGTAATGACGTGTTTCTTTTATGAATTTATTTTTTTCCAACTATATTCCAATATATAAGAGTTTGTTTAATTTTTTCCTTATATTAAATTGTCTTATACTTTAGATAAAAAAAAATTAGAATCGGGTTGGTGTGCTATAATTTGGCGGTGGCACGTTTGAAGATAAAATATAACCATATCACTGGTAAGGGTAAAATGGTAATTTAATGCAAAACAAAGGGCTAAGGTTGACCGGACAATTGACTAAGATAGGTTGAATGTTGGGCCTAAACGTCAAACATTCGACCCACGATAGAAGGTGATTTTTGACTGAAGCTCGAAACATTCGACCCACTTATTTCGACCTACAAGGACCAAGTCCATTGGACTTCAATAATTAAGGAAATAGTTAAATTATATATACTCCGGAAATCCTCATGAGGTACGTAATTTTTACTCACAGCTCATATATTCCACCTACAATTACTCGACGCACCAAAGTTTTGACCCTCGAGTGCACAAGTTTTAACCTGTTGCACCTTGAGCCCCACTTTGATACATTCGGCTGAAATTGCTCGACCTTGAAACCTTCGACCTGTAGTGCACAAGTTTCAACCCATTGCATATAGATCCTAGGTCAAATAGTTCGACCCTTTAAACTTTTGACCCGCTGTCAAAGTTTCAACCTAGAGCAGTATTATTCAGCACTTTGCATCGTTTGTGGAACGAGTCTCTAACATAAGCATCGCAGTGCATACGCCAAAGAGGCTCCGACATAGTTACGTTTGGTGTCTTAGTGCAGGGTACCAAACTCAAAAGCTCATTTAGGATTCACCCGGTATTGATTTAGCCTCACGTGAAGTGTTTGGTCATCAGACACATCAGTCGACGAAAATACCATGCTTAAGTGGCACTATTTGTGGGAACCCTACTAACACACTTGAGCAAGGATACCATGGATCGTAATAACTGTGAACGGGCACCATCCACCCGAGTTAGCTAATGTCTGAATGAGCAACATAAATCACATATTGAAAGACCAACCAATTTATCGGCACCAATTCCAGCCAGCAATAAAGTGCAACCGACAAGGAATGTATTGACTTGCCCGGTAGAGGCCTGGAATTACCCAATCTGAATCTAACACCAAATCATCCGGATTTGGTATCCCATTCCGCACCAACCATGGAAGCAGCTATGCCAATAATAGTCAACCCTGTGACTGCTCACCAGGTAGCAATGGCTTTGCCGCATGTGCCAGCTCGAAATCCAGAATAAATCGTGTGTCACGCTCTTTATGGACAAGAGCCGCCAGAATTCTTCTAGAAGTGATTCCTCGAGAACTCAAACCCATTGATATGCATCACTTAGAAATGAAAGCACTAGGCCTCGAAACTGTTCTCGGGGTGGTGAGGTAAATTCACACCACTAAGAGCATCATGTTCCTAAAGATCTACGCATTCTATCCAGGCCAGAACCACATCCAACTAGACAGCTGGATAGAGAAGTAGCGTATCATGCCCCATATGAGTTACCACGTGAAGTAAGAAGCTTAGTTGAAGATCCAACACCTTCTGTTGTTAAGATTGAGCGGATGGCTCTAAATAGGGCTGAGATATTTCCTAAGATGCAAATGTATGATGCACTTTGGAAATTTTGATAGAAAACTAAGAATGACTGGACGTAAAGAACATGAAAGCAAAACTTAATACCACAAGATTGACTCGAATAGGTCAAGAATGGTTTAGCAACATCTCGATCAGGATTATAGCATTTCATGAACAATTCAAAAAAAGGTTCGTCAATCATTTTGCAACATAGCGTAGAGAGAAGTTCGGGGTAGACCATTTGTATGAAGTGGTGCAAGGAGAGGAGGAGAGCCTCAAGGAGTTTGTGGAAAAAATGAATTCGGAAATCATGCGGGTGCAGAACCCAATTGCAAAGATAGTACAATCTGAAATTTTTCGAGACGTATTGTTCACAGCACATTCAAAGTCTGCATAGTATATAATTACACTGCCCTGCGTAAGTTTGGAACAATTGCACAAGACCATGGACACTTTGAGACGTAGACAAAGAAGTTCGAACGAGAATATTGACAACAATAAATGATGCTTCTCTTGGAGGGAAGGAGGTGAACAATGTAAGAATGATGCCCCAACCAAAAACTTTCAGAGATATAGACCTCTTCATAAGAGTGTGGCAGAAATCTATGCAGTGATTAAAGATAAGGAATGGATCAACCCATCGAGGAAATTTAGGGAAACGGGGGAGACTAATAACTTTAGGAAGTAGTGCAAGTTTCACATTTGGTCGATTAAGTCCTTGACCAAAAGAAGTCTAGAGAGAAAGAGCCATGGTGAGAGTGTGGGACTATTCTTCAAATTCCTCGAGAGAGTGCGAAGAGATTAGAGGATTCAGCGCCAGGCAGTAGAGATAACCACATTCTTGATCAGGGAACGCTGGCCATGATCTAGAGAGGCCCTACCGGGATAGATCCAACAAACAATCACAAAAAGATAAGTCACAGTATACTAAGAAATAGACTACGACGTCTGTTAGAGGCTTTAGTTTGTACGACCGAGAAGTTGAAGGTGGTGTTTGATGGTTCTGATTGGGAGGACTTGAACGCGCATGCCATTTAAATACAGTCTTATTTTTTCAGAAAATACATAAAAAGCTTTACCAATTCATTATTTTTCACGAAAAATGTTAGTTCATTTCAATTATCCAGTTTATATATTTAAATATATAAATCCACCCAAAATTGTGACTACAAAATACATGCGACTTAATATGAAGTTATGTTTGTAATTTTTCAAAAACTAAACGGTGTTTTGGTGCAGTATATATTGATAGTTAATATGGTTAGTTTATATAACTTCTGGAATATGAGGGGTGATAATGTAATTAACTCATACTTTTCAAATATTTCGCGTTATTTACTCGGAAATTTACGAGTTCTTATTTACCTTTTACTTAATAGAACAAATAATGTAAAACATTGGTCGCTTCTCGTTTCTTATTTTTGAGATATTCTATATTTGGTTTTATGTGTCATGGTAATTTTGGTCATCTAACGTGTAATTTTGCAATTTAGATCTTCAAATATGGAAGAAATTTGGTTGTGGTTCGATCTTCTCATAATTATCGATTTTGACCGAAAATGCAAGTGAGAGGCACATGCGCGTTTGGGACGTAGTTCTCAGGCGTCTGCTAAAAATTGCCTTCCAATAAATGCATTTTTTCAAAGTAAATTTTTTTTCTTAATCACTATGTGTGACCACCCCGTCCCCCCAATTGTGTCCCAAAATCAACTTCAAATCTGCCGCGATCCCTAATTTGATGAAGAACCCTAAGCCACAAAAACCCTAGATTTCATGTAAAATCGATCGAAGTTGCCCAAATTTCTTCACTAAACCTCATCCCTCGTGCATAATGTCTTCCCTCTCCAATTATTTTTGTTAATTACACAACTCGTCTAGAACAAAAGCTATAAATTTGAAATTGAAGCTACACTCTTAAATGTCTTCTTCATCTAGCTTGAAATATGGAGATTTCGGTTAATATGGTCAAAAGTTTAGGGTTTTTGCAATTTAGTTTCTTCTTTTTCCATTAGGGTTTGCGATCGATTTGGGCAGAGGACGACATGGGGATGAGGGTGGTCAAGTATAGTAGTTAACAAAAAAAAACATTTTCTTTTACTTTGAAAAAATGTGTTTAGTGAAACTCGTTTTTTAGTAAGCACGTCAGAACAAATTCTAAGGCGTGCATATGCCTCTCACTTGCGTTTTTTGGCCGAAATGAAAATTCCAAAAAAAATCGGGCCAAAATCAGATTTCTAGCACATTGGAGAACCTAAGTTAAGAATTTACACATTAGAGAACTAAAATTGCAAATAACACACATGAAAGGACCAACTATGCACAAATCCCCTTATTTTTGCTACCATATTACATTTGTAGTTATGTATCAGCTAATCTCTTATAACAAATGTCAAAGCCATGAACATTTCTTGTGATGGCATCTTTCCTTCATCAATTAAACAATTTATTTCCTCCAACTATATTCCAATGTATAAAAGTTTGTTTAATCTTTTCTAAACTTTTATTGTCTTATATTTCAGATAAAAGTAATTTAAAATTGGAGCAATAAATCAATTTTCTAGAATTGAATATTTATTGGGCATAACCAAAGACTTGAAGAGAATCTTGAAATCGACAACAGTTCAATAAGATTGGCTCCCAATACTCAACATAATAAATTAAATGGATTAATTTAGCTTAATTGTTGTAATTGTTTGCTCCTTCCTAAAATTGGCACTACTTATCATCTATATAAACCTTTGTAACTTTAAGTTTATATACATAGAGAAAATGATCTTTTCAATATCTAGCAAATTCTAGCATGATACAAGAGGGTGTTAATACTGAAATGCGGACCCTGACGAAAGAATCAAGCGTGTAAGCCATGACAAAAGAACCAAATGTCAACTCTCCATCTTTATACTGTCTTCATGCTTCTCTCAACTAATCCCCTTGTTAATGCGCCGCTCACTAGTGACAACTATCCAACTTGGGGCCGAGCAATAACTCGTGCGTTGAATGCCAAAAATAATATTGGTATTTTCATCAACAAATGATGACATTGTTGGAACCTTATATCGTTGTTTCCTTCATTCCATGCATAGACTGATCGCTCACCAACAGTCTCTTTTGTTGCGCAACACCATACGACTAGATGGAACTTGAGCTCGCTTTCAACAAATTCGCAATTGAAGATCTCAGATCCAAGAGAGAACTAGCAAACTTTGGGGAAAAAATCATTTTTCATACCATAACTTGACATAATATATTTTTATACCTTAATTTTTCACACGTCAAACTTCATACCTTATGTTGGTCATGTTCCTCACAATGAATACTCATATGCTGGAAATTTCTAGTTTTTTTAGAACTTGAACATGTGACAGACACATAACCATCAATTCAGGGATTTTGACTCGATTTTGACCCGATTTTGGCCCCAGACATGACACATGACCTAATTGATTTCTTTATAACTTTAAGGTCATGTGTCATGATAGAGCCAAAATCGGTTCAAAATTCTCAAATTGGAAGTCGTGTGCTTGTAACATGCTCAATTTTTGGTCAAAATCGAAAACTTCTGCTCAATGTGAGGAACATGACCAACATATGATATAAAGTTTGATGTGTGACAAATAAAGGTATCAACAAAAATATTGTGCCAAGTTAAGATACCAAAATGATTTTATCCATGCAAACCTTCATCATGAACAACATGTTATGGAAAATTAAAGGAAAATTTGGGATCCTTTCAAACCTACGATGCCGCCAAATCCATATCTGAAAACCAACATTTTGGCTACATTTACCATTTTCCTATTGGTTTGAATGTTTCCAAAATCGTTGGCTACCCTGAATGGTGGTTGTCGAAAGACAAGCAGACCAATCTTGTCGGAGAATTTATCGTGAACAGAGGCGCTCTAGCCTTCTTTGCTGTCGCACCATGCCACTGTTCATCGCTTGCAACCCTTGTATACTAACTGCTAGAACTCAAACTCTTAAAAGCAAGAAATAATACAAAAAATTATCAGGAGCGAAGATAGGCGCATCTTGGAGGAGATAACTTCTTGAATAAGCTAAGAAAAGAGTCAAAAAATGTACTTGCATGAACCTACCAGGATCTGAAAAGAGACCCTTTACAACGTAGAAGCTTGTGATTTGCTCTTTCTTTCTTTCTTTCTTACGTTTGGTCTTCTCATTATTCTAGGAGAGTTTGTGTGTTTCTCAGTTACTTGGGATAAAATATGCCGAGAAATATTGATTTTATAGGATGGGACAGAAATCTTTATGCAATTGAGCTATACGAAATATAATGAAAATGAAATAAACGCATAAACATATTCATCTCGTGAAGAGGAACACATATTAAAAGTTGAACAAGTTACATGTTGCATTCAAATAGTTTTTTCATGTAAACAAAAAAAGAAAAGAAAAACACATATTCATCCAGTTCTTCTACAATGTCTCTGGCATCCAGAAATATAATGAGCTGAGAATTAAAATTCTAGTCATGAAAACTTTTATTTAGTTAAGTTATGATTATATCATTTAATAAGTTTGTTTTGTATCGGATAAACAACTTTTCCCTACATACACTCTGAGTTGGATAAGTTGTACGCTAACTCTGGGAGCCGACTATGAACGTAAGAGGATGAACGTGTATCACAAATTTGGGAACATAAATTATTCATTGACCATGTTCTCATGTGCTATTTTAACTAATTTTGCCCTAGAGAGATAGAGAAAATGTAGTGGAAAAGAAAAATGTTGGAGGAAAGACAGGTGTGAATTCGGTGCATCAGCAAAAAATATGTCATATAATGTGAGAGGGTTAGGGAGGAAGCATAACGAAGAGAAATAAATTCGTTGGTGAGAAAGCTGAGGTTGGATGTCTTGTTCATTCAAGAAACAAAAGTGGAGTTACCGAATGATCGACTTTGTCAAAGGCTCTGGGGGGTGAGGAATGTAAATGGTGTGGCAAAGGCGCGTCTTGCAGATCTGGTGGTCAATTAATGATTTGGAAGAAAGGATGTTTGACTAAAGAAGACGGGATAGATGGTCATGGGTTCATTGTTGTTGCAGGAAATGGTGTACCGACGAAACTAAAGTTCAGCTTGTTAATGTTTATGCTTCATGTGATTATGGGGAAAAAGGGAGATGTGGAGGAATTTTTTTTTCACTTAAACAACACATAAATGATTATGTGTGGTGCATTGGAGGGGATTTTAATGTCGTTAAATCACCATCTGAGCGTAAAGGAAGGATTTGTTACCAATTATCTAGGGAAACGATAGAGTTCGGAGAATCATGGAGTTGGTAGATCTCTCTCTTGTTGGAAGGAACTATACGTGGTATAATTCTAATGGTATGGCTATGAGCAGAACTGATCGCTTCTTGGTTTCAGATGGGCGTCTGAATAAGTTTGGCGGCTTGGGTCAATGGGCATTGGAGAGATCGATTTCGAATCCTTGTCCGATCATGCTGAAGGAAAAGGAGAGAAACTGGGGTCCAAAGCCGTTTCGAACCCTCAATTGTTGGTTGGACTAATGATTTTGTGACCCTTGTAAACCAAACTTGGGATCAATGTAAGATTGTAGGTACAGGAGCATTTGTTTTTAAGGAAAAATTGAAGAACACCAAAAGTAGAATAAAGATGTGGAATAGGAATAACTTCGGAAACATGAATGCAAGAATTGAAGAATCAAAGGAAAAACTGAAAAGCTGGATATGAAAGGCAAAATTCAGGATTTACCGAATGAAGAAATTGTGGTTAGAAGAGAACTTTTAGGTAAACTGTGGCAAGCCTTGTAGCAAAAAAAAAAAAAAAGCCTGTTATTTCAAAAAGCGAGAACGAGGTGGTTAAGGGAGGGAGATGGCAACAGAAATATTTCCACGCGTGTATAAATAGTAGAAGAAGGTGTAATGAGATTTTGGGACTTTATATTGGGGATAATTGGATTGAAGAGCGAAACGAGATAAATCATATGATACGTAATTTTTTTTAAAGATCAATAAGACCAGGGACGGAGCCACCCTCAAGGCTTGGGTGGGCACTGGCCCGGGGTCAATTTTTGGCCCAAACAAAATCTAAGTATATATATGTTTTTATATATAGCTCAGTCCATAATTGTTTGTTGTATTAATAAGGCCCAACTATCTTAAATATAACATGAAAGTGACTCTTGGGCCTTATTTTGCAGTACATTTTAACTAACAAATGTAAAACCCATTCAACCTCCAAAAAACGTGCTTAGGAAATCTGGAAAACAAAAAACAGTTCCCAGCCATGCGATTTCTCTATGAAAAAAAGAAAAGGAGACCTATTATATTAAAATAAGAAAAGGACCTACAGGGGCTGATCCCAAAACTTAAAACAGAGGATAAAGTTATAAAAAAGCAAATTGGCCTCTCCTTCACATAAAGATTAAGAAAAAAATCAATCTTTCTTTCAAAGTTCAAATCTCTATATCCAATTTCAAGATTTTAATTTCTAGCAAATGTATGATGGTTATCGTGCAACCCTTATTTTAATAAATTTCTTTATTGTGTCAATATTTTTTATAGAAATTCATTGCGAGGACCTAAAAAGTGAGATTAGTATTTAGTAGAACTTTAGTTTATGCACAAGAGACGTTTCATGTTTGATGAACATTGTAATTTCTTTTTTTTTTTTTTTTTCTTTTTTGGATAGTTTAGAATCTTTAGAAGTTTGATGGCATATGAAACTAGTGTATGCTTAAAGTTTGTGAGTTGGTGTGTAGTAGCCTAATAGAAATTGAGAACGTTGGAGTCAAATATTAGATAATCACATAATTTCAAATAATTTATAAGTTAAAGTAAAGCCTTAAAGGTTCTAGTCTACTATTTCATTCCATTAAGAGTAGAAAAGTAAACCATTGTACCTATAGTAACTATATTATGTTGTTTGGGTGAGCGGATGTTAAATTTTCATTCTTAAAAGAGTTCTATGTGAATCTTTGTATTCTTAAAAGAATTTTGTAGGAATCTATAAAGTTGTGTGTGCACATGTTTATTTATATTTTATGCTTATTAATATACTTGAATTGATATGTTCTAATTTGATATGTCTATATCCTCATATATAATAGGTTTTTAGTCACAATGGAGAGTGGAGGGATCAAGAACGGGAAAAGTAAAACTATATTTTCATTTTACGAACCAAAAGAAGATACACCAACAAGTTCACATCAACCTCCATCCAACGATGATCAATGTTATTAAAAAAATAATTACTTAAGCCAGGAGTAGCCCAGGGTGGAAAAGAATTCCTGGCTCCGCCCCTGAATACATCGAGAACAATTGGAGAAGACCAATTCCAGAGAATTTCGCATTTATTAAAATTTCAAGGAAGAAGGATGAATGGCTGTCTCGATCGTTTCTCGAGGATGAGGTGAAGGAAGCAATTTGGAATTGTGATAGTGACAAAAGTCCGGGTCCAGGGTTTAATTTTGGATTCATCAAGAAGTTTTGGTCTACTTTGAAAAATGATATTGTGAAGTTTGTGTCTAAATTCTGGGAATTTGGTAAATTAAAGGTTCTTATCCTTTAGTGTCCTAATTTCAAAGAAGGAAAACCCGCAATCTATCACGGAATATAGGCCGATCTCGCTTGTGGGGTGTATGTACAAAATGAATGCTAAAATTCTTGCAAGGAGGCTTAAGAAAGTGATGAGCAAGGTCATCTCTGAGGAGCAGTAAGCGTTTATCGAAGGAAGATATATTACTGATTCAATTCTAATTAGCAATGAGGTGATTGATGACTTGGAAAGGAATAACAAGGCTGCATCGCAAAATTGATTTTGAGAAGGCATATGATTCAGTGAATTGGAATTACCTTATCTTTGTCATGCAAGCTATGGGTTTTGGCATAAAATGGATTAATTGGATTAAAGAATGTCTATCCTCTGCCATGGTTTTGGTATTGGTCAATGGAAGTCCCACACAAGAATTCCGCATGAGATGAGGGCTTAGGCAAGGTGATCCTCTTGCACCGTTTGTTTTCACTATTGTGGCTGAAGGATTAAAAACTATTATGAAGAAAGCCGAGGAGATTCAGGCTTTCAAAGGTGTTGGTGTGGGTTGGGATAATGTTATGATCACTCAGACGCAGTACGCAGATGATACTACGTTGTTTTTGGATGCCAAGAGGGATAATGTATGGGCCGCGGAAGAGATCTTAAAAGTTTTTTGAATTACTTTCAGGCTTAAAGGTTAATTTCTCTACAAGTATCTTAATGGGGATCAATGTTGGTGAAGAAGGCGTGGAGAGACTTGTTGAAATGCTGAATTGCAGGGTTGAAAAACTCCTTTTTAATATCTGGGTAATCCTATTGGAGCGAATCCTAGAAAAATCAGTACTTGTTGTCCCACGATTGATATGATGCGGAATAAGTTGACGGGGCTGAGAAATTGATCATTATCGTTTGGAGGAAGGATTGTGATTATTAGTGCCGTGTTATCAAGTTTGCCTATATATATATATATATATATATATTCGCTTTCCACAAAGCACAAAAGAAGGTGATTCATACCTTAACAAGTATAGGAATTTTTTATGGGGTGGTGGCAACAGCGGGAAGAAAATTGCGTGGTTTAAGTGGGAGGATATGTGTATCAAAAAGGAAAATGGGGGTCTGGGTATAAAAGATCTTGTAAGCTTTATAAAGCTCTTCTAGAAAAACGGAGGTGGAGATATTTGGTTGAGAAAGACAATGGAAGAGAATTATTCGATTTGGTGGAGAGATATCGCGCCTATCTCATAGGACTTGAGCTGCCCTGATTGGTTCAAAGAAGGGTTTTTGTTAAAAGGTTGGGAAAGGGGATGAAGCACGTTTCTTGTCGGAAGTTTGGATTGGTAATGCTCCGTAAAAATCACTATTTAACAGGATGTTTAAACTTTCTCTTGATAAAGAAAGTCTTGTGTGTAACATGGGCCAATGGCAACAAAATAGATGGATCTGGAATTGGTAATGGAGAAGAGGTTTGTTTCATTGAGAAGAAGAGTTGTTTTGTGATTTATTAAATCAGCTGGAAGATGTGCACTTGCAAGTGGAAGTGAAGGATAAGTGGATCTGGAGAGATGGAGAGTCTGGTGCTTTTTCTACTAGATATGCGTATGAAAAAGTGAGAGACGAGGCACATAATTGTGGGGATTCTAGCTTCTTTAAGGGATTCTGGAAAATTAAGGTTCCATTAAAACTCATTTTTTTGGCATGGAGGGTGTTTCGTGATCGAATCCCAAATAACGGTAATCTACAGCGGAGGAGAGTTGTGGTTGAAGATGAAGAGGTTAAATATAATGTGGTTTGTGTGGAATTGAAGTGGAAAACACGATGCATCTCCTTTTTACGTGCAATGTTGCTTCACAAATGTCTATGCTAAATTGGGCTAGTTTCTCAACTGCTATGCATTGCAATTCAAGGTCGCATTTTGAACAATTTTGCGGATTAATGCCTTTTAAGAAAGGTATTGAGAAATGGTTTCAGATGTGGTTCTTCATCATTGGGGAAATCTGGAAAATGATAATGGAGATTGTTTTAGAGGCGAACAAGGCAATGTGGCGAAGACGTGTGAAATTATTAAAGTTGGAACATGGAGCTGGTTTAAAGCAAAAAATAGCGATTTTTCCTTCTCTTTTATCGACTGGTATTCTCAACTTTTGGCTTGTTTGATGTAATTTTGTGCTCTGTTTTGGCTGGAGAATTATGTCTGTTGTGATGATGTCCCATGAGTATTCCTTGTGCTCATGATTTTGTACTTGCGTTTCATTTGAATAAAATTTCGCTTATAAAAAAAAAATTAGGAATATAAACAACGTATAATTAAAGAGATTGAAGAGAATGTACTTTAGAGAGGAGGAAGATGGATTCAGAGGTAGGATTTCGCGGCACTTTCTCACGATTCTGCAGCGTTTGGACTCTTCCCTCGTGGAAGCCACCTTAAGCTGCTTTCACCATCGTAATGGAGGCATTTTTTCGACTAAAAATTGTGAAGAAGTTGAAACCGGATTTTATCTTCTTCATAACGGGAATGAAAATTGCTCTGCACGCTAACACGTAATAATACGTAACGCCTGTTTGGCGGCAAATGGAGAAAGAAGCCCATCTTTTACAATTGTTAGTTAAAATATATTCTTAATTTTCTGAAAAATATATAACGTCTTCATTCAATATTCCAATTAATTTTCACGTTAAATGTTGGTTCATTTCCTTTATCCAGTTCATATATTTCAATATCTATTCGGCGTTTCGTCATAGTTTATGTGTTTCATTTACTTTGGGATAAAAGTGTCGAGAAATATTGATTTTATAGGCTGGGAAAGGTATTTTTATGCAGTTGATAAACTATACGAAATACAAGGAAAATGAGATAGAAGCGTAAACCTTTTCATCCAGTGCTGAGATATTAGAGAAGAGGAATATACTAAAGTTGATCAGACAAGTTACATGTTGAATTCAAATACCAGATACGAAGAAAGAACACATTCATCCACTGCCACGACTACCGTTATAATTTTAAAAGATTGAATTTAAACTACAAATAATTTTGTATTCATCTAATAATCAAATAAAGTGCATGTTAAAGTTATTTTACAAGTAATACCAAGCTTTTATTTTTTAATTTAACTTCCAAGAATAAAATAAATCTCAAGTTGTGTATGGAATTATATAACAATTTTAGGGGTGTAGATTGAGATTAAGACATGTAGGACTGAATTGAAAGAAGTTTTGCATACAAATTATTGGATCAATTTTAAAAAAATTATCCTTAAAATGCTCCTGGCATTCTAGAATGATAATAAGTTAGTCTTGTATCTAAACTGTTGTTTCTTTTACTTATTTCACTACTTAATGTTAAAAGAATTAACTAAAATTTGTCATATTGCTTACTTTCCTAATTTTATCTTTCTCTATTCATGTAGATATGAAATTAAATAATAGATAAATGTTTACAATGTTAATAAAAACGGTGGAGACGAAATTATACAAGATGTTTACCAATTAATTTAACCATTGTTCAAAGAGTTGATATTAACTTGATTATAGTTATTCTTTGAAAACATAAGAACAAAGTGAAGATTCCTATAAAAATACATTCTAGAAAACGGGCATTTGTACGTAAAATATCTCTATGTGAGTGTAATTATCTTTATTTTATAAAAAAGTTAGACATAATTGTTACTCCCGAGTTATTTTTATAATTTTTTACAACGAGTTTGGTTACCAAATTACTTAATTGAAAATTTAAAGAATGCAATTACACGTGTACAATATAGCTAATTCTTGAATTGTTAGCACCAATATGTTATACACCCAATTAATTGTATTGAATTTGGTTGTCCTTATTTTTGCTTAGAATTTGGTAATACCGTATTTGGCTATTCTCTAATTTTCCACTCAATTTTATTGCTGGGTTTGACCAGCATTTGATAATACCGTAATTTGGAGATTCGCTCGGAATGTATAAGCGCCACGTGTAATTGGAGATACACAATTATAACAAACAAAGTTGCTAAACCCCCAATTACGAATTTTATTTGTCGTTATTTCCCAAACCAAAGGCGTCCTTATTGTTCTGAGTATTTATCATTTTCAGTTCATTATTTTATAATGTGAACTACTATTTTTACAACAAAATTAAAAACATAACAATAGCAACTTTTCAAAACATAATAATACTAATAGAAACTTTTCATGTTCATATAGTATAGTGCCGAACCAAAAGTTATAGAAAGATGATGACTATTAATTAACCCCTCCTTACACAAATCCCCAGTTCATAATTGGGGATTTGGAAATAAGGTTGTTTTGTTCACGAGTCATTTTAAGTAATAATTCTGAAAACAACTCATGATGAGTCGTTAAATTCTCTTGAATCTACCCATTTATTTAGTAAGTTCAAATATTGTAGACAGCATATGATGACTAGCTAAGCTTATACGGGGTTAAGTAACAAACGGGTAACAAAATCTTTTTCATGGAAACGAACAAACAACAAGCCAAGCAATTAAACAAAAACTACTAGACCAAAGAGTACTATATATGGGTTGTTTATCTGATCCCTCAGCATGTATATCGTAGTGGAGTGGATCATAATAGAACGGGCATGTTTCAGGGCAAGTTAATCATAGCCGTCCGCATGCCATTGGCGCACGATAGTCTACAATACAGCGTATAGGCAGCACAAGCCTCCTCCGCAATGCAATTCCTATCCTTTGCTCTTACAAATATGTTGGCGAGTTGAAGGCCTACTCCGCACTCAAAAGTTTTCTGAATGAAACAACAGCAGTTTATTTTAGCCGAATCAACACAAAAACCATTGGTCTCGTGCATAAGTTACATCATACAATATAACAAGAGTTGATGGATCCTTTAAAAAGAGTTAGATGCTTAGTTCAGCAAGCAGAAACAAGAACCAACCCGGGTCGTTGTTCATATCATAGCCCTAACTTTGCCAAACGTAAATAACATTATATCCTTTCCTAACGAAATTACAAAAAAGTAATTTCTGTTGTAAATTAACTTCTTTCTAGAACACAAACTTCCTCGCCAACTCTTTGCAAACAACTGTACAAGGATGACTCAAAGTACCAAGCAACATATTCAAAAGCTTCAAATGCTACCTAGCATGTATTCACAAATTAAGCAACGTGCACAAAACAAAATCCTTCTACCTTAAACACTGCATACCAGTTATACATCTTGAGATCAAAGCTATCATTTACAGATTCTGGATTCAAGTGGCCAGAATATACCCAGATTATAGTATTGTACAGTCTAGGTTGGTAACTTGTAATTGAAATAAAACATACTTCCACTAACAAATTACATATTATTATGGATCCTCAATCACTATTTTCCGTACAATGAAATCTGAGAAAATATATTCATGGACAATTATCCCCTATTCTCGGTTTTTAAGTGTATACCAAACTAATCAAATCATAATTTGGGTTACACGTCAACGAACTGGAAAGCTGCATGAGACATTTGGGGTGGTATTCAGTAGAATAAGTAAGTAGTAAATATATAGAGCAGTGCAAGACTTTCAGTTCTTCGGTCTGTGAACAGTAATGGAAATGGTAAAGGGTACTGTGTAGTAATGAAATAACACCTTAGAGGTAGGATAAAAGATAAGACATTTAGAAACCAAACTCTATATTGCTCATACTCATCACTATGGGTAAGATGATCAATCAGAGAAATAAAAATGCTGAGGAGTCGAGCTTCTTCTCAAGAAATATTAATTAGCAATTACGTTTCAACAAAAAAAATAAAAAATTAGCAATTACCAAATATATCCATTATTTAAGTCTATTTGCATCAGTTTAAAGCTATGAACAAAGTTGTCAAATACCTCAAGCAGAGAATCCGCCCCCAAGAAAATAGATACAAGCGTGCGAATAGCAGGGAAAACAACTGAACGAGACGGGTGCCTATAAGTTTGTTAAAATGAGACACAATTAGGTCACACTACAGTCATATTCTTATAATAATAGTTCAGATGAGCAGCATACATACCCTAAAAGGTCACCAATCTTCGGTGTTATGGTAGCAAGCATATCTGGGTACTTTTGACCACAGCCAAGGCAAAGATAGGACAGTGCCCAAAATGCTTCTGTCAAGACTTCTTCATCTTTTGTGACAAGGAGAGACTCAAGTATGGGGATGGCAGACAGAAACTAGACCGATTTCACAAACAAATTCAGTATAGTGAAATAACAAGGGACATAGAACTAATTGCATGCAGCTTCAGTGTCAAAAGAATAGCATGGTAGTAACCATATTTAACCATAGTTAAAGTTGCGAACCTGCTCAAATGGAGGTCGAGGTGTGCCCTCGCATAAATTTGACAAAGCCCAGGTTCCAGTTCTAAGCAAAGATATCTTGCTATGATCCTCCAACAGTGTCAAGAGAGGAGTGAGTGCTCCAGAACTAAGGACGAGATCACGACATGTAGGAGAATCGCCTGCTATATTTCCTAGTGCAGATGCAGCCTGCACGTTCCATGGATCGGATGAATAAGGACCATCACATGTGTATATATAAACTAGAGGAGTTATACCTGGTCACGAAGTAGGTCGGATGGAGAGTGAAGAAGCTTGACAAATACAGGAAGAGCCCCATGATCGAGCACAGTCTTTACGGTTTCAGATGTTCCTGCAGTAATGTTTTTGAGAAGGCGGGATGCTTCAATCTGGAGCTGCGGATTGCCATCCATATGAAGGAATTGGATTAGACGAGGAACAACGGCTCCTGACTGTATAACTTGATCAATTGGAGGTTCGTGTTCTGTTTATGTCATATATATATATATATATATATATATATATATATATATATATATAAGTCATGTGACAAAATTGAATGGTTAATGTAACTCAAGAAGACACATATATAAGAGTGATAGGTGACATGCTCACTCACCAACTGAAAGTAATTTTAACAAGTCGGTTGTGGAATCAAGTTGTAAATCGCCATCATCCGACAAAATGCCAGAAATCATTGAAGGTAGTTCCTGTAACTGCACAAACACATTTACTTACAAGATATTACGTCGTGTACGTATCGGATAGAAAACTTTCCCCTACCTACAGTTAGTCTGTCCGTCTGATGCAATAACTAGGGTTAATTTTAACTAATTTTGCCCTACAAAATGCAAATAGGAATACAACTAAAGAGAAAAATGTACCAACCATCCTTAAAGACGAAGATGATGATCCAGGAGGTAGGGTTTCCCGGCGCTTTTTCACGCGTACCTTGCAGCGTTCCGCCTCTTCAGCCGCCGAAGCCACCTTAAGCCGCTTCCGCCGTGTGCTGCGTCGCAATGGAGGCATTATTGTATCTTGAGACCAAAAAATTGGAGATGAAGTTGAAACTGAACTGGGACAAAATTATGGGAGAGGATTTTATATCAATTCTGAAAGAAAATTGCCCTGCACGCTACTATTTAATAATGCGTACATAGCGCCTGTTTGGCAACAATAAAAACCTACTTTTACAGTTTTCCCTTTAGATAAAATATAATATTTATTTTTAAATATAAATTCAACCAAAGTCCATGACTATGAAACTTTATGTGAGGTTATATTTGTAAGTTTTTTTTTAAGCTAAACGGTGCATACAGTTAATATGGATAGTTTATATAATTTCGTGTATGCATGTCAAAGGTAGGGTACTATCCCGACCCTTGTCCTAAAATTAGAGGTAGGGTATGGACTCAAACCCTGTTCACAGGATCTGGTTAGGGTCTAGACCCTTGCCCTTATTCTGTAAAACTTGAAAACAAGGTCAGTGTCTAAACCCTTATCCTTCGTATTTTTTTCTTTTGTTAAGATGTTTTATGAATTTGTCTTTGTTGTAATTATCGTCAAGGATTAATATTTTGTTTTAATGAGTAGTTTCATGTAGTCGAAAATTGAAAACATTTCAGAAACGTAATATTTTGAAATATTTCAAAAATTTACTCAAACAAATAAATTCAGAAAAATTTAAAATAAAGGAACTCAAAGGAAGAAAAGGAAAAGAAAAAAAAACAGGGTTTGGGTAGGATTAAGGTCTGAACTATAGGGTCTAGACAAGGTGAGGGTCTTGGTAGGATAATGGTTTCAACAGGGAGTAAGACCCTTCCCTTGACATGCCTAATTTTGTGAATTTCAGATGTGGTAGTGTAATTAACACATACTTCACAAATACTTTGTGGTGTTTGCAAATTCTTATTAAAATGACTTTTGCGGTCACATAAACACATTTTAATGTTTGCAACACTGAGTTTTGATTCGCGTTTGTCTTAAAAAAAACACAAATTTTATAAGCACATCCTGAGATGTTTCTCCAACAGCTTTTGAAAATAATTCAAAAATTTACTCAAACAAATAAATTCAGAAAAATTTAAAATAAAGGAACTCAAAGGAAGAAAAGGAAAAGAAAAAAAAAAACAGGGTTTGGGTAGGATTAGGGTCTGAACTATAGGGTCTAGACAAGGTGAGGGTCTTGGTAGGATAAGGGTTTCAACAGGGAGTAAGACCCTACCCTTGACATGCCTAATTTTGTGAATTCTAGATGTGGTAGTGTAATTAACACATACTTCACAAATACTTTGTGGTGTTTGCAAATTCTTATTAAAATGACTTTTGCGGTCACATAAACACATTTTAATGTTTGCAACACCGAGTTTTGATTCGCGTTTGTCTTAAAAAAAACACAAATTTTATAAGCACATCCTGAGATGTTTCTCCAACTGCTTTTGAAAATATGGTATTTTAAAAAGATTCTAAAATAAAAGTCAATTTTCTTTAATTATTGCAAACATATAACTAATATAAAAGTAACTTTTAAAAATATATCCAAACACTCCCGAAATTCACTTAAAATGACTTTAAATAAAAGCGGTGAGCAGACTCATTCTGTAAACTCTTGCAAGCAATCCATTTTTTTTATTCACTCTGGAATTTATGAAATTTCAATTTTACCCAGCACTTCACAAAGCAAATAATGTAAATATTGGACGGCTTTTATTTTCTTATTTTTGCTACCATATATACATTCCTAGACCCTAGTTATATATTAGTTAATTTCTTATAACATGTCAAAGCCATAAACATTTCTTGTGATGACGTTTTTCCTTCATCAAAGAACTCAGATTTTATGTAAAATTAAAACTATAGTTGTACTTAAACGTGTGTTTTGACCCTAGCTATTTTAAGAACACTTTTTAAAATTACCAAAAAATGTTTAAAATTCCTGTTATTATGGAATGATAATGTAAATATGGAATGATTGCCTTAAACGGAGGTCGAGGTGTGCCCTCGCATAAATTTGACAAAGCCCAGGTTCCAGTTCTAAGCAAAGATATCTTGCTATGATCCTCCAACAGTGTCAAGAGAGGACCCAATGCTCCGGAACTAAGGACGAGATCACGGCATGTAGAAGAATCGCCTGCTATATTTCCTAGTGCAGATGCAGCCTGCACGTTCCATGGAATGGATGAATAAGGACCATCACATGTATATACATAAACTAGAGTTGTTATACCTGGTCACGAAGTAGGTCGGTTGGAGAGTGAAGAAGCTTGAGAAATACAGGAACAGCCCCATGATCAATCACAGTCTTTACGCTTTCAGATGTTCCTGCAGTTATATTTTTTAGAACGCGGGCTGCTTCATTCTGGAGTTGAGGATTGCCATCAATAAGGAGGAGTTGGATTAGACGAGGAACAACGGCTCCTGACTGTAGTATAACTTGATCGATTGGAGGTTCGTGTTCTGTTAATAAACATGCAACTCATTGGTCAGATATTAGTAAGTCTCGACAACTGAATGGTTAATGTAACTCAAGAAATGACATGCTGACCAGCTGAAAGTACGTTTAACAAGTCGGTTGTAGCATGAAGCTGTAAATCGCCATCATCGGACAAAATGTCGGAAATCATTGAAGGTAGTTCCTGTAACTGCACAACATATTTACTAGAAATTTAACTAATTTTGGCCTAGAGAGGATGCAATTAGGAATAATAAAATTGTGAGGAATTAGCAATATAACACAAGCAAGCAAAGCAACAACTAAAGAGAAAAATGTACCAACCATCCTTAAAGACGAAGATGATGATCCAGGAGGTAGGTTTTCGCGGCGCTTTTTCACGCGTATCATGCAGCGTTCCGCCTCTTCCGCCGTGGAAGCCTCCTTAAGCCGCTTCCGCCGTGTGCTGCGTCGCAATGGACTGAGACCAAAAAATTGGAGATGAAGTTGAAACTGTTACTGCGTTATGAACTGAGACAAAATTAAGGAAGAGAATCTTATTTATATTAATTCTTCAGAATGAATGTGAATGAAAATTGCCCTGCACGCTAACAATTAGTACGTACGTAACGCCTGTTTGCCGGCAATAAAAATCAACTTTTGCAATTTTCCGTTTTTTTATATATACTAGAAAAGCCTACACACGCGGGAATGCGTGTAAATTTTGTTGCATGTTAAATTAATGCATTGTTTATTTTAGCAAGAACAATTTGTAATTTTTGATTAAATTAATTTAAATGTAGTGGGAGAAGATTAGTAGTTACAAATTGAGAGATTTTAGGGGATATGGATTTCTAGGTTTTTTAGTGGAAGTTTTGTGAGGAGAGAGAAAAGTGGATATCCCTTGAAAAGTCAAATTATCTTCTTGATCATTTTGGTGATTGATGAAAATAGGGGTACTTTAGAAAAACAATTAATTTGGTACAACAACTCACTACAAGAATTTTGGTCAATTGAAACGGACACACTGCAACGGATTTTGAATCCGTTGCAGGAAATTAGCTGTACCAACGTCCTTAGTGAAAAAAATAAATACCTGCCAACGTCTTTGGACGTTGGCAGGTACCTGTCAGAACGTTTTTCAAGCAGCAACGTCGTACAGACGTTGCTGCTGCTGTTTTTTTATTATTTTTTTTAAGTTTGAAATGTTACCAACGTCTGAAAAAGACGTTGGTAACAGTTTTCGATGGTTTTTTTTAATTGTTTTTTTTTTTTGACTGCAGCAACGTCTGTTTAGACGTTGCTGACAGCTGAACGTATGGCACCAACGTCCAGGAGACGTTGGTGCCATACGCATGCCAGCTGCACGGCAGCATTAATCCATGGCACCAACGTCCCCAGGACGTTGGTGCCATATTTATATGGCATTTTTCCTGCTGCGAAAATCGCCATTGCTGCTCTCGTAAGGAAAATTTTTTTTCACTCATTTTCACTCCAATTCACATAATTTCACTCATTTTCAGCTCCAAATCTCTTCTTTTTTTAAGGTATGTGTTCAATTTCTTCAAAATTACGATTATACATATTTTTTTTTTAGTTTAATCGGTTAGATTTTTATTATTTTGCATAAATATGATTTTTTAGTTGATTTGATGATGTATTTGTGTTAATTATGTATGATTAATTAAGATATTAGTCGATTTGATGAAGTAATTTTGACGATCTATGTGTATTATGTTTTTTTTTTAAATTAATGGTTAGATTTGTGTAATTAGATTATTTGTGATGTAATTGTTGATTTTAGGCATATTAGTGTTAATTATTTATGCTTAATTAAGGTATTAGAGGTAATTATGTGACGATCTATGTGTATTATGTTTGTTTTTTTAAATTAATGGTTATATTTGTGTAATTAGATTATTTGTGATATAATTGTTGATTTTAGGCATATTTGTGTTAATTATTTATGCTTAATTAAGGTATTAATTAGAGGTAATTATGTGACGATCTACGTATATTAATGTTTATTTTTAATTAATTAGTTAGATTTGTGTAATATTATAGCATCATAGTGTTGTATTTGTTAGATTTGTGTAATTATGTATGATTAATTAAGATATTAGAAGTAATTTTGAACGATCTATGTGTATTATTAATTTTTTTTTAAATTAATGGTTAGATATGTGTAATTATGTATGATTAATTAAGATATTAGAAATAATTTTGAACGATCTATGTGTATTATTAATTTTTTTTTAAATTAGTGGTTAGATTTGTGTAATTATGTATGATTAATTAAAATATTAGAAGTAATTTTGAACGATCTATGTGTATTATTAATTTTTTTTTAAATTAATGGTTAGATTTGTGTAATTAGTATTTGTGATGTAATTGTTGATTAGATAGTGTATTTATATATGTTAATTATTTATACTTAATTAAGGTAGTAGAGGTAATTAATTATATATGTGACGATCTATATATGTATATTAAGGTTTAATTTAATTAATCGGTTAGATTTGTGTAATATTATCGCATAATAGTGATGTATTTGTTGATTCGAGTGTATTAGTACTGTTAATTATATATATATATATATATATATATATGTATGTATGCTTAATTAATTAATATTAGATTTGTGATTATGTGACCAATATAGCTACGTATTTTCTTATGATTTTTGTAGAATTTAATCGATTAACTTTGTATTATATGACATATATAATTGTGTTTATGTTAGAACGTATTTATGTTAATTAGATATGCTAAAAATTAAGGTTAGTAGCGTTTAGAAATTATTAATTTGACCATTCTAAATATTTATTTATCAGATGGCCGGCTCGTCAGATCAGGGTAGGGGGAAAGGAAAAAAGAAGGTGTCGAAGAACCAGGTGCCATACCCGGAAGGGGTACCTCGAGGATCATTCTCTTCGCAGCCTGATCTTGGTTCGATGGGATCACTTTCAGCGATGATGCCGATGTTTCCCGGAGGATCAAATGAGGCAGGAACCCGCGCTAGTGGGCCGTTTACCAATCAATTGATGGGTGTAGGATCGACAATGGGGGGTGTATATGTTGGGGGTGGTGGATTTGGTGGGGCTGGTTACGGCGGGGTTGGTTATGGTGGGCCTGGATTTGGTGGGCCTGGATTGGGTGGGCCTGGATTTGGTGGGCCTGGATTTGGTGGGCCTGGATTTGGTGGGCCTGGGTTTGGTGGGCCTGGGTTTGGGAGTGGATCTGGGTTTGGGAGTGGATCTGGATTTGGTGTGCCACAAACACCGCTAACGAGGCCACAGCTGCAGATTCAGGGGACAGGAAGTACTGTTGGGCCGTCATCATCGGGCTCACGGGGTTCAGGCTCACGTGGTTCAGGCACACGTGCTTCGGGCACACGAGCTTCAGGCTCACGTGCTCATGGCGTTTCTGAGGAGTTAGCCGAGGATGAGGGGGTAACAATGATTCAGGAGACGATGGTGGTATTGCTAGGGTTGCAGTGCGAGGACAATCTAAACCTCGCGAGCCCCCGGCAAATCCGGATGACAGGGAGGTACTGGAATTATTCTTTGACGGCTCAATAGAGAACCCTTCCGCCGTGACGACGATTGGTACAAATTTGAGGAACATGATGCAAGGGCCATACTTCACGTACGGCATGTGGCCAGAAGAGGAGAAGGAAATGTGTTGGAACAGATTTAAGGTAAGGAATTAGCTTGGCTTCTATATTTATTAAATATTTATAAATATTTGTTCATTTTTATTCATTTATGTGACCAACTTTTCTTTATGTCTGTATTAAATGCAGCACACTTACCAGTGGGATCCTGCCATTGAAAATGCAGTCAGGGAATGGTATGATAAGGTCGCCACTGCGAGATTTGCAGGTTCGGTAAACCACGCCAAGAAATGGTGGTTGCGCTGCAAAATTGAGCCCACCTATAGTTTGACTCACAGCTGTTGGATTCACGAAGATTTTCGGCAGGCATTTTATGATTACTGGGAGCTTGAGCCCACGAAGGGTCGTTCGGAGCAGAACGCCAAAAATCGAGATAAGGGGAAAACAGTAAACTATAGGGGTGGGTCGCGCAGCACGAACAAGCATAGGATAGACCTGGTAAGTAGAAAAATATGATTGGTTATTTTTCAAATATCATCATTGATTTAATAATGTGATCTATATTTGCTTTAATGAATTTTCATATTATGACAGGCAAAGGAAATGAATACAACGCCCGACAAGGTGCCGTTTCAGGATGTCTTTGTAAAGACTCGTGCAAAGAAACACGACGACGGAACGGTTGAGTGGCCAAACCCTGAGGACAAGGCTAATTACGTGAGTATAATATTTTCTTTCATTAAAGTTGTGTAATCGTCAATAATTGTTGTTGTCTTAATTATACTCATGTTTGTTACAAAAAATATTTTGAATCATAATATGTCATATGTAGGATGCCTATGTGGAACACTGCCTACGAGAACATGGGCCCGATATGAGCCAGTGGCCGGTCTGGGACGTGAGACCGTGGGTGGAAATTGCCGCAGCCGGACGTGTAAAGAAGAATAGGGTGGTGGGTCTGGCGAGTTACGGTGAGCCCGAGCGCATAGGATTCAAGGCTCGAAGACATTCTAGGTTCGTTGAGACTGGGTCTAGTAGCTTGGAGCCGCTTCGCTCAAAATGTGAGGAACTGGAGGCCGTAACAGCTTCTCAAAATGAGGAAATCGCCGGTTTAAAGAATGTGCTCAAATACTTTATGTCACAGATGAATGTGCCGGTGCCCGAGGGGTTGTGGGGGTCAGCGCAACAACAACAGGGTCAACAACAACAGGGGCAACCACAACAGTTTAACAACTTCCCGGCAGTTTTCCACCAACCATTGCGACCGACGAACACGAGTGTCGGCAGCGGGCGGGCATCAGGGGTTCATTCTATCGACCACAGTCACATTCTTTCGGTCAGGAGGACGAAGGAGACCAGGAAAGAAGTTCTGGTGGCGGTGATGACGACACTACTGGCTTGGGTGATATGTAATCTGAAGAGGATAGTGTAATTTAGTCTGTTATTTGCTGCTTTTATTTGTATTTGTATAATTATGAACAAACGTGGTTTGTTTTAGCTTGTTTTTATTTATGTTTGCACCTTATATATATTTATGTTTTTATTTATGTTTTTATTTATATTTATAATTTACACTAGTTTTATATATATATATATATATATATATATAAACGTTACAATTCAAATAACTCAAATATTACAACGCAAACTTACATATTGCAAATAAACCACTGTTTAAGTTCACGAATTCTTACTACATAGGCAAACATATTGCTTAGAACACACATTACGCATAATCAGGGTCGTCGTCGTCACCATCATCATGATCTTCATCCACGTCATCGTCGGCGAACGTGTCGTTATCATCGACTTCCACAATATCATCGTCTGCAAGCCTGATAGGTGTATTGTCGATATTGTTGATGTCATCCAATCTTAGCTGAGGTGCGGTGCTATCTTGGTAAATGTGGAGATTAGCCACTGCAGTTGTGTCAACGAGGTACCTCGCTCTTGTCGTGCAAACCGCCCACCATCCTCTCCTACTCGTATTTTTTTGTGACGGATACAGACTGTAATAGACTTGTTGCGCCTGACTTGCTAAGATAAACGGTTCAGACGCTCCTGTCCCGAGTCGCATTGTTGGATTAATGTCAACAAGGCCATAAGTCGGATGAGTTGTTATTCCATTATACACGTCGTACCAATCACATTTGAACATAACAATTTGTTCCAAGTTTCCACTGCCCCAGTAATCAAGCTGTATAATCTCTTGAAGCATTCCATAGAAATTACGTGCGTCTGGGTCGCCAGTGTCGCCCTTCACATAAACGCCACTGTTCATTGTTTGCCCACCAGCCCCATATGCTTCTGTATGAAACTTGAATCCGTTAACCGTATAACCATTATAAGTTTTTGCTTTCAAAACAGGACCCCGAGCAAGACCGCGTAATCTAGGATCCACACTGTAACTACCAGACACAACAACTTGTTTGAACCAGTCGATAAAATAAGCTTTACGTATCTGATCTTTATTAGCTTGCGGATATCCTGCGCACATCTGTTCATCAAACACACTGTCGCAGAAAGAAGCCGTTTGAAACATCAATTGATATATTAGCAAGAATACATCGTATGGCAATTAGTAATCTTACCTTAACCAACACTCGACCTCTGGGCAATTCAACAAGACATATAGATGAGCCGCTTTGCACTCTGCGAGAGACAAATTTCTGTAATTGACACAACGCCCCATTGTTTTCCCTTTACTCTGGAATACTGATAATTGGTCGTTGGGGTCAATAGATATTGGAACTTCGTTCCTGTTCAAACGGGTTGCTCTAGTTTCAATGTTGCTGTCGAAGTAGAGTGAGGAGAAATTTGCAATTTCTGCGTAAATGTACGCCTCAACAATCGACCCTTCTATGTGTGCCTTGTTACCCCTTGGTCTCTTAAAATCAAACATCCGTCTAACAAAGACAAAAAAAGATTAACTAGTCATATTTTGAACATCGTATAGTTATCAATATAACAGTAACTGGTATTTACCTCTCAAATGGGTACATCCACCTGTACTGTACGGGCCCACCGACCTTTGCCTCCCAGGGAAGGTGTATCGCCAAATGCTCCATGGAATCAAAGAACGATGGAGGAAAGAATTTTTCGAGCTTGCACATAGTCACCACAATCGAACGTTCTAATAAATCCATGTCACTATATCGGATGTCAGGAGCTGTCAAAGCTCTGAAAAAATTACTGATCTCCACTAGCGGCCCCCAGACATTCTCTGGCAAGAAGTCACGAAATGCAATCGGAACCAACCTTTGCAAAAAAACGTGACAATCGTGACTTTTCATTCCCACTAGACGCAGCTGTGGCATTTGAACACAACGCGAAATGTTTGACGCGTATCCATCTGGAAATTTGAGATTGCACAACCACTCACACACTTTAACCTTTTCGTCCTTACTGAGACAGTACGATGCTCTACGTTTGTATAACCTCCCTCCCGGTCCAGTCTGTAGAAACAAAGATCTTCTGCCCGTCAGTAATTGTAAATCTTTGCGAGAGTTCATATTGTCCTTGGTTTTCTCAGGGTCATCCATCACAGTGTTCTTGATATTGTCGAAGAAGTTCTTTTCACAATGCATGACATCTAGGTTGTGGCGGATCAGATTGTGCTTCCAATACGGAAGTTCCCAAAATATACTTCTACGACACCAATTGTGATACAACCCAAAGCCCTGAACAAATTCTCCGCATATACCAAATCCGACCGGTGGAAGACGTTCAACGTGTCTCCACATGTCCATCCCTGATCTTCTTGGTAGAGGTTCATCAGTCTCTATTCTACCTTTCGTGAAGTCAGTTGTGTTTAGTCTCCATGGATGGTCCGGAGGCAAGAATCGACGATGACAGTCAAAGAAAGAAGTCTTTCGACCGTGCTTAAGTTGGAAACTCTTGGTTTCTTCCATACAGTACGGGCAAGATAAACGACCATGTGTGCTCCACTGTGATAGCATGCCATACCCTGGATAGTCACTAATCGTCCATAGCAATGAAGCTCGCATTTGGAAATTTTGTTTCCGAAAACTATCGTATGTTGGCACACCCGAATCCCACAGTGACTTAAGTTCATCAATAAGGGGTCTGAGTAATACGTCAATGTTCTTGCCAGGACTCTTCGGACCAGATATCATTAAACTTAGGAAAATATATTCTTGCCGCATGCACAGGTCGGGAGGGAGGTTATAAGGGGTCACAAATACTGGCCAACACGAGTAAGGAGCTGAGGAGCTCCCAAAGGATTAAAACCATCGGTGCAAAGTCCAAGTCTAACGTTTCTCGGTTCGGCAGCAAAATCTGGAAATGTCCTGTCGAAAGATTTCCAGGCCAAACTTGAAGCAGGGTGAATCATTTGATCGGTATCTGCCTGACACTTCAAGTGCCATGTCATGTGCTCCGATATTTTGCGTGATGTGTAAAGCCTCTGCAATCGATCCGTCACAGGCAAGTACCACAGCTTCTTACGTGGAACGAGCTTCTTCTTATTGGTGCATTCCTCGTACCTAGCTTCGCCACAATGGGGGCACTCGGTCCAGCTCTTACTTTCATACTCCCCGTAATAAAGGATACAAGTATTAACACACACATCGTATGTTTTGTACCCAAGTCCTAAACCTTTGATGAATTTCTTGACTCCGTACCAATTTTCAGGCAATCTATGACGATCTGCCGGACTCATTAATCTGCGGGCCGCTTGTAATTGATTGTCAGCAGAGGCGTTTGTTGTGCCATGACGAACCTTGTCGGCAATAAATGATGTTAACCACTGCAATGGTGTTGTTTCCACATCAACGCGTATTGGCACCTCGGCTTCCCGTAGCATATCAAAAAAGTCTCGGGCCTCACGGTTTGGCTCTTCTTCTGTATTTTGATTATAGTGCGTGCCTTCATACTGACCTCCGTATGCATCATTCACCATATCTACGTAACCACTTTCGACATTATCATTACGAGTAGATGACTCTCCTGCGTATGTGTAATTGCCAGAAAAGTTGTTCCTTTCTCCGTGTGCCTCCCATACGTAATAATGAGGAACAAAACCGTACGTCAATAGGTGTCCCTGAATCACATCCCTCTTTTTGCTTTTGCTAAACCCACACCGAGTGCACGGACACTTAACTCTTCGTTGACCTTGAGAAAATGCAAATTCTAGGAATCTGTTGACGCCATCTATGAAATATGGATTGATATACCCCTCATCAACGTTGCCTCGATCGTACATCCAACTCCGATCTTCGTTGTTATACATTTTTTATCTAATTAAAATCAAATTAACAATGCATCAGCACGAGAACTGACTATTTAATCACGAAAGTAAGACTAATTAAAACTTATCATCATATACTAACAGTGTAAGCAACTAATTACACACATGCATATATATAGCATACTACTAATCAAATCACGCTTAGATCTCAGTTACTCTAAATATGATGAATAACAGGTATTAATATTACAAAAATCACTAAATTAAGCAACAACATCAACAATATATATATATATAAAATTAATCAACGAATTACGATAATACTGAAATTGATACCTCTCGTGGAGTGAGCTTTGCTGAGAATTACGTACGCTTTGCAAAAAAATCACAAGCAAGAAATGAAATTTTGCTGAAAAATAGAGAAGAGAAGGGGAAGAAATGCAGTAGATTTTGGATAATGAAATGCAGGTTATGCAGTAGATCTTGGGGTTGTGAAACGCAGGTTATGGATAATGAAATGTGTGGAGGAGAGGATATGAAGCTGATAAATCTATTGCAAGGTCCAAATCCCTTGCTGCTGTAAAAACAGCTTTTCTGACACAGTTGCATGGGAAAAAGGCCCTTGCAGTAGCCTTTTAGCAATCAGCAACCTCCTCTTCCCTTGCAGGTTTTGTTTTACTTATTTTTTAATATAATAAAGCTGCATTCTTCATTCTTTACATATATATGCATATATATATATATATATATATATATATATATATATATATATATATATATATATATATATATATATATATATTTATTTATTTAACAAAAATAAAGAGTAGTTCAATTCTAATGTAATGTTGAGTTATCAATTATATTCTTAATTAATTCAACAAAAATAAACAGTAAGTTTTCCTGTACGTAGTTGATCAATTCGTATGTAGTATAAATATTATTCATTCATATAATTTCAGTTTATTTAATGAAACTCAAGAATCGTATTTGCTGTCAATCATAAATTTTTCAAAAGGGAAGGACTAAATTGTAACTTTTCAAATCTTTTGGGGTCAAAATCATATTTTCAAAAAGAGTTGTATTCCTAGTGCGTAGTTCAATTCTTATGTAATAACACTATATATTCATAATAAAGTCAATGCTATTAAATCTAATTAATTTAGTTCTTATTTCAACAAGTTCAATTCATTTATTAAAATTTAATTAAGATTAGTTTTGTTTAATTAGTTCAATTCTAATGTAATGTTGAGTTATCAATTGTATTCTTAATTAATTCAACAAAAATAAACAGTAAGTTTTCCTGTACGTAGTTGATCAATTCGTATGTAGTATAAATATTATTCATTCATATAATTTCAGTTTATTTAATGAAACTCAAGAATCGTATTTGCGGTCAATCATAAATTTTTCAAAAGGGAAATGACTAAATTGTAACTTATCAAATCTTTTGGGGTCAAAATCATATTTTCAAAAAGAGTTGTATTCCTAGTGCGTAGTTCAATTCTTATGTAATAACACTATATATTCATAATAAAGTCAATGCTATTAAATCTAATTAATTTAGTTCTTATTTCAACAAGTTCAATTCATTTATTAAAATTAAATTAAGATTAGTTTTGTTTAATTAGTTCAATTCTAATGTAATGTTGAGTTATCAATCATATTCTTAATTAATTCAACAAAAATAAACAGTAAGTTTTCCTGTACGTAGTTGATCAATTCTTATGTAGTATAAATATTATTCATTCATATAATTTCAGTTTATTTAATGAAACTCAAGAATCGTATTTGCGGTCAATCATAAATTTTTCAAAAGGGAAGGACTAAATTGTAACTTTTCAAATCTTTTGGGGTCAAAATCATATTTTCAAAAAGAGTTGTATTCCTAGTGCATAGTTCAATTCTTATGTAATAACACTATATATTCATAATAAAGTCAATGCTATTAAATCTAATTAATTTAGTTCTTATTTCAACAAGTTCAATTCATTTATTAAAATTTAATTAAGATTAGTTTTGTTTAATTAGTTCAATTCTAATGTAATGTTGAGTTATCAATTATATTCTTAATTAATTCAACAAAAATAAACAGTAAGTTTTCCTGTACGTAGTTGATCAATTCGTATGTAGTATAAATATTATTCATTCATACAATTTCAGTTTATTTAATGAAACTCAAGAATCGTATTTGCGGTCAATCATAAATTTTTCAAAAGGGAAGGACTAAATTGTAACTTTTCAAATCTTTTGGGGTCAAAATCATATTTTCAAAAAGAGTTGTATTCCTAGTGCGTAGTTCAATTCTTATGTAATAACACTATATATTCATAATAAAGTCAATGCTATTAAATCTAATTAATTTAGTTCTTATTTCAACAAGTTCAATTCATTTATTAAAATTTAATTAAGATTAGTTTTGTTTAACTAGTTCAATTCTAATGTAATGTTGAGTTATCAATTATATTCTTAATTAATTCAACAAAAATAAACAGTAAGTTTTCCTGTACGTAGTTGATCAATTCGTATGTAGTATAAATATTATTCATTCATATAATTTCAGTTTATTTAATGAAACTCAAGAATCGTATTTGCGGTCAATCATAAATTTTTCAAAAGGGAAGGACTAAATTGTAACTTTTCAAATCTTTTGGGGTCAAAATCATATTTTCAAAAAGAGTTGTATTCCTAGTGCGTAGTTCAATTCTTATGTAATAACACTATATATTCATAATAAAGTCAATGCTATTAAATCTAATTAATTTAGTTCTTATTTCAACAAGTTCAATTCATTTATTAAAATTTAATTAAGATTAGTTTTGTTTAATTAGTTCAATTCTAATGTAATGTTGAGTTATCAATTATATTCTTAATTAATTCAACAAAAATAAACAGTAAGTTTTCCTGTACGTAGTTGATCAATTCGTATGTAGTATAAATATTATTCATTCATATAATTTCAGTTTATTTAATGAAACTCAAGAATCGTATTTGCGGTCAATCATAAATTTTTCAAAAGGGAAGGACTAAATTGTAACTTTTCAAATCTTTTGGGGTCAAAATCATATTTTCAAAAAGAGTTGTATTCCTAGTGCGTAGTTCAATTCTTATGTAATAACACTATATATTCATAATAAAGTCAATGCTATTAAATCTAATTAATTTAGTTCTTATTTCAACAAGTTCAATTCATTTATTAAAATTTAATTAAGATTAGTTTTGTTTAATTAGTTCAATTCTAGTGTAATGTTGAGTTATCAATTATATTCTTAATTAATTCAACAAAAATAAACAGTAAGTTTTCCTGTACGTAGTTGATCAATTCGTATGTAGTATAAATATTATTCATTCATATAATTTCAGTTTATTTAATGAAACTCAAGAATCGTATTTGCGGTCAATCATAAATTTTTCAAAAGGGAAGGACTAAATTGTAACTTTTCAAATCTTTTGGGGTCAAAATCATATTTTCAAAAAGAGATGTATACCTAGTGCGTAGTTCAATTCTTATGTAATAACACTATATATTAATAATAAAGTCAATGCTATTAAATCTAATTAATTTAGTTCTCATTTCAACAAGTTCAATTCATTTATTAAAATTTAATTAAGATTAGTTTTGTTTAATTAGTTCAATTCTAATGTAATGTTGAGTTATCAATTATATTCTTAATTAATTCAACAAAAATAAACAGTAAGTTTTCCTGTACGTAGTTGATCAATTCGTATGTAGTATAAATATTATTCATTCATATAATTTCAGTTTATTTAATGAAACTCAATAATCGTATTTGCGGTCAATCATAAATTTTTCAAAAGGGAAGGACTAAATTGTAACTTTTCAAATCTTTTGGGGTCAAAATCATATTTTCAAAAAGAGTTGTATTCCTAGTGCGTAGTTCAATTCTTATGTAATAACACTATATATTCATAATAAAGTCAATGCTATTAAATCTAATTAATTTAGTTCTTATTTCAACAAGTTCAATTCATTTATTAAAATTTAATTAAGATTAGTTTTGTTTAATTAGTTCAATTCTAGTGTAATGTTGAGTTATCAATTATATTCTTAATTAATTCAACAAAAATAAACAGTAAGTTTTCCTGTACGTAGTTGATCAATTCGTATGTAGTATAAATATTATTCATTCATATAATTTCAGTTTATTTAATGAAAATCAAGAATCGTATGTTTAGTTTGGTTATTATTATTTAATGAGCAGTTATTGATTCTAATAATTTTAATTAATTTTACAATACAAGATTAATTCTAATTAGTCCAGTTCTCATATATGTTATTAGGATCTTATTCAATATTCAAATAAGTTCACATATATATATATATAGCTATAAATATCAAGATTAGTTCTATTTTCTTATGTAATTAATAATTATTCAATCAAATAAGTTTTATTAATTAATTAATTTAACCAAGATCAAGATTAGTTTTATATATTTAGTTCAAGTCTCATGTAATTATAATTTACAAGTCATAATTATATATGGATATAATTAAATGAGTGAATGAGGGAATATATATAATTAAATTAAACATTTTTCTAATAAAGCTATTGCAAGTTCCAAATCCCTTGCTATTGCTACTTTTCTGACACAGTAGCAAGGGATCCCAACTTCCCTTGCAACAGCTTTCTGACTATAACCTGTTGCAAGGGATTTGGACCTTGCTACAAAATTTTCAGAAATTTTTGGCGGAAACTTCAAATTTCCCAAAAAATTTCATTTCCCTCCCTCTCCCTCCCACTTTACTACTATAAATACCCCACTATATCACTCATCCATCCCACTTCTCCCTCTCATATTATTATCATCTTCTTCTCTCCCCTTCTCTCCTTCACTTTATTTTTTTCCTTAATTTATTTTGCATCATCATCAACTTATATATATATTATATATGCATGCATCTTATACTATATATATATACATATATATTGTATAATTATAATTAGTGAGATTATTTTATAATTATACATTGTAAAGTTTAGTGTGTGTATGTATATATATATATCATTATATTTTTAAAATGTTATGTAACATTTCTTAATATTATATATATATATATACATATATATATATATATATATATATATATATATGTGCGTGTGTTTGTGTGTGTGTGTAATTATAATTTAGTTATTAGTATTATATTTTTTAACACATACTATACATATATATAATATTGAGGTTTCAATTAATGTATAATGTGAGTGTGTGTATATATATATATATATATATGTATATATATATTAAAAAAACATTTTATTAAAAGGGGCGGTTTTTACCGCCACTTTTTTTAAAAAAAAAATTATGTACAGCAACGTCCGTGGACGTTGCTGCCAAATTCGAAAAAAAAAAAAACAGGATACTATAGCAACGTCCCTGGACGTTGCTGCCAAATTTTAAAAACGTACACTATAGCAACGTCCGTGGACGTTGCTGCGAAATTTGAAAAATAAAAAATCCGGACACTATAGCAACGTCCGTAGACGTTGCTGTGTTTCATCGAAAAGAAAAATTGAACGAAAATGAAATTTTAAAAAAAAACGTGCGTAACTCAATTGCAACGTCAAAGGACGTTGCAATTGAGTCTTGTGTCAGAATTCCTAGCAACGTCCTTAGACGTTGCAATTGACTTTTGTGTCAGAACAAATAGCAACGTCTATGGACGTTGCTGTTAATTGTGTGTGTCAGCACACTACAGCAAGGGAAATGGACCTTGCTACAGGTGTGTGTTAGAACAGCAATAGCAAGGTCCATTTCCCTTGCAGCATGCAAAATACCTGCACCCACGCCACCTATAGCAAGGGATGCTACCAACATCCACATCCCTTGCAATAGATCAATAGCAAGGGAATTTGGACCTATAGCAAGGTTTTTGGACCTTGCTATAGGCCACATTTCTTGTAGTGACTGCAAAATATGTGAGGACGGAGGGTTTGCTTTTAATATAGTAATAGATATATATAAATATAAATATATAATTTCACCTAAAGTCCCTAACTATTAAATACATGTGACTTTATGTGAAGGTTATATTTGTAATTTTTCAAAAACTAAGGCCCTGTTTGGAAGTCATTTGGCCCAAAAGTTTCAAGATTTCAGCTTCTCAAAATACTTTGGAACCTAGGTTGCACGGATACGGATACGACACGGTACGGACACGGGGACACGAATTTTTTGGAATTACAGGATACGATACGTGCATGATACGTAGAGTAATTTATACTAAAAATCTAGTTAATATAACATCATAATAATAAAATGACTGTTAATAATATTTTGAGTTCACTCAGAAACAAATATATCTACATATTCAATTTCAAATACCAAGAAATTATGCAAGCAAAAATGAAAAGATCCATAATCCATCTATACTCAAAGTACCAAAATGTAAATTCAGAAATTATACTAACATTAAATAGTTATACAATAACAATAACTGAATATTCAATTCAAACTCCAATAACATCATGATAACTTCTCCGTTATTCAACTACGTCATCCCTCTTTTATTCATCTCAACGAAATAGAAGAACTTGTACCATTATTCAACCTTTAACTTAAGTGATATTTACAAAAGGGTCAATTGCGATTACACCCCTATTGTTTGGGGTGTTTTACAAAGTGCCCCCTAACATTTCAAAAAGAGCACCTTGCCCCCTAACGTTTGTAAAGTTTCCCCCTGAGTCCTTGATCTACCGTTCGTTTGTGCCACGTGGCTTTCTTTTCATCCATTAGATTTGGCATCAGGGGGCAAATTGCACATTTTTACAAACGTTAGGGGGCAAAGTGCTCTTTTTGAAACGTTAGGGGGTACTTTGCAAAATACCCCAAACGTTAAGGGGCAAAACGCAATTGACCCTTTACAAAATTAAGTCATAGTTGCTTGATGTTCCTGAATAACCACATCTAATTTTAAAACTAACAAACCGCCCCTAAATTAGCGATATGCATATCCTAATTTTAAAAAGTAAAAACTAAATGGATATGCCATGTGGCGTATACAACGAGTATCCGGCGTGTATCATATCCGATACTGCATTTTGTGATTTTTTCAAATATCCATTTGCCGACAATAAAAACTATAAAAATAAAATATGACACTGATTTCTTTCTCATGATGTTTCCAAAGTAAAAAAATTAACAACAAAAAAGTTTTACAAAACTTATAATATTAGTTATTTTAAATGCATGAAAATCGTTAGTCATGTCAAGTGAATCTTTAAAATATAGGGAAATTTAAGCTTATCAAATCACATAGAAGACTTATCTACTAATGATTAATAGCACAAGTGTAATTTTTGCAATTTACTACGGTAAACTAATTTCATTGCATATTTGAACTACGTTGTTTTGTAAGAAATTCTTATTTAATTTTCTAGATCTCGTAGTTTTGATCCTTAAAACATGGCGTCCAACCGCAATCAGATGCCTCCTGAGCTTGATTAGGGAATACTTATTAATTTTCTTGTACAAGCAAATCTGAGATATTTCTATCCACCGGTGCCATGAATACTAGTAGATTCCAGGGTGCCGATTGGATTGAAGAGTTGATGTTAGGTACTCCCGCACATTTTCGTGACGTATTGAGAATGAATAGATATACTTTTGTTAGGTACTCTCCCACGTTTTCATGATTCTGGAAATTATGTCTTAGTTCTTCATTTAAATATCGTTATATCATATTTATGCTCTAATATCACATTTTTTTTATTGTAAAAGTATATATATCCAGAATAGTACGTGTACTATGTTCAATTTTATAAGAGTAATCATCAATTGCGATCTTTAATTATATTTTTATGTTATATAAACACACACACACACACACACACACACACACATATATATATATATATATATATATATATATATATATATATATATATATATATATATATATGGAGGAAATGCAAAAAATGCCTTTTAAGTTTGGCGATTTGGCACTTTTGCCCAATATCTTTTCGGGCCGGACTTTTGCCCCGTACCTTTCAATAATCGTCGCAAAAAATGCCCAATCGGGCTCAACACGGGCTTTTTGCCTACGTGGACACCCAACGGCTAGATCGCCGTTCCACCTGTAAAATCGCGCGCCACGTGTATTTGCCACATGTAAAACACGACTTTTACACACTTGCAAAATATTGCACAAACTACTCCTAAATTATTCATAAATTACACAAAGAGCCCCTCATGTTTAAAAAAGTACACAAAATCATCTTATATTATGTTTGATATACAACTTAGCCATTTCTTTTTTTTTAGACCATACACTTAAATAAAATATGACATTGACTAAATTTTTTTTTGGATAACTTATCTTTAGTTTCAAAAATTATATTTCTAATCTAAAAAAAAGGCAATTTTAAAAAAATTACATTTTATAATATTTATTTATTCTTCAAATTAATGTAATTCTTATTTAGGTTTGTTTTTTTTTTCATTTGGTAAATAGTAAAAGTAAAATAAAAAAGAAGCAAAATTGAAAATAAAAAATAAAAAATAAAAAATTGGGGAATCTTCTTCCCCAATTCCCCGGTAAAATCTCCTCCACCTCGAAATCCAAACCCAAACCCATCTAGACCCCCACCACCTTCGCGCTCCTCCCGTCAGCCAACCCCACCCCGAGTCTCAACCTCCTCTTCTTCACACCTCGCCTCAAATCGCCTCAAATTGCTCCACCTCCAAATCCAAACCCACAATTAAAAACCCTAATTCTCAAAACCCCAGAGGAGAGGTGCGGCAGAGGTTGAGACGGCGGGGGTAGGAGTGGTTGACGGGAGGAGGGGGAGGTGGTGGGTTTGGATTTGGAGGTGGAGGAATTTGAGAATCGGGGAAGACGATTCCAAATTTTATTTTTCTTTTTTTTTCTTTTTGTATTTATAATTAGCATCTCATTGTACACACACAGAAACTCCGATGTCTGACTTGAGTGCCCTAATTCATAAAATCTAAATCACTTCAAAAATCAAAATGAATCTCAATTTCATCTTCAAGATCCGATTCAATTCATCCTCCCCACCTGTACCTTCCTCTAATTCAAATGCCTATACCCACCCGTATTCACCTCCGTCAAATCATTCGCACCTCGGATGCGCCGTCGACGGACTCAGCGGTTTCGTCGAGCTCCGGGTTGATTCAGAGCGTTAGGACCACCCACCCCGACAAGGGTGGGTGGTTTCACACTCGAACCAGAGTGACCCACCACCTGCAAAAGGTGGTGCTTGCTTGTGGGGTGGAGGTGATGGAGTGGGAACAAAAGATAAAAGATAAAAAAAAAGGAGAAGAATAAAAAAAAATTAGTTTTAACTTTGGCTTATAAAAGAAGAAATAAAAAATTTTGGGGTGTAAAGATAATTTTTTCAAAGATGTGGTGTACCTTCCTCTAATTCAAATGCCTATACCCACCCGTATTCACCTCCGTCAAATCATTCGCACCTCGGATGCGCCGTCGACGGACTCAGCGGTTTCGTCGAGCTCCGGGTTGATTCAGAGCGTTAGGACCACCCACCCCAACAAGGGTGGGTGGTTTCACACTCGAACCAGAGTGACCCACCACCTGCAAAAGGTGGTGCTTGCTTGTGGGGTGGAGGTGATGGAGTGGGAAAAAAAGAAAAAAGATAAAAAAAAGGAGAAGAATAAAAAAAAATTAGTTTTAACTTTGGCTTATAAAAGAAGAAATAAAAAATTTTGGGGTGTAAAGATAATTTTTTCAAAGATGTGGTGTACCTTCCTCTAATTCAAATGCCTATACCCACCCGTATTCACCTCCGTCAAATCATTCGCACCTCGGATGCGCCGTCGACGGACTCAGCGGTTTCGTCGAGCTCCGGGTTGATTCAGAGCGTTAGGACCACCCACCCCGACAAGGGTGGGTGGTTTCACACTCGAACCAAAGTGACCCACCACCTGCAAAAGGTGGTGCTTGCTTGTGGGGTGGAGGTGATGGAGTGGGAAAAAAAGAAAAAAGATAAAAAAAAAGGAGAAGAATAAAAAAAAATTAGTTTTAACTTTGGCTTATAAAAGAAGAAATAAAAAATTTTGGGGTGTAAAGATAATTTTTTCAAAGATGTGGTGTATTAGTCTACAAAAAATTAAAAATTAGGCCAATTAGAGATAAAACAGGGGTAATTTCGTAAAAACTTCTAACACATGGGGGCTTTTGCCAATTAGAGATAAAACATGGGTAATTTTGCTATATAATAAAAATTACATGTGGCATTGTGTTTTTCCACGTGGGATGATTTTTGTCCGTTGGCATGCCACGTAGGCAAAAAGCCCGTGTTGAGCCCGATTGGGCATTTTTTGCGGCGATTATCGAAACGTACGGGGCAAAAGTTCGGCCCGAAAAGATATTGGGCAAAAGTGCCAAATCGCCAAACTTAAAGGGCATTTTTTGCATTTTCTCCTATATATATATATATATATATATATATATATATATATATATATATATATATATATATATATATATATATATATATATATATATATATATATATTAATCATCAAACAATCAAGTCAATTATTTTTAGTTATAAAACAATGATTACTGATTATTATATTATTTTTTACATTCCTTTTCCTAAATTGATTTGATGCCTATATATCTATTTTTCTCCCTAAAACTCTAACACTCAAACTACATTCAAACTATATTTCAAATGTTTTGCACGTTTTTCAAAATAAATCTACCAAACTTCCAAATAAGTTTTGAGAGAACCAACATACGAGAATACATCCCAACAGAGCCTCAATGGTGCATATAGGTAATGTGGATAGTTTATATTATTTGAGAGGTGGTAGTGTAAGTAACACATACTTCACAAGTACTATCGTGGTGTTTGCAAATGCTTATTAAATTGGCTTTTGCGGTTACATAAGCACATTTTTAGTGTTTGTGACACCGAATTTTCATTCTCGTTGTCTTAAAAAAAGCACAAACTGTATAAGCACAGTCTGACATGCTCCTTTAACTGCTTTTGAAAATATGGTATTTTAAGAAGTTTCTAAAATAGAAGTCAATTTTTATTAATTATTGCACACATATAACTAATGGTTATTTCTCCAGTTGAAAAAAAACGAACAACATTTGTATCCCAAAGCAGCATTAATGAAAATGGTGATGGAAATGGCATAAATATCACCAAATATGGAAGAATTGAGTTTGTAAACAACTCTCGGGCTAGCCAACGCGAAGATGAGAGGTCTTCGGAAAGTGTTAAAAACCTAAACCACGTGAAGAAGACACATGAATCCAAGAAGAGTAAAAGGGCTAAAGCCAAAGAAAAAACAATGTCCTGGAGAGAATCATGGTTGACTTGAACTCAGATAGGGAGAGATTGGACTCCAAACGAAAAATGAAAAACATAAAATGTGGTCAAGTGAAAAGTGGGGCAGCTGCAGCTAGCAAGGAGAAGTGAATAAACGAAGCCAACTCGAATAAAGGTACACCTCAACTAAGCGATTCCAATGGTGGTAGCCATATCAACTGTCGCAATCAATCATTTATTCGAAAGGATTTTGTGGGGGAAGCAGAGAAGATGTGGGAATTCGGGAAAAAGTTAGGATTAATAGGCAAAGGCAACAACAAAGAAATAAGTGACAAAATTGTAGAATTAAGAGATAGAGATTAGTTCTTAAACAAGGATTAAGTGGGTGTTTAGTGTAAGAGAAGATAAAAGTGTAGAATGAAGTTGTCATTATACTTAATTTACAAGGGTTGGATGGGATAATTAATCAAGAAAAGAAAATAAGCAGATTGGTGGCTTTGGATAAGGTTGATCTGATATGTCTTCTTGAAATGAGACTAGGAGCAAGGTTACTTGGGCGACAATGAATGTGGAGGTGTCTCTTGTTCAAGTGGGCAAAAGACATGCTGGAAGAATTGAAGAGACACTCGGTAGATCGAAGGTGTTGATGCCAGAGCTGTGGACTAATGAAATGGTGTCTAATCTGTTCGGTTTTCTTTTAGGGGGTTTTGGTCCAGCTTTGTGTTGAAAAGTCTTTTGGTCTGAGTATTTCTTGTACTCCTTACGTTTTTAATCAAATTTATTCGGCCGATAAAAAAAATCCATTAAGTAACTTTTTCAAAAAGTATTTCCCAAACACTCCCGAAAAGTCACTTAAAAGTTTCTTTAAATAAAATTTGTGAATAGATAGACTCCTTCTATAAGATCTTACAACCACATTTGTATTATTAACTCGAAATTTATGAAGTTTCAGTTTTACCCTTTACTTCATAGCTCAAATAATGTAAATGTTGGACTGCTTTTTTTTTTCCTACAATATATACATTCCTAATTATGTATCAAAATAATTTCGATAACATATGTCAAAGTCATAATCATTTCTTGTAATGACGTGTTTCTTTTATGAATTTATTTTTTTCCAACTATATTCCAATATATAAGAGTTTGTTTAATTTTTTCCTTATATTAAATTGTCTTATACTTTAGATAAAAAAAAATTAGAATCGGGTTGGTGTGCTATAATTTGGCGGTGGCACGTTTGAAGATAAAATATAACCATATCACTGGTAAGGGTAAAATGGTAATTTAATGCAAAACAAAGGGCTAAGGTTGACCGGACAATTGACTAAGATAGGTTGAATGTTGGGCCTAAACGTCAAACATTCGACCCACGATAGAAGGTGATTTTTGACTGAAGCTCGAAACATTCGACCCACTTATTTCGACCTACAAGGACCAAGTCCATTGGACTTCAATAATTAAGGAAATAGTTAAATTATATATACTCCGGAAATCCTCATGAGGTACGTAATTTTTACTCACAGCTCATATATTCCACCTACAATTACTCGACGCACCAAAGTTTTGACCCTCGAGTGCACAAGTTTTAACCTGTTGCACCTTGAGCCCCACTTTGATACATTCGGCTGAAATTGCTCGACCTTGAAACCTTCGACCTGTAGTGCACAAGTTTCAACCCATTGCATATAGATCCTAGGTCAAATAGTTCGACCCTTTAAACTTTTGACCCGCTGTCAAAGTTTCAACCTAGAGCAGTATTATTCAGCACTTTGCATCGTTTGTGGAACGAGTCTCTAACATAAGCATCGCAGTGCATACGCCAAAGAGGCTCCGACATAGTTACGTTTGGTGTCTTAGTGCAGGGTACCAAACTCAAAAGCTCATTTAGGATTCACCCGGTATTGATTTAGCCTCACGTGAAGTGTTTGGTCATCAGACACATCAGTCGACGAAAATACCATGCTTAAGTGGCACTATTTGTGGGAACCCTACTAACACACTTGAGCAAGGATACCATGGATCGTAATAACTGTGAACGGGCACCATCCACCCGAGTTAGCTAATGTCTGAATGAGCAACATAAATCACATATTGAAAGACCAACCAATTTATCGGCACCAATTCCAGCCAGCAATAAAGTGCAACCGACAAGGAATGTATTGACTTGCCCGGTAGAGGCCTGGAATTACCCAATCTGAATCTAACACCAAATCATCCGGATTTGGTATCCCATTCCGCACCAACCATGGAAGCAGCTATGCCAATAATAGTCAACCCTGTGACTGCTCACCAGGTAGCAATGGCTTTGCCGCATGTGCCAGCTCGAAATCCAGAATAAATCGTGTGTCACGCTCTTTATGGACAAGAGCCGCCAGAATTCTTCTAGAAGTGATTCCTCGAGAACTCAAACCCATTGATATGCATCACTTAGAAATGAAAGCACTAGGCCTCGAAACTGTTCTCGGGGTGGTGAGGTAAATTCACACCACTAAGAGCATCATGTTCCTAAAGATCTACGCATTCTATCCAGGCCAGAACCACATCCAACTAGACAGCTGGATAGAGAAGTAGCGTATCATGCCCCATATGAGTTACCACGTGAAGTAAGAAGCTTAGTTGAAGATCCAACACCTTCTGTTGTTAAGATTGAGCGGATGGCTCTAAATAGGGCTGAGATATTTCCTAAGATGCAAATGTATGATGCACTTTGGAAATTTTGATAGAAAACTAAGAATGACTGGACGTAAAGAACATGAAAGCAAAACTTAATACCACAAGATTGACTCGAATAGGTCAAGAATGGTTTAGCAACATCTCGATCAGGATTATAGCATTTCATGAACAATTCAAAAAAAGGTTCGTCAATCATTTTGCAACATAGCGTAGAGAGAAGTTCGGGGTAGACCATTTGTATGAAGTGGTGCAAGGAGAGGAGGAGAGCCTCAAGGAGTTTGTGGAAAAAATGAATTCGGAAATCATGCGGGTGCAGAACCCAATTGCAAAGATAGTACAATCTGAAATTTTTCGAGACGTATTGTTCACAGCACATTCAAAGTCTGCATAGTATATAATTACACTGCCCTGCGTAAGTTTGGAACAATTGCACAAGACCATGGACACTTTGAGACGTAGACAAAGAAGTTCGAACGAGAATATTGACAACAATAATGATGCTTCTCTTGGAGGGAAGGAGGTGAACAATGTAAGAATGATGCCCCAACCAAAAACTTTCAGAGATATAGACCTCTTCATAAGAGTGTGGCAGAAATCTATGCAGTGATTAAAGATAAGGAATGGATCAACCCATCGAGGAAATTTAGGGAAACGGGGGAGACTAATAACTTTAGGAAGTAGTGCAAGTTTCACATTTGGTCGATTAAGTCCTTGACCAAAAGAAGTCTAGAGAGAAAGAGCCATGGTGAGAGTGTGGGACTATTCTTCAAATTCCTCGAGAGAGTGGGAAGAGATTAGAGGATTCAGCGCCAGGCAGTAGAGATAACCACATTCTTGATCAGGGAACGCTGGCCATGATCTAGAGAGGCCCTACCGGGATAGATCCAACAAACAATCACAAAAAGATAAGTCACAGTATACTAAGAAATAGACTACGACGTCTGTTAGAGGCTTTAGTTTGTACGACCGAGAAGTTGAAGGTGGTGTTTGATGGTTCTGATTGGGAGGACTTGAACGCGCATGCCATTTAAATACAGTCTTATTTTTTCAGAAAATACATAAAAAGCTTTACCAATTCATTATTTTTCACGAAAAATGTTAGTTCATTTCAATTATCCAGTTTATATATTTAAATATATAAATCCACCCAAAATTGTGACTACAAAATACATGCGACTTAATATGAAGTTATGTTTGTAATTTTTCAAAAACTAAACGGTGTTTTGGTGCAGTATATATTGATAGTTAATATGGTTAGTTTATATAACTTCTGGAATATGAGGGGTGATAATGTAATTAACTCATACTTTTCAAATATTTCGCGTTATTTACTCGGAAATTTACGAGTTCTTATTTACCTTTTACTTAATAGAACAAATAATGTAAAACATTGGTCGCTTCTCGTTTCTTATTTTTGAGATATTCTATATTTGGTTTTATGTGTCATGGTAATTTTGGTCATCTAACGTGTAATTTTGCAATTTAGATCTTCAAATATGGAAGAAATTTGGTTGTGGTTCGATCTTCTCATAATTATCGATTTTGACCGAAAATGCAAGTGAGAGGCACATGCGCGTTTGGGACGTAGTTCTCAGGCGTCTGCTAAAAATTGCCTTCCAATAAATGCATTTTTTCAAAGTAAATTTTTTTTCTTAATCACTATGTGTGACCACCCCGTCCCCCCAATTGTGTCCCAAAATCAACTTCAAATCTGCCGCGATCCCTAATTTGATGAAGAACCCTAAGCCACAAAAACCCTAGATTTCATGTAAAATCGATCGAAGTTGCCCAAATTTCTTCACTAAACCTCATCCCTCGTGCATAATGTCTTCCCTCTCCAATTATTTTTGTTAATTACACAACTCGTCTAGAACAAAAGCTATAAATTTGAAATTGAAGCTACACTCTTAAATGTCTTCTTCATCTAGCTTGAAATATGGAGATTTCGGTTAATATGGTCAAAAGTTTAGGGTTTTTGCAATTTAGTTTCTTCTTTTTCCATTAGGGTTTGCGATCGATTTGGGCAGAGGACGACATGGGGATGAGGGTGGTCAAGTATAGTAGTTAACAAAAAAAAACATTTTCTTTTACTTTGAAAAAATGTGTTTACTGAAACTCGTTTTTTAGTAAGCACGTCAGAACAAATTCTAAGGCGTGCATATGCCTCTCACTTGCGTTTTTTGGCCGAAATGAAAATTCCAAAAAAAATCGGGCCAAAATCAGATTTCTAGCACATTGGAGAACCTAAGTTAAGAATTTACACATTAGAGAACTAAAATTGCAAATAACACACATGAAAGGACCAACTATGCACAAATCCCCTTATTTTTGCTACCATATTACATTTGTAGTTATGTATCAGCTAATCTCTTATAACAAATGTCAAAGCCATGAACATTTCTTGTGATGGCATCTTTCCTTCATCAATTAAACAATTTATTTCCTCCAACTATATTCCAATGTATAAAAGTTTGTTTAATCTTTTCTAAACTTTTATTGTCTTATATTTCAGATAAAAGTAATTTAAAATTGGAGCAATAAATCAATTTTCTAGAATTGAATATTTATTGGGCATAACCAAAGACTTGAAGAGAATCTTGAAATCGACAACAGTTCAATAAGATTGGCTCCCAATACTCAACATAATAAATTAAATGGATTAATTTAGCTTAATTGTTGTAATTGTCTGCTCCTTCCTAAAATTGGCACTACTTATCATCTATATAAACCTTTGTAACTTTAAGTTTATATACATAGAGAAAATGATCTTTTCAATATCTAGCAAATTCTAGCATGATACAAGAGGGTGTTAATACTGAAATGCGGACCCTGACGAAAGAATCAAGCGTGTAAGCCATGACAAAAGAACCAAATGTCAACTCTCCATCTTTATACTGTCTTCATGCTTCTCTCAACTAATCCCCTTGTTAATGCGCCGCTCACTAGTGACAACTATCCAACTTGGGGCCGAGCAATAACTCGTGCGTTGAATGCCAAAAATAATATTGGTATTTTCATCAACAAATGATGACATTGTTGGAACCTTATATCGTTGTTTCCTTCATTCCATGCATAGACTGATCGCTCACCAACAGTCTCTTTTGTTGCGCAACACCATACGACTAGATGGAACTTGAGCTCGCTTTCAACAAATTCGCAATTGAAGATCTCAGATCCAAGAGAGAACTAGCAAACTTTGGGGAAAAAATCATTTTTCATACCATAACTTGACATAATATTTTTATACCTTAATTTTTCACACGTCAAACTTCATACCTTATGTTGGTCATGTTCCTCACAATGAATACTCATATGCTGGAAATTTCTAGTTTTTTTAGAACTTGAACATGTGACAGACACATAACCATCAATTCAGGGATTTTGACCCGATTTTGGCCCCAGACATGACACATGACCTAATTGATTTCTTTATAACTATAAGGTCATGTGTCATGATAGAGCCAAAATCGGTTCAAAATTCTCAAATTGGAAGTCGTGTGCTTGTAACATGCTCAATTTTTGGTCAAAATCGAAAACTTCTGCTCAATGTGAGGAACATGACCAACATATGATATAAAGTTTGATGTGTGACAAATAAAGGTATCAACAAAAATATTGTGCCAAGTTAAGATACCAAAATGATTTTATCCATGCAAACCTTCATCATGAACAACATGTTATGGAAAATTAAAGGAAAATTTGGGATCCTTTCAAACCTACGATGCCGCCAAATCCATATCTGAAAACCAACATTTTGGCTACATTTACCATTTTCCTATTGGTTTGAATGTTTCCAAAATCGTTGGCTACCCTGAATGGTGGTTGTCGAAAGACAAGCAGACCAATCTTGTCGGAGAATTTATCGTGAACAGAGGTGCTCTAGCCTTCTTTGCTGTCGCACCATGCCACTGTTCATCGCTTGCAACCCTTGTATACTAACTGCTAGAACTCAAACTCTTAAAAGCAAGAAATAATACAAAAAATTATCAGGAGCGAAGATAGGCGCATCTTGGAGGAGATAACTTCTTGAATAAGCTAAGAAAAGAGTCAAAAAATGTACTTGCATGAACCTACCAGGATCTGAAAAGAGACCCTTTACAACGTAGAAGCTTGTGATTTGCTCTTTCTTTCTTTCTTTCTTACGTTTGGTCTTCTCATTATTCTAGGAGAGTTTGTGTGTTTCTCAGTTACTTGGGATAAAATATGCCGAGAAATATTGATTTTATAGGATGGGACAGAAATCTTTATGCAATTGAGCTATACGAAATATAATGAAAATGAAATAAACGCATAAACATATTCATCTCGTGAAGAGGAACACATATTAAAAGTTGAACAAGTTACATGTTGCATTCAAATAGTTTTTTCATGTAAACAAAAAAAGAAAAGAAAAACACATATTCATCCAGTTCTTCTACAATGTCTCTGGCATCCAGAAATATAATGAGCTGAGAATTAAAATTCTAGTCATGAAAACTTTTATTTAGTTAAGTTATGATTATATCATTTAATAAGTTTGTTTTGTATCGGATAAACAACTTTTCCCTACATACACTCTGAGTTGGATAAGTTGTACGCTAACTCTGGGAGCCGACTATGAACGTAAGAGGATGAACGTGTATCACAAATTTGGGAACATAAATTATTCATTGACCATGTTCTCATGTGCTATTTTAACTAATTTTGCCCTAGAGAGATAGAGAAAATGTAGTGGAAAAGAAAAATGTTGGAGGAAAGACAGGTGTGAATTCGGTGCATCAGCAAAAAATATGTCATATAATGTGAGAGGGTTAGGGAGGAAGCATAACGAAGAGAAATAAATTCGTTGGTGAGAAAGCTGAGGTTGGATGTCTTGTTCATTCAAGAAACAAAAGTGGAGTTACCGAATGATCGACTTTGTCAAAGGCTCTGGGGGGTGAGGAATGTAAATGGTGTGGCAAAGGCGCGTCTTGCAGATCTGGTGGTCAATTAATGATTTGGAAGAAAGGATGTTTGACTAAAGAAGACGGGATAGATGGTCATGGGTTCATTGTTGTTGCAGGAAATGGTGTACCGACGAAACTAAAGTTCAGCTTGTTAATGTTTATGCTTCATGTGATTATGGGGAAAAAGGGAGATGTGGAGGAATTTTTTTTTCACTTAAACAACACATAAATGATTATGTGTGGTGCATTGGAGGGGATTTTAATGTCGTTAAATCACCATCTGAGCGTAAAGGAAGGATTTGTTACCAATTATCTAGGGAAACGATAGAGTTCGGAGAATCATGGAGTTGGTAGATCTCTCTCTTGTTGGAAGGAACTATACGTGGTATAATTCTAATGGTATGGCTATGAGCAGAACTGATCGCTTCTTGGTTTCAGATGGGCGTCTGAATAAGTTTGGCGGCTTGGGTCAATGGGCATTGGAGAGATCGATTTCGAATCCTTGTCCGATCATGCTGAAGGAAAAGGAGAGAAACTGGGGTCCAAAGCCGTTTCGAACCCTCAATTGTTGGTTGGACTAATGATTTTGTGACCCTTGTAAACCAAACTTGGGATCAATGTAAGATTGTAGGTACAGGAGCATTTGTTTTTAAGGAAAAATTGAAGAACACCAAAAGTAGAATAAAGATGTGGAATAGGAATAACTTCGGAAACATGAATGCAAGAATTGAAGAATCAAAGGAAAAACTGAAAAGCTGGATATGAAAGGCAAAATTCAGGATTTACCGAATGAAGAAATTGTGGTTAGAAGAGAACTTTTAGGTAAACTGTGGCAAGCCTTGTAGCAAAAAAAAAAAAAAAAAGCCTGTTATTTCAAAAAGCGAGAACGAGGTGGTTAAGGGAGGGAGATGGCAACAGAAATATTTCCACGCGTGTATAAATAGTAGAAGAAGGTGTAATGAGATTTTGGGACTTTATATTGGGGATAATTGGATTGAAGAGCGAAACGAGATAAATCATATGATACGTAATTTTTTTTAAAGATCAATAAGACCAGGGACGGAGCCACCCTCAAGGCTTGGGTGGGCACTGGCCCGGGGTCAATTTTTGGCCCAAACAAAATCTAAGTATATATATGTTTTTATATATAGCTCAGTCCATAATTGTTTGTTGTATTAATAAGGCCCAACTATCTTAAATATAACATGAAAGTGACTCTTGGGCCTTATTTTGCAGTACATTTTAACTAACAAATGTAAAACCCATTCAACCTCCAAAAAACGTGCTTAGGAAATCTGGAAAACAAAAAACAGTTCCCAGCCATGCGATTTCTCTATGAAAAAAAGAAAAGGAGACCTATTATATTAAAATAAGAAAAGGACCTACAGGGGCTGATCCCAAAACTTAAAACAGAGGATAAAGTTATAAAAAAGCAAATTGGCCTCTCCTTCACATAAAGATTAAGAAAAAAATCAATCTTTCTTTCAAAGTTCAAATCTCTATATCCAATTTCAAGATTTTAATTTCTAGCAAATGTATGATGGTTATCGTGCAACCCTTATTTTAATAAATTTCTTTATTGTGTCAATATTTTTTATAGAAATTCATTGCGAGGACCTAAAAAGTGAGATTAGTATTTAGTAGAACTTTAGTTTATGCACAAGAGACGTTTCATGTTTGATGAACATTGTAATTTCTTTTTTTTTTTTTTTTTCTTTTTTGGATAGTTTAGAATCTTTAGAAGTTTGATGGCATATGAAACTAGTGTATGCTTAAAGTTTGTGAGTTGGTGTGTAGTAGCCTAATAGAAATTGAGAACGTTGGAGTCAAATATTAGATAATCACATAATTTCAAATAATTTATAAGTTAAAGTAAAGCCTTAAAGGTTCTAGTCTACTATTTCATTCCATTAAGAGTAGAAAAGTAAACCATTGTACCTATAGTAACTATATTATGTTGTTTGGGTGAGCGGATGTTAAATTTTCATTCTTAAAAGAGTTCTATGTGAATCTTTGTATTCTTAAAAGAATTTTGTAGGAATCTATAAAGTTGTGTGTGCACATGTTTATTTATATTTTATGCTTATTAATATACTTGAATTGATATGTTCTAATTTGATATGTCTATATCCTCATATATAATAGGTTTTTAGTCACAATGGAGAGTGGAGGGATCAAGAACGGGAAAAGTAAAACTATATTTTCATTTTACGAACCAAAAGAAGATACACCAACAAGTTCACATCAACCTCCATCCAACGATGATCAATGTTATTAAAAAAATAATTACTTAAGCCAGGAGTAGCCCAGGGTGGAAAAGAATTCCTGGCTCCGCCCCTGAATACATCGAGAACAATTGGAGAAGACCAATTCCAGAGAATTTCGCATTTATTAAAATTTCAAGGAAGAAGGATGAATGGCTGTCTCGATCGTTTCTCGAGGATGAGGTGAAGGAAGCAATTTGGAATTGTGATAGTGACAAAAGTCCGGGTCCAGGGTTTAATTTTGGATTCATCAAGAAGTTTTGGTCTACTTTGAAAAATGATATTGTGAAGTTTGTGTCTAAATTCTGGGAATTTGGTAAATTAAAGGTTCTTATCCTTTAGTGTCCTAATTTCAAAGAAGGAAAACCCGCAATCTATCACGGAATATAGGCCGATCTCGCTTGTGGGGTGTATGTACAAAATGAATGCTAAAATTCTTGCAAGGAGGCTTAAGAAAGTGATGAGCAAGGTCATCTCTGAGGAGCAGTAAGCGTTTATCGAAGGAAGATATATTACTGATTCAATTCTAATTAGCAATGAGGTGATTGATGACTTGGAAAGGAATAACAAGGCTGCATCGCAAAATTGATTTTGAGAAGGCATATGATTCAGTGAATTGGAATTACCTTATCTTTGTCATGCAAGCTATGGGTTTTGGCATAAAATGGATTAATTGGATTAAAGAATGTCTATCCTCTGCCATGGTTTTGGTATTGGTCAATGGAAGTCCCACACAAGAATTCCGCATGAGATGAGGGCTTAGGCAAGGTGATCCTCTTGCACCGTTTGTTTTCACTATTGTGGCTGAAGGATTAAAAACTATTATGAAGAAAGCCGAGGAGATTCAGGCTTTCAAAGGTGTTGGTGTGGGTTGGGATAATGTTATGATCACTCAGACGCAGTACGCAGATGATACTACGTTGTTTTTGGATGCCAAGAGGGATAATGTATGGGCCGCGGAAGAGATCTTAAAAGTTTTTTGAATTACTTTCAGGCTTAAAGGTTAATTTCTCTACAAGTATCTTAATGGGGATCAATGTTGGTGAAGAAGGCGTGGAGAGACTTGTTGAAATGCTGAATTGCAGGGTTGAAAAACTCCTTTTTAATATCTGGGTAATCCTATTGGAGCGAATCCTAGAAAAATCAGTACTTGTTGTCCCACGATTGATATGATGCGGAATAAGTTGACGGGGCTGAGAAATTGATCATTATCGTTTGGAGGAAGGATTGTGATTATTAGTGCCGTGTTATCAAGTTTGCCTATATATATATATATATATATATATATATATATTCGCTTTCCACAAAGCACAAAAGAAGGTGATTCATACCTTAACAAGTATAGGAATTTTTTATGGGGTGGTGGCAACAGCGGGAAGAAAATTGCGTGGTTTAAGTGGGAGGATATGTGTATCAAAAAGGAAAATGGGGGTCTGGGTATAAAAGATCTTGTAAGCTTTATAAAGCTCTTCTAGAAAAACGGAGGTGGAGATATTTGGTTGAGAAAGACAATGGAAGAGAATTATTCGATTTGGTGGAGAGATATCGCGCCTATCTCATAGGACTTGAGCTGCCCTGATTGGTTCAAAGAAGGGTTTTTGTTAAAAGGTTGGGAAAGGGGATGAAGCACGTTTCTTGTCGGAAGTTTGGATTGGTAATGCTCCGTAAAAATCACTATTTAACAGGATGTTTAAACTTTCTCTTGATAAAGAAAGTCTTGTGTGTAACATGGGCCAATGGCAACAAAATAGATGGATCTGGAATTGGTAATGGAGAAGAGGTTTGTTTCATTGAGAAGAAGAGTTGTTTTGTGATTTATTAAATCAGCTGGAAGATGTGCACTTGCAAGTGGAAGTGAAGGATAAGTGGATCTGGAGAGATGGAGAGTCTGGTGCTTTTTCTACTAGATATGCGTATGAAAAAGTGAGAGACGAGGCACATAATTGTGGGGATTCTAGCTTCTTTAAGGGATTCTGGAAAATTAAGGTTCCATTAAAACTCATTTTTTTGGCATGGAGGGTGTTTCGTGATCGAATCCCAAATAACGGTAATCTACAGCGGAGGAGAGTTGTGGTTGAAGATGAAGAGGTTAAATATAATGTGGTTTGTGTGGAATTGAAGTGGAAAACACGATGCATCTCCTTTTTACGTGCAATGTTGCTTCACAAATGTCTATGCTAAATTGGGCTAGTTTCTCAACTGCTATGCATTGCAATTCAAGGTCGCATTTTGAACAATTTTGCGGATTAATGCCTTTTAAGAAAGGTATTGAGAAATGGTTTCAAATGTGGTTCTTCATCATTGGGGAAATCTGGAAAATGATAATGGAGATTGTTTTAGAGGCGAACAAGGCAATGTGGCGAAGACGTGTGAAATTATTAAAGTTGGAACATGGAGCTGGTTTAAAGCAAAAAATAGCGATTTTTCCTTCTCTTTTATCGACTGGTATTCTCAACTTTTGGCTTGTTTGATGTAATTTTGTGCTCTGTTTTGGCTGGAGAATTATGTCTGTTGTGATGATGTCCCATGAGTATTCCTTGTGCTCATGATTTTGTACTTGTGTTTCATTTGAATAAAATTTCGCTTATAAAAAAAAAATTAGGAATATAAACAACGTATAATTAAAGAGATTGAAGAGAATGTACTTTAGAGAGGAGGAAGATGGATTCAGAGGTAGGATTTCGCGGCACTTTCTCACGATTCTGCAGCGTTTGGACTCTTCCCTCGTGGAAGCCACCTTAAGCTGCTTTCACCATCGTAATGGAGGCATTTTTTCGACTAAAAATTGTGAAGAAGTTGAAACCGGATTTTATGATATCTTCTTCATAACGGGAATGAAAATTGCTCTGCACGCTAACACGTAATAATACGTAACGCCTGTTTGGCGGCAAATGGAGAAAGAAGCCCATCTTTTACAATTGTTAGTTAAAATATATTCTTAATTTTCTGAAAAATATATAACGTCTTCATTCAATATTCCAATTAATTTTCACGTTAAATGTTGGTTCATTTCCTTTATCCAGTTCATATATTTCAATATCTATTCGGCGTTTCGTCATAGTTTATGTGTTTCATTTACTTTGGGATAAAAGTGTCGAGAAATATTGATTTTATAGGCTGGGAAAGGTATTTTTATGCAGTTGATAAACTATACGAAATACAAGGAAAATGAGATAGAAGCGTAAACCTTTTCATCCAGTGCTGAGATATTAGAGAAGAGGAATATACTAAAGTTGATCAGACAAGTTACATGTTGAATTCAAATACCAGATACGAAGAAAGAACACATTCATCCACTGCCACGACTACCGTTATAATTTTAAAAGATTGAATTTAAACTACAAATAATTTTGTATTCATCTAATAATCAAATAAAGTGCATGTTAAAGTTATTTTACAAGTAATACCAAGCTTTTATTTTTTAATTTAACTTCCAAGAATAAAATAAATCTCAAGTTGTGTATGGAATTATATAACAATTTTAGGGGTGTAGATTGAGATTAAGACATGTAGGACTGAATTGAAAGAAGTTTTGCATACAAATTATTGGATCAATTTTAAAAAAATTATCCTTAAAATGCTCCTGGCATTCTAGAATGATAATAAGTTAGTCTTGTATCTAAACTGTTGTTTCTTTTACTTATTTCACTACTTAATGTTAAAAGAATTAACTAAAATTTGTCATATTGCTTACTTTCCTAATTTTATCTTTCTCTATTCATGTAGATATGAAATTAAATAATAGATAAATGTTTACAATGTTAATAAAAACGGTGGAGACGAAATTATACAAGATGTTTACCAATTAATTTAACCATTGTTCAAAGAGTTGATATTAACTTGATTATAGTTATTCTTTGAAAACATAAGAACAAAGTGAAGATTCCTATAAAAATACATTCTAGAAAACGGGCATTTGTACGTAAAATATCTCTATGTGAGTGTAATTATCTTTATTTTATAAAAAAGTTAGACATAATTGTTACTCCCGAGTTATTTTTATAATTTTTTACAACGAGTTTGGTTACCAAATTACTTAATTGAAAATTTAAAGAATGCAATTACACGTGTACAATATAGCTAATTCTTGAATTGTTAGCACCAATATGTTATACACCCAATTAATTGTATTGAATTTGGTTGTCCTTATTTTTGCTTAGAATTTGGTAATACCGTATTTGGCTATTCTCTAATTTTCCACTCAATTTTATTGCTGGGTTTGACCAGCATTTGATAATACCGTAATTTGGAGATTCGCTCGGAATGTATAAGCGCCACGTGTAATTGGAGATACACAATTATAACAAACAAAGTTGCTAAACCCCCAATTACGAATTTTATTTGTCGTTATTTCCCAAACCAAAGGCGTCCTTATTGTTCTGAGTATTTATCATTTTCAGTTCATTATTTTATAATGTGAACTACTATTTTTACAACAAAATTAAAAACATAACAATAGCAACTTTTCAAAACATAATAATACTAATAGAAACTTTTCATGTTCATATAGTATAGTGCCGAACCAAAAGTTATAGAAAGATGATGACTATTAATTAACCCCTCCTTACACAAATCCCCAGTTCATAATTGGGGATTTGGAAATAAGGTTGTTTTGTTCACGAGTCATTTTAAGTAATAATTCTGAAAACAACTCATGATGAGTCGTTAAATTCTCTTGAATCTACCCATTTATTTAGTAAGTTCAAATATTGTAGACAGCATATGATGACTAGCTAAGCTTATACGGGGTTAAGTAACAAACGGGTAACAAAATCTTTTTCATGGAAACGAAAAAACAACAAGCCAAGAAATTAAACAAAAACTACTATATAGACCAAAGAGTACTATATATGGGTTGTTTATCTGATCCCTCAGCATGTATATCGTAGTGGAGTGGATCATAATAGAACGGGCATGTTTCAGGGCAAGTTAATCATAGCCGTCCGCATGCCATTGGCGCACGATAGTCTACAATACAGCGTATAGGCAGCACAAGCCTCCTCCGCAATGCAATTCCTATCCTTTGCTCTTACAAATATGTTGGCGAGTTGAAGGCCTACTCCGCACTCAAAAGTTTTCTGAATGAAACAACAGCAGTTTATTTTAGCCGAATCAACACAAAAACCATTGGTCTCGTGCATAAGTTACATCATACAATATAACAAGAGTTGATGGATCCTTTAAAAAGAGTTAGATGCTTAGTTCAGCAAGCAGAAACAAGAACCAACCCGGGTCGTTGTTCATATCATAGCCCTAACTTTGCCAAACGTAAATAACATTATATCCTTTCCTAACGAAATTACAAAAAAGTAATTTCTGTTGTAAATTAACTTCTTTCTAGAACACAAACTTCCTCGCCAACTCTTTGCAAACAACTGTACAAGGATGACTCAAAGTACCAAGCAACATATTCAAAAGCTTCAAATGCTACCTAGCATGTATTCACAAATTAAGCAACGTGCACAAAACAAAATCCTTCTACCTTAAACACTGCATACCAGTTATACATCTTGAGATCAAAGCTATCATTTACAGATTCTGGATTCAAGTGGCCAGAATATACCCAGATTATAGTATTGTACAGTCTAGGTTGGTAACTTGTAATTGAAATAAAACATACTTCCACTAACAAATTACATATTATTATGGATCCTCAATCACTATTTTCCGTACAATGAAATCTGAGAAAATATATTCATGGACAATTATCCCCTATTCTCGGTTTTTAAGTGTATACCAAACTAATCAAATCATAATTTGGGTTACACGTCAACGAACTGGAAAGCTGCATGAGACATTTGGGGTGGTATTCAGTAGAATAAGTAAGTAATAAATATATAGAGCAGTGCAAGACTTTCAGTTCTTCGGTCTGTGAACAGTAATGGAAATGGTAAAGGGTACTGTGTAGTAATGAAATAACACCTTAGAGGTAGGATAAAAGATAAGACATTTAGAAACCAAACTCTATATTGCTCATACTCATCACTATGGGTAAGATGATCAATCAGAGAAATAAAAATGCTGAGGAGTCGAGCTTCTTCTCAAGAAATATTAATTAGCAATTACGTTTCAACAAAAAAAATAAAAAATTAGCAATTACCAAATATATCCATTATTTAACTCTATTTGCATCAGTTTAAAGCTTTGAACAAAGTTGTCAAATACCTTAAACAGAGAATCAGCCCCCATGAAAATAGATACAAGCGTGCGAATAGCAGGGAAAACAACTGAACGAGACGGGTGCCTATAAGTTTGTTAAAATGAGACACAATTAGGTCACACTACAGTCATATTCTTATAATAATAGTTCAGATGAGCAGCATACATACCCTAAAAGGTCACCAATCTTCGGTGTTATGGTAGCAAGCATATCTGGGTACTTTTGACCACAGCCAAGGCAAAGATAGGACAGTGCCCAAAATGCTTCTGTCAAGACTTCTTCATCTTTTGTGACAAGGAGAGACTCAAGTATGGGGATGGCAGACAGAAACTAGACCGATTTCACAAACAAATTCAGTATAGTGAAATAACAAGGGACATAGAACTAATTGCATGCAGCTTCAGTGTCAAAAGAATAGCATGGTAGTAACCATATTTAACCATAGTTAAAGTTGCGAACCTGCTCAAATGGAGGTCGAGGTGTGCCCTCGCATAAATTTGACAAAGCCCAGGTTCCAGTTCTAAGCAAAGATATCTTGCTATGATCCTCCAACAGTGTCAAGAGAGGAGTGAGTGCTCCAGAACTAAGGACGAGATCACGACATGTAGGAGAATCGCCTGCTATATTTCCTAGTGCAGATGCAGCCTGCACGTTCCATGGATCGGATGAATAAGGACCATCACATGTGTATATATAAACTAGAGGAGTTATACCTGGTCACGAAGTAGGTCGGATGGAGAGTGAAGAAGCTTGACAAATACAGGAAGAGCCCCATGATCGAGCACAGTCTTTACGGTTTCAGATGTTCCTGCAGTAATGTTTTTGAGAAGGCGGGATGCTTCAATCTGGAGCTGCGGATTGCCATCCATATGAAGGAATTGGATTAGACGAGGAACAACGGCTCCTGACTGTATAACTTGATCAATTGGAGGTTCGTGTTCTGTTTATGTCATATATATATATATATATATATATATATATATAAGTCATGTGACAAAATTGAATGGTTAATGTAACTCAAGAAGACACATATATAAGAGTGATAGGTGACATGCTCACTCACCAACTGAAAGTAATTTTAACAAGTCGGTTGTGGAATCAAGTTGTAAATCGCCATCATCCGACAAAATGCCAGAAATCATTGAAGGTAGTTCCTGTAACTGCACAAACACATTTACTTACAAGATATTACGTCGTGTACGTATCGGATAGAAAACTTTCCCCTACCTACAGTTAGTCTGTCCGTCTGATGCAATAACTAGGGTTAATTTTAACTAATTTTGCCCTACAAAATGCAAATAGGAATACAACTAAAGAGAAAAATGTACCAACCATCCTTAAAGACGAAGATGATGATCCAGGAGGTAGGGTTTCCCGGCGCTTTTTCACGCGTACCTTGCAGCGTTCCGCCTCTTCAGCCGCCGAAGCCACCTTAAGCCGCTTCCGCCGTGTGCTGCGTCGCAATGGAGGCATTATTGTATCTTGAGGCTGAAGTGAAACTGTTACTGCGTTATGAACTGGGACAAAATTAAGGAAGAGGCTTTTATTATTTCTATTAATTCTTCAGAATGAATGAGAATGAAAATTGCCCTGCACGCCTATACCGCGTACGTATATACCGCCTGTTTGGCGACAATAAAAACCTACTTTTACAATTTTCCCTTTAGATAATATATAGGGATAATTGCGGCAAACCCCCGATCTATGGGTACATTTGCATTGCGCTTCCTAACCTATGAAAATGTGCAATATGCCCTCCTAACCTATTGATTTATGTGCGACTTGCCCCCTGAACTATTGAACAACCTTTCATTTTGATCCGAAACTTCTCAATTGTTTCAAGATCATGCACTAAACCCCCTTGTGGTTTGTTAATTATCTAAACTCCCCTTATAGTTTCATAAAACACTCTCTAGAACCCTCTTTTTTGTGGTTTCATAAAAAGAAGATTTTGTGCGAAGTTTACAAAACTAGAAGGTGGGTTTTATACAATTAACAAGCCATAGGGGTGTCCTGCATAAGATTTCAAAATCATTGGAGAGTTTTGGTGGGATATGAATACAAAATGAAAGGTTCCTCAATAGTTCAGGGGGCAAGTCGCACAAAAATCAATAGGTTGGGGGCATATCACACATTTTTATAGATTAGGGGGCATAATGCAAAAGCACCCATAGATTGGGGGGTTTACCGCAATTTTCTCTCTATATTTATTTGAATATAAATTCAACCAAAGTGCATGCCTATGAAATACATGTGACAGTTATGTGAGTTTATACTTGTAAATTTTTAAAAACTAAACGGTGAGATAGTTAATATGGATAGTTTATATAATTTTGCATGTCAAGAGTAGGGTATTATCCTGACCTTTACCCTAAAATTAGAGACAGATCTTAGTCAGGGTCTAGACCCTTACGCTTACCATGTAAAACTTGAAAACAAGGTCAGGGTCTAGATCCTTACCCTTTGTGTGTATATATATATATATATATATATATATATATATATATATATATATATATATATATATATTTTTTTATTTTTTTTTTTGTTAAGAATCTTATGAATATTTCTTTGGTCTTTGTTGTAATTATTGACATGGATTAAAATTTTTGTTTTAATGACTAGTTTCATGTGGTCAATGATTGAAAACATTTCAGAAACGTAACATTTTGAGATATTTCAAGAATTTATGAAATGTAAACAAATAAATTCAGAAAAATTTAAAAATAAAGAAACTCAAAGGAAGAAAATGAAAAAATAAAAATAAAAACAGAGTTTGGGTAAGGGTAAGAGTAAGATCCTACCCTTGACATGCCTAATTTTGTGAATTCAAGAGGTAGAAGTGTAATTAACACATACTTCACAAGTATTTTGTGGTGTTTGCAAATGTTTATTAAAATGGCTTTTGCTGTCACATAAGCACATTTTTATAAACTCTTGCAAGCACTCCATTTCTGTTATTCACATCGAGATTTATGAAAGTTCAATTTTACCCAATACTTCATAGAACAAATAATGTAAATATTGGACTGCTTTTCTTTTCTTATTTTTGCTACCATATATACATTCCTAGACCCTAGTTGTGTATTAGTGAATTTCTTATAACATATGTCAAAGCCATAAATATTTCTTGTGATGACGTCTTTTCTTCATCAATTTATTTTCTCCCAGCTATGTTCCAATGGATAAAAGTTTGTTTAATCTTTTCTAATATTAAGTTGTCTTGTAATTCAGATAAATTTTCGGATTTGAATGGCAGGTAGCCAGTTTCGTAGCTTGTTTCATAATAATAGAAGAGGACTGTATCTGTATAGTCTGGTGTGGAAAGGTTTTTCCATTTAATAGCTTATAACTGTATAGACAGTTTGGGAGAAATAAATTTTCAAATTTTTTGACTCACATAAGCATTTTGTAAGTGTTTACCTCACTTTACATGTAAATCTTGGCAAAAACAATTTTTTAATACTTTTAAACTTACATAAGCGCTTTTTAAGTGTTCGTACTTTCAAAGTTTAATGTGGTGTTTGCAAATGCTTATAGAAGGAGCTTGTTCAAATTTTACTTAAAGCCACTTTAAGTGATTTAATAAAAAGTCGGGCGTGTTTGCAAATCCTTTTGAAAAGCTATTTAAATCATTAATTAGGTGTTCGCAAAAATTAATGAGAAGTAACTTTTCTTTTTAAAGACCTTTTAAAAATAACATAATTCCAAAAGCAGTTGGGGAAACACCCTTGGGCATGCTTTTGCGATTTGTGCTTCTTCTGACTTTTTTTTAGACAAGCAAAAACAAAAGTCAGTATTCCAAACACTAAAAATACATTTTTGCGGCTACAAAAGTCAACAAATTCTTTTTATAAGTATTTGCAAACACCGCCTAAATCTCTTAATCCGTTGTAACATAAGCATGACCCGTGTAATTATACCCACAAATCTATTGTGGTATAATTTTGAGAAATGTGGGTTTTTGAGTAAAAATCTTTATCAATACGGCTTTCACTAACACCAGTATGCGGTCTTGATAAACATGATATAGACTTTAGAAATTAGATTAAGTTATATTTACCTCTAATAGTTTACACATTTACACTAACAAACCCACAATAACAAACCTATTCTTCTGATAGTTTTGCTAAAGATTTTTTCGCAAAGAAGTGAGATTTTATGTATAATTAAAACTATATTTGTACTTAACCGTGTTTTGACGGCAGATATATTATCTTTATACCTCATGTCTGTTGGGAAAAAAACACAAGTATAAGAAATAAATAAAAACACAAAAACAAGATTGAGAGATGAGAGAAATGTAGCAGATGGGAGTTGAAAAGAAGAGATCTGAAATAGCAAAGTGAGAAGAGACAAACGGATGGGCGGAGGCGGCGGTTTGATGTGGGATGCCGGCGGCGGCCGGGGAGAGGAAGACGGACGATGAATTCTTATTCCTCTTTTGGTTTTTCTGCTTTTGTTTTTTTTTTCTTCCGAAAATTAGACCTCCACTCTAAAGTTTAAATTTATATTCAAATTATAATAAGTTTTTCTATTCTCGTTTAGTTTTTCAACCATGACCTTCTTTTACGACATAAAATTAAGAAATTAAGACATTATTATGAAAAAAAAATAAAAAAATCTAGAAACGATGTCGTAATTCAGTGACATTCCAAAGACATGCAAGTGCACGTGCTACATGCTATTTGATGAACTCAAACTCTTATCGATAGTTATGATTTTATCACTTTACTAAAATAATACCTTTTAAGTTATGACATAGAAATATGTTGTTGTTTTAAAAATTACACTTCCTATTTCAATCTTTTAAGTTATGACATAGAAATATGTTGTTGTTTTAAAAATTACACTTCCTATTTCAATTTTCTTATGTTGAAAAACTCCAGAAAGATGTTCATTTACCTTTAATCTAGCTCTAGAGCATAAAAAAAGTCCTAACATCAAAAGCGACTCCCACATTTTCGTGTAAAGTTGGATAAACTACAAGTATGGCAAATTAGCTCCTTCTGCAAACTGCCCCGAACCTTTCAAAAGTATAAATTTTTCCATCAACCTCTTTCAAAATGTGTGAAAGACTCTCTAGTCAACTTTTCATCTATCTATCATGATATTTGTCTTAAAAGATATAATTTCATGCTTTGCCCATGATAAAACTTAAGGATAGTATCGTAGAGTAGGAGGAAGCTCGCATATTTTAATAATGTTAGGGAGCAACTCGCATATCAATTATCTACCAATTTCGTCTTCTTTGTTGAGCTCGATAACAAATTTCCCTCTTTCTTCTTTTAGATCGAGAGTGAGTGCATTTAGATTGCGTATTTTTTCAAGAGATTAGTCAAATTGGATTAGTTTTTGGCTAGCGATAATGCCAGAGCAACAAATGTTGCTGCCAAAGCAACTTTTATAATATCTCTTATATACCATCCTTAATTAAAGAATACAAAATTTAATACACGTATTTCCATAACTTGTAAGTCATTCTTTAATCAGTTAATTATAGATGGCTCATTCTTCTCTCTTATTAATTAACTATTTATAATCTTTTGACTCTACGCTTATTTAATGAATAAGTAAATTAGTTAAATATGAATCGTTAAAATTATATGAAATTATGATTTTGAAATCGATCTATTTATAATTTTCTAAACATCTAGTTCTTCTACTAATTTTTAGAAGACAACAAATTTGAAGTAAAATTCATTTCTATATTATACTAGTTCATATTTCTCTATTAAAGTATATTCATAGTTCTTTTCTTTACAATTTTACAATAATTTTACAATTTTACTTATATTAATATATTAGTATATAATTCAGAATCATGTAGAAAAGAGCATCAATTTTTTTTAATTTTATTTTTGGGTATCAAGAGAATTAATTTTTTTATTATATTTTTTTAGTTTTGTCGACGAATAAACCCATACCTCTTTTAAAAGATCTTATTAGATTAAGAAGTTATTTCTCATGGTAATGTACTAATTGGATAGTTTAGAGTTGCTATAATTAAGGGATGAAAACTAAGAAATAGATATTTAAAGATTGAATTACTATAATTAAGGAACAACTAGTTTAACTAGTTATGGACATTTAGACATTAAAATTTGTATTCTATAATTAAAAGTTAAAAGGGGTATATTAGTGATATTAAAAAAGTTTCTTTGGCAGCAACATTTTTCGCTCTAGCAATATTGCCGGCCTTAGTTTTTAGATTTTCCAGATTTCTTGACGAAATTGAAGTAACATAAGAACCTTGATTTTTAACTAACTAAAAATGATATTTCTATCTTTTCCCCTCATTTTTCAACTCATTTTCAAACAGGAGTGGAGCCAAAAATTTTGTTTAGGGGGTGAAATTGCGTGAGAAGTTTTTTATAAACACAAAGATTTTTACTGTTAATTTTTTGAAATTTATCTAAAAGTGAAAGTCATTGTGAAAACATTTGTATCATAAGAATTAGATAATTTTATATACAAAATTCATAATAAAAAAAACAACTATAAACTGACACAATTATAGCTTACAAAAGTATTAAATAAACCTACATAAATGTAAAAATATATCATTAAAATAGAGATATTATATCCACTCCAAGGAGCTTCTATTATTTATTTTCACTTGAACATCTATATATTATCATCTTTTTCATACTTTAAGAGATTACAAAATTATGAATAAATTAATAGAAAAGTACTGAATAATTTCTTTCTTAATGTGTAATTTCTAATAAAATATTTTTAGTTTATCTATAACTTTGTCTCCTCCAATATTTTTAGTAGTAAATACACGTTGTGTTGTAAAGTTGTCTAAAACAAAGTTAAATTGTCTTAAAGTCAAAGTGTACACTCGAATGTAACCACACTTATTTCATTTAGTACTACATAAAAAGAGTAAGCAAATAATAAGATCAAATTTAGAAAGTATTTTAAAAAGTTAAGAATATCTTATTCTAAAATTAAAGAATTGAATAAGGAATAAAAGGGAAAAGAAATTGGATAGAAAATTAAACTAGAATTAGACATATTTATAATTATATTTAACAATATATAAGTATCGTATTATATAGCACATATAATAGAATATAAGATAATTTAATACATAACTAGGGTCTTGGGAATATATATATATGTATATATATATATATATGTATATATATATACATATATTACTAGGTAGGCAGAGGTGGGGCTGGAGCTAGGAGCAGAGGCCCCCAAAGGCTCCCTCCTTGGCTCCGCCCCTGTTTTCAAAGGAGTCATGCAAAAATTACGGTTAGAACTATAACTTTGATGAAATTGAGCGTAAGATAAGACTCCTATTTTTTTCTTAAAAAGAGTAACTGAAAATTCAATTTGCTAAAGGGACGATATAATCAGGGGCCGAGACAGGAATATGGTTTAGGGGGGGCGAGATAACACTGGAAAAAAAAAAAACTTTTTTTTAATCATAAAAATGAATATTTTCTATAAATAATTTTTTATTCATTAAAAATAATAATTTATCACGAAATATCCATATTGACTATTTAAAACAATAATTCCACATAAAAACATACTTATCTTAAAGAGTACTTATTTAACAGAATAGAAAAACACGTTCATAACTTAGTTTTGTAAGAGAAATTAAATAAAACTATATAAAGAAAATATGGAAAATTGCATTTACATTCCTATGAGTTTTTTAATTTTAATTAGATTTTTAAATGCGCCAAATGATTTTTGAAGCAAATAAATTATACTTAAGTTAATATGTAAATCTTAAGTAAGTCCTCTCATAATATGTATTACTATTACTACATAACTTTAGTTTTAGTCAATAATTTTGTGCCCGCTAATTTTATAGCCACAAAACTGTAAGCTCAAACCTTGTAAATTTAGAGGAAAAGCTAATCTATACATGAAAATATAAAGGTTACACTCAAATGTGGTATTTGATCACTTCTTTTTTTATCTATTAAATGATAAGATTAAAATAAACAACGATAGATTTAGAAAGTAGTTGATAATAATTAATTAATTTATTGTGAAATTTATTAGTTGAATAAGTTTAGCGAAATATAACCAAAAGTTATTGGGGGGAAATTAGATTACAAGTAGATTAAATAAAGATATATTTATATGTATGTGCATATAGAGAGAGATGAGAATAAAAACTATTAATTTATAATTCCATTTATATACCCTTTTTTGATAAGTTAGAATTGAAGTCATGCTAATATCCAAACAGCACTTATCAATATGTCTTCTTCCTCAGATCTAAAACCGCCGAGCAACAGTACTGAACATCCATTCTTTCCACCTCTTCTTTCGGATCAGATCATCTTCTTCCTCAAAAACTTATATACATAAGGGAGGGGGTGGAGCTGGGGGGGGGGGGGGGCGACCGTCCCTGTATGCCCCCCCCTTGGCTCCGCCTCTAGATATAATCCTTGTCGCGCGAGTCGTCTAACCGGACACTCCAAGTGATCCGGTTACACTTGGAGAGAAATTTAAGTAAGGCGACATTTTACGCATTTTGGGATAGGTCGGGAGGGCATTGTTTTTTTTTTTTTACAAAAGGTTTGAGGATAATTTCCAAAAGAAAATTTACAAATATGGGGTTTGATGTTTTTTACATTTAAAGTTAGCGGTTTCTTTTTCTGAAATTAACAAGCAATAACACCAATTTAGCAAACCTTTTAAACAAGGTTCCTTTCCTCACAGGACTGTACAGTAGTTACAATCCTCTTTTATTCTTAGAGGTGCTCACGGACGGGTTTGGGCGGGTTGTCACTCAAAAAACAACCATACCTAAAGTTAGCGGGTTACCGATTTTTCAACCCATACGTGCGAGTTAGGTTAATAATGAAATCATGCGGGTTGCGGGTTGCAGGCGGGTTTTTGCAAATAAAAATCCAACAATTTTTCGATAAAAAAAGTAAAACCAATAGACAAATCTATCTCAAAGAAGCCAAAAATACAAAAACTCACAAAGAGCAAAACAATAAGGAAGAAATAATAATAATTCATTTGCAATGAAAGTGCTCATACATATCATAGGAATTAGGATTAATCTAAAGAACAGCAAACCAATTATCAACTTCAAACATATAGATACAAGCTCCCAAGAATCTCACTAAGTTTCAATTACACAAATGGACAGAAAAAGAAACTTGTCTACACTAGATTAGCACACTAACACCATTTACTACTTGGTCTATTTACAGTAAAAATCTATTTTCATTGCATACTTTTCTTTTCACTCTCAATGAATAGATATTGGCTATTGTCAATGTATTATGCACTAAAAAGGAAGGAAGAAGTTGGCTATTCTCACCTGCTCGTGAGCGTTGCAGGAGACAGCGGAATGAAAAGCAGAAGAAGGGAGATGAGGCGGTGAGAGGAGGAGAGGAGGGATGAATTTTGGATCTAGGGTTTGGTGAAGAGGAGGAGAGGAGGCATGTGAAACTAAAATTCTGAATTGGGGAAGGGGTGGGGTTGAGCGGACTGCCTAGTTCTAGTAAGTGGGCGCGCGGGTGGGCGGCTTGACCCGCCACCCGCCTGTTTTCGGCGGGTTGACAACAAATGAAACTGCCAATATTTTAAAACAAAAAAACATGGCGGGTTCGGGTTTGGCGGGTTGGGTTCGGGCGGATCGGACCGGTTGTGAACAACCTTATATATTCTCATAAAACCAAGCTACAAACTGGCTACTTGACATTCATGTTGGAAAAAACTTATGATAATTATGCAATAACTTTAATTCAAAATTAGACAATTGCACATTTTCTCGAACTTTTTGTAAACTATTTTTAAAGGTGGACTGACCATCACATTAAGTACAAAGTAGTTTTCCAACTTTATGAAGGATTAATTTATATTTTAGACTATTATTTTAAGAAAAAGTTCTTACAAATCGTTACTTTTTTATGAGAATTAAAGTTTGGTTTTAAGTGTTACAAAACCATTATGACACTATTATCACACAATTATTTAATATTTTTAAGATACCTGAATTATATTTGAACTACAAAACATATCCTACATAACATTATAAGTTTTACAGAATTGGGACAAAACATGTAAACAAACTTATCGTAGAATTTATTGACATTTCTTTTTTCAAGAAAAAAGGCAGGACTTTTGATATGTTCAAAACATAATCCATAGGTACCTTATAGTCCACAATTTAAGTTCTCACTTTTTATTAATTAAAGATTTTTGTGTTTTGTAATTTAAAATTCAAGATCAATTATAAAAAGTCAAGAGATGATGCTCTTCAAAACTATTGTTGCATTATCTGCTGTATTATTTTTGCATGATTCAAAATAGGGATAATTATAGCTACAACCCCTGAGTTTGGGGTAAGTACAAACACCGCCCCCGAGGTTTAAGAAATTACAGAAACACCCCCTTTAGCTAACTTATGTCATATATAAAACGATAATACCCGTCATTAATTTTGTTAGCGAATCTAAATAATTAAGTTAATTGCAAGAGGCTTACTGATTTTTTCTTTCTTTTTTGTTTGAAGAGCTCTCCTTTTTTTTCTTTTTCTTTTTATTTTGTATCTAAAAAGGCGTTTGGAGACTTTTAAAAATAATATTTACTTTATACAAAAAACTACTCAAACTTTGTGTAATATTAATTGAAATGGAACAAGGGTAAAATTAAAAGTTTTCATCCATATATTCAATAGAGGGGCTTTGTTGTAAGGTGTATACAAACCTCAGGGGTGGTCACTGAAAGTTTTCAAACTTCATGGGTGGTATTTGCTATTACACCAAACCTCAGGGGGTGTTGCCGTAATTTTCCCTACATTAAGAACCAGACAAAGCTTTATAATATAACTTCCAAATGTCTAATTATTCATTTTTTTTTTTTTTGGTAGAATGTCTAATTATTCATTAATTATACAAAAAGAAATGAATTTTTCTAGTTCATATATTTATCACATATTGCTCACTAGCTTAGACTCAAAGAAAAATACCTCCTACACTTATTATAAAAATAAAAAGAACATTTTAAAAGTAAGAAAAATTATTATTGTTATTATTGATAGTACTGGTTATGCACCACCCACAACCAAATTCATAGAACTATACATAGAATTACGTGAAGTAAAATTGTAAAGATATTAATAAAAGTAACTAAAACAGGAACGCAATTAGCACCACCAATTAATTAGTATATGCAGTAATAATGTGTATTTATATTTACACAATAATAAATTCAATTTACCTACTTTATGACGGTTTTTTGTAGGAAATGTTTACGTTTTTTTCTTTGAGCTAATGGCAAATTCATTCCGCAAACTGTAAGCTTTTTGCGGATTACACTGCAAATTGTAATTGCAAGCGAAATACACCACAAATGGTAAAATTTTTGTAAGTTGCACCACAATGTGTTTGTAGGCTTTTTAGAGGGTAATTTTGACATTTAAGTTTTTACTTCAATAAAATTTTGCTATGAGCTCCAAATAAAAACGTTTTTCTTTTTTAATCTTTTCATTATTCCAAACAAAAGAACTAAATATATTTTACAATAAACAGACATGCGTCTAAGATCAGCATCACGAAGCTTCGCTTCAATTTCTTCAACAGTTGCCAGAACCGGCGTTTTGGGCTCTAGCCGCCGTTTAAGCCACGTAGGCACCGTCGGCGGCTAAGACGCCATAGCGTCGTCGATTGCTGGAATTTCCATGGCCATTGGCCTCTCCGGCGACTCCATTACACAAAATAAACAGTAAAATCGAACAACTGACAGTATGCACAATTGAATTTTTTTGTCTAGAAACAGTAATATATACACACAAATTAAAATCACACCTTGTGAGAGTCTGATTCCTTTGAATTTGATAATTTTGAAAATAATGGCAAGTTCTCCAGTTACCAAATGTCGACAACTCCATCGCCGGCAATTCCTACGAGAAATTTGCTCAAATAATTATCCGATTCACAATTTCCAAATTTGGTTGTTAGGGTTTCTAGATTTTACTCTCACTATGGGTTTAGAGTGGCATGTGATTTGCAGGTTGAGATTCGGCTGAGATGGTGCCGGAAAGTCATTGATCCGAGGTGAAATCGGAGCCGCGACGGAGCAGAGATGGAGAAGAGAGAAGAAGAAGGCTTACTGTTCTTTGCTTTTTTTTTTTTTTTCCTTTTTTTTGGAATAATGAAAAGATTAAAAGAAAAGTTTTTATTTGGGTGAAAATTGCAAACTTTTACAAAGTAAAAATGAAAAGTCAAAAGTACCCTCTTAAAAACCTATAAACACATATTGTGGTGCAACTTGCAAAAATGTTACAATTCGTGGTGTATTTTGCTTGCAGTTACAATTTGCGGTGTAATCCGCAAAAAACCTATAATTCGTGGTATGAATCTACAATTAGCTCTTTTTCTTTTCCGGTTAAGTTCGGTCATAATAGCAGCAGAAATCAAAGAAAGATAATTTTTCTATTTCATAAATTTGAAAGATGAAAAATTTAATATGTTTCCAAAGTTGTACTAATTATTGGCATGTATTAAAAGGAAAATTACTAACTAACTAGTATAGAAAGGGGTATGAAATATAGTAATGAGTTAAATGCAAAAACTACTCCTGTATAATCTCTAATTGGCAAGAACCCTCTATGTAATTTTAATTAGCAAAAAAACCCCTGAATTTTAAAGTCAAAGGCAAAAAGCCCCTACAGCCTTAATTGAACTGCACGCGCCCTACATGCAGGTAGAAAACGTTATTGTGGTCTTAAATTACCACTTTATCCTCACTTTTTCTTGAAAATAAATAAATTATTGAACAAGGCTGGAAGGATTGAACATTAAATATTGGAACAATCACCCCCACCCCTGCACCGATAGACGAGGCGCCGACGACCTAACGTAAGGATGGGGAGTCGCCTTGAGTCAACTTGGTGCAATTGGAAAAGGAGCATGTGGAGAGGGAGGCTAACTATTCAGAGAAAGAGGATTATTTTTGGATGATTCTAATAGATTCAAGTTAGAATCAAAATTTTGACTTAAGAATTTCTGGTTATTATGAATTTAGCTTAGGAGAATTTGTATCAGTTTACTTATTTAGATTGGCTTGTTCCCAATTTATTACAAAAAGGATAATAAATCCGATGAATTGCCACTACCAACTGGAGTTTTCCGGTGAGACAATTTCCAAGAAGCGGTGGATCTGCTTTCCCGAGGGTTTTGGAGTCAGAGTCGACGGGGGAGGACGACAACTAGCATTTTTCTTTTCTTTTTAGATTTATGTAACATAAAAATAATATTAAAATTAAGGAACAAAAAGGCAGAAATTAAATTAGTTTTTTTTTTTTTTTAAGTTTTACTCGGACAAAAATGGTATTTTCCCTCAAGTCAAAGCTGAAAATGAGTTTGGGGCAAGTGTGCTAATTAAACAGTAACACATGGGGTTTTTGCCAATTAAAATTACAAGGTTTTTTTTTTTTTTTTTGCCAATTAGAGTATTACACAGGGTAGTTTTTGCATTTAACTCTAATAGTAATAATAAAAAATTGTTCTATATATCATCTCCCCTACCAAAACTGAAGAGTAAACTGTTCATTCTTAATAAAAGTGTGAAAGCAAATCTTGAACCAACGCCATTCGGCGCATTCCAAGAAAATCCCCAAATCAAGCAAGTTCCAATTTCCCCTTCGCAAACCCTAACCCTAAATTTAGCTACTTGACACTCTTCGAATAAGCGGCGGTAAAGTGAAGTGTAAGGGAATACGGTACCACTGTTTGTTTTCCGTTTATCTTTGTTAAGATTAACTTTTACATTGTTCTTTATCTATTTATTTTTTTTTGCTGAATATAGCAATTCTAAAACTAAATGCGATGGAAAATACTACTCATTCAGATTCACTTTATGGAACTAGAAAGAATCTATGATAACTACTATTTTCTAAGCCTTAATTTAGGTTTAGTGAATTATCGTAAGACACTGATGTTTTGGGGGCTCTTTGTTGCTCAATGATCTGTCCACATTTTCTTGAACTCTCAGTCCACGTCTCTCAAAATTGGATATATTGTCTTTGTTAAAAAGAAATGGATATACTTTTTAGACGGTGTTTTTTGCAATTAATAAAAACGAATGGGAACTCAATTGCAATATTTCTGATTTTAAGGCAAAAAAATATATTTAGAGAGCATATGAAATGATTGTAATTAGATAAATCCTCAGGAGTTTTGAAGGATTTCATGTACATGGTTATTTAGTTGAAATTTTATCATTGTATCGAGAATTGGTATGCTTAAAAAAAAAGTACTTTCATTTTACAAAGTTTTGCGTAATTGTATAACATGATGTTTACTTTTTGTGTAAAATAATGTATCTTAATTATTAATAATGTAATTCAAATGTTGCTAAACGTGAAATAAGACAAGGAAGTATGTGCAAAAGCTTGTATGTAGTGCTTAAAGTAATTTTTGGTTGTTTACAATGACTCCAAACACCCTATATAAAAGGCCACCTCCTCAATGGATGGTGGGGATCAACTCAATCTAATGACTACTATTTTGCATCTACAAGCTTCTAAACTTTTCTAATCGACAAATATCAGGCCCTTCTAGAGTCCTCTAAACTGCTCTGCAAGCTTCTAGAAACGCATAGTTGCAAGAAAGCTCCTAAAAAGATAGAAAACCGCAAAACTGGCCCATGTAGCTTGCATGGGCAACCTGTGCGCTCAGATTGCGCACGGGTTGTGCGTGTCGCGCCCATCGGGTCGCTTGGCTAGGTTCATTCTGTTGTGTCCTGCGTGCACCCGATGTGCTAGCCTGACCTTTTTTTTTTTGTGCGAGACCGCGCTGGCTGTGTGCCTTGCTCATGTATGCCATGTTTATTGCCCGATGCACCAACTTGCGTGGTATTTTGCGCACGAGACAAGCATGACGACTTATTTGCCCTAAAGAATAAGGATTACTTTGTCCACTTCATTCTAAGTTTCATTTGTAATTTTGCATGAAAAATAATATTCCACATAAATTACAAGTATATTGGGAGTTATTTGATATTCCTATTTGATATTTAATAAATTTCAAATTCGTCTTCTTTTTATTATATATATTTTAATCATAATAAGTAAGTTGATGATTTTTTTTTAGGTTTCTTTTTAGTTATTTATTTAGTATTTCATTTTCACTTCTATGTATAGTTATTAATTAGTTTTATCATATGTTGAATAGGGATGCCTCTATAGCTCTCAGTGTGGTCAAGAAGATGCATCGAGATTTAGTAAGTGTTCCATTATTAGGAAGCGAAAATTGCACAAAGTATCGGTCTGTACCATCTATTATTTTGGCACAAATCTTTTTGGTTCTTAAAAAGAAACAGTTTGAGAAGGTTCAATTGGCGAAATGAATTTCTAGACTCGCGAATTTATCGACATTAAGTGCGTAAAAGAACCAACTTCTTGTTGTCGATTATGTAGGATCAAAAAAAAAAAATCTGAAAAACCTTTTATTTACTTTCTCTTTATTGAGAGTCTATGAAAATATCTTTGTGCAACCTATATAACATGTAAAGTAAAAAATATCCGTAATCTTTTTGTGTTTCTTATAACCTAATATAGACACAATAGTTCTTTATAATTTTTCTGCCTTTTACTATTAATATATATTCAAAAACATTAAATATTGAAATGTTTTGGGGCTTACGCTCTATGCCTCAGGACTTATATCTCGCCCCTAATGCATGAATTGTCTCGCCTTACGCCCATCGCCTTTCAAAATACTAGTTGTACTGCACGTCAATGATGTGCTGGTATCCAGAGGATCAGAACCTTACAGACTCAGTTTTAGGAGTTATTATAGGGCATTTGTTGGCCAAGTAGTGGAACGGCTCAGTTGTTCTGTTGGCAACTACATTGCCTGCCTCTAAACATTTATTCATACCATTCAGAAGCTTCTTGTGTGAATGAGTGGATACAAAGGCTCCACGCACACAGGAGGTTGCCCATGGACATGATATGGGAGAATTAAGAGGGTGTTTCACCTTTCTTAAGAATTTGGATTTCGACAGTGATGCATGTTTTTATATGGTAGCCACGGTCTTACTCGTAGCGGCCCTCGCTAGTTTTCTCGCATTGCAGTTTCAAGGATAGTTTTAAACTTACATTTGTTGTGAATAATCTAAAATCTTACATGATAATTGTTTGCACGCATTCTTGAAGTAGAAAATATGATGGAGCATTCTCGACTAGATGAACTATTAGATAGTGATTGTGATGGCAGTTGATAAAACATAAGCAGACCAACAACAACAATCACAAAATAAGAAGCCATAAAATTGGATGAAGAGTGCAAAATGGAAAAGATGTATTCTGTCCTCTCTGTTTTGTACAGAAGACACAACATATATACAAAAGAGTGAAAAAGGCAAAAGTCCTATCTACCCTTGCATAAAGTTAAAAGGTACAATGATGTACATTTCTTTTCTCACCCTCCCTCAAACTCACGATGGGATAGAGATAACATTGAGAGTTTGCTTAAAAGTCCACGAAAACGAGTAACAGTGTGAGATTTGGTGAAGAAGTCAGCAACTTGGAGAGTAGAGGAAATATGAGGCAGAGAAATAGTTCCGTCTTGCAAATGTTGACGCACAAAATGGCAATCAATCTCAATGTGCTTTGTCCTTTCATGAAAAACATCATTGTGTGCTATTTGAATTGCACTTTTACTATCACAAAAAAGTGGAGTTGGAGATGATGTAGTGATTCCCATATCTTCTAGTAGCCATCTCATCCAAATAATTTCAGCAACCGTTTGAGCCATTGCTCGATATTCAGCTTCAGAGCTAGAGCGAGACACGACACTTTGTTTCTTACTCCGCCAAGATATAAGAGAATCTCCCAAATAAATGCAAAACCCTGATGTAGACCTTCTATCACCAACGTCACCTGCCCAATCTGAATCACAATAGGCTTTAAGGTTCATATCAGATGACGAGGATAATAACAAACCATGAAATAAAGTACCCTTGAGATATCTGAGAATCCGGACTAATGCAGCCCAATGTACTGAACGAGGTGCAGCAACAAATTGACTAACTTTGTGAACTGCGTAAGTGATGTCGGGGCGAGTTATAGTGAGATAAACTAAAGAACCAACAATTTGACGATATAAACTAGGATCAGGTAAAGGCACACCATCAGTTGATCGTAGCTTTACATTAAGTTCCAGAGGCGTGTCAACAACTTTTTCATCTATGAAATTGGCACGAGCTACGATCTCGCTAGCATACTTAGATTGACATAGAAAATAGCCTTTTGGAGAATAAGCCACTTCGATGCCCAAAAAATAACGCAGCACGCCCAAATCTTTCATTTGAAACTTTTGACAAAGATAGTTCTTCAATTCTATTATACCCAAATGATCATCACCTGTTATGATCATATCATCGACATAAAGAAGCAACAATATTCGACCTCGAGCTGAACGAAAAAAGAATAAAGCAGAATCATGTGTGCTATTAGAAAAGCCATACTCTTTCATTGTTTGGCTGAATTTTTCAAACCATGCACGTGGTGCTTGCTTTAGGCCGTATATAGCACGGCGAAGTCGACATACTGCATTAGAAGGGCAAGAAAAACCCGGTGGAGGTTTCATGTACACTTCTTCAAGTAGATCACCATTCAAAAAAGCATTTTTGACGTCCATTTGAAACAAAGGCCACTCCTGTTTTGCTGCCACAGAAATAAGAGTACGAACAGATGTCATTTTAGCTACTGGAGCAAAAGTTTCTTCATAATCAATTCCATATTCTTGTGCATATCCCTTTGCCACTAAACGAGCTTTATATCGCTCGATAGACCCATCAGATTTTGTTTTTATTTTATAAATCCATTTACATCCAATCGGTTCTTTTCCACAAGGAAGTGAAACTAAGTCCCATGTGTGAGTTTTTACAAGAGAATCAAGTTCCTCATTCATTGCTAGTTGCCAATTAGGATCAGATGCAGCTTCCTTGTAACTTAGAGGTTCATGGAGAGAATGTACACATGTAAGAAAGGACTGGTACATAGAAGAGAAACAAGTTTTGTAGTCCTTGAGCCAAGCAGGAGCATTTCGAGGTCTAGAGGGATATCTGGGTTGATTATCTGTTTGAGGTTGGCTAACATCATCATAAGGAGAATCAGATTCTGGTAAAGTGGGGCTCTCATTGAGTGATGGCTCTTGAGATTCTTGAGCATCAACAAGATTCAAAAAATTATTAGAAGCATCAAGTAGATCTTCTAAATTATGTGTGTTCGAAGGAGACAAAGGAGAGTCACTTGATGAGATATGAGTAGAATCAAAGTTCGGTAAAAAACTAGTCTTAGAAAAAGAATCAAGAATAAACTCATTTTCTTTAAGTGAAGAAGACGTAGCAGATGGAAGCCGATAGAAAGGTATATGCTCCATAAAAGAAACATGCCTGCAAATCCGAATCCTTTTAGCAACATGATCATAGCATCTGTACCCTTTTTGTTCAATGCCATATCCCAAAAACACGCACAAGGTTGATCGGGCAGTCAACTTGTTCCTCTTTCTTTTTGAAAGAAGCACAAAGCAAGCACATCCAAAAACTTTAAGCTCTGTATAGTTTGGTTTAACTCCAAATAATTTCTCATAAGGAGAATATCCACCATTTGAGGAGGTCGGGATGCGGTTAATCAAATATACAGAAGTAAAAGCTGCTTCTCCCCAAAAACACTTGGAATAGATGCCGAGAGTAGGAGCGATCTAGTTGTTTCGAGAATATGTCTATGTTTTCTTTCGGCTTTCCCATTTTGCTGAGGAGTATCCGGACAAGAAAATTGTAAGATTGTGCCCTCAGATGCAAGAAATTCTAAGAATGAATTGGACTTGTATTCTCCTCCCATATCTGCTCTGAATATTTTTATTTTGCAATTAAATTGTGTCTTAACCATAGCAACAAAATTAGTATAAATTTTGAAGAACTCAGATCGGTGACGCATGAGAAAAATCCAACAATAACGACTATAATCATCCACAAAAGAAACGTAATACAACGATCCTCCCTTAGTTACTACAGGAGAAGGGCCCCAGACGTCAGAGTGAATAAGATCAAACGGGGCATGGGAAATAGATTCACTTCTTTTAAAAGGAAGTGCACTAAACTTTCCTAGCTTGCAAGCTTTACAATCTGATATATCAAAATAAGGAACATTCCCCAAAAAACCATTAGCAACCATGTACTTCAAACGAGAACTAGAAACATGCCCAAGCCTAGAATGCCATAATTGAAACATGGACGAGTTTTTACTTAAGGCAAAAGCTGACAAACCAGAACTAGGTTGCTTTTCAAATGGAGCAAAAAGATGTTGCAAAATATAGAGTCTTCCTTCTTTACGGCCTGTCCCAATCTGCCTCCCTGTACGACGATCCTGAATAACACACCCAGATGAAGAGAAAGTTACAGAACATCCAGAGTCAGCGAGTTGACCAATTGAAATCAAATTAACCGAAAGTTTAGGAACATGCAAGACATTAGCTACTGAAAGATTCTTAGTAAGAGAAGATTCAGCAGATACAGAACCAATTCGATGAACTTCCATAGAAGAACCATTAGCGGTTTGAATAGACATTGGCTCAAAGAGGTTTGAGCAATCAATAAGAGTAGATGAATCATTTGTCATGTGATGGGATGCACCGGAATCCAAAATCCAACTACAAGTTTTACCTGATAAGTCTAAACTAGATGGATCACCATTAGTTACCATCATTGCCGATGAACTTTGCGGTTGTAAACCACGTGAAGTGCCAAGGAGCTGCTGAACTTGTTGAGCAACCATTTCTTGAATATCACCATGACTTAGACTGCTTGGATGATCCACAACAGAGACAAGTGCATCACTTGATGAGAAAGCAGAAACAGGTTTAGAGAATGGCAACCTTGAGGGATGACGTACTTGTCGATTGTGCTGAAGTTGATTAGAATTAGGAGTTGGCAAAATTCCTTTATCTCTGTTCATAAGTTCCGAACAGTCCCTTTTCCAATGCCCTTTTTGATGGCAGTAACTACATTCATCTTGAGAAATTCTCTGCTTTCCAACATAACCTCGCGAAGGTGAAGGAGAATAACGGAATGGAGCTTTCTGGGCTGCTACGAGAACTGCACTTGTATGCATTGTAGATGGTGACAAAGACTTGAATCTTGTTTCCTCAGCAACTAACTCGCTCAAGATCTTATCTACACTTGGTAATGGCGATCGATGCAAGACAGATCCTCTCAAAGGCTCATATTCAGCTCGTAAAGCCATTAAAAACTGAACAAGTTTTTGCTCTTCTCTCACCTTCTGATAAACATTTAAATTAGTGAGTTCTTGTGGGTCCATTAAATCTAATTCATCCCAAATTCCATTCATGATGTTGTAGAACTCACGAACAGACTTATCATCTTGACGCAAATTTCTAATTGTGTTCTCCAGCTCATATCGCCGGGCGAAATTCGACTGTGTATATATACTTTCTAAATAATCCCAAACCTGTTTGGCAGTGATGAACTTTGAGAAATGCATACCAATTGAAGGCTCAACTGAGTTGTTAATCCAGGAAAGAACCTTGGCATTATCCGTTTCCCATTCAGCTTGCAATTTTTCAAAGTTTTTATCTAACGCAGACGGAGGTTAGACCCATCAATATAGCCTTTGAGTTTCCTTCCAGTGAGATGAACTCTCATAAGGTAACACCAGTAAGAATAATTCGATCCATTCAATTTCACTTGAATAACTTGAGTAGGTTCAGTACCCATTTCAAGAATCTGCGATTAGGGCTCAAAACACAAATACCAAATAACTAGAACGAGAAAGGAGGAATCTCACCAGGGATTTTCAAAAGATGGAAGAGTTGAAACACCCAGCTGTGATACCATGATAAAACATAAGCAGACCAACAACAACAATCACAAAATAAGAAACCATAAAATTGGATGAAGAGTGCAAAATGGAAAAGATGTATTCTGTCCTCTCTGTTTTGTACAGAAGACACAACATATATACAAAAGAGTGAAAAAGGCAAAAGTCCTATCTACCCTTGCATAAAGTTAAAAGGTACAATAATGTACATTTCTTTTCTCAGCAGTCTTGACCGAAAAGTTTTCTTAGATTTTGGTAAAGGTTGGAAGATTATGATTCTGTTTCGTTGCCTTTATATGGGTTTGGGATCTTACAATTTTAAGATTTGATATTGTACTTTGATTGTTTTGTTTGTACTTGGTTGGTATGTTTTGGGTATCATACGCATATGTGTCGTAAATACTAAAGCTAAGGTTGATTTTCTTCTTCCCCGTTTGGCGAACTTCTGTGCTGTGAGGTGTAATTAATTAAATACCCCCTTTATCATTTAAGTTCTATTTTCACAACCGGGGCTTTTACTTAATAGTATACCAGGATGTTTTCTTTTTTGAGTAAAATAATGCATCTTAAGTTTTTAATAATGTAATTAAATGAGTGGGCTAATAATTGAGTTCATTATTTTGATCGTATTATTTTCTATATTAAAAGTTGATATGTACAGGTGAAATGGATATTTTAGATATGTTTAGAGAAAAATATATAACATCAATTTCAGCTTGATTTATACTGGGAGAATCTGAAAAACAGCACATAAGTTCACAATCTCAATTAATGGAGGTAGCTTACAATTACAAAATTGATAATACAACTAAGTAAATCGAAACAGATTTCATTGAACAAAGTGCCTTCACTAAAACTCCGGTCTTCTATTCTTTTTGCCTCTGTTTTCAGTGGCAGCTTCTATTTACCATACAAACATACTTGTATTCAACTCGAAGTTGTCTGGGTTGAATCAAACAGAGAAATACCAATAAACAGTTGAAAAAATCCTAATTAAATTAGCAACTCGAAGAAAGACATATAATTCTTTGACTGGATTACCTCATTCTTGGCAAGCTTATCTTCCAAATTGTCGGACGTTGTATCATCCACCATTGATTGATCGCTTCCAGTATTAGTAGTCACGGCTCAGGAGTCGCAAACCGGCCAACACCAAAATTTAGACGAAAAGGAAATCCATTCCAATCATTTCATTGTAGTAAACGAGAAGAACCCCCTACCAACAGGAGAATCTCATACAAACGTCAAAAAATAATTAAGCAACTCGCATTAAAATCCGATTCTTTGGCTACAACAATCAGCCTGGGAGCTTTCCACCCTAAGTAATTACTTGATGCAACTGTTGCACATGACGTGGTGCATTCAATCCGCAAGAAAATTCTATTTCATCTAATTGTTGCACGATGACATTATACAACAATCTACTAAACAATGAAGTACTTTCATAAATAATACGGTTTTTAATTTCTGGTGCATTAAGATAAATAGCTTATTTGATTACACTTGTAATTCAAAAGACGGAGGCAAAAGAAAGTATTTAGAAAGAGATGAATGACTGAATTTACCCTCCAATAGTAAATGCTATGATATCAACCAACTGGGTTGTGTTAAAAAGAATGGTAGCATTTTGTAAACTTCTTTTGTGCTGTAAGCACCTCTTCATATTGAAGACAGCCTTCCATGTATACAAAGGTTCGCACTTAAATTTCATCACCAAGATCTCAACTGGTACGGCTCAAAATGCAGCCCAGCTTCTCTACTTTTACTTCTAAAATTTAATCCATGACAAGTCTGTGACAATGTGATAATATCACCAAAATTCACCACAGGAACAATACCCTTCTCTGAAATGATGATACCAATTATTATATATCCCTCACACTAATCTCCCTACCTGTAGCGCTTGAAGAAACTTTCATAAAAGCATGACAATCTCCACAAATCCTTAGATTCTTCATGATCCTTTTCAGAGCTCCTGAAGGCAAACATATCAACTCGAAAGAAATCGCCAGATTCTCACTATGATGCTTCAGCAATTCCTTCTTGTAACTATCCTCAACATCATGCCGGTCATGTTCGACGTAACCTCTGAAACCCGCTTTCTCCATCTCCTCCAGCAATTTATCTAACCTCGAATAAATCTCAGTGATTCTAGGATGACTCCTCTCCCCCACCATGAACGAATGGATTTTTTCTTTAACTTCAATCCAACTCTTACCCTTCTCCTTCTTCGCTTCACTGTCTTTAAGAAGCTTCCTAGCAGCCGCAACATCATCCCACCTCCCATTTGCAGCATATATGTTCGAAAGTAAAACGTGGTTCCCCGCGTTATTAGGTTCAATCTTGAACAATTTCTTGGCCGCAACTTCGGCAAGTTTGACTTCACGATAAACTCTACAAGAAGCTAAAAGCGAGCCGCAGTAGGTTCAAACGGCATTTTATCTATCAAAGCTTTCGCTTCGTCAATCTTCCCTGTTCTACCAAGAATATCAACCATGCACGAGTAATGAAATACGTTAGGCGCCAAGTTATGTTCTTTCGTCATCATCTCAAAACATTTACGCCCCTCCTCTGCCAAACCCATGTGCGCACACGCAGATAACAAAGAAACGTATGTTACTCGGTTGGGGGCAAGAACATTTGTTGCATTTTCTCGAATATTTCCCTAGCCTCTAAAGATCTAGCATGTCTAGCGAAACCCGAGATCATTGTATTGTATAGCACAACATTCTTCTCTTGTGCCTCGGAAAACACGGCATGAGAGTCTTCCCTTCTATTAAAGCAGCCAAAGCAGCACAAGAACAAATAACAGACGAAATAATGCACGTATTGGTTTCAAGGTCAGTCCTTTGTGCTATTCGAAACAAAACTAAAGCCTCCTCATAGAGCTCATTCTCCACAAACCCTGCCATCATCGAACTCCATGTCACGTCGCTCTTTTCCGGCATGGATTCAAAGACCTCCAAAGCATCCTTAATCGCATGGCATTTTGCATAAACATCAAGCAAAGCAGTTCCCACAAACGGATTCGAGTTCATAGACGTCTTAACAGCAAAAGCATGTAATTGTTTGCTCTCAAATGCTAGAACCTTCGTCGCACAAGCACATAACACACTCGACAACGCAAACTCACTGAACTCAGACCCTTTCTCTTAACATCCTCACAAAGAGTTCCAAAGCCACTTCTCCATTCCCATTTCGAGTGTATGCGCCTATCATGGTGTTCCAAGAAACAACTTCTCTCACACACATTTGATCGGGCACCCTTCGGGAGTAGTCCACGAGACCGCATTTTGAATAGAGATTGATGAGCATGTTTGAAGTTAAATCTGTGCATGGCAAGATTTGCCTTGTGGAAGTGATCTTTGTTTTTGCATTTTTGGACAAGCTGGTTCCGCTGAATCTACAGGGACGTGAAGAAATTAAAGAGAAAACTCTTCCTATTGAATGTTTAATGCACCACATAAAAGTCTAAACTATATTCAACCATTTGACTTCAACAGTCTCCCAAAAGTTTAAGTAAGTTGTGACTTTTTTATTTAATTGCATTATAATTTGTTATCTATGTCATCCTCATTATTAACGTAAGTAATGATATAAAACCAGCGAATTATTTTAGTGCGTATAATACTCGTCATGTGTGTCTGAGTTTGCTGCAATATTATGATTTTATCATTGTATGTTGTTATACGGGCAAAGATGTAAATCTGCTTCGTAGCTTAGCATTTTTCCAGTTTATATCCCGTTTTTATTCGGACAGGAAAAAACTCTCGTAACTTTCAAAAAAATCAAGCAATTTATGCACACCTCCGACCCAAATGGGCTTTTCTATTCAAAGTGCGTGGAGCATCCTACGTGGCTGCCAAGTAGATAGTGACATGTCAAAGTCACACGGCATATTTTGCAATTCAACTTTAAAAATTTGAATAAACTCATAAATATTGTTGTGAAATAATTTAATTATTTCTAATATATAATTAATAAAATTATTTATAATTCAAAATATTAAAAAACTTATTATAATATTTAAGAATCTAATTGTTGAATTAAATTGCTTCTTTCTTTGTAAAAAAAAAATAATCTATTAACTTCAAATCGCTTCTCTTCAAATAATTTTATGTATTTTTGTTTATAAAAACAAAAGACGTGTTAACAAATTTGTGAATTATATTTCTATTTAAAACTAGATAACAGAACAATATATATATATATATATATATATATATATATATATATATATATATATATATATATATATATATATATATATATATATATATTATTTTTACATAATATAATTTTTCTTTAAGAGAAAGTTGTCTTTCCTAATAAATCCAACCAAATTCCCACTCCTCCCCGCCCCCACTCTCTAACACTTATAGTAACCCCCTTCCCACCCTCTAAGCAACCAAGTTCACTTGATTGTGACTAAAGAATTTAAAATTTCAAATAGAAAAAGGAAAAAGAAATAAACTTACTACATGCATCTACCTAGCCACAATCAAGTGAACTTGGTTACTTTTAGGGTGGGGGTGGGGGTGGGAGTGGGTTCACAACAAGTGTTGGAGGGTGGGGAGGGTGTGTGGAGCAGAGCTATAGAGGCATCCCTCTGATGGATGAAGTTGACGAAGGTAGAGGTCTCTGTCTTCCTTCGATCTCTCTTTGATGAAGAAACTCGGAGGTGTGGAGTTAGGACATGGGTGGGTCTAATAGGGAATACAAGTTTCCCTTTAATTAAATTTTATAATATATAAAAATGTACAAACTATACATTTTTTTCTTTTATCGTCTACTTTTAGAATAGAAATATAACAAGTTCCTTAATAAGTATTTATTTTTTATGAAAAAACTTAAAGTTATTTGAAGAGAAGCGATTTAGAGTTAATTTTTTTAAAACGAAGCAATTTAATTCGAAGATAGTTCGTGTTTTTCACTCTAAAATTTATGAGTTCTACTTTAAACTTTACTTAATAGAGTAGATATTGTAAGATATTGATTGCTTTTCGTTTCTTATTCTTAAAAAATCATCAATTTTGACCGAAAAACGCACGTGATAGGCACATGCGCGTTTGAGGCATCGTTCTTGGAAATAATCTAAAAACTGACGTTCATTAAACACATTTTTACAAAGTAAAGAAAAAGTAAATTTTTTTAATATCACTACTTGACCACTCCCCCCATCCCCGTTGTCTCCCAAAATCAACTCCAAAAGAAATTATCGACGAAAAACGTAGATTTCATGCAAAATGGGGAGTGGTCAAGTAGTGATATTATTCTGAGGGTTTGGTTGATATTAATTCACCGAATCTCATGTGTTCTTCTTAATTCTTGGGGATTTTTAGTTGTTTTGAAATAATATAAAGGGGCAGTTTGAGTAGAACTCAAATTATAAAGACTCCTAAATGAAATCGGACACCTAATTCTTATGTCTGTGTGATAGACATGATATAATCCGTTTAGACTTAGCCGCAATGTATTTATTATTGTTCGTCCACGTTAAAAGCATTAACAGACTATTTATAAGGCAAAGCATAAGCAAACATAATATATATATATAGACCCATCAGGCTAGGAGTTCATCACTCATATCTATATATATTCACTCCCACTCCAACAAAAACAGCATAAGCATAACTCTCGTGACAATTAAGCTCGTACTTTTTTTTCGAGATGTGGAGTAGCGAAGCTTTTTACTCAAAGCACAAGCTCGTCATAAGCAATATGTCCACGAAACTGCCGCCGCCGCCGGGTGGCCCGTGTCCATTGGAAAAAAGCAAGACTGTGAAAGACAAGGATGATCCTTTTTTAATCGCTTTGAAAGAAGTGACCAAGAATAGTGAAAATAATAAGTCTTTGAGTAGTAGAAGAAAAGTCGTGTTTAAAGGGTTTGGAATTGGATTCAAGAAAAGTATGTCTATTTTTTCGAGCAAGAGGTTGTGGTGCATCGGGACAAAGGATAGTGTAGTTCGATCGTCGCAACTTCCGGTTACGATATCATATAGAGAGGAAGCTCGTATCTAGATCGACGATACGTCTTTGAGACAGTTGCTTAGTTTTTGTAATTTTAGGTTTTGATTCAACGGGAATTTGATCATTATAAGTATAATCGTCTTTGAGACAGCTGATTAGTTTTGGATTGGATTTGATAAAATTAGACTTGAGAGTTTTTTTTGAACTTTTTGTAATTAATTTCTCAGTATTATTTGCGAATCAACAAATTCTTGATTTTTTATTTCTTAGATATATATAATGAGTTCTTAATCTCTTATGTTGACTGTCTTCCTTACATAGCCATGTATAAATATTGTATTTTGAAATTAGTAAATATGTTAATGGTCATTAAAGTATTAATTCCTAGATGCTTGATTATTATTTAGACGATATAGTATCAAATATAAATATAACTGATTAATCTGTTGAATCTTCAAGCTGTACAAGTATTATAATATGTCGGGGTTTTGCGACAAACTCCATTTGATATGGTGATCAACAAGTAATTTGTTTCACCCTTCATGTGAGGAAAAAAGAGTAATAGCAACTTAAGTATCTATAACAGTACAATTATGGTGTACTAGTCTTGACTCTTGAGTCATCCCCCGTGTGGCCGTGTGTAATCTCTTCCTTACCCGCAACTCGTCTAGAACAAAAGCTCTAAATTTGAAATTGAAGCTACATTCTTAAATATTTTCATTATCTAGCTCGTTTTCTTTGAAACAGGGAGATTTCGTTATTTTTGTCAAAAGATTAGGGCTATCGCAATCTAGGATTCCTCTTCTTTCATTAGGTACACAATCAATTTGGGGCTGATTTTGGAAGACAATGGGGTGGGGGGTTGATCAAGTTTAGTATTTAAAAAAAAAAACGTTTATTTTACTATGAAAAACGCGTTGACCGGAACCAGTTTTATAGTAGCCATGTGAGAACAAAGTCTAAGGCGTGCATGTGCCTCTCACGTGCGTTTTTCGGCCAAAACAAAGATTCCCGAAAAGTCGGACCAAAATTGGACTTCTTGCACATTAGAGAATCTAAATTACAATATATTAGAGGACTAAAATTACATATGACACACGTTAAAGGACCAAAGATGCAAAAATCCCCTTATTTTTGCTATCATATATACATTTGTAGTTATGTATCAGTTAATTTCTTATAACAAATGTTAAAGCCATAAACTGTTCTTGTGATGGCATCTTTCCTTCATCAACTTAACAATTTATTTCTCCCAACTATATTCCAATGTATAAAAGTTTGTTTAATCTTGTCTAACATTATATTTTCTTATATTTCAGATAAAAATAATTTAAAATTAGGGTAATCAATCAATTTTCTAGAGATGAATATTTACTAACCAAAGATTTGAAGTGAAAATCCTCAAATTGACAACAATTAAATAAGATTGACTCCATAATAATCAACATGATAAATCAAAGGGATTGATTTAGCTTAATTATTGCAATTGTCTTCTCCATCCTAAAATAGCTAGGCACTGCCTATCATATATATAAACCTTTGTAATTGTTCAGTTTAATGCACAAAAACAAATGATCTTTACAATATCTTGCAAATTCTAACATGATATATACCAGAGGGGGGGTTCGTAGTGATACGCTAACCATGACAAAAGTATCAAACTTAGCGAATAAGCCACGACAAAAGAACCAAACACCGTCAACTCTCTATCTCTATACTATCTTCATACTTCTGATCAACTAATCCCCTTAATAGTTGATGCGCCGCTCACCTGTGACAACTATTCAAGGGACCAAGCAAAAAATACCCGTGCCTTGAATGCCAATAATAAACTGGGTATTAATGTCATCAGCACAATCAGACACACCCAACCGATGATGATGACAATACTAGTCAAGAAAACTTTTATTTAGCTAAGTTATGATTATATAATTTAGGGATAAAAGCGTTAAATCTCTTATACTATACCCCATGTTGCACTTTGCCCCCCATCCTTTTATTTTTTGCGACTTGCTCCCTGTACTATGGATAAATAAGCACTTTGCCCACTGAATCCAAATACAACAGCAAAAAATGTTAACACGTATTCAAATCCAATGGTGAAAAAGTGACTCGGGGGGCAAAGTGCTTATTTATCCATAGTACAGGGATACAAGTCGCAAAAAATAAAAGGACAGGGGGCAAAGTGCAACAAGGGGTATAGTATAGGGGGTTTAATGCTTTTATCCCTATAATTTAATAAGTTAGTTTTGTATATAAATTTGTTGTTGTATTTTTATACTTTTTTTTACTTATCACTACTTAATGTTATAAGAATTAACTAATGATTTGTCATATTACATACTTTACTAATCTATTCAGACAAAAGAATTAACTAATGATTTGTCATATTACATACTTTACTAATCTATTCAGACAAAAAAATGAATTGAAACAAGGATAAGATTGAATTTTTTATTCAACATGAGCAACCACAATACATACAACTGATTACAGTACATACATTTAAATTATTTCTCTCAAGAACTAATGGTAAGAATAAAGACATATACCATAAGTTTATTCTGTAAATATAAATAATGGCAGGAATCATGGAGAATATTTCTATTTATGTGGGTTGGATAAATATAACAGCTTTGTCCTTGAATCATTACTCAATTTTAGTCCACGTTCATTTAATACTGAGTTGTTATCATCCAAAGTTATATCCTTAACTTTTTATTTCCTTAATACTTTCTGCTGATTGAGAGTCTCCTCTTGCTGTTGATTTATTTCCTTAATATATTCACGTAGATATGAAATTAAATAAAAGATAATGTCTATCCAAACCATTTGGATGTCCATTTCCCTAAATCTTTAAAACGTGTGGGACGCTTAGTATTATAGAAAAACGGTGGAGCGAAATTATACCAGATGAATAAGAATTAATTAAACTATTTTTCAAAGAGTTAACTTGAAGGTAAATCCTTACAAAATATGCGACCCAGTGAAAATTTCTAGAAACAAATAAATTTTAGAACATGGGCATTTATACTTAAAACTCCCTATTTTTGTGTGTATTTATTTAACTGTATCTTCATTTTTTTAAAAAAATAGATATAATTGTTACCTTCTAGTTATTTAATAATTTCTTATTCTATTAAATGTTTTATCTTTTTCAGCCAATAATTTTATAATAACGTGATCTAATGTTTTTACAATAAATTAAAAACAAAATAATAGCCACTGGTCAAATAATAATAGTAATAACAATAACAATAATAATAATAATAATAATAATAATAATAATAATAATAATAATAGGAACTTTTCATGTTTACGTAGTATTATAGTACCGAACTAAAAGATTTAGAAAGATGATGACTATCAATTACCCCCTCCAAACACAAACCCCGGCCCAGTTCATAATTGATATAGTGTTGCGCGTAAGTCTGACAATATAAAGATCAATTTAGATATAATTTGACACTTTACCTACTTCCACAGATAACAACATATATAGAGAAACGACACAAATACAGACTTATTCAAGATCCTGTCACAAAATACAGAACGCTAGAGGTCTTCTTGAATATGCAATGTGTGCTGCAAATTTACTGAAAACTACTATATCAAATGTGAAATGGGTCCTTAATTCTCTTGAATCTACCCATTTTTATTTAGTAGATACTATTAAAGAGATATGATGGCTAGCTATAGGCTTACGCGGGCCGGGGTTAGTAACAAACCATAAACGAAACCTCAAACAGTCAAGAAATTAACCAAAAACTAGTATTCCACCAATTACACAAACAACACAAGAATGTCATATGTTGTTTAGCTGATCACAGTTGTATTCAGCTAGCATATATAAAGTAGTAGTAGACCATAAAACGAATAACGGAAATGTTTCAAGACAGTCAATCGATCAAGTCAGCTTAGCGCTCCGCCTGCAATAACCCCACAACCGATCATGATACAACTCATAAGCAGTATTAGCCTCCTCAGCAATGCAAATCCTATCATCCCCTTTCGCTCCAAAGATGTTCGAAAGTTGAAAGCCTACATTGCACTCAAGAGTTCGCTGAATGAAACAACAGCAGTTTTGTAATGAGCTTAATCAAGACAAAAACCATCAGTCTCATGATGCTCAAGTAGCCAGACAAGGAATTCCTTGGATAATCATACAAAAAAACAAGAGTTGATAAATTAATCCTTTAAAAAGCTTTAGATGCTTAGTTCAGCAAGCAGAAACAAGAGCCCACGGGGTTCGCAGTTCATGTCAATTTTCTTACTTTGCTAAAGAAATTACAAACCAAACTCTATTGCAAATACTCACTATGGCTAAGATGATCAAGTAGAGAAATAAAAAAGGCTGAGGACCCGAGCTTCTTCTCAAGAAATATTAAATAAAAATAATAATATATATATCCATAATTTAACTCTATTGGAATCAGTTTAAACCTTGAACAAAGTCGTCAAATACCTCAAGCAGAGAATTAGCCCCAATGAAAATAGATTCATGAGTGCGAATAGCAGGAAAAACAACTGAACGAGATGGATGCCTGAAAGTTTATTTAAAAGGACGCACAGTTAGGTTACACTACACTACAATCATATTCTTATAATAGTTCAGAAGACCAGCATACATACCCCAAAAGGTCACCAATCTTTGGTGTTATGGTAGCAAGCATATCCGGGTACTTTTGGCCACAACCAAGGCAAAGATAGGACAGTGCTTCTGTCAAGACTGCTTCATCGTTTGTGACAAGGAGAGACTCAAGTACGGGGATGGCAGACAGAAACTAGACCATTTTCACAAACAAATTCAATATAGTGAAATAACAAGGGACATTGAACTAATTGCATGCAGCTTCAGTATCAAAAGAATAGCATGGTAGTAATCATATTTAACCATAGTTAAAGTTGCCAACCTGCTCAAATGGAGGTCGAGGTGTGCCCTCGCATAAATTTCACAAAGCCCAGGTTCCAGTTCTAAGCAAAGATATTTTTCTATGGTCCTTCAAGTGTGTCAAGAGAGGACTGAGTGCTCCAGGACTAAGGACGAGATCACGACATGTAGGAGAATCCCCTGCTATATTTCCTAATGCAGATGCAGCCTGCACGTTAAGGTTACCAAATCCATAGATCGGATGAATAAGGACCATCACATGTGTATATATAAACTAGAGGAGTTATACCTGGTCACGAAGTAGGTCGGATGGAGAGTGAAGAAGCTTGACAAATACAGGAAGAGCCCCATGATCGAGCACAGTCTTTACGGTTTCAGATGTTCCTGCAGTAATGTTTTTGAGAAGGCGGGATGCTTCAATCTGGAGCTGCGGATTGCCATCCATATGAAGGAATTGGATTAGACGAGGAACAACGGCTCCTGACTGTATAACTTGATCAATTGGAGGATCGTATTCTGTTAATGAACAACTGATCGGTCAGGTATTATGTATGTAACAACATTAATTGAATGGTTAATATAACTCAAAAGATATATAATCATAGGTGACATGCTCACCAACTGAAAGTAAGTTAAACAACTCTGTTGTACAATCAAGCTGTAAATCGCCGTCATCCGAGAAAATGTCGGAAATCATTGAAGGTAGTTCCTGCAACTGCATATATTTACTGGAATTATAGACGACAACTGGTTTTCGCTACATACACTCTGAGTCGGATAAGTAGTAGCCGACTATGAACGTGTATCACAAATTTGGGAACAGAGATGATTCATATATATACGATGTTCTTATATGCAATAATAACGTGATTCATACAACAATTAAAGAGATTGTACCATCCTTAGAGAGGAGGAAGATGATGATCGGGTTTCGCGGCGCTTTTTGAGGCGTATCATGCAGCGTTCTGACTCTTCACTCGTGGAAGCCACCTTCTTAAGCCGCTTCCGCCTTGTGCTGCGTCGCAATGGAGCCATTTTTATTTTTATTTTGTTTCGACTGAGGAAAAATTGGAGATCAATTAGTTGAAACTGTTACTGCGTTATGAAGAAGAGTGAAGCAGGAATTTTTTATATATCTTCTTCAGAATGAGAACGAAAATTGCCCTTGAGCCTGTTTGGCGGCAAAAAGTAAAGAGAATAAGTCCACGGAATCTTTTACAAATCACTTATGATTCTTTTTCTTGTTTCTTTTTTCGGTGTACACACATATATATTATATATATGAAATTTCAGAAGTATTTCAAATTAACCCGGAGAATCATTCATTATCACTGTTGGATGTTGATACGGTCACCTCGACTTTGGAATCGTTATACTCCACTCTGCACTACCAAAGAACCACAAAAGTTTGTCATAAAACCCCAACTCACTCAGGATTCTACACACAAGTGCTTAGAATTTTAGTGAAGAAGAGACTCTACTAAGCTTGAAAGCTGAGTTCTTCTCTATATTTATATTTATTAGTTTATTTCTAAGTATTTTAGTTTTATTAATTTATTTATATGTAGTTTATTAATTGTTTTAGACAAACATACTACTAAATTTGTTAAAACCTAATTTCTACAAACTGCATGTTCACCCGACACACCTTCTAATTTCACCTAACTTATTTACTGTTTGTCAATCAACACAATTTATGAGTTTACCTCCTCCTTTTATGAAGAGTTTTTATGTCAACTCACATTTTCAATTCATTTTGTTGTGTTGATAGGTGGTTATTAAAATAGCATCTATTAGATTGGCTTTTGTGTCATAATCTAATTATATCTTCTTCTTTTTTACTTGTACTGCGATTTTTATATTAAATATTATATATGTACTTCTTGTTCTAATACAAATATTAGTTATCAAGGTTATAACAAAATTAATAAACAATCAACTCGTTTGGATGCCCCTTTCAATTAATACCCAGATAGTAATAACTCATTAATAATGGGGGGCCACAATTTGTGTGTTGTTTGTATCTATAAAAATGGCCTTCACAAAATACATATTACACAATTGTGCGTTGTTTGCTTTGCAGTGTATATGGTCCGACAATTGTCTGTTTTCCCTATTTGCCCTCCGGAAGTGAACACATATTACAGATGTACCCATGCGTTATTTTGTTCCAGAATGTTTTGGATTATCAATTTGACGCCAAGTGGACATTGACCACCAATTACCAAAATTGCATTTCAAGCCCTAATCAAAACCTCTTCCAAATCAAGAACTTGTAAACATTGAAAAGTGAGTTTGTTTCGTGAAGAATTCAAATTCACTAATTCAAAGCTGATGATGAACTTCCAAATTCACCAATTCAAAAATAACAGTACCACACCAGTTGAAGTACCTGGACAACCATTAAGCAATTCAATATACATTTTCACTGGATGAGACAACATATGAATTCAATAGAAATTTGTTATAAAAGTGATGCCAATAAATAGGAAACGTTATTTGCTTGTACAGGAAAGGGGAATATTGGTTTCCTCCAACCTACCCCACCTCCATCAGGTATTTATAAAGCAATTTGGCATTACAGTTAGTAAATCAATCTCCCTTATTAAGTAGTAGCATTATTTTACATAATTTACAATAGCAACTGAACCATTGCAATATCAAAACAACTTCCCTGGCAAGGCTGATCAAGTAAGTTCTCAACGACAACCTCATCACTTTTTCTCACCTGCTAAACTCACTTGACAATACTATGGATATACCAGGTTATGGATTTGGTGTGTGAATGTGGTCTGCATCCTCAAATAATGATGAGCTCAACACAAACCAATTTGGGAAGACGTTTTTTGTCCTGTCCCGTGAATCAGGTAACATCTTGTGACAATTTCAAAACTATATTGAGATACTAAGACCTTAAAAAATGCTTAAGGTCATCAATCTATTTTGTTGCACCAATTTAAACACAATTCCACAAATGATATTGCTGGAAATTTTCACTTGATGTCTGTGTTTAAACTGACCTTTCCAACTCCTCTCTCACCAGTGTGATTACTTTCGTTGGGTTGATCCAGCCGTGTGTCCACGTGGTCGGGCTTTACTTCCTGGCCTTCTTCAGCATATTAACCAACTTCAAGCTACGATTGACGAGCATGCACGTACACGCCGATCATTGTTGATTTTAATACTACTGTCCTGGACAATCACGGTGCTGGTGTTACTCGACGTTCGTTAGGACAAGAATACGTAGCTTTTACTAAATAAGTTTGTATCATTGTATGTAAAATATTCTGCAGTCATGCCATATTGGTATTTTCCGTTCGGCACCATGCATACTGCCGCAACAACATCGAACAATGTACTAGTTTACTGATATGTATTATATTGACAAGCTTTGTGTAATATGATGTATCGCTTTTTAATTTATAACATATACTTTGTGGAATCCATGCAATTAAAACGAGTTGTATGTGTTAAAATGACATATCTTTCCTTCATGGATATTAAATAAGAATGCTTCCCTTTCGATTGCATGAACCCCAGAATAAGGTTCCTTGATTTGAAACAATGGACAAATGCTTTGTAAAATATAGTTTGGTCAGCACATATACCTTGTGGAATCCATGTTATTAAAATTCTTGCATGAACTAAAATTGCATGTATTTATTCCCTATGTCATAAATAAGGTTGCTCCAAAAAGCTCCTATTTTTGACATGCACAGGTATGCACATGGTTGCCTCAAGAAATCTACCATGTTTCAGGATATTAGATATTTGATTGACTGATGCATATGCTTTTACTTGTAATAGGTGGGTTAGGACTTAAGTTTTTGAACTAGAAGGAACTTTACTATGCTGTTGAAACATAAATTTACTGAAATTTACCAAACACTTAAAGAAAAGATTGATAGGAATTTATCTGTCTATAATCTTTATGAACATCCGACTTTTCAATTGCAAGATTATTGTACTTAATTAACTAATCCAAAGTATAATGTACAAGTAAATGCTGGTATGTAAATGGACAAATGAGATTATTTCATGATTAAGTATCCAAACAAAGGCACATCAGTTTAATTGTTGAGACAATAGTTTTTGCAAGTTGATGTGAGTAAAAATAATTCAACTACACCTCTGCATCCAATTAATGGCCTTATAATTACTATAACTGGTTGGACGATTTGAAAGTGGACGGAAGATTTGAAAAAAAATGGCTGCGAATGAATAATTCACCCTATGTCAGAGAAGGTGGTTGGAAGTTTTGAGTAATTGTCTGTGAATGAGTTAAATGCAGTTATTCAGTTAAATGCAACTGTGTAGATATACATCTAATCCACACAGTTGACCTTTTTATATGGGATAAAATATTGCATAAGCTTCTTGCCGCCGAATTTGGGCACTCATGCTTTAATCCTTTATCAACCGTTGATGAAGTCTACTTTATTTGGGGCTTCTGGATATAAACAGATTAAACAGCTGTACACAAACAAGTTAATACTAACACACTCTCTTCAGCTCCATAGCTAAAAAAATGCAGAGAGTCTGTAGAAGGATATCTATAAGATGTGATTGAGATCTTGTACGAGCTTACAGAGTCACTCATTGTTTCTAACCCTTCTTCATTAATGTTGTTTTCTCTGTATAGAGATAGTCATCAGAAGCACTTCATCTCGACTATAAATTATGAAGCCTTCATTCGTTTTGAAATGTGGACTCAACAACAACTGCACTATCTTATTTGTTTTGAAACAGAAATGGCTGGAAACATTCCAATACCAAATGCACGACCTCAGAACACTTTTTTTTACACTGATGATTGGACCCCTGCCATAGATAACTGGTTTATCGAGAAACTAGCCGCGACGGCAGCCAAGAAGAACGAGACACTTTCTTGGTGCGACGTCGCCAACATTCGGATGGCTATGATGGAAGTTAATGACCTGTACGACACAACGTTCTCGTTCGAACGTTGCGCTGCACAATTCCAAAAGCTGGAGGAGCGTCATCAGGTGTTTAGCTTCATTACCTCCTTGAACACTGTCTACTACGACGAGACAAGTAACACCGTCTACGCTTTTCACAACTACATATGGGATTACATTGTGCTGGTATGCTTAGTTTTTTGCATCCACAAACATACTGAATGTTGATTTTAATGTCAGCTGTTTTCACCTGACAATTAATTTATCTTTCATGAACATTTTCATTTTAGAAACACCCATTAGGTGAGGCATACATCACGAATGGCGAGCCCGAATGGAACAATTTGTGCACTATCTTTGGTACTCCACCACATCTCAATGCCCCACGTGTCCCTGAATACGTGGATCTCTCAAGCAGTATGGACAACAACGTTGAAATAGTGCAGTCGGTCAAACGATTCCCACGTCAGACCTTTGACATGCAGAGGTCCAGTGTCAGCGTTGAAATAGTGCAGCCGGTCGAACAATTCCCACGTCAGACCTTTGACATGCACAGGTCCAGTGACAGTTCATCATTCTGGGATGATATGGTTGAATTTGGGTATGAGGCATGGAGCGATCTATCAGTGCATGACTCTCAACAGTCGTTCGACTCTGGTACTAGCTCATTTGTGACTCCGCCAATCATACCAAAAACTTTGTGGCCTAAACCCGGCTCCATTCTAATTGTTGACTCCCCCCGTCCAAAACCCACCTCTGTTCGTGTCAACTCCGACGATGATCGCATCAGTTCTACTGGTTCCTCTAACACTCTCTTCGATCCCCTTCAGCGTCTAGGAAAGGGGAAACGCCACGGGTAAGCTCGATAGCAATCTGTGTTTGGTACTTTAATGGATAAGTATGGAATTATATGTACAGCTATGCTAGTTTTATTATCGTATGACTCTTTCAGTCTTTAGGAATGTACTTGTTTTGTCATATGGTTGTTGATCGAAACACAACCATATTTTGTGTATGCTATGTTTTGTCCACACGGATTTTCCAAACTCCGTGTATGTAAGCAGCATGATATTGCGCTGCACTAGCTTGGGAGGTGCAATTTTCACCATAAACTCTGTAGGACATGTATTGTATCTCTATTTGCAGCTACTCTAGGAGGGCTGTAAAATGAGAAAGTTTACTTTGTAATGTCCCATATAAAAGTCACCTTTCAAAAATTGCTGCTCGTTTCTTTTACTTTATTGAATGCTCATGCACCATGTATACCATAACTAACTAGTTAACTTTAATTACTCATGTACAAAGGTAAAATCATATATTGCATAAATCTGGTCCATCATATACCATAACTAACTAGTTAACTTTAATTACTCCTGTACAAAAGTAAAAACATATATTGCATAAATCTGGTCCATTATAAATAACCAGTGCATTGCAAACCTAGCAAGCAGATCAAATCGCAACATAACAATTACAAACCTACATTCAATGCACTTTTGGTCATCATATCCACTAGTTTTTCTACAAACTAGTCGTTGAATACACTTAACTGGTCGCCTAAAAAAAGTCATACAAAATACATGTATCCACAAAATAATATCAGTCGAAGTTGAATATCCACATAACCAAGTTTCAAACTTTTTGCAGCGACCAATGAGTATACTTCCCAGATGATCTATTGAATGGTAAAATATTTACCAAACACTTTCACGACCCAAAATGCTGAATATATAATATGCATCACACGCCAAAATATAGGACATAGAACCACCTTTTTCACTCCAAAATTCCTTGGAGGAGAAGATGAACAAAAGCCAGCTGACACTCCGCATCCATATTCAGCAACAGTTCTGTGTTGTGTGGGCTGCTGACTATTTTGTGCGAGAGCCTAACTCGTAACTCAGCTGGCAGGTCTGTAATTTCTCCAACCAATTCAAATACATGTTTGTACTTGTTAGGGGCAGATGTGCCCTCGGATTGCTGCTGGCTTGGAGCAATGCGAGTTGCAAGGCCCTCAAACGACAGACTTGCGCTTTTGACGAAACTTTCAAACACTTTCACGAATTTTTCAGGCAGCTGCATTACCTCCCCACGTTTTCTCTTTTTACCCACTGTTCCCATTTTTGACTTTCCCTTCGACGAACCCGCAACACCTTCTCCATTGATTATGGATATATCATCGGAATCAGCATCCGCCTCCAAGTTGACAATTGTACACTTTTGTGACTTTCCTTTCGCTCCATGCATCGTGTGCTCATCAACAACCCCATCGTATACTTTGTCTGGGTGCTCGAGTTCTAAGATTGCATCCTCTATTTGTTGTGCTTCTTCCCCTGTTGCTCTGTCGCGCCCAAATACTATGATCCAATCATCGTAGAAAGGAAAGCACTTGTTTCGGAAGCCAACCACATCAGGATGTACCTAAACACCAGAAACTGTTTTAAGCATATTTGAGGTAAAAACACATCCTAAATAATTTCAAAAACAAAACTATGTAGATTTTCATATATATACTGATCATAATAAAATGGGAACTTTTTAAAGGATAATCATACCCTCACATAATCGTCCCACACAGCGTCCGATGGTACCTTCACCATGTTGATTTCACTGTTGAAACCAAATCCACTAGTACCAACTATCCCACTTACTTGTCCATAAGTTTTTTTCCATACTGTGAGCTTCGAATTAATATGCTTAGCACCCGACAGCCTTGCGTGAGGAAACTTCTTAGCAATTGCTGCTTCCAATTGAAGAAGATAACCCGATCGAAACCCATTATCGACTTTCCATCCATTAGCAACAAGTTCTTTAAGTGCATCTATCAACGCTTCCTCCTCTGGGCGTGTCCAAACCCGACGCGTAGCAGGCGGCTATGCACTGGGGATTCCACTTGGGCAACTATTTTGAGAGGCTGCCATCTGTGAGTAAAAAAAAAAAATTTCTAAATGATTCTCAAATTGTGAGGTCCAGGTATTAAGCAAGCAATGCCATGACAATCATAATGCCACAATAGCCTTACAGTTAACTAGAACCACTTTTCTAATGCCCGCACAACTTAGCAAATAACCCAGATAACCAAACCAAACAGTGCAATAACCAAAACCTCCACATAATAATTAAGGAAATCAATAACAAAATGGTAGAACACAATCTAAAATGAGTCATTATGCTAATAACAACATTTTAAGAGTGGTCAACTCCTAGAGATCTTGTCATATTCATAATACAGTAGAACAAAATGGAGATTAGGCTGCTAGCATTATGATCATTTATTAAATCACTTCATCTACGTGACTCCATCCATTCGTTGTACATGCTCATCGCCATTTGGTCCCGAAATTCTGCCCATGCAGTTGTACTCGGGACGACCTCAACGTATCCAGGGGGTAATTCACCATCATTATCACCGTCATCTTCTGGGGGTAAGGGCCAATTTTCATCCAAGTGTGCGTCGGCTACCTCTCGACGAATGTAGTTATGCAATATTATGCACGCCATCAAGATATGATTGTGTGTCTTCGGGCGATAGTATGTACCATCTCGTATACTTGCCCACCGCATCTTAAGCGCACCAAAACTACATTCAATGACATTTCGTGCCTTAGAGTGCTTCATGTTGAAGTACTCCTGATAATTTTGGGGAGCTCTTCTACCCGTCTCCCACTCCTTCAAATGGTAGCGGACACCACGGTATGGGGCGAGGTAACCATCTGCATTAGCAAAACCCCCGTCGACCAAGTAGTAGCAGCCTGCAACACAAAGAAAAATGAGTCAAGACATTAATAATTAAGCCAATTCAAATACAGATTCTGTTTTTATTTATTTTTAAAAAAGTATAGCACCTTGTGGAATCTTGAAACCATTTGGTCGTGTGGTCGCATCGTGGAGCACTCTGCTGTCAGCCGCACTTCCCTCCCACCCCGCGAGCACGTACACGAATGACCCTTTTCGGTCACAGACACACAAAATATTATTTGTAACCGAGTGCTTTCTACCCCGATATCGCGGCTTGTTCACCAATAGAGGCATAACATCAATGTGTGTTCCATCCAATGCACCCAAACAACCCTATGATATGCAGACATGAAGTTAAATTCTAAATTAATAAACGTTATAAGTGGACAAATAAAATTTATAATTAAATCCCTTCAAGTATATAAGATCAATGAAGAAAAAATGGTTTACCTTAAAACATTTCCATGTGTAGTCGGTCTCGTTTTCATCGACAGGCGTTGGTTTGGAAATAAGAACAGGATGCAATTTGAGGACTGACAGTAACACCCGCTTAAAGTACTTGCTCACCGTTTCCCCAGACCGAATAAAATGGGAACCAATCTTTCTATTCTTCGTGTTGTGGGCTAAAACATCTAAGAACATTGAAACTTGCGCGGAGATGCTAACATATTTGGACTCACGAAGTCCCCCAACTTCGTGTAACATTTGACAAAGTTTAGTAAAACAAGCCCTTTTTATACGTAAATTGTTCTTAATGTTTTGATCCCCAGTGTTGATTAACTTGTCAAGATACTTGACTTGATGGGGTATGCGACGTATAATACTATAGGTTATTCCGCGCCTACGGGGCCTACGACCTTCATTTTGATTTAAGCTACACAACATAAGAACGACAAGCAACACAAACATGGATGTCCTAAAGATCATTTGGTGCATCATCGCTAGTATGATTAACTTCTCTGTTGAATCCATCTTGCAAAAGATCCTGTTTTTTAAAACAAACAATTTTCACAAGGGAAGTTTTTCTCACTCTAAATCACATTATCAGAATTGAAAACCCAAGCTCTGTGACAAAATCACTGCTATTACATCTTAGTTCTGTTTTCAAAAACAAATATATATTATTGGCATTACATAAAACCTGGTATTAAAATGACATAAATAATCTTCAATAAATCCTATTATATGTCTACGAGGCATTGGTTTTCATATTGATGAAATCAGACCATAATAATCACAAGTGCATATACATCATAAATCAAATTGAACTATTCAACAACACTATAGTCTAATAACTAATGATCTCCAAGAAATCCCCAAAATTAATCTGTACATTCCACGCATTATACAACAACACACAAATACAACAACAGTCGATTGCAAAATTCACACAAATACAACAACAATCGATCAGATATGGGGTTTGTGAAATATTATACCTTTAATGCAATTCCAAAATAACACGGTCGCAACTGCAAACAACGAGCTAATCAAACCTGGAAATTAGTAGAAACGAAATACGTCAGTTAATTACAATGGTGAGCTAGGGTTTTGAGTTTGAAAAAAAACTAAAACTAATTACAGACCAATCGCGTACACTTTTATGCGTGGAGAACAACAGTGAATCAAATCTTACAGTGAGCTGTGATGTGGGTAGGAGAAACAGAAGAGAGAAGCGATATTAGGGGGGAAAATTCAGTATCCCGCTCAAATTAATCAGAACCGCGAAAATTTCGTGCAATATGGGACCCATTAAGGGTACACCAAGTATTTCACAACACAATCAGACCCTTCATAACTTTATGAGCGAGGGGGAAAATGTCACTAAGAGTGAGGCTTTTTGTGGGGACTGGCCCACTTATGGCGGGCCCAAGGTATTACCAAAATTGGCATCCAAACTCCATACAAGTATCAATAAAGTTATTTATAAGCCTATATGAATGCATCCAAACGAGTTGAATGTATACTACTTTATTTGTCATAAGTGAGTTATTTAGATTATCAGATTCCATATACATGTTTACACATTAAAATATCCTTATACTTGTTCACTAACTATTTACAGGTATTTTAAAATTTGAGTTTTACTCACTCTACCAGAAGCCGAGGAGAGCACTAGTCGAATTAATTTTTACCCAAGTAGATTCTTTTAGCTTGCAGCGCCCCTGTTGAGTTTATGTTCTCAACTATTGAGTCCCCACAAAGTTCTCTAATTGGTTGACCGTTATTGAGGTGGGTTTAGCGTTCTTCAATACATCTGTGAGACGCATGGTATGTGTTCGACGAAATGCTCAAGAGAGTGGAACATAATTAATTACACCAAGGTTGAGTGCACAGTTTTGTTTATTGGCATAAAGGGTTCATAAAACAAGCCAAAGCTGATGATAACTTTGAGGATTGGATCAAGTGAATTTGTATTTTCAAGGGAATGATTGGTTTGTTTGAGAACAGGATTATGATATGAATGACTTGAAATTAGTCAAAGAAATGATGTTTTTCATAAATACAAGGGATAAACTGAAACAACTCTGCCGAATCAATCAGAAGCTGAACATCACTACGCTTGGATCTTCCTTGGAGACGGAAAATGAAATTGAAAAGATTGTGAGAATTATAAATGATCATCCTTTTCCTGATCAGCCACTGCGTCCCACTCTTCGTTGTCAAATGCCTCCGGGTATCTTGTCAACGCCTTTAGTTGAACAGGTTCTTGGACGCTTATTTGCTGCACATTCAAATGGCCTTAAAGCATATGAGTTATTCAAATATTGCCTTCAAAGCGATGCGTATGTTCCCAGCTCAGATGCTTTTGAGAAGACAATCCATATACTTACGCGTATGCGCTACTTTGACAAAGCGTGGGAATTAATGGAGAAAATCAAGCGGACTCACCCTTCCTTGCTCACACACAAGTCAATGAGCATCGTGTTATCGAGAATCGCTAAGTTCAAATCTTATGAGCAAACTATGGAAGCGTTTGAGAAGATGGAGACCCGTGTATTCACGGAGAAAAAATTTGGCACAGATGAGTTCAACGTGCTTCTTCGAGCCTTTTGCACACAACGGCGGATGGAAGAAGCACGGTCAGTGTTCAACAATTGTCATCCTCGGTTTCCTCCCAACATCAAGACCATGAACATTCTGTTGTCGGGCTTCAAGGAGTCAAGCGATGTTACGGCTGTAGAGTTGTTCTATCACGAGATGGTTCGGAGAGGTTTTAAACCCAACAATATCACGTACAATATCAGAATCGGTGCATATTGTAAGAAAGGGCATTTTGGTGATGCTCTAAGACTTTTTGAAGAAATGGACAGTATGAATTGCTCCCCCACATTAGAAACAATAACCACGTTGATTCATGGAGCAGGACTGGCTCGTAATATCACAAAGGCTAGGCAACTGTTTGAGGACATTGAGAAAAGACATTTAAAGCCAGATATTGGGGCTTATAATGCCATGTTGAGTTCTTTCATAAGATCCAAGGATTTGGTCTCTGCAGTATCTTTAATAGAAGAGATGCAAAGGGAAAATATTGAATATGATAACATAACGTATCATACTATGTTTTGGGGGTTAATGAGATCAAAAGGGATTGAAGGTGTTGCTAACTTGTACTTGAAGATGGTCGAGAAAAACTTTGTGCCAAAGACACGGACGGTTGTTATGTTAATTAAATTATTCTGTGAAAATGGCCGGCTTGATTTGGGCTTGGGTTTGTGGAATTACTTGGTTATGAAAGGGCACTGTCCACACAACCATGCTTTAGATCTTCTGGTGACTGCACTGTGTGCCCGTGATCGAGTTGAAGAAGCTGTTCATTGCTCTAAGCAAATGCTGGAAAGAGGTAGGCCTATGAGTGAGCTAGCCTTTCAGATGGTAAAGCAATCCCTAATTCAGATGGAAAACTTTCACAGATTAGAAGAACTGGACGCCATGATGAAGAAATTGAAGTTTTTGTTGCCTCCACCTACTGTTAACGTTTCTACGATTTCTTAGTAATGAAAATTGAATGTGATTTTGAAATCCTAAAGTAATGATGCATCTATATATTTTTGAAGTATGTTGTGTTAAGATAGCATTTTTTTTCGTAGTCTCCAGCAATGCATATCTTTGTGCGGCTGGAATAGGGCTTAATCTAATTATCAATATCGATTCATATAGGATCAATATGAGCTATTACGTAGCCTCTAGGTTTGGAAGTTGGATTTTTTCAAGTTCTATGATATATGTGGAATTAACGTTGTGTGGATACCAATGGATTTGTCCTTTTTTGCAGTTAAGATCACATTGAACGCTTAGATAGCAGGTGTTCTTTTCTTGTTCTTTCTTTTCTTCTCATACATATGACAACAAAGACCAAAAGGAAAAAGACACGACATCAACTAAATCTTAACTGGGTGCATTCAGAGTCTTTATTTCTAAGTTCTAACTAAATATAGAAAAAGCCATTGAGGGGTTCTTAAATCTAAAATTGATGTTGGTTGTTGAATTTATAGAAAGAAAATTTGAAATTGCCGTTTTTAAAACTCAACTAATCAAGTTTCTCTTGCTCTAGGATAGACGGCAGGAGTGAAAGTTTCAGTTTATGAACCTCCTCAATCAATAGTATGTTAAGACTAAAAACAGTGGTCACACTTGCTTGAATGGAAATACTTGCAAGGCACTCGTTTTCTTGATTCGCAAGAGGCTTTCGCGGTTTGTTCCCCTCTTTGGCGCAATATTCTCAAAGGTCGGGATATTGTTGTGAAAGTTGCTTGTTTTTGTACCACAATCAATTCTCAGGTTTTCTTGATTCGGAACAGGCTTTCGCGGTTTGTTCCCCTCTTTGGCGCAATATTCTCAAAGGTCGGGATATAGTGGTGAAAGGTGCTTGTTGCAGTATTACAATCAATTCTCAGGTCAGAACATGGGAGAATCCGTGGATCCCGTCGTTGACTTCATTCATGCCTCCGTTCAGTCACCTTAACCAATCGACAATTTGTCGTTTTGCCTCTGTTTCATCCTTAATGCTCTCTGATTCAGCTTGCTGGAACATGGACTCTCTCACCTCCTTATTTGATCTGGGAATTGTCTCTGCTATTTTTAAGACTCGTATTCTTCCCTTTGAAGTTTGAAGAACATCAGCATTTGGTTTGGACTCCCTCTAGGAAAGGAGTCTTTACGACCAAAAGCACCTACCATACTGATCAGGAAAGCAGATTCCAACCCAATTAATTATCGATTTCTGACCCCTTTAAGCAGCTTTGGTGTTTGAGAATCCACGATTGAGGAAAACTTTTTCTACGGTGCATCCTCTGAAAAGCTCCCGCTACGCATGACAAATTAAACACCTTATTCCCGATACAAGACTTATCTTGTGCATTGTGTAGTGCCCCTTTGGAATCAATGCACCATGTTTTTCTGGAATGCGCATTCACCCACCAAGTGTGGTTCTTGTCCTACTGGAACTTTCGCCTACTGCCCTTCATTCACTTGGACTTGAAAGAATGGATTTGCTCGCTTATAGCTAACTCTGGTAGTCTTGTTCCAGACAATGATTCACCTTGAATTTCTTACTTTCTCCAATCTTGCTATGCAACAGGTATGGAACTGTCGAAATAAGGCTATACATAATACCCCTGTCCCTGCTCCAAAGATAATTGCTGAAAGAATGTTTCGCCTCACTTCGGATCACTTAGATGCCCAGCGAACAAAGTTTCTTGATCCTTGTAATCCATCAGTAAATGCCAAACTCCTTCTCCATCATGGTTTATAATTAACATTGATGCAGCGTTTGACATTGTCTCGGGAAAAATGGCAGCGGAATTTACTATACGAAATCATTCTGGTGCCCCTATCTTTGCTGAAATCTTGAATCAAATGGCATTTGATTCAACAGCTGCTGAAGCTTCAGCACTTATTTTGGCTCTTCGTCGGGTTGCATCTTTGCAAATTTACCTGGCAATTTTTGAGTCATTCTCTGGAGGTAGCCCAACAGGTCAACCTCTTGAATGAGACCATTTCTTGGAGCTGTTATGCAGACATTCTTGAAACACGTTCTGTACGTAGCAAGCGGACGCACTGGCAAGTTACAAAAATCCCTCGCACCACCAATTGTGAAGCTCATAAATTGGCCAAGTGGGGAGTTGCTTAAGGTTGGAACAGTCAAGTCTCTATCAAAACTATGGTGCAAGAGATCATCTAATCATTTTGTTTCTGTCTTGGGAGGTTCTCCATTCAAGTCCTGTAGCTGTTGTTTCTTGTTCTGTGTTTCATGTTTCTACTCTTTTGTCATTGTATTTTTGTCATGATCAGTTTCATGTTGAATGAGAACTGCTTACCCATCAAAAAAAAAAAAAATAGTCTATTAAACGCAGGTGCTAGCTAGTTCTATTCCTTATATTCGTGACCTAAGCTAATTATGTTTGAGGTTTTCTGCGCCGATCACGAAGCGATGTTGCTTTGTGTACAAATGTCTTGCCCATGAAATATCTCAAACAAGACAGTATTAGGTGTGTATATATATATATATATATATATATATATATATATATATAGAGAGAGAGAGAGAGAGAGAGAGAGAGAGAAGGAGACATCAAGCTTCTGTAAACAATTAACTACGTATGCTTCTGTTTATATACGTATCTTGTTAATTTCTGCATAGTATTTAATAGTATAATCAACTATGTTATTATATGCTAACTAACACTATGCTCATCTTCATAAGTTTAAAGAGCAACCTCTCATGAACAGACTCAGCTCATCTGTTATTTAGTCTTTAAAAGTTGTAAGAGAAGTAGTTACAATATAGATGTGTATGTGCGTCATGATCATATAAATTATATATGTGTGTGTGTGTGTGTGCGCGCGTACAAGTTGCTATAAATGTGTATTTGCATGACTTCATTCCGACCCCTGCAAGCCGATTCCATTTCTCCTCTTGGAAGGACCCGAAGGCGGTATAGGCACTCCTTTTGGCAGAAATCCCGAGAAAGTATTAGCAGGAAAACTATGAGTTTGTGTACTGAGAAGTTTTGCATGGATAGCACCATTTGCATGATGATGATGATGAGGATCAGAAGAAGTAAAGATCATGAATAGAAGAACTAGTAAAACGAGTGTTGTTTGAGGTCTTTTCTTCATATTGAAGGCGAGTGAAGAGATTAACGACAGATGAATTCAAAACCAAATCTGAGGTATGTGAGGTGATAAGATGAGCAGAAGATGCTATATATATACAGGATTATTTGGTTAAACCATTAACTGAGTTTGTTTAGTTGGCTAACTTTCATGTAAATTGATATAATTATACATGTACAAAAAAGAAGAGCAAATGGGAAATTTGCGTCTGAATTCTGAAGTAAAACTTAGAAGGGCAGGGCATTGAAAGAGAGATGTAACTTGTTAGGATAGGACATTCTTATTTCTTGCAATGCTTTTTGCAGTAAAACTGTCATTTGAGACATGTTAGTAAAGTCATGATGCTTGACAAGTTTTTACGTTTTGTTTAATGTATAGTTGTGAAGTTTTAGTCAATATTTCCCAATTCTGCATTTAGTACCAGAATTAATGTAATAGAACCTTTGACTATGAAAGAATTTACTAAGAAAGAATGCAAGAAATTTATATTACGTCATAAAGTAGTTGAAAAAACAATTTATTTGATGAAATAGTAAAACCTTGCTAAAATTATGTCCCATGAGAAAACCTATATATGTTAATTTTCTGATTTATTTTAGAGGAGTAGATTGAGTAATGAAGGAAGAAATATCAATTAATTGCCGTCCTACTTGAAATAGCAAAAAAAAGAAGGCCATCAATTAATTTCGTAAAATTAAGCATCGTTTCTACAAAATATGAGATGCACGCTCGGGGCGGGCAAAGAACAGTTTGAGTTTTTCATTTTCGTCTTCTTTTCTAACAACTAGAACATACTAGAACAAGATTAAGATAAGCCCCACATAATACACGTAGAGCAATGTGATATTAAATAAAATTCTCAATTTAAAGAGTAGCATTAAGGTCTACTTAAAGGATTTGACATAAGTCTAATAAATTAACTCATAAGATTCTCTCTAGTTGTAAAAGAGAAAACACGAGCTTCATGCTCTCAACTATCAATTGCATAAACTATTTTTCTGATGACTGAAAAAGAAATTTCAAAACTTGACTCGTATCTTACTCATTCTCAACAAAAGAGTAATCGATTTATCCCGTCGTTGGATACAATAATTTAATCTTCTTTTGCTAATATACCATTAAAATAGAATTATTATAAAATTATTAAAATTTATAATCTTCCATAAGGTTACAAGCATATATCCAAACACAATAATCCCCGCCAATATCAACCAACGATAACCAAACGGAAATGGAAACACCAACCACAAAATCCCTCATCCTCCTCTCCCCAAATTCACACACTCTCATCACCAACTTCAACTCCACCTTCAATCATCTCAACACCCTCATCATCTCCACCACCCCCATAAACCCTAATCCCAAATCCCCAAAAATTCAAAACCCAAGACTCAATTTTTCCTCCACCACCATCTCCACTGACAAAAACCCATCAAAACCCACCTCTCAGAGTTGGCTAAAACCAGCCACAAGAGCCTCTCCAAAAGTCAACGCTCTGTTCAAGAATCTCTCTGTTCTCGAGAGGGCGCTCATTGGCGCTGCCGCCGGTGGCACTGCCGGCGCATTCACCTACGTGTGCCTTCATCCACTCGACACGATTAAGACCAAGCTGCAGACGAAAGGGGCCTCGCAGATTTACAGCAATGCGTTTGATGCAATTGCCAAAACCTTCAAAAGCAGGGGGATTCTTGGATTCTACAGTGGGGTTTCCGCGGTGATTGTCGGGTCAACATTTTCGTCTGCTGTGTATTTCGGAACGTGTGAGTTTGGGAAGTCGATTTTGTCGAGAATCGAGCAGTACCCGCCATTGTTGATCCCTCCGACTGCTGGTGCAATGGGGAATATTGTGTCCTCTGCTATAATGGTGCCCAAAGAATTGATCACTCAGAGAATGCAGGCTGGTGCAAGTGGGAGATCTTGGGAGGTTTTGTTGAGTATTTTGCGGAAAGACGGGATTTTGGGACTATATGCTGGTTATAGTGCTACTTTACTTAGAAATTTGCCGGCGGGTGTGTTGAGTTATTCTTCTTTTGAGTATTTGAAAGCTGCGGTTTTGAGCAAGACCAGAAAGGCTAATTTGGAGCCGTTTCAGAGTGTTCTGTGTGGGGCGTTGGCTGGGGCTATATCGGCGTCACTGACAACTCCGTTAGATGTGGTTAAAACTAGGTTGATGACTCAGGCTCATGGGGAGGCTGTGAATAAAGTTGCTGCTGTTATGTATACTGGGGTAGCTGCAATGGTTAAGCAGATAATAAAGGAAGAAGGGTGGATTGGTTTTACTCGTGGGATGGGGCCTCGAGTTTTTTATAGTGCATGCTTCTCAGCTATAGGGTATTCTGCATTTGAGACGGCTCGGCTTACAATTGTGAATCAGTACTTGAAGAAAAAGGAAATTGAAAATGCCCCACTTAACCAAAGTGGATGAAGGGGTGTGTCGGTGGGGGGGGGGGGGGGGGGGGGGAGATGTATATTTGGGGTGGTTTTTGTTGTTGTTAGAAGTTCACAGACGTGGGGATTTTCTCTGCAGTTCCACTCAATCAAAGTGGTGAAAATATGGCTGTAATTTTATGTTGTACATTTAATGAATGTAATTTGTTCATACATTGTTCTTGCAGTTATTTGGTGTTTGGCAAGGGATCCAAAAATCGGTTCATCACCTATTTGTTTTCATAGTTAGTCTTGTTTTATATTGAAGCTTATTGCCTTTTGCTGATTAATCATCAGTAGTTTCTTGATTATGGTCAATATAGCAAATTTTGAAGCTCTGCAGTGTTAAATATAACACATGATTGATATGCTATAATACTATTTATGACTATATGTATTTGCTATTCCGAATTTCTCGCTTTGATTGTACCTCAGTTGGTTGCCTATGGAAAAGTATCTTGCTAATCAGATAGAGTAACAGTCACCTGTTTCGCAGTGCTTTCGTTAATTTTCTGATGTTTGAGTTGAGATTCAAGGCACAGAATGTCTTTTATAGCTTGGAGAAGAGTAGTTAATATGGGTCTTTTGGTAGTTTTAGATGAATGTAAGATGGCTAATTTCTTCTTTTAATCTGTAGTTAACGGCGTAGAACTTCATCTTGCCTGCAAAACATCAAGTGATTCTGATTTTCCACCATGGAAATGTAATTGTGTCTTGAAAGCTGGAAGATTTGTGATAAGACTCCTTAACAAAACTTTGGAACAATTACTCGAAGCTATGGACTAATCAATTAGTATGAGAAGAAATTACATAAGGGGGATGAAGCATGTTGCCTTTACTCAGGGACAGGGCAGAATGCTAGGGCCACAACTCAGTATTAGAATTACTCTTCAAGTAGCAAGAGAGTTCAAAAATGGAGGAATATATTTCAGCTATCAAATAGCAGACTAAACATATACAGAAAACCAAAACTATGAACCATGACACACAGTTCATATGTCTAATTACCAAATTATGTAATCTGATTTTCATCATGTATTAAAAGTTCTAACAATAAATTGACTCCTTGTGGCATCCAAAAATTGTATAAAATAAACTTTTACGAACGAATTTCATATTCTAAAAATTTGTATAGCAGAAACAACTATCTACACATTCACAATATCACATTCTTTGAATAAAAAAAAGAAACAATACTGTCGAACAAATAATGTTTAAATCAATCTGAAAATGGCATCACATCTGCATAAAACAATTCCTCTTTTTTCGTTGTCAATAGACACAAGAGGCTTTTTCACTTTCCAGTTTCAACACTAATCATTTTGAATAATCAGTTAATCAGTTAATCTGAAACTCAATCCTGCCCGCCAAATCAAACACTCAACTGATCAGTTCAATTCAAGAACCCATGAGAACTCAAAATCACACTGAAAAATCAAGAACTGCTCTCACCTCTGAAACTCACCCACTCTTTTTCTTCACTGCACATACTTCAAGAAAAAAAAACCCTTGTGCCCCATAAACCATAGTTTCAAAATGCATCATCAATCTTCTCTGAAGATCATCTTGTGTGCCCTTTTCATCTTCTTCACCCCATCACTCTCATCTTCAACCCCTAACGTCACTCTCTACGGCGACGCTTTCTTCAACAGCAATTCCATTATCACCCTCACTAAAGAAAAAGCCTGCACTTTTTTTCCGCCGCCGTCAACCACCAATGTTTCCGGCGCCGGAGGAGCATTCTACGTGAACCCTTTTCGGTTTCTTGATCCTTCGTCCAATTCCACTTCTTCTTTCTCCACTACATTCTCATTCACCATTGCTAACACCCCTTTATGCCCCTTTGGCGATGGCCTCGCATTTCTCTTAACGTCGAATGTTGATTCTTTCAGTGTTTTGGACGGTTACATGGGCCTGCCTAAAGAGATTCAGCCCTTTTCAGCAGCTGAAGTTCAAGATTCTTATTTTGGTGTGGAGTTTGATACCAATTTTGATCCTGTTCTTGGGGACATTAATGGTGATCATGTGGCGATCGATGTGAGTAGTGTGAGGTCTTTGGCGTCTGTTGATGTGGTTTTGAAAAGTGGGGTTGATCTTAAAGATGGGAAAAGGGTGACGGCGTGGGTGGAATACAGAGACTCCGAGAAAATGGTTCGGGTTTGGGTCGGGTATTCGAGCAGGGTTAGGCCTCAAAGCCCTGTTCTTGAACTGCGGATTGATTTATCCAAGCATTTTAAAGAGTTCATGCACGTTGGATTCACGGCTTCTAATGGAAAAGGTTCATCGATTCACACCGTTGATCATTGGCGATTTAAAACGTTTCTTGGGTCCTTGCCTGCCACAGAGCCTATGGATACAGTTGAAGTACAAGATTGCTTGATTTGCTCTCCTCTCAAGTCCAATTTAGAGATAGGTTCTTTTAAGTTTCATCCATCAGTGAATACTACAAGAGTCCTGAGTTTGGCTCTTGTTTTTGGAGGAATTGCGGCGGTCATAGTATTGATGGCTGCACTTGTTGCCTGGTGTGTTTGCCGGATAAGGACGAGAAAACTACGAAGAGCACGTAGCGAAAGGCAGATGCGACGGTTGTCAGGTGGAAGAATGGTTCCCAAAATGTTGACACTGACTGAGATAAGATCAGCAACAAATGGATTCAATCAGGACAAAATCATAGGTCAAGGGGCCTCAGCAGTTGTATATGGAGGGGCCATCCCCTCTTGTGGACCTGTGGCAGTTAAGAGATTCAACCACGAAGCGAATCTCAACTCTTCAATCTCACGCATACCATTTAACACCGAGTTTGCCACAATGGTGGGCTGCTTAAGGCACAAGAATTTAGTTCAGTTACAAGGCTGGTGTTGTGAGAAGAATGAACTAGTCCTGGTTTATGAGCACATGTCTAATGGAAGCCTCGACAAAATTCTCCACACCCGTACAAACTTGACAAAGTTTCTGACGTGGGATCGTAGACTGAACATTATACGAGGCGTTGCTGCTGCTCTTATATACCTACATGAAGAGTGTGAAAGCCAGATAATCCACAGAGATGTCAAGACTTGTAATATACTTATTGATGCTGAGTTCAACGCAAAGCTTGGAGATTTTGGTTTGGCTGAGGTTTACAGGCATAGTTTTAGGACTAGGGACGCCACTGTCCCAGCTGGAACTATGGGGTATTTGGCACCCGAATATGCATATTCTGGCGTTCCAACTGTGAAAACAGATGTTTTTAGCTTTGGTGTTGTGGTTTTGGAAGTGGCAACAGGGAGAAGGCCCGTTGATGAGGAGAGGCTCGTGATTACGGATTATGTTTGGGAGCTGTGGGAAAAGGGGAGGATCGTTCAGGCAGCAGATCCTAGGTTGATGTGGCGGTTTGATGGGGGGGAGATGGAGAGGATACTGATGGTTGGGCTTTCTTGTTCGCATTTTAACTGTGAGATGAGGCCGACGATGAGGGAGGCTTTGCGGATGATTAGAGGGGAATCGCCGTTGCCCGTTTTGCCATCAAGGAAACCGATGGTGAGGATTCGATCTGTGCTGCCAGAGGGGTGTGAGGAGATTATGAGTTTTGTCGGTGATCAAGGGATTGGGGAGACGCCATGGTCTACTCCCAGAACACATTTTAGCAAGTATTAGTGGTTGATCAAGGTCTGTGTTGCTCTTTTTAGTTTCAGATGTTCATGGACTTCTGTAGTAGTGTTTGTGAAACACATTGATTAACTTCAGAATGTTGAATAGTGTAGAGGAAACAGTTCTATTGTTTGTAAAGTGATGTTTGTAGTTAAGACATTGATATTCATAAAAAAAAATTGTGATTTTCAGTAGCAGTTCAGTAGGCCTGTGTGTGAACTAAGATGAATCAACACGAGTCAAGTAAATGAATTCTCTTGTTATACTCAACGCCGCAATATAGTATCTTCATCCAAATTTTTACAACAATGTCTTCTCACTCTTTGCAGCGTACTCCCTCATTATTACACAATGAAAACAATAAACTTCTTGTCATGTAAAACGTATCAAAATGCACCTGTTTGTATGTTATGGAAAAAAAAATATTACATTTTTGCTTTTGTGAGACTGGAGCTGCTTTTTCACATATGAAAAATAGGGCTAATTGCAGCAAACCCCCCAAACTATGGGGGTCTTAGCACTTTACCCCTGAACTATGAAACTGTGCGCAAATACCCCCTGAACTACTAATTTTACCCCTGAGCCGTTCATTTTGGACACGTGTCTAAGTTTTTGTCCGTCAGATTTGACATCAGTGGGTAAAATGAGTAGTTCAGGGGGTGTTTGCGCACCAAACAATAGTTAAGGGGGTAAAGTGCTCTGACCCCCATAGTTTGGGGGGTTTGCTGCTATCAGCCCTAAAAAATAATTACACCCTTATGTTTCTACTATAAACATTTCTTTTAAAGTTTTTATTAAATATAAAATTAAAAGGTAAGAAGTGTAGAAAATCTAGAACTATTTGCATATCTCAGTTAAAAAAACTTTTTGATATCTGCGTTTTCTTTTCTGAAAAAAATTGTTAATTTTCATTAAAAGGAGTAGTTTTGTCTTTTCGCCTAAAGTTATGTATCATGCGAGCAACAATAGGTGGTTATTTTTAAAAGGGAGAATTACACAAACACCCCCTGAGGTATGGGCTAATTACACAGACACCCCCTCATGTTTGAGAAATTACACAAACACCCCCTATAGTATGCATCTCATTACACAAACACCCTTTGTAGTGTGTTTTTTTAATCGAATATACACACATATGGTGTTGGATCATAATTTCAATAATGATGTGATGACTAACTTACAAAATCTTTCGAAATATACCTTATTTTTAATGTTTTTTTATTTTCTAAAACAGAATAAATGAGACTTATTTTCTATCGTTTTAGCAATTTTAGTTTATTTTTCATTGATTTTACAATATAAACGAGAGAAGGAAATTTAAATTCAGCAAAACATAACAAATTGCGAAAAAAAAATTATCACAGGGGGTGTTTGTGTAATTTCCCAAACATGAGGGGGTGTCTGTGTAATTAGCCCATATCTTAGGGGGTGTTTGTGTAATTCTCCCTTTTGAAAAAGCATTGGAAGTGTTTAGTTTGTTTTTTTGACAGGGCATCTAACCTCTTCTTTTTTTTTTTTTTTTTTTTTTTTTTTTTCTAAAGGCAAAGATTACCCGGTGATCACTTTTAACTGGTCTTTTGAACACTGGAAATCTTTCATCAGTGCACCTTTGGTAACTTTAAAAGCAAACTGCATGGCGAACGCTTGTAAGGGAGGCTCGATCCTTGCTTCAAGTGTACTCCAATCCGTAGGACAGAGTGCGTACTCCGTTAATACCACCACAGCCCTCGTGGGAGAGTCTGGATAATGTGCATGGTGTCAACATGACCAATCATACTCGCCCGTCAAGAACGAATTCTCCTACAGGTCATAAACAAAGAAGTTCTAGAAGTGGAACTAGTAAATTATAACGTTACATAGAACCCATGGTATTGCAAGAAAAATGTATTTACCACTTGCGTGTGGCTTTTGTGATCTAAGGAGAATGAACATGATACCATATGGTGTATAGTCGAATTATATAAATTTCCACTTTTTTTAACACAAAACTCTTATTTAATCAAACCATAATGTACATGTGGTGACAGGGTAGACGGGATTGGAACGAGTCTGCGAAGCACCAAACAAGCCAAGTTGGACACATTGTCTAACGACTCACATTTGTTAACACATTGTCTCTTTTTACCACATTTAAGATAAGAACCTTAGATTTTTTATTAATATATTGTCCTTAATTTGGATAACTCATCTTATGAATCGCATTGTTGTGTGAGGGGTTCCAATAACCACCTCGACCTCAACCTTGACCACTTTGAAACCTGACGCTCTACGACAACATTCTTTATAGTCGTGACCACCTAGTCTTGATCCTGACCTTGACCACCATTATTACCATCTCCTTGTTCAGAAGTCTTGAATAATAATAACACTTTTCTTTTCTTCTAATAATGCATGTGCTTCAGTAGGAGGGGACTCATAATATTTTAATAACATATCATTGTTACTCCGTGCTACTGATAGATTTGTTTGCAAATCATGATATTTCTTGTAACCTCGAAGGACTACGTAGAAAGCATGAAAAGTAGAAATATTTTTTTATCATTTCCCGTCACTAATCTTCCTCCCAAAATAGCCTAGTTTGGTGTACATTGCAGAAGAATAATCTTCGACCTTTTCAAAATCTTTGAATGTTAGATTATTCCATTCACATGTAGCTTTGGGCAACATGGAATTCTTTTTGTGGGTGAATCAGATGACTGAAACAGCAAGATATTTCCCTTGCAACAAGTCCTCTAAATGGCTTTGAAGAAATATTAGAACTTCACATTATTGTTATTTTGTGGTTTTATTTGAACCTTTAGTGGTTTCAACGAGACTTTTCGCCACGAGGTGCAAATCATAATTTGATTCCCATTGAATACAGTTTTCACCTCTCACATCGAGTACTGCGGGAAAATCTATTTTTGTAGTGTTAATCTTTTGATAGCTATAATAAACACCAGCGTTTTTAACCCGGACCGGACCTTTGAACCGGTGAGGCACTGGTTCGCGGTTTTTGGCGGTCGGATCGGTTCGGCCGGCGGTCGAACCGGTTGAACCGGCACCAAAGACAAGAGACCGGGTCCCGGTACGCCCGGTCCGGTCGGCCGGTCCGGTCCGGTTTTAAAAACACTGATAAACACAATATCATAATTAGAGTTTAAACATTTTGTTGAATATAAAATAACAAATGCAAAAATATTATAACGATTGCAGTTGTAAAATTAATATACATTAGAGTAAAAACATCAATACCTAACATGGAAACAATATTCAAAATGAGCAAAATAATAAAGATTCTTTCTATTTGCGAGAAGTGAGAAATATGATGAAGACCGGCGTGAAATTTGTGTTATTAAAAAAATGTATTTATAGAAAAAAAAGGAGGCTGATTTATGTATTAGACTCATTATTTAGCCTTTAAAATTAATTACTTCTTTGAACCATTTAGTTAGCATTATGAATGGTAAAATTATATCAAAAATTAATAAGCACGATTAAAGGTATGCTAATTGTAATATTTAATGCACAAGTGATTTCCACCATATTACTCATGGCATAAAATTTAAAAGGTAAAATAATTGTCACAATAAAGTGCATAAATAGTTTGGGTCATATTACTGTGTAGAAACTTTCATAGGCTTATGGAATAAAATTAACAGGTAGAATAATTGTCATAGTTAAATACATAATAATTCTCATACATGACTTGTAAAATCCTTATTTAGCTTATTGAATAATATTGACAAGTAAAATAATTACCATAATCAAGTGTATAAATAATTTTCTTTACATTACTTTGTAAAAACTTTATGAGTGTATGGAATACAATTAACAAATACAGTAACTTGAATATTAGGAGGTAATACCTGACATATTAAATGATAATAATATAAAAACAATCGTGTTAAGCTTGAGGTTAAAAACGACCACACAAATATCAATGAGGCATTAGAAGGCTAGATAATAATTTCAGTATAAGTAATATACTCATCTTATATAAAAGTATAGATAACTTGCATAACTCCATGTATGATAATGGAAATAGACGAACTGATAAGAAAAGAATGTTTACTTTTTGAATTAAATTTTTTCTTGAGTGACAACAGAGTATTGTATATGAGTAAACACTTGATTGGAATTTTTATAGATTTTTGAATGTTGGAATGGTTTAGAGCTATATCTATTTTTATAATGATTTTTTTTCTAGTAATGATAGTGGATTAAGGACATGGTAGGTAAACTAAGAATACATTTTTTCGGCTCAGTGGATCAAGATCGATCATTCTGATGACGTGTTACAAATAAGATAATAAAGATAATGCTTACGACTAATATAATTTGCAAGAGGATTTTAGAGAATATATTTCTCTTCTGAAAGGTATATATCTATCTATTACTATATTAAAAGCAAACCCTCCACCCTCACATAATTTGCAGTTGTTGTACCAAATTAATAGTTTGCTTACAATGCCCCTTTAATTTGTACTTTCAAAACTTAATATTAAGGCTTACATTGTAATTTCTTTTCTACTATAACCAATTGTCCCGGTTTTCCCTCCCCAAATAATAGGAGTCTTTTTAATTTCATTTTCTTTTTCCCACTTTCTTTGAAACCGCACCCTGTAGTTTCTTATTTATCCTTAAAATGCTGGAATTATTGATTTTTATTTAAACAATAATATGTTTTCATTCTAAAATGTAGTTCCTTTTCAATTTCATTTTCTTTCCCACTTTCTTTGAAACCCAAACTGCCATTCCGCACTACTTCACCATTTTTAAACTCTCTCCATAAATTCACTGAATAAGCATTTGCAAAAAGGAAACGATGTTGCTAAAGCAAAAGATGGGATTATTACAAACATACAAGGTAATTAATTAACCGAACGGTTCGTTTATTTCTGAACAATGGAGTGAGAAAGTTAATTTATTTTTCTTTGTTGTTTTTCGTTTTTCTTATTACGTTACTTTTTGCTAATTCATGATCTATATTTACTATTTAGGCAATGGTGACTACTCTGGTCCATTTTTTCTTCTTCTTTTGTCACAGTAATTCCTAATTTCTTTTTACTTCTTGCACTATTTTAATTGAGTTGTCAAATTTATGCCAGATTGCTTCAAGATATTCTCTTGAAAGGCACGCGTGAATTTGATACTGGTGGCCATTTGTATAGTTAGCGATTGGTTTTTGTAAAGGTATACTCAACATTTTCTCCAGTATTTCCACAGTTTTATTTCTTCCTCACATGCCATCAAAATTTTAATCTATTTCTCTCACACGCATGATCCAAAAAGTTTCTTTGTGCCTTTTCATAAATAAAAAACCATAGTTTCTATGTGCCACGTTGCGACAAAGGTGTGAATAACTTTCACTATTTGAATTAATTTTTGTGTCTTTTTTGAATCTATCTCCTTTAATTTTAAAAACTTTGACAAACTATCAGTCCGGATGTTTACGCAAAAAAAAAAAAAAAAACATTTTATCTCAATTGTACTTACTTTGCATGGTTTGTGAAGTATTGAGATATTGGGGATTATCAATAATTTGTTAAGATAGTTCCACTTAAAAAATTTGGAGTTCTGTTGTAAAATTGAGTCCTACAACTTGAGATTCTCCTATTTTATAGTAGTTTGATTTGATCTCATCTCATGAATATGTTTCATCCACGATATTATATCAAGCATATCATAAACCATAAAAAAATCCAACATTACCTGTTAATAGAGATTTTAATTTTTGATGGATAAACTTAAGAGCTAGGAGGATTCATAAATTACTGAAAAAAAATTATAGGCACCTATATTCATAAAATTTCATCTCATTACACGTTATCTAAAAATTAAAACTAAGAATTTGATAATTTAGGACTTGACATACCAATGTTCTTATTTTCTCATGCATAATTTGTAATTAGTTATAGTTTTATTATGAATTTGTTAGATTTAAAAAACTTGCATGCAATTTGCATCAACTTATTAAGTTTTTATCTTATATTTGCAGGTCCAACAGGCATGTTCCGTCTGGCAAAGGAATGGTAGAGTGTAGTGAAAGAAAATTGAAATTTGCTGGTCATTTGTAAAAGTACTTACAAAATAAATTGTATTGCATATCGGCAAAATTTATGCATGCTATCTAATTTCATTCAATCGTTATGTTCCATAAGTAAACTCAAAATTATTCACTCATTTATTTACACACGTAATTAAGTATACTTAAAAATCATTTAAATTCATACGGTATCTCTTAATAGAATAAAGAAAGTACAAGAAGTACGTGTTACTATTTTATTATTAATTATTTAAAAAAAATTACACGCGGTCCGGTGTGTCAAAGTTGCTAGTACTATTATATAAGAGAACCCTATTTTTACTCACAAATGAGGAGTTGAAGAGTCGTGATACCAAATTTGGTGTTTCGAAAAATACCCCTTTAATTTGTGCTTTCAAAACTTAATATCAAGGCTTAATTGTAATTTATTTTCTATCACAACCAACATGTTCCCGGTTTTCCCTCTCCCAAGTGGTAGTTTCTTATTTATCTATTAAAACGTCGGAATTTATTGATTTTAAACTTAAATAAGGATATGTTTAAGTAGGGGGTTTTTCAATTTCATTTTCTCTTTCCCACTTTCTTTAAAACCGCTCTCCAAATGGTAGTTTCTTATTTATCGACTAAAATGCAGGAATTTAATAATTTTAAATTAAATATGAATATGTATCATCTTAAGAAATAGAGGTATTCGGGTAGTTTCATATTTATCCTATGGAGTTTTTTATTTTGTATTTAAACAAGCAAATGATTCATCCTACAAAATAGGGATCTTTTCAATTTTATTTTCTCTTCCCCACATTCTTTAAAACCACACCCAAAACGTCCGCACATCTTCACCATTTTTGAAACTTTCTCCATAAATTCAATGAAAAAGCACTTGCGAAAATGAAAAGATGATGATAAAGTAAAACATGGGATTATTACAAGAATACGAGGTAACTACTATTTATGATCAAATGGAGTGAAAAGTTAGTTTATTTTTTTTTTTGTTTTTCATCTATTTTATTATGTAACTTTTTGCTATTTTATGATCTACATTTACAAAATGGTGGCTACTTCAATCCACTTTTTTTTCTTCTTTTGTCACAGTAATTCCTAATTGCTTTTTGCTTCTTGCAGTATTTTCTCCTATCTAAAGACGTAATATTTGTGTACGTGAGATAAAAGGTAAACAGGTATGTCTTCTCTTCCGCTCTTCAAAGTTCATAAGTTGCTTATTCTCTTTGCTTATTTTTCTTTATCACATAATTATTATCTGTATCTCAAAATAATTTAAACTATATATGTTTATTTTTGTGCCTGAATAAAATATGAAAAAGAGCAACGGATCACAATAATCATTTTAACACTAGGAATAAATTTTCACGCGCTTGCTAGTATTTACAAATGAAACGGTATGCTATACATATGCATGTGTCTTGGACTCAATAAGGTAAACCAACTATACATTCAAATGTAAGAAGACTTTCCTAACAGATATATGACCTTATAGGAGTGAGCTTAAATTAATTTTGCACATAAATCAGATTGATGAAACCCAAATCTACTTGGGCCTTGTTATATTTACACTTAATTATGCTTGCAAGCCAAGCCCACTGAATTAACAGAAACCCAAATATACTTGGGCTATTTATTCTCGATAAAGCCCACTGAATGAAACACAAATTAGATCAATTTTGATGCCTATAAATCGTAACAACCCCCAATTGAACTTCTTCCTCCTATAACATCGAAACCCTAGTTCTGTAAATCCACACGCCGCTCATATTTTTTATCTGTTTTGTTTTTTTCAATGTAATTTGCCCGATGATGGAAAAATTAAAGCATTGAATCGGCAGTACGGTTTGATTCATCATCGGCCTTGGTGCCGTCGCCGGAATAATCAGCCCGCCACCGCCATCACACTTCGCACACACGGTGGTGGTTGGTTGATTGTTCATGGCGCACGTGTTTATTAATAGGCCTTTGATGAATCTCTCCATCACTTGCTGCTTGTGATTTATCAAAGCTATGAGATCTGAGGGCTTTTTTTTGCAATTTTCAAATCCTGTTAATTTTGTGAAAAATAGGTCATAATTTTGAACGGTGTTGATTTTTGTTTATTTTTTTTTAAATTGCTCATTTTGATACATTTTGTAACTTATTTGTGTTTTTTGTTTACAAAATAGTGTTTTTATAGTCCAGTGATGGAAAATTTTCAGTGAGCAGTTGAATTGGTTGCCATTTGTCATTGCTAACTTCCAGCCAAAAAACCTCAGGGGGTGTTTGTGTAATTATCCTAACATATATTTAACAGCTGTTTATTTGCAGTTTTTATGGGGTTAAGGAATTTGCTCTGGAAAATATTTATCGCCTTTTTAATCGTCAATCTATCTATCTATCTAGCCATGTTTTAATTGCATGGCTTGGCTGGAACTTTCAAGTGTTTTGGCAAATGTTTGTAGCCTTTTTACTGCTTGAAACTGCAAATCTGAGGGCATTAGTTAAAGAAATGTGTAAATTTCTTTAATCTCGTTGGTGTCGATGAGTACGACGATTTGTGGGGTTATTGTTTTTTTTTGTTGTGATAGTTTTATAAAGTGCAAATTGAAAACTGTTGGAGCCAAATTTGGTTTGCATTTGCCTAATGATGATGTATATACACTTGGTTGTAATGGTAGCTTTGGTTTCCATGGGTTAGCCTCCCGCACCGTATAGCCAGCTTCTTCTTCTTCTTCTTCGTCATCATTATCATCATCATCATCATTGCAGTGATAGCAATATCATTGCTTTAGTTATTATTATTGTTATTATTGTTACCAGCTAAGTAAACTATGTGGTTTTTTGGTGCGGGATTGGCTTCTTTGGAACATCCTAAGACTACCGTGAAAGCTTTGTCGTGTATACTCGCAAATTCTGAGGGCCGAGTTATCTGTACTATAACTATTATTTGTTTATAATTTGTGTTCTAGGGTGTCTTTGAATGCTTTCTCTTCTTGAGGGTTTCATGTGCGAGTCTCTCAAACGATCAACTGCAAGTTTTTTAATGAATTATTTCTTGACAGGGTTTCGCTGCCGTTTAAGGGGAAAGTGTTTTTTGGATAATTTAGAACTGCTTTCCATCTTTTGGTATGGTTTATGTCCATGCGCGTCTGTTGCGACATTATAGGAGCTCCTGGTAAGGCGTTGGGGTGAATTTGGTCGAGCCAGCCAGTTAAAGAAATTATAGTTACACTGAAAATTTTCCATCATTTATGCTTTCAGGCAGCAAATTTAAGTTTCAGTCCTCTAGTTTGTGGGTGAGCTTTGAAATGTGCGATAGTGAAAGAAAAGTGAAATTTGTCTTTATAGATAGCTATTACCAGTTCAGCCATTACTAGTAGTAAAAATAAAGGGAAGGAAGACTATGAATTTTACAAAATAAAATTCCTTGAATTACGTTTCAAATTGCAGAACCTTTTCTCTTATGAATATATTGTGTCAGCGTAGTTGGCTTCTCCAGATCATATTGAACATCTCGTGTGGCTTAATTCTGAAAGAAAAAAGATTGGGTAACGATGGTGGTTGATAATTGAATGTAAATTAAATAAAAAATTCTTATGAACTTTTATACAAAAATTTCTTAAGAACTATACAATATGTTGTAACATTTTTGTAAGTTGTATTATAAATACACATTTTGCAAGTTGCATTGTAAATACACAATGTAGAGAGGTATTTTTGACGTTTTAAATTTACAAATTAAGTTTTGCAATTTATGTACCACATAAAAACATTTCTCAGTTTCAAATTTTTTAGTTTTTCCTATATCAGATTCTTTTATTAAAGAGCTAAATGAAAGCAGCTCGCAAGTTGAACAAATAAAACAAAAATTTAGAATGATTGAATAACTACATTATTCTTCTCTGCTCCCCCCCATTTGTAGCTCAGGCCGGCATTTTTATGGCAACAATTAAGAAATCGAATTTCATTGAAATCTCAGCAAAAATCAGTCACGATTTCGATTCAAATTGTCGAAATTATGTTGATCATCAATTGGAGCAGAAGCATAAAAAACCTGTCAAGTTTTTGAGCATTATGTCGGGGCAATTTAAAGAAGAAGGGATAAGAGCATTAAATTTCCTATACTTTTACCCCATGTTGTACTTTTTCCATATCATTTTATTTTTGGAAATATGCCTCCTGTACTATAGATAAATAAACACTTTGTCCCTTGAGTTGTTTTTTTACCATTGGATTTGAACATGTTTCGGGATATTTTGTTGTTGGATTTGGACTCGGGGGCAAAGTGCTTATTTATCCATAGTTTAGGGGGCAAGTTGCTAAAATTAAAAGGATAGGTGGCAAAGTGCAATCGGAGGTATAATATAGATGGTTTAATGCTTCTTTGCCTTTAAAGAATCCTAAATCAAATGCTTGCGATGAATATATGTTGCTAAAATTGGCGAACATGTCGATTTTGATTCAAATTGCCCAAATTATGTCGATCATCAATTGGAGAAAAAACATAGAAAACCTGCCATGTTTTTAAGCACTATGTTCATTGATGGTAATTTAAAGAAACTCAAATCAAATGCTCGCAACGAGTCTCAATGTAGACGTGTTCATCTGCTTCACTGGTCTCAAGGTCGTGTCTAATCAAAACGCCGTTGTTTGGTGGTAAATACTTCAACGACGCTGAAAGAATTGTGCAATTTTATCTTGTAACAAAGATTGTCAACTAGTTAGACACAAATTGTTCCACTAGGAGAACAACAATTGCGCCAAAAAATTATATTGCAAATTTTGATCACAGTGAAATCAACTATAAACAATTGCACCATATCGAATTTTATGGAAATCCTAGCAAAAAAGTCAAAAACAAGTAGCTGAATCGTTTTTTTTTTCTTCTTCTAATTTGTTTAATTTTATTTTTTATATAAAAAAATATGATATTGGTCAAAACTAAAAAAAGTGTGTGTAAGAAGTTAATTCCAAAACAAATTCGATAAAATCTGAAAGGTCAAAAATACCCTCAACAAAACCTACAATGTGTTTAAGGTGCAATTGTAAAAATGTTACAATTCATGGTGTATTTTACTTGTAATTACAATTTGTGATACAATCCGCATAAAACTTATAATTCGTGGTATGAATTTATCATTAGCTCAATATATAAGAGTGGGAAATGGATCACTTAGACCTAGATTCGGGTCTGACCCATTAGGATCTAATTCATTAGACTCCGGATTCAATTGGATCCATAGCTCGGACAAATAGATTCAACTTGGATTGGATCCAAGTTTAGATCTACAAAATACAACTTTTTGGATCCAATCATGAATCCGAACCAATTTAATCCACTAATCCGCCATGGATCTGAGTGGATACAATTGTGGATCTACAGAGAATCCATTGGCAGATTTCAACGGCTCGATATTCAACTCAATCCAATCCTATATCTCCATCCACACATCCTAGTTTAGTACATTGTATTAATATTATTTCGATCTTACTCAAAATGTTTGCGGATTAGTATTATTAATTTTAGTTCTTTTATCATTATAGGTAACATATGTTAAAAATTCCTTCTCCATTCTCTTCTATGACTTATGATGATCCTTATATATTTGCAGAAATAAATAATACTATTACTTTGATCATAATATCTCTTTCTCTTTTCCGACAAACATAAATGTTGCATATTGTAGTTTTTTGTTCACAAGAACACTTCTACAATGTTTTAATTATGCTCCTGACTTCTCTAAATTAAAAAAAGTACGCCATCTACAAAAGTAATATTTAAGGTTTTGTTTGTGAACATGATACATCTTAAATACAAAAGGGTTTAAGGACTTTGTATCTGATAATTTATGGCAAATGATATAGATATCATTTTCCCTAACAATAGGGCAAAAATTTTGATTTTCTTCTTTTACCCTTTAATTTAGGTCCAATGAGTTCTGCTTTTCTTAAGTTCATGATTTTATCATAATTCCTAAAAAAAGGTCAAATTTGGTTTACATTTGCCTAATGATGATGTATATAAACTTGGTTGTAATGGTAGCTTTGGTTTCCATGGGTTAGCCTCCCGCACCGTTTACCAGCTTCTTCTTCTTCGCCGTCAACATCATCATCATTGCAGTGATAGCAATATCATTGTGTTAATTATTATTGTTTTTATTATTGTAACCAGCATAGTAAACTAATTGGTTTTTGGTGCGGGACTGGCTTCTTTGGAACATCCTAAGACTCATGTGAAAGCTTTGTCATTTGTACTTACTAACTCTGAGGGATGAGTTTTCTGTATAACAAGTGTTTTGAAAACCGGACTAGACACTGAATCAACGAGCTTATAGGTTACGGGTTCAAACGGTTTAATCGGTTTAACCATATGATGAACAGGTGTACGTGTGCTTCGAGAAAAATTAAGCAACTCAAGTAAGTCTACATTCTCACAATCACATCAAAAATTATGAACTAATTGGTTCAAATTTAGTTTGAAACTTTAATTTGTAGTATAATTTAGTTAGTTAATTTATGATTTTAAATAAAAGAATTCAACTAACTGGTTCAAGATTTTATATACAAAAACATGTGTGGCATATAGATTAAGAGAAAAACGAAATTACACATTAATTATAAGAGAGCTTTGTATACAAAGTACAATTAAAGAAAATTTAGACAAATTTGAAAAAAATGTGAATCACAATATATTTTAATTTATAAAGTTTATCTTAAAAAAAAACCTTATTTTGTAAAGAAAATAATTAGGTGTAATATAGAAGAAGTTCATCTTAAATGTCCAATGTATATAATAATATATGGACATACCACTGAAAGTGTTCTAGCTCAATTAATTGGATTATTATAATTTACTTAGAGGTAATGGGTTCAATTGTTCTTCTTAATGAATATATTCGTTCTGAATTATAACATAAAATATCTATTTAATATATATAATAATATGTGTACGTATCATCAAAAGTTCTCTAGTTCAATTGGTTGGAACATACTAATATTTCTTAGACGTCACAAGTTCAATTCTTCTTCCCAATAACTATGATCAATTTCAAATTTTTGAATAAATTAGTTATTGATTGAGTATGTAATTCTAGGAGTGTCACTTATTTATGACCAAAGTTTTTTTTCTTTTCTTTTTCTTTCTTTGAAGCATTATTTAGTTGATTTTTTCTACATTTCCATTTTAGAAAATGTGTCAATTTGTGTCTTGGTTCTAGTCATTTTGTATGTAGATAATGTAGGCAATTAAGTGTTCAATTGTCTCAAATTGAAAAGGAATGAACAAATGCGTCCTTTATCAGTGAAAATGATCCCATAGACCTAAATGATAAAGTTCGCTATGTTCACTAAGTTTGCTATGTTCATATAGTGAAGAAAATACATTCAGTGTAAATCCTGATATGAATTCGTTATTTACTTCAGTTTTCTTCACTGTTATTTATGGGGAAAGTATTTTTTTTTTATTTGTTTTCCTTGAAGCATTGTTTAGTGGAATTTTTCTACATCTCCATTTAGAATATGTGCCAGTTTGTGTCTTGATTCCATTCATTTTGTATGTAGATAATGTTAGCAATTAAGTGTTCAGTTGTCTCAAATTGAAAATAAGTGAACAAAGTAGGTCCTTTATCAGTGAAAAGGATCCCATAGACCTAACTAATAGAGTTCACTATGTTTACCATGCTTGCTATGTTCAGATAGTGAAGAAAATACACTCCAATGTAAATATCGACATGAATTGGTTATTTACTTCAGTTTTCTTCACAGCGAGGCTGGATGCTCAGTTACCAGACGATATTTTGCTATTGTCCAATTCATATTTTTGGATAGTCAAGCTTTCTTTCCATCGTTAGATACTTGTATTTTTTTTGGTGAAGTTTGACTATCAACAACATATGTGCATGTTCGCCTGTTACGACATTATAGGAGCTCCTGATAAAGCTGTGGAAAAAATTGTATTTTTTAATACACTAACTTAGCACATATTCTTTTTTGATGCCTTAACTAGACAGATGAAGTTTTTGATACTCCAATTTGCTCTTTTGTTTTTTTCCTCAATTTTGGTACTCCGGTGGCGGCCCAATTTGGGGATTTTGACCTAGTCAAACGTCCGCCTCACCCAATTATTGAGTTGGACCCCACGTGGTTTTTTTGTTTTAAGCAAATAAAATTACAAAAAAATATTACAAAATTACGAATAAAAACAATTCTCATTTCCAATTAACGTAAACTAAATTAGTTTTAAAAGTAATTTTAAAGGACTTTCTAAGTTCATAAATTTAATAATTAATTGAAAAACAAAATAAAAATAAAAAATAAAAAAAAAGTCAGGGAAGATCGTCTTCCTCGATTCACCAGCGGCCGAGGCTACCCCGTACTCTCCGCAATGACACCTTTTCTACTGGTGTCGACCGCTCCTTCATCTGCAGCCGGTTAAAGAAATTATTCTCAAATAACACTGGATCCTTTATCCTTTCAGGGAGCAAATTAAAGTCTCTGTGCACTAGATTGTGGGTGAGATTTAGAAAGTGTACTACTGGCTAATGCGTTGTTGTATAGAGATTTTTGTAAGTTTGCATTTCTCTCATTTGTGGAATCTTAATTTTTTTGTTCTTATATTGCTTATGATATTCAACATCATCAAATAAATGTGCGGTAGTGTAAGAAAATCCAAATTTGTCTTTATATTGATAGCGATTACCAGTTTAGCCACTACTAGTAGTAAAAGTAAAGGGAAGAAAGACTAGGGATTTGAAAATAAAAATCCTTGAATTAGTTTCAAATTGCAGAACCGTCTCTCTTATGAATATATTAAGTCAGCGCAATTGGCTCTTGCAGATCGTATTAAAAATTTTTGTGGCGTTATTCTAAAAGAAGTAAGATTTGGAAACGACAACAACTGAAAATTGTACGAAATTAAATAAAAAATTGCTAAAGAAATTCTATACAAGATGTCAGACGTAAAATGTAAAATGTAGGCGTTGGAAATTGATCAACCAAACAAGATCCTGGTTCCACCCACTAGATCGAATCCATTAAGATTGGGATCCAACCGGATCCACATGGTAGGATCTCAAATGACTTTAACTTGGACATGATTTGGGTCCGAATCTAAGTGAATTTATAGTACTTTTGGATCCAATCACGGGTCCAATTAATCCATTGATCCACCATGGATCCCAGTAGATTAGAAGACGGATCCAGAGTGGATCCTGTCAAGAATGGATCTTGCAGAAGGTTGTGCATGAGGAATGAGGTGTTTAGTGTGTGAATTGGTGGAAATGAAGCTGACTAGGGTTGTTTTGGGAGTTGTTAGCGAATAAGTGGAAATGCGGTCGTTTTGATAAGTGGCGTGTTAGTTGTTTCACGTTTTTTATTTTGCACGATTTAGTCCTTTTACATTCTTGGAGTAGTGAGGTGTGTGCTTTGTACGTAATTACTATAAATAGCTGTATTATTCCACATTACGAATACAATTTGGGATTTATAGCAAAAAATCTATTACTCTCTCTCTCTTCTCCTTTGAAAATATCTCTCTTCTTGCCAATAGATTCTCCATTTTAATAATAGCTTCAGACCCTATAATTCCTTCCGCTAACACTGAACCTGATAACATGACTCGAGTTGGTTCTGACCACTATTCTTAAAATCGGACCGGACCGGCCGGCCGAACCGGTTCAACCGGTGATCGGGTCATGGTCCAGTTCAGTTGGGCTAATAAAACCGATGGGACAATAAGCCGGATAGAACCGGATAAAATCGGTGCAAAACTGGGAACCGGTGTACCGGTTCATCTCGGTTCGACCCAATAAAAAAATGACTGCCCTAAAAATAGAACATGAAACGAAAAAATCCCCTTTTAATTTGAATCGTGGTACTGGAAGAAAAAATCGAAGAGAAACTTAATTGAATCCGTTGTCACCCTCTTTGCTCTGTTTCAAGAAAAAAAAAAAAAGCAAAGCTTCTACCACCTCCACTGGAGAAGAAGAAATCTTCAAATTGTATAATAATATGATATAGTCGTTCTTTTATTCTTCAAAAAACCGAGAAGAAGGTGACAAAAAATGAAATATAAATTTCATCATTTTGAGTAATGGGGTAGATTAAAAAATATAATGACTTGACACTTTTAAGGGAAATTGCCGTTTTAGTGGAATGGAATTTCCTCCATTAACTCCATGATTTTAGTAGATTGGTATATAAGAAGAAGAAAAACTGTAATAGGACTCTAAAAGGTAAATATCAAAACCTACTTTTATTTGTTAAGTTAATTCAATTACGGTGATTTGCTTTCTTAATTTTAGAAAATAACACCAACTACCCCTACTAACTGTTTTATAATTTTATTAATGATGACTTTGTTATCAGTTGTTAGGTTTAATAAAAATCAATCAAAATATGTAAAAGAAAAAAATTTCAATATAACATATTAAATTAAACAATTTTAGGGTTAATACACAAAAACTTATAATTATTAGTATAATAATTTCACAATCTAACCTAGTTTGGAAATAAAAAACAATATTATTATACATCATATAATTCAACTAAATACTCATGTTAAAGCGGTTGGACCAATGGTTCAACCGGTTGAACCAGTAAAGCCGGTTACCAGTGAACCCACCGGTTCATTGTTCGGTCCGATTTTAAAAACACTGGTTCTGACCAGGTTAATCGCATCGAATCACTGTAGCAGAATCATCGCGAGATGAAGGACGGTTAGGATGAACTCAAGCCCGAGATGAGAGAGGTGAAATCGATGCTAGCTCAATTGATTCGCACTCAAACGGCTCGATTGGCTCTTGAAGGTGCTCCGAATTTTCTTCTGCAACCGCCGGAAGCAACACAAGGCATGAGGGATCACGACGGACATGGAATACTGAATACGCCTTCTCATTGCACTGAAGGATCGCAGATGAGAGGACTACATGTAGAATTTGCAAGATTCACCGGTGAAAATCCGCGGGGATGGGCGAGATGTTGCCAGATGTTGCTCTGCTTTCTTATTTATTTTTTATTTTTGTTACAAGGAGGGTGGGAAACCCAGTTAACTAAACGGAAATAGTTCTAAAACTAGTACCCTCAATCGAATCAAAAGGAAGTAAAGGAAGACATCGGGGGGGGGGGGGGGGGGGGTGTCAAAGAGTTGCAAATCGAAAGGTTGTTTATGCCCCAAATGTGCAAGATGATCAACGACAATATTTGTTTCGCGATATTCATGATGAATCAAACACGAATCAAAGTCAGCAATATGGTTTCAACAAGAGTCGATGAGTCCATGGTGAGGATGCGTATCATGGAGAGTTAAAAGAATAAGATTGACCGCCACTTTGGAGTTGCAAGCCACCAAAATATGTCTGAAATTCATTCTCTTTGCTTCGGAATATCCATAAAAAATACCCAAAGTTCCGCCATTGTGATACTACCAAAGCCGACGTTAGCTGCAAATCCGAAAAGCCATCGCTCCCCAGAGTTACGGGCTACTCCTCCACAAGAAAGTTGCCCCGGATTACCTAATTTGCTGCCATCCACATTGATTTTTAAAATGATCGTGCTATGAGGGATCCAACAGAGTCCGCGGGAAATTTAGAAATACCCGGATGTTGCAACAAAGACAGTTTATTCCAAGTGGTTGTGTCGTCATTAGCCTCTTGTCTGATCCAACGAGTAGAGTGAGCCTATTGAGATATCATGGTTTTCGAAAACATTTTTGCAACGCCATTCCCAAATTTTCCAGCAAGCGGTTGCAAATGTAACAACCCATGGAGTATCAGCTAACTGAACGACCTTGCATTGATAAAGATTAAATGAAAGCCAATAATGGAGAGAAAGTTGAAAGAAGCGCAACACATCAGTAGTGGGAAGAAGCTCAGTCTAGATATCTCTACTAGTAGGGCAATCACGAAGGATGAGGATGAGAGATTCATTGTGATAAGAGCATCGAGGACAAGTAGAAACGTCCGTAAGATGCTTGTGGACACGTTGTTCGTTACTTGGAAGTTTGTTGTGGAACGCCAACCGAAGAACTAAACGAATACTTTTTTATTTTACTATGTGCAAGGGTGTAGTTTTTTATTCATGAATATTTTCATTTTAAAAGAAAAGTGATGAAGTCTTCGTAACTTTAAACAACGCAATTTCATTTTTGTCAACTACAATTACTTTTTCCAAGTTCTATCCAATGAATTAACCATCTTATGAACCCAACTACATAATTTTTTCAAATTCAATAATCGGTTGAAGAAAAAAAAGAAAGGCCAGCAACAATACTACAAAGTTGAACTCAGTAAAAGTGTTTACGCAGAAAATTTCCGTGTTTTTAGTTGTAAATTATATTTTTTTTTTGTGACAAAGTCATCTTCACCAGATCTCTTATAGTAAGCACACGGATCTGCATTGAGTCTGCTGTATCCATGGCTCATTATGAATAAATCAAACCTCATGTACTAACACCTTGGCGACTGTTTGAGACCGTACAGATATTTGGTCAACTTGCAAACTAAGTTCTCTTTACCTTCTTCTTTGAATCCTTCTGGTTGGAGCATATAAATCTCTTCATCAAGTTTGCCTTGAAGAAATGATGTCTTTACATCTAATTGTTCAAGATGTAAATCGAATGTAGCATACATAGCCAAAACTACTCTAATATTTGTCAGTCGAACCACTAGAGAAAATATTTCATTAAAATCAATACCTTCCTTTTGAGCATATCCTTTTACCACCAATCTTGCATGATACCTTTCCACTTGGCCATCACTGTTCCGTTTGATCTTGAACACCCATTTGTTGCCAATGGGTTTTCGGCCTTGTGGTAGAGACACAAGTTCCCATGTCTTATTCTTATGAAGAGCTTCCTTTTCCTCCTGCATTGCTGCCATCCACTGAGCCGCATCTGAGCTATTCATAGCCTCTTGAAGAGTTTATGGCTCTCCATCCTCGGTTGGAAGACAGTATGCAACATTGTTCTCCATAATATAGTCTGAGTCCCAGCCTGGTTGTTTCCTGACACGCATTGATTGTCGCGTTTCAGGGACTTCAGACTCCGCTGTCTCCTCAGGTTCGTGCTCTGGTTCAGAAGGACCACCCTGCTCAGTATCATTCTTGACTGGTACTGTTGTAGTTTCTGAACTTTCCTTTGAACTGCTATCATTCTCTTTCTTATCTTCTGCGAAGATAACATCCCTGCTTATCACAATCTTGTGGGCAGTGGGTCCCACAAGCGATACCCCTTCACTCCTTCAGCATACCCTAAGAACAAACACTTTTTGGACTTTGGGTCCAGCTCCATTGTCTCTTGAGTATTAAACATAACATAAGCGGGACTTTCGGATATATGGAGGTTAGAATAATCAACTGGATTACCTGTCCACATCTCCATTGGTGTCTTTGAGTCCAGTGCTATTGAGGGAGATCGATTCACCACATAACCGGCAGTACTGACTGCTTCCGCCCAGAACGACTTGTCTAGACCCGTAGTTTGTAACATTGCTCTTGTTCTTTCCAACAATGTTCTGTTCATCCGCTCTGCCACTCCATTCTGTTGAGGAGTGTACGCCGTGGTAAACTGTCTCTTAATCCCAGCCTGTTTACAGAAGTCATCGAATTTTGTGCCAGTATACTCTCTTCCATTATCCGACCTTAAACTCTTGATCTTCTTTCCAGATTCAAGTTCGACTCGCGCTTTGAACACTTTGAACTCTGAAAATACATCTGCCTTCCTCTTGCTTGCGTACACCCAACATCTCCTGGAATAGTCATCTATAAAAGACACAAAATACATTGCACCTCCCACGGATCCAACCGGTGCTTGCTACACGTCAGAGTGAATTAATTCTAGAATACCTTTACTTCTAGAATTTGAACTGCTAAACTTCAGACGATGTTGTTTGCTAAAAACACAGTGCTCACTGAAATATAAAGATACCTTCGTGAGACCAGGGAGTAGTTTCTTTTCAGCAAAAACCCGCATGCATTGTTCCGACATATGTCCGAGTCGCTGGTGCCAAATCATTGATGATTTCTCAGCTGACTCTGACGAAGCCACTGATGCTTCTCTTTCTTGCAAAGTCTCCCATTGTAGCACGTACAGATTTCCTGCAGTCTTGTCGTCTTTCATATGTACAACCGCGTCTTTGATAATTTTCATGATCTTGCCTTGCGACTCTATTTTGTAGCCAAGATCAGCTAGTTTTCAAAAAGACAACAGATTTTTCCACAAGCCCTCCACGTGTCGAACCTCTTGAATGGTTCGAACAATCCCATCATGCATCTTTAGTTGGATTGTCCAGATGCCAATAACCTTCAAGGCATGATCACTGCAGTTGTACACAGATCCTCCAGAGACAGGTGTATAATGGTGAAACCATTCCCTCCCGTGAGTCATGTGATAGCTAGCTCCTGAATCAATAAGCCATATATCATCAAAGACTCGCATACCTCGAAGTGCTTTCGCAGCTTCACATCACATTGCATTCCCATCATTTGAAGCGCTAGCAGCGTTTGCCTGAGGTTCAGAATATTTCTTCTTAAGATCCCAACAGTCCTTCTTTTTATGACCCTTCTTACCACTGTGCCAACAACCGCCGTTGGTCCTTGTCACCACCAAGGCACTTGCTTGTTGAGAGCCTGCCTCCCTATCCTCTTTGTTCTTGCGCCGATTTTCTTCTTCAAGAACTGTGGCTACAATTTCCTCAAAGACCAAATAATATATAACAATATTATTTGTTAAGTTGATGACAAGTTGATCATATGAATCTGGCAAACTCTGTAGTAGGATTTCAGCACGTTCTGCAGACTCTATGTTATGACTCACAGAAGTGAGTTGATAAAATAAAGTATTCAAAACGTTAATATGATCTGTTACCGAGGTAGATTCCGACATCCTCAACATGTAAAGTTTCCTTTTAAGGAAAATCTTGTTGTGGAGTGACTTGGATTCGTACATCGTGTTGAGAAGATCCCATATCTCCTTCGCCGTCTTCTTTTCCTCTATGCTTGACAACACTCCGTCCGCCAACACCAGGTGGAGATTCGCAATAGCATTCCCATCTATATCATTCCATTTTGCATCTGTGAGTTCCACCGGTCCTTCACCGATCACAGCGAGACAACCATCTTTACTCAAGATGGCTTTGATCTTCAATTTCCAAAGCGAGAAATTGCTCCCATTGAATTTCTCTATCTCAAATTTTGCTGTCATTGCTTCTATCACAAACCACCGTTCCTGAAAATAATTTCAGCACGATACCTCCAGAAAATAATTTCAGCACGATACCTCCAGAAAATAATTTCTCAGGCCCCGGATGTGACTCGATGCTCTAATACCACTTGTTATAAAATAAACCTCGAATTATAGAGAAAGCACGGCTAATAATTTGAAACAGGAATATAAATGACACACAGATTTTACGTGGAAAACCCAAATTACTTTGAGGTAAAAAACCACGGGCAAGATAGAAGAACTTTACTATGAGGCAAAATAGGAATTACAACTCTCGGATTTTTACCATAGTAAAATCACTCACAAACTCTCTATTTTAACTCTCACACAAAACTCACTTAAACACTAAATATTTGTTAATGCTTAAATAAGCTTTTGAATGTTTTTGGGGTTATTTCTTCAGCCAACACGAGTGCCTATTTATAGGCAAAACGTGAGAGACCAAAACCGTATAGAATTCATTTCTCCAACCAATCCATGATGCCATTTTCGGTTGACAAGGGGCAGCTAGTTGCCACATTAAATGCAATCACATGCCGTGAGACAACCCTTAGCTAAGCAATAACCCAAAATTAATTTGTGCAGCTGGGTTTAGTTGCCGACAGAGAACAATTAAACAAGTTCTGCCATTCCATGGAAGGGATTCATCGAGCTCACACCGACTCAAAACCATAGGACTCGAGGGGTCGTCTTTGACCAGATAATATGCTATATTTTCCACAGAGAGAGCCATTATTATTATTTTTGATGATTTGCTAGTTTAGATGCAGGATGCTTTTAGTGTAGGGGATAGAAATAAAGATAAGCGGAATGGGTTTGGAGTAAACGGTTAAATGTTGATCGAGCAAGAAAATAAAGATGACCTCGAGTCCAGGGGTTTTCTTTACGGCAGCTAGCTAGCATCGTACTGATCATAGTCATGGTCTAATACTATATATATATATATATATATATATATATATATATATAATCATGTATTTTATGTTTAATCCACTGATCACGTCAGGCCACAAGCCTCCCATCTCATCAGTGGTAATTGATTAATTGTTGTTAAAACCCTATCGTTATTATAAACCTTTGATGCAATAATATATATTAAGTTTGAGACGTATATATCTGGACAAGTTTGTTTGGAGGCAGAATATCATTTAGAGATAATGAGAGTATCAAATACTCTCTAATCGAGTAATTCCAAATGTTTTTTGTCTGGTAAACTGAAGATAACAAATTGTTTTGATGAAATTGGTTGTCGCTAAACAAATAATTAACTTTTGATCTATTTTTTTGTCTCGAGTGGCGAATTGACTATTTCGTTGTCATAGTGGTTAACCTCTCAGCTGCACTAATAGGTGCCCCGGTATTTTATTTTACTTCTAATTTTTTTAATGATAATTTAGCAGTGTAAAGTATTCATTTGACGGAGCCAAGTTGGTCCCCAGATCTTTAGCCACTTTGTCATTTCTTCGTTTTTTGGTGAAAGTTGTATTTGTCCCAAAATGTTTGGTTCCAAACTAGTCGGGCAAAATGCATTAAACCCCCTTGGGATTTCGAAAACCTGCACAAAACTTCCTTGTGGTTTCAAAAGCTTTGCACGAAATTCCCTTTCCGTTCAACTCCGTTAGAGCGTGGTGTACACTTGTCAATATGAGAGTGAGCTTGGTTTTTGTGTATTTTTTTCTCTTTAACAAGTGAATTCTACCCTTTAGAACTTTAGTGTAAAACCCCCTTGTGGTTTGAAAACATGCACAGAATCCTCTCGTGTTTTGGAAAACCTTGCACGAATCCCTATTTTAATTTATTTATTATAAAAATAATATATATATATATATATATATATATATATATATATAATTGTATTTATATTCTCTAATAAATCCAAAATATCATGTCTATTTTATTATTTTAAATAATTTTAAAAATAAACAATATATTTATAAGCAATGAAGTAATGGCATTATGATCACTAAATAAATAAACTAATGGAGTTACATGAAACTTAAATAAGGGATTTTATGCATAGTTTATGAAACCATAAGGACGTTCTAGACAATTTCCAAACCACATAGGGGTTTGTGCAGGTTTCTAAAACCACAAGAGGATTTTAGATTGACATCCCAAACTAGTCTGGAGGTAATTTGGAGATGATTTTGAGTTAATATGATCAAAAAATTGTTTAGTTGGTGTTGAGGAGTTAGTTCTGCGTGTACTCTTCTTTCTCGTGCTAGTTCTAAAACAACTAATCTACCATTCAAAGAGTTGTGGGATATAGATGCTCCAATGAGAATGAAAACTATTGCATGGAGAATTATTCAAAACAGGATGCAAACAAAAGATAATGTGGTTAGAAGAGGGATCATCCATGCGATGGGAGTTCTTGTTCTTTGTTGTGCAGAGTAGACAAAGAGAATTCTTCTCGTTTATTTTGCTCTTGTCCCTTCTCATATAATATTTGGACGAGTCTGTTGTTTTGTTGTTTTGGTTTGGCATCGATTTAGTGATTGTTAACAACCCTCTTAACCATTTTGTTCAGTTTTTGGGATATTTCCAAGATCATAGAAGAAATTGGATTGGAGATGTATTTGATAGTTTGCAGTTTGGGAGATTTGCGCAGCGAGAAACGATTTATTGTTCAACGAAAAGAAACCAGAATATATGCCCCAAATTCCACCGCAGCTGGAAATGCTAACTGTACGAGACATAATGGACCCCACCACAAATACGTGGTCATTGAACGAACTCCGGCAGATTCTGCCAAAATCCATCATAGCACGTATCTGGGGCACTGCAACCAATCCATACAGGGGTTCAGATACCATGGCGTGGGCATGGAACACAACAGGACGCTTCTCAGTTGCCTCAGCGTATGAGTTCAGCCATGAGAAACAACATCCACAACAAGGGCCACACCAACCGTGGTCTAAGATATGGGAGCTTAAAACCACACCTAGAGTGAGTTTCTTCACCTGGCTGCTCTGCCATCAGGCTATTCCTACAAATGAACGCTTATACTCAAAACATGTCCTCCCATCGCCAAACTGTCCTATCTGTCTAATTAAACTAGAAACGCGAGAGCACCTGTTCACCGAATGCATTAAAATTAAGCCGTACACACATCAGCTCTTCTCGGGATTGACAAGTGTGTCACTCAAAAACCCGCTGGTGTATCTAGATTCTTTATCCACGACCCAACGTGCCAAATGTGAAAATCTCCTATGGACAATTTGGCAGGCACGCAATAGATCCGTTTTCGAGAATCTCCCAACCACTCAACAAGGCCTGCATGCGGCCTTCCACACGCAAAACCAATTCCAAGCCACCCTGCATCACTCTTCGGAGGACAGAATAAGACTATAGTTCACACACACGCTGTATTGGGAACCACATCCACCCTATTTTTATTTACTACACGTTGATGGATCATCATTAGGCAACACAGGTCCGGCAGGAATAGGAGGGGTCATTAGGGACTCCAATGCTACATTTGTTGCAGCTTTTTCAGGAGCGGTTGGCCACGCAACTAATAACTACGTTGAATTTAGGGCTCTTAGAGAGGGATTAGACATTGCATTCCGCATGCATATCACACATATTATTATTAGGATGGACTCCTTATTTATGTTGCATTGTTTGGCCAGAACCCAGGCCCTTCCCGCCTTCCTGGAAGGGCTCGCAAGGGAGATTAGCACCAGGCTGACTAAGTTCGTAGCAGTAGTGGGGACCTTTTGCTATTGGGAGTTGAATACACTAGCTAACTACTTGGCTAAACTCGGGGCTTCTTCCCGGTCTACCACAGCGGGACACTTGTTGGACGAAGATGTGGGATACCTATACCGACTGGATGTTACCTCTTTTGTATTTTGACACTACAGCTACTGTATCCCGTACTACTTAGTCCCCGTTCCTCGTCGCCAAAGTTGTACGCTTTGTTTGACATTTTGCTGGTTGAATAAAAGTTTGCTTATTATCAAAAAAAAAAAAAAAAAAAGAAAGGTGCGCTCGTGGAGTTGGATTAAAACCGAAATTGTCGAATTTTCCAACTCATCTTTCGAATAGTCTGGGAATCCTTTGCTTTGTTATATGATGAACCTTCATTCTCCACTTTTCTTAATAAAATTTCTTTTGCCGATAGAAAAAAAAAATCACCTAAAAAGGACATCATACACCTAAACCACTTTATTTTGAATGAGCGTATCTAGCATATGTTTAGATTGTATTGGAGAAATTTGGAATTGAATCCAAATAAATTGAATTTTAGAGAAAAATTCAATAGAGATATTGTGTGAATTTAATTTTTTTTTTAAATGAAATGGAGTCCGAGGAGGGTTCCCCGGGACTCAGATATTTAAAAAAGAAATAAAAGTAGCCAAGAATTCACAAGTTAATCATCGGAACCGAAAAGATTCCCTGTTACATAAATCATGAAAAATAGAACTACTAATGAAATGAGGATGGGACGACCACATTGTGTGAATTTAAATTGCTTAATGAGAAGCAATGTTGAATTTTATATTTATTTAATTAAATGAAATATATATTTAAATATTTAAAATCTGAATATTTAAATAACAATTAACCACACACTTATTATGGACATTTTAAAACGTTTGTAACGACAATAATAATTCAGCCATTCATGGTAGAGTTAATTTTGTGAATTAATCCCCACGAATGTGGTGTTGACTGATGAGCTGCCCCTACCCTACAAATAGGATGCTCATTGGTTCATTTTTCAATCATCCAAATCAAAAATATTTTCTTGCATTCATGCATAAACACTTAGAGTTCTTCAAGTATCACACAGTTTGAAGGAGGGAGTACTTCTGAGCTTCACAGGCTCCTTTGTTGAAATGAAGTTATACCTTGGGAGTTCGGTGTATACGAGGGCTTGAAGCGTAGGCCGGGCATAACGAGCTTAAGGGGGAGGGGTCACACCTCTGTCTCGTCCTATAGCGGTCAAGTATTAATCGCTTCAGGTTCTTTGTCGTTTTTAATTTTCTATTTTAGTTTAATTCATATTACTATGGTGTTCATAGAATTCATGTTCATGTATATGCTCGTACAATCTAGAAATTCTATGTTGTTGATGGTGTTCTACAATGAGGATTTAAACACCCGTACCAACAAATTGTTGGATATTTAAAATTTGCATTAGTCCAAGTGTTTGGTTTACCTAAATTTGATTTAATTTTCATTGTCAATAAAAGTTTCGCATTGTCTCGGATATTTTTTTTATTTCAAGATCATCAATTAGTTTATCGACTCTCCTCGTAACTAAAAAAATGGTTTATTTTGTCAGTAGTTGTCGGATCATATACCTTTAAATTACAAGATTATATTTAATGAGTTTGACACAATTATAATGTCTTTTCCTTGAAGAAATGATTTATGCATGAAACTGTAATTTTTAATTGAAGAAGTATCTATCCGAATGCTATACCAATCATCAAGATTAAATGCGTCAAAAGTTGGAACATATAACTAATGTATTGGGCAAAAAATCCCTTTGTCAATGAGAGGGGGAGCGACACACGTGTTAACAAATTTTTCGGAGAATCAGAAAGCGTCAGATTCAAGGAAAAAAAAGCAAAGAATTAGTAAAATAGGACGAGATATATTCACAATAAATGATAAAAACTACACACATTTAAACACAATAAACGCATATGTTATTTGAGTTGAGCTCTATGGTTATTTGCATATTAGAATTTATCAATTATTGAATCGACATCAACACTGTCTAATAACTCTTAACCATGAAAGTTCACATTAACATCAACTTCAGCTGTTAGTCGTTTGGAGTGACCATTGATCAACATTCTATGGAGGTTGCTCTAACTGAAATAACGAGGAAACAACGGGAATAGTGACGACTACTAAAACACATTAAGGGCTGACTATCTATTGAAGAGAAGTGGAAATTTTGAGCAGTGGAGATGAGTACACCGAGCCCCTAAAAATCTCTTAGTTTGGGGGTGCTACCATCATATAAAAAATGGATATATTAATAATTGTTCGTTTCAGTGATTTGTTTGATGGAAGCTTCTAAGAAGCACAACCGAGAAAATGCTGAGAAAATGCGAGCAAGACTTTATAGCACTAAAAAGAAAAAGAAAAGATGGGTCTGAAATTCATAGAAGGGAATACTACAATGCTTGAAGAACATGGGAACAACGAAAGGGAAATCCCAAGAAGAATTAAGTTTATGAATGAACGAATATCTCTAGTTTGTATTCTTTTATCCTTTATCCCTTTTCATTAGCCAATATAATCTCCTAAGTGATCTTTTTTGATTTTTTTCTACATTAGTGGAGACAAAATGTGAAAGCTAAGGAATAAGTTAAGGTGGTCAAGCTCTGGGAAACTTGTCTTTGTAAACTTAGTCAAAAAATTCCCCTCAACATCATCAAAAATCACCGGACACTTCTCGGGCCCGGTTTGGAAAATAAAACCAGTCAGTAAGAACCGATTAGACCAGTAAAATCGGATCCAAAATGGGGAACCGGTGAACCGGTTTCAACGGTTCAGCCCACTGCTTTTGAAAAAAAATTGAAAATTTCAGACTTAACCCTAAAATCAATATACTTAAAAAAACACTAGGTGGCACAATATACTTAAAAAAAATACATGTGCCACCTAAATACTTAAACAACACTCTCTGTACGTACCTTGAACATCTAAGAGAGCACACGATACAAATACATTATGGTAGTTGTTGTATGGTATTAACGTATTTAAATTTAAGTTGTGCATCGTATATGTACTCAGATTGAAATTGCAAGATCACGTGATTCATAAAATTTGAGAAGCCGTAACAAACACATAATGTTTGAACACCAATGATGTTACGCGTCGTCTCAATTCTAAATCAAGCAAAGTTTATATGCAGGTTCTTTTATTTTAAATTTATTTTGCATGTATACGTATCTAGCATATGTTTATAATTGTTGGATAATAAGAATTCACACTAGTCCATGTGTTTGGATTACCTAAATTTGATTTTATTTTCTTTTTTAAACAAAAGGTTCGCGACGCCGAATATTTTGAAATTTTCAAGAACTTCATTTAGTTGTTCGAGTCTCCTTATAAATAAGATAATGGTTTATTTTTTTGGTAGTTGTTGGATCATATACCTTTAAGTTACAAGATTTTATTTAATGAGGTTGTCAAGATTATAATGTATTTTCCGAATAAATGAGTTATGCATGAAGCCAAAATTTGTAATTCAAGAAAAATCTATCCGCGAGGCATGCGATGAATATGCGATCGCAAAGCTCCGCATGAGGTAAGTTCATGCAATCGCATCTCTTAAAGAATGCGATCGCATACGAGCGGATGTATTTAGACATGTCTGTTTCTTTCTTATTCATTTTTTCTCCCCTTCTCCTCTCTCGACCGCGACACACACACATTTTTTCTCCACAAATCACAACCTCTCACCGTCGTTGTGAGCTCTCTATATCGGAGAACCCGAATCTTCAATTATTCTCACTTTGAATCGTGTAAATAGAGCAGATCGAGTAAGTTTTCCTCAAACCCTAATTTTTTTTTCTTCAATTGCGCCCGACTTTATGTTTGATCCTGGAGTTTTGAATTTTTTTCGTTATTGATACTTATAGAGCATTAAGTTTCATAATTAATTCATGATTTATAAATGATTAGGGACAAAATTGCAATTTAGGGCAAAAGTTTGGGTGTGATTTTGCAATTTTGTGATAAATTGAGGATGTTTTACGCATTTGACTTGAGTTTTATGCAATTATTTTGGTGTGTCGCGCATGGTTAATTTTGATAGGGGAATTCGATGAATATCAGGATCCTATGTTTATTTTGAGATCAAATTCGTGATTTGCATATTAGACGATGAAAAATTATTAGTGGTATAAGTTGCGAAGTGATGCGTAATTGGTATATATGCACGTTTGGTAGTGGGTTGTTTGCAAGAGGGGTAAACACGCTGTCATAATGATATACCCACGTACATATAAAAATCGAGTTTGGGGGTGGTAACCCATGTTATCGTTGATATATATATATATATATATATATATATATATATATATATATATATATATATATATATATATATATATATATATATATATATATATATATATATATATATATTTGGTTTTGTTGGTTACTCTTGAAAGAAGCACTCAATTTTTGCAGGTATTATGTCAAACAAACGCCAAATAGAATTAATGGATGCACCTTCATTCCGCCAGAGAGCACGAAGATCTTCACGCTCTAGAGCGTCAGCTCCGGAGATGCTATTCGATGAGTGGTCCCAGAATATAGCAGCACGGCTTGCAAACATAGAGCAGGGGCAATTGAAAATAGAGCGCCTCCTATCAACCTTGAGTGTTCAGAACGATACAATCTTGCTGGAGCTGGAGATCATCAAACAGATGATCAAGGATCCCAAGACTGCCAGAGAATCACTCCTGGGCTCCGATGAAGAGCAAGCCTAATTTTCCCATGGAAGTTAAATTCTTTATATCCTACCAACGAGAAAATTGGCTAATTTTAAAGTTTGGGGGTGGGTCGACGAAAATTGAAACATTCGCATTTTATTTTTCCTTTTTATGTACTTTTTTTTCTAAGACTGAACAAATAAGTTTATTTGAGTCTTTTTAATTTTGATTTTTATGTTTTTCTTGGAGTCAGTTATCAGTTAATGATGAAGTAAAATGATTAATTTTACTTAATCGGTGATGCAATTTAGTCTTTTCATTATTGTTGTGTGTAGTGTCGATGATAATTGAGCATGATATTAGAATAGTTTGAAAGTGGCTGATCTTTTGAGACTGTTGACTGAGGTTGTGATAGAATGACGCTGATTTGAGTAGATTAGATTTGTGAATTGATATGCGTAGTGATTTAGTTGTTGAACCTATTGACCCTAAATACATGCACTACCATTTCCGTTGTTGGTGTTGATTGGTTGAATACTAATGAATAATGGTTATAGAGAGGACTTGGATAACTGTTGGACTAGCCAGACCTTAGAACTTCGTTGATCATCTATTGAGGCAAAATCCTAGATAGAGAGTCATTGGGCAGTGATCTAGGCCATTTTTTCTATTACGCTTGAGCCTTTTAAGCACAAATCCCTTCAAAAATAAAATAATCCGCTGCACCCCACTGAAGCCATTTTTATGAAAGCCTTTTTTTGTATTAGCCGATTGGCCTACCCATTTTAGCCGGATTAAATCTTATCCTTACCCTTTTTGAGGATTCCTTCTTTCACAAATAGAATTCAAGAAATGACGAGGAAACAACGGGAATAGTGACGACTACTAAAACACATTAAGGGCTGACTATCTATTGAAGAGAAGTGGAAATTTTGAGCAGTGGAGATGAGTACACCGAGCCCCTAAAAATCTCTTAGTTTGGGGGTGCTACCATCATATAAAAAATGGATATATTAATAATTGTTCGTTTCAGTGATTTGTTTGATGGAAGCTTCTAAGAAGCACAACTGAGAAAATGCTGAGAAAATGTGAGCAAGACTTTATAGCACTAAGAAGAAAAAGAAAAGATGGGTCTGAAATTCATAGAAGGGAATACTACAATGCTTGAAGAACATAGGAACAACGAAAGGGAAATCCCAAGAAGAATTAAGTTTATGAATGAACGAATATCTCTAGTTTGTATTCTTTTATCCTTTATCCCTTTTCATTAGCCAATATAATCTCCTAAGTGATCTTTTTTGATTTTTTTCTACATTAGTGGAGACAAAATGTGAAAGCTAAGGAATAAGGTAAGGTGGTCAAGCTCTGGGAAACTTGTCTTTGTAAACTTAGTCAAGAAATTCTCCTCAACATTCATCAAAAATCACCGGACACTTCTCGGGCCCGGTTTGGAAAATAAAACCAGTCAGTAAGAACCGATTAGCCCAGTAAAATCCGATCCAAAATGGGGAACCGGTGAACCGGTTTCAACGGTTCAGCGCACTGCTTTTGAAAAAAAATTGAAACTTTCAGACTTAACCCTAAAATCAAAATGAGATTCGGCTGCAAAACGTGCGCCTGTATTAATCTATTCCCCAATTAAAAATATCAAGAACGAAAAACGAATTAAAAGCCGCCTGCTCCGTCGCACCTCAGCCCTCCTGCTCCGCCATGCAGACGTCCTCTGCCTAGGATATTTGGGGATAAGGATTGTAGTAGAGATGCAATTTGTTTAATGGAATAAGAAATTTGTTCATGGCTCCTCAATATCTAATATGGATGGTGTTCAATGGAGTGGGACTGGAGAGTACAGAATTTGGGTGTTGTGTTAGCGAAGACGGAGGGGATGAGTGAATTACAAGAAAGAGGAGTGGAGGGTCTTGCCATAATTTCGCAGTAGTAATCTTTTAGTCTAGTGTATTTACAATTTTATGCCCTTGACTTTATTATTTATTTATTTGTGCCCTATACTTTATACTAATGTGTTATTTGTACCTCTCTACATTTACTAAGAGATTTGATTTACCAAACACAATGAATGAGACAATTAATTTTTTTCTTGGTCAATAATTACATAATTAATATATTTTTACAAAAATAACATCTCATAGAAGTTATTTGACAGTCTCTTAACAATTTAGAATTTTTTCAGTTGAATTCTTTATTATGAGATTATCACTAGTTTACGAATATTATAAATATATAGCACATGATATATGTGACTTTGAATTTTTCATACCGGTCAAACCAGTGGTGAGACCGGTTCGACCTATAATCAGTAAGATTGCCGATTGTGTGACCGGTCCGATTTTTGAAAACACTGCCCACCACAAAAAAAGAATACACTACACATATGTCACCTAAAATTTGACAAGCCGCACTCGCCTAAAACCGCACATTGAACCAAATAAAACACACATGACATCTAAGTCACACAAAAAGGCACACACTACTTTGAAATCACCTAAAAAAAGGGCATAGTACATCTAAACCACCTAAATACACACGGACACTTATCCACTTAAGTAACCTAAAATAACATACCTTGTGCCTAGTTACCTAGAAAAATAGACACACAACACATAAAAAAAAAAACTAAAAAAATGCATCTTCGAACCTAATTAAAAACCATATATTACACATGTATCACCTAAAGCCGCACAATATACTTAAAAAAAATACATGTGCCACCTAAATACCAAAACAACACTCTCTGTACGTACCTTGAACATCTAAGAGAGCACACGATACAAATACATTATGGTAGTTGGTGTATGGTATTAACGTATTTAAATTTAAGTTGTGCATCGTATATGTACTCAGATTGAAATTGCAAGATCACGTTATTCATAAAATTTGAGACGCCGTAACAAACACATAATGTTTGAACACCAATGATGTTATGCGTCGTCTCAATTCTAAATCAAGCAAAGTTTATCTGCAGGTTCTTTTCTTTTAAATTTATTTTGCATGTATACGTATCTAGCATATGTTTATACTTGATGGATAATAAGAATTCACACTAGTCCATGTGTTTGGATTACCTAAATTTGATTTTATTTTCTCTTTTAAACAAAAGGTTCGCGACGCCAAATATTTTGAAATTTTCAAGAACTTGATTTAGTTGTTCAAGTCTCCTTATAATTAAGATAATGGTTTATTTTTTTGGTAGTTGTCGGATCATATACCTTTAAGTTACAAGATTTTATTTAATGAGGTTGTCACGATTATAATGTATTTTCCGAATAAATGAGTTATCCATGAAGCCGAAATTTGTAAGTCAAGAAAAATCTATCCGCGAGGCATGCGATGAATATGCGATCGCAAAGCTCTGCATGAGGTAAGTTCACGCGATCGCATCTCTTAAAGAATGCGATCGCATACGAGCGGATGTATTTAGACATGTCTGTTTCTTTCTTGTTCATTTTTTCTCCCCTTCTCCTCTCTCGACCGCGACACGCACACATTATTTCTCCACAAATCACAACCTCTCACCGTCGTTGTGAGCTCTCTATATCGGAGAACCCGAATCTTCGATTATTCTCACTTTGAATCGTGTGAATAAAGCAGATCGAGTAAGTTTTCCTCAAGCCCTAGTTTTTTTTCTTCAATTGCGCGCAACTTTATGTTTGATCCTGGAGTTTTGATTTTATTTCGTTATTTATACTTATAGAGCATTAAGTTTCATAATTAATTCATGATTTATAAATGATTAGGGACAAAATTGCAATTTAGGGCAAACGTTTGAGTGAGATTTTGCAATTTTGTGATAAATTGAGGATGTTTTACGCATTTGACTTGAGTTTTACGCGATTATTATGGTGTGTCGCGCATGGTAAATTTTGATAGGGGAATTCGATGAATATCAGGATGCTATGTTTATTTTGAGATAAAATTCGTGATTTGCATATTAGACGATGAAAAATTATTGGTGGTATAGGTTGCGAAGTGATGCGTAATTGGTATATATGCACGTTTGGTAGTGGGTTGTCTGCAAGAGGGGTAAACACGCTGTCTTAATGATATACCCACGTACATATAAAAATCGAGTTTGGGGGTGGTAACCCATGTTATCGTTGATATATATATATATATATATATATATATATATATATATATATATATATATATATATATATATATATATATATATATATATATATATATATATATATATATATATATATATATATATATATATATATATATATTTGGTTTTGTTGGTTACTCTTGAAAGAAGCACTCAATTTTTGCAGGTATTATGTCAAACAAACGCCAAATAGAATTAATGGATGCACATTCATTCCGCCAGAGAGCACGAAGATCTTCACGCTCCAGAGCGTTAGCTCCGGAGATACTATTCGATGAGTGGTCCCAGAATTTAGCAGCACGGCTTGCAAACATAGAGCTGGGGCAATTGAAAATAGAGCGCCTCCTATCAACCTTGAGTGTTCAGAACGATACAATCTTGCTGGAGCTGGAGATCATCAAACAGATGATCAAGGATCCCAAGACTGCCAGAGAATCACTCCCGGGCTCCGATGAAGAGCAAGCCTAATTTGCCCATGGAAGTTAAGTTCTTTCTATCCTACCAACGAGAAAATTGGGTAATTTTAAAGTTTGGGGGTGGGTCGACGAAAATTGAAACATTCGCATTTTATTTTTCCTTTTTATGTACTTTTTTTTTCTAAGACTGAACAAATAAGTTTATTTGAGTCTTTTTAATTTTGATTTTTATGTTTTTCTTGGAGTCAGTTATCAGTTAATGATGAAGTAAAATGATTAATTTTACTTAATCGGTGATGCAATTTAGTCTTTTCATTATTGGTTGTGTGTAGTGTCGATGATAATTGAGCATGATGTTAGAATAGTTTGCAAGTGGCTGATCTTTTGAGACTGTTGACTGAGGTTGTGATAGAATGATGTTGATTTGAGTAGAATAGAGTTGTGAATTGATATGCGTAGTGATTTAGTTGTTGAACCTATTGACCCTAAATACATGCACTACCATTTGAGTGGTTGAATACTAATGAAGAATGGTTATAGAGAGGACCTGGATAACTGTTGGACTAGCCGGACCTTAGAACTTCGTTGATCGCCTATAGAGGCAAAATCCTAGATAGAGAGTCATTGGGAAGTAATCTAGGCCATTTTTTCTATTACGCTTGAGCCTTTCAAGCCCAAATCCCTTCAAAAATAAAATAATCCACTGCACCCCACTGAAGCCATTTTTATGAAAGCCTTTTTTTGTATTAGCCTATTGGCCTACCCATTTTAGCCGCGTTAAATCTTATCCTTACCCTTTTTGAGGATTCCTTCTTTCACAAATAGAATTCAAGAAATGACGAGGAAACAATGGGAATAGTGACGACTACTAAAACACATTAAGGGCTGACTATCTATTGAAGAGAAGTGGAAATTTTGAGCAGTGGAGATGAGTACACCGAGCCCCTAAAAATCTCTTAGTTTGGGGGTGCTACCATCATATAAAAAATGGATATAATAATAATTGTTCGTTTCAGTGATTTGTTTGATGGAAGCTTCTAAGAAGCAGAACTGAGAAAATGCGAGCAAGACTTTATAGCACTAAGAAGAAAAAGAAAAGATGGGTCTGAAATTCATAGAAGGGGATACTACAATGCTTGAAGAACAAGGGAACAACGAAAGGGAAATCCCAAGAAGAATTAAGTTAGTGAATGAACGAATATCTCTAGTTTGTATTCTTTTATCCTTTATCCTTTTTCATTAGCCAATATAATGTCCTAAGTGATCTTCTTTGATTTTTTTCTACATTAGTGGAGAGAAAATGTGAAAGCTAAGGAATAAGTAAGGTGGTCAAGCTCCGGGGAACTTGTCTTTGTAAACTTAGTCAAGAAATTCCCCTCAACATTCATTAAAAAATCACCGGACACTTCTCGGGCCCGGTTTGGAAAATAAAACCAGTCAGTAAGAACCGATAGACCAGTAAAATCCGATCCAAAATGGGGAACCGGTGAACCGGTTTCAACGGTTCAGCCCACTGCTTTTGAAAAAAATTGAAAATTTCAGACTTAACCCTAAAATCCAAATGAGATTCGGCTGCAAAACGTGCGCCTGTATTAATCTACTACCCAATTAAAAATATAAAGAACGAAAACGAATTAAAAGCCCCCTGCTTCGTCGCACGTCAGCCCTCCTGCTCCGCCATGCAGAACTCCTCTGCCGAGGATATTTGGGGATAAGGATTGTAGTAGAGATGCAATTTGTTTAATGGAATAAGAAATTTGTTCATGGCTCCTCAACTTCTAATATGGATTGTGTTCAATGGAGAGGGACTCGAGAGTACAGAATTTGGGTGTTGTGTTAGCGAAGACGGAGGGGATGAGTGAATTACAAGAAAGAGGAGTGGAGGGTCTTGCCATAATTTCGCAGTAGTAGTCTTTTAGTCTAGTGTATTTACAATTTTATGCCCTTGACTTTATTATTTATTTATTTGTGCCCTATACTTTATACTAATGTGTTATTTGTACCTCTCTACATTTACTAAGAGATTTGATTTACCAATGATATTACGCGTCGGATCATATACCTTTAAGTACAAGATTTTATTTAATGAGGTTGTCACGATTATAATGTATTTCCGAATAAATGAGTTATGCATGAAGCCGAAATTTGTAATTCAAGAAAAATCTATCCCCGAGGCATGCGATGAATATGCGATCGCAAAGCTCTGCATGAGGTAAGTTCATGCGACCGCATCTCTTAAAGAATGCGATCGCATACGAGCGGATGTATTTAGACATGTCTGCTTCTTTCTTGTTCATTTTTTCTCCCCTTCTCCTCTCTCGACCGCGACACACACACATTTTTTCTCCACAAATCACAACCTCTCACCGTCGTTGTGAGCTCTCTATATCGGAGAACCCGAATCTTCGATTATTCTCACTTTGAATCGTGTAAATCAAGCAGATCGAGTAAGTTTTCCTTAAACCCTAGTTTTTTTTTCTTCAATTGCGCCCAACTTTATGTTTAATCTTGGGGTTTTGATTATATTTCGTTATTTATACTTATAGAGCATTAAATTTCATAATTAATTCATGATTTATGAATGACTAGGGACAAAATTGCAATTTAGGGCAAAAGTTTGGGTGTGATTTTGCAATTTTGTGATAAATTGAGGATGTTTTACGCATTTGACATGAGTTTTATGCGATTATTATGGTGTGTCGTGCATAGTAAATTTTGATAGGGGAATTCGATGAATATCAGGATGCTATGTTTATTTTGAGATCAAATTCGTGATTTGCATATTAGACGATGAAAAACCATTGGTGGTATAGGTTGCGAAGTGATGCGTAATTGGTATATATGCACGTTTGGTAGTGGGTTGTTTGCAAGAGGGTTAAACACGTCATAATAATATACCCACGTACATATAAAAATCGAGTTTGGGGGTGGTAACCCACGTTTTTGGTCATATATATATATATATATATGTATATATATATATATATATATTTTTTTTTTTGGTTTTGTTGGTTACTCTTGAAAGAAGCACTCAATTTTTGCAGGTAGTATGTCAAACAAACGCCAAATAGAATTAATGGATGCACCTTCATTCCGCCAGAGAGCACGAAGCTCTTCACGCTCTAGAGCGTCAGCCCCGAAGATACTATTCGATGACTGGTCCCAGAATTTAGCAGCACGGCTTGCAAACCTAGAGCAGGGGCAATTGAAAATAGAGCGCCTCCTATCAACCTTAAGTGTTTAGAACGATACAATCTTGCTGGAGCTGGAGATCATCAAACAGATGATCAAGGATCCCAAGACTGCCAGAGAATCACTCCCGGACTCCGATGAAGAGCAAGCCTAATTTGCCCATGGAAGTTATATTCTTTCTATCTTACCAACGAGAAAATTGGCTAATTTTAAAGTTTGGGGGTGGGTCGACGAAAATCGAAACATTCGCCTTTTATTTTTCCTTTTTATGTACTTTTCATTCTAAGCCTAAACAAATAAGTTTATTTTTTTTAATTTTGATTTTATGTTTTTCTTGGAGTCAGTTATCAGTTAATGATTAAGTAAAATGATTAATTTTACTTAAGCGGTGATGCAATTTAGTCTTTTCATTATTGTTGTGTGTAGTGTCGATGATAATTGAGCATGATGTTACAATAGTTTGAAAGTGGCTGATCTTTGAGACTGTTGACTGAGGTTGTGATAGAATAACGCTGATTTGAGTAGAATAGAGTTGTGAATTGATATGCGTAGTGATTTAGTTGTTGAACCTATTGACCCTAAATACACGCACTACCATTTCCGTTATTGGTGTTGAGTGGTTGAATACTAATTAAGAATGGTTATAGAGAGGACCTGGATAACTGTTGGACTAGCCGGACATTTGAACTTAGTTGATCATCTATTGAGGAAAAATCCTAGATAGAGAGGCATTGGTAAGTGAGCTAGGCCATTTTTTCTATTATGCTTGAGCCTTTCAAACCCAAATCCCTCTAAAAATAAAAATAATCCGCTGCACCCCACTGAAGCCATTTTTATGAAAGCCTTTTTTTGTATTAGCCCAAGAAGAATGAAGTTTGTGAATGAACAAATATCTCTAGTTTGTATTCTTTTATCCTTTATACCTTTTCATTGGCCAATATAATCTCCTAAGTGATCTTTTTTGATTTTTTTCTACATTTGTGGAGAGAAAATGTGAAAGCTAAGGAACAAGGTAAGGTGGTCAAGCTCTGGGAAACTTGTCTTTGTAAACTTAGTCAAGAAATTCCCGTCAACATTAATCTAAAAATTGTCCACACCCCTAAGCACACAGAGTCAATTTGTGATGCATCTAGTCATGAGCATTAAAGATTTTACAAGGGTACGTATGAGATTTGTTGAGCAAAGGAATGAGGCAGGGAAAAACTCACCCAAGGGAGAAAACATTCTTATTGCTTGTGAAAAAAATCAATATTGTTGGTTACATTAAACATATGTTGTCTAGCAACTCCATCGTTCGTTATATAGTTAATATATCATCTTAAGAGAGTTAGAAAGAATGAAACAAAAAAAGTTTATGGAAAAGAAATTATTTTAAGTGTGGTCATGTTAGTAAAAAACCAACCAATCGTTCCACTCCTTGATACAGGACCATAAATAAATGCTTGGGTAAATCCCATTAAACCCCTTAACCTATACCGCATTTTACAAGTTGCCACCTAACCTATTGCTTTTTACTATTAACCCGCCAAACTATTAAACAATGTGCGAACTGCCCCCTAAACCCAAATTCTTGACCGAGAATGGATATTGCATTTAGTTTGATCGAGAATTTTATCAAATTGGTCATTTTGATTTCAATGACATACAACTACTTCATCAGTAAAGTATGATGAGAGATCTCTCCCTTATAAATGAGAAAAAACAATTGTCAATGATGTATGTATGAGAAGAAACATCAACATTCATATCGAATAGAGAAAGCATGGCGTGCTATACAAATTCTTGAGGTTGTTCACACTGACGTATGCTACCGAATGCAAACACCTTCACTAAGTAAAAAATGGTAAACATCGTCTTTGTAGATGATTACACAAGAATGACTTGGGCCTATTTCTTTGAAGAAAAATTGGAAATATTTGGAGTTTTAAAGAAGATTCAACGACTTTGTTGGAAAAATAAGTTGTCACAAGATTAAAAAGTTGAGAAGTCACCGAGGTACGAAATACGACTATATAGAATTTGACAAGTGTTTTGAAAATGAAGCAACAAAGCATTATCTTATAATCACCTACGGTCATGGAGATGGTAAGATCCATGCTCATTGAGAAAGGATACCAAAGATGCTTTGGATAGAGGTCATCTATAACTCAGTCTACTTACACTACAGATGTCCGACAAAAGTTGTTCTCAACAAGACATCAATTGATGCTTGCTATGGACAAAACCTTCAGCCAAGCATCTTAGGGTTTTCAGATGCATCTGCTACGTTCATATAACATAATTAAGTGGCACAAACTACGAGGAAAATATGGATAAAGATGCTCCTTGGATATGGCTATCACTCAAAATAATACATAGTTTATAATCTCGAAATTGGAAGCTTTTACAAGTCGTGACGTTGAGTTTGACTAATAAGGTTCCTGGAAATGAGAGATAATGAATATAAAAACGAGATGGATATCTACACCAATATAAGTGGAAGATCTAAGAGAAGAAAATGATGGTGATGATGAAATTCTAGGTACGACTTCCAGACTCTAAAACTCCAAACAACTAGACTGGTTACTAGAACGTCTACCACTAAGGATGAGGTTCTTAAGAGATATTTATGAGACTTAAAATTTTAATGTCTGAAATCACCAAACTACGAAGTAGTATCTAAAGAAAAAGTCTGGGTTACAAATGTGGAGGAGGAGATTAGAATGAATGAAAAGAACCAAACTTGGGAGTACCCATTGTGAATCGGTCTTAAATTGGTCTAAATGTCTAAATTTGGGTTCATCGAATGGCACCTTGTACTTTTTTGGTGCTGGAGTACCCATGTGAAGAAAGTATCCAACTTATGGTAAGAAAATTGATTGCTGTCAAATTAATGTATGAAAATAAAAACCGTTCAAGTTATGGTATGAAAAATAAATTTGTTCCCCTTCAAGTGACAAGGAAGTGAGTGGAGTTAGTGATTTATAAGACAAAGCTAAATCCTAATGATTTTATACAAAAGCATAAGGTAAGACTTGTAGCAAAGGATAGCGCTCACCTCTAGAGGATTGACTACAGAAACACATTTGATCTAGTTTCAAGAGTAGATACTGTAATAGCACTTATAGCCCTTGTAGCATAAACCACCAAATGTTTTTTCAAATTGATGTCAAGTGGACCTTTCTGAATGTAGAATTCAAAGATAAAGTATATGGTGAGCAACTAAAAGGATTTTTTTACAGAAGAAGGAAAAGTGTTCTGACTAACAAGCGTCTCGACATGGCAATCAATTTGCTATTTTATTTATCAAATTTTCGGGAGGAGAAAAGAATGAGCCAACTCTCTACATAAAATCCAAAGGTAACACTGATATTTTTATCATTTCTCTTCATATTGATGACTTAATTGTCACATGAAATGATGTGAAGCTAATCTAAGAATCTACCAAAGATATGATGAGCACGTTCAAGATGAATGATTTGGATTGATGCATTATTTTCTCGGTACAGAGATAATTCAAGACGAAGAAGGCATATTAATATCATAGAAGAAATACATTGAAGATTAATTGAAAAAATCCAAGATGGAAAATTGTAAGCCCAATACTACTCCACTAAAAAAAATACTACTTCACTAGTTCTAAATAATAGGTTGAAGAAGGAAGATGGAATGAACCCTAATTGGAAATCTACTTTATCTAACATCTATGAGATGCAACATTACGTACTTTAAATTTGCTATAAAAGTTCATGAAGGCCCAACCAAACACATCCTGGAGCAGCAAAGAGACTCCTCAAAACATGCAAGAAACTAAGAATCTCGACAAATGCTATAACCAAGTTCAGAAGGAAACCTTCTTTGCTTCGATAATAATGATTGAGAAGGATATGTGGATGATATGAAGAGTTTTCATTGACACTTGGATCAGGTATATTATCATGGGGATCAAAGAAACAATAACCTGTAAATCAATCTTCAATAGAGGTAGAGTATGTTGCAATAGCTGGCACAACTTGTCAAGCTTTGAATTTAAGAAGAATTCTTGTAGACATGGGTCAACAACAAGAAGCTCCTACCGAGATCTACGATGATAGTGAATTGGCAATAGCAAGGGCAAAGAATCCACTTCAACTTAATCAAATGAAATACATTGCTATCAAGTATCAATTCCTTAGAGGAATTCAAGCAAGTGGAGACATAGAGATTGCTAGATCTTAAATCACAGATCAAGTGTAATTACAACAATGAGATAGTTTAGTTTTAACAATAAATAGAGTAGTTGGAACTTGGGTCAGTAAGCAAAATGCATCAGATTTTAACTTGCTCCAGTTAAAATAAAGAGTAAATATAAAGACAACTGAAAGACTCACGTATGTGATTTGTGTATTTACTCCAAAAAACACAATTTGAAGTGTAGGGAGAAACCGTGTTGCAACATATGCAAAAAAGAGTAAATAAACAAAGATACAAGGATTTTTACGTGCACTACAAGAAAATGTAGCAATTGGGTCAAAAAAATTACTCACCATTGTTATATTTTCAGTGACCATTGATCAATGGCTACAGAAAATTTTGTAACAAGCTTTTGTTACTATTGGCCTCGTAGGCATATAGTTATGTCAGCAATGGCTACAGATTAATTAGCCACCAACAATGGTGTCAAGAAAATCAGTCACCAAGTAAGGTCAAAATAATATGTAGCCATGACGTGGGGTCAAATGAATTTGTAGCCATACAACTAGAATAAAAGAAAATCAAAAAAAAAATTTAAAAAAAGGGGTGGCTTCCGATTATTCGGACGCAGCGCCTTTTTCTTTTTTTTTTTTTTAAAGCGTGGCGTCAAAAAAATCGAACGCGTTTAGTTTTTAAAAATCGTGGTGACTGAATAATCAATCACCATGGTTTTTTGATTGTCTTTAAAAGACCATGGTGACTGATTATTTTGACACCACAATTCCGAAAATTTTAAAAAAAAGTTGGTGGCGGATTTACCGCCACTTTTTTGCCAAAATTTCAATTTTTTCAATTTGGTGGGCTTTTTCCCTCAATTTTATTATATATACATATATAATTAATAATATACCAACACACACAAATATATATATATATGTAAACATTATATATATAGTATATCTATATATATGTTTAGAATATACTTATTTATATGTATGTTTAAAATTATACTTATATATATGTATATGTTATATCTATATATATATATATATATAAACACACAAATTAATATATACATATATTATATAAACACCCAAACAATACATAACTAATATAACACCCCAAAAAAAAAAAGAGTGATGGAGGAGAGGATTTTTCGGATTTTAGAGTGAGATTTTCATATTTTTTGACGGAGAGGAGATGATTTTCGGATTTTTTGAGGGAGAGAAGATGATTTTCGGATTTTTTTTGAGGGAGAGGAGATGATTTTCGGAATTTTTGGGGGAGAGGAGATGATTTTTGGATTTTTTGATGGAGAGGGGAGGATTTTCGGATTTTTTGAGAGAGGGGAGGATTTTCGGATTTTTGAGGGAGAGGAGATATATATTTATAGATATATAAAATTGTGGTGACAGATTTTTTTGACCCCATTGCTATCATAAGGATTGTGCCCTCAACGGGGTCAAAAAATTCTGACACCATTGATATCACGTGGATTGTACTTTTATGGGGTCAAACAAATCAGTCACCATCACACGTGGTGACTAATTTTTTTGACTCCACAAACTTTAAAGCAATGATGACTTATTTTCTTGACCCCACACCTAGCAACAAATAAATATGTCACCATTGCTTATCTATGGTGACTGGTTTTTTTGAAGCTATACAGATATCATAATATATCACAGATTTCTTATCTTCTTCCCCTCATTTCCCGCATTTTCTTCCATTTTCACCCGTTTTCATCCCCAAAAACCTCTATCTTCCATTTTTTTTTTTCAACAAACTCTCCAAAAATTTGCTGAGATCACTCCATTGCTCACAATTCTCGGCAATTAGAAGGTAATTTTAATGCATTTACTGTGTTTTGTTGGCTAGATTTTACTTGCTTAAATTTGGTTATTTATTTACTTAAAGTTATTATGTTTTAACATGCAATTTAATTATTCAAATACAATAGTTTAATTTTCTGTGGTATATATATGATCATCATTGGTATATTGTTTGTATGTTTACAAATAGTTCGTTAGTACATTTTAACTGTTTTAATTAAGTGTTAAGTAGTTTTGCATATGTACATAGATAAATGTTGTAGTGATATATTTATTTTCCCATTTTAATAATAGACAACCCCACACGTAATTGTTTATTAATTAAGGGTAGTTTTTGTGTTTGTAATAGGTTATAAAATGTATAACAACGAAGACCAAAGTTGCATGTACGACATATTGAATCGTGGTGATGATGGGTATTTGAATCCTGTTTTTGAAGCCGGTGTAGGAATTTTTCTAGACCACGGATTTAGTGCAACACAATTATTACGAAATGACAAAGCTAGGTGCCCTTGCATTAAGCGTTACAATAGGAAATTTGGTGGTAGAGATGATATTCGATTTCATCTTTACAAGAATGGACTTTTGCCTGAATACTACGTATGGACTGGGCATGGTGAAATTCAAAGGCCCGAGGAGGGGTTTGATACAAATATGGGGTACGACCTGCCATTCCCTGCATCCCGCTAGCGGGCCCTGCCATCCCCTGCATCCCACCTACGGGCCCTGCCATCCCCTGCATCCCGCCTACGTGGCCCGGCATCCCCTGCATGGGGTTGGATGCCCCCTGAAACAGTTCGCGAACAACATTTGGCGGCGTCTGCAGCAAGTCGATATATGGCCCTGCTGCATTATGGTTATACGCTCCAACCCTTCCGTCCTGCGACGTACTGTTGGGGTTCTGCCTCATCACCTCAAACACCCTATGATTTGGCATGGCATACGGTGCAGTGATCAATGGTTGTCTAGATAATGCGCATGTAGATGTTGTCTTGCCTTTGCCCTTGCCTTGCCCCTGTTGCGAGGGATCGATCTGTAGTCTATCTGTCATCTGTTATATATTAACACAAATAATTGTTGATAAACATCATATATTACATTTGACGCTCCAATAAAAATATACACATGATTACTAATTATGTAATAACAGTCATAAAAGTGTTAATTACTAATATGATCATGACATTTAAATTAACTACAACTTTAATTTTGCTATTTTATGTTAAATTTTATTTTTTTCCTAAATTCCATAATATTTCTTGAATTTTCCTAATTTCTATAACAAAATTCCAACAGTTTTACTAAAACTGTCCTAATTACAACTAATTATAGAATGAGTACACATATATAATCATAATTCACCTAGCTAAACTTAATTACTAATTAATTTTAATCAAATTACTATGAATTTTATAATTTTATTACTAATTATACAATAATTGTCATAAAAGTGTTAATTACTAATATAATCATGAGGCATTTTTTTTAACTACAAATCTAATTTTCCTGTGTTATCCTAAATTTGAGTTTTATCCTAATGTAAATTCCATAATATTTCTTAACTTTCCTATTTTTAAAAACAAAATTCCAACACTTTTACTAAAACAATCCTAATTAAAATGAAATTCTCCTAATTACTACTAATTATAGAATGAGTACACATATAGAATCACGATTTACCTACCTAAACTTAATTACTAATTAATTTAACTCACATTACTATGAAATTTATAGTTTAATTACTAATTATACAATAATAGTCATAAAAGTGTTAATTACTAATGTAAGCATGTCATTTAATTTAACTACAAATTTAATTTTGTTATTTTATGCTATATTTTAATTTTTTTCCTAAATTCTATAATATTTCATAACTTTTCCTAATTTTTATAACAAAATTCCATCACTTTTACTAAAACTATCCTAATTAAAGTGAAATTCTCCTAATTAATACTAATTATGAAATGAGTACACATAATGTGGTCTTAATTACACTTTAAGTATCTAATACAAATAATTAAGACATGCATGCATGCTTAACATTCTAATTAACACTAATAATTTCATAAACAAATATAAAATGCTAAATATTTAATAAAAATTAAAAAACAAGCAAATATCCAATAAATACTATATTTTGCTACCAATACTCGTAAACACAACAATATCAACATATAAAATGCATACAAACTAATTATAAGAATAAATAGAAAAATTAAGAAATCTAAAACATACAAATCAACCATAGAAAATTGATTTTTTTTTGCATAATAGTGTTCTCCAAACATTATACAAGAACATACCTTAATTAATTGTTGAATTTGGAGAAGATTTGAGTGGATTTTAAAAAATATTAGGGTTTTGTGTGGGGCCAAGTTTGGAGAAGGGTGGGGAAGAAGAAAATGGGGGAAAAAGAAAGAAAAGAAGGAAAAGAAAAAAAAAATTCATACACCTGGCGTCCGAAAAATCGGACGCCCCCTTTTAATGGATCAGATCATGCTCTGATCCATTCAAGCATGGCATCCGATTTTTCGAATGCCTGCCATGGTGTCAAATTTTTCTGACACCAAAGTGGGCATCCGAAAAATCGGATGCCATTGCCTATTTTCGGTTTTTTTTTTTATTATTAAATCTAACGGTCCAGATCATGCATTTTTGCATGATCCGGACCGTTGGTGTCAAATAATTTTGACACCACGATTTAAATAAATTGGGTCAAATTATTTTGACCCCATTTATTTTGCATGGCTACAAATTATTTTATCACCATTGTGTCCAATGGTGAGCGATTATTTTCACCCCATGCTTGGTGAGTGATTATAATCTCACTATTGCTGGCTACAAATTTTTTGGACTCCATTGATTTAAATTCAGTTGCTACATGGCTACAGATTTTAATCACTCACCATATTTTTGACACCATTGCCTTGTATTCTTTTAGTGGTGGTTCGGACAATTGTCTTAGTGCACGAGGCTTTTGCGTACAAATTCAAATAATTTTCAATATGGTAGAGAGATTTACCTTTATTGGAGATTACTCTTGCACTTATTAGACAGCCTCTCATATTAAATATGTATTGCCGCTACTTTATCACTCTACTTCATTTGATCTCCACAACTGATTTCTCTATCACAATAGAGAAAAACAAAAACCCACAAAATTCAAACCTTTGCACAATATAAAAATCCGAACTAATTTTAATTTGAACATTTTTCCTCAATACCAAAATCACAATATATTCAAAAGGACGAATGAATGACAGTTCTGATCACCATAAATCTAATCTCGTTCGTCGTTGCAATATACTCCATGATTGTTGCAACATAGTATCCGCTGATTGTAGCAATACTGATCCCTTGATTTTAGGAATGTACTTATCATCCGAGATGAATCTTTCGTGAAAAACGAACTTATATACAAAATCTTTTATTCTTTATATATTACACGAGAATATATAGATTCGATATAATCAAAATAGAAGTTAATCCATAAATGAGATCAATTAATAGGACTCTTTCCTTATCCAAAAAGGAATCAACTCTTAATTTTGATAAACACGATCTTAAGAACAAGATATAATCAAGATAAAAAAAATACTTATTTCTCAATAAATTAACCAGATACAAACATTAACAGAAACCATAGTCTCAATAGATAAACATAATATAAAGATAAATAAACCATAGGACATTCACATGGTCCTGAAATATTGCTCAACACAGAGGAACAACAAGCATATATCTTAACGAAGTTACTCTCCGGAGAACAACAAGTATATATCTTCACCAAGATAGTTCAATAGCATATATCTAGGTGATATGTTAAGAGTATGGATAAGCCAAGAGTTTTTCATACATCACTCTGTTAAGAATACTCCTAGAATGAATCTACAGATACTTATAAAATATCTATGAGAAGTAATCAAAAATAAGATGTAGCGAGGAGGATCTAAAGTTATCCTTCCACACATATACATACACCACTTTGGTGAACTTTGCAACCAACTCAAAAGATTGGAGAGAAGTGCTCCATTTACATACACTATAATTCTCTAGGTACAGTGCTTGTTTAGCTTTTCTGCGGACTGGCTTTACTTACTTGGATTTTTTATTTATGGTGCAGTCTTGGACTATATATTTGAGTGGCAACTGGCAACAATCGAGAAGTACTTTAATTTACAATTATCTGGTGACATATTATAATTTGATAAAAGCATTCATCAAAAAACTGAAATGGTATCTAAATGACGAATTATTACTTCCACGGCCTACCCTTAAAAGATAACCAGTTGGATATATTCTTCCTCAATTTATTTGATAAATGCAAGTAAACCAAGATACTTTTATAGCTCATAGCTAGGCTAAGCAACGTTCATAAATTAAACAGAAAATATGAAGCTGAAATTGAAAAAAGAACTTTTTAACTTCTTCTTTTTTTACATAATATTGTGACTTTTTTGTATAAGGATACATTTCGAGGCCATTTGTCAGTCATAAAATGATTAATTTTGGATAAGAATAGTTGTAAATTACAATATGGTATTTGCATGGTTAAAAGACATTTGGTGATGAGATATATACTCGTATTCGCCTTATTATCTTGTTTGTTAATAGACAAGTAAATCTTGAAAGCATTAATTTCCGTTAAATTTAAGTGAAATAGATTATTATTCGTACATGAGGAATGGATTATATTACACATGTGGTAACAAGTTGGTCGAATTTCCACCTAAAGAAGCTTACTGAGTGCCGCTCACTAATAATATTGTCACCTTAGCGGATATTTCTTTTTTTCTTTTTTGAACACGGATTATATATATTTTACTAATGAGATATTACCTACTATCAATTGGTCGCTTCATCTTCTGCAGGTATCCTCGATTTTCTAAGCCTAGCTTTAAAAGGTAGGGTGACAACAAATTACTTTTGCGTTTTGACTCTCAGTTCGCGTTCAATTATTTTGGGAGTTCACTTTTTGAGGATTATGGTCCAGAATTGAACATCAAACTTAAACTGAAAAAAATAAATGAAATCACAGCTCAAATTGGCGCTCAAGTTAGGCGGAAAAAGTTGTTAGAGGAGTTAGTTATTTTTCAGTTAGTTGGTGAGAGAGTGAGCTGGTTTTTTCAGACTTGATCAGCTAACTTGCGCATTGTATTTAAGTTAGATGGATCATCATTTGTCTTCATTGTAAGAGTAAACATCTTGGCTAAAACTCTCTGTAATTTGCACGCTCATTCACTTGAATTAATCAAGTAGAAAAACTCCCTTGAATGTAGGTTCAAGATCAGTAGATCTTTAGTCGAACCAAGTAAAAATCAAGTGTGCTTGTGTGAGTTCGTCTTCATTCTTTATCTAAAATTGATGTAGTATAGTTTATGAGTGAATTAACATCAAAATTAGCAACCAGTTCGATCAGATTTCTTAACAAATTGGTGCGGTGACTGTGGTTCGAGTGATCATGGCGTCTGCGAAGTTTGAAGTTGAAACAATTCACTGGTCCAAATGATTTTGGGTTGTGGCAATTGAAGATGCGCACTCTTCTGGTACAATAAGGCCTCTTAGACGCACCTTATGAATCGAATATAGATCAAGACATGGATTATAAGGTGAAGAAGATGATGCTTGACAAGGTTCATAGTGCAATCATTCTAAGTTTTGGAGACAAAGTGTTGAGGCAACTATCTAAAGAGAGATCTAAAGCAGGTGTATGGCTCAAACTCGAGAATCTATACATGACGAAATCACCGGTAAATCGTCTCTACTTGAAACAAGCTTTATATTTTTTCAAAATGCAAGAAGATACTTCAATTGAGAGTATATGGATGAGTTCAATAAACTGATCTTAGATTTATAAAACATTGAAGCTTCTTTGGATGAACAAGATCAAGATTGATGTTACTGAGCTCACTACCTAAATCTTATAGAGCCATTTTAAAGAAATTCTCATTTATGGTAGAGAATCTCTTAGATAAGGTGCAATCTGCTTGAACTCTAATGAGTTGAATAAGAGGAAAGATAAGAAGGAGCCTCAAAATGGTGAAGGATTGGTAGTTAAGGGTAAACATCACAAGAACGAGAACAAGTTTGACGAAAAGAAAAGAATTGTCCTATCATTGTCACAAGAAGGGTCATGTGAGGAGATTTTGTCGTAAGAGGTTGAGAGAGAAGAGATTTGATAAACAGAAACCATAACTATAGCAAAGGATAGCTATGAATCAGTTGTGCATATAGTCTCGCAAAAAAATCCTGAGAGAGAGGGTGATGGATTCAGGGAATTCATTCCACACCGCGACGGAACCAAGGGGGGCATATGGGGGTCCAACAGCCCCACCCCCTATACATATACTTTATATAGATTATATTATATATAATATTTTTTATAATATATATGCATATATATGTAATACAACATTTGTATATTCCTAGTTAAAAAGTTTACATATTCTGAAATTCTTATTTAGTTTTATACTACAATTCTTTGTTTTATTTCTTTTGAACTTATTTAACTGTTTCGTTTCGTAATTTAGTTTAATCACCATTTGTTATACTATTTTCTGAATTTTGTCTAATCATTCTCGTACTCTTTTCATGTTGTTAATGAAATAAAGGATAGACATTAAATACAACCTTTGAGTTTATGTTTTAATATTTTGGATGATTTAACTTTTTCATAATTCTTTAAATGAAACATTTATTTTTGTAATAGAAAATTAAATGAGGTCAAGTCATATACTAAAGCTAAAGATAATTCCTTTAACATTGCATCAGTAATACACATAAAGCAAGCAATTACTAAATATTTTAATATTCATTTAGTTATAATTTAATATCTTCTTAAAGCATGCCACACGCTTGTGAGTGTCTAATTGAACATAAATATCCTAGAGGTGTATATAATATTTCTATTTCATATGTCAAATTTTTTATATATGTATATCTAGTTTTAATTTTAAATCTTTTAAAGTTATCAGAGTGTTACTTTTATTTTTCAAACTTTAACATTGATATCTTATACTTATGTTTTCATGATGGTTTATTACTTTCAAATGAATTAAATTAATGAAAAAAGTTATTTATACATAAATTTCTTGACATGACTTCAACCCCACTCCCACCCCAACCCCCAAACAAAATTCCTTGCGCCGCCTCTGATTCCACATGGCACCCAAGAAGCAGTGGTTTGAAGTGTTTGAACAGAAGGATGGAGGTTTGGTGTTATTTGGGAATAACAAACCAGGCAAGATAACTAGTATTGGATCTATAAGGTTCAAGTTACATGATGGTGGAGTCAGAATATTGAATGAGGTAAGATATGTACCTCAATTGAAGAGGAGCCTTATCTCACTTGGTGAGTTCAATAAGAAAAGGTTCATATTCAATTGTAAATCTGATATTCTGAAGGTCTTCAATGACAAGAAGAAAGTCTTGAGTGGATCAAGAAGTAATGGCTTGTATACACTAGAAGATAGTGTGATTCAAAGAGCAGCAGCTCCTATAGTAAGCTCTAAGCTATCTAATATTGAGTTAGTCACGGCATAAAAGACTAGCTCATGTATGTGAGAAGTGCTTCTAGAACTGAACGAACTCGTTGGGTAAAGAGAAGCTTGAGAAGCTGTAATTCTGTAAGAATTGTGTGTGATAAAGAGAACATAAATAGACTAAATATTAGAGCTCATTTATTGCATTCATGTACCGAAGAATAAGTCAGACTAAATATTACATGAGGGTATTAGTAAATATAGTACTAATGAAAAGAAGTTATGACCATTAATACAATTATACAGCACAACATTCCACCAAACTTCCTCCCGCCTTTTATATTACAGCAGGGCATTCAGGCATTTGTATTCTATCAGTAAACTTAAGGGAGTTCCTCTGGCTTCACTGTAATTTCACAACCTTTAACCACAACCCTATATCTATTCTCACTTTACAGCAATAACTAACACTTACGTCATAGTTTATCATCACGAGAATTATCAAATAAAGTGATTCTCGGCTATTGATGATTATATTTCTTACCTTGTATGTGTTGGGACGACATGATTTAAGTCTCATCTAATGTGTACTGATCTAGAGAAGTTTACCACTGCATGGAGCGAACTTTACGTAGAACACGAGGTGGTCTTTGCTTTTCTGTTACAGGAATGACGTTCTCCATAAGCTGCAGGAAACGACAATGACAACTTCAGTACTGTAATTGCCTTCGTTTGAACAAAAAAAATCTAAATGATGCTTCCAGTTTTCTCTTTCAGCTGATATACTTTATCAAGTGCCACAACAGCAAGAAAGAGAATAAACAAAATGGATTCTCATTGAAAAACTATATATTGTATAATATGTTGTCTGCATAGAACGATCGACATTGAGTAATGGAGAAACTTTCCAGGCACTACAGTGATGATTATCATATATAAGTTCATAAGGTGTCTCAAAGGGTAACATCAAATCCAACCCATCAATCATTGTACGACTTCTGCTTTCTCCACCAGCCACTATATGAAACACTATACTATGTATAAAGACGACACAGCAAGTTTGACCATGTCCATATAGTCAGTTTCGTCTCAACACATTCAGAATGCACTTAAGCTTAATGGTATCAACAAATGATAGACAAAGGTAGTAAAGCAAAGGAATTCACGAAATTCTCATTAGCTAATGTTGGCTTGCTGAGAGATCACTGAATTACAAGAGAAAAGGAAAATCACTCGAACTTGAGATGAAAAAGTAAAGCAGAGGGTTAGTAGCAGATACATACACACACACATGCAACTAACGCCCACACGTTAGAACTCTACCTAATACTACGGTTTTCCCATTTACAGCTCCTAAGCAAGGTTAAAATCTGAACATTTCCACACACCCATATAAATTTATAACAAACACGCTCATTTTGATCACATCAAAAAGGCCAAGAATGTTACCCATGAGCAACGCCGACAAACCATGGATAATTCAACTTAAAGCATCTCTTACAATCCTCAAGATCAAAATTTGGCCACAGACCTAATTCTACAGTCTACGACTCTAAACCCATCACATCTTAAACATAACGAGGAACCCTTTGGCATTTTAATATAAACAACAAGAAAATGTTTTACACAATCTACTAATATTAGAATGTGGCCTGAAAATAGAAGGCACAAGAACAAAGGTTTACAGAAGAAATGATTACCTGCTTAAGCCTCTTCTTCGTCTGCTCTGCCTGGAACAGAAAATTGTAAACTAGTCAATTTGTGAGAAATAATCAGAGACAAAAGCACCAAACACATAACAACCTAAATTTACTGAACCCCAACAAAATTTGTCAGATATCAAGAAAGGAACACCTAAAATTTATGCTGCCAGATCACAGTTATATAATCAAGCAGAGCTGGATAATGGACCACTAGCAAAGCAACAAACTACATGACTACACTCACAGTTATCAACCAAGTGCAAAACATGTACATCATTTAATAATCAGGATTATGAAGAAGCAGCAAACTACCTGGCATTTTCAAAGCCAAAATGATGGGGATAATCATAGAAAACTCAATATATCAACTGAGAAAAAACTTTTGCACATATAAATGGATGCAGGAAGTAATAACTTGCATCATAACTGCATGATTTTAGACTTGCAATGAAGTATGGCTGCTAAAAGTGATGGCTTTCGATGGTCCTTGAAATTTATCTAAATCCAGTGATAGGCTACTGGATCAGTTAGAACCTAACCAATTAAAGATCTCTTGGATCATGAACAATCAAAAGGCAATGTGTCCAAAATGATGGAGTGATTTTGAATATAGTGACCTGATCTATTTAAAATATGAACAAATGATATTAGTTTGAATTTTGTTGCTCATATAAATATAGACACAAAAAAATTATATTACATTGAAACACATCGACTTACGCATTTACCTCTTATGCCAAGAATCCAAAACACAAATCCTAATCCAAAGCTAAAAGTCTAACTAGCCTTTGCATGACCGGACCTCCTTTCTCTCGTTCCACATTTTTCCTTCTTAGTTTTCTAACTATTTGTTTTTCCTTTTCTTCATTTAAGATTTCCACCACCACCGATCGCCCACCAATTATACTCTGTTTAACCATCTTGTTTCAACACCTCATGATATTCTCCGACTCTCCACAATCCACCCCTGAGGATTTCAATGCCTCTCATCTACCAGGTCTGGTTCTCAGCTCATCTACAGGGTGTAATGGCAGGAGGAGAAATTGCGCTAGAGAATTTCCCAGCTTTATTTAATTGGTACGAAATCTAAATATTATTTACCCTTCTTGCTTGAGTCAGAAATTAAATTTCAAACCGGACACATAGATGTCAGAAAAGGACAAGCTATGACTATCATTCTTTGTATTCCTATGAATTTCAATACTCAACATTTCTTTTGATCGCGATCCATATATTCCATCTAAAAAGGGTGAAAAGGAGTAAAATAAATTAGTTTATTATTGAACACAGTGCTATATTTGAACATGCCAGTACATACAAAAATTTAGTTCATCCTCCTAAATACCTTATTGTTGTTATAAAGTTCTTAAGAATTGAACCACGTACATAAGCAGAATCCAAATACGAAAAAAAATTAGGTAGGATGATAAACCATGCCTTACCTTCTTCACATGTATACTATTAAGGCCAAGGTTGATGCTTTATTAAAAAACACCCACGAGTGTGTGTGTGCAAGAGAGAGAGTTTTTTTTTTTTTTTTTTTTTTGAGGGGGGGCGGGGATCTTCAATATATAATGCTGTTCAAGAATTGGATGTTCTAAACGATTTTTGTTGTACTGTACGGTGGATAAGAACACGGCCGCAGTAAGATTCTCCTATAAATTAGAAAAACACAAATTTCACCATCACTGCATGTCCGTAACAATATATTTATCATCAAAGTGAAAATTTTATTTTTGCCATAATAACGATAAAGATACCTGTTTTATACAGAAGAATAATGCGTCAAGCAGTGCCATTGTGAGATAACTACCATGAAAAATACCTAGAGGCATCCACCTCACTTCCGAAAGAGCATGTAAACAAGCACACCCTTTTAGATATATCACACTTAAGACATTACGGTTGGTATAATATGTCAGTGGATGTCCACGAAAAGAATGGACTTTGGCGCTCACCAAACCATTAAGTAACCAAATATATGTTATCATGTTGAAAAACAGATTTTTCTACCAGAGCGACCTTTTACAAGACTAAACTCAAATAAGGACTAATCAATGTTAATCAACTTACAAGACATCCAACAAAAGTATATTCTTGCACATTAATTCAAATCGCACCGATCTGAAAACAATAGAAGAATGACAAATTGAGTTACCATTTCTTTTACTAGCCGCTCGTTTTCTTCTTCTAGTCTCATAGCCATAGACTCCAGTTCCGTTTGATAAGCCTGATAAAATCACGAAATAACACATTATCCAACATAATTCAGGAAACACTACAACACAACACCAAACTCCTCTAAAACATCAAGAATCCCTCTACCTGCTTACGCTCCCTTGATCTTGCAGCAGACTCCCTATTCTTAATCATCCTCCTCTGCCTCTGCTGCGCGGCCTTATCCAACGGTTCCAACAAACTCAAACTCCTCTTCCCTCTACCACCACTCCCCAACCCACCGCTACCCTCAGCAGCTCCCAACCCAATCATACCCCCTGAATAATTCCTACTAGTCTCGTAACTATACATCCCGCTACCCGACACCTCCTGCTTCACCTCCATGACCGCAGTCCCCTCCTCCTCCTTCTCCACCGCCCCGGCCTTCACCAAAAAATCCTCCAAAGTCATCATCTCCTCCTTAGGCTGCTGCTGTTCTTTCTTCTTCTTCCCCTCCAGAATCTCCCTCCACACATCATCCACCGTCTTCCTCGGCGCAGCAGCATCCATAACCGTGATCTCCGCATTCAACAACATCGTGCCGGAGCTACTGTGATCGGGACTCGAACTTCTCCTCCTCTCGACGTAAGCATTCGTGAAAAAAGCGTCCGCCACAGGAGAATCGTCGTCGCCGCCAATTCTGAGAAAATCCTTCGCAGCAGCAGCAGAAGAAGATGAAGAAGAAATTGAAGCGCGAGTGGAGAGTTTACGCTTGAGATCCGATGAATTCCTTGACATGAGCTTCGACGACGCCATTTTTTGCAGTTAACAAGAGAATTTAATTGTTAGTTAATTTCAGTTAATTGGAGAATGATTTTCGCAGAATCATCCTTACCTGTCGCTGTTAATCTGTTGTATCTGTAAATGTGAAAATTGATGATTGAGAGAGTGTTAATTGATTTGCAGCAGAGACAGACCTACCTAGGGTTTTGGAGTAATTTGGGGATTTGAGAGAGGGAGGGATATTCGGTTTTTATTAATTTCTGTGTGTTTTGCTGCTGACGAAGGATGAACAATGTGTTTGATTTGACTTACGTGTTAGCTTCAGAGAGGACCAAATTTCGTGTGGCTTTGGGCTTAAATCGTTCAAACTCTGGTTCTTTTATAATTTGGGCTTTTGTATTGAAAAATATGATAATGTAGACACGTCTTCTACTGACAAAGTTTTATTTTTAATTGAAAAGTATTAATTGCGAATATTTGGTTATTATTAGAGAAACACAATTATGCGATCTACTATGTTTAACGCCAACTCTTCAAGAATTCAAGGGGCATTGGTGTTTATGGACGTACTTGCCCCCATTCCTTAATACTTCACTTTTTCTCTCTATTTTTGGTTGACTCTGTGTTTGAATTTAAGGTTACTCTTGCCCACTTTAGCATTTTACTATGAATATGAAAATTAAGAACACTATAAATTATGGGTTTTTACAATTTATCCTTGTGTTTTGTTTATTCATCATTTCTATTGAAAATACATAATGTGACAACAACCCATAGAACCACCAAAAAAATTCCCCAAGAAAACTTAAGAAACTCAAATATAACAAAGAGGTAAACAATTTCAATGAGCGAGTGAGTGAGTGCTCAAAGAATACTCAACATTAAGATATGATTCAAGTATTCAAAAAACACCAATGCAGATTAATTTCAAAATGTTTTAAACAGTACTTCGATCGCTTCAACTATAAAAAATCATAATGAATATAATTAAGCGCATACTCGTAGTCTCTTCACCAATAAACTAATACAAGAAATGATTGTTGGCAAGCTATTATGAGCTTGTTATAAAAATGTCTATCAAAACAGTCACATAAGATAAACCACCAAAAGAAAACAAAATATTCCTATAATTTAGAGATTGCACACGCCTCGAGAACTCAATAATCTTCTATAGGGCAGATTACTAGGTTTGCTGACTCTTAAGCCTCAGATTTGTTTACTACTAAAATATACTGATCCATAATAATGATTAAAAAAGTTAGCTAGCTTCTAGATCACCCTGCAATGGAGTCAATACATTTTCCACCACCCAGCGCAAGTGATAAATTCAAAGATAAAAGTTGAACACATCATCACAATCTTGTTTAAGGTTTTGGACATAATTTGTGTCCTCCGCTGAACGTGCTCTCTATTTGTACACCAGGATTGTACACCACTTTGTCTCTCTCGAAGTCATCCGGCTCTAAGTAACGAATTGGCACGTACGGTTCTTAAACATTTTATTTTTTTCCTCATATTATTAGATTAAAGTTAATTTTTGTAATGCTTATGCTGTCACGTCCTCAAAATTCAAAAATAAAATTCAAACTTAAGCTTGAGATGCAATACGAAACAATCCAAAAAGCCAATAGTCGCAAGAAATATTAAACGACACTAGAAACATAATGTAAACCGTCGAGTCTGGGCCCGAAACATAGCTAAGAGGGACGAAACTAAGTTGAAGAGTGTTTATGTTTAATTGTAAACAAGAATGTTTTTTGTACTTAATTATTTTGTAAACTAGGACAAAAAAATAAGCATGTGCTATGCACGTGCGATTGCAATTTGGTATGCCTTGACTGCAAAATTTTAATTCAAATATTGTGTCAACATCCCATCACGGTCTATCATGGATTATAGTTGAAAATAAAGTAAAGTAATACGTACCACATCAATATTTATTGTACTTTCAGTTTTTAGAATATAGCATAAATAAGCCAAATATATATATATATATATATATATATATATATATATATATATAACATCCACATATCTTAGAACATGAGTTTTACCCCCAATTAATCAAATCACAATTTCAACCAACGAGATGCATCGCTGCCGTCCATCTCAACCTTCCCCAAATTAACACCATTTACCGATTCCTGCCGAGGTTGATTGTGTCGCATTCTTTCCTTCAGCCTTTTCATCTTCTCTTTCACCTCTTTCAATTCAACTAAACTAAGCCTATTCAAATCCTCTTCTGAGACTTTAAGAGTCGATTTCTCTAAAATCTCCTTCACCTCCTTTCCTCTTTTCTTCTTACTCTCAATCTCCCCACTCACCCGCTCACAATTCTCTTTTAGTTGTTGCAATCTTGATTCATGTTGAATAGTGCAATGCACGGGATTTTCCTGAACGGGCTTGAAGCTTTTGCCGCACAATCGGCCTAAAATTGACTCGTTACAAGAATTCCCAAATGAATAAGCCCTGCCACAAATTGAGAAAATGATTAACGCAATTTGTGCACCGCAAAGAGACGTAAGCTCTGTCGCTTTTCTAAAAAGTCCATTGCGACGCTTCGAAAATGTTGATCTGCGAGCATCGACATTCTCAATCAGCTTCATTTCAATTTTTTTACGTCCTTGCGTTTTCTTCTTTGACGGTGAAGACGTCATTGCCTTTTTATTAGCTGGTGAGTTTTGCGTGATTCTACTTTCAGTGGAGATTTCGGGGAGATTTTTTGGTAAGAATGACGTAAATCGAAGCCTTAAACCTCACTTTTATAAATCCCTACTTTGGTTAAATTAGGTAATTAAGGTCAAAAATACCAAATAGATATTAATTATAGGACAGAAAACTATAATTTTAGTTCGGATATTATGAAAAGTCTATGACTAATAATTGCATAGCAGTTCATATTTTAATAGGAAAGTCTTTGTTTACCTAAACTTTATTAATTATCAAATTACGTTTAATGGATAATTCAACCATAATATTTGTGCATGTGACCTACCAAAACTATATAGGTAATACACTACCGCAAGTGTACAGGTACAGTAATAAGAAAAGTAAAATTATGACCACAGATATCGATCCCACAAGTAGTTTGACGCTTGACTTCAACTTTTCTAATCTACTAAAGCACTTAAAAACTAACTTATTAAATGCAGAAGCTATCATATTCCAACATACAATTACTAATTAACAAGAAAATAGACGTGAAATGAGGATTTGTGAATTTGAATAATTAAATAACTATCTTAAACACTTTAAAACAAATATCAATATTACAGCAACAAATTACAATAGTCATGTTTCACTAGAAACTTTCGACCTAAGGTTTGTAGATATATAATTGTTGCAAATATTTGTGAGTTATTGTGGTATATAATGGTTTATGAGGTGTTCCTAAACTTGTGATTCTATGCTCTATCTCTCGGAATAGTTCTCAGTGTACTTTGTTCATCGAGAAGCAATAATCTCTATGAGTCACATATATCTTATTTACCGATATTAACATCATAGACTGTGAATTTACATAACTTACAAAACCTAGATTTGTTTGTTGTTTGATGCCAGAGAATCGTTGTTTTTTTCTCACATATAAAATCAGTAACCCAACTGCAACCCGTCTAACCCACAACCCACTTGATTTCATTATTAACTTCACGTGCGTGAGTTGAAAATTGGTAACACGCTAACTATCAATATGGTCACATTTTGGGTGAGGGTAAAAAGGTAATTTTCATCCACATCCCCTGAGGTTTCATACTTTGGCATATAGTCCCCCTGAGGTTCCAATTCTTTTGCATATACCCCCTGAGGTTTCAATTCTTTTGCTTATACCTCCCTTCCATCCATTGACCCTTAGTCAGCTATTAAAAGTGAGGGTAAATATGTAATTTTCTTATACTTTCAAATATTAAAACTTATTTAGGGTTATTAATTTGCTAATTAACTTAAACATAATTCATTTATTCCTATGGTCTAAATATTCAAATTAAGCATGTTTTATTTTTAATCATATTGGTCCATTAATACGCATAATTTTCTCTAGCAAAAAATAAAAAAACCTAGAAACATATTCCTTTTATTCTATATCTTATTTTACATATGTAACATATTAATAAGATCGATATTTTAATAAAATTATCATTTAATCAATATAATCATCAACAATAGCGCATATGAATAAAATATTCAGAGTTTCTAGTAAAATGCTGCAAAATTTTCTATAAATATTAAAAATAAGCAAATGACTATAAGGTATAATTTTCCTAATCATGTCATTTTAACTACTTAAAAAACTTCTAAAAAAAGTTAAATTTGCAAATCTAAATTGCTAATAAACTAATATAATTAAGAATAAATCATGCTTAATTTAGATATTTAGATAATAAAATAAATGGATTATGTTTAAGTTTATTAACATATTAATAACTATAAATAACTTTTTATATTTTAAAGTATAAGAAAATTATTTACCCTCACTTTTAATAGCTAACTAAGGGTCAATGGATGGAAGGGAGGTATACGCTAAAAGAACTGAAACCTCAGGGGGGGTATATGCAAAATAATTGAAACCTCGTGGGGTGGGGGGGGGGGGGGTATATGCCAATGAGTGAAACCTCAGGGGCCTATATGCCAAAGTATGAAACCTTAGGGGAGGTGGATGAAAATTACCCTTTTGGGTGATAACCCGACTAAACCTGGCCGTTAACACCCCTGGTAATTTTATTTAGATTTCAAAAGTTCAATTCTTCTTCCCAACAAATATTATAACTTTTAAAATAGGGAATAATTCATTGCAGGTACCATAACTTGGCACACTTTTAAACTTGGTACCTTATTGTGGCAGTCCTCTTTTTTGGTACCCCAACTTGGCGATTTGTTCAATTTCAGTACTCTGGTGCCGAAAAATTCCAAATTTCTCCGGAATCGGACACGTGAACGTGAAATGGCATAAAATTTGGGGATTTTGACCCAAGTCAAACCGCCACCTAAGTTAGACTCCACATATGCATCTACTTGGATTCAAAAAAAAAAAAAGTTTATAAAATATCAAAATGTCATATTTGCCCTTATGTAATTAATTATTTCAAAGTTTTACTTAAAATTTTATAAAACTAGTATCTGTTTTTTAATTATACATTTGTTTTTGGAAAAAGATTAAATAATTTTTTTAAAGACTCTCTTATTTATAATTTATTATATTAGTAAAATATTAATATATTTAGTTATTTCAGATAATATTAAATAATATATTAAAAATAAAAGAGAGAAATGGGTCATCTTCTTCATCTCTTCTTCGCCATTGTTGAGGAGTTGAAGATCAATTTGAAGGTTTGAGATTGCAACCTCCGACGACCCTCTTCATCTCACCACCACGACATTTGCAACCCCCTACCTTCAATCTCAATTCCATTGTTAAGGAGATTTCCGACATTGACAAAACCCTAGGCCACTCATCTGCTTGATTCCTCTCCTCTACCTTCGATCGATTATTATTTCTTTCCAACTCTCTCCGATCCGACGATCCAGGGGTGGTCGTGGTGGTGTGTTGAAGCTAGACCTACAGTTGAGGTGGGCCGTGGGGGTGGGGAAGGGGAAGAAGACGAATACAGTTTTTTTTTCCCTTGTATTTTTTTTTTTATTTATCATTTCATTAAATTTTAAATACAATATCTTGATTTCAATATCTTGACTTCAATAAATTAAAATTTTTATAACTTAAATTTATAAATACATTTTTTTAATTTTAAATGTATTATAAAAACTAAATTTATATAAATAAATATGGATTTCTCAATATATATAAATTTGGGGATTTATTTTTTTACTTACACGTGTGGCAACATATGTGGCATCTCGGTGATGTGGCGGGTTAACTTGGATCAAAATTCCCAAATTTATGCCACGTCACGTCCACGTGTGCAATTTTGGCGAAATTTGAAATTTTCCGGTGCTGGAGTACTGAAATTGAACAAATCTCCAAGTTGGGGTACCAAAAAAGAGGTCTGCCACAATAAGGTACCAAGTTTGAAAGTGTGCAAAGTTATAGTACCAAAAATGAATTATTCTCTTTTAAAATACATACACAAAAACGGTTCAACCAATCCATTGTTCACCAGCTTAACCTTTTCTTGGCAAGTTTTGAGCGGTTTTGACCAGCTTAAATGCAAGCTGGTTCAAAACCTCACTCTAGACCGGCAAAACCACCGACTAAGTGCCTTCATCCCCATATTTTAGAAAAATATCAAAATTTCTCATAGAAGACCAAAATGTATCAAACACAAGAATTATAAACTTAACAATATAGTCGTAAGTTAAAGAATAAAGAAAAATATTTCGAGCTTACCGTTCAATCAAAAAACGAATATATTGGCTATCATCATCTTTTCAAAACTATATAATCTAAAAATTACTTTTTTGACTAATTTTGTATTATGTTCCCAAAAATTATTGTTGTCAGAGCTCTTAGAGTTCCATTGTTCTCTGTGTGGAAAAATCGTTCGATTGTTTGGTAATTTAAACTAAGCGTATTATATGTAAACTTTTGCACCGGCTTATTTATAATTTCTTTTTGAAATCAAAGTTCGGGGTAGTTGTATCTACAAAACTTATCAAATTGTTTAATTTAACTATAGAAAAACATAAATTGTTTAAATAAATACCAAAAAACTATAAATAGATTCTCAAGCTAATAGCATATTACCCCATTGTTTTGTCAAATTACTAATCTCTCCCCCGCTTCAACAAAATAGGCACAACATCCTTTGTGATTTCAAAAAGTAACTCTTCATATATATATATATATATATATATATATATATATATATATATATATATATATATATATATATATATATATATATATATATATATATATATATATATATATATATATATATATATATATTGATGTACCATATTTCGGTACTGCCACGTCATAATATTCGATATAATACATGAGCATATTTTGGGATTATTATGCCACATCAGCACCATTATTTTTTAATGCAAAATTACAATTCAGAGCAAAACTCAAAATTAGGCCTGTGCAGGCCCAATTTAGAGTTATTCAGGGCCCAAGTCAACTTATAATTCTACTTGGAATGGACTTCTAGCTAAGGAAGGACTCTAAGTGGTATATAAAGGGGAGGAAGTTTTGGAGAGTCAGGCCGGAGCTGGATTTCGACTAGTGAATTCGAGCTATCAATTCAACTCCAAATTCGATGAATTGTATATGCCTGGAAAGCCTCTTGAGTCTAGTTTCCAAATCAAAAAGCGGATCTAGATTTCGAGGTCCAGACAAGGAGATATAACAAACATGGTGAGACTGCGCAAAGCTGAAGAATAGGTCGAAATTCGACCTATTTGGCATATTTCGACCTATTTGGCCTATTTCGACCTATTTGGCCCAAATTCGACCTATTTGGCCCAAATTCGACCTATTTGACCCAGTTAACCTATATCAAGCCCAATCCGAGCTATATGGGCTCAAATAAGATCTATTTGAAGGCCCAAAAGCCCAATTCGAGCTATATGGGCTAAAATCCGATCTATGTGAGGCCCAGGAGTCCAGTTAGAGCTATATGGGCTCAAATTCGACCTATTTGAGGCCTAATTCGACCTATTTGAAGGCCCAATTCGAGCTATTTCAAAATAGCTCTAATTCGACCTATTTTGAGTCATAGTTCTACTTGGATTGCACTTTTAGACGAATAAGGACTCTTATTACTATATAAGGGGGTCCCATGCCTCATTCTAAGGTACGTTTTTATTTTCTAGCATCTAATTTCGAGCTATATACATCGAATTCGAGCTATAGAGCAATAATTTCGAGCTATATTGCAATAGCTCTTCTTCGATCTATATAGAGTGTATTTCGAGCTATTTGAGAGTAATTCGATCTATTCGGGTTTTCTCATCACGGTTCTCAATACCATTTCGAGGTGTGCTAATTCGAGCTATAGAGCTCAAATTCGACCTATTTGGGCATATTTAGAGCTATTTGAGGCCCAGTTCGACCTATTCAGGCCCAAATTCGACCTATTTGGCCTAAATTCGACCTATTCAGGCCCAAATTCGACCTATTTAGGCCCAAATTCGAGCTATTTGGCCTAAATTCGACCTATTTGGGCCCAAATTTGACCTATTTAGGCCCAAATTCGAGCTATTTGGCCTAAATTCGACCTATTTGGGCATATTTCGAGCTATAAATTCGAGCTATTGTCTCTGACGACAATACCTCAAATTCCGACCTATCTGACTTGAGCGTCGGAGTGCCTTCGCCGGAGGAGGCACCGGCTTAGTTTACGTGTGGTGTTGAGTGCAGGTTCCGAACTCAAAAGCTGCTTAAGCATCCAGCAGGAACTAAAGCAGTCTGACGTGGAGTGTTGGAGAGCGGACACGTATCCAGACGAAAATACCCCACATCAGTGGCGCCGTCTGTGGGAACCTTCTACACGCACTTAGTAACAAACACTGACACTCAATGGCTCAACGGAGAGCAACGGATAAGAATGGAATGGCTGGAAGGGCTAGATCACAGAGAGAGGATGATAATCGGGCGCCTGATGCTTCTGAGCGAACATCAGTGGCAGCGCACAGCACTCCCCTTGATCCTCCAACTCACACAGCGAATCAACCTGACGTTCCTCCCACGGAACAACAGCTATTGAATTCCGCTCAGTTGGATCAAATCATGGCGGCATTCCAAAGGACTATGGTCCCAATGATTGTGCAGCAATTGGCTAACACTTCTGTTTTACAAAATGCTCAAGCTCCAATAGCACAACAACCAGCAACACAGCCTGCGGCACCGCAGCAAGGAAGGACTCATCCGATCCAGCGTCGTGATGATTCAAGGCAGTATACGCAAACTAGGATGACAAGACCAAGGGATCCATCTCCCTCGCTTGAAAGAAAGAATCCTCGTTCAGTGAGGACTAATGCTTACAAAGCTCCCAATCGAGCAACTGGTCGAGATAGAGAAGTAAGGGATGGAGAGGTGAATTCAAGGCAGAGAGTTTCTGATCATCGACTTGCAGCAAGTCGAACTGCCGGAAGAGATAGGGACTTGTCTGAAAGAGTTGCACCAAGATTAGAACCTGTTGTGGCAGAACATATTCCACTAAGGGAGAGGCCGAACCCATTTTGTGAGGCAATCAGTAGATTAACACTGAAGGAAGGCACTATACTTCCTGATATGAAGAAGTATGATGGGACGACTGACCCAGCAACGCATTTTGATGACTTGGATGCAGAACTGCAAGTCTTGGGGTACAATGAGGATTTAAGGGCAAAGCTGATTTCCCTTAGTCTAAGAGGAACTGCCAAAGAATGGTTCAAGAATTTGCTTCCACAAACTATTAGATCCGCAGAACAGTTCAGGGAGATGTTCGTCAAGAAATTTGCCACTTATCGGATGAAGAAGAAATCTCCCAGTACTCTGTTCAATATTCACAGAAAACCTGATGAAACTTTGGGAAAGTACATAGAACGCCTTAATATAGAGATTGGACGAGTGCAATCTCCTACTGCTGATCTAGTTATATCTGTACTAGAAAATCGATGTCAAAGTAAAAAGTTGGTGGAAGTGTTAAATTGGGAAGCACCAACTACTATTGAGCAAATCATGGATCTTTCTCGCAGAGTGACTGACATGGAAGAAGCTACTCTAAACCAAGGTTTAGTCGATTCACCGACATCATATGGAGGTAAAGAGAATAGAAACAGGAGAAAGGATGACAGAGGCAAAGATCGTGATCGAGGCCGATCACCTTTCGAGAGGTTTGAAAACTATACTCCTTTGAGAAAGAACATTGCTGAAATCTTTGCTGTCACAAAGGATCGTGGGATATTCAAAGTACCTAGACCCTTCAAGGAAACTGACGAGATGAAGGAGTCAAGAAAATATTGCAAGTATCACAAACAGCATGGTCATTATACTAATGAATGCAAGGCCTTGAGGAACGAAATTGAACGACTCATTCAATATGGAAAACTTATTGAGTTTGTCCTTGAGGATCGAGAACCACGAGACGACAAACCATCTGGGGGCAGAAAGAGGAGTCGTTCTCAGCAACAAAAGGAGGATGAACCAAGGTGCAAAAAGGACAACCTCAGCGATGTTGATGACAATTGGATCAACGTAATCTCAGGCGGATCAATCTGAGATGAGGAAGTTGGTATCAGCCGCTCGAATCAATCAATCTATGGACAACGCAATCTTGGCTAAATCTAAATTTTTCGATGCGCAAAGCATGAATACTACAAGTAAGACACCAATCATTCCAATTCTTTTATTGTCTTGTTGGCACATTAGGGCCGTAGTTTGGATGTTATCATTACTTTTTATCTCATGGATTACTAGTATCTGCATGGGAACCTTAATTGTAATCTTTAGCACTGAACTACGTGGACTTGATTCTTGACCATCTAAGCATGGCAGGATACGTAGGCAACTCGGAAGTTACTCGAGCGCAGTCCCAAAACTTATAAAATTTCCTATTTTGTTCAAGTTTGATTGTTCGCCTACATTTAACTTACACATTATTTAACTTACACGTTATTTATGAGTTAACACACTCGTAAAGCCGAGCAAAGCCTCGCACACTTAATATGAGTTCACACACTCGTAAAGCCGAGCAAAACCTCGCACACTTAATACGAGTTAACACACTCGTAAAGCCGAGCAAAGCCGAGCACTCTTAAAACGAGCACAAGCCTCGTAAAGCCGAGCACGAGCACTCGGATAAACGAGCACTAGCACTCGTAAAACGGATGTTAGCCTCCGTACGATTGAGCACTAGAACTCAATCACTTATTAGTAAGTTTATACACTTGCAATATTGTCGAGCACGAGCACTCGGATAAACGAGCACTAGCACTCGTAAAACGGACGTTAGTCTCCGTACGATTGAGCACTAGAACTCAATCACTTATTAGTAAGTTTATACACTTGCAATATTTTCGAGCACAAGCACTCGGATAAACGAGCACTAGCACTCGTAAAACGAGCACAAGCACTCGTAAATTTGAGCACAAGCACTCAAATTCGTAAGTTTCCACACTTATAAAATTTTCAAGCACAAGCACTCGTAAACTTTAGCGCAAGCACTAAAATTCGTAAGTTTCCACACTTACAAAAATTTTCGTGCACAAACACGCAAAGTATGAGCACTAGCCTCAACTCATGAAGATTTTAATACCCTAAGCCACAAGCAGCTTAGTTGGTAAACACACAAAATCCAAAGCCAAGTAGCTTGGACGTTAAAAAAATGGGAAATGAGCACTAGCCTCGATTCAAGAAACATATAAACACCCTAAGCTAAGCAGCTTAGGTGATAAAGATCAATACCCTACGCCAAACAGTTTGGTCGCTATAAATACAAGGCCCTGAGACATGCAGTTTACCTGATCATGAAACTCGACTACTAAAAATCTTACAGTGTAAAAGACGTCATTCAGTAGCAAACTCACGTCATGAGTCGAAAATCTGAGTTTTCCAGCCGGAACTCTGAGTTTTCAAATCTTTACGGACTCGTTGCACGATTATCGGAGTTTCTTGAGATATTATAGTTTGTATGACCAATGTTTCTGCACATTACTCTTACAAACTGGGGGACTCCATGATGTACCATATTTCGGTACTGCCACGTCATAATATTCGATATAATACATGAGCATATTTTGAGATTATTATGCCACATCAGCACCATTATTTTTTAATGCAAAATTACAATTCAGAGCAAAACTCAAAATTAGGCCTGTGCAGGCCCAATTTAGAGTTATTCAGGGCCCAAGTCAACTTATAATTCTACTTGGAATGGACTTCTAGCTAAGGAAGGACTCTAAGTGGTATATAAAGGGGAGGAAGTTCTGGAGAGTCAGGCCAGAGCTGGATTTCGACTAGTGAATTCGAGCTATCAATTCAACTCCAAATTCGATGAATTGTATATGCCTGGAAAGCCTCTTGAGTCTAGTTTCCAAATCAAAAAGCGGATCTAGATTTCGAGGTCCAGACAAGGAGATATAACAAACATGGTGAGACTGCGCAAAGCTGAAGAATAGGTCGAAATTCGACCTATTTGGCATATTTCGACCTATTTGGCCTATTTCGACCTATTTGGCCCAAATTCGACCTATTTGGCCCAAATTCGACCTATTTGACCCAGTTAACCTATATCAAGCCCAATCCGAGCTATATGGGCTCAAATAAGATCTATTTGAAGGCCCAAAAGCCCAATTCGAGCTATATGGGCTAAAATCCGATCTATGTGAGGCCCAGGAGTCCAGTTAGAGCTATATGGGCTCAAATTCGACCTATTTGAGGCCTAATTCGACCTATTTGAAGGCCCAATTCGAGCTATTTCAAAATAGCTCTAATTCGACCTATTTTGAGTCATAGTTCTACTTGGATTGCACTTTTAGACGAATAAGGACTCTTATTACTATATAAGGGGGTCCCATGCCTCATTCTAAGGTACGTTTTTATTTTCTAGCATCTAATTTCGAGCTATATACATCGAATTCGAGCTATAGAGCAATAATTTCGAGCTATATTGCAATAGCTCTTCTTCGATCTATATAGAGTGTATTTCGAGCTATTTGAGAGTAATTCGATCTATTCGGGTTTTCTCATCACGGTTCTCAATACCATTTCGAGGTGTGCTAATTCGAGCTATAGAGCTCAAATTCGACCTATTTGGGCATATTTAGAGCTATTTGAGGCCCAGTTCGACCTATTCAGGCCCAAATTCGACCTATTTTGCCTAAATTCGACCTATTTGGGCCCAAATTCGACCTATTTAGGCCCAAATTCGAGCTATTTGGCCTAAATTCGACCTATTTGGGCATATTTCGAGCTATAAATTCGAGCTATTGTCTCTGACGACAATACCTCAAATTCCGACCTATCTAACTTGAGCGTCGGAGTGCCTTCGCCGGAGGAGGCACCGGCTTAGTTTACGTGTGGTGTTGAGTGCAGGTTCCGAACTCAAAAGCTGCTTAAGCATCCAGCAGGAACTAAAGCAGTCTGACGTGGAGTGTTGGAGAGCGGACACGTATCCAGACGAAAATACCCCACATCATATATATATATCGTTACAGCTAATAACCAAACTATCCTAGATACTTTTAGTATTTTTCTTGTTAATTCAAATTTAATTGTCAAAGTTCCAGAAGATATATACTATTGAAAAAATATATACAAATATGAGCATACTGTACATATTATAATTGATATACATATATATATAGAGAGAAAAAAGGTAATAACATCCTTTTTCTACCCAAAAGTTCTCCAAAAATTCACTTTGAGCGATCTGTAAGGGGCAATGTACATTTTTAGATATTATGCGAGAGTAATTATCAAACTAACATTATGAGTATTTTGTGACAAATCGAAAATTCTATGTGAGGTTTGGAAATTCAGACCCTCCGTGAATCTTCAAAAACTTTACAATTTTCTTCTTCGTATTGTAAAGCTTTAGACTATGTATATTATCCATATCATAAAAAAAATGATTAAGAAAAATTTATTTATGTTAACCAAAACTTTAGAGTACAAATGTTAATCACCCCATGAAACAACTATAAATAAGTTGTTTGAAACTTTCAAAATGAATTATCTAAAGTTTACTACTTAGTTTGTATATTTGTATTTTAAACATAGAATTTTTGTTTTTTTTCAACCTTCAAATATTAGGTAGGGATTCAACAGTTTTGTTTTCATAAAAATTTATTCATATGAGTTTAATTTTCAAAAGAAAAGTACGAACCATTTTCTCGATGGATTAACAATTATAAAAAAACAAAACAAAAGAAAACATTTTCTTGATGTATTAACCAATTAAAAAAGAAGAAAATTACTTGAATTCATTCCAATCGTCTTCCCCAAAAAGTCAAACCCTATCTCATCCATCTTCCGTGGCCAACACCACATCACCATGCACCCACCTACACCACCTCCCAACAACTCCTCACGACTCACATACACCACCCCCACAAGTTGCTACCAGCCCTCCCCATCAACCCCACCCCAAACTTGAATTCAGCATCCACGAACCAATGGCCCACCACCATCGGCGCCGCAACAACCTTCATTAAAATAGAGTCAAGAGTTCAGTCATGGGGCCCCGTAAGTGTATAATTCCGGCCGGTTCCACACAGAAAATTCAAAAAATGGGAAGAAGGGTAGTAATGTGAAAAGTTTTTTTTTTATAAAAAAACAAAAAAAAAAAAAAAGAAGGGCAAAACAGGGTTAACAACTATTGTGAAAATGAGGGCAATTGGCAAATTAAAAATTCACAGGGGCAAAATAGGGAGCTTGAAACTTACAATAAAAGAGATCCATCGCCTTATAGTATACTAGGAATAAGGCACGTGTAACACACGTGCGTGTGCATACTAAAAAGATGCATAGATAACCTTTTATGCTACTAAAATATATATAAATTTTGAATAAGTAACAAAACGGAAAGTTCAAATATTTAAACTTTTAAACACTACTAATTTACCTTTTATTGATTAGAAATAAATAATACTATAATCTGAATTCATGGGAAAAAAGGTTCTACCTTTTTGGATTGAAAGAATGATTCCCTTTATATTTCCAAACAAAACAAAGTATATTTTATATCAAGAGTAAAAGTTTACATATATTGGCTAAATTTCAGCAAATCAGAATACATTGATCGTTATATATCTAACCTAACGATCTAGTACAAAAGGTACCTACTTTTTATGTGAAAAGAAAATTAGTCAACGAAACAAAACAAAATAATTTGGACAATTGCAGTCTTTAACTTTGATACATCCTAACATTTTTCGATGAAGATATGGTAGATAAATTAAATAAGCTACAGATTTTATGCCAGTCATACTTTTATTCAATAATTTATAAGAAATTTACAAATGAGATAGTTAAATTACAAATCTCATGTAATCAAAAGTTGCTATAGGAAATTAAAAGGTACAAAACAATTTCGTAGAAGTAAAACCGAAAATTTGACTATGTAATAGTTGAAAGGGAGAATTACACAAACACCCCCTGAGATATGGGCTAATTACACAGACACCCCCTCATGTTTGGGAAATTACACAAACACCCCCTGTGATAAAAAAAATTTCGCAATTTGTTATGTTTTGCTGAATTTAAATTTCCGTCTCTCGTTTATATTGTAAAATCAATGAAAAATAAACTAAAATTGCTAAAACGATAGAAAATAAGTCTCATTTATTCTGTTTTAGAAAATAAAAAAACATTAAAAATAAGGTATATTTCGAAAGATTTTGTAAGTTAGTCATCACATCATTATTGAAATTATGATCCAACACCATAAGTGTGTATATTCGATTAAAAAAACACACTACAAAGGGTGTTTGTGTAATGAGATGCATACTATAGGGGGTGTTTGTGTAATTTCTCAAACATGAGGGGGTGTCTGTGTAATTAGCCCATACCTCAGGGGGTGTTTGTGTAATTCTCCCTAGTTGAAAAGAAAATACATTCTGATGAGCAAATTTGTTAGTACGGGTAATTTAAAAAAATAACTTAAATTGTTTAATATAGAGATAATCGTTCCCAAACCCAAATATCTCCCTTTTTATAATTTCTACATTTTTAATGCTATTTCTCCATTTTCTATGTTATCATATCTTTATCTATACGTACAAATCTACTCTCTCTCCCTCCGCCCTCTTTTCTTTTTTCTTCCAGTCCACCCATGTAGTTCGTCTTTCTCCGTGTTCCATGTACTCTCTCTCTCTCTCTCTCTCTCTGAATCTTATTTTATCTCTCTCTTACAGACCTGCACATTTTGTTCCCCCTTTCACTTCATGATCCATCCACTTATCTGCCATTTCTACTCGCAATTTTTGGCGTCGCCTAAAAATTGGCACAAAAGAGGTGGTTGTCATGTGTGTTAAAGAAGAGAAGATGAGAGAGAGATGAGAAGATGAAATGAAGTATGTACGTATGTGAGAGAGACTGCGTTTGTACATATGCAGTTGTTTTTTTTTTTTTTTTTTTTGCTTTTTAAGTGCAAAGTATGCAGTTGACATTAAATAAGAGGAGAGAGAAATTAATATTTTAATGGTTGTTGTTGGAATTTGCAAGAAAGAAAATGACATAATTGACAACTTTAAAGTTAAACAAAAATAGATTCAGGGCATACTAGTGAAAAGGCACGTGCTCAGCACGTGCAAATTTTATAGAGTACGGATATTATAAAGGGTACAAAACAATTCTACATGCCAAAAATTGATAATCAATTTATTTATAAATACGCAAAGCTTCAGATTGACAACTATAATATCATTTCTCACACAAAAATACGTATCAAAATAAATAATGTTGATTAACATTATTCTTGTAGTACTATATCTAATAATTCTCTAAATACGACATTTTTAGTGCATAGACTCATCTTTATGAAATGGTTTGATAATTATTTTGATATCTTCTTGTTATTTTCAGAAATTGCAACACCTCAACCGTATCATTCTATAATTTATATTCGTAAGGACATATTCAATGTCAAACAATCAAATGCTCACAATATCGATCATTTTGTTGTAAATAATTTAACGTATTTGTTATTTTAATCTTATTGTCGTTTCATTATATGATCAAATGTAACTTATATTTATGAAATAATATTTATTTAAAACCCTATATACACTTTCATAATTTTGTAAGACATAGATAAATTATAAAATAAAAGAAAGATAAGAGAAGTTTTATTGGTGTAAACGTAATAATTTAAAGAAAAGAAATGTCATAAATAATGTAAACGTAATAATTTATTGGTGCATTGAATAGTGGTTACTAAATAGTATAAACTCTTCACAGAATGTGACTAATTGCAAATAAACTCGAAACATTTTTTTCATATCTCTTGTCTTTAGTAAGTTTAAGTTGTTGATACATTAAAATCACACAAAATCTTTTTTCCAATTTAATATATAATTCAGCATAATCTATTTTTTTGACTTTGCAGATTCTGTATTTATTATTTCACGTGTAATATTTCTGATATAGACTTTGAATATTTGTTTCCAGTGAGATATGTATATATATTTCAATATTTATATTTTCATAAAAATTTGTCTTATAGTAAAATAAAAGGCCAAAGTAATTAATCACAATCAATCACGTTATTTACCAAAATAAGTTCAAAACGGATCAAACCGATTACTAAAATTAAGACTATTAAAAATACATTGCAATATATTTTTTTTTAATAAATTCTAATTATAACTTGATGCATATCCTAGTAAATAATTTCAAAAGACTTATTTTTTATTACAAACCTTGATTTCGATTTTAAAGAAGTTGAAAGGAATGTAAATTTTGCACATGCACAAAAGGTGTTGGAGTAGGTATTGTCGTGACACAAAATAATGACAAGAATGGCTTATGAATAGTGCTATATTGAATTAACTTTTTGGATTTTGCATATTTTGCAAGATATTGTATTTATTATTTTCACGCGTAATCTTTTGATTTTGACTATTATTTTAGGGAGAATTACACAAACACCCCCTGAGGTATGAGCTAATTACACAGACACCCCCTCATGTTTGAGAAATTACACAAACACCCCCTGTGATTAAATTCTCTTCGCAATTTGTCACATTTTACACAATAAATTTTTGTCTCTCATTCATATTGTAAAACCAATGAAAAATAATCCAAATTTGCTAAAATGATAGAAGATAAGTCTCATTTATTCTGGTTTAGAATATAAAAAAATATAAAAAAATAAGGTGTATTTCGAAAGATTTTGTAAATTAGTCATCACATCATTATTGCCATTATGATCCAACAACATAAGAGTGTACATTCGATTAGAAAAATACACTACAAAGGGTGTTTGTGTAATAAGATGCATACTATAGGGGGTGTTTGTGTAATTTCTCAAACATGAGGCGGTGTCTGTGTAATTAGCCCATACCCAGGGGTGTTTGTGTAATTCATGTTTTTAAATTTTTCATTAACATTTTATACCTATTAATAGTGTCAGAACCAAAGAATTCAAACTTAACCACATAAAGCTTTAAAACATTGAGATGGAGAGAAAAACTCAAAAAAAAAAAAAAAAATACCACAATTTGTGTCTTTTGTGGTTCTAGTACATGGAAAGAGTGTATATGAAGGTAGCAAGTAGTCTTGTACTTTGTTGGCTACAAGAAAAATCAAGTTTGTGCACGGAGGATGATATTTGGGGTTAATGGAATGTGTGGCAATGCTACATATTTAAGTAATGGTAAAGTGTTAGTAATCATATCAAAACCTATAGCAGATAAGAACCATGGAATCCCACAATTATATGATGAGATTCAAGTACTCAACATGCATGAGAGAATAATACTTATGTTGTATAATGTTGATGCCTTTATTGCACTACCATGCGGTTTAGGAACACTGAAAAAAATATTATGCATAACATCATGGGCTCAACTAAACCTTCATAAAAAATCGTTTAGTGTTAAAGACTTTTATAATGGTTTATTGTCGTTTCTTGATCATTGCGTATGACAAGAATTTATCAAACATGTGGCATGCCAAAATCTGATGTCTGCACCTACTCCTGATAGGCTAATTGATCCATTAGAAGCATATGTACCTCTGGATCCGATCTTATCACGAATCAACTGGTAAACTAAGGATGAAGGAAGTTATTCCGAAGCTAAATACTATTGTTGCTCCCCTTTCCCACTCACTTGGCCATGTAGATGATAGATTGGTAGCTAGGGTAGCACTATTCTGTTGGTGTGCATCGTGGTGTATTTTTTTTCTCTTTGTTTTGTCTTTAATGGTAATGTCCTTAATTTTTATGTCCAAGTAAAAGAATCGTTGTACTTGTAAAAACTGGATTTGACCAGGAACTATGTATGAATATATTTCAATTTATGCTTTGTTTTGTGGGATTTATTGTATTCGAAACCCCAAACCTATGGAGGTGTTCTAAAATGTGTCAACTGAACTGTTAAAAAAGAGAAAACAATCCCTCAAGACCAAATCTAACGGATGAAAATTTAAATAATCTTAAAATGATTTGTTAAAAAAGTATGTTCTTGTGCCATCACGTGGGAAGTTGGCTCAAGAGACCAGGTGCGAGTCACGTGCGATTTTTGGCTAACTTGTAATTTTTGTTAAATCGGACTAAAAGGATATTAGGTAACACTAGGGGACTCTAATTGTGGATTTAAACATTAGAAGACTAAAGTTGGATTCATCACATATTAGAGGACCAAACATGAAAATTCCCCTTAAAAGTAGAGTCTTGAGATAGTGATATTTATGAAGGTTAGAATTGGAAAACAAAAAAAAAAACAAAAACAAAAAGATGAGACATTAAGTTTTCATCCATATAAGAATATAGATCTATCGGTGTGTGTGGGAATTATTTTATTATGTTAAACATTTGGTTTGAATAATTGTTTCTGCATTATTTGTACACATTTGAAGCATTTATTTTTTACTTTGGTTGACTCTGGTATAATTGTGTGTTTGTGGTTAGATGCCTATGACTAGGACACAATGGATTAAGAGCTGCTTCAACGACCTGGATTTTTGTGATAGGGGTACATATTTCGTGCTGAGGTACCTATTATATAGTACCCAGTCCTTCACTGGACTTTCGACTGTCGAAGGAATGGAGAATGCCATTCGGTTTGTGCATGAACGCTATGTGGGCGCAATGTTCGTTGTTATTCGGTTGAAAAGATAAGGAGAAGGTAATTGCTCTAAGGCGACGCTACCGGATGTATTAGCACTACGTTACTCTACCAGGGGTGTACTATGATGACTATACAAACGAGATTGTTGCATTCGGAGAAGAATACAACGAATACATGGGCAGAGTAAACATTTTTCCATAACTAATATAGTTTTTAAGTCTACACCATTACTCATTCTGCCTTACGGTTATTTGTGTAGGAGAACGTGATTGAGAAGTATTTCAGACTTTATGGCTTCCCATACTACGATATGCATCAGATGGTGTTCGATGTCTGTAACGCTGCTATGTTTCCCGAAGAGCTGGTTGGGACGCCTACAAACCCTTTAGAGTTGATAGACAGTGACCTTGAAGAAGATGGCCCTGGTAACAACGCTGGAGAGAATGGGGTGGATGGAGACCATGGATCGGACAACGACGAGACTGTTACTCAAGCATGAGGTTGCGCATTCAGGAGCTTTAATTAAATGATAGATATTTGGAGGTTTATGAACCCCAAAGAACAACTATTATCAATTAATTTCTGTTAGACTTATTATGAAATGATCTATGTTATTTTGGCTTGTAATATAACAATGGATGAGTAGTCATGTAGGACTGTAGCAGTAATTGGTACAGTCATGTTATGCATTAGGATCCAATGTAGAATGGTTCAATTTTGGTTTTATGTGGCATGAAATCCATTCTACAGTTGGTTGTGCAGAATATATATATCAATGTGACATGATTTAGTGTACTTGAGTTGGAATCTATTTACCTTTTTCTCTTTTGTGTGACATAAAGTGTGAATTGTGTTTTGTAATGTAGTATAAGGCTTTATTCACTTTGTGAATGGAATATATTCCCTGTCCTTTTTCATCATGCCTATATCTGCATTTGTTAACTAGTCAACTTTTCACTCATTACACAAATAGAATTATAGACTTTTTGCAACAATATATATGTAAATACACTTCCATTGACATCAACAAACTTCTACAATTTTTTAAGTTCATAACTCTCATTCGCCCAAAACATGCATGCTGCAAATGAAACCCAGAAAAAATACTTTTATGGTGAAGACTGGACCGAGGGATTGGATGAAACGCTACTTGATGTTTTGAAGGAACAATGTTGCTCGGACTAGATGTGTGCCTTTAAACAACTCCAAATTCCTTGATATGATCGTTGATAATGCTGTGGACACTGTTAACTACATTCACGACACGAAGTTCACGAGTGACGAGATACTAATGCGGCGAGGCACCAATGTTTTAGGATGGTTCTAGGGCATGCAGAAGTTGTGTGGGACTTTCCTAAAAATATCGTCTACTCTACCGATCCTGTTTGGCAAAATTTTATATTGGTTTGTGTATTCGAAAGCCTATTTATGTCGTTATAGTAAAGTAATATCTCACTCGTTCATAAATTAGGAGAATCTGTTGGCTATTGCGTATAAAGAGAATGGTGAGTTTGCATGGTGTGATTTGGAGATGCTTTTTGGGATTGTGCCGGTTCGTGCACAAGTCTACAAGCCCCAGCCACCAAGAACAAACAAGAAAGTGATCGAAGCGACAAGTAAGAAATAATAGATGTTGGACCAAGATTGACTTATGTTTTATACATAAAAGTTGTGTTTGTATACTTTTATTAGACTTATTGTAGACTTAAAATTCGTGTCCCTCTATTGCTAAGTTATGCCTAACGACAACTTTGTGTTCCCTTACACTAGGGAGGAGGATGGAGAAAAATGCAATCCCCGAAATGGGTGCACGGTTGTGAGTGACCGATTGTCGGATACGAATGGTGTGAAACGTGTTGTTAAGGGGGCAAGCCCTAAAAAGACTAAGCCGTCCGATTCTTCGGGAGGTGGTGCCGCAACAAGTTCTCAAGCATCATGCTCCGCCAAGTCGTGGATATTCTAAGCACTTTATCATAAGCCCTATGTTGTTTTTTTCGTTATTTGCAGATCCTAAATAAACATTTGTTCTCGACCTTGTGTCGAGTTTGTCTATGTATGTCTCTAAAATGTTCGGATTTGAGTTGCTAATATTGTTGCCTAATTGTGTTTGGCCTAGCATTTGTAACAACTGCTCTTATTAACATTATTTGACATTGATGGTTAAAGAATTATTTTTCTACATCCAAATTCAACATGTATGAAAATCTGGATTTTATGGCTTCGAATCAGCCAAAAATGAAAATTGTGGAAACTAAAAATTAAAATTGTGAGGTACTATCTATAACTATAATGTAAAATAAAAATCATTTCATTCCTTAACAGCAGATTGTAGGGTGATAAGTAAAGATGTTAATTTGGAGGTTTTAGAAATTGAATGGCATCTATAGTCTGGCAAGCATGTAAAATGTATAATGATACAGAAATTAGACATTTATACAAATCGTAAATAATTAACTTTATTTTATCTGCAATGCACAAATACAAATAATCTAACGACATTATGAGTTAATATGATAATTTTAAAAGATAACTGCAACAAAAAATAGTCATTATTGTTTTTGCAAAAAAAGAGAAACAATATTTATTTTTTTGGAATATTCTGGTACCTGCAGAAACAAAAATAAAAGATTTCTTGATGAGTTTGTCATCACAAAACAACCAAACTGGATTACTACTCATTGAACAAGTGGTTAATCTGTAGGAATACTTCTCATCTTATAAAATTTGAATAATATACAAAAAAATTTAAAAGTAGAATACGAAGCACTCAATCGCAGCACATTAATCCAAAATAAGAAATTTATGAAACGCACAACTAGATCAACTGTCCAAACGATACTAACACACAATGTAAAGGAACCCACCAATATAACTGATCATAGTCCCAAAATAATAGATGAGTTTCCTGGACACTATATCCGACAGTAGGAAAAGCAAGTAAAAAATATTGAAGTAACCTGCCACGCCCACCGACCCCTAATATAGGCGCAAATCATCGACAAAATAGTACGCGCCACACAAAATTAATTCGCCATAACAATACTACTAGGATATATTAGTTCATGCACCAAAATAATATTAAAAGAAAATGATAATGTAGTTTGTGAATGTTTGAATTAGGTTGGGCTATTGCAAACCACAAACTTACCAACGCATCACCGCTGTGCTTTCTTCTTCAGCAACATCTTCAAATACTTTGCCCTGTGTTCCTCGGGCATGTTGAAGAAGATGTCCGCATCCTCTGGAGAATGGGCCAATTTGTGTGGCAATACCATTCGTTGGTCATCGTCCAAATCCGGTATAGCCTCGAGACTGGTGAATATATTTCTCCGATGTGCAGCCGCCACTTCATCACATGTCCGCGGTTTGACAACGAGCTCGACAATGCGGTCTATTCCATCCTGCGTCTTCTTTATAAACTCATCCATGTACGGAGGGACTTCTGGCGCAACATTGTCCAAAAGCGAAGATGACTTCCTCTTCTTCACACCCTTCTTCTTTTTGATCTTTTTTTTAAATCAATTTAGCGTCGAAGGGAGGAGGGCCTGGAATAGGCAGCTCATTGTCCCCCGCGCCTTCATATGAGTCCAAGTCGATCGAGTTTTGTTAAGATTGTGAACTACCGTTTGCTCCAGATGATTGATCTGTTCCATTAGAACCCAAATTGTGGTTGTTCAGCAACCTAGTACGAAAACCTCTTCATACAATAACTTGCAACACACGGATGCACCTGCAAAGCAAACAAAAATTAAAATATTAACTTACAACCTCTTCATGATGGACAATTTATATACGTTTGGAACTTAAGTTTGGTGTTTCATGTTAGATTGGCAAAGTCACAATAATGTTTGTAATTAACAGATAGTTGAGAGAAGTGCGAGGTACGTTACCCTTTTGTACTCTTCCTATAATTCATCTCTTTCAACCTCAATCATCCTTGTTTTTTCACCTAGCCAGGAACCTCCTCCACTCCCATCAAACAATGTATACAGGTGCGTATAGGTCATTTTCCACACAGTGTGTTTAGACTTCACCTGCGGATCCACATGATGTCTGTGTCGGGGAGAACCTTCTTTATCAATCCCTCTAGTTGTATTAAGTACCTTGCCTTGAAGGGATTGTCCACATTGAAGCCTCAGCCCTTCAATTCTTTTAGTGCACCCAACATAGCTAGTTCTTCCTGCTTTGTCCAAACGCGGCGACACTTTCCGCTTTTCCCTTTCCTTTTATCCTTCTGATACGGCTTTGTCGGGTTCGAACTGCAGCTCGAGGCCTCCATTCCTACATCCAGAATATAATTCACTTTGTTAAATACATGTTCAAATTAAACTCATTACAAACAGCACAAGTTAACAACATAATACTAAGAAACGGAAGAAAGTGCAATAAAGCAAATGTCACAATCACAAGGCCAAATATTAACCATTAACTCCAAGCAAATGTGTAGGCAACTCAAGTACTCAAACAGCATAGTACAAATACACCAAGTAATCAAATTATTAATCCGTAAAAGTAAACTCAAATGTGAATCGATTCGCCAAACTACTAATATAGTTATAAATTATTCTGGTCTTTGTTTATCATCGTTCCAAATAATCCATCAAATATTCCCTAGTTGCGAGTAGCACGCCATTCTTCCCACATATTTATTGCGAGCGCATCTCGAAAATTATTCCAAGCTGGTGAAGCTTGTAGTCCGTCCACAATGTCTTCTGGTGCATCATCGTCGGAATCGGAATCACTGGAGGAGGTATCAAATGGATCGGCATTATAGTCTTTATGAAACTGTGCAACATAGCACATGCCATGATTATCCTATTCTGGATCTTCAATGGATATTCAGAAGGCCGCTTAAGTATCTTCCAATGGTTTTTTAGTCAGCGGAAAGCTCGCTCAATAATACTTCGAGCACGACTGTGCTTCATGTTAAAAACCTCCTCATGATCCTGCTGGGCAGCCCTTCCCTCCTTCCATTCTTTCAAATGGTATCTACGACCTCTGTACGGTGCTAAAAACCCATCGCAGTTGGCGTAGCCGGCATCCACGAGGTAGTAATTACCTGAAATGTAAGTAACACATTTATTGTAAATTATTTAAAGATGTAATTATACACAACTATAGGTCCAAATACTTGTTGACACATATAGGTTACCTTGCGAAACTTGTAGGCCACGCGGGGGCGGCTTGTATACAGCATCTCTTAGCACCCGTCCATCGGCGGCAGATCTTTCTCACCCACATAAAACATAAACGAACCTCATTGCAGTGTTGCAAACTCCAAGTACATTCACAGACACACGACCCTTTCTAGAATTATACCTAGCGTGGTCAACTACTGGGGCGGTAATATCGATAAGGGTACCATCGAACGCACCCAGACAACCCTGCACAATTAGTCATGCAGTATAACAATTAGTAATCTTTACGCACGCACAACAAATTTGTAAAAGACATAGTCAATAATAATCACAATATACACACATGAAAACACCTCCACGGCTCTTCATCTCTTAGATTTTGTTCGAATAGGGGCGTTGGAGTGACATGATTAACTGATTATACTTTAAGAGTGCATCAAGGACCTTCCTAAAGTATCGACTAACAGTTTGACCGGATCGTTGCCAATAAAATCTAATAGTTCTAGTTGTGGTATGATGTCCCAAAATCCTCAAAAAGAGGGAAACTTGTTCCCTTATGGTAACAAACTTCTCATCCCGTAAGCCACCAACCGTTCGTAACAACCAGCACAACTTATTGAAACTGTAACGGTCCATTCGTAATTGGCTCAAGCAATGCACATCACTCAAACCGGTCAGTTTATCCATATGGGTGTTGATAGCACCCATCTTTGAAATTAAACTATATCTAATAGCTCTACGCCGGCGGTTGTTCCGTAGTTGTCTTTGGTGATTATGCACTAACATCATAAACATCACAACTCTAGCCCTCAGAACTATTAGCTCCAACAGAACTAAAATCAAAGTTTTCCTCCATTCATCCATCTGACACACATCAATTTTAGAGTTATGAGTGACACTCTCATATATTGCCTATTTCAAATAAACCTACTGCAATATACACCAATTCCCACCAAACCGATTCGAGTGGATATATAATAAATTACCTAACTCAGACACTACTTGATAAGAATTGCACTGTGCTTACTATTGAGGTAACATGCTAGTGTCATGTTCTAACTATTGAGGTAACATGGTAGTGCCATGTTTTGTACCTTACTAGTTACTACACATATAATAACCACAAAATGTACCCTACACATGAAACCATAAACAGCAGGAATGGGATGTTATAATACTCACACAATCAACTAATTAATCCACTCTAGACTTATACACTGGTGTTAAGTGTAAGGTCAGGAGTAAGGAGCCTAAATTACTGAAACACAAGTGTGAAAAACAACATGACTATCAATGACCATCATCCATTTTAGGAAATTTTTATTACACACATAACTAGTCTAATAATATGTTATGAGTGGATTTGAGTATTTATAAATCATCCTTGTAACAAGTACAAACCATTCAGTTTTTCAGCTTGTGCAAAAGAAACCACAAACAATATGCATATTCAAACTAAAAGAAACCAATGATTTCATGAGAGAAGCCAAGCCTTTTAGATTCAAGCCAAACCATCAAGTTATTCAATAAATCTAACTGTGGTTTCACTTTTGGTCATGGTAATAGTATTCCTCACGCTTTCTACTAATAAAGACAACATATGATAGATTCCTTTTAACTAAACCCCCTACCATAAACATCAAACAAAATTGTAATCATTCAAATTATTGGGAACCCGACCGTTATGAACATTAATACACACTGCTCCACATATGAACATCACAAATGCAACAATTCGACCTTAAATGTCGACAAAGGCATAATACACACTGTAAAAACACACAAATAGTCCTAAACAAACTTAACACCGAAAAATTATGTGTTCCAACGTCAAAGCCAAACATTCAGGAGATTAACAAAGCCATCAAAGACAAATATACCCACTGAATGTTACATTTACACAAGGTTTACGGAATATACCTTGTTCGTAGGGTAACGATTGCCGAACTCCACAAACCCAAATCCGGTGAACTTTTTGTTGCAAACCACCCAGCAATTCCCTGTACCAAAACACCAGTTGATTAGTACGCTATAAACCAAAACCCCAACGTAATCAAGTGTATTACAGTAGAGAAGAGAAGACGAACGTTATTCGTCCGAATCTTTTGCAAAGAAGCGCGAACCCTAAAATTTGGGTTTTTTTAAAGATTTTGGGGTTTTATGAAATTTTAAGATCTGAAAAAAATGTTTTGCATCTTTTGTAATCACTAGCACGTTTTGGCAAACACGAAATCGTGTTTAAATTTAAGGGTATATTGGTCATTTGCTATGTGGGACCCGCGGTTGCAAAAAATGTGGATAAAATTATCTTAAGGGGGGGTGAGATTATAATCCAAATTTTTAGCTGCTACAGTGTCGGGTTGTATCATGTTTGGCGAAAAGCCCAAACATTTTATCACACGAAGTGTGCACTAGATGACGATGGATTAGAAAAATTATCCATCATCATCCACGGAACCAAACACCACCTTAATGGGTACTGGGTAGGTATAGGGTCGGGGGTAGTACCATTTAGTGGTGGGGAGGAACATGAAAAAAATGATAAATAAAATATCATAAGGGCAAAAATTAAAAAAATTGGACGAATGACAAACGACGAGAGAAATTCCATATTTTAGATTGTATAAATAATAACTCGTCGTGAAATCCTACATACTTACCAAGTTTTTAGTATAATAGAAAAACAATAATTATCTATTTATATAGCAACACAATTACAGCTAAACTTGTAAAAGAATCAAAATAAAAATACAAAACTACATACTGGTATGTCACAAAAATTAGAGATACTCCTGAAAGGTTTTTATTATTAATTTTTCCTTAGACATATGATTCTATTGCATGTTTGGCAAGTAAAATAATTAGTAATTAAATCTGCATCAATACTATAAGTTCAGATATTATATCTAGTTAAGTGTATAGCTTTTTTTGCATTAATTTAAAACATAAGTTCAAATATTATACATATTTAAAAATAAAATAAAATATTATAGTAAGTATATGTATATATAAATACTCAAATGTTATATTGGATGTGATGACGCCCTCGATCTTCCGTGCCTGTCACCGAGGCATGTTCGAACGCCGGTCCTACTTAGGACAACCCTGGATTTGGTAAGCTATGGGGGCCGGGGAGGGTTGGAGCTCGTTGATGTGATTCCAGCAGTTCTTCAGCGGTCCGTGGGGATCCGCACCTTGTTCGCTGATTCCACTCCTATCCCAAGCGGCCAGCGGGCTCGTGCTCTCTCTATCTCTCAAACTTCTCATGCCTTCTGCCTATCTCACTCTTACTTAACTCTACTTCACCTGCCTGTTTGTCCCTGCATTTATGACCAGCCTACTTCTCTTTTTATAGGACGAGGTAAGGGCATAGGTATAATTTGCCGAGGGGCACGTGTTGGCGTGCATGTTGATTTCGAGGGTGCTACGGTACTTGAGTGGTCTTGTAGAGTAGTGCATGATGCCCTCGGTGCACTTCGTGCTCCATTTACACTCTATAACTCCTCGAATCCTCGCTTCTAAATTGGGAAAGAGGGGCGGTCGAGGCCTAAATGCCGACAACACATTCGGATAGCGGATGATGACGTAGGGGCTTATGCAGCCGCTCGCTCTGATTGACCAGATAGTTCAGTGATATTTGCTTAGCAACCAAGGAAAGCTTTTCCTGCACGTGGAGAATATGAACCCCCCCTCGTTGGTTCAACGAAGGGTGGGCGAGGTGAATAGCTATATTACAGGACTTAACTGGTGGCAGAGGGCTGGAGGGGGTCGTGAAATAAAGTGGGATTAGAGGATCAGGCCAGTGGACGGGTACGATCCTCATAGGGAGAGTATGTGTCATCAGGATTTATATTCTAAATCTTATTTATTACATGATAAGATAAAGAGATAATAAAGATAAAATTACAGTAATTTATTTTGAAATAAGGTAGCTCATTGAATAAGTAAACAATATAGAGTAAAAAGGTTATTTTAGATTAAATAAAAACTTTAATTTATATAAAAATATAGTAAGCAATATATACATCTCTATACTATATGGTATATATGATTTTACATGTACAAATATGGGACGGGTAAGAGAAATCTTTATATTTACATCAATAAATATATATGTATATATACATATATATGTATATATACATATCATTTACACATATTTCTCTGTACAGTACTGAGGATGTAGGGCAAGAGGAGAGGGACACCCTAATGCCCTTGACTCAACTCTAAGCATTGTCTAACGATAAATCATAGATCTCATAAAAAAGTCTGAGCAACTTAATTGCATATTTTATTGAAACACAGGTTTAAAAGACTGACGGGTATATAAATTTTTAGTTCGATTTCTTTAATAAAAATATTTAAAACAAGAATATGAAATCAAAGTCTTATGAGTTTAGGGTGTACAAAATAATGCCCATCCATCCTAACCCATTTGGATGTGTTTTTCAAAATAATACAACATATTGTTTGGGAAGGGCTAATTCCATCCACCTCCCCTGAGGCATCACCTCTCTCCAACCACCTCCCCTCTAGTTTGAAAATTTTCATAGACCCCCCTTGTTAAAGTTTAACCATTGGTCAATGATTAAAGCTAAGGGCAAAAGGGTCACTTAATTATAAAAAGGTAAAATAACATTATAGAAATTAAAAACTTCAACAAATGCTGACAAGATATATTTAGTAAATTGATATATTTAGTAAATTGAAAGCTACTGTCCTGAGATACTAAATTATTAGTACTAAATAATTTATATATAATAATTTTTTAGTATACATATTTATCACTAAAAAACATGCATAAATATATAAAAATGGTCAATTATATAGAAAGCTTACATTTCTCTACTATCAAAAGATGTTGTGACTTTTATAGATTATCAACAATAAAATGCACTTAAAATTAACATGAATTGTTTCACTAAATATCATAGAATGGTGGACATGCTATTGTATATCACCACAAAATACAAAATAAATATGCAATAATAGAAATGCAACATCTATAAATGAGCAAATTTTAGAGTTTTCTCTGAAAAAAGCTAGAATCACCTAATAAGATTTTTTACATTTATTTATCAACTAGTGAGAAAATAATATCAAGCTAGGTTTGTCCATCTGGTTTTTACATTTCAATGAGAAATTATAGATAAGAATTACACAGGAGTGTATTTTCTACTTAAGAATTACGTGTGATAATTTGTGCTATTAACTAAACTCGCAGCTTAAGTTCCATGCATCCCGGAAAGAAAAAATTGACAATATGATGCTTTTATACCAATATAACTATATATTTTACTTTGGATATAGTCAAATATCATGCCCCAAATCTTACTGATTCGTTAAGTACTTAAGCCATTGATGAAAGATGAGGTTTACTTTGATTATTTGAGTGAAGGAACCTCTCCAAAGATACTATCCACTAGTTAGAATTATTTTATAATATTCTTAACTAAATATATTGTGCTGTTAATTTTTTATGATATGTAGTGGAATATAATCATAGTGATTAAATATTTTTTAGTTTAAGAATTTCAATGTGTTGTTTCCACTTTATACTATTAACATGGGTTTCCTTTGTACAATATACTAAGAATTTAATTAGGTGATTCTAGTTTTACACTACAAAAAAACTGGTCTAATGCAACGTACATACTGCAACGGATTTTGAATCCGTTGCAGGAAATTAGCTGTACCAACGTCCAACGACGTTGGTACAGCTAAAGTAAAAAAAAAAAATACCTGCCAACGTCATTGGACGTTGGCAGGAAGCTGTCAGAACGCAATTCAAGCAGCAACGTCCTATGAACGTTGCTGCTGCTGTTTTTTTGTTTTTTTTTTTATGTTTTAAATGTTACCAACGTCTGAAAAGGACGTTGGTAACTGTTTTCGTGGTTTTTTTTTTTAATTTTTTTTTTTTTACTGCAGCAACGTCTATGTAGACGTTGCTGCCAGCTGAAAGAAAGGCACCACCGTCCTGGAGACGTTGGTGCCATATGCATGCCGTGCAGCTTTGTGTCTGCTGCAGACACAAAGCTGCAGCAGCATTAATCGATACGGCACCAACGTCTCCAGGACGTTGGTGCCATATTTATATGGCAAATTCGCAGCAGATTTCTGCTGCGAATTTGCCATTGCTGCTTCTTAAAAAAATAAATTTTCACTCATTTTCATTCCAATTCACACAATTTCAGCTCCAAATCTCTTCTTTTTTTAAGGTATGTGTTCAATGTCTTCAAAATTACGATTATACATATTTTTTTTTTAGTTTAATCGGTTAGATTTTTATTATTTGCATAAATATGATTTTTTAGTTGATTTGATGATGTATTTGTGTTAATTATGTATGATTAATTAAGATATTAGTCGATTTGATGAAGTAATTTTGACGATCTATGTGTATTATGTTTTTTTTTTAAATTAATGGTTAGATTTGTGTAATTAGATTATTTGTGATGTAATTGTTGATTTTAGGCATATTAGTGTTAATTATTTATGCTTAATTAAGGTATTAGAGGTAATTATGTGACGATCTATGTGTATTATGTTTGTTTTTTTTAAATTAATGGTTAGATTTGTGTAATTAGATTATTTGTGATATAATTGTTGATTTTAGGCATATTTGTGTTAATTATTTATGCTTAATTAAGGTATTAATTAGAGGTAATTATGTGACGATCTACGTATATTAATGTTTATTTTTAATTAATTTGTTAGATTTGTGTAATATTATAGCATCATAGTGTTGTATTTGTTAGATTTGTGTAATTATGTATGATTAATTAAGATATTAGAAGTAATTTTGAACGATCTATGTGTATTATTAATTTTTTTTTGAATTAATGGTTAGATTTGTGTAATTAGTATTTGTGATGTAATTGTTGATTAGATAGTGTATTTATATATGTTAATTATTTATACTTAATTAAGGTAGTAGAGGTAATTAATTATGTGACGATCTATATATGTATATTAAGGTTTAATTTAATTAATCGGTTAGATTTGTGTAATATTATCGCATAATAGTGATGTATTTGTTGATTCGAGTGTATTAGTACTGTTAATTATATATATATATATATATATGTATGCTTAATTAATTAATATTAGATTTGTGATTATGACAATATAGCTACGTATTTTCTTCTTTTTTTTTTGTAGAATTTAATCGATTAACTTTGTATTATATAACATATATAATTGTGTTTATGTTAGAACGTATTTATGTTAATTAGATATGCTAAAAAGGTTAGTAGCATTGAGAAATTATATATTTGTAATAAAAATATGGGAAATATATTTTGGTTAAACTTGTTTATATGAACATGCTATGGTGTAATTATGGATGCTTGATATAGATAGAGATATATGTAGAAGATGTAGTTATTTTGTGACACGTCCGTACGTGATTAATTGTTGAATACTTTAATTTAATAGTATATATATCACAATGAGTATTGAGCTTACTTAATTGTAATACATTGATTAGAAAAATTAGCGGAGATTTGTATAATTTAGACGTAACAGATGTATATATACTTAATTAGTCAATTTAGTAAATGAATAGATAGTATATATTGTCGTGTATCCCTTTTATATTAATTTGACCATTCTAAATATTTATTTATCAGATGGCCGGCTCGTCAGATCAGGGTAAGGGGAAAGGAAAAAAGAAGGTGTCGAAGAACCAGGTGCCATACCCGGAAGGGGGTACCTCGAGGATCATTCTCTTCGCAGCCTGATCTTGGTTCGATGGGATCACTTTCAGCGGTGATGCCGATGTTTCCCGGAGGATCAAATGACGCAGGAGCACGCGCTAGTGGGCCGTTTACCAATCAATTGATGGGTGTAGGAGCGACAATGGGGGGTGTATATGTTGGGGGTGGTTATGGTGGTGGTGGATTCGGTGGGGCTGGCTATAGCGGGGTTGGTTATGGTGGGGGTGGTTATGGTGGGCCTGGATTTGGTGGGCCTGGATATGGGAGTGGAGCTGGGTTTGGTGGGCCTGGATATGGGAGTGGAGCTGGATTTGGTGTGCCTGGTTTTGGGAGTGGAGCTGGATTTGGTATGCCACAAACACAGCTAACGAGGCCACAGCTACAGGTTCAGGGGACGGGAAGTACTGCTGGGCCATCATCATCGGGCTCACGGGGTTCAGGCTCACGTGGTTCAGGCACACGAGGTTCAGGCTCACGTGCTCATGGCGTTTCTGAGGAGTTAGACGAGGATGAGGGGGGTAACAATGATTCAGGAGACGATGGTGGTATTACTAGGGTTGCAGTGCGAGGACAATCTAAACCTCGCGAGCCCCCGCAAATCCGGATGACAGGGTGGTACTTGAATTATTCTTTGATGGCTCAATAGAGAACCCTTCCGCCGTGACCACGATTGGTACAAATTTGAGGAACATGATGCAAGGGGCATACTTCACGTACGGCATGTGGCCAGAGGACGTGAAGGAAATGTGTTGGAACATATTTAAGTCAAAGGGTCGAGAGACTCAACGCCACTAGGTAAGGAATTAGCTTGACTTCTATATTTATTAAATATTTATAAATATTTGTTCATTATTATTCATTTATGTGACCAACTTTTCTTTATGTCTGTATTAAATGCAGCACACTTACCAGTGGGATCCTGCCATAGAAAATGCAGTCAGGGAATGGTACGATAGGGTCGCTACTGCGAGATTTGCAGGTTCAGTAAACCACGCCAAGAAATGGTGGTTGCGCTGCAAAGTTGACCCCACCTATAGTATGACTCACAGTTGTTGGATTCACGAAGATTTTCGGCAGGCATTTTATGATTATTGGGAGCTTGAGCCCACGAAGGGTCGTTCGGAGCAGAACGCTAAAAATCGAGATAAGGGGAAAACGGTAAACTATAGGGGTGGGTCTCGCAGCACGAACAAGCATATGATAGATCTGGTAAGTAGAAAAATATGATTGGTTATTTTTCAAATATCATCATTGATTTAATAATGTGATCTATATCTGCTTTAATGAATTTTCATATTATGACAGGCAAAGGAAATGAATACAACGCCCGACAAGGTGCCGTTTCAGGATGTCTTTATAAAGACTCGTGCAAAGAAACATGACGACGGAACGGTTGAGTGGCCAAACCCTGAGGACAAAGCTAATTACGTGAGTATAATATTTTCTTTTATTAAAGTGGTGTAATCGTCAATAATTGTTGTTTTCGTAATAATACTTATGTTTGTTACAAAAATATATTTTGAATCATAATATGTTATATGTAGGATGCTTATGTGGAACACTACCTGAGAGAACATGGGCCAGATATGAGCAAGTGGCCGGTCTGGGACGTTAGACCGTGGGTGGAAATTGCCGCAGCCGGACGTGTAAAGAAGAATAGGGTGGTGGGTCTGACGAGTTATGGTGAGCCTGAGCGCGTAGGATTCAAGGCTCGAAGACATTCTAGGTTCGTTGAGACTGGCTCTAGTCGCGTGGAGGCACTGATGGCCGAAACAGCTTCTCAACGGCAGGAAATCACAGGTTTAAAGAATGTTCTCAAATACTTTATGTCACAGTTCAATATGTCGGTGCCCGATGAATTGTGGGGGTCAGGGCAACAACAACAGGGGCAACAACAACAGTTTAACAACTTCCCGGCAGTTTTCCACCAACCATTGCAACCGAGGAACACGAGTTTCGGCAGCGGGCGGTTATCAGGGGATCCACTCTATCGACCACGGTCACATTCTACCGATCAGGAGGACGAAGGGGACCAGGAAAGAAGTTCGGGTGGCGGTGCTAACGACACTACTGGCTTGGGTGATATGTAATTTGACGAGGATACTGAAATTTAGACTGTTATTTGCTGCTTTTATTTGTATTTGTATAATTATGAACAAACGTGGTTTGTTTTAGCTTGTTTTTATTTATGTTTGCACCTTATATATATTTATGTTTTTATTTATATTTATAATTTACACTAGTTTTATATATATATATATATATACGTTACAATTCAAATAACTCAAATATTACAACTCAAGCTTACATATTGCAAATAAACCACTGTTTAAGTTCACGAATTCTTACTACATAGGCATATATATTGCTTAGAACATACATTACATATAATCAGGGTCATCGTCGTCACCATCATCATGATCTTCATCCACGTCATCGTCGGCGGATGAGTCGTTATCATCGACTTCCACAATATCATCGTCTGCAAGCCTGATAGGTGTATTGTCGATATTGTTGATGTCATCCAATCTTAACTGAGGTGCGGTGCTATCTTGGTAAATGTCGAGATTAGCCACTGCAGTTGTGTCAACGAGGTATCTCGCTCTTGTCGTGCAAACCGCCCACCATCCTCTCCTACTGGTATTTTTTTGTGAAGGATACAGACTGTAATAGACTTGTTGCGCCTGACTTGTTAGGATAAACGGTTCAGACGCTCCTGTCCCGAGTCGCATTGTTGGATTAATGTCAACAAGGCCATAAGTCGGATGAGTTGTTATTCCATTATACACGTCGTACCAATCACATTTGAACATAACAATTTGTTCCAAGTTTCCACTGCCCCAGTAATCAAGCTGTATAATCTCTTGAAGCATTCCATAGAAATTACGTGCGTCTGGGTCGCCAGTGTCGCCCTTCACATAAACGCCACTGTTCATTGTTTGCCCACCAGCCCCATATGCTTCTGTATGAAACTTAAATCCGTTAACCGTATAACCATTATAAGTTTTTGCTTTCAAAACAGGACCCCGAGCAAGACCGCGTAATCTAGGATCCACACTGTAACTACCAGACACAACAACTTGTTTGAACCAGTCGATAAAATAAGTTTTACGTATCTGATCTTTATTAGCTTGCGGATATCCTGCGCACATCTGTTCATCAAACATACTGTCACAGAAAGAAGCCGTTTAAAACATCAATTGATATATTAGCAAGAATACATTGTATGGCAATTAGTAATCTTACCTTAACCAACACTCGACCTCTGGGCAATTCAATAAGACATATAGATGAGCCGCTTTGCACTCTGCGAGAGACAAATTTCTGTAATTGACACAACGCCCCATTGTTTTCCCTTTACTCTGGAATACTGATAATTGGTCGTTGGGTCAATAGATATTGGAACTTCGTTCCTGTTCAAACGGGTTGCTCTTGTTTCAATATTGCTGTCAAAGTAGAGTGAGGAGAAATTTGCAATTTCTGCGTAAATGTACGCCTCAACAATCGACCCTTCTATGTGTGCCTTGTTACCCCTTGGTTCTTAAAATCAAACATTCGTCTAACAAAGAAAAATAAAATTAACTAGTCATATTTTGAACATTGTATAGTTATCAATATAACAGTAACTGGTATTTACCTCTCAAATGGGTACATCCACCTGTATTGTACGGGCCCACCGACCTTTGCCTCCCAGGGAAGGTGTATCGCTAAATGCTCCATGGAATCAAAGAACGATGGAGGAAAGAATTTTTCCATCTTGCACATAGTCACCACAATCGAACGTTCTAATAAATCCATGTCACTATATCGGATGTCAGGAGCTGACAAAGCTCTAAAAAAATTACTGATCTCCACGAGCGGCCCCCAGACATTCTCTGGCAAGAAGTCACAAAATGCTATCGGAACCAACCTTTGCAAAAAAACGTGACAATCGTGACTTTTCATTCCCACTAGACGCAACTGTGGCATTTGAACACAACGCGAAATGTTTGACGCGTATCCATCCGGAAATTTGAGATTGCACAACCACTCACACACTTTAACCTTTTCGTCCTTACTGAGACAGTACGATGCTTTACGTTTGTATAACCTACCTCCCGGTCCAGTCTGTAGAAACAAAGATCTTCTGCCCGTCAGTAATTGTAAATCTTTGCGAGAGTTCATATTGTCCTTGGTTTTCTCAGGGTCATCCATCACAGTGTTCTTAATATTGTCGAAGAAGTTCTTTTCACAATGCATGACATCTAGGTTGTGGCGGATCAGATTATGCTTCCAATACGGAAGTTTCCAAAATATACTTCTACGACACCAATTGTGATCCAAACCAAAGCCCTGAACAAATTCTCCGCATATACCAAATCCGACTGGTGGAAGACGTTCAACGTGTCTCAACATGTCTATCCCTCATCTTCTTGGTAGAGGTTGATCAGTCTCTATTCTACCTTTCGTGAAGTCAGTTGTGTTTAGTCTCCATGGATGGTCCAGAGGCAAGAATCGACGATGACAGTCAAAGAAAGAAGTCTTTCGACCGTGCTTAAGTTGGAAACTCTTGGTTTCTTCCATACAGTACGGGCAAGATAAACGACCATGTGTGCTCCACTGTGATAGCATGCCATACCCTGGATAGTCACTAATCGTCCATAGCAATGAAGCTCGCATTTGGAAATTTTGTTTCCGAAAACTATCGTATGTTGGCACACCCGAATCCCACAGTGACTTAAGTTCATCAATTAGGGGTCTGAGTAATACGTCAATGTTCTTGCCAGGACTCTTCGGGCCAGATATCATTAAACTTAGGAAAATATATTCTTGCCGCATGCATAGGTCAGGAGGGAGGTTATAAGGGGTCACAAATACTGGCCAACACGAGTAAGGAGCTGAGGAGTTCCCGAAAGGATTAAAACCATCGGTGCAAAGTCCAAGTCTAACGTTTCTTGGTTCGGTAGCAAAATCGGGAAATATCATGTCGAAAGATTTCCAGGCCAAACTTGAAGCAGGGTGAATCATTTGATCAGTATCTGCCTGACACTTCAAGTGCCATGTCATGTACTCCGATATTTTGCGTGATGTGTAAAGCCTCTGCAATCGAGGCGTCACTGGCAAGTACCACAGCTTCTTACGTGGAACAAGCTTCTTCTTATTGGTGCATTCCTCGTACCTAGCTTCGCCACAATGGGGGCACTCGGTCCAGCTCTTACTTTCATACTCCCCGTAATAAAGGATACAAATATTAACACACACATCATATGTTTTGTACCCAAGTCCTAAACCTTTGATGAATTTCTTGACTCCGTACCAATTTTCAGGCAATCTATGACGATCTGCAGGACTCATTAATCTGCGGGCCGCTTGTAATTGATTGTCAGCAGAGGCGTTTGTTGTGCCATGACGAACCTTGTCGGCAATAAATGATGTTAACCACTGCAATGGTGTTGTTTCCACATCTACGCGTATTGGCACCTCGGCTTCCCGTAGCATTTCAAAAAAGTCTCGTGCCTCACGGTTTGGCTCTTCTTCTATATTTTGATTATAGTGCGTGCCTTCAAACTGACCTCTGTATGCATCATTGACCATATCTACGTAACCACTTTCGACATTATCATTATGAGTAGATGACTCTCCTGCGTATGTGTAATTGCCGGAAAAGTTGTTCCTTTCTCCGTGTGCCTCCCATACGTAATAATGAGGAACAAAACCGTACTTCAATAGGTGTTCCTGAATCACATCCCTCTTTTTGCTTTTGCTAAAACCACACCGAGTGCACGGACACTTAACTCTTCGATGACCTTGAGAAAATGCAAATTCTAGGAATCTGTTGACGCCATCTACGAAATAAGGATTGATATACCCCTCATCAACGTTGCCTCGATCGTACATCCAACTCCGATCTTCGTTGTTATACATTTTTTATCTAATTAAAATCAAATTAACAATGCATCAGCACGAGAACTGACTATTTAATCACGAAAGTAAGGCTAATTAAAATGTATCATCAAATACTAACAATGTGAACAACTAATTACACACATGCATATAAATAGCATACTACTAATCAAATCACGCTTAGATCTCAGTTATTCTAAATATGATGAATAACATGTATTAATATTACAAAAATCACTAAATTAAGCAACAACATCAACAATATATATATAAAATTAAGCAACGAATTACGATAATACTGAAATAGATACCTCTCGTGGAGTGAGCTTTGCTGAGAATTACGTACGCTTTGCAAAAAAATCACAGGGAAGAAATGAAATTTTGCTGAAAAATAGAGAAGAGAGGGGGAAGAAATGCAGTAGATTTTGGGGAAGAAACGCAGGTTATGGATAATGAAATGTGTGGAGGAGAGGATATAAAGCTGATAAATCTATTGCAAGGTCCAAATCCCTTGCTGCTGTAAAAACAGCTTTTCTGACACAGTTGCAAGGGAAAAAGGCCCTTGCAGTAGCCTTTCAGCTTCAGCAACCTCCTCTTCCCTTGCAAGTTTTGTTTTACTTATTTTTTAATATAATAAAGCTGCATTCTTCATTCTTTATATATATATATATATATATATATATATATATATATTTATTTAATTAGTTCAATTATAATGTAATGTTGAGTTATCAATTCTATTCTTAATTAATACATTCTATTCTTAATTAATTAATCAATTCTATTCTTAATTAGGAGTTGTCCATTCAAACAAGTTCAATTAACTTATTAAAAATTAAGATTAGGTTTACTTAATTAGTTCAATTCTAATGTAATGTTGAGTTGTTAATTCTATTCTTGATTAATTTAACAAAAATAAAGAGTAGTTTTCCTTGTACGTAGTTTAATTCGTATGTAATTAGGAGTTGTGCATTCAAATAACATCTATTCATAACAAAAATCAAGATTAAATCTAAGTAATTTAGTTCTTATGTAATATTCGTTCAATTAAGTTAAACTGATTTGACAAAAGTCAAGATTAGTTATATTTGGTTGGTTCTTATATGTGTAATTAATTAAGAGTTGTCCATTCAAACAAGTTCAATTAATTTATTAAAATTTAAGATTAGTTTTGTTTAATTAGTTCAATTCTAAGGTAATTATGTTGAGTTATAAAATATATTCTAAATTAATTCAACAAAAATAAAGAGTAGTTTTCCTTGTACGTAGTTCAATTCTTATGTAATTAGAAGTTATGCATTCAAATAACATCTATTCATAATAAAAATCAAGATTGAATCTAAGTAATTTAGTTCTTATATGTAATATTTGTTTAAGTTAAACCAATTTGACAAAAGTCAAGATTAGTTATATTTAGTTGATTCTTATATGTGTAATTAATTAGGAGTTGTCCATTCAAACAAGTTCAATTAATTTATTAAAATTTAAGATTATTTTTGTTTAATTAGTTCAATTCTAATGTAATTATATGTTGAGTTATAAATTCCATTCTTAATTAATTCAACAAAAATAAAGAGTTGTATTCCTTGTACGTAGTTCAATTCTTATGTAATAACACTATTCATAATAAAATCAATATTATTAAATCTAAGTAATTTAGTTCTTATGTAATATTTGTTCAATTGAGTTAAACTAATTTGACAAAAGTCAATATTAGTTATATTTAGTTGATGCTTATATATTTGTAGTTAATTAGGAGTTGTCCATTCAAACAAGTTCAATTAATTTATTAAAATTTAATTAAGATTAGTTTTGTTTAATTAGTTCAATTCTAATGTAATGTTGAGTTATCAATTATATTCTTAATTAATTCAACAAAAATAAACAGTAAGTTTTCCTGTACGTAGTTGATCAATTCTTATGTTAAAAAAATATTATTCATTCATATAATTTCAGTTTATTTAATGAAAATCAAGAATCGTATTTGCGGTCAATCATAAAATTTTTCAAAAGGGGAAGGACTAAATTGTAACTTTTCAAATCTTTTGGAGTCAAAATCATATTTTCAAAAAGAGTTGTATTCCTTGTACGTAGTTCAATTCTTATGTAATAACACTATTCATAATAAAATCAATGTTATTAAATCTAACTAATTTAGTTCTTATTTAATATTTGTTCAATTGAGTTAAACTAATTTGACAAAAGTCAATGTTAGTTATATTTAGTTGATGCTTATATATTTGTAGTTAATTAGGAGTTGTCCATTCAAACAAGTTCAATTAATTTATTAAAATTTAATTAAGATTAGTTTTGTTTAATTAGTTCAATTCTAATGTAATGTTGAGTTATCAATTATATTCTTAATTAATTCAACAAAAATAAACAGTAAGTTTTCCTGTACGTAGTTGATCAATTCTTATGTAGTATAAATATTATTCATTCATATAATTTCAGTTTATTTAATGAAAATCAAGAATCGTATGTTTAGTTTGATTATTATTATTTAATGAGAAGTTATTGATTCTAATAACTTTAATTAATTTTACAATATGAGATTAATTCTAATTAGTTCAGTTCTCATATGTTATTAGGATCTTATTCATTCAAATAAGTTCACATATATATATATATATATATAGCTATAAATATCAAGATTAGTTCTATTTTCTTATGTAATTAATAATTATTCAATCAAATAAGTTTTATTAATTAATTAATTTAACCAAGATCAAGATTAGTTCTATATATTTAGTTCAAGTCTCATGTAATTATGATTTACAAGTCATAATTATATATGGATCTAATTAAATGAGTGAATGAGGGAATATATATAATTAAAACATTTTTCTAATAAAGCTATTGCAAGGTCCAAATCCCTTGCTACTGCTACTTTTCTGACACAGTAGCAAGGGATCCCAATTTCCCTTGCAACAGCTTTCTGACAATAACCTGTTGCAAGAGATTTGGACCTTGCTACAAAATTTCAGAATAAAATTTTTGGCGGAAATTTCAAATTTCCCAAAAAATTTCCTTCCCTCCCACTATACTACTATAAATACCACACTATATCACTCATCCATCCCACTTCTCCCTCTCATATTATTATCATCTTCTTCTCCCCTTCTCTCCTTCACTTTATCTTTTTCCTTAATTTATTTTGCATCATGATCAACTTATATATATATTATATATGCATACATGCATCTTATACTATATATATATACATATATATTGTATAATTATAATTAGTGAGATTATTTTATAATTATACATTGTAAAGTTTAGTGTGTGTATGTATATATATATCATTATAATTTTTAAAATGTTTTCTAACATTTCTTAATACTATATATATATATATATATATATATATATATATATATATATATATATATATATATATATATATATATATATATATATATATATATATATGTGTGTGTGTGCGTGTGTTTGTGTGTGTGTGTGTGTGTATCTTATAATTTAGTTATTAGTATTATATTTTTTAACACATACTATACATATATAATATTGAGGTTTCAATTAATGTATAATGTGAGTGTGTGTATATATATATATATATATATATATATATATATATATATATATATATATATATATATGTTAAAAAACATTTTATTACAAAGGGGCGGTTTTTACCGCCACTTTTTTTTATAAAAAAATATTTATCTACAGCAACGTCCGTGGACGTTGCTGTCAAATTTGAAAAAAAAAAAATCAGGACACTATAGCAACGTCCCTGGACGTTGCTGCCAAATTTGAAAAAAAAAAATTGTCCGGACACTATAGCAACGTCCGTGGACGTTGCTGCCAAATTTGAAAAATAAAAAGTGTCCGGACACTATAGCAACGTCTGTAGACGTTGCTGTGTTTCATCGAAAAAAAAAATGAACAAAAATGAAATTTAAAAAAAAAACGTGCGTAAATCAATTGCAAGGTCAAAAGACGTTGCAATTGAGTCTTGTGTCAGAATGCATAGCAACGTCTAAGGATGTTGCAATTGACTTTTGTGTCAGAATAAATAGCAACGTCTATGGACGTTGCTGTCAATTGTGTGTGTCAGAACACTACAGCAAGGGAAATGGACCTTGCTACAGGTGTGTGTCAGAACAGCAATAGCAAGGTCCATTTCCCTTGCAACATGCAAAATACCTGCACCAACGCCACCTATAGCAAGGGATGCTACCAACGTCCACGTCCCTTGCAATAGATCAATAGCAAGGGAATTTGAACCTATTGCAAGGTTTTTGGACCTTGCTATAGGCCACATTTCTTGTAGTGTTAGTGTAATATCGTTTACATTTATAGTTGTTGCATTTCTATTATTGTAAATTTATTTTGTATTTTGTGGTGATAGTATATATGTCCCACCATTCTATGATATTGTGCGTAACAACTCCTGTTAATTTTAAGTGCATTTTACTGTTGATAATCTAGTAGTTGGAGGCTTTGGGTAACTGTTTGTATTTGTAACCTCTTCAAAATTCACAACATTCTTTTGATAGTAGAGAAATGTAAGCTTTCGTTATAATTGACCCTTTTTATATGTTTATGCATGTTTGTTATTAATAAATATGTATATTATACTAAAAAATTATTATATATAAATTATATAATGTTTCCATTTAGAACTAATAATTTAGTATCTCAGGACAGTAGCTTTCAATTTACTAAATATACCTAGTCAGCATTTATAGAAGTTTTTAATTTCTATAGTTTTATTTTACCTTTTTATAATCAAGTGACCCTTTTGCCCTTACCTTTAATCATTGACCAATGGTTAAACTTTAATAAGGGAGGTCTATGAAAATTTGCAAACTAGAGGGGAGGTGGTTGGAAAGAGGTGATACCTCAGAGGAGGTGGATGGAATTAACCCTGTTTGGCAATGTACGCCCAACAAACGTATACTCATTTACGCACCCGACCACATAATAGAATACACAGACACATATATATATATATATATATACATAAAAACACACGTTTTATTTTCTTAAAGAAATATTTTGTGTTGCTCTCTCTCTCTCTAAAGCATTAGGTTCGAGCCTGAGGTTGATCCAACATCATAGGTCAACTCTAAGTTTGAAAAAGACTCTAACTATGTTCCAAGAGAAGAACCAACAATGAATATTCATCGTCTAAATTACCTTCTGCTTTTGTTCTTAATGCAAGTCCTCCACACCATATAGAGGTTACTACTAAGGTACACACCTTTTCTCTTCACTTTTTATCTTAGAAGAGTGAACTTCTTTATTCTGTTATACGTCGGTACCTTTTATATTTGAACGATACATTGTTGAGGCCTCCTTCTATTAAAGTGGAACTGCTGAATTTTTGGAAGGGTAAATCCCATTAAACCCCCCAACCTATACCATTTTTTACAAGTTGTCGTCTAACCTATTATTTTTTACAACTAACCCCCCAACCTATTGAAAAATGTGCGAACTGTTCCCTGAACCCAAATTCAACCGTTGGATTTGGCCACGTTTCTACATTTTTATCCGTTGAATTTGGCTTCAGGGGGCAGTTTGCACATTTTTCAATAGGTTGGGATGTTAGTTGCAAAAAAATAAAGTTTAGGCGGCAACTTGTAAAAAGGGGTATAGGTTGGGGGTTTGATGCATTTTACCCTTTTTGGAATTAATGAGGGAGGATGCAAGTTGTTACATTCCCTTGAATTTCCTCCCTCAGTTTTATGTTAGAGTTTTATGATAATCTTACTCATGAATCTTTTGGCAATGTCTCCCCTGTTGGTAATCAAGTGTATGGGGGACGATATTTATTTTCCTTCACCCCTAAGGTTATCAATGAGATACTAGGTACAAAGTCTAATCAAGGGTATATGTCCATTCAATTCTCTGAGGAAGGTTATATGAATCTCGTCCTAAAGAAGTTAACTGAACTTCTATAAAGTGGTCCGCACCTGTGGCTCTTAAATCAAGCTCTCTCTCTCTCATTTTCATGTACTCCTTCAATTTGTTTTAGATAATTGGGTTCTATACACACCCACCAAAACCATCTCTTCTGTACTTTCCGTGATTTAGCTCACTACCATTATTAACACACCTCTTAATGTGGCTAAACTTATCTTTAATTTGAGCAAATACAAATCAAAATGGGTTAAAAAAGTACTCGATATAAGGTTCATTATCTCACTCTAGCTCATTAAAAGATTGTTATATTCCTAGTAGCTTCCAAATGAGGTGGTTGTGAGTGCACCAAATGCAATGCCTCTTGACAAAAGACTACTATATATAGGGAGAAGAATAGTTTATTCTGATAATATTATGTCTCAAATTCCTCCTCCTCCCGGCGCAAAAAACTTTGACAATAGCCATGAGATCTTGTTGGTATTATTTCTCAATTATCAACTATGATTGATCTTCTCTTGTCATCATTTAATAATTTTATGGCCGTTTTGGATAATGATCTCTATGGTGTTTGATGAAAACTTGCCTCTCCTACGAGTAGTCATCGTTATTATCATCGTGTTTTGCCACATTATTCAAAAATAGGGGATACTAATGGTGCAACTCGGAGGGAGTAGGGAGGGATGCATGTAATGGAGCAATTTTTAGTTTTCTGTTTTGAACAATTGGGTCTGCAGTAGTCACTAATTTCGTATAATTACTTAATATAGTACTTGTTTGTTTGTCTGGTATTTTTGTGTTGCATTGATTGTTGCAACATTGCCACGTGTTTTCTTAGGGTTTACTATTATTTGGATATATCTGCTAGTTAGATATGACTATGTTTAGGTTTCCTATTGTATAAGCATGAGTAGTGGTTCATTACTTGTTCTAAGTCGCATTGCTTGTTCTCTTGCTTCCCACTAGATTTAATCGCACTGAAGTGCATGTTTGTTTTCTGGCTTGTTGACATATGAATGGGCACCATTTAGTTTTTGTGAAAACTTGACAAAGAGGGGGATTGTGAAATCTGTGTTTTAAAGTATGAACACATGAACTATTTTCATAAAACATTTTCAATGTTGTTAATCAAATAGTTTTTATATGTCGATATGTCTGAAGATAAAATTGAGTGGTAAAATGAAGAATAATTCTCCTTGGAGTAAGTTTTCTTTTTTGATATATTTTGCAAGATTATGCAAATATTTTGAGCATCTTTTGGATGGAAAAAATAGTCACAAACATGTAATGTATATTTTGTGTCCTACCTTACATCGGATCATAATTCATAAGTTCTTTTTTGAACTCAAAAGATCAAGTATAAATAAGGTATAACATTTGGTTCAAGTTCTAGAAGACCAATTATCAGAAAAGGGAATTCCTATAGCTGTAACAAATCTTTTTGAGACGAAAGATGCAACAAGAGTTACAATCCAACCCTTATTACTGTATGAATATGAGAACTCTCTTCACAATTAAACATTCTTGAATACGTGTATATCACATAATAAATCTATAGTTTTAATGTGTCTTTTATTATTGTTGTGAGAATTGGTGTTACCACTACCAGATTCATTCTTATTATTTTTCAAGAGAGGGTATGAGTTCTCAAGAGGAAATGAAAAGCAGTAATCAAAGGTGATTCAATTTGAGGCATCGAAAATACGAACGAGAGGTTTGATAAACAACTTGAGAGGAAGATCCAAGTGTTTCAATTGTAGCAATAGTAACATGTAATTGTTCAGTTATTATTTTAAACTCATTGATTGTAATTGTCTTTGATCTTCAAGTTGTTCGAATTTGGGGGTCACCCCACCCAGAAATTAGATTGAAAACTAAACCACAATAACATTGTAGTGTCTTTAATAATGATAATGCATGTATATTTCATTTCAATTTAGTAATAACATTGATTTCTATTGAAAATAGACTTTAATTACCTTTCTTATTCCTTATTCCAATCATAGTTATATTGCTACATTTATTGCAAATTACACTCTTTTCAGTAATTGTCATCTCCATATACATTCAGTATTTTGTCGATTTCAACATACATTCATCACAATTCAACTTTAATTAAGTACTTTGTTTGCTCTCCACAGAAATTCACATAAATGTTTCATGATTTTTTTTAAAAAAATACATGATTGTTATTACTTTTGATTAGTAGAAAATCAAAAACAAAAAATTAAGAAAAAGAACTCATTGCAATTACTATATTTCATAGAATTTTTGAAATATATCGAATAATAATCTGCAGTTTGTAATTTGTTTTAGTACTCAATTGAGCAAAATACCGCACAAAACTCTAATACATAATTTCAATGTTGAATGAGTTGATTTGACTGGAAACTCTCTCTCATAAATACATAATTACTTAATATAAACAAATAATGCCGAATTGTAGATGATGTTCTACATATTGCCATATTGGTATATGAATGTTCATGGAAAAAAAATTTGTGAATAGAAAATGATATTTTTCTTTTTTGTAAAAGAATAGAAAATGATTTTGATCCCGCAATTCGCAATTCGTACTACTATTTATTTATAGAAAAGGCAAAAGTATGACTAAAAATATTATATGACTAATTGCAGCAGACCCCCAATCTATGAGAGCATTTGTAATGTGCCTTATAACGTATCAATTTGTGCAATATGCCCCTCATCTATTGATTTTTATGCGAATTGCCTCTTGAACTATTAATCAACCGTTCGATTTGTGTTAATATCGCTCCAAAACTCCTCACTAGTTTTGAAATCATGCACTAAACCCCCTTGTAGTTTGTGAATCATCTAAAAACTCATTGTCGTATCATGAAACTGTCTTTAAAACCCTCATTGTGGTCTCGTAAAAAGAGGACTATGTGCAAAGTTTTACGAAACAAGAAAGTGAGTAGACAATTAACAAACCACACTGGGCTTTTATACAAGATTTCAAAATTGTTGAGGATTTTTTAGGGGATACCAACTCAAAATGAACGATTGCCCAATAGTTCAAGGTGCAAATCGCACAAAAATCAATAGGTCAAGCAGCATATCGTGCAAATCGATAAGTTAGAGGATAAAATAAAAATGATCCCATAGATTGAGGAGTTTGCCGCAAGTAGACCAAAATTATAAAAGGAATCAAAACTATTTCACAACAATCAACTCTAAAACGTTTTAGGACAAAAATAACAATTTGCTCACCCAAAATTTAGAGGACATCATTGTATTCTCCATGAATTCTAATAAATTTAGACCTTTGTCCAAAACCCAAAATTCAACACCACAGAAAACAGTACTCTCCCGATACCTATTCCTACTCATCGATAATTAGTTAATCTTGTAATAACAAGAAACAACTTGTTTCTTTTTTCTCATTAGAAACTTGTCAGATGACCGGACCACATCGTAAGAGGAGAATATTCATCTATATAAAGAAACTCATTTCCCACCAAAAATAGTAAAAATAAAAATAAAAACACCACTTATACACAAGGAAAAAAAAAAAAAAAAAAGAATAAAAGAACATAATAAACTAACCATTCCAATAAATAATGTAAATGAGCTTTGATTTGACATATTCAAACCACTACCACCACCACTGTACATCATCACACCGGTTAAAAAAATGGGCCGCGGAGGTGGACTGGGCCTCGCCGCCTTAGCCTACGTGGGCATCGACTATCTCCGCCACGTGTCGGCCACGTGGCACGAGCGGCTTCAGCCCGCGCTTTGGGCGGCGCTTGTTGTCGCCGTCGTAATTCGTGTCCCATTTTACAAGCACTGGTCTTTGGAGCTAAGAGCGGCTGTTCCGTTCATTCTGTCGATGTTTTTTATGTTATCTGCTCTGCTCTTTGAAGCCATCTCCGTTCGCTCTGTTACTGCTGTTCTTGGTCTTGATTGGCACAAGTATGTCGAAAAAGTTTGTGTTTTTTACGGTTTTATGTTGAGATTTTAGCTTATTTTGTGTCGTAACTGGGTCTTTGAATTTTTGTGGGTTTTTGATGTTTTGTGGTGTAATTTGAGATGGGATTTTGTTGATCGCATCTGGGATTTTAGTGCTATAGTTAAAGATCTGGTTTTTACTTAGATTAAGTACATGAAAAATCAGATTTGTTGCATTTGTATTCAAATTCCCTTTTCTATGTTGGGAATTAGGATCAGTAAAAATGGCAAGTGGTCCATAAATAGATCAGTGATAGTTGCATAACGTAATATCCTTTTACAGTTACTGGTGACAGAGCATAATTTAATTTTGCCATTAGTAGATCTGATTAATGTAAGTTCATTTGGTACTTAGTGAATAATTGCAAACTGGATTTTAAAGGGATCTAGTGTGTGGGAACCTTGTAATTTCCTTGTATAGATTGTTTGCCTTATGTGCTTGGATATTGTTTCAGACTTTATAAGTTTGAGAACAAATGCTATTAAAAAATTGAGACTTATTGTGCATTCTTGTATATTGTTCGACACCACATAGAAAGGCCAAATTGTTTCCACTCTAACTTTGTATTTGAACTAGAACTCTGGATAATGGATGCATAATGAACTTGCTAATGTTTGACAGGGATAGGCCGCCTCTTCCGGATGCTGGCCAGTGGTTGCTTCTGGCGCTGAATGATAAGCTGCCTCCATTAGTAGTCGACATAATGAGATCGAGCATTATAGGACTGCACCATTTCTTGATGTTATTTGTAATGCTTGGTTTCTCGGTGCTATTCAACTCGGTAGAAGCTCCAGGTCTAGGCCTTGGCGCAAGATATATGTTCACCATGGGTATCGGACGGCTTCTTCGAGCTATAGCTTTTATATCTACAATTCTACCTTCGCCTCGTCCGTGGTGTGCATCAGCTCGATTTCAAGTGCCTGCACAACCTCACCCCTGGCTTCAGAGATATTACGTTCCATTTGCTACGGATTCTAGTGCAATACGCCATGTCATCCATCATGACATAGCATATGGTATCTTCTTTTATAATTTTCTTTCTACAATTCATGTTCTCAAGTAGCTGAAAGCCTTTTGTTTTTGGGTGCTTTTATTACCTTGTACCTATAACACTCTTTAAGAACCCTCTTAAGAATCTTCGTCTGTATTACAACAATTTGGAGGGGCTGGAATTTTTTTTAGATATAAAGAGCCTCTTCTGCATGCTTAATGACATATTTCGTAATTTTTGAGTGCTTCAGATATTTTCATCATTTAAGAATGGTAGTATTTACTTGATTCTGCTCTCTATTTCAGCTGTTGCCGTGGATGACAATGTTGACTTCCAACCCAATTGGGGATTAATGAACTTCCTCGCTGACTTTCTGCGACCTACAGCTTCCGAGGGATCTTCTCCATGGTATCATCTTCTGAAGAAAGCTGGTGGGGGTTGCAACGACCTACTATACAGTGGCCATATGCTTGTTGCGGTATTGACCGCTATGGCGTGGACGGTATGTATAAAACATCCAAACATTTCCTTAACCACTTAGTATCAACTATCAACTGTCAGAACTAGGACTTGACAAACCAATCCATCTACTATATTTATTCTAAAAACAACTACAGGAAGCTTACGGAGGATTCACCTCAGCTTTTATCTGGGTTCTTGTCCTTCATAGTGCCCAAAGAGAAATCCGGGAACGTCACCATTATAGTGCGGATGTCATAGTTGCCATCTACATGGGCATCTTTTTGTGGAAAATGACGGGCCTTTTCTGGCCGATTAAGAATACTTCCAGAAATAGGAGACTAAATAAACTTGAGAAAATTCATAAACGACTGATCCAGGCAGCGAAAGATTCGGACATGGAAGAAGTAAGGGAACTTCTGAAAGAGGTGGAGTTGAGCAGCAGCAGTCAAGTAAGTGGTCATAGCCCCAGAAATAGGTATATGTGGTTGTTTTCTGGTGGAACAATTCTTTTTACGGTAGTTATTGTTCTTCTTGCATTCACGTTGACAAGCGATGGTTGATATTGGTTAGTGGCACGACGTTTTCCACGAGGCCGTTGGGTATGTTGTTGTATTAGGACCTTAGAGCTCACACGAGAACACTTCACGGTCTTCAGTTCTGTTGTACGTTGTTGAATATTTTGTCAGTTGCACGTGTATTAGTTTTGAAATTGTAGTGAATTAGGAGAGGCCAATGGTAAAATGGCTTGTATGTACACGACATCTTAAGTACCTCGTGTATCTTATTTCATATCCGTATTATTGTTTGCTTTGATGGAACCCGATATTTATGGGTTAATCATTATAATATGTAGGAGTTGTGTACTTTTTCTTTTTAAAGAAAATTTCTAATTTTAGTCCTAGAGAATGACAGGCCAAGAGAGAAATAGAATGAACTCCGAGGAATTTATATTGTTGTATTTCATGAGTAAAGTAGATTCGTATACATGAAAAGAGGTTTGAAGTTGCAACATTTAGCTAGTTTAGTGTATCATATGGTTGCACTCGGAATGAAAAGATTGAAGATAACTAAGCTTGTTCATTGAATATTGTTAGATCATCCTTTTGCCTAGATTATAAATTTTTATTAATAGATCGTCCTCTCTGGGATAAGTTAGATCAAACTTGCCTGAATAATACAATTTTTATTAAGTAAATTGCAACACCCTATATTTTCCAATTGGCAAAGAACACCCTTTCTAATTTTTATAACCAAATATTAGCTAGTGCCGCCTCTCGCTTTACATTAGATCTGCACTGCTGAAACTGGCTATTTGGTAAAACCTATGGTAATTATGTGTATCGTCTTTATTAATTGTCATTGCATGACTTATAATAAAAAAAGATAAACTTAGTTTGTTAGCATCTGGTGGCTGTAGTTTAGTGGTGAGAATTCCACGTTGTGGCCGTGGAGACCTGGGCTCGAATCCCAGCAGCCACATCCGACCTCTTTTTTGTCACATCCCATGAGATTTCATGCTTTAGAAAATAAGTTTTTAAAATTTCATACTTTGGTAAACACCCTCTTAAATTACCCCTTTTTACCCATTAACCGTTAGGTATGGAAGTAATTATATATTTCTCTACTAAAACTTTTAATATATACCTCGATCCAGTTATCAATTCACTTAAATGATTTGTATGTAACCCATTGATTTTCCATTTAAATAATCAAATTTAACAATAATTTTAATATACTTTTAATAATTGGATCATTTGTCGACCTTGTACTAAATTTTATTGTTTATGATAATCTTTACTTGTATGAAAAAAAATTAGAAGCTTGTTAATAAATTTGAGGAGTCGTGAAATATAACAATATATAGGGATCTTTTTTGTGTAATTGATTTGAGTTTCAACTCCATTTGCTTAATTTAACATTCTAAGATATTTGCATTATTTATAAAAATAATTTTGAAATCTTATTTAACTATGCAGTATGCATACATGTCGATGGTTATATTAATAAAACAGTGTGTTATTTAAATATCAATCTAATTAGGAGTCAGTCTGGATAAGACATATGGGTGTTCTTGCGAGTGAGTTGGTGAATGGGCTCTATATTGTAACCAACTTTTATTTGATTTAAGTTAGCTATAGTTGAAGGTTTTCTATTAATAGCTTGACTCTGTAGAGGTTGTTTATGTGGGTTAAACTCTTATTTTAGGATAGACCCACTATGCAGTTTAGTAAATTAAGTTTAATTCATATTTAAAGTGGTCCTATTTAGGCTTAAACTTTTGGGTTGTAACAGTTAGTATTAAAATCTGGGTTAGTACCTAGGCTATGATGAATAAGTTCTCCGGACTGTGGAAATTAAGTATGAGATAGTTTGATTAGTGTAGTAGCTTAAGAATGATCTTTATTGGTTGGTTTATAATGTTTCCTGACTGCTCAAGTTGTTAGTGGGGCTGCTGATCGAAAGTAATTTAGTACATATTAAAGCATCGATGGGGTTATTTTAGATGAGTGAGCGTTTGGTAGGACTGGTTTGTCCATCATATTTTTGGGTAGTCATATCATTTGACCATTTATTTTACTTCCTAGATAAAGAAGTGCGACATTTTTTCTTAATCCTTTTGCTCGCCATCTCCTTAATACGGATGAATCTTACTTTATTTTAGATCCAGTCTCTTGATTTTTTTCTCATTACCCTCAAATCATATTTATTTGTTGTGACCATTTGATAAATGCTGAAACTACCCTAGAATTTTTCTCTTTTCAATGTAGTTGTTCCTCCTGCATTTTCAAACATTTTTCTTAATTTGCTTCAACTATATCTACTAGTGAAAACATCTATTGAACTTTTGTCTAATTTCATTCAACACGATTAAACCACTTTGAAGTAAGCAAAGTTTAGTCATCGAGACAACTCACGTGCATAAAGGATGGTGCTAATATTGTTTCATTTGCATTGTTAAGAAATATATTTGCTGCAAACCACTCATATATTTATTCAAAAGCTAGCCAAGCTAAGCTCCTTTATTGAGAACTTTTAGCACACGCGCGAAGGAAAAAAGAAACAAAGATAACAAGAACAAGTGTACATGAAAAAGCATGACTAGGAAACAAATTAAATCAAGCATAAGCATCTGGATTTTTGATAAGAAAAGCTTCCACGGCTTTGTACATTGCCAAGACCCTTCCTTTGCCAGCCTTAACATCCTCTTCTTTCAGTGTAAAATCACCAGTTGTATAGTATTTGCTCGTAACCTTAGAAATGGAACCACCATCTGCCGACTGCTCGAACTTCACTTCGTAAGTTATTTTATTGAGTTTGTCGGTCAAGGAGTCACCGTCGATCAAAGTGTAACAGTAGGTGAATGTCTCTTGGTTGAGCTCGTCGATGCGGTACTTAACACACTTAATCGGGCTACCTGCACATTTTAATGGATGCAATAGGTATACTATAATTTTAAGGGGTAAATGCTAATTTACAATAATAATTTATAAAATTTGGTCATAATATAACAAAACATCTTGTCATTTTAAAATAATAAAAATCAATTACATCCAAAGATCATCTCATCATGCTCTTCTAGTTACGACAGAAAATCAAATTCTATGTTCTAAGTCCTAACCTCGTATGCAACTATGCATAAAATAAGTATAATAAAGAAGTAAATCGTGTATCAATTTCAGCAGACGTGGACCTTTACGAGTAGTAAGTGGTATGCCACGTTAAGTAATTTATATAAGGAAATATTTGCCACTAAAAATACGTAAGGGTTATTGGCAATTAGTTTGACACGTAAGTGAGAGTTAAAAAGAAGGGGAAAGTTCGTGAAATCCCTGTTCTTTCGGGATATTTGCACAAAATTTTCTTGTAGTTTGTTAATCGTCTAAAATATTCCCATAGTTTTAAATACTCAGCATAGAACTTCACTACGATTTTAGAAACTCTACAAGAAAGCTATTTCTGACGAACTTCGTTAGCTAGTGTATTACATTCACTTTAAGTGAGAGTGGTTTCATTTTTTCTTTTTAATCTCTTTAGAAGGTCTAACAAAGGCATGCACGAACCCTCCTCCCCCCTATTTATTCATTGTAAAGTGATATACATAAAATTATTTTTTGTTGTTCCTTAAAAATCAAATGTTTAGAAGAAAAAAGATTAAAGAACATTAAAAAAATTGAAAATTATAGTAAGGGCAATTTGGTCATTTAACAAAACATAAAGGAGTTGTTTAAAACTTAACAGAGAAACTTTGTGTGACGGCATTTAAAACAACAAAAGGACTCTAAAGTTAACAAACTATAAGGTGTTTCTTGCATGTTTTTAAATTAAAAAAGAGTTTTGTGTTAATGTCCTTTTTAGAAGAAAAAAACATCATATTTGACCAACCTTCGGCAAAGTTGATCTGCTTAATGCTTCCAGCACCTCCATCACCTTCAATGATTTGAATACTTTTGATGGCTTCTGGCAAGAGCTTTGGGATCAAGTTGTGAGAATCAACAATGGAGGCCTTAAAGATCCTTGATGAACAAATTGGTGAAGAATATTCATCATTAAAAGTTGTGATTCCCATAACTATATGACTAATTGAAAGCCTTTTTCTTTGTTAATTTTTTATGGCTTAAGGAAGACCTGAATAAGCATTGCTAGAGAGAAGGCAAATTTATAAGCGCTATCGCAGAATTTTAAATCATTAATTGTTTACATGTACAGAACATGACAAAATACAGAATATATGAATCCAGATCCTAGGCTTTCAAAGAAAAAAAAGATCCTAGGCTTTGTCTCATTTGAACGCAATAACTTTACTGATCATCATTTCATGGGTACAAGTTTGTTATTTAAGAAACATTATATTGTTTTTGGCATATTATTCTAAACCCCTTCTGATTTCAAAAATCTGCAAGTACTACCCCTTTGCAATTTGCTAATCGTTTAATATTTCCTGTTTATTTCGAATTTCTGCACAAAATCTCCTTCGATAAGTTTTAAGTAACTCTACTATTTTCTTTTTAACTAAATAAACCACCCTTACTTTGATTTTCAAATTAATATTCTTACATTTTTCTTTTAAAAGTTTATTATAAATTGTCTAAACATAAGATTTGTTTCTGATTCATAAGAGATAATAAAAATATTTTTATTTTTATTATTTTACAATAAATAAAGTTAATATAGGGATTTTGTACAAAGTTTTTTAAACCATAGAGTCGTCTCTGTAGGTTTCCAAATGATAAGGGGATTTTATGTTAAAAGTCCTAAAAAGTAAAGGGTACAATACACCTTTCAAAATGAAAAAATACGTAAAGAAATCAAATGCAACTTTTGATATAAAGTGAGCGTGCACCGCTATCTCTCTCATAGAGTTAGACGATACCGTAAAGAAATTTAGTGGAGAGTTTTCAAAGCTACAAAATAATATTGGGCAATTATCGAACAACACCAAGGTTTCGTGTAGATTTCAAATCGTGCGCGGAGGTTTGAAATTTCTCTTTATGTTTTTCATTAATCTATTTGAGTTGATAATAGAATGCAGAGCAAACAAGAAAATGGATATGCCCGAACATTCCATTAGTTAAATCACCTTTGTCATTTCATTACTTTTTTTTTTTCTTATATTAAACCATTTCACTAGGTTTGACTGATATTGTTTGTACTTTCGTAAACAACGTAATTTAGTATTTCCGCATACTCTCGTATTATATTTATCTTAATTCGTTATATTTTATGAATCTTCCTATGAATTCTTTAGTTTGAGCTGGAAAGTTTTTTAGCTGTCCTATGGAAGACTCACACACGGATCCTTAAGTTCTGAGTGACAGATAAATAAATATTATCAAGGCAAAATTGCCAATTTCATGCCATAACTTACAACATTTATAAGTACAGTCCCATACAATATCTAGTTGGATAATTTGGTCCGCTAACTCATGCATTTCTGCTAATTAAGGGCAACAAGATTGTCCAAGAACTATTTTTCAACAAAATACTTTATGGCTTTAAGGGCTAAAGCACTAACTATAACTGGTTTTCGCATCCATATATAAATTATTCTGACTCCTTTGCTTAGATTCCATGTCACACATTTTCTAAGAAACTTATCTCACCAAAAATATGACCGAACAATCTTCGTTACAACAGAATAATATGTAATTTACCCGTGCTTATGTCTTCTTGTTTAATGATAGAAAAATAGCAGCAAATTGCACTTAAGCAAGTTTTAATGTTATTCTTGTCTAGTTTATTGGAGATCATATAATGTGCGCCTTTTTTTAGAATAATTTCATCTATAACAATGCGAATGCAGATATGAGCGAGCAATCAGTCTTAAAATTTCGCCATGGTGATGAATTAGTTAACATATCCCAGCTTACTTCTCTTTAAATTGAGGGATGTCCTTAATCAGCAAAAAATTTCGGATTGTATTGACAAAAGGTGTAGGTTATCAGATGAAATTGGCAATTATTCTTATCATTTGTTATTTATTTGGGATTTTTTTAGTGCATGACATATTTAACTTTTTTCAAGATTATGTTACATTATCAACTAGTTTTTTTAATATCATCCGATTAGGGATTTCTTATGAAGTTATGATTGCAATAGATATGCTTGATGTGGCCTCTTCATTAAGTTTTGGTGGCATTGTATTTCAAATGACATAAATATAGATATCTATTGTTGTGCTATAACTTACAAATATTTAAAATTATGTGAAATTCCATATTTTCAGTGTTGTGTTCATGCCATATTGTATATAGGAACTCATAACATGAACGATTATAATATAATAAATACTTTATCCACGGCTCAACCTCAGTACAGTTAATAAGGACGTATAACTCAGCGGCTCTGTGCTCGGCAAGGGTCAAATTGCGTGATTTGTCTCGACTCCCCATAGGTTTTCCTTTATTTTTAAAGGCGGACAACTCATCGCTCAAATTCCGAGACCTCTCAACCTCGTTCCTATTCAGACGGCTAGGACGAGTTTTGACTCCTGGTCCGAAGTAAACTGCACAAAAGTTAGTAATCTCCCTCATAATATTGGCCTTCACAATCGACCCTTCTATTCTCGCTTTATTCCCGTCGATCTCTTCAAAACTAGCATGCACCTGGTGTGAAACATATCCAATTTATTAAATATATATACTTTACTAATTATAAATATAGAAATGAGTAATAATACAAAGATTGTTACCTCTCAAATGGGTACATCCACCTATATTGAACCGGTCCGCCGACCTTCGCTTCCCACGGTAGATGAATCGGCAGATGCTCCATCGAATCAAAGAAGGCTGGTGGAAATATTTTTTTCAACTTGCACATCGTCTCCACTATTGATACCTCGAGCGTGGCCATATCGGATTTTCGAATTCCAAGGGCGCTCAAAGCTCTGAAAAAGTTGATAACCTCCACTAATGGACCCCAAACACTATCTTGTAATAAGTCACAAAATGCAAGAGGCAACAATGTTTGCATGAACACGTGATAGTCATGACTTTTCATCCCAACTAGTTTAAGTTGGTCCAGATGAACACAACGTGAAATGTTAGAAACATAACCATCAGGGAACTTCAAACCCCGCATCCATTCACACATCAACTTATTTTGCTCTTTACTCAAGCAGTGCTTGGCTTTCTTCTTCACAACTCTACCATTTCGGCTCAGCCCCAAGAACAACTCCCGTCGGCTCGTTAACAACTCCAAATCTTTCCTCGCATTCAAGTTATCCTTACTCTTCTCTGGATCATCCATCACCGTGTTTTTGATATTATCGAAGAAGTTCTTTTCGCAATGCATTACGTCTAAATTGTGACATATCATGTTAGTGCACCAATAGGGAAGTTCCCAGAATATACTTCTTCGGTTCCAATTGTGCTCTTTTCCATAACCTTGAATGATGATATTTTTTTGGCCGAATGGAATATCCGGCAAGCACTCTACCAGTTCCCGCATCTCTTCCCCGGATCTTCTCACAAAGGGCAAAGACTTTTCTGTCTTGCCTCTTAGGAAATCAGTGGTGTTGTCCCTGAAAGGATGGTCATCTGGCAAGAAATGTCGGTGACAATCGAAAAAGCAGTTCTTCCTCCCGTGCTTCAGCTAAAATACTTTGGTCCCCTCTATGCAATGTGGGCATGCCGACCTGCCTTGGGTACTCCACTGCGAAAACATGCCATACCCTGGAAAATCAGTGACGATACATATAACTGTTGCACGCATTATGAAATTCTGCATCCTAAAGTTGTCGTATGTCTCAACCCCGACCTCCCACAGTGATTTCAACTCATCAATCAGTGGTCGAAGAAAAACATCTATGTTCTTCCCCGGGCTTCCAGGTCTAGATATCAACAAACCCAAGAAGATGTATTCTTGCCTCATGATAAGATCGGACGGAAGATTATACGGCGTGACAAAGACAGACCAACAAGAGTATGGAACGGCATTATTCGTAAACGGGTTGAATCCGTCGGTGCAAATGCCAAGTCTAACATTGCGAGGCTCGTTGGCAAAATCTAGGTGCGTTGCATCAAATGATTTCCAAGCTTCTCCATGTGCAGGATGGATCATTTGATCACTGTCTCTCTGACATTTCAAATGCCACGTCATGTGTTCCGCATTCACGCGAGACATGTAGAGTCGTTGCAGACGTGGCGTCAATGGAAGGTACCACAGCTTCTTGCGACAAACCAACTTTGCTCTGTTATGTGAATTCAACCTCTCTTCGAACCTGACTTCCTTGCATTCAGGACACACCGTATACTTACTATCTGCGTAATCGCCATAAAATAAAAGCAGTTGTTAACGCAGACATTAAATGTTTGGTAGCCCATTCCCAATCGGTTCATATATCTCTGCATGCTATACATACTGTCTGGCATCCTCTGTCGATCTTCGGGACTCAGCCATTGGCTAAACAGTTGTATGTACTTTTCGCACGCCACATTAGGGATAGAGTGGAGTACCTTGTTATTGAGAAATTCAGCTACCCATCCCAATACTGTGTTTTCCTCTCCCGCTCGTAGGGGCTCTTCGGCCTCATGCAACATCTGGAAGAATGCTTGTGCCTCCCAATTCGGTTGTTCGTTTCCAATCTAAAATTCATTTATATTATCCGAATCGGCCAGCAAATGCATCTTCGACCATATCTCTTTGTCGATCCCGTAAATTATGCACAGACGACGACTGGTCCATGTTTGTATCGTGCCCCATATTTGTATCAAACCCCTCCTCGGGCCTTCGAATTTCACCATGCTCAGTCAATACGTAGTATTCAGGCAAAAATCCATTATTGTAAAGATGAAATTGAATACCATCTCTACCACCAAACTTCCTATTGTAGCACTTAAAGCAAGGGCACCTAGCTTGCCATTTCGTAATAATTGTGTTGCACTAAATGCGTGGTCTAGAAAAATTCCCACACCGGCTTCAAAAACAGGACAAATACTCATCATCACCACGATTTAATCTGTCGTACATCCAACTTCGGTCTTCGTTGTTATACATTTTATAACCTATCACAAACACAAAAAAACTACCCTTAATTAATAAACAATTACGTGTGGGGTTGTCTATTGTTAAAATGGGAAAATAAATATATCACTACATTTATCTATGTACATATATGCAAAATTAATTAACACTTAATTAAAACAGTTAAAATGCACTAACGAACTATTTCTAAACATACAAACAGTATACCAGTGATGATCATATATATAACACAAAAAATTAAACTATTGTATTTGAATAATTAAATTGCATGCTAAAACATAATAATTTTAAGTAAATAAATAACCCAAATTTAAGCAATTAAAATCAAGCCAACAAAACACAGTAAATGTATTAAAATTACCTTGTAATTGCCGAGTATTTTAGCAGTGGAGTGATTTTGCATAAATTTTTGGAGAGTTTGTTGAAAAAAAAATGGAAGATGGGGGTTTTTTGGGGGATGAAAACGAGTGAAAATGGAAGAAAATGGGGAAAATGAGGGGAAGAAGATAAGAAATCTGTGATATATTGTGATTGTTGTATAGCTTCAAAAAAATCACTCACCATATGGTGATAGATTTATTTGTTGCTGGGTGTGGGGTCAAGAAAATCACTCACTATTGCTTTAAAGTTTGTGGGATCAAAAAAATCACAAAAGCACAATCCATGTGATATTAATGGTCTCAGATTTTTTTGACCCCATTGAGTGATTGAGGGCACAATACCGGTGATAGCAATGGGGTCAAAAAAATCTGTCACCACAATTTCATATATCTATAAATATACCACGTTTTTCACAATCTTCATCTCTTCATCTCCTCTCCCTAAAAAATCCGAAAATCCTCCCCTCCCCCTCAAAAAATCCGAAAATCCTCCCATTTCCCTTAAAAAATCCGAAAATCATCTCCTCTCGCTCAAAAAATCCAAAAATCATCTGCTCTCCCTCAAAAAATATGAAAATCTCACTCTAAAATCTGAAAAATCCTCTCCTCTGTCACTTTTTTTTTTGGTGTTATATTAGTTATGTATTGTTTGGGTATTTATATAATATATGTATATATTGATTTGTGTGTTTATATATATATATAAATGTATTATATTTTACACACTACATAACATATATATATATATAAGTATATTTCTAAACATATATATATATATATATATATATATATATTTGTGTGTGTTGATATATTATTAATTGTATATGTATATATAATAAAATGGAGGGAAAAGCCCACCAGATTGAAAAATTTGAAATTTTGGCAAAAAAGTGGCGGTAAATCCGCCACCAATTTTTTTAAAAAATTTTCAGAAACCGGTTTTTTTTAAAAAAAAAATTAAGAAACCATGGTGAGTGATTATTCACTCACCACGGTTTTTTTTAAAAATAAAATAAAAAACTGTGGTGTCAGATTATTCTGACACCACGATTTAAAAAAAAATGAAAAAGCTTGGCGTCCGATTTTTTGGACGCCACGCTTCAAAAAAAAAAAGAAAAAAGGTGTGGCGTCCAAAAATTCGGACGCCGCCTTTTTTTTTTAATTTTTAATTTTCTTTTATTCTAATTGTATGGCTACAAATGCATTTGACCCCACATCATGGCTACAGATTACTTTTACACTACATGGTGAGTGATTTTCTTGACACCATTGTTGGTGACTAATTAATTTGTAGCCATTGCTGACATAACTTTATGCCTACAAGGCCAATAGTTACAAAAGCTGGTAACAAAATTTTCTGTAGCCATTGATCAATGCTCACTGAAAATATAGCAATGGTGAGTAACTTTTTTGACATCATTGCCTTGTATTCTTGTAGTAGTCCTATTAACTGATCTCATTTATGGATTAAATTCTATTTTAATTATATTGAATCTATATATTCTCGTGTAATATATAAAGAATAAAAGCTTTTGTATATAAGTTCGTTTTTCACGAAAGATTCATCTCGGATGATAAGTACATTCCTGAAATCAAGGGATCGGTATTGCTACAATCAGCGATGTTGCGAGAATCATGGAGTATATTGCAACAACTGACGAGATTAGATCTATAGTGATTAGAATTGTCATTCATTCATCCTTTTGAATATATTGTGATTTTGGTATCGAGGAAAAATGTTCAAATTATAATTAGTTTGGATTTTTATATTGTGCGAAGGTTTGAATTTTGTGGAGTTTTTGTTTTTCTCTATTGTGATAGAGAAATCAGTTGTAGAGATCAAATGAAGTAGAGTGATAAAGTAGCGGCAATACGTATTTAACATGAGAGGCAGTCTAATAAGTGAAAGAGTAATCTCCAATAAAGGTAAATCTCTCTGCCATATTGAAAATTATTTGAAATTGTACGCAAAAGCCTCGTGGACTAAGACAACTGTCTGAACCACGTAAAAATCCTTGGATCTTTGTTTATTTACTCTTATTTGCATCTGTTGCAACACGGTTTCTCTGTACACTTCAGATTGTGTTTTTTTGGAGTAAATACACAAATCACATACGTAAGTCTTTCAGTTGTCTTTATATCTACTCTTTAGTTTTACTAGAGCAAGTTAAAATCTGATGCATTTTGCTTACTATCCCAAGTTCCAACTACTCTATTTATTGTTACAACTAAACTATCTCATTGTTGTAATTACACTTGATATGTGATTTACGATCTAGCAATCTCTATGTCTCAACTTGCTTGAATTCCTCTAAGGAATTGATACTTGATAGCAATGTATTTCATTTGATTAAGTTGAACTGGATTCTTTGCCATTGCTATTGTAAATTCACTATCATCGTAGATCTCGGTAGGAGCTTCTTGTTGTTGACCCATGTCTACAAGAATTCTTCTTAATTTCAAAGCTTGACAAGTTGTGCCAGCTATTGCAACATACTCTACCTCTACTGAAGATTGACTAACAAGTTCTTGTTTCTTTGATCCCCATGATAATATATCTGATCCAAGTGTCAATGCAAACTCTTTATGTCATTCGCATATCCTTCTCAATCATTGTTACTGAAGCAAAGAAGGTTTTTTTGAACTTGATCATAGCATTTGTCAAGATTCTTAGTTTCTTGCATGTTTTGAGGAGTCTCTTTGCTGCTCCAGGATGTGTTTGGTTGGGCCTTCATGAACTTTTATAGCAAATTTAAAGTACGTAATGTTGGGTCTCATAGATGTTAGATAAAGTAGATTTCCAATTAGGGTTCATTCCATTTTCCTTCTTCAACCTATTATTTAGAACTAGTGAAGTAGTATTTTTTTTTAGTGGAGTAGTATTGGGCTTACAATTTTCCATCTTGGATTTTTTCAATTAATCTTCAATGTATTTATTCTATGATATTAATATGCCTTCTTCGTCTTGAATTATCTCTTTACCGAGAAAATAATGCATCCATCCAAATCATTCATCTTGAACGTGCTCATCATATCTTTGATAGATTCTTAGATTAGCTTCGCATCATTTCATGTGACAATTAAGTCATCAATATGAAGAGAATCGATAAAAACGTCAGTGTTACCTTTGGATTTTATCTAGAGAGTTGGCTCAATATTTTCTCCTCCCGAAACTTTGATAAATAAAATCGCAAATTGATTACCATGTCGAGACGCTTGTTAGTTAGAACACTTTTCCTTCTTCTGTAAAAAAATCCTTTTAGTTGCTCACCATATACTTTATCTTTGAATTCTACATTTGACATCAACTTGAAAAAAACATTTGGTGGTTTATGCTACAAGGGCTATAAGTGCTATTACAGTATCTACTCGTAAAACTAGATCAAATGTGTTTCTGTAGTCAATCCTCTAGAGGTGAGCGTTATCCTTTGCTACAAGTCTTACCTTATGCTTTTGTATAGAATCATTATAGTTTAGCTTTGTCTTATAACTCACTAACCCCACTCACTTCCTTGTCTATTTTTCATTCCATAACTTGAACGGTTTTTATTTTCATACCTTAATTTGACACCAATCAATTTTCTTACCATAAGTTGGATACTTTCTTCACAATGGGTACTCCAGCACCAAAAACGTACAAGGTGCCATTCGATGAACCCAAATATAGACATTTAGACCAATTTAAGACCGATTCACAATGGGTACTCCCAAGTTTGGTTCTTTTCGTTTATTCTAATCTCCTCCTCCACATTTGTAACCCAGACTTTTTCTTTAGATACTACTTCATAGTTTGGTGATTTCAGACATTAAAATTTTAAGTCTCATAAGTATCTCTTAAGAACCTCATCCTTAGTGGTAGATGTTCTAGTAACCAGTCTAGTTGTTTGGAGTTTTAGAGTCTGGAAGTCGTACCTAGACTTTCATCATCATCATCATCATTTTCTTCTCTTAGATCTTCCACTTATATTGGTGTAGATATCCATCTCGTTTTTATTTTCATTATCTCTCATTTCTAGTAACCTTATTAGTCAAACTCAACGTCACGACTTGTAAAAGCTTCCAATTTCGAGATTATAAACTATGTATTATTTTGAGTGATAGCCATATCCAAGGAGCATCTTTATACATATTTTCCCCGTAGTTTGTGCCACTTTATTATGTTATATGGACGTCGCAGATGCATTTGAAAACCCTAAGATGCTTGGCTGAAGCACTTGTCCATAGCAAGCGTCACTTGATGTCTGGTTGAGAACAACTTTTGTCGGACATCTGTAGTGTAAGTAGACTGAGTTATAGATGACCTCTATCCAAAGCATCTTCGGTATCCTTTCTCAATGAGCATGGATCTTACCATCTCCATGACCGTAGCTGATTGTAAGATAATGCTTTGTTCCTTCATTTTCAAAACACTTGTCAAATTCTATATAGTCGTATTCTGTACCTCGGTGACTTCTCAACTTTTTAATCTTGTGACAACTTATTTTTCCAACAAAGTTGTTGAATCTCTTTAAAACTCCAAATATTTCCAATTTTTCTTCAAAGAAATAGGCCCAAGTCATTCTTGTGTAATCATCTATAAAGATGATGCACACCATTTTTTACTTAGTAGTTGTATGTCATTGAAATCAAAATCACCAATTTGAAAAAATTCTTGATCAAACTAATTGCAATATCCATTCTCTGTCAATTGGATTTGGGTTTAGGGGGCAGTTCGCACATTGTTTAATAGTTTGGCGGGTTAATAGTAAAAAGCAATAGGTTAGGTGGCAACTTGTAAAATGGGGTATAGGTAGAGGGGTTTAATAGGATTTATCCAAGCATTTATTTATGCTCATGTATCAAGGAGTGGAACGATTGGTTGGTTTTTTAACATGACCGCACTTAAAATAATTTCATTTCCATAAACTTTCTTTCCTCATTCTTTCTAACTCTCTTAAGATGATATATTAACTATATAACGAATGATGGAGTTGCTAGACAACATATGTTTAATGTAACCAACAATTTTAATTTTTTTCACAAGCAATAAGAATGTTTTCTCCATTGGGTGAGTTTTTCCCTGCTTCATTTCTTTGCTCAAGAATTCTCACTGATTCTCATACGTACTCTTGTAAAATCTTTAATGCTCATGACTAGATGCATCACAAATTGACTATGTGTGCTTAGAGGTGTGGACAATTTTTTGATGAATGTTGAGGGGAATTTCTTGACTAAGTTTACAAAGACAAGTTTCCCAGAGCTTGACCACCTAACCTTATTCCTTAACTTTCACATTTTCTCTCCACCAATGTAGAAAATAATTAAAGAAGATCACTTAGGAGATTATATTGGCTAATGAAAAGGGATAAAGGATAAAAGATACAAGCTAGAGATATTCGTTCATTCACAAACTTCATTCTTCTTGGGATTTCCCTTTCGTTGTTCCCATGTTCTTCAAGCATTGTAGTATTCCCTTCTATGAATTTCAGACCCATCTTTTCTTTTTCTTCTTAGTGCTATAAAGTCTTGCTCTCATTTTCTCATCATTTTCTCAGTTGTGCTTCTTAGATGCTTCCTTCAAACAAATCATTGAAACGAACGATTATTAATATATCCATGTTTTATATGATGGTAGCACCCCCAAACTAACAGATTTTTAGGGGCTCGGTGTACTCATCTCCACTGCTCAAAGTTTCCACTTCTCTTCAATAAGTAGCCAGCCCTTAATGTATTTTAGTTGTTGTCATTGTTTCCTCGTCATTTCTTGAATTCTATTTGTGAAAGAAGGAATCCTCAAAAAGGGTAAGGATAAGATATAATGCGGCTAAAATGGGTAGGCCAATAGGCTAATACAAAAAAAGGCTTTCATAAAAATGGCTTCAGCGGAGTGCAGTAGATTATTTTATTTTTGAAGGGATTTGGGTTTGAAATGCTCAACTGTAATAGAAAAAATGGCCTAGATCACTTCCCACTGACTCTATATCTAGGATTTTGCCTCAATAGATGATCAACTAAGTTCAAAGGCCCGACTAGTCGAACAGTTATCCAGGTCCTCTCTATAACCATTCTTCATTAGTATTCAACCACTCAACACCAATAACTGAAATGGTAGTGCATGTATTTAGGGTCAATAGGTACAACAACTAAATCACTACGCTTATCAATTCACAACTCTATTCTACTCAAATCAACATCGTTCTATCACAACCTCAGTCAACAGTCTCAAAAGATCAGCCACTTTCAAACTATTCTAACATCATGCTCAATTATCATCGACACTACACACAACAATAATGAAAAGATAAATTGCATTACTGATTAAGTGAAATTAATCATTTTACTTAATCATTAACTGATAATTGACTCCAAGAAAAACATAAAAATCAAAATTAAAAAGACTCAAATAAACTTATTTGTTCAATCTTAGAAACAAAAGTACATAAAAAGGAAAAATAAAAGGCGAATTTTTCAATTTTCGCCGACCCACCCCCAAACTTTAAAATTAGCCAATTTTCTCGTTGGCAAGATAGAAAGAATTTAACTTCCATGGGCGAATTAGGCTTGCTCTCATCGGAGTCCGGGAGTGCTTCTCTGGCAGTCTTGGGATCCTTGATCATCTGTTTGATGATCTCCAGCTCCTGCAAGATTGTATCGATTTGAACTCTCAAGGTTGATAGGAGACGCTCTATTTTCAATTGCCCTTGCTCTAGGTTTGCAAGCCGTGCTGCTAAATTTTGGGACCACTCATCGAATAGTATCTCCGGAGCTGACACTCTAGAGCGTGAAGAGCTTGGTGCTCTCTGGCGTATTTGGCGTTTGTTTGGCATACTACCTGCAAAAATTGAGTGCTTCTTTCAAGAGTAACCAACAAAACCAAATAATATATATATATATATATATCAACAATAACGTGGGTTATCACCCCCAAACTCAATTTTTATATGTACGTGGGTATATCATTATGACAACGTGTTTACCCCTCGTGCAAACAACCCACTACCAAACGTGCATATATACCAATTACGCATCACTTCGCAACCTATACCACCAATAATTTTTCATCGTCTAATATGCAAATCACGAATTTGATCTCAAAATAAACATAGCATCCCGATATTCATCGAATTCCCCTATCAAAATTTACCATGCGCGACACACCATAATAATCGCATAAAACTCATGTCAAATGCGTAAAACATCCTCAATTTATCAAAAAATTGTAAAATCACACCCAAACTTTTGCCCTAAATTGCAACTTTGTCCCTAGTCATTCATAAATCATGGTGAAATTTAATGCTCTATAAGTATAAATAATGAAATATAATCAAAACCCCAGGATTAAACATAAAGTTGGGCGCAATTGAAGAAAATAAAAAAAAAAAAACTAGGGTTTGAGGAAAACTTACTCGATTTGCTTGATTTACACGATTCAAAGTGAGAATATCGAAGATTCGGGTTCTCCAATATAGAGAGCTCACAACGACAGTGAGAGGTTGTGATTTGTGGAGAAAAAATGTGTGTGTCGCGGTCGAGAAAGGAGAAGGGGAGAAAAAATGAACAAGAAAGAAACAGACATGTCTAAATACATACACTCGTATGCGATCGCATTCTTTAAGAGATGCGATCGCATGAACTCACCTCATGCGGAGCTTTGCAATCGGATATTCATCGCATGCCTCGCGGATAGATTTTTCTTGAATTGCAAATTTCGGCTTCATGCATAACTCATTTATTCAGAAAATACATTATAATCGTGACAACCTCATTAAATAAAATCTTGTAACTTAAAGGTATATGATCTGACAACAACTACCAAAAATATAAACCATTATCTTAATTATAAGGAGACTCAGATCAACTAAATGACGATCTTGAAAATTTCGAAATATTTGGCGTCGCGAACCTTTTATTTTAAAAAAGAAAATAAAATCAAACATCATTGGTGTTCAAACATTATGTGTTTGTTACGGCTTCTCAAATTTTATGAATAACGTGATCTTGCAATTTCAATCTATTTAAATACGTTAATATCATACACCAACTACCAGAATATATTTGTATCGTGTGCTCTCTTAGATGTTCAAGGTACAGAGAGTGTTGTTTTGGTATTTAGGTGCCACATGTACCAAAAAATGATTAGAAATGATTAGAAACAACAGACACGGACATGCACCAAAAAATGATTAGAAACAACAGACATGTAGATACAAAATTATCGTGGATATATATAATAGTTGTAAAAACATAGTACTGATGCAATGATGATAGGATGTGACAAAAATGTGAAATTGTAAACAATATATATATATATATATATATATATATATATATATATATATATATATATATATATATATATATATATATATATAATAATAATAATAATAAAAAGTTTGTTAAGCAATAAGTACTTTTATTTGTTAAATTAAAATTCAAAAACCAATTAAAATCAATTCAACTGATGAAATATACTTGAAGGTTACGATTTATGAGTGTAACGTGAAATTTATTCCGAAATTCAGCAATATATGTCAAATAACATCATGTGAGATGAAATTTAAGAAAACAAAATTAAGTTAATACAATTTCACCATTCACTGTGGTGTCCTGTACGTATTTTCAGGCACATATTTTTCCCAAAGGTATCTGAAAGTACCGATAAACCATCAATTATGTTCAATTATCAGTCTATAATTTTATTTCAATCTCGTCCAAGTTTCTAACAAAATGTGTTAAGACACCTAACAATTTTTGCTATCTATAATTCAAGCAATAATTCACCTCTCCATTTCTTCAACTCCGTAACGATTTTTCTAATAATACTTAATGAACCTAAATTGTTTTCAAATCATATCCACATATAAATTTAACACCCCAAAAACCAAAGTACATTCAAACGGGGCTATATTATTTTTGAATAATATTACAAGTCACAACATACATGATTTATTCAAAACATTTTTCACATGCAAAGCAAAGCATCAGAAACAATACTATTAAGAACAAAATGTAGAAACCCCTCAAACGGCAGACAACTTCTTCTGTCCCTCTCCCGCCATAGACGAAAGCAACACATTGTTCGAATTCCTGACCGAGCAATTCCCGCGTATCTCACCTTGTCCCCCCGTCAGCACGCTCAACTGCGACATCCTGATCATCGCACTCACAAATCTCTCGTAAAACAACGTTTGATTAATCGCAAAGCTCGTGACAATCCCCCGAGTCCTGGAATCCGTATACAAGTCCTGATCCGACGTGAACAATCCCTGTCTGTTCATGAGATCGACATAGTATCTATTGTCGAATATGTTCGGGGACCGTATATCTAGTACTGTGGTGTTGTTCGTGTTACGTGTGGGGCAAGTTGTTCTCAAGTTACGTGCGAATGTTTGATCCATGGTGGGGTCCTGATTGGGGTATAGGCGGCCGGTGAATGAGCTGCACTGGCTGATACCGATGGTGTGGCCTCCGGAGAGGGCAACGACGTCGGTTGGGGTGAAGTTTTTGGTGGCGAGAGAGTTTAGGAGAAATGTGGTGTTGGCTGTTGGTGGCGGAAGGTTGGCTAGTGTTGCGTCCCTTGTTGCGAAGTTTACTGAGTCGCGTCGGCCTAACGGAACGCTGAAGTCGGGGCCACCGGACTATAATTGCCGGAATTTGAAAATGTTTAGTATATGTACAAAGAAATGAAGGGAGAATGTTACGGTGTGATAAGAGTTATATGCAAAAACTACCCATGTGTTATGTTTAATGGGCAAAAAAATTTACCGGTTCTAAATTAAATAATCTACCCATGTTAGACTAGTTATATAATTTGCCAAGTAAGAAGAACCAGTTAAAGTTGTTCGATACATAATTTGCTCAAATTAACGGAGGATGTTTAAATAGTTTGAAAGATCTAACCTTTTCTTTCTCAACTTAACTAATAATACAATGATCAGATGTATTCTACAGTCGATTATACACGTACGTGAGTCGTGATACGTCTATCAAGAAAATTTTAAAGAGGAAATCTATTTTTTTGGTTTCTATTTGAATGGACTTTAACTTTTCCGTTGACTATTTTATTTTCTGGCTACGACTATTGCAGGGGTTAAGGTTTCCTATCATGAAATTAGAGACCAAAAGTGGGCCACAACTATGTAGGTTTGAGACCTCTCATTAAGTCATTATCTACCCAACGTGTCTAATATTACTATCCTTGAAATAAATGTGCATTAAAAGTGGTGAGAACAATTCAAAGTCTTCGTATCGAGTCTTTGTACCTGTGGCTATACTTGTGACCAAAATTTAAGTGAATAACTTAAGCAAATACAACTTATATATCTATATATATATATATATAATATACATATATATGTATATATATATACATTTGTCATATATTATACCAATAAAGTACCAGTATTTTCCTAATTACATAATATAGAATTCACCAAATATTTAGATGTTGTTGCTAGCTGAAAACATAACGGGGGATCTATCAAAATCCAAATTAAAGGTGATGCATTGCAAATTGGGACTCAACCCAATCTTCCATATAGTGTATACCATGTTATTTCTATTATCCTTTTTCCTTGTAATTCTAGGAAACATTAAAATATTTACTTATTTGATTTTTTACATTTTTTCAACTTCAAGTCCATGGCCCTATGGCCTATACCCTAAACCCAGTAGAAAAGAAAAACTATGAATTTGCAGATGAAATAAATGTCTTTTAAAATATTTAGCTAAATGATAGATTTGGAGCAATGGATAGTGGAGTCATGTTTCACATTAAATAAGGCTCGCGACACATTGATACGGACACCAAACAATGATTAGAAACAACAGACATGTAGATACAAAATTATCGTGGATATATATAATAGTTGTAAAAACATAGTACTGATGCGATGATGATAGGATATGCCAAAAATGTGAAATTATCAACAACAAAACAAAAGATATATATAATAAAAAAGTTTTGCAAGTAATAAGTACTTTTATTTGTTAAATTAAAATTCAAAAACAAAATTAAAATAATGCAACTGATGAAATATACTTGAAGGTTACGATTTATGAGTGTAACGTAACATGTATTCCGAAATTCAGCAATCTATGTCAAATAACATCATGTGAGATGAAATTTAAGAAAACAAAATTAAATTAATTCAATTTCAAAACATTTACACCATTCACTGTACGTGGTTTCCTATATATACATACTTTCAGGCACATATTTTCCCCAAAGGGATCTGAAAGTATTCATAAACCATCAATTATGTTCAAATATTAGTCATGCATCACAAGTATAAGACACAAGACTTTCCATCCAAAAAAAAAAGTATAAGACACAAGCCAGGAATTCTTTTTAGTAAGGATTAGGTTGATTGGGCAACAATTTGCAAGTATAGTGTATATGTATTTATTTTGTGGCAGATAATTATTCAAGTATTTTAGAAAATTCAGAAGGGGTAAATATATTTGTCCCTTAGTTTAATTCCATTATTAACTAACTAATTCCTAAAGAACATTTTGTAAATTTTTAATGAAGTGTGAGAGTGTGCAATTGTAATATTCAACCAAAAATATGCGTAATTATTTTGTAGGTTTGAGTTACCAGAACCACAGCATCGCGGGAAGCAATGGCGAGAATATCTGCACAGGAGACGATTCTACCGCACCTTCTGTGCACTTGTCGTCGGAGATTCTCAATTATTCTAAAGGCTTGTGCTCTTAGACTCAAATTCGGAGGTGCGTCCTGTTCGCCTGGCCCGCTAGCTGAACCATCCAGCAACACTGAACCATCACACCCCTGCAAATCAATTCACTTATATCAATTTGATTTTGTGATCTATCATCTCTATATATACCAACACATTTAGTGCATTGTTTGAAATTCCGCGTCAATTAGAGAATTAGAATATGATATGTTAAAATATGTCATTCCATCCTTGGTTAATCATGTTAATTGAATGATGTGATCGTCGTTCTTAGGCCCGTGGATTACGTTCTATTATAAGAAAAAATACATATACTCCTATCGCTATTATAAACATGACTATAAGTGTCTTCTACTGATTACTAAACTGTCCTCTTATAGTTGATTATGAGAGGCTCATAAGACTGAATCGGACTATTTCAATAGGCCTGACGCGAAACTAAAATCAAAATGCCAAACAACTTGTTGCGCTAGATTAACATTATGCAAACACTTCTAATATGGACTATTAAGCGTTTCCACATAAAGACTGTTTCAAGTACTGCAATTTCGACTTAAGACTATACTATGTACCTGAACAAAGCAGTCATGGAAGTGGAGGCGAAGCAATCCAGCAGCTTGGCCAATATCGTTGTTGAAATCTTCGGTGAGCTGTGTTCTTATAATGGATTCAAGTCTAGGACAGGAAGAAGCATAGAATGTCCATGAAAGTCCTCGTACTAATGGTTCGGATGCATTTATAGAATGAAAATGTGAAGACAGATGAAGATAACTAAACACCAACAAAAGCAAAGAAATTGAAGAAACCATGTTATAGATTTATAAATTTGTTACGCTCCACTAGTATTTGATGAAGTATGTCCATATATATAGAGCAATTTATAGCCATCAATGTTGACAATAAATGAGGGCAAACTTGGACAAGTTTACCATATTGCTTTTAAAATAGTACGTCATAGACCTCACGTCAAAAATCAATTCATTCTTTTTGGAAAAATTCGTAATTAATTTCATTCAACTTTTTCTAAGGGGTACAAATTACAATATTAACTTATTTATAAGTTAAGCAAATTGTGTTTGTAATGCATACGAATCGAATTGATCTAGTTGGTAAAAACATAATTTGTAATAATAAATAATCGTCATGCATGCAAAAAATAGTATTTAATCTTCATGCATGCATATTGAACTCAATAGGAAATAAGAATAACTCATATACGAGTAACACAGAGCCTATAACTGTTATTATATTTGATGGCCAAAATAGAAAAGAAGAAAAGAAAACAATTAAGAGCTACTTTTTCGTAATCATATAAAATTAAGTACTTTAATTTGTTGATTTTTCTTCCTATATAAAGTGATTTACCTAATACATAAAGTATGTGAGTAATTTATCGTTTAGCTCGTATAAGATTCTCAAAACTTTAGCATAAAAATTTGGTGGAGTAAGAACGATGAATACATAAATGTGATCGCCAATAATAAAAAAAAAAAAACAATGAAAGGCTGTTAAAAAAATTCCACCTGTTCTTCAAACATCAAAGTCTTCTTTCCTCACTCTTTCTTCTAGTTCTCTTTTTGACTTCTTTCATTGGGGTGGTTGAACTAAATGCTCCATAATGTTGTTGTATATGACACCACTAATCAATTAGGGTCCATATTTATTCAGATTAACTTAATCCTATATTCATGCGTGATATTATAATTTTGACGTGTATTTTTCTTTTTGAAAACGAATTATGTTAATACGTAATAATGTTGCGTACACAAAATCTAGATATTATGCATAAACTTAGTTCACTTTGATATTTTTCTTTTCAACATTTTGAGTAATTTACTGTTTTAACTCTTCTTAAAGATCTTAAAATTGCAAAGAAGTTCTCAACAACTGTAAAGATATTAACCCTAAAACTACACAAATTCAGAAAATGTTAGCTAGACTACCTGTTTTGTGTACATGATTAGTTAGACAAAAACAGTACTTTGGATCCAGGTTGAAGGGTAATTAACCAGGGATTCGAAGAAATTAATTGATATCCATTTTTGCTGTTTTAGGATGAACGGGGTAAATATTCCCGTTTCTTAGGGTAAATATAACAGTCTAGCTACGTACTTTACTAATCATAGTAATATTCTCGTTGTCATGCAAAGGAGAACGCGAGAGTGTCTGAGCCCCAATGATACAATGTTGGGTGGATGCACGATATTCAGATCGGCTGTACTATGATATTTTTTAATGCGAAAACAATGTAAGTTGTTATATAGTGTAGGGCTAAAGCGTCGCATGTGCTACTTTTTATCATTAATGGGTCAATTTTTCATGCGATCTTCTATCATCTCCATAGGCATTATATCTTAGCTAAGCTATAGGGTAGCACCACTCAACACACATGAATTTATAAATTGTTCTTTTTTTTGGTCAACATCGAAAAACTTGAGCTTTGAATTTTCAATCAAACAAATCAGTTTATTACATTCAAACTAACTTTTTTTCTTCTTCAACTCCGTAACGAATTCTTTCTAATAATACTTTATCAACCTAAATTGTTTTCAAATATATCCAAGGTATTTTGCAGATCTATATATAAGATATAGTTTTAACACTACAAAAACCAAAGTACGTATTATTTTTGAATATTACAAGTCACAGCATACATGATTTATTCAAAATATTCCTCACATGCTAAGCAAAGCATCATAACAACAATATTAATTATTAAGAACAAACGGTAGAAAACCCTCAAAAGGCAGACCACTTCTCCTGTCCCTCTCCCGCCATAGACGAAAGCAACACATTGTCCGAATTCCTAACCGAGCAATTCCCGCGTATCTCCCCTTGTCCCCCCGTCAGCACGCTCAACTGCGACATCCTGATCATCGCACTCACAAATCTCTCGTAAAACAACGTTTGATTAACCGCAAAGCTCGTGACAATCCCCCGAGTCCTGGAATCCGTATACAAGTCCTGATCCGACGTGAACAATCCCTGTCTGTTCATCAGATCGACATAATATCTATTGTCGAATGTGTTCGGGGACCGAATATCGAGTACGGTGGTGTTGTTCGTGTTACTTGCAGGACAAGTTGTTCTTAAGTTACGTGCGAATGTTTGATCCATGGTGGGGTCTTGAGTGGGGTATAGGCGGGGGGTGAAGGAGGAGCAATGGCTGATACCGATAGTGTGGCCTCCGGAGAGGGCGACAACATCGGTAGGGGTGAAGTTTTTGGTGGCGAGAGAGTTTAGGAGAAAGGTGGTGTTGGCTGTCGGTGGCGGAAGGTTGGCTAGTGTTGCGTTCCTGGTTGCGAAGTTTAAAGAGTCGCGTCGGCCGAATGGAATGCTGAATTCGGGGCCACCGGACTGCAATTGCCGGAATTTGAAATTGATAAGTTATGTTCATCAAAATTCAAGCATGAAATGAAGAGAGCATGCTATGGTGATAGAGTTGTGTATGCAAAAACGACTCATGAGTTATGTTTAAGTTTTAAAAAAAAAAAGTATTTTAATTAATTAACCTACCCTACTTGGATAATAATTAGCCAATTAAGAAGAACCATGGTTAGATTGGTTCAATACATACATAATTTGCTCAAATTTACGGATTTGGTGTTTAAATAGTTTGAAGAAACTGACCTTTTCTATTTCAAGTTATCTAATAATACAATGACCAGATATATAGTGGATTATACACGTGAAACGTCTATCAAGAGAAATTAGTTAAAGAGGAAATCTCTCCGAAAAATCATATACAATGAAACGAAATAGGGCCAAAAAAGTGAAGTGACGTGCTATCATTCATAGTATTAGATCAATCATAAAGTGGACAACTCTTATATACCAAAAGGTTTCTAATATTTGATGTTAGCTAAGAAATTTCCCTATTTGAATGGACATTACCTTTCCCTTATACCATGAAACAAATGTGCATTAAATAAAAGTGGTGAGAACAATTCAAACCGTCAAGTCTTCGTGTTGATAAGTCTTTGTATATATATATGTATGTATGTATATGTGTCATATATTTCACGAGAACAGTACCAGTTTTTTCCTGCTAATTATATAATATATAATTTACTTAACGTACGTTTAGATGATGTTGCTAGCTGAAAAGATAATGGGGGATCTATCAAAATCCAAAGATGCTGCATCTGGGGTCAGGGTGTTGCTAATTGAGACCCAACCCTCTCTATAATATATATCACGTTATGTCTTTCGATTATCCTTTTTTTCCTTGTAATTCTAGGAAATATTAAAATATTTGCTTATTTGATTTTTATATTTTGTTTAACTTCAAGTCCATGGTCCTAGACCATAAACCCACTAGAAAAAGGAAAAAAAACTATACATTTGCGGAGGATACTTCCTTCTAGATGTTATCTTTGTATGTTAATCCAAAAGTCTACGTACGAATGAGGATCAACTTTTTATTTATTTCATCTTTTTTGACTATGAATATGACTATAGCAGGTGGAAGATGCCCAATAATTCGCCAAAAGAAGTATAAAGTTAGACCAGGAACCGTCGACTTGTTGCCCCAGCTGTACTCTCTACTTGCATGAAATAAATGTCCTTTAGAATATTTAGCTAAATGATAGATTTGGAGCAATGGACAGGGGCGTAGCCACCCCAAAGGCTAGGGTTGGCTACGGCCGGGGTAAAATTTTAAAATACATGTATATTTATATATTAGCCCAACACAATGTAATTTAATTGAAACAAAATTAAAAAATATTAGTATTTAAGTCCAACTTAACAAATTCATTTTCTAACCCAACTAATATCCTCACTTGACAATCAATTGAGAAGTCAACATAAATACAATTTAACTAATAGGTAGATGTTTCTACCGCAACAAGAGGACAAACATTTTTTAACTATGAAGATCGTTTAACAATTTCATGAAGGTTTTGTAGCAAATACTATGATAAATTACATACATTGAAAGAGAGAGTTGAGAGTATAGATGTCCATTGAAATTGTAGATGAATTTTATTTTCTAAAGAACCGTTGGGCTCAACTTCAGTGATGTTTTTAGAAGAAAATGCATAAAACACCCATGTGTTTTCAAAATCATGCATCAACTCATGTTTTTAAAAATAAATAAAAAAATGCCTCATAATTTCAATAATCTTCCACCAATTTATCTATCTATTTACTACACATGATGGAGCACGCATGACAATTGCGTTTAACAAGCTCTTTTAAACCTTTATATACCTACTAATTTCACTAAAATATCTTCAAGTAAGAAATGCTTAAAACTCTATTTCTCAAACTTGCGTCAAATTCATATTATTAAGAACCTACAACTAGTTACTAGCTAAAGTTTTTTTTTACCCACTTATAGAAATTAAAAACCTTACACCAAACTCCCTCTTATTATAACAAAAGTACAAAAAGTTTTACAAGATACGTAAAGTTGATAATACAAATTAACTAGCGTATGTTAAGACGTTTGTTAAAAGGGGTCTGATGGTAATTTATGAAAAGAAATGTTATGAATGTTTTCTTAGATTTGCATTTATTTGTTTGATAGCATATAAATTTTACAGGTTTTTTTGTCTAATAATAGGTATTTTTTTATTTTATTTAGACATTTTGTATTCAATTCTTTTCGACTTTTTCGCCGAAACAACTTAGTGTTTTAACATAGCCCAGGATGAAAAAAATTCCTGGCTACTCCCCTGGCAATGGATAGTGGAGTCATGTGTCACATTAAATAAGGCTCGCGACAAACTAACACGGACATGCACCAAACAATTAATGATTAGAAACAACAGACATGTAGTTACAAAATTATCGTGGATATATATAATAGTTGTAAAAATATAGTACTGATGCGATGATGATAGGATATGCCAAAAATGTGAAATTATCAACAACAAATATATATAATAAAAAGTTTGCAAGTAATAAGTACTTTTATTTGTTAAATTAATATTCAAAAACCAATTGAAAACATTCAACTGACGAAATATACTTGAAGGTTACGATTTATGTGTGATAACGTAACATGTATTCCGAAGTTCAGCAATATATGTCAAATAACGCATGTGAGATGAAATTTAAGAAAACAAAATTAAGTTAATTCAATTTCAAAAAATTTACACCATTCACTGTGGTTTCTTATACATATTTTCAGCACATATTTTTCCCAAAGGTATCTGAAAGTATCCATAAACCATCAATTAATTATGTTCAAATATATATTAGTCATGCATCATAAGTATAAGACACAACCCTTTCCATCCAAAAAAAAAGTATAAGACACAAGCCAGGAATTTTTTTTAGTAAGGATTAGGTTGATTGGGCAACAATTTGCAAGTAGAGTGTAAATGCCCTTATTTTGTGATAGATAATTAATTATATATTCAAGTTTTCAGAATATTTAAAAGGCGTAAATTTGTTTGTCCCTTAGTTTAATTGCATTATTAACTAACTAATTCCTAAAGAACATTTTGTAAATTTTTAATGAAGTGTGAGAGTGTGTAATTGTAATATCCAACAAAAAATATGTGTAATTATTGAGCTAATGGCAAATTTATACCCTGAATTGTACAACTTTTGCGGATTACACCACGAATTGTAATTACAAGCAAAAAACACCTTGAATTGTAACTTTTTTGCAAGTTACACCGCAATGTGTTTTTTAAGGATATTTTTGACATTTCATTCTTTATCAAATTATATTTTGCTATTTTCACCATCAGATAAAAAAACGTTTTTTTTACACTTCTGTTATGAATTCAAAAATCAAAATTTTCAAAAAATAAATTCATAGAAGCAAGCTAAAGGAAAACGATTCAGCCACTTAATCCCTTAATTTCAACTCCATCGCTGCTCCATTTTCCGTTCAGTTCCGGCGACTTTTAGGCTTCATCTCTGACTATGACGCCCACAACTCACCGGAGAAGGAAACAGGTTTATTTTTGAGAACTAACAAAAAGGATAGATACAAGAGTTAATTGTTATTATTACAGATTTCTGTCTTCTTCTCCTAATCTTCCCTTTGTTTTTTCTTCTTTCTAATAACCTTCCTTCCATATGTTTGTGTGCCACACAAACTCTGGAATATCGATAAATTCTTCCCCTGTTTTTCTTTTTCTCTTCTAAAATGCTCTGCTTTAAACAACGAAGCAAAAGTGCGACGCCGTGACTGAAACAGTAACGATGATGTTGATTACAACAAACAAAAACCCTCTCATGATTTGATTTTCCTGTTGATTCTTTTTATTTTTGTTTGTGTAATTGTGATAAAAAGATGGGTGATGGGGGTATTTTTAGAGCGTTTTGGTTGGAAAAATTCTCCTCCTCCGCCTGATCAGGCGTCATTCCGAACTATCTCCGACCTATGACGCCTAAAACTTTTGTGAGATGGCGCCTGAAAGTCGCCAGAACTGAACTGGAAAATGGAGCAGCAATGGTTGAAGGAATGGAGTTTGCTGCTATGATTTTTATTTTTTTTAGAATTTGATATTGAAAACTTTATTTCATAACCAAAATGTAAAAAAAAAAAAAAAAAAATTTGTATTTGGTGTTGCAAATTGCAAAACTTTAATTTGATAAAATATGATATGTCAAAAATACCCTCAAACAAAACCTTAGAAAACACATGGCGGTGTAACTTGCAAAAAAGTTACAATTCAAGGTGTTTTTTGCTTGTAATTACAATTCGTGGTGTAATCCGCAAAAGTTGTACAATTCAGGGTATGAATTTGCCTTTAGCTCGTAATTATTTTGTAGGTTTGAGTTACCAGAACCACAGCATCGCGGGAAGCAATGGCGAGAATATCTGCACAGGAGACGATTCTACCGCACCTTCTGTGCACTTGTCGTCGGAGATTCTCAATTATTCTAAAGGCTTGTGCTCTTAGACTCAAATTCGGAGGTGCGTCCTGTTCGCCTGGCCCGCTAGCTGAACCATCCAGCAACACTGAACCATCACACCCCTGCAAATTAATACGTAATATCAAATTTGTGATCTATCATCTGTATACCAATTACACATTTAGTGCATTCTTTGAAATCCCACGTCGGTAATGCGATTAGAATATGACATGTTGTAGTATGTATTGCATGATTTAATCCATCGTTCTAGGTTATTACTTTTGATTCGCTAGGATTGCGGCTCATGGATCAGGTCCTATATACATATATATATATATATATATATATATATATATATATATATATATATATATATATATATATATATATATATATATATATATATATATATATATATATATATGAGGTTCATAATATTGATTCGAACTTATTTCAATAGGCCCTTTTGAATTAAAGCTAAAATTCCAAAACAACCTAATATGCTCGATTAACGTTATGCAAACACCTCTAATATGGAGTTATGGACTATTAAGCATTTTCCACGATAAGGTTGTTTCAACTATTGCAATTTCGACTTAAGATTGTAATATGTACCTGAACAAAGCAGTCATGGAAGTGGAGGCGAAGCAGTCCAGCAGCTTGGCCAATATCTTTGTTGAATTCCTTGGTGAGCTGTTTTCTAACAATAAAAAAAATATATAATAGATTACTGAGAGACTCTTAAAAAAAAATCCACATGTTCAAACTTCAAACATCAAAGTCATCTTTCCTCGCTCACTCTTTCTTCTTGTCCCTTCTCTTTTTGACCTCTTTTATTGGGGGAGTTGAACTTGGGTGGTAGGGAACGGTATCCATCTAAAATTAAATGATCCATAATGTTGATGTGACATGATACCATGACTAATCAATTAGGGCCTATAATTGTTTAGGTTCAGTTTACCCGGTATTCAGGAATCAGGCGTGATAATATAATGTTGACAGCGAATTAATATGTAATTATAAAGTTGCATACACAAAATCTAGACATTACTTTGATATTTTTCTTTAAACCCACTACAAAAAAATACCTTTTTGGTGACTAAACATTGGTGATGATATCTGATTTCATCACATAAAGATGGATACCGTGATAAAATTAAATATTATCACAATATGTCATTAATATTGCGGCGAAATTTAAATTCCTGGCAGTAACATGAATAATTGTGAGAAAGTTTTTATTTCGTCTCAAAAGAAAATCTTTTTCCTCATAAAATATTTTACGACTCAGAAAACTTACTCACCACGTCGCGTGCTTCTCCCCACGTACCTTATTCCCTCCAAAAAAATTCCCAACCCCTAATTGCTCTCATTTCTTCACTTCCCATCACCTCCACATCTTCTACTGATTCTCCACGCATAAAGAACTGTAAATTGAGGATAATCTGCATGGTGACGAGATGATGTTCGACGAAAGATTGGAATAAATTGAGGAGCGACAACAATGCTAACTGTAATTTAATTGTATTTGTTTTTTAATTTGTGTTCTTCTGCTGGATGTAAAGGATTGAAGAATGCTGATAGGTGCTTGATGAAATGCCTGACCGCTATATGCTTTCCTTTTCACAGTCAGAATGCTAATAGGTGCTTGATGAAATGCCTAAATATTATTATAAAATTACATCATATCAACTTATCTACATTTTTATGTAGATGATGCTCTTTATATCACTGTCCATTGCCAATATATGCTTAGTTCATGTAGAAAGACATCCTCTTGTTCCAATTAAATCTGATAAGACTGGGGTGATTAGTGTGTTCACATTCATGATGCTTATTCTTCAGACAAATAAGAAAAACTATGTGAATACCATTAATTGTATGAGCTTATTAGCAATGATTCTTATTCCATTTGTGTCTCTCAGAAATATGTGGAGGCCATGTGAGAAACTAAAATGTTTCTCATGTATTAGTTCATTAGGATTTTTTGAGTTTTTAACTGTTTTTACTTCATCTATTTGACTTTGTTTTTGGTGGAATTAAGAGATGAAGTTGAATAACTACAATTTATGGCAAACAACCCTTCTGCTTCAGATATGTAGCTAAGATTAATTGTTTACTCTCAACATTTTGCCGTTTTGCTTTTCTAGTAATCACTTTGATTATTCATTAATTTGAAGATAATAACTTGTGTTATTTACAATTGATGATAAAGGTATACTTCCATGGGAGAGGAGGAAGAGGTGCAGTCATTTTAGTAATTTTTTGAGTCAAAAAGCAATCATGAGAAGGATACTCTTCTGCATTGGCTCGCTAACTCCCTGCTTGTTCATCCTAAAGTGAATCGGTAACTACTATTTCTATGTTTGTCTAAATTTTATGATCAAATGTCTTGTCAGTAGTATCACTATGAAAGTGGTCAGAACAAGATGGCGTTATCAAATGATTTTGTTGGTTGCTAGTATTATTCCATAAACAAGAATGACATAATAGCACATGCTGCTTAGTATGAGAGTACCAGGATAGCCATTCTAAAAACAGAATACTATGAAGTCACTATGAACACAAATCTAGTCTAATTCACAAGTTTAGAGTTACTCTGTAACGTAACCTAGATACTGTTATTTCTATTTCGCATTCGAACTAGCCATATTCATCTGATAGTTTGTCTTTTAGATTTCAAATGAGTGTCGCCTAGGTTTATAATTTTGCTACTTGCACTTGATTTACATTTGAGAAAAGTATCATTATGCAGGGACATTGTATTTATTCCTCCACCTTCCTGTTTTTCATATCCTCTCAAGTTCAAGAACACATGTTAGATGAAGGTATAATTTAAAGCTAGTCGTGCTAGTAAATTTCATTGTCATGTGGAGTTTCTAATTCATCATTTATTTTCTTATTTGATTGGTTATTACAGATTTGGATGTGAAAGTGTGGGCTACCTACAATACATCACTTGATGGAGAGGATCATCACTTTGTTTACTAGTCGTTTGATTGGGAATAGATGCACTTAAGATTCTTTTAGTTTTGAGTTTAGTTCTTTTGAGTTGTACTAGATTTGGATTGAGCTTGTTGCTAGTTTTTTCCTGGATCATTCTTGTTCTTGGTTCTTATTTGATATAAGACAAGTACAGATACTTATTATGTTATCAATCTACAAATGATTTATTATGTTCAGTTACTTTTAGTTAGTAGTGTTTCATACATGAACACACGCCTAAATAACTAATATTCAGTTATTCTAATTATTATGTTGAAGAGGTAATTGAGGGAAATTTGGCAAATAAGTTGCGAGAAAAATCTTCTAATGAGACGAAATTTGTTTGTCACAAAGCTTAATTTTACAATATCCAAACTATCTCTTTTTGTGGCGAAACACTTTTTATGACAAGAAAATTAGATTAATGTGACGACATATTTGTCACCATAGATGACAAAAAGTGAGGAGATTGTGTTTCGTCACATATACTTTTGTGAGGAAAGCGAGTTTTGCCACCGTAGCCTTTTGCTAGGGACTATAAGTGACGACTTGTGACGAAATTTTTTTGCCACTAAAGAATATGGTGACAAAATTTTGTCCACTTGTGAGGAAAAATTTCGCCACCGAAAAATGATTTTTTTGTAGTGACCATATATATCTATTCTATAATAATCAATACTATATAATAAAAATGAATCTCCAAACCTGTTTTTTCTCCCTACCAAACCTGTAAGCTTCCTTGTTTTCCGTCTCCTCATAACCGAACCTCACTCCTATCCTAACTGCTTGGAATTTACAATTTTACCCAACACCAATTTATGTTTTCTCAAATGGTGAGCCTTTTAGAATTTCAAGCTACATTTATTTGCTGCAAAGTACAGAGCCCTTCACCCTCTTCATCTCAAATTTTTTTTTTCTCTGTTCTGTTCATGACAGATCGTCCATGGGCGGCGGTTCAACTTTCAGCAAATACAACTGCCGCCTTCATGTGTCCTCTCGATTGGGCGGCGAGACGTATATCATTTCGAGGTCTTCGATTCTCGATGTTTATGTGCTTGATTTCTCCTCCAGGAAAAAATTGTAAGGTATGGTTATCTTACTCTTCTCCTATATATATGGGAATGATTCTAGGTTATTCCTCACCCAACCAATTTCCCACACATTCAAATGTAAATTGCAATTTTCAGCTTTGTCTAAACACCTTCCTTTGTTTTCTGGTTTTCCTAATGGTTTCTGTTTTATCTACTTGCAGCAGCTCTTGGATCGCCATGAACAAAGACTACGTTTTTATTCACGAGATTCCCCGCCACACTCTGAAATGGACGATAAAGGTGAAGGTTGTGCGTCAATCGGGGCCATATCGTTCAAAAGATGGAAAAATAGAATATAAGAAGCTTACACTAATGGATGAGAAGGTTTGATCTTGCTCTTTTTCCAACTTTATAGTCTACGCACCTTTTTTGATGAGATTTATACTGATACTAGAAGAAAGTTTAAATGTCTAAATCAATATCGGAACGATTGAGCATAGCACTAAAAGTCTTAGTCTGCGAACGAATCATAACCCAGCTTATAATTTCACTTTAATATATGTTATTGTCATTATGTCTTTGAAATTTAGTTTTTGTTACAAATGATGCCTGGACACGTTTAGTACTTTTGAGACTTAATTGTATGATTATAACTGTAATTTACCAATTATCACAATCACCTCTTAACATTAAATTTTATGAAGCCAGCTTTCAACTGCCGCCCGTCAATTATTATTAGCCTGATTATTTTATGTTCGATGCAGCTATTTGGTTTGATTCGTGATATTTTGCGACCATATTTCTATCTATTCTTTGTTGTCCAAATGTGTAATTCTCTTGGAATCCTTTGTCAATTTAAAAGTCACTCCAATGTTTGTATTCTTTGGTGCTGAAATGTGCAATTCCTTGAATCCTTTGTAAGGTTGGAATGTTGCTCGGGGTCTTTCTTCACGTAGGCTTGCTTTTTTTTTTTTTTTTTTTTTTTTCCGTGCATTTCAGGGGATGACGATGCAGGCTTCCATCTTCGGCGATGATATCAGATTATTCGAGCATACTTTGCTTTTTGGGAAGTCTTATTATGTATCAAGAGGTTATTTGGAAAAAACGAAGCCAGAGTTCAGGTCTAGAAGGGACCGAGAGCATGAATATCAAATGACAATCAAAAAATACACTAACGTTGAAGAGGCCGAGGACTGTGACATTAAGATGCCAGTGAAGAAGTTCAACTTTATGCCTTTGCGAGAATTGTCATTGATATCTACTGTGCAGGAGAACATTGGTAACTGCCTCAACTTTTTTTTATTTGTAGCGTGCAAAGTACTCACTTCAATGGTTTTGCAGATATAGTTGCCATTGTTCTGAAGGTATCGCCTGAGGAAAAAAGAAAGAGAAAGCATGATTCTGCAGATGTTTTACTGCGTGACATAAAATTGACAGATTCAAGGTGGTATTCTGGAATTGTATTTTAAGATACAAGCATTTGTGCCATTATATTTTTGGAGTGTGCGGCATTGTCCTGTTTTTATTTCAGTTTTGCATAGTGAGGTGCTAGAATGTTATTATTATACAAACTGTATAACGGATCTTATTGTCTATAAATTTATTCACTTTGGTGTCTTCACCTTAGCCTCCAATCTGCAATTCTCTCAATGTGGGGGAGCTTTGTGCACACTGAATGTGAAATGATATGTGAGATGCTGCCATCAAGACCAATTATTGTTGCTACAAATCTTCAAGCTAAAGAAGTTTATGGTAATCTCCAAGTAAAATTTGTTTACCTGAATTATTGTTATTGTTGTATACTCTGATTTATAGTTCAAAAATCGTTGTGTAGGGAGGAAGATTTTATCTACAAGTTCAGCTACTGATATACTCATTAATCCGGACATACCTGAGGTGAAAGAGTTGGAGGCGTGGTATGGTACCAAGTTCCACACTATTACGTACTTGTATAAATTATAGATACTAAATAGTTGGATGTCATTACAGGAAAATGAATTCCAAGAATGAGCTTGATAGTTTGTCTGAAGGCAATGAAGTCATGTATTCCACGGACCAAATAGTTACGATTGAACACATATTAAAGACTGGAAACATGGTATGGGGCTTAGATTTCTATTACTTAGTGATCTATTATATAGTACAGATCACTGATAGTTACTATTTTTGTTGTTTTCCATATGAGAAGAATGAAACTTATTGCATAAAAGCTTCTGTGACGAGCATACTGCCCCAGGAGCAGTGTTGGTATGTAGCGTGCAGTAACTGTCGACGAAAGACTGAAGCAGCTCAACAAACTCAATTTACGTGTCAGGGATGTGGGAATGAGAACGTTATCGCTGAGCCTTGGTACGGATCCTTGCTTGATTCTAATATACACTTCCAAGTTTGATTGTGCCATGAAAGTAGAATGTAACTTTAATATTTAACAGGTTCTGCGTTAAGGTTGAGCTGGGCGATAACAGTGGTTCGGTTGGTGCTACCATTTTCGGGAACCAAGCTGGAAAACTACTTTCTTGCAATGTTGAATCAGTAATGGGCCTTAGTATCGAGGTGATGCTTGTTCTTATGCTTTATTTCCTCCTTAGATTAGACATTGCTTCAGTCCTCATTTATCTTTGCATATCTGCAGGAACATTTTGACCAGCTTGACAAGTGGATGGTTGAGTGCAGGCAGAATGAATACATATTTTGGTGTAAATTGGTGAAAACGAGAAGCAGTGACCGACTAAGTGTTGTGGCCCTTAGAGATCTCGCCTGAGGGAGAGAGAGTTGCGTTTAACATATCATATGTCGTTCAGAATAAGTGCGTCTATCCCTTTTCATGGGTTTTGTTAAGCTTTTGTGATGATGTAGCATTTTCCTGTTTCGTGAATGAAATAAAGTAAGGTGTTTAATGTAATGTGTTTGTCAAACTGTAATGTCTTCTTGTTTTGTGATGAGAATAAATGAGGTCATTTGTATAAAATGCTTCAGCTGCTGCTTCAGTTTCCTGTTTTATGGGAAAAACACCAATAATATAATACTTTTGGAATACGAGTCAGATAGAGATGGAACTTGCAAAATAAAAATAGTATGCATTCATTGATACAATATTTAGATCGTGGTTTCAATCATGGTGCTTAAAATATAGTAACTCCGCAGATAAATCATGGTGCTTAAAATATTTCGTCGGTAGCATGCCAGGAGTTTGTTCATCACCAATAAATCCTGGCAGTATTGGTAAAATGAATGACCGTTCAACTTTAGTGATTTGTTACATTTCCAAGTGTTCGTTTAGGAGAGTATAACCATTAAATAGTTTCCATGGAATCTGATTTCTGAAACCGAATGGGATGTTTATTACCTAAAGAGCTTAAAACTTTAGTAATGTCATTATTTACATCTTTTGACACCAGAGTCCAAATCCAGTGTTATTAACCAAAGGAAGCAGTAATAACGACCAAATAAGCAAGCTGATGTGTGATTTGCAATTTTAAAAAGAACTCGGCGACTATATAAACATATTAAGTTTGATTTGCTAATTCCAGACGATATTAACAAACAAATAAACAATATCAGCTTCAAAGCAAACTTGTATCATTTGATTCTGGTAATTACTCTTTTGGCAAAATCATTATTACTTGTAGTAGATTGAATTCATTAGAGTTTCTTCCCGTATTCTCTGTTTTAGCATAGTTGGTGATCATAGTTGTGTAGCAGACCGTGATTCAGCATTCTTGGCATCTCAGAAGAATGTTTATGGTTCTAATATAGTATTATTAATTCTCAATGTGAAAAGGACTAAACTAATGAGGAGGAAAAGCAAAAACATATAGCCTTTTAGTAACATCCTTCCCACCGAAGATTTCAAAAAAGTAGCATTTTCTGTCAAACTGAGCCTGCAAGACAATTGATACAGAGTGTTATTAACTGTCTACAGGATAGATTAATTGCGGTGAGAAGCATTTTAGTCTAAGCATCTAAAGAAAATGTAATAAATAAACAATTAATTAAGATGCATGAAATAAACATTGATCATATATAGAGCTTTTGTTTTTTTTTTTTAATGAATATCGAGCATAGAGTTTCTTCTCAAGGTCTTTTGTTATGTTATTATTTTTTTCCGGAAAACTTTGTTATGTTATTTTAAGCAAAATTGGTGACTAAAGTTATAATGCAGAACGAGGATCGAAAATTTGGTTGTCTTTGTGCCAGCCTAATTCGTCTTGAAAATTCGTTGTGTTGCTTATTAAGTAAAATAACCGTAGGTAATCTGAAAATAAGTTTATCTAGAGAAAAGAAAGAAAAAGATAAACAGAGTATTTTTAAGTGACGGAAGGAGATAAATTAAATCCGGGAAGAAGAGATTAATGTTTCCAATTGAACATGTCAAAAAGGTGATATAAGATAATTACTTGAGATACATAAAATAATCATTAAAAGAACATAAGTGATGTCATATATTGCAAATGAATTTTCTATGTGATGAGGCGGTCCAACTGAATCGTAGAGATGCAAGGTTCAGCGCCTTCAACAGCCCCTGACTAGCTGCTGCATCTCAAGTTTATTTCTCCTGTGTGTTTTTCTTCCATTGCCAAGTGGGTACAAGTGGTGTTACGTAATGCTTTTTTGGAAATTTAATATTGAGCACCTCTCGAGAATTTGGATTCTCAATGTTTATCAGCCTACCTGCTATCTGTTTTCTTCAAATAAATAAATAATAACTCTTGGCAAACACAATTCAAGTGGCTTAACCAACGGTGCAAGTTTCATTGGAATGACGCGCTTTAGTTACTGCATGTTTTTTTTTTTTTTTTTTGAACAGTCTGCATGTTCTTATTACTTGCTATATATATATATATATATAGGTAAGATATGAGTAACATGGCAAATAGTAACGATCTGTTCTTTTTTTTTTTCCAATGGTTGGCTTGCTCTATTTGATATAACACACTAATCCGTCGCGTGCAAGCTTTTGCTCCAATTATTCTCATCAATTTCAGTTTATCAATAAGGTAACATCTCACTTTTAACAAATTAATTACTGTTTCATATTTTCTTCATGGCATGTTGTAATATCTATGAAATAATTAAACTTTCATTTATGTAGTTTCATGTTCCTCCTGCAAGTGCATATTTGTTAGCCTGGACCACGACTATTTTCCATATAAGAAAAAACTTAGAGAATGTAGATCAAATTATTTTGTATGGTCAATTTTCTAGATACGCTATTAGCATTAATTCGAGGAGTTTGGTATTATATGCCTTTCGACTTGCGATTAATTGATGATATTTTTACCCCCAAAAAAAATAGTATCAGGTCAAGTATATATCAACAGATTACGCAACCAGACAAATTCTTGTATCATACCTTGTAAAATGATAAATAGTTCGGCCTAAAAGTTAGTGAATATTAAGTAGCATTATTATTTTGAGCTTCTCTTTCAAATTTATTTTCAAACAAATGTTTATTTACCAAAGAATTCAAAGCACAGGCTGTATAAAAGTGATAACTAATTTTGGTGCTCTTTGAAATTAACGATTTGATATGCCAAATATCTAACATAGTAGAATCTGTTAACACAGAACTAAATATTACAATGAATCACTGATATTACAATTTATGATTACACAACAAAAGTTATCTTATTATATTAGTAATGAGATATCCAATTATTGTCGTAAATGATTCAAAATGGTTATATGATATTCACCAGTTTGTCCGTGGATAAAAATGGCAAGCTTTGAACGTACTGCCAAAGCTGACGGCAGGGGAAAACAAGTCAACAAATTCTCTAGAACTGGAGACGAACAAAGATCCGGAAATCAATATGCCTCTTTGTCAGAGGATAAGAAAGAGGAAATAAGAAAAAGGAAAAGAAGCCAGTATGCTGCTCTTCCAACAGAAAGAAAAAACGAGATATTACAAAAAAGACGAGAATCTTATGCGGCACTATCTCGACAGAAGAAAGAAGAATTGCTGCATAAAGCACGAGATCGAAGAGCCATCAACAGATTAGTCAATAACAGTGAGTTGCACGGACTTATATAATCATTACTTTTTCGTCTAGAGATGAATCATGCATGTTATTTCTCTTAATATAATAGCAAAACAAAACTAATACTAAGCTTCCCCCCATGCAGCAACAACTGAGCCTTCGACTTCATCATGTAAAAAGGATGCTCCTTCTACAGCTTTTCTCTTAGAAAAATGCACTTTCTGTCAACATTGTGGAGCAAAGAAGTTTCCTTCTGAATCACAAGGATTTTGTTGTGCAAATGGGGACGTGGTCCTAGCCCAGAACGAAGTCCATCCGTTGATGCATTATTTATTAACATCTATGGACGAGGAAGCAATTGAGTTCAGAAGGTTCGATAGGACTTACAATAATAGATTTGCTTTTACCTCCCTTGGTGTGAGGTATGATACAGAACTTACAAAGAACACAAAGAAGGTGTATACATTCAAAGTTCAAGGGGTGATGTATCATTTCATTAATGATATATTTCCAACAGATGGAGGATCATCCAATCTGCAATTTTTCTTTTATGACACTGAGCACGAGATTCAAAAGAGAATAGATATGTCGAGCTCATTCAAAGAAAGCATTGTGAGAAAACTAATCGATGTTTTGTCGGGAAATCCATATTCTAAGTTTTTCAGAAGTCTAAAAGATTTGGACAACCTTGAAAGTAAAGCAATTGTCATAAAAGCAACTCCAGAAATAGACCAGCGTGTGTTTAACGCACCTACAGTTTCTCAAGTGGCTGGTATTTGGGTTGAGAATAGTGACCAAGACGGACCAGGAAAGCGGGACATAATTGTTCATTCACACGGTGGGACCAATCACAGCATAAACTATTATTTCGGGTGCTATGATCCATTACAATATCCTCTATTATTTCCAAACGGAGATACTGGTTGGCATGAGGGGATACCTAAAAGGAACAAAGATCCTAAAGCTCAAACAAGAACATCCAACATAGATTTCTCAACCATTACATCACCAAACGAGTTACTTTCTAGAGAGCAAGAAGGTACAAGACATTCATTTTTTTTGTTTTCTCTCATTATGACACAATTGTAGCTCGATAATTGTTAGTTGCTGTTGCTTTATTTTCTTTGTCGTTACTAATATGATTTATTATCTCAGTTTTGCAGGGAAAGGGATCAAGACAAAATATTTCATGTCGTCAGTATTATTGTTACAAACTGCAGATTAGGCCATCTGAAAAATCAGTTTTATTGTACTCTGGAAGATTGCTTCAGCAATACATTGTAGATATGTACATCAAAATCGAAACAAGCCGCCTAGATTACATAAGAAATGAACAAAAGCGCATACGTGCAGAGTTATATCAAGGAATTGTTGATAGCATCAATCACGGTGAGAGTCGTGGTTCCAGAGTGGGTCGAAGGATTGTTCTTCCTTCGTCGTTCATTGGAGGTCCCAGAGACATGCGACGTCGCTATCTTGACGCGATGACGTTGGTTCAAAGATACGGTAAGCCTGATATATTTCTGACCATGACCTGTAATCCTTCTTGGCCAGAGATTCAAAAGGAATTGCTCCATCCTGTTGAGGAGGCACAAAACAGGCCTGATCTAACTACAAGAATATTCAGATCAAGGTTGGAGGAGCTGAAGGTGGATCTTTTCAAAAGGCGTTTATTTGGACGTGTAATTGCATATACTTATGTGGTGGAGTTTCAAAAAAGAGGATTGCCTCATGCACATTTTCTCCTAATATTGCATCCACAAGACAAAATCACAACCCCTGAAGCATACGACAAATATATTTGTGCTGAGATCCCAGATAAAGATGATAACGTTCATTTGTATCGAATGGTAGTCCAACACATGATGCACGGACCGTGTGGACAACTTAAACCAAACAACTCGTGCATGCGAGATGGAGAATGCAAAAACCACTATCCAAGGGACTTCTGTGAAGTTACCAGCCAAAAGAAGAATGGTTATCCATTGTACAGAAGAAGAGACACGGGAGTAAAAGTTGAAGTGCGTAATGCTCAATTGGATAATCGCTCAGTGGTTCCGTACAATCCAATTTTGCTAGCAAAATACGACTGCCACATGAATGTTGAGATATGTTCGACGTTGAAGGCTGTTAAATATCTATACAAGTATATTTACAAAGGCCACGACAGAGTTCTATTTCAGTTGGGATTTGATGACGGCTCGGATGTTGTTGATGAAATAAAAATATTTCAAAGAGGTAGATGGGTTTCACCTCCAGAGGCTGCATGGAGAATTTTTAGTTTTTCTTTGAATGAGATACATCCGCCCGTTATCTCTTTGCCGTTCCATCTCGAGGAACAACAAGTTGTTAGGTTTCAGGAGGATCAAGACTTGGCTGATATTGTAGAAGATGAGCGCAAATCGAGAACCATGCTAACTGAGTATTTTCGGATGAATTCTATTGATGAAAATGCCGCTCGTTATTTGTATAAGGAATTCCCTGAACATTATGTGTGGAATCAAGGTGGAAAGAAATGGGTCCCAAGGTCGAAAAGAGAAGTTATCGGAAGAGTTGTCGCTGCTAATCCAACCGAAGGAGAGAGGTACTTTTTAAGGTGTCTACTTGATCATGTTAAGGGTGCAACTTCTTATGCTTCTATCAAAAACGTCAACGGGATTCAGTTCAGCACATATCGGGAGGCAGCTGAAGAATTGGGCTTACTAGAATCAGATAACAACATTTACAGTTGCTTGCATGAGGCATCACTATGTCAAATGCCATCTAGCCTCCGTCGGCTTTTCTCTACAATCTTGGTCTATTGTTCTCCACAAAATCCACGAGCTCTATGGGAAGATTTCAAAAAGTATATGGGTGAAGATTTCGAGATGTCTGGATTACGCTCTCTATCTTCAGTCGAATCAAAAGTACTTCAAAGTATCGACCTACATCTACAGTCAATGGGTAAAAATCTAGAGTCTTTCGATTTACCCATTGTTGTAGAGAACGAAGACGAGAAGATACAGAGAGAAATCAATGAAGAGCTAAACATACCAATACTCGAAGATGATTTATCAACAGTGGAGAAACTTAATGCAGATCAAAGAGCGGCATATAACGACATCATGAAGAAAATACAAAAAGATAAAAGTGGCGTATTTTTTATTGATGGCCCAGGTGGTTCAGGGAAAACTTATCTATATCGCGCTTTGTTAACTACTGTGAGGTCTATAGGTTCGATAGCACTTGCTACGGCAACCTCTGGCGTGGCGGCTTCAATACTACCAGGTGGTCGCACTGCACATTCTCGGTTTAAACTACCACTAAAAGATGAAGAAGCGACATGCAAAATGTCCAAACAAAGCGGCAATGCAGAGCTGTTACGTAGAGCAAAACTCATCATCTGGGATGAAATATCTATGGCTAATAAGATAACAATAGAGGCGCTAGATGATTTGCTTCGAGACGTTACAGATTGCAAGTTATTGTTTGGAGGAAAAGTTGTTGTTTTTGGTGGGGATTTTCGGCAGGTACTACCGGTTGTGCCCAACGGTGGTAGAGAGGGGACCATAGAATCGACGTTTGTGAAGTCCAAGCTTTGGAAAGACATAAGAAAATTACAGCTACGTCAGAACATGAGAGCCTCGGCTGATCCTTCATTTGGGGATTTTTTATTGAGGGTGGGTGACGGTTTGGAGCAACCTATTGTTGAAGATAAAATAAAGATTCCGGAGAAAATGTTGATTCCTTATAGAGATGAATCATGTTCAAGAGATGAGTTATTAGATGCTATTTTTCCGGACCTTCTCCAGAATGCATCTAATCAAGAATTCATCACAAGTCGTGCAATCTTAACAACAAAAAATGAATTTGTGGATGATCTCAATGACAGATTAATAACGAAATTTCCTGGTGAGGAAAGAATCTATTACAGTTTTGATTCAGCTATTGATTCTACGCAACAATTCCAGCAGGAGGAATTTTTGAATTCTCTCAATCCAAATGGATTACCTCCTCACAGACTTGTGTTGAAAAAGAACTCTCCTATTATGTTGTTGCGGAACATAGACCCATTTTCTGGACTCTGCAATGGCACTCGATTGGCATGCAAGCATTTTGACAAGAACGTTATCGATGCTGAAATAGTCGTTGGTCATCATAAAGGTCAAAGAGTATTCATTCCTAGGATTCCATTGCAGCCGTCTGAAAACGAGAAGTTCCCCTTTCCATTTACAAGAAAGCAGTTCCCGATACGCCTTTGCTTCGCGATGACTATCAATAAATCTCAGGGGCAAACTATGGAAAAGGTTGGAGTATATTTGCCTCAACCAGTATTTTCCCACGGCCAACTTTACGTTGCTTTGTCAAGGGCCAGAAGACCAGAAGACATCAAGATTCTTATTAAACCGTCTGACGACGATCAAGACATTATATGCACAAGGAATGTTGTGTATAGAGATTTACTAGATATTGTACATGGAGAAGAATCTTGTTGAACCTATTTGGCATTACCTTGATCTAATAAACCATGAGTTATGCATTTTTAACAATAAGTGTTTTCTCAATTACTTTTCTTAAAGTGTATGAATCTTATATTTATGTTGTATTAAAAATATTAATTAATTTCCACCAACCAATCATCATTTCACACACTTAATTTATGTGACACGGAAAATTGTGAGCAATTCTAATTAAAGTTCGTTGAATTATTAATTCGATTTGCCACGAGACAATAGAAGAAGTTGGTTTATTTCTAAAGTACATTCAAACAAAAATATCTAGAAAGATAGCAAATCATCTATTTTGATTAATAAATTGTTAAAAAAAAATAAAATGAAAGTAAAACACCACATATAGTAATTTGAAAACAAGAATACTAAATGCTTTGATTGATGGAATTACAAACGTAATGTTGTATCTAACTCACACTTCTTACTGTTGTTGTCGCTACTATTATCTTCAGCTTCACATCTAATTTGTGGTAAGAGCGGATCTGGTTCAGGTATATAGGCTTCCAATAGATCAATTAGTTGCTCAACAGTAGGAGCGGAGATTAGAACTAAATTGCTCACTGGTTTAATAAATTCTTGTTCAACACAGTGATCAAGAAAAGACATCAATCCGTTGTAGAACCCATTAATATTGAGCAATCCTACGGGCTTTCTATGAAGGTTCAGCTGAGCCCATGATATTATGCAGAATATTTCTTCCAGTGTTCCTAAACCACCGGGCAGCGCTATGAAGGCATCAGCATTGTACAACATAGCCGATATTTTCTCATGCATACTAGGTACCTTGAACTCGTCACCCAAGTTTGAACCTTCGGGTACCTTTTCGATTAAAGTTTTTGGTATGATTCCCAACACTTTACCATTACTTGAATATGCACTGCTCGCGACACAGCCTACTAACCCTAACTTTCCTCCTCCATACACTACTCGAATCTTTCTTGCTGCCAACAAATTACCAAGAGTATTTGCTACTTTCATATACTCTTGGTCTTTTCCTGGACTCGAACCACAAAAGACACCAATGGACTGTATTTTTTGAGTTTTTTTCTCCATCTCAATTTGTTTTGCGAGTGCTTTTCATTACGATTATGATGGTCTTTCGCGATATTTATAAGGAAAAAATTACTGTGAAGATAAATTTGAAAAAATAGGGCTAAATTTATAAGCATGTGTGTCTGCTCTTCTCATTTAATTTCATCAAAACCGAAAAGATATTGATCTGCATCCTCATTAAATTTTCAACGACTTTAAATTATTGAGGAGAAAGAATGGGTTTGTATTTATTGTGCATATCCTAATCAGAAACAACTATTTTTGCATTATATTTAGATACACATTTTTTAATAGTTCAAAAAATAGAGATCCCGTCAATTGTTATAAATTACAAGTGACAATCGTGTAACCTTGAAAAATCAGAACAACCAATTGATCAAGTTGAAAATGTTTCACTCAATTCCCCAAATTAGTAAGTTGAATTTGCACGTGCGGAGCACGTGCCCCGTGACTAGTATACTAAAAAAGTGAAACTCCGAGCCATTTTTCTCCACCTCTGGAATATCCGAGCCTAAGATCTATTTTAGCTACCTTCTGCCTACATTAATGATATTCGCCAGTCCCAGATCATACACATCATCTCACACTTTCTCCCTTCAAATTTATTTATTGTATTGGTGAGTGCATGTTGTTTTATATATATGGAACTGTGGCATCAATTTCTTGCCGTGTGTTGAGAATTGTGCGACTGTAGTGCTTTAATTCTATTGGGTTTTATATATTTTTGTCAACTGAAACATAATTTATATTTTATATCATTTATAATTCAAGAAATTTTAGTAATTTCAGTATCACAACTTGTAATAGTAGGTATATCTTATCTTATATTATGTATCTACTAATGTATTATTTCAACACATCCTCATAAATATACATATATATAATATATTCTCTTTATTTTTTGTAGTCCTTTTGGATTAATTTTAAATGACTAAAAATATAGATCACGAGTGAAATGGTAATGACCGGAGTTTTAGTATGCGTAAATTATGAAAATGCGTTCACATTTTTAATTGGTGCATAGCTGTAGTTTCTCACTTATTTATTTTGCTTACGAAAATGAAACGGATGTTTGTAGTATAATATTTATAATACATTCTCAGGCTTGTATCTTTAATAGAATAAACTTTATCATGGTGATTACTCACTTAGATAAATGCATAATATGCATATTCACATTGGATATTTATTTTTTAATTTGGTAAATAAATTGTTTAACTAATTGTTTAACCATATATATATATATATATATATATATATATATATATATATATATATATACATCCACAAGTATAAGGTTAACCTATTTAATATACTTTGATATTTTTCTTTTTAATTTGGTTGCGTAGGAAGGTCCAAGTAGAGTTTATTCTTATTCTTTGTTTAAATAAATTAACAAATATCAGTTACCAATTTTAAATTTAAAAAGTTCGTTCAGAACTTCTGTTAATTCATTTGAAGGACATCTATATAATTCCAAATTTACATAAATTCGAAAAAAATATGTATAAAATCTGGAGAAAGATAAGAAATTGACCTTTTTAATTTATACTAGTGGTTATGTTGACAATGTTAAGATGGTGGAGAAACATTTGTACAATGAAAATCTCAAGAGTGTTTTTATTAAACACAAACATCTAAAGATGTTACTAATATTAAGTTATTTTAAATTCTTACTAACTATTATTTACTTTCATAATTTTGGTTTTTATTCATATCATATTGACAAGTGTTAATATGTAAATGACACATGACTTTAGATAAAATTTGTAAATTTGCAAACATGATAAGGCTGGACTCCTAAGAGCGCACGTTTAATATCTTCCGTGTTAATTTTAGATTTGTGTCAAGTCTAATTATTGCAAGATTAGAATTTATTTTCTTATTTTTCTCACTATTAAATAATCTTTGTATAAATTCACAATGGTGAGATAGGTTTCTTAGAATATGACCGAACAATCTTCGTTACAACAGAATAATATGTCATTTACCCGTGCTTATGTCTTCTTGTTTAATGATAGAAAAATAGCAACAAATTGCACTTAAGCAAGTTTTAATGTTATTCTTGTCTAGTTTATTGGAGATCATATAATGTGCGCCTTTTTTTAGAATAATTTCATCTATAACAATGCGAATGCAGATATGAGCGAGCAATCAGTCTTAAAATTTCGCCATGGTGATGAATTAGTTAACATATCCCAGCTTACTTCTCTTTAAATTGAGGGATGTCCTTAATTAGCAAAAAAAATCGGATTGTATTGACAAAAGGTGTAGATTATCAGATGAAATTGGCAATTATTCCTATCATTTGTTATTTATTTGGGATTTTTTTAGTGCATGACATATTTAACTTTCTCAAGATTATGTTACATTATCAACTCATTTTTTTAATATCATCCGATTAGGGATTTCTTATGAAGTTCTGATTGCAATAGATATGCTTGATGTGGCCTCTTCTTTAAGTTTTGGTGGCATTGTATTTCAAAATGGTATAAATATAGATATCTATTGCTGTGCTATAACTTACAAATATTTAAAATTATGTGAAATTCTATATGTTCAGTGTTGTGTTCATGCCATATTTGTATCTGTTACCCCATAATATTAGCCTATTAGGTCCTATAACATTTGCTTGTTCGGAAACTTTACATAATTTGGAGTTGCACTCGCCCAATGTCTAACTTGACATCAGTAATTCAGTCTCTGAATGACCTCGAATAAATTACGTAAGGTTAATTCAAACATAAAGCTTTGTGATTCAGAGCTTTTTTCTTTTTTTCCTATAAAAAGAAAGTGCTTTTACTTGAGTCGCATCAGATCTTCATAACTTCTTCCAAATCTCTAGTTGGAAGCATAAATATCAGGAAATAAAAGTAAAATAAGTGTGTATATATATATATATATATATATATATATATATATATATATATATATATATATATATATATATATTGACCCAAACGCACCAATTATGTATACCTTTTATGTAAAAATAACCTATTGAATTAAACTCTCAACGGGTCTGTCCGGGTATATGGATCTGCAAGGTCTCACTTCACCATGTCTGACCTGATATCAAAATGCCATCTAAAGAAATTCAGTTACACAGATGAGTGAACCAGATGCCCAATTCGAATACCAATTGCAGGCACATGTAACTTGAAAGATCAAAAAATAATTAGTCATCTAACATTTTATTTTGAAATAACAAGTACATGAAATTGCACAAACATCATCTCTTCTCAGGATAGACTAACAAAACCTTCTGCTTTGAGCATGGAGAAAACTTCATCAACGATTGATTGGAGTATGCATCCGTTCAACTATTCTATTTACAGCATCACGGGACATTACTAATGTGTCGTGCAGCAGGATGCTGTAAACATTTAAACCCTGTAAAACATAAAAAAGAAAAAAAAAATAGCAGAAACATAATCAGTTGTTACACCCCAACAAGAACAAAGATCACATGAAATTTCCAATAAGAAAGAATCTGCTAGTCAATGAGACAGATTGATACAATTTAAAAATGGATGAAGATCAGGTCGAGTTCATGGCATAACATCATTAGAAAAGGTAATATTCTTAATTATTTCAAAGCTCAAGAACTATGAAATCTCTGGATGCAGGTGACAAGCAAGTTCAGTGGAGTACCCAGAGATCATTCTACAGAAACATAATTGGAAAAGCAAAATGAAGCCAACTTAGAAGATAGGAAGAACTGAAGCGGGAAAAAGAAAAACAAAAAAGGCTCATTTACATTTAGTAGGCATCTTTAAGTAAACAGGAGAACTTACAATTGATGGAAGTACGTTGACATAATGTATATTTTGAGTCGCCAGCTTTAGCTTTTCATTAATTGGACCACCATCAACTAGCAGGAGTTTCTTGGCATTCTCCATCTGACTCACATAGCTTACAATGTTCTTTGTCTTGTGTGATGGAACTTCAAAATCGTCAAAAACCAAGAGCTGTATGTTTGATTCAGTTTCTAATTAGATTGATAATCTGATGGGCATGAAAATTCGAATACGAATAAAAGAAAAATTCAACAAAAGACTCTGATAATTATTAGATGCAAATGTAACAACGGAATAAATACATCAGAGGGCAAGAAAATAGTACGAGGTATCAAAGAGGTAAGTAAGCCTGGCAATTACTAATATGCAAGCATGGAATCTGAAGTCTTTTGAGTACAGTAAACAAGACAGAGCTTTACATAATGGAAAAGGTAACTGCACCGTGTGCAGAAGTTCTCATTATATAAGCAACAACTGGCTACATGCTCTAATAGAGCCAAGCCATTTCCTACTCAATATCATGACTACGCAGGTAAAACTTTTTGGTAATAATTTAGCAAGCTCCAAAATAATGAATGCAACCAGCCTCTGAATTCCTTTCTGATAACTATGAGCTGTGAAACACTACTATTCTATCTACCCATCAGTAAATCATGCAATTAAGCCCCCCCACCCCCAACAATCCCCTACACACGCATGTAGAAGAGATGCTCTCTTTAAGTTGGCAAATACAATATAAGAGCCATTACAGTGGTGAGATATTTTTAAGACAACGCAGCTAGTATTTGACAATGACGATGAGTAATCTGATGAAGGCGTAACATGACTATATCAAAGGGTATGCAGCAGAATTCTCGAAAGATGACTGGCCTGCTACTCGCAGAATGGTGATGGTTGTGGTGCTTTCAGAGCTTTTAAGAGTCAAGGAAAGCAGTGACTTGAGGGAGAAGCATATCTTTGGATGTGACAAAAGCTAACAGGGAGGAGCTAAGTCTCTCTCCAAATATAGCGGCTGTGTCACCAGCAGTAGGATAATTTTAGCACCTTAGCTATTATGGATCTAATTTGCAGAAGGCACGAGGGTATGTGAGTCAGAATAGAGTATTGATACACCTCCAAATTTAAAATGCTCACAGCAAACATGAGCAAACACTATGCATAGGTGCTGATTAAAGCTGTCAAAGGTTGCAATTTCTGGCAGTGACAATCAAAGTCAAAATTTCTAGTTCCCAGTGCCTGGTTTGATTTTAAGGTCATGGTTATGCCACAAAATCATCAAACAAAAATTGACATAGTGCAGGACATAATAGGCTTTTCAAACTAATGCATCAACTTACAAGATTCATCTAGTTAGGCCTGTGCTGATTACTTTGCAGCTACCCACATAAAGTCCCCATACACCGGCACACTAACTAAGTCACTCACACGTGAGAGGAACAAACAACAATGTGGCAAAAAAAAAAAAAAAAAACAGAAAACAGATACCTCCTCTCTGCCCCATGAAGCTCTTTGGGATGGTAACTAGTCTAAACTGAGAGGGTCTGATAACTTATTGTCTGAAGGTAATCTATTATTCTGTTTATTGGGTTATTGCATTTATTATAAAATTATATTTATGGTATCGACAGATGGATGATACTTGCCTTCCCTTCCGCTGCACGAGCTGACAGTGCAATCTTCAAACCCAACCGACGAACCTTCTTGTTCAGCTTGATAGCATGACTTCGTGGCTTAGGACCATGCATTGTAGCACCACCCCTGAACTGTCAAGCATTAAATATATTCATTAGCATGGAGCAGAAGCATTTTAAACATAAAGAAAGTAACTAAAGCTGTGAAAATTTAATAACACACTCACCTGTGGGCCACGCAATGTTCCGTGTCTTGCTCGACCAGTACCCTTCTGGTTCCAAGGTTTTCTACCAGTCCCACTTACCTCACTGATAGTTTTAGTCGAATGCGTTCCCTGTTAATCATGGCCCAAAAGAAACAAAAGACTTGAGGTATCCAGAATATGGTGTTAAACAAAGCACCAACCTTCTCCATCCCAGACTGCATTTGCCACTCTCAGCATATACTGGGTTACTCTCGGATACAATAGAAAGATAAAAATAGCTGGCACTGAGGATTCGCTTTAAAGTTTTAATATTAACAAAAAATGCCAACGGAAGTATATTTAAAGTGCATACGTACACACAGACACATATCTACGTGTGTATATATATATATATAGTAGTTTAAATGTCGATTTTCTAGACTTTAAACCGAGTTCGTTGATTTATTACTTCTGCACTATGCAATAGAATTAAGCCATTGGTACACAAAACAAAGATTTTCATCACAGGCAAGACTGTAAACTTGTATCGACTATGAACGAAACAGCATAAGAATCATGAAAACAAAAATATTCGGTTCCATAACACGAGGTACACAGCCTATATCGACAAATGAAAGCACGACATAAAGACTTTCACCAATAAAAAACGTGTCATAATCTCTACGATCACCAAAAACTGGGTTGAGAAAGTCGCGTAGTACCTGCTGCCGTTTAGCAAGCTGCCATCTGACAACGCGATGGATAATGTCCTTCCTGATAGGCACATCAAAAACATCACCAGCCAGCACCATAAAACCCTTGTCCTCACTGTGAAAATTTGTAACAGGGATCACTAGGTCCTCATAAAGACCTACAACATTCATACAAATAATGAACCAAAACTCAGTCCACCAATCATCTTAAACCGTAAAAAAAACGAAAAAACATTTAAGTAACTTAATCAGGAATTAACTTAACTGTAAATAAACAATTAACTTGATTAAATTAAGTTTGAGAAAATGATACCTAGTTTACGATCAGGAGGAGTGAGCACACGCTTGGGGGTCAACAAATCCGATGGGAATGCATCTTCACTTGAATTAGGGCTCAAAATAGCTGTGCAATACTTGCGATACGAATCAATTGAAGATATCTGCAATTAATTAATTAAATTACAGTTAACAATAGGTTTACATATGTGTTATATGAGATTTTGTGTGTATGAAAAAAAAAAACCTACCTTTGCAAGTAGAGAAGATTGAAGAGAAGTGTGAGTATCGGCATTAGCATGAAGAGCAGAAGATGAAAGCGCAGGATAGTTGGCGGAGCCTAACGTGCGCAGCACTCTCCTCGAGATTGATAACGCCATTGATGAAACTCAAGTGAGCAGGCGACTGAGAAAAATGGAGCAGAAATGGGACAGAAAGAGAGAAACCCTATTTGGACGACGCGGGTCGGGTAAAACCGTTTATTAGCCCCCATCGACCCGTTTTTAAGAATTGCTACTTGAGAAACTTACAAACTTGGAATTCTCTTTCTTTTTTTTTTTTCCTTGTTCTTTTAACAACTTATTTTATTTTTGTTCAATTCGGACATGCCTCTTTTTAATTTATACATGGGTGAATTGGTGATTTATTTGGTTAACTTTTAACGTGTTCTAAGTATTAATGGGTGGGCAAAAGACTTGGATATGACACCCGAACTCATCTCGATTGCGTATTTTTCATTCGAGACGAGAGATACGAGTACATGTATGGGTGTCGAAATGGAGAATACCCACATTGAAAAGGTCGGGGTCAGAGATTGCTAGCAAGAATTCTCGAACGCAATAGGTACCATCCCAATATATATATATATATATATATATGTGATATAATATAATATAATATATATTGTTAATTATATACTAATAGTTATAGTATTAGTCTTTGAAGTTAACTATAAAACAGAAAAAATAATAAAAATAAAAGAGGACTAAGGGTCAAAGAGGCAACATCCACCACTGATCTCTAGACATCATGACAAAAGTTTTCTTTCTGATTTGTTATTATTGATAAAAATTTTACTAACCTGTTGAAAACTTATGATCGCATTACATGAAAGCTTAAAATTTTATAAAACATCAATTGTTTCCAAATTTTAGGGTTGAGAAACAAAGAATTTGAGTACCCGCTACCCGCCAATTTTAGAATTGGGAGCGATATCCTACCACCCAACATGTCAGTTACCCGAGACGTATACCCGTCAATGCCTACCTCTAAAACCCACACCTCATTAGAAGTTCAATAACCCTAATTTTTTTTGTCCTATATAACATAGAATATCTGTTATTATTGGGTGAAAATGTTACTATATAGCTATGTAACTTTGACTTATTTAATAGAAATTTTGTAATTATAATTCTGAAATAACTTCTCACTAAAAGTTCACAAAGTGATTTTAAAAAATATTAATTGATATTCTCCTCTTTGACAGATGTTATATCAAGTGAAAATTATATGCACAGAAGAAGAAGAAGGTTAAACAATAAATATAATAAAGTATAATAACAATAAATAAAAAAGAAGAAGAAGAATAGAAAAAAAAAAGTAGACGACTCTACTAATCTTAATCCAAACGCATAACAGACAGTTGGTGTCAACTATGAATTGGGCTGCTGCTGCTGCACATATATAAATCTTCAAATTGATTCTTCACCCCTAAACACGTCACTCACTTTACTCATTCGATTCGTTTCTCAAATAAATTTCCCCAAAATAGTTCTTCACCCACAGACCAAATTTTGTATATAAATCTGTATGAGCTGAATAATGGGATTATTCAAAAGACTAGCTGGATTGTTAGGGTTTGCAAATAAAGAGGACGATCAGCACCAAGACGACGACACCACCGCCGTACCGTCAGATCATCCACCTCAGCGTAAAGGCTTCAGTGTCCCCGTTCAACTGCCCGTCGATCGAGCTCCACCACCTCCGCTACTCCTACCTTGTGCCGCAGGCAATGGCGGACTTCAGGTACATTTTGAGTACCGGAACAAGATGAAATCTTCTTGTGGCTGTGTTCACTTCGTTTACCAGGATTGCGGTTAAATTCATATCTGATACAATGCTTTATGCTTACTGGTCTGGTTTTACTTTTGAGATTTTTGTTGTTGGATGCTTGGATAAGGAAATTGAGTTAGTGAGCAAGTGTAAATAGCTTACACATGTCAGTGTAGCGGCTGTGACCAATTTTTCGCCCCATCAAGTTTGTTGTTGTGCTGCGTGTCTGAAAGGGGTGTGAGAGATTTAAGTCATCATTGCGTGAAAGAATAAGTACAAGAGCTCGGAACTAACGTGCCAAATTTTGGTCTGTTTCTCGAGTCTTAGTGTGAGAACAACTAGCTGATCCTTACTGATGCACATCTTTGGGTATTTCTAGAGAAGATATTTGAGTTCGCTGTGTATGAAGAAAGATGTTTCAACAAGTAAGGAGTTAACTAGCGAGTTGCTACCATTTGTTCATCCTCTGTAACAAGAATATGGATGATTGACAAAGAAATAGTTCATTCTTCTTTTGAACTACATCCATCAAATTGCTCTTTCGTTTTCTCTTTTTAGCAAATGGGTGTTTTGAATTTGCTATGAGGGATATCGGACTAGGATAGATATGCTTTATCTAGGTCATGAAAGGTGCCACCAAAGACAGTGCAATACAGAGTTGAATACTGGATTCCCTAGAAGATTGTAGAAGCATAGAGTAATATAATAGGTCACTTAGAAGAGGAACCTACTATCTATCGAATTATTGAGGACACCTTGATGTAAGTTGCTGCCGTGGCATAAGTACAGTTAGCGTTGTTCCAAAACCAAGGGAAGAGTTATCTGAATTTGCCGAGGGAAAACGGTGAATGAGTTGCAGAAGCTTCTCATCTTGAACATGTGCTTAGTGCAACCTTTTCCATGATTTGCTATAAACTTCTCTAATTTGATGTAGAGGGAATATAACTTTGTTGATTCCATGAAGTTTTGTGTCTATGGCATAAATGTTGATATCATATTATTCTTTGCTTCACTATCTCTATCTTTGGAAGATGGAGGAACAGGGAATTTGACTATTGTTGTCCTCATAAACATATATAACTCCTTTTTTTTTATGTGGGGGCATGTTTCTGAAGTTTTGCCATAACACTTCTAATATTAGTAGATTTTGCTTGCAGGACCTGTCTAAAGTTGTTATAATGCTAGACTTTTTAAGTAATGGATAATCCGTAAGTTAATAATGATATCTTACCCTACTGATGATGGATCTTAGTCCTGTCTTTATTATGTAATGCCCGTGGAACTTGTTCTTTGTTTTGACTAATGGCCATGAAATTTCCGTTTATTTATTCTCTCTGATTCCATGCATTGTGTTCAACTTTTACTCATTCTTTGATAAAAGTAATTGCTTAATAGCTTCTGTTCCCTATCAACTTCTTCCTCTTTTTTTTTTTTTTTATAGATTGTTCCAGGTCAACTATAATTTCATAACTGACTGTACTATAACTTGTTTCATCATGTGATCTGGCTTGTAAATGATTTGATGTCAGTTCTCAAATAACAATCTTTTAGATTTATTACAGAGGTGCTGTTATTCTAAAGCTTATTATGGCATATTCAGATCGTTTGTTTCAGCTATCTTCCAGTATGTCTCCATTGTGAATCCTGGCTAGGAGATGTTCTACTGTCATTCTTCTAATTCTCCTCTACTGGTAGATCCACCCATATAGTCTCAGATCCAGTCAGATCCAATTCTGGGTTGGATCCAGACAAGTGCATCCGTCCGGATGCACTTGTCTGGATCCACACAGATTCTCGAGTGGATCCACAAACTATTGAGTGATTCAGACCCAACTTTAGGAATATATTTCTCGAAACTTCAACCGCCAAAAACACAAAGCAACTAAGTATTTAAGGAAGGGATCTTGAAAATTATCCCAAATATAGATACAGTGTCGTGATTATTGAGCAAATCTGCTAAAAGAAATTTCCGGAAGATTAAAAAAGAAGAAAATATTTTGTTGCAGAAAAGAGGAAGAGGGCAGAGAGAAGTGAATAAAAGTACTGAAATTTACAAAGACACAGAAGCAAGGGTTTGTATGTATGAAAGTTCACATCAGAGCCTTTTTTCTGTGACTGCAAGTGATAGTCTCTTTTGATGCCAAAGCCATTCTTGACACTGCCGGGGACTTATTCTAGTCTTGAGATAATTGTTATGTTTCTTTATTGAAGCTTGTGTTTAGATATTCTGCATTGACACCAACTGTTATATTTATCTATGATTTTTAGTATTTTGCGTCTTGTGTTTTTCATTTTTATTTCTAGAAACAACTTATAAACTTTTCTAAAACTTGAAACTAATACAGTTAATAGTTTTTAAGGCATTATATTCAAAATGGAAAACCATTCATATTAGTAGAAACCAACAACTTAATAGGTAGGAACGCATTCTGTCACCTAGAAATCCCAAAAGCTTCTCTGTTGCCTATTGCTTTATTACACGAAATATTCAAAAAGTAATTTCCATCTAATTGTAAATTTGAAAATATTCCCATATCCAGTCATCTTTGACTGTTACAGGTAGAGTAAGGTGGTGAGTAGCACAGAGTTTTGAGTTTTGATTGATTCAAGTTAGAGTCAGGCCCTTCCGTGGTGGATCCATGGTAGAACCACGGCTGAATGTAATAATTGAAAACAAGATACAAAAAAAAAATGACATTTTGAATCCCAGGAGTGAGTCTCGATCCATTTGTCCACCCATAGTTTCTCCTATCTTATGTAGATAGCCAAAGTTGCTATTTTATCTCCTTTTATTTGTATTAATTCTTAATGCATTCTTAATGCATTCAAGCTTATTGTTTGTCCTCTTTGCTTTTACGTGCTCAGGGCTTGAGATGGTACGCGAGGCGCCTTAGAATAGATGAAGATGGAGATATTGCGGATGAGTTCCTTGAAGAGGTCTTACCAGATGCATCAGTTAACGTAGGAGATCATAATAGATCCTTGCCGAGATTTGAAGTCAACTACAGCACTAGACCCGCTAAAGTGAGGAATCAGGTTCTCTTACCTAACTGCAAAATTCTACACGAAGTGGAGTTTGAAGGTCGGCTGGAGTGGTTGTAAATGACTTTGGCAATTAAAGTTCACTTGTTGGCTTGTTTGGATTTTTGTAACCAATGCATATATGACCAAACCTGACCTGTATCATTGCAACTCTTGTATTGGGAGAAAGAAAACTATTACCATTTGAGGTTTCTAATGATTATTTACATAATTTAACATTTTTACACATTTTATTTGTATCTTACCTCCTGCCTATTAGTTGATATTTGACAGTGGAAAGGAATTGTACTCCATTCTAGTTTTAGGTGGGTGAATCAGAGAAAGAGAAAGAGTTTCATTAAGTTGTCACTTGTAGCATAACAAACAGGTCAAAATAATTAGTGGAACCTTTGGAGATTTTTTCTTGAATCCTCAAACATAGGGATTGTTTTTCTACTTGTGTATATTTAAAGAGTATAGCGTAAATGTAAGGTAAACGTAGTATTTTCCACAGAATAAAGAATCGTGGGAATCCACGTCACTCTCAGGTGAACCAATTGCACACAATATAGTCTAATGCACTCCTACTAATAATATTATATACAGATAGGTAATTTTTGAAAACATTAATTTCTCCTAGAATAAACAAGGAAATACTCCCATTACACATACAGTATTTCCCCAAATGACATGTTCTCGAACAAATCATGCAGGCAAGGGAAAATAAATACCCTTCGAAATCTATGAGAATGTTAATTACACAAAGAATAATAACAACCCACGAAGCTAAGAAACTACAGAAATCAACAAGGAGAACGTTAAGTTTTAGGGATGAAAAATATAGAAGACACCCTATAGAATTACACAGGCATTACATCACCCTTGCTTTCACAAAAAAAGTGAAAAACATTAGAACAATTCAAAGAAGAGCAAGAACTGCTCCGCAGCTAATTTTTTTGAATGCCATCAACTTGATGCCTCTTTAGGAGTTGCATAGCTTCCTTCAGTTCCAAGCTCCCAACTTCCACTTCTCCTTCCCCAGTTTGAGTGCCTCATGTCTGCTTGCATGGTGGGGGCTCGTCTATCAGAAAGAACAGAGTCGACTTCATATGAATTATGATGGGGTGTGTCGCTCCCCCTACTACGAATACCCGCTTCAATATCTTCAACGTTGTGACGTTGTGAAATCTTCAAAAGATCCCCACCAATGTCTAAATCATCTTCCACTTTCATTCGACGTCTATCATCACCCATATCCTCTGCTTCAGTGCCTCGGGGGTTGGTGGGCATAGGAGGCTTTTGAGGTCCCTCTTGTGCAAAAGCCCGGAAGTTGTTCTTTGAAGGCTTCACCTCCGTACAAAATACTTCAAAAAAGTTGTTTAAACAACCACGATCATATGCATTGATTCTGTTGTCAGCTCTGTAACGGAAATTTTCATAGGTTGTCTGCAAAAGTAAGATCTATGTCGTTAAGTTTTGTTAATTAAATGGAGTGGATGGATAGATTACCATGTCTGGGATAGATATAAATGATTGTGAACATCCACTATCCACTATCCACACTTATCACAAGTTCAAAGAGAGAGGCTTAAGGGCACCGCTAACTGTTCACCCAGCATATTCAATGAAACTGGGAGTGGGGTGGGGTGGGGAGGATAGCACCTCAGAATTGCTTGTTGCTGATGCCTCAAAATTTACTCTAACACGTCTAAAAGCCATCGCGTAAAAAGAATATAATCACTACCAAATCATGGTTAGTTATTACCAGACGATATATGATTAACATCAACCTATATATCTATACACCAGGTGACAGGCCAGCAACCTAAAATAGATAAAACTTTTTCTACAGTTCCACCACTAAGTAACACCAGTCTTAAATGAATAAACCAATGAAGATCATGCTATATACACAAAAAACAGTAAACAGGGTACCAAATTCAGAAGATCATATAAAGGAGTATAAGCTAACCTGATTTGTGCATATTAGATAAAGGTGAAAGCCAGTGAGTCCACCAACAAACCATAAACATATAAAAGAGTAAGCCATCACAATCACTGATGCAGGAGATTCTTTCATTGCCTTCCATACTGTACCATGATGGTCGTCCATCAGAAACTTGATGTACAATGCAGACATAGCGAATATGTATATGCAAAGAATTGCTGCAGAAGCAACAAAGCAAAAGAAATAACGGTAGTTCCGCTGCACATTCAACAAAGGAAAAAGAACGATTTAAGAACTGGGTTTGGATGTCAAGTAATAGTTTGACAGATAAAATGAAGCTATATAATGTCACAAAAAAAAAATAAAAAATAAAAAGAAGAAGACAGAAAGACCAGCAGAGATTAGTGATGGAATCTCATACCAAACCTATGCACTGCCCCACCCAAGGGCAGTGATGATCGAAACGTTCGACACAATTGTTGCAAATGGAGCAGTGTGAGCACCGAGGTGGACGATATAGCATACATGTATCACAATATTTGACTCTAACAGGGACCCCATTAACCATTACTTCCTTAGTTCGAGGGAACTGGAGGCTTGGGGTCTGCCTTCCGCCGATCTCCACCGAAGCCGAACTGTCATACCGCAAGTCCTCTTCTGGTGGGTGTAAATTACGTGGCACAATTCCTGGATCTCGAGCTGAAGTAAGAAGCAGCAGCACCAACACCTGTCACGAATCAAAATGAATTAAGGATGTTGCAAAACCATGCAAATTATTAAACTTAATTCAAGCCTTGATGGAGATGCACTAAATAAATAATATGTGCCACTTTTTTACAAGATAAAGGTTTACTCGAAAAATCGAGTTGCTCTATACTTGGTAAGCAATCCGATATAATTTACATTGAATCACACAAGAAACTGAGCACAATCCCCTAATAAGAGCATTTATCTGGATACATTAAAACATCTATACAACTTTCACAGTTTTAGGAAAAATGCTCCTATTGACTCCATCTTTATGATTCTAGCATTCAGAATTACAACTTTCATAGGCAACAATCCTAAAAAGCTTCAATTGAAAGAATTAAGAAAACTAACTTGCATGAAACTAAGGCAGATACCAAACCTCCAAGTACTACTGGTTACACATAAAAATCTAGAGCACAATCATCAATAAACAAATTAAAGAATTGCCATACTAGAATCAGGAGTAAAGGGATTTAGTTAACTAACGTGAATAGTGAAGATAATCGTGACTATCAATATTGCATATCCTGCATTATATGACGAGAACTGATGGCGAAGATGTCTAGCAACAAAAATGCAAAAGACTATAACTGGGACGATGATTAACAACAGGCTGACCAGCAGTGATCTCGCATCAGGGCCAAATATCAACCTCCCACCTAGGAAAAATATCTGCAAAAGATAGCTAGTAAAAATGCTGCGCACAACAAAAAAGAATAGCACACAATTGCAACTAGAATATAAATATAACCGGATAGATAAAACATCCAATATGAAATTTTAAAATCCCTATCAGGGAAAAATTAAACACATGATAGGAAATCGGATTGGGAGTTTAGGTCAATACTACATTTACAATTCATATAATTGCTTCTCAGAAACATCAACTACTAAAAAACAAAGACATAAATTTTGCTCTTCCTCTCATGGCTGTTCAGACCGTAAGCCGCGCCAATGCACAAAGGCAGCACTCCTTTCAGGAAAGAAAAGTGCGTAAATCGTTGCATCCAGATACGAACAGAGCTAAATTCAGCATTAGTATCATATAGTGTGACTTCATCTCCACTCTTAGATATAACAAACACACTTTCAACAATTGTTCTTCGGCTATCTTCCAGCCTAAGCAGGTCGAATACCAACAACCCTCCGTACCCAGGGGCAAACGGATCAAACACGAACCGTAACTCTTAAATAAACTTTTCGTTATTCAATTATCTCACAGCTAGAAGAATATAACATCAGACTATAGCTACCAATTCAAGTCCTTCACAGACAAATCTCATTCCATCCCTTTTTTTCAAAATCGAAAACTTTAAAAAGGTGCTCAAAAAACACGAATTAACTTCAAAAATTAAACACTTAAACATGAATTAATACACTTCCTTGAGGTTTCTTGGATAAAAAGACTTCAAGTTAAGTGTATGTATCATCATAATTTGCACAACATGTAAGTAGCAAATAACCAGCCAATTAAAACCCTAAAATTTTCAGCATAAACAAAGCAAATACACAACACAAAATAATAATAATTAAAAAAAAAAAAGAAATCTGACATTATTGCCCTTCCAAACTTGGTATAAGCGCTTAGCCATTCAGCAACCGAAGACGAAACGAGACAAACGACGTCGTTTCTGTCTGCTAAGCTCATGCGCGTTCAGTATCTCTCGAAAATTTCGTACAAGTAAAAAAAATGTGTGCTGAGTTTGAAAGTGCTGCAATTTTTTTGGTGAGGGGGTTTTAGGGATTTTGAATGTTCTAAGGTTTGAAGATATGACTTTATTTATTTTATGGCTTTAGTTTTTAGCTTTTTTCAGACCGATAAATTACTTTAATTTGAAAATGTTTTATGACTTTATCTTATGTCTTGCTTTTGTATTTATGAAGTTATAATAATAATAATAATATAGCAAATATAATGTCGAAAGCATTTTTACCTATGGTTTTATTATATTTTAGTAGAATTATACTTAAAAATATTTTAATGAGCTCATAGTTGCAAAGTTCAAATCATCTATTATAGTCTATTAAGACTTAAGACTTAAGAGTTACTTCTATTAAACAATTAATCAATTACAAATGATAGTTGTAAACTCGAATAAAGGATTTCCTGCTTTTACACTAAATTCTCTTATCTGATTCTTTTACACTAAATTCTCTTATCTGATTCTTTATTCATCGTTATGATATAAATTAGGTGTTTATTGAGTTGAGTAATGTAAGTTTTACACACTCACATATGATCGCAATTATTTGCAAAAATAACACTTCCCCATTCCAAATTGGAAAACCTGATGCTTAAGTGCTTGCAGCACTAGGAAAAAACATTAAACGACAGAGTCTATGTTTACGCATAGATTTGAATTTATGGGCAGAATTAGATCAAGTATAATCTCAGTTTTTTAAACATGATTATGAGATTAAATGCTTGTTGAGGCAAAACTTGCTTTTGTAATTATATGGTGCCACAGGGTTTTTATTTTTCAACATAAACCAGTTTTACAACATAACAGATTTGTTTCTGTAAATAAGATATATAGTATTAAAAAATGGTGAAGTACAGGTAGATATAAATGCCAAAATGACTAATTATAGATTCCATACGACCAATCTTTCTGGTTCAGCCTTGTAATGCAAAATGTTAACAAACATTAGCTGGTTTCTTTTGTTGTGTAGTCTGTAGAAATAGAACAAACCTGTTAGAACAAAATTTTAAGCACTTGTTTGCATTCTTTATAGTTAAGTAGTTGTCCATATGGTGGGCCTTTTCAAGATTTGCTGGTTTGCATACCAAACTGAAAATTATACTTGGATTGAAAAATTGAGAAATTTCATCAAGCTGGCTTGATAAGGGAAACATGGTGCGTAATGTACCATATTTACACATACACTTGTCAATTAGGCATTAGGTCATGTGGCTATTCAAAGCCCTCGAAATTCGAAGTCTAAGTAGATTAGTCAATCATCCGACCATCCGTTTCCAATCTTGCGACCGTGACATCCCAAGAATCCAATTAAGGATCCTTCGATTAGCTAACATCAATCGTAAACCCTCATAGTCGATCTGACTGGTACGTGGCTTTCGAAGAACTCACAAACATATTCTGCAGATCTTGGGATGATCGAGTAGACCGAGACCCACGAATATGGCCCAACGAGATCCACATTACATCAATGAAAAAACTTGGTAAGGAGTTAGAGATACATCAGTTTTATTTGTTGCTGAGGAACTGGATTGTTATATGGCTATTGAGTTCTTTGACTGTTTGTTGAGGTAAGAATCAGATGTCTACACTCGACTGGTAAGTCATGTTTGAGGGCATACTACTAAATAAGTCAAAGCTGGGTTATGAAGAATGACGCCTCCGGATCGCCGGGCCTGTCACCGAGGCCGTTCGCACGACGGTCCCGACCTAAGATGATCCTGGATTCGACAAGCTCTTGGCGAGGTGTAAAACTTCGTTGGGGGGGGGGGGAGCCTTCGGCTGCAACTATCCACGACCCTTGGGGGTTCGGGCTCCGTTCGCACGATCTCCCTTCAAACTGCTTCATCGGACCAATATTGAACTCTTCCGACCTCCTTGGCTCGCGCCTCGCACTTTCTCTTACTAGGTGGGGCTATCTCTCGCTTATATCGGGAACAGTCATCTCAGGGGGGTGAGTTGTGCTTGAGTGAGATGATCCTTTATAACTAACCTGCTTCCCTATTTATAGGGCGAGGGGGAGGGCATAGATGTAACTTTACAGGGACACGCGTCGGCTTGCATGCCTACCCGAGGGTAATATGGTATTTACGTGTCCACGTAGAGTAGGGTACGTGGAGCTTTTGTGTCTAGAAAGAAATAGGCACGTGATGTCGAGGTAGGCCTCGTAGGGTAGGGCACGTGGTGCCTGCATGTTACCCTCGGTGCATGTCGTGCTCCGCTCGTATCTTATGACCCCCGAGCCCTCGCTCTTTATTGGGGAAGCAGGGCGGTCGAGCCCTGAGGGGGCGACAACGCATTCGGGAAGTGGGAGATGACGTCAAGGCTGACGTAAGACATCACCCTCTGATTGGCCAAACGGGGCGGTCGCCTTTGCTTAACGATTAAGGAGGCTATACCTGCACGTGTAGAATACGATCCCCCCCCCCCCTCGTTGGCCCAACGAGGGGTTGGTACATTAGCAATTGTATATACAATATTTAAACGGGGGGTCGGAAACTTGAGGGTTGGCTTACCTGGGGTCGGAGAACCCTGAAGAGAGGGTCGGGAGACAGAGCGCGGTTAGAGGATATGGCCACGTGGACGGGTATGATCCCAAGAGGGAGAGTATGCGTTACCAAAGGAACTTACTTTCGAAGTACTCACTTAAAATAGCACACAAAATACCTAATATCACTATTTTTTTCTTTTAGTTTTTGGCGATTTACCCCTTGTGTTATGCAAAATTGGCGCATTAACCCCCCTCCCCTATGAAAAATAAATAGGCTTGATTTCAAAAATTGGCACACCACTTCCTTGTAAGTTGTTAAGCCTATTTTTATATTTAACGGCCAAAATACCCTTGTTATTCTAATATTTTTCCTTTTTTGGTAGTTCCAAATCTGATTATAACATTTCTGTAAAACAAAACTATAAGTAAAAGTATAACAATTATTGTAAAACATGCATTTTATGAAATCAAAACTTACTTTTAAATCTTATTTATTATTTTTTTATTTTTATAACAAGTTAAAGTATTAAACAAAAATATCTTTTGAGAAAAGAGTTATAATTGACTTTTTTCGCCTAAAAAGCTATTTCTACTCTCAAGTTTGAGCAAATAAACTACAGCTCCCGAAATGAGGGATAATTTGCCAATTTTTAAAATCACGGAGGGCTAATTCGCCTAATTATTTTTCACATGGAGGCAATTTTTCAAGTTAGTATAACACAAGGGGTAAATTGCCAAAACTTTTTTTTTTAACATAATAAGTTTAGCTTGTGTTTAAACTTTTGATAAAAAGTATATTTTCTTTTTAAATATGGGATGAAGATGGGCGGGATTTGGATAAAAATGTATTGATCGATTTTATGTTTTTAATTTTTTTATTTGTTTATAGATAAGTTGACTCAGAAACATTTGCAGAGAAGAGAATCGAAAACAAGGCATAAATCGACAACTACGCTTCAATATTTATGATAAAAACAAAATGTATATCTTTTAGAATATTTAGTAATTACCTTTTAAAAAATTGTATTCGCTTCTTTCGCAAATGAAAGTGGGTTTCTTATGAAAGTTGTATTAAATCCTTTATTATTTTTCATATCATTAAAAAAAATTTACACATGCATTTATAGTAGAACATAAAATAGAAATTCAAACTGAAAACATACAACAAAAATTTAAACTCATATTTATTATAGTATATCTTGTTAGGTTATTGAGTTGTCAATATTGATTATGAGTTGACAACTATGACGCATAAATACTTAGGTGGTGTTTGCAAATGCTTATGAAAAATGCTTATTGGCTTTTACAACAGGAAAAGCATATTTTTAGTGTTTGATGCAAACTTTTGCTTCTGCTTGTCTTAAAAAAGTCGTGAAGAACACAAGCTACAAAAGCCTGGCTATGGGTACTTCTACAACTGCTTTTGAAAATATACTATTTTTAAAGAGTTTTTAAAAGGAAAAGTCAATTCTTATTTATTTTTGCAAACACCTAATTAATGATTTAAGTAACTTTTTAAAAAGAATTGCAAACACTCCTGACTTTTTGTCCAAAGTCATTTAAGGTGACTTTAAGCAAAGGTAGTAAACAAGCTCCTTTTATAAGCTATTGCAAACACCCTTTTAACTAGGAACACATACACGTTACAATATCAACAAGCAACAAGAGATTTTCAATTATATAAGACACTGTTGGGATATGACTATGTATTTTAAATTGAATATATTGTATATCATTAATATAAAATGTGAAATAATACTTTTAAGTTAGGTAGACAACATATTAAATTCTCGAATAATTCAAAAAAGTTCAAATAAGAATTTCTTATAAAATAATGTTCAAGTACTATACACAAGAAAAATTACGTAAAGATCAAAGTTTTATGGAACAACAACAACCAAGCCTATTAATTTCAATTAATGTGGTTGGATATATGAATCAAACAAGAATAACATATAGTGAGTCACATGAATTCTCATCCTCCACTCGTTTTCGTTGAGTAAAACGTCTTCACCTAGGCTTCTAAACTTCAAGTCACTTTGAATGACTTTCATCCATATTTTCTTCGGGCTCCTCGTGCTCTGTTTCTCGCCTTTAGATCAAGAGTCTCTACACGTCGTACTGGTGCTTCTATAGGTCTTTATTGCACATTATTGTACCATCGTCAGTGATCTTTTTGCATATTCTCACCGATGGGTGTCACGCCTAATTTTTTCTAAATGGCTTCATTTCTTACCTCATCTCTTCTCGTGTTACTGCACATCCAACGTAACATGCGCATTTCAACTACACTAATCTTACATGCGTGAATTTACTTGATGAGCAGCATTCTAAGCTATAACGCAAAGTAGGGCTAATAGCAGTTCGATAAAAATTTCCCTTAAGTTTTAAAGGAAAGTTACAGTCGCACAAAATCCTTGTATCGTTCTTCCATCCCATGAAGCCAGCTTGAATGCAATGCAATGATTGACATCATTATCTATTTTTCTAATTTGCTAGAGTATAGAGCCCAAGTACCAAAACTGGGTGCTTCTTGGTATCTTCTGCTCATCCAATGTTACAGTGTTAGACTCAAAGATCCTTTCTTTACTAAATTTGCGCTTGAGGTACTCTATTTCGGTTCGACTTAATTGAAAACCTCAAGACATTAAAGTTTGTCTCCATAGCTCTAATTTTGCATTGAACTTTTTCTTGTCTCACCAAGTAAGACAATATCATTTGCAAATAACATATATCAATGCACTGGATCTTGGATAACACACGTTCATCTATCAATGTAGCAAACAAAAAAGGGCTCAAAGTTGACATTATGTAAGCCAATTTTCATAACAAAAATCCTTGTTAAAAAACCCCAGGTTCGAACGTTGATCACCACATTTTCGCTCATATCTTTGATAATGTTGATATACTTAATGGGGACCCCATTCTTTATCAAAGTCCATCATAGTACATCTTTTGGTACCTTATCATAGATTTTTTTTTAAGTCAATAAATACCATATGCAAATCTCTACTCTTCTCTTAGTAACTCTCCATAAATTCTATGAAAACTTTTACTTTTTTTACATGAACACAGAACTCATTTTTTTAACTTTATTATGGGGCTCAAGTTTTACTAAGCAACTTCACTTCCATCGCCTTCCCGTTGTTGTGTAATTATTCACACACGAAAAGCAATATCAAATGGTACCATAATTCCAAAAGAACAAAAATATAACTTTTGTTTTTTTGGAATGGGAGCATCATAAGATGATTATGCATACATGTATCAATCTTTTTAGTTTTATTGATTAAAAAAGTGATTTCTTTCAAAGCTCTCATACCTGGCAAGACTGGATTAAATAATGTGTCATTGTTAGAATTTCAATATGTATATATTACTAGTTTTGTGAATTAAAATAGAGATAATTTGGTAGTTAGAAATTTAAGAATATAAATATTTACCTTTTAATAATTAGACATGACGCAAATCTAAAATTAAAACGAAAGATTTAACACATGTCAATAGGATATGAATAAAAACCAAAATTGTGGAAGTAAATAATAGTCAATAAGGATTAAAAAAGGATAATATCAGTAACATCTTTAGATATTTGTTTTAATAAAAAAACACTCTTGATATTTTCAGTATACAAGTGCCACCACCATCTCTTTATTATACAAAAGTCATGCTTTAGAAAAAAAAAAATCATAGTGCAGCAACAACGGAGAATAAATACCCTTCAAAATCTATGAAAGTGTTAATTACACAAAGAATATACCAACCCATGAAGCTACCAAACTACAGAAAAATATAGAAGACACCTTCCCCTAATAGAAATACACAGGCATTACCTCACACTGCTTTCACAAAAAGGTGCAAAACATAAGATCAATTCAAAGAAGAGCAAGAACTGGACAGCCGCTATTTTTTTTTTTTTTTTTTTTGAATGCATCAACTCGATGCCTCTTTTGGAGTGACATAGCTTCCTTCACTTGCAAGCTCCCAACTCCCGCTTCTCCTTCCCCAGTTTGATTGCCTCATGTCTGGTTGCACGGTGGGCACTAGTCTATCAGAAAGAACAGCATCGACTTCGTATGAATTATGATGGGGTGTGTCGCTCTCTCTACTACGGATACCCGCTTCAATATCTTCAATGTTGTGACGTTGTGAAATCTTCAAAAGATCCCCACCAATGTCTAAATCATCTTCCACTTTCATTCGTCGTCTATCATCACCCATATCCTCTGCTTCAGTGCCCCGGGGGTTGGTGGGCATAGGAGGCCTTTGAGGTCCCTCTTGTGCAAAAGCCCGGAAGTTGTGTTTTGAAGGCTTCACCTCCGTACAAAATACTTCAAAAAAGTTGTTTAAACAACCACGATCATATGCATTGATTCTGTTGTCAGCTCTGTAACGGAAATTTTCATAGGTTGTCTGCAAAAGTATGATCTATGTGATTAAGTTTTGTTAAATAAAGTAGAGTGGATGGATAAATTACCATGCCCAGGATTAGATATAAATGATTATGAACATTCACAATCCACTACCCACACTTACGAAAGTTCAAAGAGAGAGGCTTAAGGGCACCACTAACCCTTTACCCCAGCATTTCACAGACCTTAGAGCCTTCAACAAAACTAGGTGTGGGGTGGGGATGATGATGCCTCGAAATTTACACTCACACATCTAAAGCCATCGCCTAGAGAGAATATAATCACTATAATCACTAACAAATTATGGCTAGTTATGTACTACAAAATATCTGATTAACATCAAACCTTTATACCATGCACCAGGTAACAGTCCAGCAACTTAAAATAGATAACTTTTTCTACAGTACCGAAAATAATGAACACCAGTTTCAAATGAATGAACCAATGACAATCATGCTATATACACAAAAAACAAAAAACAGATACTAAATTCAGAAGATCATGTAAAAGAGTATAAGCTAACCTGATTTGTGCATATTAGATAAAGGTGAAAGCCAGTGAGTCCACCAACAAACCATAAACATATAAAAGAGTAAGCCATCACAATCACTGATGCAGGAGATTCTTTCATTGCCTTCCATACTGTACCATGATGGTCGTCCATCAGAAACTTGATGTACAATGCAGACATAGCGAATATGTATATGCAAAGAATTGCTGCAGAAGCAACAAAGCAAAAGAAATAACGGTAGTTCCGCTGCACATTTAGGAAAATAAAAGGAACAATTTAAGAACTGGGCTGGTATCTCAAGCAATAGTTTGACAGATAAAATGAAGCTATATAATGTTCAAAAGAAAGAAAAGGAAGAGAGAACGAAAGATTAGCAGAGACAAGTGACGGGATCTCATACCAAACCTATGCACTGACCCACCCAAGGGCAGTGATGATCAAACCGTTCGACACAGTTGTTGCAAATGGAGCAGTGTGAGCAGCGAGGAGGACGATATAGCATACATGTATCACAATATTTGACTCTAACAGGGAGGCCGTTAACCATTACTTCCTTAGTTCGAGGAAACTGGAGGCTTGGGGTCTGCCTTCCGCCAATCTCCACCGAAGCCGAACCGTCATACCGCAAGTCCTCTTCCGGTGGGTGTAAATTACGTGGCATGATTCCTGGATCTCGAGCTGAAGTAAGAAGCAGCAGCACCAACACCTGTCACAAATCACAATCAATTAAGAACAAGCAAAACCATACAAATCAATATATATAATTCAAGCCTTAATGGAGATGCACAAAAGAGATAATATGTGCCATTTTTTGCAAGATAAATGGTTTAACTGAAAAATCGAGCTGCTCTATATTTGATAAATAATCAAATAAAATTTATGTTGTATCACACAAGAAACTGAGTACAATCCCCTAATAAGAGCACTTATCTGGATACATCACAACACGCATACAACTTTCACGCTTTCAGAATTAATGCTCATGTTAACTCTATCTTTATGATTCAGTAACTAGCCTTTGAAAAATCTTCTAGCATTCAGTATTGAAAGTTTCATAGGAAACATTTCCAAAAATCTTCAATTCAAAGAATTAAGAAAATTGTCATGCGTGAAACTAAGGCAGATACCAAACCTCTAAGTACTACAGGTTACATAAAAATTCTAGAGCACAAACTAAAGAATTACCGTAATAACTATACTAGAATCAGCAGTAAAGTGATTTTGCTAACTTACCTGAATAGTGAAGATAATCGTGACTATCAATATTGCATATCCTGCGTTATATGACGAGAACTGATGGCGAAGATGTCTCGCAACAAAAATGCAAAAGATTATAACTGGGACGATTATTAATAACAGGCTGACAAGCAGTGATCTTGCATCAGGGCCAAAAATCAACCTCCCACCCAGAAAAAATATCTGCAAAAGATACATGTTAAAAATGCTGTGCACAACGAAAAAGAATAGGACGCAACTGCAACTAAATTTAAATATAACCGGATAGATAAATTATCCAATATAAATTTTGAATGCATCGGGAAAAATCAAACACGTATTAGGAAATCTGATTGGGTCAACACTACATTTACAATTTATATTATTGCTTCACAGAAACATCAACTAGAAAAAAAAAACAAAATTATGCTATTCCTCTCATGGTTGTTCAGAGCATAAGGCCCGGCACAGAGGCAACACTCCTTTAATGAAACTGAAATGCGTAAATCGTTGAATCCAGATATGAAAAATGCTAAATTCAGCCTTAATATCATATAGTGTGACTTCATCTTGAGTCTTAGATATGATAAACGCACTTTCAACAATAGTGCTTCGCCTATCTCCCAGCCTAAGCAGGTGGAATAGCAGCCCTCAGTACCGGGGGCCAAGGGATCAACTATGAACGGCAACTTTAAATAAACTTTAATTTTTCAATTATCTCACAGTTAGAGAGTATAATATCAGACCATAGCCACCAATTTAGGTCCTCCATAAACAAATCTCATGTCGTCCTTGTCAAAATTGAAAACTTTGAAAGTGCTCAAACAAACACAAATTAACTCTGCCCCGGCTAACATAGCACATAACATGAATTAATATACTTCCTTCAGGTTTCTTGGCCTGTCCATTAGCCTTTTAGAACGTATTCCATTTCAACTTTTAGAATGTATTCCACTTCCAGATCTAGTCTAACTGATAAAATAACAAAATCAAAAACGACCGTTGACATAAACAAGTGACAGCATCATTAGCTTAGTACTTAAAGCAAAAACAGATATCAATGAACACTGAAAATATAAGTGATATGAGATGAAGTCTCGGATGGTCGATGGCACATCAAAAAAGTTTCAGACGGTAATTCCATTTATCCACAAAAGACGTCCTCATTGACCCCGAACAAATATCACAATAAATAATCTCAAATTCACAATCATTGAATACGTAATCGAACAACAATCAACAAAAAAACAATACTCAGATCTATAGCAGCTACTAAAACAAAACCGAATGAGCTAAAAACAAAAGCACGATTTAAAAACAAAAGCCTCAGATAGTCGATCTCACATCAACGATGAATTCAGACGGTAATTCCATATATCAATAAAGATGTTCCTCATCGGCATCAAAAATCAACTTCAAACAATCAAATTAAAATTCAACAAAAATGTAATCGCAGTAAATCTGACACTGGAGTGGAATAATACATTCTAAAAGTTCAAATATAACTTTTTCAACTTAAGTTGTTCATCATCATAATTTGCAGAACATGTGAGTAGCAATTAAAACCCTAAATTCTCAACATAAACTAAGCAAATACACAAAACATAAAAAAAAAATTAATAATAATAAATAAAAAAAGAAATCTGACATTATTGCCCTTCCAGTCTTGGTATAAGCGCTTAGCCATTCAGCAGCCGAAGAAGAAAACGGCGTCGTTTCTGTATGCTAAGCTGGAAACGAGTCCAAGAAGATTTGAAAACTCATGCGCACTCTTCTTCTGTATCTGCCAAAATTTGGCATTAGTTCAATTTTTGTACTGACTTAGGGATTTTGAATATTCGTCGAAGGTTTGAAGATGACTTTATTTATGGCTTTAATTTAAAGCTTTTTCAGACCGATAAATGATACTTTAATTTGAAATATTTTATGACTCTTTATGTTATGTCTTGCTTCTCTATTTATAAAAAGGTTAATTGCAGCAAACCCCCCTCAATCTATGTGGTTTGTTGCACTTTGCCTCCTAACCTATGAAAATGTGTGAAATGCTCCTTAACCTATAATTTTTGTGTAATTTTCTCACTGATTTGTTGATCAACCGTTCATTTGGACACATGTCTAAATTTTTGTCCGTTAGGGGGCAAATCGCACTAAAATCAATAAATTGAGGAGCATTTCGCATATTTTTATAGGTTAAGGGACAAAGTGCCACAAACCCCATAGATTGGGGCTTTGCTGCAATTAGCCCCCCTTTATAAAATTATAATAATCATACCGCAAATATAATGTCAAAGCATTTTACCCTATGATTTAATTATATAATTGTATAAGAAATAATATTTAAAGTCTTTTAATGAGATCATAATTGCAAAGTTTAAATCTTTTCTATTATAGTCTATTAAGAGTATTTAAGAGTTACTTCGGTGAAACAGTTAGTCAATTACCAAATGATAGTCGATATCTAGAAGAAAGGATTTCATGCTTTTAACACTAAATTCTCTTATCAGATTCTTTTTATCTTTCCTAATGTCATAAATAGAGGTTTATGGAGTTGAGTGATATAAGTTTTACACTGACATGCGATTGTAAGTATTTGCTGAAATAACTTATGCCATTGCAAAATTGATTAACCTTGATGCTTAAGTGCTTACAGCACTAGGAAATATTAGCCTTAAACGACAAAGTCTATGTTTACTCGTACATTAGGATTTATGGCCAGAATGAGATCAAGTACTATCTCAGAATTTCTTAATTAACGTGACAAAATCATGATTATGAGATTAAATGCTTGGTGAGGCAAACCCTGTTTTTGCAATTATTATGGTAGCTTAGGTGTGAGGCCCCAAAATCTAAAGTCTTATTGAAGTCCAAAATCGATATGTGATTTCAAACTTCAATAATACCGTAGAGGGTCCACTGAACGGAATCGAATAAAGCCAAACAAACTTATTTATTGCAGAGGAAAAATCTCAAAGTTATAATAGTAGTTAATTATTATAAACCACAAATCTTAAGACATAATTATTCAAACACACAAGCAAACGATATCTCAGACATATTTTGGTTTGAGAGACCAAATATGCTTATTAAAATCTATAAAGCTTTAAATAAAATCGCAGTAATCCAAAAGAAGTCGATCCAGCCAGGTAATATCACTCTTGTTCTGAGAATGGACAGAAAAAATAAGAGAGATGTAAGTCTTAGAGGACTTAGTGAGACTTTTAACAATAATGACAGATTTATTGCAACGAAAATTTATTTAGGTTATCAGCAAGGTATTAGATCGAAAAGAATCAATTATAACAGGATTAATATGGAATAATGAACTTGTGCAATTACTTATAACAGATCCAACCATAACACCAAAAATTTAACCGTATACCTCCCTACGAGGAGTGACCTCGTAATAGAACAGAAGACATGCTCGAGTACATGCCAGTCTAACACGCGGGTTACAGCCAACTCCTGACTGCAAGCGGCGCTTAGATAGAATGGGTATTAATTTAAATTACTAACCGATATCCCGTGTTGCCCAGCAATAAATTATCTCAATCCCTGGGCCCAACTTCCCAAAGGCGTCCCAATGGGTGAAACAGAAATATCAGATGAGCTAGTAAGCTGGATAAAATCCGTTGCTCGTTTTTTAGCTACATAGGCCGAACATAGTTCGTTCCTCGTTGCACAGTTCAAGAATTAATTGTTTAACCTCAGATTTGTTAATACATTTTCATAAGAATGTGATAATGGATTAAGAGTAGGTTTAGTTCAACAGTATTTTAGCAAGTGAATTATGAAATGAGATAACAGGTGTGAAACGAGAAACGCGATAAAGGTTGATCATGATTGGAAATAAATAATCACGATTGTCCTATCCAAAAATCTCAGAGCCAAATGCCAAAAGGGCTGGAATAAACCACAGAAATCTCACCTCCTTGGAATACTTGGTTTTCTGGGAAAAGTCGACCGTCTCCTAAATAAATTTAAAGGCGTTAACAATCTTTAAAATAATAAATATTTATTTTTTTTTCTAAATTATCTTTAAGATAATTTACTAATTCTTACATTATCACCATAATTCACTAACCAAGCAGATGTTCATGAAGATATGGAATTAACATACAAGTATCACTATAACATGTTCTAATTGTTATCATAAATTATAAATTAGTGTTCTTAAGATTAATATAGTCATAAAAGTCACAAGGTTACTTAAATCATCAAAATAAATCATTGTACAACTTAAGTATAATATAAGAATCAAGTTATATGACTAGATCATGAAGTGACTAAAGTAACTTATAGGAAACTAAAGTAAGCAAGACAGTAAATATGAAAATGTGTTACATAAACTATTAATATGTTATTAAATTCATAACAGATACTAACACAAGATTAAAATTAACAAGAAATGGCTTTTAACATTTCTTAGAATGTTAGCAACACGTATGTATTATCAAATTGATATCTATCATCCGGATTTTAGTATTAATTTAAGAAACAAAATGAATGCGCACAGTTAGGGCTGAAAGTTGTAGCAGTCCGAGAGTTACCTTAAATCGAACGTCTAGAACTGGTTAAAATAAAAATTTGATTGAGGGGTTTTGTTAAAGACACGATCAAGAGTCTCTGTTCCAAAAATCAGCTCAAACGATGAAGGTTTGATATTTATTTTGGGGCTTGCAAGTTTTAAGTTGAAACTGAAATTTCTGTGCAGTTTCGGGACTAGGGATTGTTCTCGGAAATTTTAAACTGGACAATTTCTGGAAATATTTTTCTTAGCTAGAAGACTTAGACATGAAGATTTTTTTTGAAGAGAGTGAAGAGAGATTCAAACGTTTGAGGTGTGAGAAAAATTGTTGAAGGAAGCTCTTCGTTTATAGGTGAAAATGGGAGACAATGAATTAAATGGAGTCCCTACCCTAATGTTATTTTATTTTAACTTGACCACCCCTATTTATGATGAATTTTCCAGAAATCTTACCCCTTATCTCTGATTTGAATTTTATAATATTAAACATAAGAAATATCTACTATTATTGAATGAATGAAGACAAAGCAAGAAATTACTTTTACCTTATTCTACTTTTAACTATTATAAGATACAAATATCTTGGAGTAAATGTGAAGATTTACCATAATAAAAGAATTTTTGGATATTTAAAAATTATAAAGGACCATTTTGAAAGTTTTAAGGACTCAATTGCTCTAAAAGAAAATACTTGGGGTCAATTATAAGATTTCAAAATGTTGAAGGATTAAATTAAAATATACTCAAATACCATTTTTGAGTTATCAATTAAGAATAATTTTAGGGGTGTTACATTAGGGGTTCTACTTTTTCAGTTTTACAACAAAATGGATTTGTTTCGGTAAATAAGATATATAGCAATAAAAAGAGTAAAGTACGGTAGATATAAGTGAAAAATGACCAACTGTAGATTCCATACGACCAAATCTTTCTCGTTCAACCTTGTAATGAAAAATGTTAACAAACATTAGCTGTTTTTTTTTTTTTTTTTTTTTTGCTACTGTATAATATGTAGAAGTAGAACAACCTATTAGAACAAGAATTTAAGCACATGCTTGCACTGTTTATAGCTAAATAGTTGTACATATGGTGAGCCTTTTTGAGATTTGTTGGTTTGCATACCGAACTCAAAATTATGATTGAATTTACAAAATTGAGAAATTTTATCGAGCTAGCGTGCTAAGGTAAAAATAGTGTGTGACGTTCCATGTTTTCACATACCCTTCTCAATTACGTATTAGGTCATGTGGCTATTCAAAGCACTCGAAATTCAAGCTCTAAGTAGAGAAATCAATAGTTCCATTGTTTGAATCCAATCTTTCGATTATGACGGTCCGACTTAACACATTCGGAATCCAATTAAGGATCCTTGCATTAGCTTGTATCAATTTTGCATTCGGGTGCGCCCTCATGATCCGGTAGATTGAGATCCACAACTGTGGAATATCGCCCAATAAGAGGTACACATTACACCAATAAAACTCGTTGAGGAGTAGAAGAGATGCATTATTTTACTTATTGCTTAGGAGTTTGATTGTTCTATCTTTATTTAGTTCTTTGACTCGTTGTTGACTTAAGAATTAGATGGTCTACGCTAGACTGACGAATCGTGTTTGAGTGAATATTATTAAAAATAAGACAAAGCAGACTCTCAAGAAACTTACCTTCAAATTAATCAATTGAAATAACACACAAAGATACCACATGCCACTATTTTATTTTTTTGTATAGATAAAATAGGTTTAGCTTGTGTCTAAACTTTTGATAAAAGTATATTTTTTTTCAAAATATGAGATGAAGATGGGGTGAGATTTAGAGAAAAATGTGTCGATCTATTTTATGTTTTCGATGTTATTTATATTTGTTTATACATAAGTAACACTCAAAAATATTTGTGGAGAAGAAAATCAGAATTAAGACCTAATTCAAAAATTACGTTTCGATATGTTTGGTCTTCACACTTATTGAACAACTTTATAGTTCTTGAAAGTGACGGTCTATGCATCTTCTTGATTTAATGTTGCATTAAAGAAAAGTAATTGTATTTGCTTCTTTTCACAAATGAAAGTGGGTTTCTTATGAAAATTTGTTAAATTCTTCATTATTTTTTATATCATTGAAAGAAAAAAGTTATATATGCATCTATAGTAGAACGTTAAATAGAAATTCAAACTTAGTACAATATACAACAAAAAATTTAAACTCATAATTATAATAATATATTAAATTTGTCTGATTATTGAGTTGACAACTATGACACACGGACACGAAACTGAGAACAAATACACATTACAATACTAACATGCAACACGAGACTGTAAAATAATATATGACATTGTTGGTATATGACTATATATATTTTAAATTAATATACATTATATATCATCAAAATGAAATGTAAAACATTAGTTTCAAGTTAAGTAGAAATTTAACATCCAACGTACTAAAACTGTTGAATAATTTACACAAAGTTCAAATATGATTTTCTTATTAACTATTGTTTCAAGTATTAAACACAAGACAAATTACATAAAGATCAAAGATTTATATAATAATCAAATAATTATATGAGAATCTTTGAATTGTTGACATGAATTCAGTAGAAACTAGCAAGAAACACAAACTCATATTTGAACTTCATCAAATTTCTTACAGTCGTTGCAATTAAACATTGATTTATTAGGTTTAGGAAAAAATGCAAAGAACACAGTAAATGCTAGAAAGATGGTTGTTTTATTTCAAAGGGCTAATCCCATTAAACCCCCCAATCTTTGGGTGGTTTATCAAAGTGCACCCTCAGCTATCGATTTGTTCGGAATGCACCCTAACCAATTTAATTTTGTTCAATTTGCACCCTAGAGCGTTGACCGTGATTTTGTTGAGGTATTTTTGTCTTTTTATTTTTTTTTCTTTTACGCTTAATTTTCTCCCTCAAGTCGAATATTCGCCGGAAGATTCAACGGAGGATTCAACGCAGCTGCAAACCCTAATTGAACAACCGTAACTTCGCCGCATCAACGCCGCCGCCCAATGACTGATCCAAAAATCCACCTCCACCAATCCCTGATCCAAATCAACCGCCTCCCAATGACGCCATCGCCGACGCGCAGCCGCCAACCGAAGAGTTCACCACAGCCATCATACCGCCTACGATCCCAACAACCACGACCCACCACCCAACACGGGGATGCCTCCCACACGAATTACAAAACCGCCCACCGCCACTCCAAATGAACCGCCGCCGTTCACCGCCATTAACACCATTGTTGCCTCTTGCCACCTCCACCTCCCTCACCCATCCACCACGATCTTCTCCACCAACTCATCAACAGTCGATATCAACAACAAGTTCTTCCAGTTTACCTCTAACCCAGTCCCGTCATCACTATCCCGTAAACACATCATCACAAAACTAGATTTTTACACCCAGGCTTCCTGCCGCAGCTCATCATTCACCCACCGAACACACCCATGATGTTGGTCATAGATCTACGACATCAATTTATCCTTATACCCGCCTCACGCAACATATTATACCAGTTACTAATGACCCCAGACATAAGAGAAATGCAGGTACCTATGATGGCGACATCGCTGAGAAACGGTCCAGAGATTCACGCGATGATCAACACAGATGGAGTACAGAGATACAACATAACCAATAAGTTATTAATGATACGGATATTGCATGGAATTGTAGGGGAGCCGCCAGATAGGAGTTTGCAATTGAGCTGAGAAACCTAGTCCGAATTCACCGCCCCATGGTGGTGGCCATTTTAGAAACACGTATTGGTTTCAATAGTTCAACCAGAATCATCCCAAGACTCCCCTTCGATAGATATCGTATTGTACCATCCACAGGTCTAGCAGCAGGTTTATGGCTACTATGGAGAACAGATCAGATCACGCTACCACCAATAGGAGGAACTACCAGAACAATCCACATGGATGCCCAAACAGTTGCACCAGCAGAACCCTTCATTTTATCAACAGTGTATAACCCGTCTCGACCCCTATTACAGGCTCAGTTATGGTCAGAACTCGCGCTTATGGCTACCAATATTACGTCTAGTTGGTTAGTACTTGGTGATTTTAATAGCATTATGCAAGCACATAAAAATTCAGGCGGTAGACCTAAATCTTATGCCGCCATGCAACGTTTCTCAAACTGTATCCATGATTGCGGTTTACAGGACTTGGGTTATGTAGGAACGTCATTCGCGTGGTCTAATTGTAGATTTGGTAGGGACCTTATTCAGGAGCGGATTGATCGACTCTTTGATAACACCCCTTGGCTCCAAACCTACCCTCAAACCACTGTCAAGCACCTTGTGGCCCAAGCGTTTGATCACCACCCCTACTCTTGGACACTAATCCAACCCTCCGCCCACCGCCTAGACCTTTTCAATACGAGGTAGCATGGGATGAACACCCCTCTTTTCCACCTCTGGTCACTAACACTTGAGCGCCTTTAATCATAACCCTGGCCAACACACACTTTTCGTTACAAAGTGTCAGCAATTTGCTAAAGTAGCACGCAGATGGAAATCGAGATGCTTTAGCAAACTCGATAACCAAATTGAGAACGCGTGCAACCTGCTAACTCAATCCCAAAGCAACCTAAATCCTGAGTCAAGTACTGCAGCTTTCCGTAGAGAAAAGTCCTTTAGAATGTATCTTAACCGCCTCCTCGCCCAAAAAGAAATTTATTGGGCACAACGAGCAAAAAATCAATGGATAAAAGATGGTGACAACACCAAATTTTACCATGCATATGCTACAAATCGCAGGAGAAATAATTCTATTCAGGGTATCCAGAGTCAGCAAGGTGAGTAGATCACTGATCCTCAGCTCATACCACAACACTTTGCCAGCCACTTCCAAGCCTCCCCAGCCCTCACGGACGCTTCCAACTTCCCCTTCCACTCTTTCTCCATCCCAGCTGAGTTCCACTCATCTCTCTCCATCCCCCGAATACAAGAGAGATCCTTAAGGCGGTCAAGAGCATTGGCGGTACGAAGGCTCCGAGCCCAATGGCCTGAATGCACACTTCTACCAAAAATACTGGAATGATGTTGCTCCTTCAGTCATTAAGTACATTGATGACTTCTTTACATCATCGTCCCTCTAGCCGCACCTTAATGATACATCCATCATACTCATCCCAAAATGCTCCAACCCAACTCTAGTTACGCATTTCCGCCCCATAAGTCTATGCAATGTTAGTTATAAAATTATAGCTAAAATTCTGGTTGCACGTATAAGGCTGCATCTCAATAGTTTGATCTCTCCTTTTCAAAATGCTTTTGTACTAGGCCGCCAAATTACTGATAACATCCTTTTGGCACATGAGCTTCTGCATACTATCCAATCTAAAAGGAGTGGTAAAAAAGGACATATGGCACTTAAACTAGATATCGAGAAGGCCTATGACAATCTCAGTTGGGAATTCTTTTAACTCACGCTTAATGCCTTTCAATTTCCACAACAGTTCATTCAGCTCATTATGACTTGTGTAACTTCGGTAACCTTTATTGTCATAGCAAACGACCAACGGACTGCTCCTTGGCCACCAACCAAAGGGCTAAGACAAGGTGACCTTCTGTCCCCATATATGTTCATCCTTTGTATAGACATGTTCATCCATTTGACCACCCAATCTACTCAGAACCAATCTTTCAAAGCACTTCGTGCTAGCAGAAACAGACCTCAAATCCCCATTCTTAGTTTTTGCAGACGACTGCTTTGTGTTTTGTGATGCGACCCATACCAGAGTTAACACACCTCAAAGAAATCTTGAGATGTTTGCCATAGCCGCTGGTCAAACTATTAACTAGAACAAGTCCAAAGTCCTTTTTGCTCCGAGTGTACCCCCAACAGACGCCTAACACTGATTAACCGCCTTTACATGGCAGTTATGTCACCACAAGACAAATATCTAGGCTTACCTGTGTTGGCGGGAAGATCCAAAACTCAAAGCCTGTCATCTATCATCACCCGTTCTTTTAATAAAATTGACACTTGGTGCAATCGCCTTCTCTCATTCCAAGGGCGATTGGTGCTTACCAAATCAACCCTGACTTCCATCCCTTCGCACGCCATGTCTGTATTCAAGCTTCCTAGAGCTACGTTAAAAATTCTACAGAAACGCACTCAAAAATTTATGTGGAATGCAACATCATTGCAACAGACAAGTGCGAAAGTAAAGTGGTCCATTGTTGCCAACCGATTGCTCAAGGTGGGTTGGGAATCCGTAACCTCATTCACATGAATGACGCGTTCCTTCTTAAACTAGGATGACGTCTTCTAACAAAACCTACCTCCCTATGGGCAAGAGTCGTCAAGGCCATATACTACCCTGACTCTCAGCTCCTACTGGCCCGGGCCAGACCAAATAATAGTCGGGGATGGAAATCGATTGTGTCTATGACACCAACGATAAACACCTCCATTCGTTGGCACGTTGCATTTGGACAACTACTTAATTTTTGGTCCACCAAGTGGCTGGGTAATTTTACAATAGCTGAGTACACCGACCACATTCCCCGTCATCTTCTTTCCCTCAATGTGGTAGACATCATCAACCCGGTCAACCGATCTTGGGAATAACTCTTGTCCTTCAGTATATTCCGGTCCACATTGAGCAAATGATACACGGCACTCCTCTACCTCATTCAAACCAACATGAGCAATTTTCATGGGCCTGGTCCAAAAACGGGAAGTTCTCGGTTTCCTCTGCTTACAACATGCTAACCAAAAGTCAGTCGGATGGTAGTAGCCCAGCTCTCCCATGGACAATTATCCAAAAGCTACCCACTAATCCTCGCATCAAAGCTTTCTTCTGGCTACTCTCTCATGACAGACTACCAACCAAGAAGTACTTGTTCACCAGACATGTCCTTCCTAGCCCCATATGTCAATTGTGCTCACAGGAGGCGGAGACACCTATACATCTTCTATTCGAGTGCACCTCTACCTAGCCAATAATCCAAGCCTTACTACCAAATCTACCAAACCGACTGAACCAACACCCCTGGTACACCTTAGATCTCTGCCACCATACTTTAAACGCAGGTAGCCCGTCCTAGCCTGGACAATTTGGCTTGCAAGAAATAACTTTGTTTTCAACCACATCCCGCTTAACGTAACTGCCATTCACCACTCATACCACTATCAGCTCAACAACAACCATGTCAACCCCATGTCAACCACATCCCATATCCCAACCGGCTCGATATAACCATATCCTCAAATGGGCACCACCACCACCAGGATTTGCCCAACTTAACGTGGACGGTTCATCCTTTGGTAACCCAGGTCCGGCAGGCATAGGAGGCACTATTAGGGATACCACCGGAGATTTTATGGCAGCATTTGCTGCATCAGCAGGATACTCAACCAACAACCAAGCGAAGTTCTGGGCATTGAGAGAGGGTCTTAGTTTGGCTCGACACATTGGGATTACGCATCTTATTGTTGGTACTGACTCATTATACATGTTGAATTGTCTTGACAGGATTCAAGAGCACCCGACTCATCTCATTGGTCTTATACAGGATATTTAGACCCATCTTACTAGCTTTATGTCGGTTGTGGCCACTTTTTGCTACAGGGAGACGAACCAACCGACGGATGCTCTAGCCAAATCTGGGGCCACGGCAGCACAGACATCTACAGTTGTTTACAGTACCTAGGAAACTTGTCCCGAGTGGCTGCGACCACTTTTATTATTTGATATGTCTTTTTCTGTTTCCCGCATTTCCAGTTCATCTTTTCCTTGTACTAAAACTCTTACCTTAGGTTAAATAAATGACATCTGTGTCTTGTTCCAAAAAAAAAAAGACACTTAAAAATTATAATATCATGCCTGAATACCGGATAAACACAATCTAAATAATTATAGACCCTAATTGATTAGTCATGGTATCATGTACAGCAACATTATGGAGCATTTAATTTTAGATGAATGCCGTTCCCTACGTACCCCCAAGTTTAACCACCCCAATAAAAGAAGAAGTCATGTTCAAGAAAAAAAAAATGTCAAAAAGAAGACAAGAAGAAAGAGTGAGCGAGGAAAGATGACTTTGATGTTTGAACAGGTGGAATATTTTTAAGAGACTCTCATTATTTTATTTTTATTTTTTATTGGAGATCACATTTAAGTATTGATCTTTCTCAATCCACTAGATTTTTATGCTAAAAACTAGAGAACCTTAATACGAGCTAAACGATTTATTACTCATATACTTTATGCATTAGGTAAATTACTTCATACATTAAAAAAAATCAAGAAAGTACTTTTATATGATTACGAAAAGTAGTTCTTAATTGTTTTCTAAATTTCTTCTTTTTTCTTTTGTAATTTGGCCTGCAAAGTGCAAAGATAAAAACAGCTCATATAAATATAAGTTGTATATGAGTTATTCCCTATTGAGTTCAATATGTAACGTGCCTAGTACTCTATGCATCCGAAACAGAATTTACTTGCTTATGAATATATATTGTACCCCTTAGAAAAAGTTGACAATAAATTATAACTTTTTTCCAAGAAAGATGAGCTGATTTTTCACGTGAGGTCTATTACGGACTATTTTAAAAACAACGTGGTAAACCTGTCCTGGTTTGGTTTCTTTTGCCCTCATTTATTGTCAAAACATTAATGGCTATAAATTGCCGTGTATATGGACAGACTTCATCAAATACTAGTGGTGGAGTGTCACAAATAAGTCTATAACATGGTTTCTTCAATTTCTTTGCTTTTGTTAGTGTTTAGTTATCTTCATCTGTCTTCACATTTTGATTTTACAAATGCATCCGAACCATTAGTACGAGGACTTTCATGGACATTCTATGCTTCTTCCTGTCCTAGACTTGAATCCATTGTAAGAAAACAGCTCACCAAGGAATTCAACAAAGATATTGGCCAAGCTGCCGGATTGCTTCGCCTCCACTTCCATGACTGCTTTGTTCAGGTACATATTACAATCTTAAGTCGAAAATTCAGTAGTTGAAACAATCTTATTGTGGGAATGTTTAATAGTCCATATTAAAGGTGTTTGCATAATGTTAATCAAGCATATTAGGTTGTTTGAAATTATTATCTTTAATTCAAAGGGACATATAGAAATAAGTCCAACTCAATATTATGAACCTCGATCTCATTATATATATCCATACATACTTATATAGGACCTGATATTCCATGAGCCGCAATCTAGCGAATCAAAAGTGACAACCTTAGAACGACAAACGATGGAACGACATACTACAAAACTTCATATTCGAATCGCCTTATCTACGTGGGATTTCAAAGAATGCACTGTGTAACTGGTATACAGATGATAGATCACAAATTTGATATTAAGTAAATTAATTTGCAGGGGTGTGATGGTTCAGTGTTGCTGGATGGTTCAGCTAGCGGGCCAGGCGAACAGGACGCACCTCCGAATTTGAGTCTAAGAGCACAAGCATTTAGAATAATTGAGAATCTCCGACGACAGGTGCACAGAAGGTGCGGTAGAATCGTCTCCTGTGCAGATATTCTCGCCATTGCTTCCCGCGATGTTGTGTTTCTGGTAACTCAAACCTACAAAATAATTACGCATACTTTTGGTTGAATATTACAATTACACACTATCACACTTCATTAAAATTTACAAAATGTTCTTTAAGAATTAATTAGTTAATAATGGAATTAAACCAAGGGACAAACAAATTTACGCCTTTTAAATATTCTGAAAACTTGAATATATAATTAATTATCTATCACAAAATAAGGGCATTTACACGCAAATTGTTGCCCAATCAACCTAATCCTTACTAAAAAAAATTCCTGGCTTGTGTCTTATACTTTTTTTTTGGATGGAAAGGGTTGTGTCTTATACTTATGATGCATGACTAATATATATTTTAGCATAATTAATTGATGGTTTATGGATACTTTCAGATACCTTTGGGAAAAATATGTGCTGAAAATATGTATAAGAAACCACAGTGAATGGTGTAAATTTTTTGAAATTGAATTAACTTAATTTTGTTTTCTTAAATTTCATCTCACATGCGTTATTTGACATATATTGCTGAATTTCGGAATACATGTTACGTTATCACACATAAATCGTAACCTTCAAGTATATTTCGTCAGTTGAATGTTTTCAATTGGTTTTTGAATATTAATTTAACAAATAAAAGTACTTATTACTTGCAAACTTTTTTATTATATATATTTGTTGTTGATAATTTCACATTTTTGGCATATCCTATCATCATCGCATCAGTACTATATTTTTACAACTATTATATATATCCACGATAATTTTGTAACTACATGTCTGTTGTTTCATCATTAATTGTTTGGTGCATGTCCGTGTTAGTTTGTCGCGAGCCTTATTTAATGTGTGACACATGACTCCACTATCCATTGCTCCAAATCTATCATTTAGCTAAATATTCTAAAGGACATTTATTTCATGCAAGTAGAGAGTACAGCTGGGGCAACAAGTCGACGGTTCCTGGTCTAACTTTATACTTCTTTTGGCGAATTATTGGGCATCTTCCACCTGCTATAGTCATATTCATAGTCAAAAAAGATGAAATAAATAAAAAGTTGATCCTCATTCGTACGTAGACTTTTGGATTAACATACAAAGATAACATCTAGAAGGAAGTATCCTCCGCAAATGTATAGTTTTTTTTCCTTTTTCTAGTGGGTTTATGGTCTAGGACCATGGACTTGAAGTTAAACAAAATATAAAAATCAAATAAGCAAATATTTTAATATTTCCTAGAATTACAAGGAAAAAAAGGATAATCGAAAGACATAACGTGATATATATTATAGAGAGGGTTGGGTCTCAATTAGCAACACCCTGACCCCAGATGCAGCATCTTTGGATTTTGATAGATCCCCCATTATCTTTTCAGCTAGCAACATCATCTAAACGTACGTTAAGTAAATTATATATTATATAATTAGCAGGAAAAAACTGGTACTGTTCTCGTGAAATATATGACACATATACATACATATATATATACAAAGACTTATCAACACGAAGACTTGACGGTTTGAATTGTTCTCACCACTTTTATTTAATGCACATTTGTTTCATGGTATAAGGGAAAGGTAATGTCCATTCAAATAGGGAAATTTCTTAGCTAACATCAAATATTAGAAACCTTTTGGTATATAAGAGTTGTCCACTTTATGATTGATCTAATACTATGAATGATAGCACGTCACTTCACTTTTTTGGCCCTATTTCGTTTCATTATATATGATTTTTCGGAGAGATTTCCTCTTTAATTAATTTCTCTTGATAGACGTTTCACGTGTATAATCCACTATATATCTGGTCATTGTATTATTAGATAACTTAGAAATAGAAAAGGTCAGTTTCTTCAAACTATTTAAACACCAAATCCGTAAATTTGAGCAAATTATGTATGTATTGAACCAATCTAACCATGGTTCTTCTTAATTGGCTAATTATTATCCAAGTAGGGTAGGTTAATTAATTAAAATACTTTTTTTTTTTAAAACTTAAACATAACTCATGAGTCGTTTTTGCATACACAACTCTATCACCATAGCATGCTCTCTTCATTTCATGCTTGAATTTTGATGAACATAACTTATCAATTTCAAATTCCGGCAATTGCAGTCCGGTGGCCCCGAATTCAGCATTCCATTCGGCCGACGCGACTCTTTAAACTTCGCAACCAGGAACGCAACACTAGCCAACCTTCCGCCACCGACAGCCAACACCACCTTTCTCCTAAACTCTCTCGCCACCAAAAACTTCACCCCTACCGATGTTGTCGCCCTCTCCGGAGGCCACACTATCGGTATCAGCCATTGCTCCTCCTTCACCCCCCGCCTATACCCCACTCAAGACCCCACCATGGATCAAACATTCGCACGTAACTTAAGAACAACTTGTCCTGCAAGTAACACGAACAACACCACCGTACTCGATATTCGGTCCCCGAACACATTCGACAATAGATATTATGTCGATCTGATGAACAGACAGGGATTGTTCACGTCGGATCAGGACTTGTATACGGATTCCAGGACTCGGGGGATTGTCACGAGCTTTGCGGTTAATCAAACGTTGTTTTACGAGAGATTTGTGAGTGCGATGATCAGGATGTCGCAGTTGAGCGTGCTGACGGGGGGACAAGGGGAGATACGCGGGAATTGCTCGGTTAGGAATTCGGACAATGTGTTGCTTTCGTCTATGGCGGGAGAGGGACAGGAGAAGTGGTCTGCCTTTTGAGGGTTTTCTACCGTTTGTTCTTAATAATTAATATTGTTGTTATGATGCTTTGCTTAGCATGTGAGGAATATTTTGAATAAATCATGTATGCTGTGACTTGTAATATTCAAAAATAATACGTACTTTGGTTTTTGTAGTGTTAAAACTATATCTTATATATAGATCTGCAAAATACCTTGGATATATTTGAAAACAATTTAGGTTGATAAAGTATTATTAGAAAGAATTCGTTACGGAGTTGAAGAAGAAAAAAAGTTAGTTTGAATGTAATAAACTGATTTGTTTGATTGAAAATTCAAAGCTCAAGTTTTTCGATGTTGACCAAAAAAAAGAACAATTTATAAATTCATGTGTGTTGAGTGGTGCTACCCTATAGCTTAGCTAAGATATAATGCCTATGGAGATGATAGAAGATCGCATGAAAAATTGACCCATTAATGATAAAAAGTAGCACATGCGACGCTTTAGCCCTACACTATATAACAACTTACATTGTTTTCGCATTAAAAAATATCATAGTACAGCCGATCTGAATATCGTGCATCCACCCAACATTGTATCATTGGGGCTCAGACACTCTCGCGTTCTCCTTTGCATGACAACGAGAATATTACTATGATTAGTAAAGTACGTAGCTAGACTGTTATATTTACCCTAAGAAACGGGAATATTTACCCCGTTCATCCTAAAACAGCAAAAATGGATATCAATTAATTTCTTCGAATCCCTGGTTAATTACCCTTCAACCTGGATCCAAAGTACTGTTTTTGTCTAACTAATCATGTACACAAAACAGGTAGTCTAGCTAACATTTTCTGAATTTGTGTAGTTTTAGGGTTAATATCTTTACAGTTGTTGAGAACTTCTTTGCAATTTTAAGATCTTTAAGAAGAGTTAAAACAGTAAATTACTCAAAATGTTGAAAAGAAAAATATCAAAGTGAACTAAGTTTATGCATAATATCTAGATTTTGTGTACGCAACATTATTACGTATTAACATAATTCGTTTTCAAAAAGAAAAATACACGTCAAAATTATAATATCACGCATGAATATATAGGATTAAGTTAATCTGAATAAATATGGACCCTAATTGATTAGTGGTGTCATATACAACAACATTATGGAGCATTTAGTTCAACCACCCCAATGAAAGAAGTCAAAAAGAGAACTAGAAGAAAGAGTGAGGAAAGAAGACTTTGATGTTTGAAGAACAGGTGGAATTTTTTTAACAGCCTTTCATTGTTTTTATTTTTTATTTTTATTGGCGATCACATTTATGTATTCATCGTTCTTACTCCACCAAATTTTTATGCTAAAGTTTTGAGAATCTTATACGAGCGCTAAACGATAAATTACTCACATACTTTATGTATTAGGTAAATCACTTTATATAGGAAGAAAAATCAACAAATTAAAGTACTTAATTTTATATGATTACGAAAAAGTAGCTCTTAATTGTTTTCTTTTCTTCTTTTCTATTTTGGCCATCAAATATAATAACAGTTATAGGCTCTGTGTTACTCGTATATGAGTTATTCTTATTTCCTATTGAGTTCAATATGCATGCATGAAGATTAAATACTATTTTTTGCATGCATGACGATTATTTATTATTACAAATTATGTTTTTACCAACTAGATCAATTCGATTCGTATGCATTACAAACACAATTTTCTTAACTTATAAATAAGTTAATATTGTAATTTGTACCCCTTAGAAAAAGTTGAATGAAATTAATTACTGAATTTTTCCAAAAAGAATGAATTGATTTTTGACGTGAGGTCTATGACGTACTATTTTAAAAGCAATATGGTAAACTTGTCCAAGTTTGCCCTCATTTATTGTCAACATTGATGGCTATAAATTGCCCTATATATATGGACATACTTCATCAAATACTAGAGGAGCGTAACAAATTTATAAATCTATAACATGGTTTCTTCAATTTCTTTGCTTTTGTTGGTGTTTAGTTATCTTCATCTGTCTTCACATTTTCATTCTATAAATGCATCCGAACCATTAGTACGAGGACTTTCATGGACATTCTATGCTTCTTCCTGTCCTAGACTTGAATCCATTATAAGAACACAGCTCACCGAAGATTTCAACAACGATATTGGCCAAGCTGCTGGATTGCTTCGCCTCCACTTCCACGACTGCTTTGTTCAGGTACATAGTATAGTCTTAAGTCGAAATTGCAGTACTTGAAACAGTCTTTATGTGGAAACGCTTAATAGTCCATATTAGAAGTGTTTGCATAATGTTAATCTAGCGCAACAAGTTGTTTGGCATTTTGATTTTAGTTTCGCGTCAGGCCTATTGAAATAGTCCGATTCAGTCTTATGAGCCTCTCATAATCAACTATAAGAGGACAGTTTAGTAATCAGTAGAAGACACTTATAGTCATGTTTATAATAGCGATAGGAGTATATGTATTTTTTCTTATAATAGAACGTAATCCACGGGCCTAAGAACGACGATCACATCATTCAATTAACATGATTAACCAAGGATGGAATGACATATTTTAACATATCATATTCTAATTCTCTAATTGACGCGGAATTTCAAACAATGCACTAAATGTGTTGGTATATATAGAGATGATAGATCACAAAATCAAATTGATATAAGTGAATTGATTTGCAGGGGTGTGATGGTTCAGTGTTGCTGGATGGTTCAGCTAGCGGGCCAGGCGAACAGGACGCACCTCCGAATTTGAGTCTAAGAGCACAAGCATTTAGAATAATTGAGAATCTCCGACGACAAGTGCACAGAAGGTGCGGTAGAATCGTCTCCTGTGCAGATATTCTCGCCATTGCTTCCCGCGATGCTGTGGTTCTGGTAACTCAAACCTACAAAATAATTACGCATATTTTTGGTTGAATATTACAATTACACACTATCACACTTCATTAAAAATTTACAAAATGTTCTTTAGGAATTAGTTAGTTAAGGGACAAACAAATTTACGCCTTCTGAATTTTCTAAAATACTTGAATAATTATCTGCCACAGAGAATAAGTACATATACACTATACTTGCAAATTGTTGCCCAATCAACCTAATTCTTACTAATTTTGTTCCCTTGCTTGTCTCTTATACTGAAGATGTATGGCTAATATTAATTGAACATAACATTCTTCCTTCATTTCTTCATACACATACTAAACATTTTCAAATTCCGGCAATTATAGTCCGGTGGCCCCGACTTCAGTGTTCCATTAGGCCGACGCGACTCAGTAAACTTCGCAACCAGGGACGCAACACTAGCCAACCTTCCGCCACCAACAGCCAACACCACATTTCTCCTAAACTCTCTCGCCACCAAAAACTTCACCCCCACCGACGTCGTCGCACTCTCAGGAGGCCACACCATCGGTATCAGCCAGTGCACCTCATTCACCGGCCGCCTATACCCCAATCAAGACCCCACCATGGATCAAACATTCGCACGTAACTTGAGAACAACTTGCCCCACACGTAACACGAACAACACCACAGTACTAGATATACGGTCCCCGAACGTATTCGACAATAGATACTACGTCGATCTGATGAACAGACAGGGATTGTTCACGTCGGATCAGGACTTGTATACGGATTCCAGGACTCGTGGGATTGTCACGAGCTTTGCGGTTAATCAAACGTTGTTTTACGAGAGATTTGTGAGTGCGATGATCAGGATGTCGCAGTTGAGCGTGCTGACGGGGGGACAAGGTGAGATACGCGGGAATTGCTCGGTCAGGAATTCGAACAATGTGTTGCTTTCGCTATGGCGGGAGAGGGACAGAAGAAGTTGTCTGCCGTTTGAGGGGTTTCTACATTTTGTTCTTAATAGTATTGTTTCTGATGCTTTGCTTTGCATGTGAAAAATGTTTTGAATAAATCATGTATGTTGTGACTTGTAATATTATTCAAAAATAATATAGCCCCGTTTGAATGTACTTTGGTTTTTGGGGTGTTAAATTTATATGTGGATATGATTTGAAAACAATTTAGGTTCATTAAGTATTATTAGAAAAATCGTTACGGAGTTGAAGAAATGGAGAGGTGAATTATGGCTTGAATTATAGATAGCAAAAATTGTTAGGTGTCTTAACACATTTTGTTAGAAACTTGGACGAGATTGAAATAAAATTTTAGCGAGTAACATATTAAGTTGTAGTTTGATTGAATATTCACTCTTCAAGCCAAGAAATTTCGGTGCTGACCCAAAACACAATTTACAAATCCATGTGTGTGTACATTTTTCTTTTCTACGTCGAAAGTAATTGAGTAACTAACATCATAATAATAAATCGGAAATCGACATAAAACCCTCGTGTGGTTTTGAAAACCTGCACAAAATCCCCTTTGATTTATTAATTTGTCTAAACCTCTTAGTGATTTCATAAACTCTACATAAAAACATGAAACCACAAGGGGATTTTGTGCAAAATTTCATGAGACCACAAGGTAATTGTTTGGAACCCCTTGTGGTTTCATTTAAGTTTCCTTGTGGTTTCATAAACTCTGGATAAAATTCCTCCATTCAAATTTCATGTAATTTTATTAGTTTATTGTTAAGTGTCTATAATGCCCTTATTCATTATTTATAAATATATTGTTTAAATTTTTTTTAAAATAATTTATTTAAACAAATTCAAATATTTTTTTGAATTCATAAGAGAAAATGAAAATAATTACACATATCATTTTCATAAAAAATAAGTTAAAATTATGGATTTCGTGCAGAGTTTTTCAAACCACAAGGGGATTTTATGCAATAGTTTTACAGGACCATTTGACTTTCTAAAGAGAAAAAGTACACAAAGACCAAGTTACTCTCACATAGAGCGAGTGTACACCAACCATGCTCTAACAGAGTTGGACGGAAAGTAAATTTTACGCAGCTCTCAGAAACCACAAAGAGTTTAAACCACGTGAGGTTTTATGCATCCTCCTTTCTATGTTGACCACCTGCAACTTATAGAGATGCCGAAGCCTCCTCCAAAGACGGCTTTAAACTTTTTAATCCTATTGACATCATTTCCTTTAATGTATGTCAAATTCTGAATGACCCCTGCTCTTGTGTTAATATGACATGCTTCTAAGTTGATGGTTCTTATTCTAGTAGTGAAGCTTCTTAACTGGTGTTTGTGATTGTTTATGAAAACAATTTATAAGCTTTGAAGTAGAAAAAAACAAAACGTTTCTATTACTTGGTAATTTGCAAATTCTATTTTCCAAAAAAAATTGCCAAGTTCTCCAAAAGAAAAAGGAATCCCAAAGCTGCTTCTTCAATACAGTGGCAATTTCCTAGTTTTCTCTTTTAATGGCCATATTTTATAGTTAGATTCAAGCTGTTTGTGTACTTCTTTATATTTCTTAATTACGTCAACTAATGATAACCACTGAATACTCTTCAAAAAATATCATCAAATACTTCAAATTTGGGTTTTCTCACTTTATATTAGCTTTTCGGAGACTCTTGTCAAACACCCTCTACTTTCACTTATTAACCCAAAAAGGAGAGGTTCTTTTTTGTTCTTTTGGAAGGTATGCATTACAGAAGTTTATATTTCAAGCACCATGTAAGAGTTCTCTCATTTTCTTTTCCCATAATCGCTCAACACGTGATCTTCTTATTATACAGAGAGTTCTGAACGACTGGTCAGTGACACTCTTTCAAATGTTCAGTATGGGTGTGGAGCGGATGGATGGACTTCAATCAAAGACCGCGGCATAGACGACTGCCTAAATGGATATCTAATGCAAAGGAACAGTAGATACGGGAAGAAGATAGAAGTACTTGGTCTTGGAATGCTTAGTAACTTATTTCAGGCTGTTCTTGCTTGGTTCTGTGCTCTTGTTTTTCATGTTCTGTTCAAGAATTACAAAGAGTACCACACATATTGTTTCTGCTAAGTCTCTCTGATCACTTAGGTTATAGTTTGCTCGACAGCATTAGGTTTTTCGCTCCTTTTCTCTAATTTTGTTCCGCACATGTACTTAATATGTATGTAAAGCTCTTTTCTGAACTTCCAGCTTTCTATAGTATCAGAATCTGTCACAGTGTAATTTACGATAAATGGGAAAAGCATCAGGATATAAGGTTAGTTTGTTTAACAACGCGAGATGGTTTTGATTTATATTGATTGTAATGAATGATTCTTGTTCTTCAATGGAACTTCTGGAGTAACTATGTTACATAGCTGAGATCAAAGATTATGTTACATTCCTTAAGCTGATTAATGGAAAGATTGTGCTTCTGGTGTGGTGCATGCCAAAAGAATTCTATCTGACAGAAAAGAAGGGCATCTTTTGATGATTACTGACGCTCCTTTGGCTTATCATATGGCTTTACATTTCAGTCCCCAAACTTGGACATGAAGACCCAGACTTTCATTTGATCAGTAATTTACAAGACGCCCTGCACGAGAAATAAACTGGTAAGAAACTGTTCTGTTCATGAAGTGGACAAAAATTGGGTAATGGTGTGTCAACAACAAGAACTCAGACTGAAGGACATTGCATTCAAATCAGATGTAGTAATACTAACTGACCTCAAACTAATGGCTTGGCGAGAAATCGACTAATTGATTCATGGGCTACTTCAACTGGTGATAAGCACTATGCAGCTATAGCTTAAGTGCAGACTTCATGTATCTTAGAGCAGATCTCAACATTGCTCTAGCTTTTCTATCTGGTGCACATCCAGATAGAAGCATTTCCTCAAATACTGCAGGAACCTGAAACCAAGGTAGGTGCAAAAGTCGATGTTAATTTTGAAAGGAAAACAAGTATAATTGCTAAAATATTCACAGATTGATTTCCTAACATGATGAACAAGTAGCAGTCCTGCATGGATGGGCAGGATGAAGACACGTTATTACTGCATATATATGTGTTGTGTGTACTGTGTGAACCAACTTTACATGTTCGCCCACATTGTATTAGCAAGAACAACGGGCCAAGACCATTAAGGGTAATGAAAAGCATGATACCAAGTGTTGTTTGTTTTACACCCTTTTATTCGGGTTCTTTGATAAGCACGCAAAGAAAGCAGCCTAGAAACAATGTTAGATTGGAAAAGAAGATGCAAAGGACTTAAATTGGTTAGGTACTAATTTAGGAACTTGAAATATACACTACATATTATGCTAACTCCTTTAATTGGTTCCGTGTCATTCTTATTGCATGGATGACCGGACAAAAGTTAACAGGAAATGAACCAAAAACTAAATGAAAGGAACTGCGATTCCAACAAACAAAAGCTGCAGGAAAATTTTGCTGGGAACACATGAAAAAAACATACCATGGCGCAGCCGACATAAAGCACAAATATTCAGGAATTTGCTGTTTTGTATAAATGTAAATTTAGGCTAATAAAAGCGGAAAAAATGGCAGTTACCTTTTCGAATTTCTCTACGCGTATCAACGCTTTCATGAGTGTGGTATACGTAACAACATCCGGCTTCAAGTCCTGAAATACAGATTAGTGTATAGGATATTAGACTAGACCATATAATAACTAATGCATCTAAAGGCACAAGTATGAAGAGGATTCCAATATATTCTCACATTATCCTTCATGTACTGCAGAACGGCAAATGCTTCGGCATCTCTTCTATCCTCCCCAAACGCATTAATTAAAGAATTGACAACTAATAGGCTCGGCTTAAGACCATCTCCCCTCATGACCCGAAATGCATTTACAGCTTGCTCAGATAATCCCTGCAAAGAAATGATAGGAGATACTTGGTAAAACAAGCTTCAAAAAGCAGCAAAATTATTACTAAATAAGACGATCACACTGCATACACAATACACACAAAAACTAACTGAAGTTTAGAACTGAACAAACTAGCGAATTATTGGAGCTTTACTATTATTATTATCCAGCTCCACGTTGACTGAGGAAACAAAGTTGAAACCGAAGAAAGTTAATTATAAAAGGGTTTGCAAGTCCACAACATACCCGTTGTGCATAGGCATTGATCAGAGCGTTGTACATTGTAGAGGAAGGTTTTAATCCAGCCGACTTCATAGCTTCTAAGCAATCGATTGCATCATTAAATCTCCCAGATTGTCCATAAATATCAACTAGTGTTGTATACGTGACAACATTAGGTATTAGTCCCTGACTCTGCATTTTCCCCAACAAGTCCTTCACGTCATCCCACCTCTCCTGTGCTCCAAAAGAATTAATCATGATATTATATGTTGTCGTGCAAGGCAAACACCCACTTGTCTGCATTTCCTCAAACAATTCCTCCGCCTTATTATGACGCCCTTGCTTACAATGGCAATCTATAAGCGTATTCCAAGTCACCGTATCCGGCTCAATTTCCTCCACTTTCATCCTCTCAAACGCAGCCATCATGTGCTCAAGACAATTATACTTGCCAAACGTATCAATCATAACATTGTAGAACTGTCGATCGGGATTCACCCCACAATTCTTCATCTCCTTAAGCACTTGAAACGATCTCTGCCACTCCCCTCTATCCCTATAACTCGTCAAGATCCTACTAAACACGTACGAATTCGGCTTCACATCATTTGCCTCCATCTCCTTCAACACAATTCTCGCACTCTCCCACCTCCCCGCATTCCCGTACGCATCAATAAGCAGACTGTACGTGTGCTCATCCGGCAAAACCCCACTCCTCTCCATCTCCGATACAACGTACTCCGCATCCTTCAAAGCTCCCACCTTTACATACCCTTTTAACAGCGCATTATAAGCCCTCGTCCTCGGCTTCAATCCGCCCTCCTTCAACTCCTCAAAAACCGCCTCCGCCTCCTCAACCCTACCCGAATTCCCCAACTCATTTATCACCGCAACAAGTGTACTCGTCTTTGGACTCAGCCCATTCCCCTGCATCACAGCCAACAAATACAACGCCCTATCTACATCCCCCGCCTTTGCGAACCCCGAAATCATATCATTCAACAACTGCCCATCCAACTCAATCCTATCAGCCTCCATTTCACCATACAACTTCTCCAAAATCCCAACATCCACGCTATTGTTCCTCATCAAAGACTGAACAACCAAACTATAATTAACAAAATCCGACTGATACCCGTCTCGCCGCATCCTCTCCATCAAACTCAGAGCCTTCTCGAGATCATCGTTCCTCGCGCAAGCCCCGATAAGAGCGTTGTACGTCAATGGGGTCAAGCTCTGGCGCTGAGACAATAAAAAGGCCTCATACAACATCTCGTTTCGACCCAGAGCGTGGATTAAAATCGAGTAGAGGAGCTCATAAGAGAAGCAAAGATTGTGTCTTTGGAGCCAATTGACTAAGGAATAAGCAGTGGGGAACGAAGAAGGCGATGAGGAGAGGTTTTTGATGAGGGAGTGCCACGTGGGAGCTGGGACGGCGCGGTAGGACTCGGCGAGAAGGAGCTCGTCCGGGTGGAGGTGGGTTGGAGGGTCGGGGTGGGTGGTGGTGGTGGAGAGGAAGTGGAGAAGTGGGGTGAAGTCGTATTTGGGAGTGGGGTGTGGAACGGCGTCGTATGGGAATTGTTGTTCATCGTGAGTGGTTGTGAGGTGGTGGTGTTGGGAGGCTGAGGCGGAGGAGAGAAAGGGGTTGTGGCGGTGGTGGTGGAGGAGAGAGAAGTGGAGGAGAGAGAAGCGGAGGTGGAGCGGTGGCGATGGGAGTAAGAGTGTGTTCATTATTATTGTTTGTGAGGTGCAAAATGACGGTTTATCGTTATTATTGTTTTTGTTATTTCGAGTTTCTTTAAAAAGTGTAGTTGCAATGCCAACTATTTAAAATATCTGAACTTAATGAGTTTGCACTGGGCTTGTTTGAATGTATTTTCACATGTTTGGTTCCTCAAAATATTTTTGGATGTTTGGTAAATTATTTTGAAAAACGTGCAAAATATTTGAATATAGTTTGGATGTAATTTAAGTGTTAGAGTTTTAGAGAGAAAATAGGTATATAGGCATCAAATCAATCTAGGTAAAATAGTATAAAAAATAATATAATAATCAGTAATCATTGTTTGATAATTAAGAACAGTTGACTTGATTGTTTGATGATTGAGATTCAAATATTTATTTATATATATATATATATATATATATATATATATATATATATATATATATGTGTGTGTGTGTGTGTGTGTGTGTGTGTTTATATAACATAAAAATATAATTAAAAATCTCAATTGATGATCACTTTTATAAAATTGAACATAATACACATACTATATATTCTGGATATACACACTTTTACAATAAAATATGTGATATATAAATATGATATAATAATATTAAAATTAAAAACTGCAACATAATTTCCAGAATACAAAGTGCACAAATACGTCCTACATCGCTCCATAATTTATGAACATGATATATAGTTTATCTAATATATTGAGCAACAACATAATTATGGGTTACAAATATTACCGAAAGACCCCAAAACTTTCATAAGCACTGGGTACGTAGAAAATATATATTGATATTAGAACTCAAAATATATATCTAGAAAATAATTTTAAATGGTAGATTATTTGAAAATGCTTGTTTCTCATGGAAATAGACAATATATTTGCATTCATTTATTAGATTTCTTCAATTTAAAATATGTGATAAGTTTTAGTTATTACTCTGTTATGTAAAATGAGAAAATAAACTTATGGTGCTAATAATAATTATAGTTTTAAATTTCAATTAAGAGTGTTTAAGGTGCTTGATGTCTTAGACTCTTACTATTTCCAAAAATTTGGTTAGATCTAATGTTAATTCTGTAATTCAAACTAATAATTCTTCCGCCCTCATACTTTTTTGTTTGTAGGGATAATAGCAAAAACATTGAAACTTTGCAAGTTAAGAAGCATAATTTAATAATTTAACACTAAATAGGAATTATGAATCCTAAAGGAGGAGAATTTTAAAATAAACAAACTAGATAAAAGTTAAGGAAGTACTTCTTTTCCGGACTACACATTTAGATAATTTTAAATCTTCTTATGACTTGTACACATCTATATAGAGATTTATTGATATTAATCCACTAGCTTGTTGTCTAATTTCACAAAATTATTTGTTTATTGTACGGAAGCTAGTTATATGCACTTATATTATTGGGGATCAATATGTTAGTATAGAAAAAGATTTGGATAAAAAGTGGTGAAATTTAATTGCGTTGCATGTATATCGAATGATTTGTTATTTAGTTCCATTAGGAATGTTTTCCTTGACTGTAATTAACTAATCTTACCGTCCGACGGTAAGATTTACACTTACAAGTTACAACCGGTTCTAAACGCTAACGTCAAATTGACTCTTGAAAGTGAGCTACTTTATCATTTGGGTAATACAGAATCAGTAATATTTTCGGATAAATCTAAATTTAAAGTACCTCCATGTCGGTTCATAAAAAGAGTTTCTTCAATTGTTAAGTTTTAAAATTAAGTACCCATTTTAATTTTGTAAATTACATTTTATACTTTTAAAATTGAAAATTGAAAAAACAACAATTTAATTATTTATTGAACAAAAAAAATAGTCACAATTTTGAATTTCTAAACTGTTCATTTATTTTTCTGTATAAGTAAACATTAAGATCCTAAATTAAAATAAAAAAAATAAAATCAATATAGTTTTTTTTAGTAACTAAAAAGGAACCCACCTTTTTAATCCAGAAAACGTGTCAACAAGGATATTACTGTATATAATTTTCTTTTTTTACTTATGCACATTTGGTGATTTATACAAGATATTAATATATTTTGAATATCAACATATTTTAATCGGATCCATTATTTCTTATTGGTCATTAATTTTTTTATAGGTTACTGTAATCTTTCAAAAGGTAAGATTGTAATTACAAATGACGTCTAAGTGTGAACTACAGTTATATATTGCAATATGTTTCATATAATTAAGGTTTAGTTCGTAATAATATCTATTACTACTATAAACAAACTCGATTTACTCTCACAAAGAGGCAGTTTTTTAAAAAAATTTACATTTTTTGTCCCTTGACAAATTGACTAAATTAAATGATAAGCTGCTCACAAGGGTGAAAATGGATAATCACCTTAATTGGGGCAGTTTTTGGACCAATTGGACCAAAACTCCCCCCACTAACTTTTCTCAACTCCACAACCGTGTACTTCACCAAATTACTTCTCTCTCCACACCATATGCTACTCAAACAGTGTGTGAAAACTGAAAGTTAAGGTAAGAATTATATGGGCTTTTGTTGTAGAACAACATCCATTGAAGCGTGTCACATGATTTTTGGCCGTTAAAGCTTAATTTGAAGAATCGTTTTGTCTGCATACAGCCATGAAATTAGCTTCCTACTTCGTGGGCAGAGGTCACCCAAGTTATTACGGACACGTTTGCATTGCCGCTCATAATTTTCACAGGGTACAAATAATTTATTCATTGCTTTTAACTTTCACGTCTAACACAGTTTGATAATACTCATACTGTTTATTTTAATGCACAGTATCCTAATCTGAATAGTTTTCTTTGTTAATTCTAAGGATTCACTGCCTATCTTTATTTTCCATTTCAATAAAACTTTGCTTGATGTGGCAAATATATGTTACCTCTTTCTCTTTTGTAATTTATATTAGTGTATTGGCAATTCCTCCAGGTGTGTTAATAGAATTGCAGTTGATTGGTCACGAGAGTTGGTGTAATAGATTTTCGGGGCCAAGGAAATTGTGTATTGGTGAGTTATCTACCTTATTGCATTTTGTGTCATATGTATACTGTTTATTTTAATGGTATTCATAGTGATTTATTTAGGATTTGTCGAGGAATATACCTCATATTGGGTTGTTTGTTATTGGTCAGGAGAGTTGGTGTAATATATTTTCGGGTTGAGGAAATTGTGTATTGGTGAGTTATCTACCTTATTGTATTATGTGTCATATGTATACATTTTATTTTAATGGTATTCATTGTGATTTATTTATCTAAATCTTTGTTTCCTACAAACCTACCACAAATATAGGTGTAATATTTTTTGTTCTTATTAAGGGAAGCTTAGTTCTACATATGATAAATATATATACTCTTGAGTAGGGATCTTAGTTTTGTATGTTTCATGTATTTGCAAAGGTGTACAATGTAAATATTTTGTTTGTTATTGAGAACGACCCAATCATTCTGTTGGTATATGTTGTTTTAAATTTATGAGAAAATTTCTGTAGTAGATATTCTTCCACTTAGAATTTGGTAGGCATTGTTTGAAATATATCACCCTCACATTAGAGTTTAGCACTACCTATTTTAAAGTTGTTTACAGCTTCTAATCTTTCTTCCAGAGTGGGCCTGTATTTAGGTTCTCTTTGAGACTTTAGATCAACCAGTATTAGGATACTTTTGTATATTTCACTTCACAAAAACAAACTGCTCACCAATAGAATTCAAGAACCTTTTATGCCCTTTCCATAATAATGCCCTTTAACTAAATAGGATATGGTTTGTAATTATAATTTCTCCAATCAAACTATACTACCATGATTGAATGATCAATGATACTAAGACATCCTAAAAAAAAATTGATAGGTTTGTTCTTACAAACACCCAATATAACTAGCATAATAGGACCAAGACTAACCTGTATAGTTAAGATGAACAAGTCATTATATATCTCCAATTGATTAACATGATTTTTGCAGGGATTGTAAAGTTTATTTTAAATAGATGGAAAATTCTTCCAACATTGTTGCCGATATAGTGGCTCAACCAGACCATGTAAGGAAAAGTACGCGGAGACGAGACAGAGAAACAAGACAATCAATTATTACAGAACAGAGAGAATCAAATCTTGCTCGGAGGCGTCAAAATTATCGCGCACGAAGAGCAAGACTAGCTACTGAACCGAGACAAACCACATACGTTGGTGCAGGTAATGCTGCAAAAGAATTAAGTATATCGTTTCCACGTCTTTCATTTCATTAGATTTTGTTATTTTTCTTTTCTACTTATTGCTACTTGGTAATAATCAATTCACTGTTATTTTTCGAAGAACCTATGCCATCATTTTGGTTTGTTCAACATTTTGCGAATTAGTTGTAGAGAAAATAACAATCTGGTGGATAACTACAGAATCTAAATTTCATCTGTGTCAAAACAAACACCCTACCTATGAACAGTATTGAAAAGTCACTCATCAATATAGTTTACCATACTAACTCTATTTTTATAGAGAACCTAATTTTGGCAATTATTTGAATTGTGTATTGTAGCATAAACAAGCAACACCATTTCCATTACAAGCTAATTCAATTGCAGTCCCTCAAAATCAATCTCTACACTAAATGTATAAATGGGTATTTTTTTGGAGATATAGACATATCTACGTAAAACTTTTTCATTTGACTACTTCATTCATTACCATCAAATTTTTTTCAACACTATGTCACAACAGACCAAGTAGAGCAAGTAAGAGCTAGAACCCGTGCGCGAGAAAGACAAAGAAGACAAGCAATGAGTACGGAACAGAGGGAAACAAATCTTGCTCGAAGGCGTCAAAATTACCATGCACGAAAGTCAAGACTAGCAAATGAACAAGGCCATAATGAACAATCTGCTGCTAGAGGTAGTATTTGAATAATTTTAAATTTATAATGCCTAAATCAGTTACGTCATTTTCACCCAACACTATATATTGTACAATATGCTACTCAATTTGTTTCTTTCCACTACTCCTCGGGTTGCTTAAATTAATTTATTTGCGTTATAATACTTTCTGAAACTTTTAAAATTATGTTACCATTATCTTTTTTAGCACCATTTCAGTTATATAATATATGTTTGTTGATTGCAGGGGTTGATGTGCCAGTAAGCATTAATACTATTGTGGAACCACATTCGACACGAAATTCAGTACACACTAACTTAATTCCATTCAATCCTAATCAGTCTTCAACTATGTTTGATGAAGCTACAATGTCTTCAGATAATCATATTTCATTTGATATCATGCTAATAAAACTATTTAAAATACATCAATGTATATTATCGTTTAATATGGTCAATTCATTTTATTTCACTTATTCCTTCTTTTGCATGTGTGATAACTGTTTTTGTATTGAAAAATCTTATGTCTTTATGTAGTTGGTGGAGGAATTGTTGGAAGGAGTTGTTTGACTCCATTGTTGAATACCAATTTCAGTTCAACTTCTCCCAATCAATTTGAACCATCATCTTCACGTGCTACCACTTCCAATATAGGTGATCAAAATTAACTTACTTACTCTTCCCCAAATTTAACATTCATACATAACTTCAGATTTTTACTTTTTGTGCAAATAAAATTTGTACATGGCTGAAATACTCAAATCTTTTGCATGTAAGGTGTACGTCATACTTATTATATTTTAACTGTTTAGATAGTCCTTTAGGTTGTTTGAATGCTAAAATCTTCCGCTTTTTGAAAATATTATATAGGTCACTTCACAAATGATCAGTTAAATGATGTAGAAGATTCAGTTTCTAATACAGAACATAATAACTGTTTTTGTATTGAAAAATCTTATGTCTTTATGTAGTTGGTGGAGGAATTGTTGGAAGGAGTTGTTTGACTCCATTGTTGAATACAAATTTCAGTTCAACTTATGCCAATCAACTTGAAGCATCATCTTCACGTGCTACCACTTCCAACACAGGTGATAATAATTAATGTACTTACTCTGCTCTTCCCCAAATTTAACATTCATACATAACTTCATATTTTTACTTTTGGTGCAAATAAAATTTGTACATGGATTTGTTACTCAAATCTTTTGCATATAAGGTGTACATCATACTTACTATAATTTAACGTTTTAGATATTACTTTAGTTTGAATGATAAAATCATTCGCTATTTGAAAAAATTATATAGGCCACTTGACAAATGCTCAGGTAAATGATGTACAAGATTCAGATTCTAAGAGAGAACATAATAACTGTTTTTGTATTGAAAAATCTTATGTCTTTATGTAGTTGGTGGAGGAATCGTTGGAAGGAGTTGTTTGACTCCATTGTTGGATACAAATTTTAGTTCAACTTCTGCCAATCAATTTGAAGCATCATCTTCATGTGCTACCACTTCCAACATAGGTGATGTAAATTAACTCTGCTCTTCCCCAAATTTAACATTCATACATAACTTCAGATTTTTAATTGGTGCAAATAAAATTTGTACATGGATTTGTTACTCAAATCTTTTGCATGTAAGGTGTACATCATACTTATTATATTTTAACTTTTTAGATATTCCTTCAAGTTGTTTGAATGCTAAAAAATTTCCCTCTTTGAAAATATTATATAGGTCACCATACAAATGCTCAGTTAAATGATGTACAAGATTTCAAATTCTAACAAAGAACATAATAACAGAAGACGTCCGAGTCGTTACCATAACATTGCAAGAAGTCACAATGAAAATCAGGGGATCCATGGCTTCAAACTTCCAGATCCTATTATTTGTTGGTATTGCCAAGCAATGTTGTTTGATGGAGAAACTCATAGCTTATGTTGCAATTCAGGAAAGATCAGTTTGCCTCAAATTCTTGTTCCTCCTGAGTTGTACAGTTTGTTTGTTCACGACTCTATTGAAGGGAGGATCTTTAGGAAGAACATACATGCTATTAATCATGTTTTCTCATTTACATCAATTGGTGTTCAACTAGATCAAAGCGTTATGACTGGACAGGGAGTTTATGCCTTCAGAGCACATGGTTCAATCTACCATAGGATCGGTACGTTACTACCTCCTCCAGGAATCAGGCCACGTTATATACAGATGTTCATTTACGACACTGAGCATGAGACTGATTATCGTTTACTTGAATGTGGCGACTTGAATACAGAACTGATTGAAAAAATTAAAAGAATTCTTGATGCCTACAATCCATTTGTAAAGACATTTCGTCAATTGGCTCAACGCCCAGATCTTCCTTATTGTAAGTTACTCATCAAGGAGAGACCCACTGCAGACAAGCAATATGTTCTTCCAACTGCATCCCAAGTTGCAGCAATCATCTCTGTAGATGACGATTTAGTTAGTGCCACAAATAGAGACATAATTGTCGAAACAAATGGGGGTCAACTAATGAGTATTAAGGAATTTTCAGGCTACTACGATCCATTGCAGTACCCTTTGTTTCTTCCATATGGTACATATGGATAGGACACCAATACACGTACAGATCGGAATATTAAAGTGTCGTGTTGTGATTCCTATGCATATATGTTACAGGTATTCTATGTTTTTAAAATTTAATTTTATTAGCAATATAATATGAATCTCATTGCTTCACATTTATTCAACTTGCAGATTCGAGGGGATAACACATCAATTCTTCTGTACGGGGGTCGACTATTGCAACAATATGTGGTTGATAATTACGTCAAAGTAGAAACCCAAAAATTGAGGTATATAAGATTTAATCAAGATAAGATCAGAGCAGAATTATATCAAGGCCTGCACGACTGCTTAAATGGTGGAGAAAATATCGCTGGTAAGTTCCTACATTGAACTTCCAACTGTTTAATTAAATATAGATCTTCAATATCTATACTAATCACGTACATTTAATTTACTAGGCAATGTTGGGCGTCGGATTGTATTGCCATCATCCTTTATTGGAGGTCCACGTGATATGTACCAACGATACCAAGATGCAATGGCTATAGTTCGAAAATACGGTAAACCAGATATTTTTCTTACCATGACTTGCAATCCAAATTGGGTTGAGATACAAGAGCGACTTTTTCCTGGACAAACTGCACAAGATCGTCCAGATTTGCTTACTAGAGTCTTTCGAGCTAAATATGAGAATCTAAAAGAAGATATCTACAAACGTGGTGCTTTGGGCAAAGTAGTTGCACATGTTCATGTTATAGAGTTTCAGAAACGTGGTCTACCTCACTCACATTTATTGATCATTCTACATGATGATAAATTAAATAGCCTAGATGACTATGACAAAGTTGTCAGAGCAGAACTACCGGATAAAGATGAAGAGCCTGTACTATATGCAGCAGTATTGAGACATATGATACATGGGCCTTGCGGACTTATGAACCCGAATTCTACATGCATGAAAAAATGATGTTGCGATAAGGACTATCCAAAGCCATTCGCTCCATGTACCTCAAGAGGCAATGATTCTTATCCAGTTTATCGACGTCGTGATGATGGCAGATCCATTCCTATTGATCGTGCTGGTGATAAAGTCATTGATAATAGATGGGTGGTACCTTACAACCCTTGTTTATTGTTGAAATACGACTGTCACATTAATGTAGAGATATGTTCCAGCATAACAAGTATCAAGTACTTATATAAGTATGTATACAAAGGACCGGATTGTGTATCATTTGAAGTACGTTCAGGCCTAAATTATGATGAGCTTAATCAATATGTTGATGGAAGATGGATATGTGCACCTGAGGCTATGTGGAAAATGTATAAGTTTGCGATGAGTCAAATTTATCCATCTGTTGTGCGATTACAGCTTTACTTACCAAACATGGAACAAGTCCGGTTTGATAGTCAGCAACTAATATCTGATGTTTTAAATGATGAGCGTAACTCGCGGACCATGTTAACCGAGTTTTTTCGAGTTTATGATGAAGGAAGAGAAGAAAATAAGTTTCTGTACACAGAATTTCCTAGATACTACAGATGGATCTCAAAGGAGAAAGTGTGGCAGAGAAGAACAAGTGTACAACAAGTTATTGGTCGTCTTTATGCAGCATCACCAAATGAGGGAGAAAGATTTTATTTGCGTATAATGCTTAACCATGTACGGGGGCCTAAATCCTTTGGTGATCTTTTGACTGTAAATGGTGTACGTTATTCGACTTTCAGGGTTGCCGCTGAGAAGTTAGGTGTTCTTGAAGAAGATGGTAGTATTCGACAATGCTTAGTTGAGGCGAGAATTGTTAGAATGCCTTCTGCCTTAAGAAGACTATTTGCTACCATTTTAGTTTATTGTGAACCAACTGGAGTACGGAGACTGTGGGATGAAAATTATCCCTACATGATCGAGGACTATACTACTTCTAGCACAACAAATAATGTATTTGTCACTAACAGGCTTCTCCATGACATAGATGGCATTCTGTTACACCATGGTAGAAGTCTGGAAGAGTTTGACTTGCCACAGATTAGTGAAGGCTTTGAAGACATGCGAAGCATCTCAGATGTAATTGAGGATGAACTCAGAATACCCATTTCTGAAGATGACATAAATGCAGTCCACAAATTAAATATAGGCCAGATTGACGCATTTAATTCCATCAAGAATGCAATCACGAGAAAAGAAAATGTGCTCTTTTTTGTGGATGGTCCAGGAGGCACCGGGAAAATATTCTTATATCAAGCATTACTTGCATTCTTTCGGAGCAAAGGGTTGATCATGATTGCAACTGCTACATCGGGAATCGCGGCACACCAACTCTCTGGAGGTAGAACAGCTCATTCAAAGCTTAAAATACCAATTAAGTTGCATCCTAAATCTGTGTGCAGTTTTAGCAAACAATCGAAAATGAGTGAACTACTGCAACGCGCATCAGCAATAATATGGGATGAGGCTCCCATGGCAAACAAAAATGCTATTGAAACTGTTGATCGCACGTTGAGAGATATTCGCAATGTGGACTTGCCATTTGGTGGTATAGTAATGATCTTGGGTGGAGATTTTCGTCAAGTTGTTCCAGTTGTGGTCAGGGGCACAAGAGCACAAATGGTACATGCGAGCATAGTTGATTCGTACTTATGGTCGAGTGTTAAGCTACTTCGCTTGACAGAAAACATAAGAGCTCAGGATGATCGAAGTTTTTTGGATTTTCTGTTGCGTGTGGGTAATGGTGAAGAGCCGACAATGGAAGGTGACATGATAAAGATTCCAGATGCGATGGTGATTCCATGGGAAGGTGATGATTCAATTGATCAATTAATTTCTGCCATTTTTCCTCAGTTGGATGCTCATTCACGTGATGCTAACTACATGATGCATAGAGCAATAATAACTCCTAGGAATGATCAGGTCAACAAGATAAATGAAAAGGTAATTACATCTTTTCAAGCTGAAGATGAGGCCACATATTATTCATTTGACTCGGTTACAGATGATGTGAATAATTTATTTTTACCCGAATTTTTAAACTCAATTTCTGCTGGTAATCTTCCGCCTCACAAGTTGACTTTAAAGAAAGGTTGTCCAATTATGCTTCTAATGAACATTGATCCTAAAATTGGCCTATGCAATGGTACCAGATTAATCTGCCACCGATTTGGTAGAAATGTCATTGATGCTGAGGTTTTGACCGGGGAATTTAAGGGTACAAGAGTCTTCTTGCCGCGCATCCCTCTGAAGTCTTCAGAGGATGCAAACCTGCCTTTTGAGATGACACGTAAACAATTTCCAATATGTCTTAGCTTTGCATTGACAATTAATAAATCCCAAGGGCAAACTATACCATATGTTGGGCTATATTTACCTGACCATGTTTTCAGCCATGGTCAATTATACGTAGCTCTCTCCAGAGGTGTTTCTCAAGCAACAACTAAAGTCTTGGTTAAAAAGGGAATATTAGATGGTTATGACGGGACTTATACAAGAAATGTGGTTTACCCAGAAATCTTTACAAAGCTGACGAACAACATTGCTTAAAGGTATGAGACTTTATTTTAACAAGTTTACTGTAACTCGCATCTATTATGATAAATATGTATTTATTGGTCTTTTATCAAATGTATGACATGATATTTTTAATTCCAGGCCTTCTGAAGTCGAAAAAGGGATTATTAGTTTTTAATATGGTTTACCAATGAATTTCACAAGGTCAATATATTAAAGGCATTCAACCTTGAACATCTCTGTTTATATGTTTTCTATTGCATATAACAAGTAAATTTATATGCAGACACCTTATTCTGGAGTACGTGTTTAAGAAAGTCAACAGGAGCAATTTGATTCTGAATAAAGCATGAAGATGTTTAGCTGCGATAAAAGTTTTGTAAGATCTTTTTTCCTTACAAAAGTTTTTGCAGGATTGGCTCATATAAGAATGCTAGAAGATGGATACACAGGCACCCCATTTGTTGTAGTTGACTAATACTAGATCAGATACCCTTTCTCTACCATACATATTCTTTCTTTATTTCATATATTTTTGGTTTATCTGCAACACATATACAACAATGAATGTAAGTTTCCAAACCTCTAACATATAGCAAAGATGATAATTGTGGCATGTTGAAAATCAATTAGATTCTTGCTATTGGATTAATACGCCTAGCATTGCAACCAAAAATGATATTATCTCAAAGAAGATTACATGTTCACTGTGAATGATGATGCCTCTTTAACTATACATGAACCGACATTTTAGGTTGCCAATTGCTTCTATCATCACGAAACAACTTCTTTGTTCAAATGACCAAGATCATTACTTATTTTTGTGCATATTAATAGCATTTAAGCATCATACTCTTGGTTGTGGACATGACCTGGATATGTGGAGAAACTTGAGTTTTGTATAGATGATGTTCAAGCCACCATGTCATAAGTGATGAGGTAATGTCCTTATTTTTGGGTGGAAAACATTTGCCTGTATTGCTAAAAAAAAATTTTGCACACTTTTTAACCACTTAACTATTGTTCATCTTATATTATTTTGGAATTAATTTATATATTGGCATCCATTGAATTTGTAGACTACTTTGATTGGTAGTACCAATTTGTTTTACAATAATCAAATTAAATATATGTTTGCATTATGCTTCTTATTCATGCAGATTCTGTTTCCAAAATATCATTACTGCCAAACTTGAAATTAATTATATCCAATATATATCATTTCGTTTTTTAGCAACACCAAAGAGTCTAAGCATAAATTTTCAAGTGACTTGACTTTCAAATGATCAACTTTCTATCAATCTGTATTACGCATTAATCACTCAATTGATGTCAGAATCCACTTTCAGCTGTTAGTTGCGTTACATTTTGGTTTTTGGAAAAATCATATGTGGGAAAGTACGGGCTACGTAAACTTATCACATTTAAGTTTTGTTATATTCGACTGCATATAAAGAGAAATATGAGTTCTGTAATGATGTTGGGAAAATATGCATATTATAAGTGATGCAGTAATATACATAGATCGAGGGAGAGAATCCTTTTGATAGCTAGCAACATATCTGGTATAAACTTGGCTCACTTATCTGGTTTTGGAAATCTTTATGGATTTCCGCTGGCATAACTGTGCCATGCACTCAGTTTCAGCTTTCTTTTACATTTAGTTGTGATAAACTGTGTTTTTACTTGCATATACTCGGGGATTTTGCTACGAAGTTTGATTGGTTAACTATTTGCACTAGCATTCTTCATTTTTTTGATGTTCTGTGCATTTCTTCCCTTTTTAGGTTGCACACAAATGGTTTATGGTGTAAATAGGAGTTGGTGTTCTGCTTTTATTTTAGGCGTATGCTTCAGGTCTTCAGATGCAACATCATCTGTTGTGATACTCATATATCAAGTAGGCCATAATAATGCAGAGACAACCATACCCGTCGTTTCCAAGTGTACAAGAGGAACATATTTTCCATATGATCAGACATTTGTACATCTCTTTGTTTTGGTTGTACACAAGTGATTTTTGGGGTGATTGGGACACTGTTGTTGTGCTTTATTCGACTTTAACATGTAAATCATAACATAATCTATTGTGATACTACTTTCACTTTATATATTATTTATCTTGCCAGATTGTCTATTTCTCACTGCATAGAAGGGATACAAGTCTTATTTTTTTATTTGGTATTGAAGTTGATGTTAGATTGAACAAAAATTATTTGTATCAGAAAGCAGAAAGCAATTGACTGATTTTACATTTTTGAGTTGTTACTGAATATAATTATACCTCCGTTGGTCCTTTGGATGTAATTGTCTGAAGCATTATCACTTGGAAGTTGGAGCAGTTGTATTGGTATTGAATAGACAAAGAAATGTCTGGCTAAGCTTTGCTTACTTTTACTTTTCTGCCTATTTAATATGGAACATCTCTGAAAGTTATAATTCGTTGCATTTCAAAAGAGAGCTCCCAAATCATGTTCCAAAGTTTAATATAATAGAGTATATTAAAATTTGTTTATTTTTCTTGGATTAAACTATTATATCTTACATTTTACTTATATCAAGAACAACGTGACTATATCGGAGATTGCGGCATGAGAAATGTTGAATACAATTTAACGTTAAGGGCAAACAAATGTATGAGAGTTCTCCTTAAATTTTAAAAGCGTAAATGTAATTGGAATAAAATTTGGAATCATAATTTTTTTTTTTACATTAAAGGGAGTTGCACAAGTAATATTCGTTGCACATCAATCAAATTTGCACGCGGTCCCCGCGTGCGTGTGCTTGCTAGTATTTCATAAATCAAAGATATGAATTAGGTTAATAAATTAAACTTTCAAGTTTGCATTCAAGCATGTCGCAACCGATATTAAATTTTTAGGCCATAAGTAAATACTAGTCAAAATATATATTTACTGAAAATCATTTAGTAAAACTATGTTTAAAGCAAAAAAAGAAGTAAAATTAGTATGTTGAGTAACCTGATGCACAGGTTACCGATTTCAACACTTAACTTTTGCTATAGAATTGGAATAGTCTGTATGATAAGAGAAGCATTTTCCCTATAATTTTGATGAGGAGATAGATGTTATGGATTTGATGTGAGAGGAAAAGTCATACCTAGAATATAGGTTTTGGATTTTTCAATTTACCGGGCCAAATTTTGAAAATTTGAAAAGTGATCCAAATCAATTTTTAACTCCCAAATTTTGAAAATTCGAACTTTCACACTATTTTCTATATTAATGGAGAAACTTTAAAACCTAAAAGTTTAAATGACGTTCATCTATTTGCTTTACCGGGAAAAAAAAAAAAGGAAAGACCAAAAGTAATTGTTTTTACTTTTCGTATTATAGTTTACACTGTTAATTAAATTAAAATAACAAGAAATTAAGAAAGAAGATGGTTTTGGACTTCAAATAAAGTGTAGGTCAGTGAGGTTTTAACACAGAAGAAGTTATAGAAAAGATAAGAAATATACGACTTAGGAAAACTTTTAACCAAATAATGCAATAATCAAAACCGAATGTCTTCTGGGGTTTACACGATATAGATGCCCAGGAATTAAAAAAAAAATCTTAAAAACCAATAAACTAATACTTTTCTAGAAATAAAAAAATTGTGAAGTAATAACTAAAACAGGTACTCTTAATCACGGGGATCACTCTCCAACAATGAGATCTTTGTACATACGACTCAAGTCGTAGAGGTTGAGTGAGATATGGGCTGCTTTGAGAGTAGAAGTATAAATAATAAAAGTCGGGATCTTGAGACATAAGACCAATGAGTTTTGAGCAACTATCTAATTTTGTGTAAGTATTACTAAGAGTATTATATACGCATTTAACGAGTGAAGAAATTGAAAAGTGTAAAGCTTCTAAACTTATAAGATTGCTAAAGAACTTTGTACAAATGCATAGATATGCACAGACTAACATGCGGACACCAACACGACCTAACACGAACTTTTTAAAATTACAAGATATGCCATTATATTAAAAATATTAAATATCATTGAAATCTTCAAAAATAACATTTATATGTTCAATTCTGAATTAGAAAGGAATAAGAGACATTATTCATTCTTGAATATGTTCAAACCAAGAAATAATAACAATAAATAAAACTATAAGTCGGAAGAAGTTATAGAAACAAACTTATATATTTTAATGTGAGTAGAGATTAAATATCAAAGAATCAATTTTAGTTTGTTTGTCAATTGACCTAGAGGGAAATGAGCAAAAAGCTTAAAACGTGATATTTTCTTTTAATTTTTTATTTTTTATTTGTAACTTTTTTTAATCATGAAAAAAAATGTGTTAACCACATACTAATTGGAAATTATTAAAGTATACCCAGATCTGTCTGAAACGTGTTTGACACGCCATCAAACATGTTTGAGGCGATTGATTCCCTGTTTGTATCCGACACATGTTCGACATTGCATTAGAGAAGTGTCGATGCATGGTACGTAGGAACTCATTCATTTTCTTTAAGTCTAATCAAGATGATTACCAACGTCTTTTGAGACGGTGGTTGAGTATAAATATGGACAAATCTCGTTTGTAAACCATTCAAAAGGTGTGAGCAACACAACTTTCTACACCTTTTATTTCTTAGAAAGATTTTTCAAGGTGGCTAGTAATTTTATCTTAATACAAATTTATAATAATACATCACTTTCTTTATTTTTTTATTAATAAGTGTATATGTATTTTTAAAATATTAAAATTTGTGGAGCTTATGCCTCATGCCCCGAGTTGAAAATGAAACCTGAGACAAACGCATACCATCAACTAAAAGGAGTGATTGTTGTTTAAAAAGAAAGATAAAAAAAAAAAAAAAAAAAAAAAAAAAAAAAAAAAAAAAAAAAAACAGCTACAAGGAGTGATAATATATATATTTGTCTAAAATGCAAAGAAGTACTACTGTATTTGACCAAACATTATAGGGATTGTTTCTATTAACCCAATTAAAAAGAAGATTGTATCAGTGTATAGTTGAAAGCAACAAACAAATTACTGGGCTGAGTTTAATTTCTGATTTTGGATAGATAGTCAAACCCTGTGAAAAAATGTGTAAATCCAATTTACCCAAATATTGGGAATCGTTTTGCTCCTAGTCCTTAATCTTCATTACATATCCCCCAACCCTCAACAACAGTTCATTTGCACAAATGCAAAGATCTACATAATCTAATGCTACTCCAAATATCCAATCTTAACGTGAAGCTTCCATGGACTAAATGTTTTCACCTGGGGGAAGCTCCGCAAGTTTTGGAGTAGTGCCAAGTACTCGTTCCATGTCAAAACGAACTTCAATATTTCGAATACTATAGCCAACCACCATAAGCCAATAAAGTAGCTTAGCAAGTTCCGGGGCGCTTGTCTCGGTTACGCTAGTCTGTGAAAAACAAAATGCTGGATATCAACAATGTTGTTGCATAAGCAAATGACTTATTTATAGAGAGGATGTATGTCTTGAAGTTAGATTGATAAGCCAAGCCTTTATCTGGCCCGATAGTTGATATTCAAACTAATATATCGTGTAACAAACACGTATATAAAACACAAGTATTACAGTACACATCTAAAAACTGCATTTTTACTAATTAAAAGCACATTGTGCACTCAGCTTAGCACTACAGACCAGCAAAGCAACAAATTAATTAAACATGGATTCATCTCTGTCAATGTAGCCTTCAACTAAGTTTGATGATATATTGATTTCTACAATGTAAAGGCCGTAAGACTAAAACCACAGAGTATGTTCAACCAATATTTACTGCCCCCACCCACAAGACAAAAAGGAAGACGACCACAAACAAAGGCACGAAGAAAAAAGAATCTTAAACAAATAACCAAAGCTCGACCCGATCGTACAATGAATATTTAGATCCTTCAACTTGTTTACGCTAAAAATTGCAAGCCTTTTAGGCCGCCAGCCAAGAATGTCAACATCGCAGTACAAGTTAATGAGTTAATGTTTACCTTCATTTGGCTAGGATCAGAAACAGCCAGGAGGCGTTTGATGAATGTATTCATTGCTAGTACAACATCCTCCCCAGCGGTACTTGTTAGCTCCTGATTGGCGTGAGAAATTGAACAGTCAAGGTTTATCACGAACTAGTTATATTGTAAAACACATTAAATATAGCAAAGGTGAAAGTTTGCACTCAGCCACTGACAACTTCTTATATACAGCAAATCAGACCTCCCATAATTATAAGATTAGTTATCAAACACTGCTAGGTAATATTTCTCTCTCCCCATCTTGTTGATTCTTTTATGTAATTTATTTTTGTTATGGTCCTACGGATTGCACAGAGCCAAAGAATGTTGCATATACTCCAACAACAGAGGAGCAATTTTGTGGTTTCTGACCTTAAGATTTTGAGGCTCAAGAGTTTTTAGATATTCCATCAGCTCATTCGCTCCATTTAAAGATTTTCTAGCCACTTGCTGGTTAAGTTCCTCAATTTCTGCTTCAAGTAACTCAATGTATTTCACCGCATCAATCTTTTCAGGACCCGTGACATTGTTCCACCTTATAACTTCACCTATCACCTTTTTCTGTGTACCCGGTGCATAATCTGGCACATCCTACAGTATCATAGAGAAAATGTTAAATAGAGCCTCATTATCTATATTCTCATTACCATATATGAAGGAAATGAAAAGAAGAGATGCACACATCAAAAAAACCGATATTGCATGTAAACTAGAAATTGTCTGTCAAGCAAGAATATGGGAACATGACTGCAAGAGTCCCCAAGTTAACACGTAGGTAAGGGCAGTAGTCATAAGAACTTGCGAAACCACTTTCCGCAAAAAAAAAACATGCCACGTGAGAAACTTATGGATTCCTTGTAACTAACTTTATTTCACTGTATCTTTATATACTTCGGCAATAATGGGATAGGTGATGATAGCCTGCTTGTTGTGTTTTACCGGCAGCAAACACACATGCACACAGACAATGAGTATGTTATTTGCATCCTTGGAGAAACATCTGGAGGCAAGAAAAAAGAAAGTGATTGAATCTATTATTTATCCAGCAGTCCAGCAAAAAGGACCCAATCTAGTAAATCGTCTAAAAAAGAAAAACAACAACCAAGTATTGTTACCTATTATTTCAAAATGCATAACACATAAAAGTAACAACAAAAACTCAAGCCTCCTTACGTTGAATTCTCAATGTCCATAAGAAAGTCAAAGGCCTAAACCGAAAAAGGACATCAGGTCTGATATCTAGAACTAGTTCAAACAATAGCATGTGTGCAATCTCCACTCAAAGGTTTCTTCTTTATTCCCAAGACCCATATGGAAAAGGCTCCGTCTTCAAATAATGCTCAGTCAAGGTCAGCAAGAACTTAAACAAAGGACAATATTTTCCTTATATCATCTATACCAAAGTTCTATCTGCACATTAAGTAAAAAAAACATTATGGAAGGGAACAGCACAAAGAACTAAGACCTTTTTCTCTTGCGGTTCTGGAAGAGCAACTTGTTCCACGCTTTGTTGCAATTCCAACCGATATTGTGCATTCCTGAACATGTATCCAGTCATCAAGACGCTATACATTAGCTGTGCTAAATTTTCAGCGACCTGGAAAATAAAAGCAAACACCAATATCATATGCCAAAGACCTATTTTCCACTTTTATAATCCAATATCCACGAAATAAAACATTGTAGCTTACAAACTCACCGTGGTAACTGTGACGGCAAAAAATTGTGGTGGCAGAGTCCCAATCATGTTTGTAACGGTTTGGCGCATCGCATCAACTACCTAAAGATGAATCATTATGTATAAGCATTCTCAACTCAAGAACCGACTGGTTTCAACTAGTTTAGAATGACATATAACTAGCTTAAAAATTGAAATGCCATTGTGCATACAGCAAAATTCACATAGCTCAGGCTGCTCGCAGCGTTTCAGGGCTTTTGGCACCAATACGTGCTTGAGATCTCCTTGGTACCAGAACTTACTAAAACGGTGTTTTTAACGAATTCGGAATAGTCCCAAATAGTGTCTTTTGCTTAAAACTGAAAAGCTGGAAACATATGCCATCTAAATCTCAGCTTCAACCTTCGTTTTCGATTTTCGACCATACTATTGTTCTCTTAAATGACGATATAATCTCTCTATGGAAACACTTCAAATTAAATGCCCAAGCTTCAAGAAACACTAGCTAGCTAACAATTTTCCCATTAATCCACAGGTTAATTTTCACATGGACTAACTGAAAATTTCGAAAAAATATTACCTGCTGAGGCGCTCTTTTGACGAACAACTCCATGAATTCAGGCTGCACATTCTGTACATACTCCAATAGAATATCTTTCCTGCTCTTTGGCTAAACAAAACACAAAAACAAAATTAATTAGATAACCAATTTAGGTTTCAAATTAACAGAGAAACTGGGAGGCGGATAAATTACGATGGTGCCATTGGGGGGTTTATTAGTTGAGCTTGATTGGTCATTTTCAGTGGCTCTGACGACTGTCGTCAATCTTCTTCCTCCACCACCGTAATTCCTCGCGAATCGAAGAGAATGGGGCGGCGGCAAATACGACGTCGTAGAAGAAGTAGAGTGTGATGATGATGATGATGATAAGGAGAGCAAAGACAATTTCAACGTTAAAGACGACATTACGAAAACTACTAGTGGAGAATTATTTTTGTTTTGGAGGTCTACTCCGATTTGCTGTTTATTGTGTGACGATAAAATGCTTTTTATTGTTTGGTTTTGTCCACGATTTCCTTTTAATTTGAATCCTTTCTTTTTTTGTTTTTTGTTACGCTTTTAGTACTACTTTTTTTTTTTTTTAAAAGAGGTATAACTTTTTTGTTGATAATTGCTGTTATTAGCATCTTACAACATAAAAGCCCCATTTAAATACTTTACAAAATGTTTATGTTTACAAGTAATTTGTTCAATGCTTTTGCTTAAAGTCATATTAAGTGATTTTTGACAAAGAGTCAGATGTATTTGCAATCTTTTTAAAAAGTGTTAATCATGATACTTGCTAATTCGGTGCGGTACAGTATTATCGTATCATCGATTCGATATTTTAGAAATATAGTATGATTTAGTAAATGTAGATCGTTTGTCGGATCAAGTCAAGTCTATACAATTCTGTAATTATCAAAGCTAGTCGGTAATTATCAAACAATTTGGTATTTTCCCTAACTATCTTTGATTTTTTTTCACAAAAAATAAAAATTCGACAATTTAACACCTAAAGAAATTCAAGTATACAATGATAAAACTTTGTGACTAACAAGACAAAACAAATTAAAAGGCATAAAAATAAAGATATGGGGCGGTGTGCAGCTGATTTAGTGTAAAGTAAAGTGAAGTGAAATGAAGTGAAGGGGGTGAAGTGCAGAGTTCCATAGAAAACGATCATGTGGTGTTTCTCTTTTGTGTGAGTGAAGTACTAAAGTCGACTGCTGCTCTCAGCCTCAGACGTGTCTCTTTTGTCTTAATTAATTAATGTAAAATCCATAGTCGCACCCACAATTTTAATGAGCTATACAGAAATAAAAGTAGAAAATATAGGGGGATCAATATTCAGTATGAATCGGTACATTGGCCCTATGTACCTATTACCAAATTAATATGATTCGACAGTTTGGTAAGTGATTGTTTGTCGTTCCATTGATTGAATTAATTCGATAAACGATCCGTATCTCTTTTTTTCACAAAAAAAAAAGTGATCCATATCTTTATTCGATTTTCGATTCGTATCATTGATACGTTTTATTTTGCACACCCCTAGTGTTTACAATAATTAATGAAAAAATGACTTTTTCTTTTAAAGACTTTCCAAAATAAGATACCTTTAAAAGTAGTTGGAGAAGTGTCCGAGTCCCTGCTTTGCGATTGTACTTATTCTGATCTTTCTTAAGATAAACAAAAACAAAAGTCAGTTTTACAAATACGAAAAATGTGATTATACAGTCGCAAAAGTCAATAAACTCTTTTAATAACATTTGTGAACACCACAACAATCAACAATACAGTTTAATTGCGGGTCTTTTTTTGCAAAATTAGTCCCCTAACTTTCTTTCACAAAATTAATCCTCTAATTATTTTAACAGCAAAACTCGTCCCTAATTTACCCCTTGCCATTGTAGTCCTCCTCCGACGGAATATTCTAATATTCACTGGAGAACTTCACGTGGCCAACACATGCTATTTATACAGGGGCACTTTAGATCTTACACACTATAGTTCTCACCTATGTTTTTAAAAGCGGTCCGGACATGCAAGCGGACGTCATACTAGTTACTGGTTTGATTGGTTCAACCGGATCAACCAGTGGTTCAAGCGGGATTTGGCTATTATAAAATAAAAACAATATATATATATATATATATATATATATATATATATATATATATATATATATATGATTTGCTATTATAAATTAAAAATCAATATTAAAAATAACAAACTTATAATTTATATATATTAACATGCCCATGAAATCCAATATACAACACCAAATGTCTGATATAAACAATTATTACTTCTTGTTATAAGTAGATGCTCAACAATAGCCTTATTTTCATAGAAAGAATACATTGAAGCATCTTATAATTTACAATTAAAGTAAATATGAAATAATATAAAAATATTTTAGCATGATGTTGTTCGTGTGTTATATATTATAGAATAAGTCTGAGGATAAATTTTCTTTTAAGAATAACTTACAATTCCATCGAGAAACTGCATGTAATATATGAAAAATGATAAAATATTTATCATATTAATTCCACTTACAAAGACAGTATTCAACAATATAAAAAACATTAATTAACCATTAACTTTTCAATTAATTCCTGTCAATTGCTCTTCAATTCATTAGACATTTAATTCCACCGCCCGTCTATTCCCCTTTCTTTTCTCTATCCTTCCTTTATTCAATTAATTTTTGTCTTCCACATTTATTTTGTTTAGAACTTTCACTCTCCCCCTTAATCTATTTCCCATTCACATGGAATAGGAGACTGACAGAGGTGCCAAAAACTGAAAATAACACACAACATAACTCACCCACTTCAAAAAAAATACAGCCTGGCACTTCACTTCAAAATGAGAATTGTAAAAAAGCTCCTCCCCCAAATAAAAAAAAGGAACCCTAATCCTTAAATCTTCAAACCCTATTCCCAAAAACCAACCTTATTGATAAATCCTCAAACCTAAGGCATGAAACCACTCTCAATTTACCAGAAATCGGATTCAATTAGGTGTTTAGGTATTTTAGGGTTAGGATTCTTCAATTTGGTAATGGATTTGGGGGTGGATTTCTATTTTGAAAAGAACGGTTTGAAACAAAACAACCGGGCGAAAATATTTAAGTGAAAAAACGATTTTGACACCTTACATTTTCACACGTATGAAAAATATAAATTTCATTTTTTATTAAGTCTGGCATCTACAGTCGTCGGAGGACAACAATTGCAAAGGGTGCATAATTAGGGGACGAGTTTTCCTATTAAAATAATTGAAGGACTATTTTTGCGAAAGTGAAAAGTTAGGGGACTAATTTTGCAAAAAACTCCTTTTTGATCTTAATTCTATCACATTTTCTTATAGACCTTAATAGGAAAACGACTGTATTAAAAATAATAGGAAAAGAACCTTATATGTTATATTTTATATGCAAAAAATATTCATCAACCAAAAAAGAAGAAAAACATTTCTCGCACAAAAAAAGGAAAGTGATTGCATCTTTTTTTTTTTTTTTGAATTAATATGCGAGTGGGGAAGTCAGAAGTGTGTCTCTTTATTACAGTAATTATGTATTAATGGTGAATTATAAATTTTATAATAAATAAAATAAATTGTTAATTATAAAAAATCATATATGTCAATAAAAAAGCTCTTCATCATTATTTTTCCTTTCCTAAATCAAACTTCTCGTTTCTCTTCCACCAATTGTAACGCCCCTGAAATTTGGAATAAAAACAAAAGTATTTTCGAATTTTCATTTTAGTCCTTGAACTTTTTGAAAATATGATTTTTACCCCAAAAGATTTGAAAAAGTTACAATTTAGTCCTTCCCCTTTTGAAAAAATTATGATTGACCATAAATATTTTCTTTAAGACCAAATGAGTTATAAAAACTTTCAAAGTGGTCCCTTGTAGTTTCAAAATATCCATGCATTCATTTACAATGGTAAATCTTCACATATTTACATTTACATTTGTAAAAAGGTAATTTTGCTTTGTCTTTTATGCTAGATATTTTTAATATTTTATTCTTATAAAATGCTATCAGATAATGTCTGGAAAATTCATCATAATTAGGGTGGCCTAGCTTGGATTAAAATAAAAATTGGTAGGGTATGGTAATTAATTCTTTGTCTCTCATTTTCACCTATAAAAGGGAGGCTCTCTTCAACATTTTTCACACACCTCTCTACTCCGAAACTTCTCTTCTTTTCTTCTGCAAAGTTCTTCCTCTTGATGTTTAGATTTCTATAAAAACAAATTTAGTCCTGTAAGCCTTCTTTATAGTCCTTAAAAATCCTCAAAACTGAGTTTGGTCAAAACTGCCAGTTTTGGTGCAGAAACTTTGGAAGTCCGAAAACCATATCAAGACTTCGATTATTTCTCTGAAATTTTTCCCACATACTGATTATTGTGTAAGCTAACTTTCATGTTCAGAAACCTTCTTCAACCAAAGTCGTTTGAGGGGTCTAAAAATGAGAAATACGTACCACTGTCCAGAAAATCTGAAAACAGCTCCTAGATTTCACGATTTATTTAAAATATCAAACCTTGTCCTATTGATCTGATTTTGGAATCACATACTTTCCATGATGTTTAAGATTGAACCCCTCAACTAATTTCAGATTATCATATCGTTTGAAAGTCCGATTGAAGGTGAATCTAAGATTGCTACAGTTTTCTGCCTTATATTTGCATAAACATTTTGATTAACCAATATATGTTGCAAAAGCTATCCAAATCATGAAATTGATCATTAATACGGACTCGTTACATGCTAATAATGATGTTAGATCAGTTGATCATAATTTAGAATCGGGTTTAATATTTTTTCATGGATTTTTCAACATTAAGATGACATGTAGTTTATTTTACGGTTGATCTTTCAATATCTTTAACTTTAAGTAAAGTATTGTATTTATCTTGTGATCTAACATTCTAATCTAGTTTATTTGAATAATACGTATTCTGGAAATGTTAATTTTAATTAGATCTACATGTTTACAATTTATTTTAATTGTTATTAGTGATATATGCAACATTGTGTAATTTTATACTAATAATTATAAGAAAAATAGTTTTTACCAAAGTTATATATGTGATGTAATTTTATTCAAGGGCTTACTGAGATATTTGTTCAATGTTGAGATCATGGTAAAACTTTTGATTTGAGACTATTATGTTAAGAAATATTGTTAAAAAAAAGGTTTAAATATGCAATTATGCATATGTATATGTTAATATCAAATATGTTGTTAATAAATTAGAATTGGAGATTTTAATAATAATTTCGTAACTGATTTAGTCTTCAACTTGTTACTTTGAAATGGTAATTCTCATTTAATTATATTTTTACGCCACAGTTAAAGTTAAGATAGGTAAATGTTGAATTTATCCAAAATTAACAATAATTAGATATTTAATTGAACTTCTTTAAATATGATAAATATTGAAAATATATGTTTATTTTTGTAAATTTATGAGCAAACAATTGATTATATCTTTTTGATTTATTTAAGGTTCAACAATTATCGACGTTAATCAAGAATTTCCCATACGGTAAAAGGTGAGGTTTGATTTATGATTTGTTCAAGCCCCGTTTGGCACCTGGCCCTGAGAAACTTGGACATAATAATTGTGATTCTTTGTTTCAAATCACGAGAAACATCCCATTGCCATTTTAATGCTTTTATATTCATATTCGTTAATTATTTAGAAAAATAGCTTTCTTACCTATTGTTAAATTAAACCTATCATTTGATTCATAATCACACTTTTCTTCGTAACCATAATTAACCTGATATCATGATCACCCAATCAATTCTTGAATTGTGCAACGAGCAACGAACTATGTTCGGCCTATGTAGCTCAAAAACGAGCAACGGATGTTGTCCGGCTTACTTGCTCATCTGATAATTCTGTTTCACCCATTGGGACGCCTTTGGGAAGTTGGGCCCAGGGATTGAGAAGATTTACTGCTGGGCAGCAAAGGGTTGTCACTTTAAGTATTTCAACTTAATACCCATTCTGTCTAAGCGCCGCTTGCAAGCAGGAGTTGGTTGTGACCCGCGTGTTAGATTGACATGTACTCGTGCATGTCTTCTGTTTTGTTGCGAGGTAGCTCCTCGTAGGGAGGTATACGGTTGAATTTTGTGAGTTAAGGTTGGATCTGTTATATGTAATTGCACAAGTTCATTTTCTCGTTATTCTGAATATTCCAGTATTATCGTTACACAGATAATTTCAGTTCAATGATGCAGATGTAATTGTTCTGGTCATTCTTGTTCGTTTTGTTCTGATTTACTGTTTGATTATTGTCATGATCTAAGAATTTCACTAAGTCATTAAAGACTTACTCCTCTTTTGTTCTATATGTTCCTTTCTCAGAGTAAGATTGGTATAGCAGCACGGATGGAACGAATGATCGACAAGTCCGCTTTTGGAAACTTTGCAAAAATTGTTAAGTGTTTGATTTTGTATTTACATCATTTTAAAATTGTAAAATGTATTTGTATTCCAAAGACTTCCGCTGTATTTAAAGTAAAAATTATTTTATAATGTTATGATTTTGATCCTGGTCAGTGAGACCCCTCCCTATGGGCTACAGTTCGGTCTAAGTTGAGTTTGTTAGGTGACCAACACCGGACCAACTCGGATCGGATTGTGACTCGTGGGGCGCGGTCCTCACACCAACCCTCCCATGTATACTTAACTATATAACTATATATACTGAAAAGGTTAAAAAAATTAATAATACCTTTGGAAATAAATAAATAGAATGACACAACAAAAAAGGATATTTACTGGCCTTTAACCCCTATAAATGAGTTACAGTGCTCCAAATATAAAATGTATCTTTACTGTACTTAATATAACGACATTTTTCTATTTTTATGCCCATAAACAGAGTGTTCGTGACCCACCCGATCCGCCAAAACCCGACTCGCCGAACTCGCAACCCGCATGATTTAATTTTTAACTTAACCCGCTCGGGTTCACAAATTGGTAACCCATAAAGTTTGGATATAATCACATGCATTTTAATGACAACCCGTCCGCATACACCCCTAGTTTGTATATTTGTAGAGGAATGAAGGGAGCAAGGAAAGTTTTCGGTACTCATATAGTTGTATGTTCATAATATTGCTATAATATAATTTTTTGTTGTTAACAATGTTGTTTGATAGTTGTATTTCGGGTTGTAAATCAAGTTAAATTGTTTTTCTATAATGTACGTAGATAAAATGGTCTTTTACATCCTTGTATTATTATTTTAATTAAGTTATATTGTGGTTTAAATATTTTAATTAAGTTATGATATTTGTTTTTTTTAACGCAAAGTAGATTAGTTTTTGTTTTTATACCAAAATATTACTATATTTTTCTCCCAATTTAAACCATATAGGAGTGAGTTGCTGCAAAATTTTAGGGGGGAAGACCAAAATTCTGGGCTGAATCCAAATTTTAAATTCAATTTTGATATGGTTTAGATTTTAGAACTTAAATATTAAGTTCAGATGTATTATTTGTTCTTATAATTATTTTTTTTCTCTCTTGTAAAAAAAAATGACTAGGAAAAAGGACTGAGAAAGCAGTGGCACCAGTCTCGCGCGGCAGTCGTGAACAACAACTGTAGCATGTGTTATCTTCAGCACAAACATCAAATGGAAGAATTTGTTTTAGGAATCCTCTTGTTAAAAGCTTGAAGCCACTTTCACAACACCACCACAACCACTGTATACAAGATTGTTTCTATTGGTTCCGAAGAAAATCAGACGATTTCATGGTGTTTGGTTCATGTTGTTTCTTATTTCTTCTTTTATGAATAATTTCATGATGGTTTTTTTGTTGTTGGTTGTTTGTTCAACCAAGTGTATTCCCAATCATGCTTGTATAGTTGGGTTGACGTGTATGGTAGGGTTTTGTTTGTTTGTTTTTAATTTTCTGTATTACAATAATGATGGGGTTCTAATTGAGTGGGTTAAAAAATATACATGTTATATGATATTGTGTGTGTGTGTGTGTTTTCCAGATTATTTTGTAGTTGAAGGTTTATATTAGAAGCTCAATTTGCAGTATTTTGAACTATACGAGACTGAATTTTTACTTCCTTTATAAATTGAAGAGCTTCTTGGTGATTTGAACATGAGAACTTTAAGTTTTCAAAACTTTTAAAAAGTGCAAAAAAAATAAAATTAAAAGGATATAAACCCATCAATTTATTTTTAGTCCTTAAATTGTAGCTTAACTTGTATATTAACACATCTGAACAAGTAATAATTCTTAAACTAAGTTTTGGTCTTTAAATTAACACAATAATATTTTCATGTTCTTGTTTTTTTTTTCTTTTCCTAGAAAATAATTTTAACTTTAAAAACAAGTTATATCTTATTAGAAGGATATACCGTATTTTTCAAAAGACTAAACCCATCAATTTATTTTTCGTCCTTATATTGTAGCTTAACTTGTATATTAACACATCTGAACAAGTAATAATTCTTAAACTAAGTTTTGGTCTTTAAATTAACCGAATAATATTTTCATGTTCTTGTTTTTTTTCTTCTTTTTTTTCAGAAAATAATTATAACTTTGATAACAAGTTATATCGTTCAAAGTTTCCGTATAAGTGGTGCATGAATACAATTATATTTTACAATATGGAATGAGATTATGTTTATACGATAGTATTTTTTTGAACAACATTTGATAAACTTTAGGCTTTTGATATATCAAAAGGCTTCGGAAAAGGCATAAGACGCATAAAAATAATTTAAGCGAGTATATACATATCATATCAAATCAACTATACAATTTAACAATCAATTAAAAGACAGATACATAGAAAGGATGGTTACAACTAAATAAAAAACAACTACAAAATAAATGAAAGGAACAATGAAAATTAGACGGTAGATCTTTCACAAAGTCTATCCATTTTATTAATTACTGATACACTTTGGTCTAAATGTAGAAATAATTTTTTTGACATTTAGGACTATATTGTAAATCACAACTCAAATATTATAATTAACAATCGTTATTATAAAAATTACAAGGTGTGAGACAGTAGCTTCCTGCCTCATTCCTATTCTTGTTTGAAAAAAAAGAATTGGGACAGTAGCTTACTGTCTAAAATAGAGGAGTGATGCGCTGAGCTAGTGCCTCACTCCTCTGTTTTCAAAATTTTTTCTTTTGAAAACGGAGAAGTGAGTCAATGAGCCATACCTTACTTCTCTGTTTTTCCAACCAAAATAGGGGTGTGATACATCACACTCATGCTTGCACTCCTGTTATCATATTGGTACGACTCCCCAGCTTTCATACCAATTTAGCAAGGAAAAGTGGGGCATCTAAAATTATTGATTATAGTCTCAAGTTGCTCAAGCATATACAATAAAGAACACTGACTACCAGCTCATAATAAAATGACATTCACGACTTGAGATTAAATAAGCTTACACCATAACCAAAATGACATACCATTTATCAACAAAAATTGAAATATAAACGGTTCATAGCTGCTGAAACCATCAAAAAACTCCAACCATAGTTAGAGAAGAGTACTCAATCTTCATTATCCCACGAAAATATGTTACTGGAAGAAGCCTTTTTCCTTAAGTAGGTGGTCTCCAATCCTATAGAGTATACATATTTAACAACTAAAACTAGTCATTATGAAAATGGAGTTTGTAATAGACAAAATTACCAAATTAATTATTTGAAAAGATACCCGTGGCATATTCAAATTTAGCTCTCCAAATGGATAAGCATTTCTAATATACCCACTGCTTCCCATGTTGACATTCCCTCCTATATCACTAACCACGTGACTCATAGTTTATACACATAGTTGGGCATTTCTTGCTTCTTGTGAGTATCCAAAATCAACTTGTGAGAGTTGATCCACTCTCACACTTTGTGAGCTTTGACCTCCATGCTTCATTGATTCGGTTCTTTTTGAATATAAAGAAGTAAATTAGTTTGAAAACACAATAATATAAAAAATACTAAATATTTAATTTCTCCACACTTACTTAAAGCTTCTTTCTTTCCTTTCATTTTGATTTTTTAGCATCCCAATGATACTTCTTAACATTTGTGATTTCTCTCAACTTTGCTGCAAGAGGATCGCGCACAAGTGGGGCATTTCCTTCCCTTACAACCAAACCAACATGTGTATTGGAATTATTTAAGTTCTGATTTGCATTCCATGCATTTATTTCTTCTTTAGCACATCCAATATGTTTTGTCAAAATTTTCTTGGTCTCTCCATGAGCTTTGGCATGTATTGCAAAATCTTGAACTTCCTTCGTTGCATGAGTAACAAATTCCATTTTAAATATATAATTTTGGTCAGCTTGAATGCCATCTTTCCCTATCCCATAACTCTGATTCACATATGCTACACTTTTGACAGCTTTGGTCCATCTCTTTCTTATGTATTTTTGAAATAAAACACATATTCAAAGCATCGAAAACTTTTAAAACATGACTACAAAGTATGCCAACTGTTTCAAACTTGTGGCAACTACATTTTATGCCAAATTCTTGAGGATCATACTGAAAAATTCTATATCTTGAGCTTTGACCATGCGACTTCACTTGGAAATATAATAATGAAAGAATCAATCTGCTATGGAGCCTCAATTCAAATTGTATCAATTAATTATTTTTCAAACAACTTATACATATCCGGCGTATAGACTTCAACAACACACTCCAATAGGGGGATTTTACAAGAAGCGTAGGCTTGTTGTGCCGACATGATGTATCATTTTCTTTTTCTCTTATCCTCCAACTATTTAAAACTTCTTCATAACTATTAACACAATTGAGCAAATAAGATGTACCGTTCCCATTTATTTTTTAAAGCTGAATTTGTACCATTACTCCTTGATGTAGCCAAGAGCCCAGCGCTAAAAATCTGACTACTAAAAGTAGTAGCCCATGTGTGACGAAGCTTATACATCACTTTAAACCAGTGTTCCCCACCACTTCCATAGTTAAACTCTTCTTCAAACGTGCAATATTTCATGCATTTAATCCATAAATGGCAAAATCTTGGATCATTATTCAAATCCCCAAAATATGATGGGGCATTTTGGTTTATGTGCCACTGACATAATTACTGATGTGCATCATAAAATATTTTATCAATTGCATTCATCATCGATTGACATTGGTCCGTAAAAGTTACTCCATGTTGTTTACCACCCATAGAGTTAAGAAAATCCTTAAACAACCATTGAAGAGAACTTTGCGTTTCATCGGACATAAGAGCAAACACAATATTTTTGTTATGATGATTAATTCCCACGAGAGGGGTACAAATTAATTCATAATTATTTGTTCGGTAAGTTGTGGCAAATGAAAGTAAATCACCAAGATAGTCAAAATTAATTTTACTTTGATAATCCCTACAAAAGAAATTCATAAGTCGTCATCCACTTCCATTTTCCAATAAAATTCAGACTCATTATTGGATGTCTACAAAGTGTTGTGTTATGGTAACTTCATAGCATCACCATTCTCAACTTTCGTCTTTTTATATAGACAATTCAATGCGTCTTTTCGAAAGAAACCCAAGTTTTCTCTTCCATGAGCCACACTTTCTAAAAAAATGATGAATTTAAAAGCAGGAATCCCAGATTTTACCATTGTCGTTAACTTCAATTCTTGCTGATCCGTTATGTTCCTACCAGATCTAAGTCATTCTCATTTTCGCAATTCAAGTCTACACAAGCAACAACAAAGATGCTACAAATATTCTACCCATGGAATCGTACCTAAAACACGTTTAGATATTTCATACCTGGAAATTCAGGAAAGTTATATGTTCCAGAAGACATCTCCATCATAGGAAATTTAACCTGATTATAAAAGACAACAAATATCTTAGAATCACTCTGCATCATAATAAACCAACCCACTACAGCTCTTCCTATTAAAAGACCGGCCCAAATGCACTCTGTTCCACTCTCAAACCAAAAAAATCATGAGCCCAATGAGTCGATAAAAGAGCAACCTTCCAACCTGCGGCCCACCAGAAAATCGCTGACCCAGACTCACAACAATAATAACATCTCTTCCCTGGACCAGAATGAGCCCACAAATATTACTTCATCCTCTGTTGTTACAAACTTTGAACAGAACCAAAGTTTATCTTCTGGAAAAAATTCTGCACGTCGAATCATGGGAGAGAGCTCCAAAAATTCTGATCGTGGTCGTACATTTGATAGAGGACGACCAGAAATCTCGCGGAGAAGCTAAGCTCCCCTTTTTCCCTCTCTTTATCTTATGGATTACAATTATAAAATCATATTTTGGAATGTGCAAGGCGCAGGAAATAAAAATTTTCTTCGACATGTTAAGGAACTTATTCGCATCTATAATCCTATTATTCTTGTGCTTATGGAAACCAGAATTAGTGGTATTTCCGCTGAAAATATTATACGAAAAATTGGACCGTTGGGAAATGCGCGAGTCGAAGCTCGCGGATTTGCAGGTGGCATATGGTTTATTTGGAATATTGATCGAGTCTCTGTTGATATTATTGGTGCCTCATCACAACTTCTTCATACTCGTATCACTTTACACGATTTTGGCTCTTTTTTATTTACAGGAGTTTATGCCTCTCCGACCCCCACCCTCAAAGACGAACTTTGGGAAGATCTTACAGCAATTTCAGATTTAATCAACCTCCTGTGGATTGTTGGCGGGGATTTTAATAATATTATTACTCCTTCAGAACGAAAAGGAGGGGTTGGCCGCGACACTAATAAATGTAACCTTTTTAGAGATCGCATCACTCGTTGCGGTTTATTTGATTTAGGCTTCTCAGGACCGAAATTCACTTGGCGCAGAAAAATTAACTCTTGCCTCATTAGTTCTCGCATTGACAGAGTACTCGCCAACGAAGAATAGAATCTTTTTTCTCCGGATTCTTGTATCCACCATCTTGCTCGCACCCACTCGGACCATCGCCCAATTATGATTTGTTTTGGGGGCCAAAAACCGAGAATTCCTCAACGCCGTTTTAAGTTCGAAAATGCTTGGCTTCTCCGCCCGGAACTTTCTAATCTTATTAAAAATGGCTGGACTAGCGGTACTGAAATTCACACTCTTCTTTCTGATTGTGCGAAGCAACTTATGGACTGGAATCGAAACATTTTTGGAAATATCTTTAAGCGAAAACGTTGACTCCAAGCACGTATTTTGGGAGTTCAACGCGCGATTGACGAAGAAGCTAAAGCTAGTCTTCTTAAACTGGAACGTAAGCTTATTAAAGAATACAATGAGGTGCTCCTGGAAGAACAAATGTTTTGGTTCCAAAAATCGAAGGAAGACGTTGCCACTCTCCAAGACCGAAACACGCGCTTTTTCCATCTTTCTACTCTTGCGCGTCGGCAGAAAAATACCATCTTGAGCCTTCGAAACAGCGAAGGAAATTGGATTACAGATTCTAACGATCTCAAACAACTCGCGGTTAGTCATTTCAAGTTTATTTTTACTGACGCCTTTGTTTCTACAGGTACTCCAGCTGCCGATTTTCCTCTTCTTTCACTTGATGATTTTCAGCTTCTTAATCAAGATGTTTCTATATTAGAAGTCTGTAGTGCTATTTTTTTGATGGGGCCCTACAAAAGTCCGGGCCCGGATGGTTTTCACCCTTCATTTTTTCAGAAATTTTGGGGCATTGTGGGCGGAGATTTACACCAACTTGTTGCTTCGGCGTTCAACACTGGTGCTTTTCCCATTTCTCTTAACGAAACATTACTTCACCTTATCCCGAAAGTGGATCATCCCGAAACTATTCAGCAGTTTAGGCCGCTTGGTTTGTGCAACGTTGCTTACAAATGTATCACCAAAGTCCTCACGACTCGCCTCAAGCCAATCCTCACTCGGCTTATTGGTCCGTCTCAAAATAGTTTTCTCCCAGGACGTCAAACCCGGGACAACATTATTGTGGCTCAAGAAATCGTTCACACAATGCGAAAAAAAAAGGCAAACATGGGATAATGGCTCTTAAAATCGATCTTGAAAAGGCGTTCGGCAGACTCTCATGGTCTTTCATCGAGGAAACTCTCCGTCTTGCCCATCTTCCGGAAAAGATTATTCGGCTTATTATGTTTTGCATCACATCTCCTAGCATCCGACTCATTTGGAACGGGGAGATTACAGAAGCCTTTAAACCAACCCGGGGGATTAGACAAGGTGATCCCATCTCGCCGTACATATTTATTTTATGTATGGAACGGCTCGCCCACATTATTCAAAGTCGCGTCAACGACAAGTCCTGGATCCCTATTACTGCTTCTCGACGTGGCCCAGCTATTTCTCACCTTTTTGTCGCTGATGATTTACTCCTCTTTGCGCGAGCCAGCCCTACTCAAATTCGCATTATTCTCGAATGCTTGAATATCTTCGCTTCTTCATCTGGACAAAAGGTAAATCTGAATAAATCTTTAATTCTTTTTTCTCCTAACGTCCCCCGTAGAATTGCACATGAGATTTCAGGTTTGGCGGGGATTCCTCTCGCATCTTCTCTCGGAAGATACCTTGGAGTCCGCATTTGTGATGGTAGAATTGCTCGCCCAATTTTTTCCAGTGTCATTGATAGAGTGCGAAAACGCATGTTTTCATGGAAGCCCCGATTCTTCTCGCTTGCTGGACGGCACACGCTTATTAAATCCGTTGCTTCTTCTATTCCTCTTTATACTATGCAAACGTACAAATTGCCTAAATCATCAACAGAAGAGCTTGATAAAATTAACCGTGATTTTCTGTGGGGCTATCGTGACGGCAAACGGAGGCCCAATCTTGTAAATTGGAGAACTTGCTGCCTCCCTAAAGATCGTGGCGGTCTTGGATTAAATCGTATGGAAGACATGAACGTGGCATTATGATGAAGCTGGTTTGAGATTTGCTTATTAAAAAAGACACACTTTGGTGCAGCATCCTCCTGGCAAAGTACACTAAAGAAGGCGACATTCTCTCGACTAAGAACAAAAATTCTTCTTGTTCTCTGCTTTGGCGCCAAATTTTTTCTTGTATTGAGCCACTTCGCCGAGGTTTAAAATGGAGCATTAGAAACGGCAAAACAACTCTTTTTTGGGACGATTGGTGGGTTGGTGCAAGCCCTCTTATCTCTCGCACCATCTGTGATATTCCTGAATCTTGGAGGAAACTTAAGGTTGCAGATTTCTTCGATCATAATTGCTGGAATTGGAACGCTTTACAAAATCATCTCTTGGCGTCTCAGATTGCTGAAATTGCTTGCATCAACATTGATCCCCACACAGATGATCCAGATTTACCTTTCTGGGGTTACACAAGCAACGACAAATTTTCTGTTTCTTCGGCTTGTCTTTTGGTTGCCAAGATTGATCACCCCCGCTCTTCCTCTTGGAACCTTGTGTGGAAACTCCGCACCCGCCAGTGTATCCGCTTGTTTCTTTGGTTGGCTTTACACAACAAACTCTCAACTAACAAGCAACGTGTTCACAGACATCTTACGGACGACCCTACTTGCCCGCGTTGTTCTTTCGGCAATGAATCACTTATTCACATCCTTCGTGACTGTCCGAGAAGCAGAAAAATCTGGTTTGATCTTCTTCCTTCCAGCGATATCTCACGTTTCTTTCAACTCCAGCTTCACGACTGGATTTGCACCAACTTATATCAACGTACAACTTCTCTTCCAGCCGACACTCCTTGGGCTGCCACCTTTGCTACTGCTTGCTGGAAAATCTGGGGATGGCGCTGCAAGAAGGTGTTTGAAAATCAGGACATTCCTTTATCACGTGCAACCACCTGGATTCGTCAGGCTGCAAGGGACGACACATCTGCCTGGAACAAACTCTCTATGCTTCAACACCCGGGCACAACTAAAACTTCTCGTGGACTTTGCTGGACTCCTCCAAATCAGTACCTTCAAGATAAATGTTGATGGAAGTGCTCTTGGCAATCCGGGACACCTTTCTTGTGGCGGAGTTGCTAGAAATTCTGAAGGACGATGGCTTTTTGGTTTTGCGGCAAATGTTGGCTTTGGGAGCATTACAATGGCGGAGCTTTGGGGAATCTTCTACGGACTTTCAGAAGCTAAACGACGGAACTACAGAAACATTCTTGTGGCTTGTGACTCTAAAATTGTGGTTAAGCTTATTACTTCACCACTCCACGACACCCACCCTCACCGCGGACCTATCGACTCTTGCCACAACTTGATGACTGCCTTTGATGTTTGCCTAATTCAACATGATTTTCGTGAAACAAATGCTGTTGCGGATCGCCTTGCTCACCTGGGTCACAACCTTCCTTTTGGGATTCATCTCTTTGAACATCCCCCCTCTGATGTTGATCAATTTTTACTTTTCGATTCTGTTGGCGGAATTAGTTACATAACTATTCCGAGCTAGTTAGCCGGGTTTCCCACCCTCCCTTGTAACGGAAAAAAAAAAGAATCCGAAGTCCACTAATATGCAAAAGAGTAAAAACATAATCTCACCTAATTCTAATATTTCAATAGTTGGTAAGAATTTTCAAAATTCCATGATACCTTTAAAGAGCCACTAAGTTCCTAAATAAGGACTACATTGTCCAAAGGAAAAAGTTTGAGGATTTTTATGGAATATACTACTTCATTCGTTGGAATATTACTGCACTAATATTTATATATATTTTTTGGAATTTTCAATTCCTACAACTTGCTCCCTTTTGGAACACATCACCCACCTTCTAATACAAAATATGGTACAATGATAATCCAATTCTCCTATTAATTATCATTTATTTGGATGTAGATAGAATCCAAGCAAAAACGTAATAATCAAAAATATCTAATCAACCAAATAGGGTTTTCGATTTTGAGACACATTATAGAACTTAGGCAAGATAAATGATCCAAACCATGTTATAAACTAAAAAAATCAACTAACTCCCGATTCAAAAAAAAATTCTATTGCTTATTCTATGAAGACCCATGTCTTCCTTGTTATTGCTACATATAATTTAGGGCAAACTAAAGTTTGAAAGAAAATTGCTCTCTTACCCTTTTTTTCTTTATAACTTGTAAAAGGGGAGAATGGTGATATAAAATGTCATTTCACGTAAACTAAAATGTAAGCTTCAAAAGAATAGATAGAAGAGCACAACCAGTTTTAAGGTAGCGTAATGGGTTACTTGAGATGAAGTTGCGGCGGTACGCAGCGATGCCCGAAAAAAATGAAGGGAGAAGAGAGAGCAAATCGGTAATTTTTTCATTGTTTTTACTACTCTATTTTTACAGATCTAGTTTTATTACACTCTTATTTAACCATGGTAGTTACAATGGTTAGAAAAAAGATTTTTTAGAAAAGGAAATTTAGTCTTGACAGATGTCAAGATTTGGCTGGAGTAGAGTCTTAATACAAAAGGAAAAGAGAAAATATTTTTAAAAGCACGTGTCGATATTCTAGGTGAGGGGAGCAGTATACTCCCCAATCCCCCCACCATAGACTCCATCCCCAAAAGGAAGGAAATCGATTTCCATAAACCAAGAGAGCCATTTTTCATGATGAGATATATCCAAAATCTCATTTTATAAACTCGCTAAACTGGTGGTCATGCTTATGCACGAAAATTTACTTAATTTTTTTTTTGCATTTTATTGCTATTTTCTCCATTAATATGTTGGAGATCCATTCCGAAAATGGATAAACTATTCCTTTCATATTTCAAATAATATGGATCTGATTAACCCACATATGTGCCCCATCTAAATTTTCTTTTTCTAATATTTTTGGAATTAAGTTTCTACTTCATGTAGATAGTTCTGTAAATCTTTAATGTTTTTCTATGCAATTGCTGCATAACAGGGGCGTACATAAACTGCTAAATCACAGTTTTTTCTTGATTTCAATTATGTATTTATGTAAATAATCTAATTATTTGCAGCCACTTTGCGAGCGTTTGCACGAATTAATACTCCTCACAGTCATCGTTGAAGTAAGAAGCACTAATTTAGGACCCAACGACCTGACATGAACAAGGTACTAGCAGAATTTGTATGAACTCTAATTTGAAACCTCCCTATGTTATTCGGTCAGTGAGGAAAACCTATAGCGTCTAGTTTTGAATTATACCATGTGTTCAACTTGGCTCCTGATTTCTGTCCATATTGGACGTTTGCCCTCATCATGTTTTAATAAACTAGCAATAACCCCATTTGTTTTTATAAAATTGGCAATGATCCCCCGTGTTTTTATACAGGCGGCAACAACCCCCTTAATTCCTTTCCTTCAATATGATACATTAATAATTACCAAAAAAGAATATGATATATTAATTTTGGGAGGTTAGGGGAAATAAGCTTAAAGGGTGCAATTGACCATTTACCTTCAATCAACGCTTAAAATCAAAATGGTGGGCTGCGGGAGTGTGCTAATTATTATTTAAAACATGAACTTTTTTATCAATTAAAATAAAACAAGAGTTCTTTTTTTTTTTTTGGTTTTAACACAAGGGCAGTTTTTTGCTAATAATAGCTTGACTCCAAACTTTAAATGAGTAGCTGGTCTTCGCCAAAGGATTAGAGTGTTCACTCAAGCCTAGGCCCATTTGTGTTGGACCTACTACGAGTGGTTCTTATGAAAGATATGTATAGATGGAATCTTGAGGGTGGAGTGGTGGGCTAAAATGATCAATGGCGATAAGTATATATGTAAATAACATAGATTAAACTAAAGAAAGTATAAATATAAGGGAGAATTACACAAACACCCCCTGAGGTATGGGCTAATTACACATACACCCCCTCATGTTTGGAAAATTTTACAAACACCCCCTTAGTATGCATCTCATTACACAAACACCCTTTAAAGCGTGTTTTAAATCGAACAAACTGGCTTCTGGAGTTAGATCATTAAGCCTTTTAAATGTCGTGACAAACAATTTACAAAATCTAATCGGACAAAGAGGCTTCTGGTGTTAGATCATTAAGCCAAAAATGACGTGACAAATAATTTACAAAAATTTTCGGAAATACTCATTGTTTTTTTATGTTTTTTCATTTTCTACAACAGAATAAACGTGACTTATTTCTATTTTTGTTCGTAACTTTGGTTTATTTTTCATGTTTATATAAGGTAAATGAGAGACGCAAATTTATATTTAGTAAAATCTAAAAAATCTGACCGAGATTTAACACCGGGGTGTTTGTGTAATTTCCCAATCATAAGGAGGTGTCTGTGTAATTAGCCTATACCTCATGGAGTGTTTGTGTAATTTTCTCTAAATATAATCAGACAAAACAATTTAAAACCCGCCTTAAATAATTTGCAATCATTTTAAATTATTGGGGATTGAAGCAAGTAAATGAGGTTAAAAATGGGTAATTTTCATCCACCTCCCCTGAGGTTTCATATTTTGGGATATTGCCCCCTGAGGTTTCATATTTTGGCATATACCCCCTGATGTTTCATATTTTGGCATATACCCCCTGAAGTTTCATTCGTTGCATATAACCCCCTAAGGTTTCAATTCTTTTGCATATACCCCCTTGAGGTTTTAATTCTTTTGCATATACCTCATTTTCACCCATGAACTCTTAGTCAACTATCAAAAGTGAGGGTAAATATGTAATTTTCTTATACTTTAAAATATTAAAACTTATTTATGGTTATTAATTTGTTAATTATATTAAACATACTCTATTTATTCTTGTAGTCTAAATATCCAAATTAAATGATCATATTGGTCCATTAATATGCATATTTTTCTCTACCAAACAATAATATAATTTAGAGACCAATTATTTTTATTCTATATTTTATTTTACATATGTAACATATGAAATAAGATCGATATTTTAATAGAATGTCATTTAATCAATATAATCATCAACAATAGCGCATAGGAATAAATGCTCATAATTTCTAGTAAAATTGCTGCAAAATTTTGTATAATTATTAAGAATAAGCAAATGACCATAAGTTATAATTTTCCTAATCGTGCCAATCTTTAACTATTTAAAAAGCTTCTAAAAATATTAAATTTGTAAATACAAAATTGCTAAAGAACTAATATAATTTCAAAAAAAAATCATACTTTATTTGGATATTTAGACTGTAAGAATAAATAGATTGTGTTTAAGTTAATTAACAAATTAATAACCATGAATAAGTTTTAATATTTAATTGTATAAAAAATTTACATATTTACCCTCACTTTTAATAGCTGACTAAAGGTCAATGGATGGAAGAGAGGTATATGCAAAAGAATTGAAACCTCATGGGGCTATATGCAAAATAATTGAAAACTCAAGAAGGTATATGCCAACGAGTGAAACTTCAGCAGGTTATATACCAAAATATGAAATCTCAGGAAGCTATATGCTAAAGGGCAAATTCCATGGACCTCCCCTGAGGTTTCTTCTCTCTCCATCCACCTCCCTTCTAGTTTCATTTTTTCCATCAACCTCCCCTCATTTATTTGATTGCTAATCAATAGTTTAAAATGTGGGGTAAAAGTGTCAACTAATATAAAAATACTATAATTATTGAATATCTATTCACAACACAACCAAATAACTTAATAAATTAACAATAACTAATAAGCAATATTAGATGTATTTAAATAATTAAACTCTAGTACTAATATAAATATTAATTGCAACAAAAACATAAATATAGCAAATGTATAAATGTATTTTGCGCTTACCTCAACATAAAAACAAGAAGAAAAGAAATAGATTCATGGTTGTGTAGCCGATAATCGAATTCAAACAATGTTTAATTAGGAGAGAAAAAAAAAAAAGAAATACATGAGCACCTTTCAACTACGTATCAAATAGAGTTGTACTCCTATAAAATTAGGGCTAAACATAACTAAATCCCATGTATATTGTTTCCGCGATATACTTATTTAAATATAACATTTTTGTTTAATATTTTTAATTGGATACTATATATTAGTAATTATAAAATTATTAAGTTTCTTACTATAAATAGACTCATATAAATAATAACTCAATAGTTTATATATCTTGTAAACAATATAAAAAATTAATATAAATGTATGATTCAATGAACTTTAACTAGCTAATTCATAAAAATAAAAAGATATATTAATTATTGAATTAAGTTAAATGAACCTAATTATTTTCTTCTTATTTTTCATATTGAGGCAACCTCAAATAAAATTATGTTTATGTTTTTGCTTGCAATGAATATGTATGTTTCTTCAAATATATAATTATCAAAGTACAATTTTTTCATATAATATTTGTCATCCATTATTGTATATTGATAATTCTTAGTTTACTAAGTGATTTGTTTGTATTGTGAATAACAATTCAATAGTTTATTTTTATTTCTTATCAAGTGACACTTTTATCCCTAAAAAGAGTTGTTGACTAATAGTCAACCAACTCAGGGGAGGTGGATGGAAAAAAGTCCAAACCAAAGGGAAGGTGGATGAGAAAAATCAAAACTAGAAGGGAGGTAGGTAGAGAGAGAAGAAACTTCAGGAGAGGTGGATGAAATTAACACATATGCTAAATATGAAACCTCAGGGGAGGTGGATAAAAATTACCCGGTTAAAAATTGAGAAAGGATGAATATTCATGACCCCAGTTGATAAAGACTGTTTCCTAAAATTCAATTGGATAGTTGCTAATAGTACTTGTTTTCTTTCTCATTTGAAATCCAATAAAGTAAAAGAGGTGCTATGCTACGTGTTCATTGCAAGGACAAATCCGAAAAACAATACAAGTACGAAATTAGACGTAGTGCTGGACGAGGTCACGTGGGTCTGCCTTTCGGCTCTGACTTCATTGCCGTCAGCCCTTTTTCGTTTTCATGCACACACACACGCATACAAGGGCATCTTTGTCCATACAACACAAGCAACAGCTTCCGTATTCCAAGAGCGGTGCACGATTAATAACGTTGTTAATGCATTACGATTGAGAAAAAAAAAAGGTAATCCCAAAATTGATTTTTTTGTTTAACCTTTGAGATGATTTTGATATGAACTGATAATTTATAAGACTAATGATGGTGATATAAAATCTAATGAGCATTGAATGTCGTGATTATTGGAATTAATTTGTTACTAGGTATATGAATCGTATATACATTTATCAAGAAACGGGAAAAAGAAAGATCTTAATGAACTGAAGACTTAAACAGCAAAAATGAGATATTTCAAGTTATTTTCAGCCACAAACTCACAATTACGTCTCATAAAATATAATCTGTAATTTTTTAGCCGGATATATATCTCGAAATCTAGAAAACTGATAGTTGCCTTTTTCCTTTTCGTTTCTAATTCAAATTATTCTATAAATTCAGTTTTGTTCTCACATGGAAATCTAAAAAACAATACTAGAAACAACTAGTCATAAAATGCAATCTATTATGAACTACTTTCTCAAAATAATATTCCTTCTTTAATTATAGGGTTTAACATTAACTAGTAAAACTAATACACTGTTATCATTATGCATTGATCGAATAAATATAATTTTTCTTGTGAAAATGTTGAGAACTTTATCACCACTTTATTACACCATTCCGTATGCTAAACACATAATATAACTATTACCTTTAAGTTTTAATACAGAGAAACATTACCTAATTAGACTAGAGTTAGTGCAACGTTTTGTTGGGAAAGCTACAAATAACTCGATCAAATCTTTATGTAGATCCCTACTTATTCTTGGAAACCCCCTATCCATAACTACTACGACCATAAATGTCATGATCAATTCTAGTAAATAAATACAACACTACTAGTGTTTCTACTTTCTACTTTGAACTTGCACTTGTCATTAACTTAATAACAATCGTACTTAATAAGAAGAAACCAAAGCATTTAATTCTCAAACTAAGATCAACTGAGAATCAAATCTTAATAAAAACAATTTTCCACCGCTGACCGTTCATAAATAGTGAGGACCAGTAGCATCAATAAAAACCCCCAAACCCCCAAAAAGTTAATTATGTTTTTCTATTTCTCTTCTTTTCAAGGCACATAAATAGTACGTACCTTTTTCTCCCCCATTACCCGCACGAACGTGTCATTTATTATATAAAATTACATAAATAATTAAAATAAACATAAACTCCTCGAACTATATGCATCAAATTAAAATAAAATAAAAAACTTAAACCAAAATTATTCCATTTCACATCATCTACTTACTACTGCTTCTGTAATTTAACATAACAAACACATACACACTATTTATGTTTTTTGTTTTTTCAATCTTATTAAGCTAGTTAGCTTGTGACTGAGTCAACTCGACCGAGTTAACCATGGGTTGCTGCGTGTCGACGGACAACAACAATCATCCTCCGCCTCGCTCCGGCGACAGAGATCAACGGCAGCAGCAGTTACGGCGTTCGTCCTCCGTTAACGGAACTTCCGGCGGCGGCGGATTCGCCGAGTTCTCGTTAACGGAGCTGAAGTCCGCGACGAACAGCTTCAGCTCGGAGAATATCGTCTCCGAGAGCGGCGAAAAAGCGCCGAATGTGGTGTACGAAGGCCGTCTGCAGAACAGGCGGTGGATCGCGGTGAAGAAGTTCACTAAAATGGCCTGGCCCGATCCGAAACAGTTTGCTGTGAGTAGGTTTTTGTTTTTGTTTCAGATTTATGATTTTGTTGTGTTGATTGTTGGTGATTTGTGTTTTTTGAAGGAGGAAGCGAAGGAAGTGGGGAAGTTGAGGCATAAGAGGCTTGCGAATCTGATTGGATATTGTTGTGAAGGAGATGAGAGGCTGCTTGTGGCTGAATTTATGCCTAATGAGACGCTTGCTAAGCATTTGTTTCACTGTATGATATGTTTAATTCTTTTTGTGATTCGTTTTATGTTATTTTTGTTTTTGCACAACTACTTTCATTGATTGTCGTAGTTAGTTTTGTGAGTCTTGAACATGGTGATCTTTGACCTTTGGTTAGGACTTCTAAGTTCTAACTGACATTCTTGTCATTTTCAGGATTGAAAATTGATAAGTTTGTTCTTTGAAAATTTGGTTGTGGCTCATGTGTTGTTGCCTGCCATATTTGGGTTGTTCCAAAAATAGAAATGTTTTTACACTTCCTGTCTTTAAGCTGCAATGGAGAAAGTATTGTATTAATAAGAGTTTTTAGTTGGGCAATATGTTAGTAATGCCATTGATGAAGTTATCAAACTTCAAAGAATTTCTATATTAAGGCCTATATTAAATATACTTGTTTGCAAGTAAGAAGTTTTGGTCATTTGGAACAGTGGAAGTCTATAATGCATCCAAAAGTTTTATTATGGTGGTGGTCCTCTAAGTTCGATTCATGAGCACTTTCTAACAATCTGAACTAAGTAGAGAACTGCTGCACGAAGGAGTTGGAGTAGAGTGAAGTTTTCCTTGGATGTTATGTAATTATTGACTCAGACAGTTTGGGTTGTTCCAGTGTACGAAATAAGTGATATGGGAGAGATGCATTAATCTTATATCCTATCATGATGCCTGTTCTGTTTATTATAACTTTAATGCTATGTACATTGTCTTCTCAAATCCCCAATAGTGTGTCTCATCTAATAGCAGAAGGCCCAAAATACAAACCGAATATCTGCATTTTGTGGGGAGGGACGCATTTTGCATGTCCTTGTGTTTGTGTGAGGGGTATGGTTGGGTTTGGAGGAGGAAAATATAATACTAGCTTCTTGAAATCATCTCTTCAGAGTGTTTGGTGTTTCAGTATACGTGACTTAGTATATAAATATCTTCCTTTATCTATTAGTTTCTTCCTTGAAAAGGGTTGCTTTTATATTTTCTGCAGGGGAGAATCAAACTCCAGAGTGGGCCATGCGTTTAAGGGTTGCTTTCTATATGGCAGAAGCATTGGATTATTGCAGCAGCGTTGGCCGTCCACTCTACCATGACTTGAATGCCTACAGGGTCCTCTTTGATGAGGTTGCTTGACATGCTTTTTTGAAAATATGATTTTGTTACATAAGGGGATAGGAGTAGTTTGTTCGTGTGGCGTGTATTTCCTGTCCACGCCATTGAGCTTAGGTTTTCCCTTGTTTTGGCAGAATGGAGATCCGAGACTTTCGTGTTTTGGTTTGATGAAGAATAGCAGAGATGGTAAAAGTTATAGCACAAATCTTGCATACACACCCCCTGAATATCTCAGAAATGGTAAATGTCTTGTTATGTTATGTTTTGTTTCATGTTTATTTGTTATCAAATCTTATCATAAAATTGGACCATAATAACACATGCTTCTTTCTAGCACATGACTGTGGCGAAAAGATAGTTGTAGTCCACTAGGTGAAATTGACCATGACGGAGAAAGGCTAAAATGTTGGCGAAACTGTCATCAAGTTTGGTTCTCTTTCCTTCTAACTTGACTGTGATTAGTAGTGTTCACTGTTAGCTTGGATTCTTTTCATATAAACTTTACTACTCTTAGTCAAGAAGCTGTTAAATCATAGTTGTGATCTTCAACATTTTAGTGAGGTAAAGACTAAAAGAGATCACCATCGGATTCTTGTCCAGACTGGATCAAGGAAACACGTACTTTAGTAGTTAATTCTTCAAAAGCCATTGTCACGATCATAAATAGCCAGTGGGTCATGTACAGTGTACGCTTTGCTGAAATAGATTTGGTGAAAAACCAGATCTGTCCAATCTTGGTTGGCCTTTTACCCATAGCCACAAGGTATCCCCATATTTTGCCATGTTACCTTTGTGGCTGACCTGGGGTTCAGAGCTTAAAACTTCTCTGCTAGATTAGTGAAAATATTTGTGATTGCACCCACAACCTTAAGCATTCGCTTTGAGCGAACTATTAACTTTAAATTGTATGCTAACGTAGGAAATCAAGCCATCCTTGATGAACCAAAAGAAAGACTTTCTAAAAGCAGCCATATCAGCGATCAACTTTCAGTATTCTAAATATAAGTTCTTGAATCAAGTACAGATAAATTTTTCTTGTTTCAAAATAATACTCCAAAAGCACTTGCTAGTAATATGAAGATCAATTATTATAAATAAGTAAATTACTCAGGTGATTCTTACTTAATGTTTCTGCTAGTTGGTATGAATATTTGAAAGTTCTTTTTTTATATGCATAAGCTACTCCTTTTCCTGTTTTCCCAAGCATCCTAGTGACACTAAGCATGTATTGGAATCTCTTGCAGGGAGGGTCACCCAGGAAAGTGTTGTTTTTAGCTTTGGAACCGTCCTTTTGGACCTTCTGAGTGGAAAGCATATTCCTCCAAGCCACGTGAGTATTTAGGTGTTGCTGTATGGCAGCTTCATAACAAGTTATTTGATGCTAGCTTATCTATTCTAATAAATAACTTTTCGTGTTTGCTGTAGTTACCTAATATCCTTCAATTACTCATTTAACATTCTACCTTGAAGAGATCACTGGAACTGAGTTCTAAATCATTTGTGGTTGTGATCAATATGATAATTCTTTTTATTTAATCTAAATTAGAGGATTTGGTTACATAAGGAATATCAATTAAGAAATCTTGATAGGAAATGTAGAGAGGGTATTAAACAAGTTCCTATTTCTCCAGAAAAAGTATTCCACCTTTTCTTTGGTTGAATCAGTTGCAAGGTCAGAACTCCAATTGGCTCCTTGATGGTTGAATTGTTGCTTAGTCACTGTGTATGTCACATGCCCTCACTGCCCTCAAGAGAAAAGCTGAAAAACTTGATTCTCTTTGAAATGATTTTGTACTAAAATTGAAGTATGCCATTTGGCTAGCCTTCCAGCTTTCGGGTCAAGCACTGATGAATCATTATAGGCTCCTTCAACTTTGTAATTTTTCTTCATTAGTTTCTGTTTAGTTTAGGAGAAGAAAAGAATGATTTCATTTTAAATTGCGCTGCAGTGTTCTTTGATTGAGGGATAACTTTTTATACCTTTTTATGTGTATGAGGTCACGTGTTGCGTTATATTTCAGTCTGTGATCCATTTTTATGACGGAGCCTTCAGGAATGTACTGCTCAGCGATCAGCAGTAGTCATCAAAATTCACTGCATTTCAAAGCTGCAACTGATTTAATGGCTGCCAGCATCATCTTTTTTTTTTTTTTTTTTTTTAAGCTGCTGTTGCATTTCTAACCACAACAACAAAACGGTCGCGAGTGTTTTTAGATTATATTTGACTAACTAAAAGAAAATTCTTAAAAAAATTCTGCAGCTACATTCACGACCACTGGAAGGCCAGGAATGTTTTTTAATATATATTTGACTAACAAAAAAGTAATTTAATTATTATATGATAGCCTTGCCCATGACTTTTTGATGGTGTAGTAGTTGAAATAGACTTATCTTTAAACTTGCGTATCTGATATTTGTTTCATGCATGTCAGGCATTGGATATGATACGTGGAAAAAATATTCTTCTTTTAATGGATTCACATTTGGAGGGAAATTTCTCAACCGAAGAGGCTACTGTAGTTTTTGATCTGGCCTCACAGTGTTTGCAATATGAACCAAGGGAGCGACCAAAGCCCAATGATCTTGTGTCTGCCCTTGCTCCACTGCAAAATAAGCCTGATGTAAGTCCCTAGCTCTCTCTCTTTGCTGTTAAAAGATTTCAAGAGATCTTTAGGCTAGTTTGGTGCAGAACATTGTAGATTATGAGCAACTGGCATTTCTACCTTTCACCCACCCTCAAACTTGAAATGGGCAAAAAGAATCCTTGTAAAGAAAAGGAAAATATAGGCAAAAAGCCCCCTATTATTTTAAATAGGTAGCACACTGCCCATAACAATCACTTTTCATGTATTTTTAATTGAAATGAAGAAAATAGCCATGCTGACCAATCATAATTAAGGGTAGAGAATTAAAATAAAAGATAAAACTCAAAAGTAAAAGAAAAGTACCCCAACCATGTGGCAGCGGTCAGACGTCTCTGGCCGAGCTGGTGGGGGCTACTCGTGCAGGGGCGCTCTACAGTGCCTCACACAGAGGTGCAGCAATGCAGTCTCTTTCCTTTTTCTTTCTTTTTTTTTTATTTTGTATTTTGTGTTATTTTCTCTGTTATATATATATATATGTATATATATATATATGTGTGTATATATATATATATATATATTTTTTTTTTTTAATTCATAATCGTAAATTAGTGTCTCAATGGTTGAAAATCGTTATTATTTGCAAGAGGGGCGAGTGTAGTGCATGCGGGTATAAAGGTGGGCTCTTTCACGCAGAGGTTTTTTTTGCCTTCAAAAACCTATAGGATTAGGGAGATCGGTGCCATTTTTTGCTATACTCAACAATAATGGTTTAACCATATTTGGACTACTATTTTGTCAATAATAAGTAAAAGATTTATATCATTTTGACTGTTATACATAGCTAGTCTAGATGTCACATTTAGCTATGTTAATATCTAAAAGCAGGATTTACATAGAGATAAAATAAATTTTCATACCATAACTTGACACGATTTTCATTTTCATACCTTAATTTGGCACTCATCAATTTGCATACCATATATTGAACACTTTCTTCTCATTGGGTACTTCGGTGCCGGAAAAGTGCGTGAAATCGATGTGGAATATGCTGAGGTGTAACGTTGGAATCAGTCTAAATTGGTCTAAAATCTCTAAATTTGGGTTCATCTGATGGCACCTTGTACTTTTTCGGGGCCGAAGTACACATTGCGAAGAAATTGTCCAACTTATGTTATGCAAATTGATGATTGTCAAATTAATGTATGAAAATTAAAATCGTGCCAAGTTATAGTATGATATTTTTTTTTTTTTTTTTTCTGATTTATATACAAATATCCTCACCACAATCTCAAGAATCAGTTCTAGAAAATCAATTCTAAAACAATTCGAGTCAAATCTTTATCAGCTAAATTAGGAAATATTATTCGATTGCTTTCAATAGACAGTTCCAAATATTGTTTGGTCAGGACTTGCTATATGTTGCATGTTTTTCTTTTCTTTTCCCCTAAATTTCTTTTTAGTTAATACTTCTCATTTATGAAATGGGGTTGAGGTGCTATTCGTTTCTTCAACTTTATGAAAATCATTATCCATTCTATTACCTTTGATGAGGTGTGAGAATTGGAAAACTGTACTACCCATTCAAGGTCGTGTTTTGCTTTCTGAGGACACTTAATTTGTTATGTGATTGAATGCAGTTCTAATGCAAACAATGACCTTCCTGTAGTCCTTATGCTTAAATTAGAGGGATGACTACACATGCATTACCTGAGGTTTGGTGTAATGACAGAGACCCCCCCCCCCCTCCCGTACTCTTTGAAAAATTACACCACCCACCTTCAACTAAAGAAACATGAAAATAGGGGGATTATTTGTAATATTTTCTCAAACTTGAAAGGTTGTTTATGTAACTATTCATACTTTTGGAGAGCCTATTTGTAATAATCTTGTAAATTTCAAGATGTGATTTTCTAATTATCCAAACAGCAAGAGTGGTTCCCTAAATTTATGACCATTGCTCTTGAAAATAACAACAGATTGCTGATACAGGTTCCATCTTACGTGATGTTGGGAATTCCAAAGCATGAAGAAGCACCACCTACCCCGCCCCACCCTCTCTCTGCCATGGGCGACGCCTGTTCACGTATGGATCTCACTGCCATCCATCAGTTTTTGGTGACACAACATTACAAAGATGACGAGGGAACCAATGAGGTATGCTCCCAAAGCTAAAAGTTCTGTGCTGGGTGTTCCTATGTTTTATATATTCTGACGTGATGTGAATGATAATTAGTTATCCTTCCAAGAATGGACTCAACAAATGAGAGATATGTTGGATGCTAGAAAAAGAGGAGACTTGGCATTCCGTGATAAAGATTTCAAAACAGCTATTGATTGTTATTCTCAGGTACAGTCATGCCACTACATTATTTGACGGGAGAACCTCTGACAAAAATGTTGGACTATGACTTGCTATTGGTTGCACTTTTTTGTTACTTCACTATCATTCTCAAGGCTGGGAACCTTTAAAATATTCATGAAAGTGTTGCTCGGATTGTGTGCTTAGTGAGCACTTGCCTTTGAAGATTTCTTAATTATGCTTTTGCTCCTCTTGCTTTAGTAGAAGGATCCTACCTACGTTTTTTAAGAGTTCATTCTACTTCCCTCCATTCTTCTCAAGTCACTTTAAGCAATTCAAAACAATTTTTCTCAAAATGTTTCATTGAGCAGAGTCGAGATCTTAACTTCTTCAGGTGAGGAAGGTATTGCCGACAGCAAATAGTATGATTGTCAAGAGGTTCAGATGCCCAAGTAGCATTTGCACTTTGTATGGCCGTGTCTGTCAATGTGTAGGAAGCCTAAAATTCATTATGTACCTACCTTTATTTTCTTGTGCATAAAGATAGTCATCTTCAAATTAACAATTGTTACGTTTCTGAGACAACAAATTTAACAATATGAATCCTTCCAGTCTCTAGAAACAAATTTATGGAATAATAACATTTGCATCCCCTGACTTTTGGTCTTATTACAAAAATATCTCTATTGTTTCAATAATTCATGAACACCTTTTCAAATTAAAAAAAAACGCTGCCAATAGGTTCTCCTAAGATTTGAATAAGCATAGGACTTCCTCTGAAGTTTGAAGATATTTCTGATGGACTACCTGTTTTTACGTGTTTTTGAATCTTCAAGGGGTGTATTTGTAGTTATCCAAATAATATGGTATTTTGTGTAAGTAGACTTAACCTCAGGGAATATAGATGCAACTATGTCTTAAAATAAAAGGGTGGAGAAAATTATGAAAGCAGTAGCCTTCATTTACTATCACTGATTCTGGTATTATGTGCAGTTTATAGATGTGGGCACCATGATTTCACCAACTGTTCATGCAAGAAGAAGCCTTTGTTATCTCATGTGTGACCAGCCAGATGCTGCACTTCGAGACGCAATGCAAGCACAATGTATTCACCCTGATTGGTCTACAGCATTTTATATGCAGGCAGTGGCCCTTTCCAAGCTCGACATGCAGAAAGATGCCTCCGACATGTTGAATGAAGCTGCCATGCTTGAAGAGAAGAAGCGCGCTGGAAAAGGATCATGACCATTTTGTGGACTGGGTTTTGTATAAGCGATGGCCTTTTCGTGGATTGCGTTTTGTAAGTGACAGCCTTTCCACTACTGCTGTAATCATATCATGCACGATATTTTGCCTATCATTTGGTTTGGGAGTGTAATTTTGTTCAGGAATGTACAATAGAGGGAAGATACATACATTCACTTGAATAGATGTTTATTTTGCCACTCAAATATGTTGAAATAATTTATTTATCTTCACATCGTGTACAGTTGTATGGAGACCTATATATATATATGTATGGGTTTATGATCTGTATCTCTCTAGCTATCTTATTAAGGTGTTATGGTCATTCACGTCCTATCCAAATAGTCAATGTGTCATGTATGTTTCCTGATACTTTTTACTGAAAACAAACTATTGTAGATTGTAGAAAGTAGGGTCATTTTATTTTATATATATATATATATATATATATATATATTTCTTTTTTTTTTGTGGGGGGGGGGGATGGGAGAAGGTATTTGTAACAAGTTGATTGACGTGTTTGCCTCTATATAACGATTATTGCTGTATCAAATTGTAGGCCATCATGTTCCCTGATTTTCTTCAAAATGCAGCAATTATAATTAAAAACTATAAATTCAGCTGTTCAAAAATTCGGGGACACGAGGCTCGTGCACAATACCACTCATTTCAGCATTTGCTGTGATGAGACATTGCAGCTGGATTATATTCCTTTTGTTTTCTTTCCATATTTCCCGATACATGTAGTTGGTGTCAAGAAAGTTGACATCGAGCCCTCAACATAGTTTCTCAAGACGCAAAATTGTCATTCAGAGTTAACTGTTCATATTCATTAAAAGAAAGAAGGCCAATTGCCATTCTAGATCAGACAGTTTGCCATTGAAATCACATCCCTGATGAAGGATGTTGAAGAACATTTACGCAGTCCCCTTAAGCTGCCTCGACCTCAGCCACTTCTGTATAATGCAGACTTGGTCACGCTTAGAGATTTGCACGAGAGCATTAATACTTCAATTCAAATCCCTTCAAGCCAACAAGCCATATCCAGTGGACAAGGTGAATTGTATCAATGAGTTACTCCAGGGATTTGGTCTTGTTGACCTTCGTGATTTAGAGATATGTCTATTTATTGAAGGAATATGTCAAGAGCTTGAATCCTCTCTTAGGCGAAATAGAGGTGAAATATCCCCCGTTAACGACATCAATACATATGTACCTCACAAAAGATGACCATCAAAAGAGAACAAGTGCATCAAGAATTTGAAGAAATTTATCAAAAATTCGACATCACTCCTGGACAAAGATTGTGATCTCAAGACATTTTTGACAATGCTGAAACACAGAGAGAGGCCCTTGATCTCTTGCCCATGAAATCCATTCTGGTACTCATGTCAGGGGAAAATGGAAAATTCATGTAAAAGAGTTCATCGCTATTTTTCAAGCTCACTAACAACGCGTACATGTAGAGCTAAAAGTGGTGCTGAGGACCTTTGCTCCTTTCATATCCACAAGTCTGCTAAGATCACAGATACAGCTGCGGTGCATAACATGTTGAAGAAATTGAAAACATCAGAAATTAATATCCTAGAAGTTGGAGAGGCTGCTGAACTTGTAGATGCCTATTATTGCTCATTTCCTATGTCTGGGGTTCAGATTCCGAGTTTTATATGGATATTAGTTCATGCCTCTACCTACGTCTTCCAGTACAATTAAAATTCTCAACCTTGTGATGGCAAGGATAACGAGGTAGACGAGCTCAGATTGGTCATCAAATGGAGCGTGAATTATCTACAAGGTTTTACTTACACGTTTCTATTCATGGACAACTGATTGTGTTTCATCAAACTTTAGTCTTCATATCTAATTGGGATCTTCGACATGTACATCCAATCCCAAAACCTGTGAAAAGTATTCCGGGCGTACAGATAAATAATCATGTGGCAAACAACACATTCTTAACTAGGTTGGATGCAGTTTTTCTTTTTCTGAACTTCACCACTTATTCGTATTACAAGTACTTTTCTGGTTTCTAGTCATATATGCAGGAGTGAGTGGTACTTTTCCATATTTTATGTGGACTCAAGACTCAATATTAAGTCCATCTCATTACCAAATTTTATGTCATCGTTGTCATGATTTATGTCATCGTTGTCATGACTGAGTACAAAATTAACAAAACAACATCATCTTTACCAAAGATTAATGTTTCAATTCACTTCTGTGAAGTTAGAAACTTCAAGGAACTCTAATCATCTTGAATTTCTCCCAAATATCACCCAAACGAGGGGTAGCGAGTATATCATAGGAGCATCAAGGGAGATATTGTATTTGTGGCTAACAAGCATATCTAATATGGTCAACATAGTCTTACTTCATTCCAGATGCATGCCATGCCATTCTTTCTTAATCTGCAGTTCAGATAAACAGCAAAAAAGAAGCACCAGTTCTATACAATTACGAGTGCCAATAGCCCGTTTCTTGAGAAATGATGGCGAACGAATAGTAGGAAAATTTGACTCTCTATCTTTCTAAAACAAGAGAGGCGAAATCAAATTGCAGGTGGGTACCTAAATAACCAATTCTAAAAGTGGTCTCCAAAGAGATAAATTATGTAAATAATATAAAAAAATGAGCCATACAAAAGGGAAAAAGAATTACTGGATATTAATACCAACGGATTTCAAAGAATAATGAAGAACTCCGGCAACCAAAACCACCATGTGCACAAATTTTGGTGGAACAAGCACACAACTTACATATAAAAAATGGTGAGATATAAAAAAAAAGGTCTAAAACTCTTACAATCTATATGAGAAAGTCGATTCTGTTGTCAAAAAGTTTCCCAATCTGTTGATGCCTACATAGATAATGGAAGAAGCATCCTTCGCTTCTTCTTCCGAGCCTGTCTTACTTGTTTTGTGATTTTCATGCTTAAAAGCAAAAGCAATGTAATAGAAAACAAAACAAGAGCAACCCTAAAATGGCTAAAATACAATGAAACAGCTGAGAAAACAAGGAATGCTAAAATTACAAGTTCCCATATAACAAATATTGCAACGTCCACCCTGCAAACACAGAAGAAATACTGGGCATCAGAACCCACAGCAAAGTTGACTGTCTTACAATGATACAAAAGCATAAATAGTTGACTGAAAAGTAAATCAGTAAAGGTTGGTTCAGGAAGTAAAAGAAAATCATGGCATTCTAGCAGGGCAGTAGATATTTACTCAAATACAGGCATAGGCATCATGACGTATTTGATTACAAAAGACCCATTTCATAAAAAATAAGCAAGTTTCCAACAAAATAAAAGCTAAAACTAATAGAAATTCAACTCAAGAAGTTGAGGGTAGTTAAATCTTCGATTCAACAATACTATAATAGCAACAAAAGCATCTTACAAAAAACTAATTCCATATACCAAATGCAACTCATCTCACATCAACGAGTCAAATGATCTGACAAGTCCATTCTCCATCAGCTGAGAACCAGCTCTAAATGGATGCTCCTTTTAGATAGTATTTTACTTATCTTGTGTGACAAAACTACAGAGCGAGTGGCTCTTCTAGCCAGGCAGTTGTGCGACAAGACTACAAGAGAAAACAGCGGTGTCGTGTAACATGCTGCAGTCTCTGTTCGAATTTATCCCACATTGCTTGGGAATGAACTTGGGCGTCTGTTTATAAAGGATTTCCTTCTCTTCTTCTAATAAGGCCTTTTAGGGCCTAATTTCTACATGATATCAGAGCCTACCCAAAACAATGTTGGCTCTGCGACTTAGCCCACGTGATAGGATCCTATGATCATTCCAGCCTACTCGTTAGGGGGCGTGTAAGAATTTATTCCATATTACTTGGGAATGAACTTGAGCTTTTGTTTAGAAGGGATTTCCCCTATCCCTCTAATAAGATCTTTCAGGGGGAAATATGAGGGGCACCTAATTTCTACAGTCTCAACGCACTTACAAGGTAGTGTGATGACTTTCAAGCGCTCTAAGCCCGGGGCTACGGCTAGGAGAATTGGCTACTATCTATCCTCCCTACCCTACCACCTAGAGGCGGCGGTCCGTCCTACAGCCGCCCCCAAAGTATCATCGAAAGATTCACAACCTTGACTTCTGCACAAGCTAACTAGACTGAATTTATAGTCACTAATTTATACGGTGTGATTACCTAATTTTCACAAGATTCATAACCACGAATAGGAAGACAGAAAACAGGAACTACATCAGAAAAAGTTAAGGTACAACTTTTATGTAGCAACTGGTATAATAGACATACTTGATCTCTTATAATCCGAACCTCCGCGAACAAAAGCAGTGGAACAATAGTATAGTCACCACAGACTTAATTATGCAACATCTTATGGCAGGCAATTCTTCTTTTGGAGTTCTTATGACAAATTCAACAGCTTCTAGTCATGAATCTTTAAAATGTTCACCAACCATGCTCTCTGAAATGCTCGACGTATAAATTAATGACATGACTGTTAAGGGAGACCTATACTAGCGTATAATATACACAAAACCATATTAAGAAAAGGCACAAAGGCCGTTAATGATCACATATGTAGGTCTTTTCATCACTCATGCTAACTGAATTATCCATAAATCCAACATTATAATCTTAGTGGCTACGGTCTGTAGTTTATATGACTTTGGCTCTCCCACCTTGATAGCTAGCTAACATTTGTGATTGGGTTCCCCCAAGAACAGAAGAAGAAAGAAGCCCCGAAAATCTTAAAATAAATTCTGTTACTGAGTGTTTGTAAAATCTCCTAAACGATTAAACATTTCATTTAGCATCTTTTTACACCAGTGTAACGCTACGATCATATAAAAAAGGGATCTTTTTGCACAGAAATGCCAATAAAGCATACATACAATTGTACAAGAAATAAAAATTGAAAAAAAGGGTAGGTAACAACCTGTTAGAAGAGAGATTGGATGTGGAGGAGAAGAAAGAGAGGGATGCCCAATCGTGTTTGGATCGATTCTGATAGTCCCTCAGCTGCTCCGCCAAATTCGATCGCGTTATCATCCTTTTCGCCTTCACTCACCGCCTCTATCTTTTTGATCGATAGAGGTGGTGAACCAGTTTAGAGCTGCTGACTACCGATTTGTTTTCGGGGACCGTAACAGAGAAATTGCAGCAACGACGCTCGTTTCCTATTTCAAAATATTTTTCATTTTTGGTGTTATTTTTCTTGTCTTAGTCCACATATATTTCTAAAATAAATAAGATTGTCGATTGGTCTTTGCGCCAAGACAACCAGTTGTTTAAGTTTAAAAGTAAACAAACATTTGAGAAAGCATTGGCTTAGACAGATAAAACAAAGCTGTGAATATGTGATTTAATTGGGAAGAGGGTATTTATACATATCTTGAAGGGTAGCTAATGGGCTTGGCCTAATAACACGAGAATGTGACATCGTGAGAAGGCGTAAATGTGAGAAAGAGACAACCGTGGATCCTTGTCGCCTAAGAATTCTCAGCAGTATCAGAGACTTGGTGCATTTATGAAACTTGTAGTTGATAGATCTCTAAATGTGAGCATGAGGTTATCAAGTATACACTCTGAGATGTGTTACATCAATAATTCCCTCATTTCGTAGTGTCTTGTGTGAAAGAGAAGATATCGTGAAATAGTCGTAGTAGGTATTTGGATGATGAGATATGGTTATGTCTCTTGCTTTTTCATTTTTCTTCTTCTAATATTGCATATGTTGTTCAAACCCTTAAGACCCGCGAAGTGGTAGTTGAGTTGTTCAGTCATTTATTTGTCGAGTCTATGTCTTTATTGAAGTTTCACTGTACCTTCAAGTATGAACTTTGAAAATTTGAATCGTGGAGCCATTGTTGTTTATGTATAGAAGGCTTGGCAAAAGGGCACACATTTCACATGTCAAAAGATGTCACCAAGCATGCTTGGAATGGTCTATGGTCCTTCTTCCAAGGGGGATCATTAATTGTGAGGCTCTTGTTTGACTTAAGCTTACCTTTCTTCTGAGCTCATTTTCGAGTTCTTCTTTTTCACTGTCTTTTAGGTGAGGTCATCACCGTTTTTTTGCTCCAAGCAATTATATCCTAGGCTCCCAGTGTGAATACTTGATCAATGAGTAGGTCTTGCAGCTCTTCCTGTCTCTGAAGCATTGCTTTCAAAACTATAATACTGTATATGAAGTGACAAGCGTCTACTACCACTTGGCCATTGAAATCTTGATAAATCTCAAGCTTTGTCTTTTTCTCATTTACGAGGAATTTGATACATTCTTGCACAACAATAAGTGTTGTTTCTATTGCTAAGAATAGTTGACCAAGAATCAACAGAAGCTAATGGTTTTCATCCATATTAACGAGAACTAAATCAGCTAGAATGATGAACTTTTCAACCTTCACGAACACTACTTCTTCTTGATACATAATAGGGTAGTTAGCTAGTTATAAAGAGACTGTCGGGGATTTTGGTTTACCTAACCCGCAGTGACCTAAAACTAAAAATTCCTGAGATTAATACCTTCACCACAATCACATAAAACTTCATCAAATTTAAAATTTTTCTTAAGGTGCAATGAATAGTGAAACTCTTTGGGTCCCTCAGATCTTGACAGAGTTTATCCTACAAGATGTTGCAACACTCTTATGTTAGCTTAAATGTCTCGTTTCTATCAATTCTTGATTATTTGAGTTGATATCTTTCGTAAAACTTTAGTGCGAGGCATTTGCTCTATAAAAAAGATAGCACAAAGAATGATTAAGAAGACTTCCTCAATTGAGGAGCTGTGTATTCTGTTCATTCATATATATAGTATAAGGACTATTTACAATATGGTAAGATTACAGAGGCTAAAATGTAAGTGTTTTAGTAGGGATAGTTAAAACAACTGAAGGAGCGTTCAACGCACTACAAGAAAACAGACTTTCTGAGACATGCGTATATAGTCTCTAATGATGCATTGGTCTCCAAAAGTCCAGTCTCCAAAACTTGTAACATATTTAATTTTATTTTAAAAAAAATTGTAATCCTGTATTAGAGACCATGGACATGCGGTCTCCAAAGTTTTTGAGAAGTTTACGAGACCATTGGCAGGCGGTCTCAAAAGTTATCAAGAAGTTTTTGAGACCATTGACATGCGGTCTGTTTTTTGAGACTGCAAGCCGGTAGCAAATTTAAACATTTTGGAAACCGTTTGGCGGTCACCAAAAATCACGAAAAAAAATTAGAAAATAGGCTGCCAAAATTGATTACCAGATTTTTCTTATTGTTATTTGGACTTTAATTTGGTACAAACCAAAGCAAATTATTTTCAAAGCGTAGTCTGTTTTATAATTAATGAACTTTTAAAATATTAGAAACAAAACAAAAATTTAAGAACTTTTAAAATACTAGAAACAAAACAAAAATTCAAAAGCTTTTAAATGTTGACTAATATAAAATAGAAGAACCATAACAAATATAAGAAAAATACTATTTGACAATTAATAAGTTTCATAAGAATATGATCATATGAAAACATAAATGAATTTAGTATAGCAAATGAAGAAGAAGTAATTATAGTTCGAGGCGGAGGCGGAGGGGATGGCGGAGGTGGATGTGTAGGTGGAGGAAGAAGAGTAAAGAAGAAGTAGAGTAGTGAAATGGTCGTATGAAAAATGATTAGAAGGTAAATGAGTAGCATATATATAGAAACGTAGTTTGCATTAGAGACCGAAGTTCAATCTCGAAATATTTTGAAATTCAAAATTTCCCTCCTTGCCTCTTTTTGGAGACCGCTCATTGGTCTCTGATAGTTTTATATTCTAAAAAAATGCCGCCTCGGTAACTTTGGTTACCACCTTCTCGTCCAATACATTTCAGTATTCGAGACTGAAATTTCAGTCTTTGAGTTTATTTTTCGATCTGCTCAATTATTTGTCCGTTGAGTGTGGACGGTGACCGCAAATGAATGATTTAGAGACCGAGTATTAGTCTCCAAGTACTTTACCTTTCGTATTATTTTAGCGTTGTGGAAGAAGAGATCATCATACAAACTTCTATTCACATTTCTCCAAATAAATTTGTTTGGACGAGAAAAATATACAGTGCTTATAAGGTATGTAGAATCTTATCTTATTCTTAAGTTAATTTTGTTGTTGTAATAATTTATTCGTTCGTAGAAGATATTATAATTTGTTCTTTCTCTATGCAGATTCAAGTATGTCTGAAGATCGAAGCTGGATGTACGAAAGATTGAATGATAATGGTCGATTAAGCAAAATATTTGCCAACAACGTACACACACAATTAGTTATGTTCAGTGGGCCGGGTTGGCCCGGCCCGGTCCGGTAAAAATTCGGACCAGGCCTGGATTTGGTAGCCCGGGACCGGCCCACTTTAGTCCAGCGGGCCAAATCCAGGCCCAAAAAACGATCCTGGGCCGGTCCTATGCGGGCCAAATTTTTTTTAATTTTATGGCCCAGATTTTAAGTCTGGGCCAAACCCAAGAAAAAATAAAAAAAAAAAGATTTTTATTTTTTTTAAATTTGGAGCCGTTGGGAAGCAGCCAATGGCTGCCTCCCAACGGCTCTGCCGCGTCCTTTTTTTTTATTTTTTTTTTGTTTTTTGTTTTTTAACCCCCTACCCCTTTTTTCATAACTATAAATACCCCCCCACTCTTTTCATTTTTTCACTACCTCTCTTCACCTTATTCTAAAATCTCTTCAAATTTACTCCTATCTACTCATTTTAATCCCTCTATTTTAGCAATTAATGTCTTTAATTTTCCGAATATTGCTTTCTTATATTTTACCAATCGTTCTAAATTCCGAAAAAAAATCCAAAAATGCCAAGGCGTGGTAGTAATGTTTCTTCAGATGAAGAAAGTGATCAAACTGGATACAGAACACCAAATGTTCCACAAGATTGTGCATCATTTGTTCATCAAGGTCCAAGTAGTTCATTTCATGGAATGCACGATATTCCAATCCGAAGGGGCAACGTTGTGGACTTAAATCAAGCTTGGGTGCACCAACAATTTGATGGTTTCTGCTCCAACACGGAGCAACGGGAGGAAATGCGTAACGTACCAGCTGCAAACACAAAGCAGTTTGTAGAATTTAATCGTCGTCTGAATTTTGATACTCCACAATCTCAAGGAGGAGACGCAAATTTGGATGATTCTCAACCACCTTATGATGCAGAGGAGGAAAACGAGGAGGCACCTGATTCTCCACAACCTCCCTCTACTCGTTCAAAGAAATTGAAATCCAAAGTGTGGGAACATTTCGCGAAGGATGCCGACAACGAGATGGCTACTTGCCAAATTTGTAAGGCTGTATTCAAATTTACTAAAAATAGTGGTACAGGTACGTTGTCTAGACATTTGCAACGGACGGATCATCAAGATCGGATGAGCACAGGCGAGACCTCTCGGGCCGGTGCAACAGGGAGGAAGGCTCCCTTCAGGTATGACGACCAAATTGCTCGTATTGCAACTGCCGAGTTTATTGTTCAAAATGATTTGCCTTTCACGTTTGCAGAAAACAAAATAGTAGAAAAATGGGTACACAAAGCCTTTTGTCCCGATGCTAAATTCGTTAGTAGACATACATGCTATAGGGATGGTTATAAGCAATATCTAAACTATAAGATTGAACTAAAATACATGTTAATGAACTTGGATGCGAGAATTTCTTTTACATCAGATTTGTGGCAATCCGTAGGTAGTTCACATTTTATGTGTATAACTGCACATTGGATAGATCCTGAGTGGATGATGCGTACAAGAACAATCGAGTTTGTAGACTTAGACTACCCCCATACGGGTCCACTACTTTGTAGAGCCTGGACGGATACGTTCGAGGAATACAGCTTAGAAAGTAAAATCATGAGCCTTAGTTTAGATAATGCTGCAAACAATATTAGTGCCGTAGGATCTTTGAAACAACTTCTTAATCCAATGCTTAACGGTAGCATATTTCATGTTAAGTGCATTTGTCATATTTTACATTTATGTGTGGAAAACGGTTTAAAAATGGTGGCCCAACATATACAAGCTCTTAGAAACTGTCTGACTTATATTAAAGTTAGTCCAGCTAGACTTCATTATTATGAAAAAATGTGCCAGCAAATGAAAGCACCATTTAGAGTTCCTTATCTAGATGTTCCAACGAGGTGGAACTCAACATATAAAATGATACTTCGTGCATTGCTTATGGAAACTACTATAACTGTTTTCTGTGAAAATCACGCCCACGTTGGTGCTCCTCAATGTGATTCCGAAAATTGGAGAATTTGTGGAGTGATTGTACCTTTTTTAGCAAAGTTTGACGAAGTTATAAAAGCAATGTCAAAGGTTTACAAACCTACTTCAAATGAGATGTTGATGCATTTAGTAAATGTTGTGCAATTATTTGAAGAAACAAGGCAGGAATTGGGATATCATGTAGGGGACAATCAAACGATGTCGGATACAGAAACTCAAGAAGAGGTAGGTGAATCAGAGGTTTCAATGATAGTTCGGGGAATGGAGGTAAAATGGTTGAATTATTATAGCAAAGTGCTCGAAGTTGCCATCTTATCTGCATGTTTAGATCCTCGGATAAGATTAAATTCTTGCATTGATCTACTAAAAATGTACTATGATGGTTTGAGTTTAGTTTTTGATGAAGATGACGAAATGGCTCGAATAATGGCGACATTTAAACAACTCCACCAATTGTACTATCGCGACCCATTAACTCCTCAACGCCAACATGCTGCTCGAGAAAATGAAACATCAACTAGCAAGGTGAAAAGTCTACTTAAAAGGACGTTTGGTAGCAAGAGGACTCGGACATCAACAGAGAATGGGTTCGAAGAGTTTAACTATTATCTAAACAGGGTACCAGAAGAAGTCGAAGGTGTGAAATTCGATATATTGCAATGGTGGAAGCATAACGAAGGCGCGTACCCGGTTATTGCTCGTATAGCTCGTGATTTGTTAACGGTTCAAATGTCTACAGTTGCATCCGAATCGTGTTTTAGTCACGGAAAGAACTTGATCACGGACCACAGAACTCGATTAACACCAACATCGATTAAATTTTGTATGATGTGGAAGAATGGTCTGGACCAGGCATGGCGTGAAGCAAATCTCAAAAAGGCGCCAAGTCTTTACAGCATCAAGGATAAAAAAGTTCACATCGACCTCACCGGGCTAACACTCTAATTCTTTTTATTTTAACGTTAACTTTTTTTGTATTTTTTAAAATTACACCTTTTTTTTACTAAGTTATCCTTTTATGTTTTTTTTTTTCACTAGATAGTAGAATCATTCAACCATTTGTACTACCTTAATTTGTATGTTTTTCTCATTAGGTTTTTTTTTTCCTAAGTTACCCTTTTATGTTTTATTTCATCGAATATCATTTCACCTCCTTTTGTGGTTTACTATTTATGATTTTCTTTGAAGGCATAATAATAAACAAATTAATTTCATCATTGTGCCATTATTTTCAAAGTTGTGACATTCAATAAGATAATGCAAAAAGGCAAAAAAAAAAAACAAAAAGAAGTGATTCAAACGGGCCTGGGTCGGGCCGGGCCCGGGTTTGGTGGGAAAATTGACCCAGCCCGGACCGGTCCGGGCCAAACCGGGCCTGGGCCGGGCTGACCCAGCCCGGCCCACAGCCCGGCCCATTGAACATGTCTGGACACAATTACTTATTGGAGACACGGGTAAATGTACTTGTAAAAGATATTACACTAAGAGGTTTCATATTTGTGAGGAAATTAGTCTGCATTTATGCAAGTGAAGATTTATCGGACAATATTATAACTGGATAGCAAATGGTGACAAAGATTTGAGTGTTCAAATGGGGGAGTCGTCGGGCATAAATCAAAGAGATAATGAAAATACACGTATTTAAATTTGGTTAACAATGCGTCTGGTCCTCAATATGATTATGATAATTATGCGCCTAGACGCGATGACCCAAATAAAGAAGCAAAAGAGTTTTTTGAGTTATTACATGCACCAGAAGTTCCTATTTCTGAGGGTGTTGATTACGACATTTTTGAAGTGGGTGACACAATCTTTAAATATCAAAACTCTCCATAACGTTAGTGTTGCAGCATATGATAAACTTTTATCAAGTTCACGTAGTTTGTTGAGAAACTTATGTAAATATTCTCCACACTTGTCGTCTTTCACTATCTAGTGTTATGTGAGTTGCTCGAAAGCTGTCTGCGTTCGTAATATTGACGCCAGAGCCTTCAGATTCTTCAATTTATAAATTATGAAAATATTTAATTAATACATATAGTATAGTTAATAAACACATAGTTTCAGTTACAAAATTATTCTTACCAACAAATGTGTCGTGCTTTCAACAGTTCTAGAGCCCCCAACATATGTTTTGTTTGGACCCTTTCTGCGATTTAGCTTAGCTATTGTTGAGCGCCTCCGAAAACATCATCGTTGTTCCAATAAATTTGAATTCTAAAAAAATATGCATCACTCATCCACATAAGGTTTATCTCCAGTTTTTAGGTAATGGTCTCTCATTTTGTACATTATATCTTTGAATCTAAGCGTACAAGTAGCAAAAAGCTTCTCCGAATACGTTCACTTTAAGCATCATCCCTTATGTAGGTTCGCTATAATAAAAAATATTAAGATTAAATTTTAATTCATATAAGAAATAATCAATTACTTAATTTAAATAAATACTGAAAACATGTTCCATAGGGATTCCTTGTGGTCATGTAGCACAATTGACCACATTGTATATGTTCCATTCCACATGAGCTTGATGATTGCTGTGACAGTCGATACTACACCGTCATCTTGTCATTGACCTGTGAGGTTCAAAGATATAAATCTTCTATCATTTGGATCATCTGGAACTTGATCCCCCTGAGTTACACCTCGACCCCTTTTTTGATGTCTTGTTAGAGCCCTCGGGTTCTTCCTCGACAGACCTATGTCGTGAAGATGTAGAAGATCCACCTGGCGATGCAATAGGTTCAGAACCTATTATTGGAGGACTATTATACCCCACATCTTGACCCAAAATTATATTTTCGTGTGGCACAAACGTAACACCATTTTGCAAAATAGATTCGATTGTACGTTCACGAAGAGAATATTCACTCGAATTCCCTACGCTGTTTGGAACTTAATGCGAGTCACCAACATTAGAGTTGTTGGACCCGCTCTTACCACTTTCATATCTCATAAATAAATTTTTCACTCTACTAAATTTGCCTTTACCACTCTATTGCTACTACTTTTACCACTTTCTTTGGAACGATCTCCCATTTTAGTAAAACTTTTATGCAATAAGATTAAAAAAAAGAAGAGAAAGTTGCTTGTGTTAAAAATGAAAGAAAATACATCAATTTATAAGGAGAAGGTTGGTCCCCGTTACAAATTGGAGACTCACCAACAGTCTCTAAATTTTTTTGCTGCGATAATATCGGAGACCCTACTGCGGTCTCTAATACATATTGGAGATTGCCATAGCAGTCTCCAACAAAATGCGCATCAGCCTTGCAATAAAGCTGTTGTGCATATATAACGCAACAACATTACTCAGCCGTGCTGTTACACCAGCTAGACTGTTGTTTTGACAATATCCATTTTGGCTGCTATAATTAACAGCATGCTGGATGGAGACAGCTTCCATTATTAGTGAAAATATTAGAGACCGTGCGCCGGTCTTCAATACTTTCGTAATTTATTAATATATATATATATTTTTGCGACAAATATTCTATTTTAAAATTTATCTTTTAATCCATTTCTCCTTTTTCGAGAACTAACTAATTGGACAGTAGTTGTGGTCTAATGTAAAGTTATCGCTACCGAATTTGTAGCGGTTTCTAAATTGCTTTCGCTACCAAGTTTTTTCGAGACTACGTTGCGGTCTCCAAAAATGTGTTTTCTATTAAATTATGTTCGGTCTCCAAAAATCGGTCTCAGCAAGCTTATTTTCTTGTAGTGACATAGTAATTAAACAATTCTTATCATTCATGCATATTTTCAAGGCAAAGCTCTCCTAATTCTCTATTGCTATTGTAGGAAACTATGTCATCCAACAAGTCATATATATTGCTCTTGCTACTGTGTCTAAATCAATTTGAAGTACCATTAGCTTTAGGCAGAATATTTTTCTACACCAACATATTTTTTATTAATTTTAATATCTCTCTATCTATATATATGTGTGTATAAAACTGAATTAACACATTTATTATCACTTTTGGATCATGGGAGCTCTATTGGCTAAGTTGCACGAACACGGATACGGGGACACGGATAAGACACGATACGGACACGACGACATAGATTTTCAAAAATTTACAGGACACGATACGGCATGGACATGTTTTAGTTTTTTATTAATATATATAACAATACCATTAAAATAAAATCCTATCAACAATTTTTTTGGCTTTACTCAGAAAATAAGATCAAACATATATTGATTGTACCTTGCAAAGATGAAAGAAAAAATAGAAAATTGACCTTAATTTTTAAGAATATATTGCGCAGCCCCCTATCGAAGATGAAGAAATTTTATTTTCAAGTTTCCTTTACTTTGGAATGATTTTAATCGTGAATCTCATTTTTTTTGTTGGGAAATCTAGGTTTTAATCCTTTATTGCTCTTATTTGCCCCCTTAAGTTTTAGGATTTTAAAATATAAATCCCAAAGTGTCCATGCCGTGTCGGACACGCCCTTAAAACGTGTCCGACACGCGTGTCCACATTTTTTTGATTTATTTTAATTACGGACACGCCACGTGGCGTGTCGAACACGTGTCCGTGGCGTCTTCGACAGTGTATTTTTTATTTTTTTTTGAAGTGTTTGTGCAACATAGTCTTTCAAAAATAGGGAGCCAAAGCGCAATAGCTTCCAATTTTTCAAAAATAGGTAGCCAAAGCGCAATAGCTTCCAATTTTAAGAACATTGCTTATTATATTCTTAAATAATCTGAAATTCTTATTAATTAAAAAAATAAAATTAAAGATTGCTTTATACTTTTCACTTATTTGAATATATAGTGAATTTTGAGAATAAGCTATTTGTAATATGCCGTATAGTGCTTTCAATTTTTTAATTTTACTTTCTCTCACTCTTGTCATGTAATAAATAAATCAAAATAATTGCCTAATACAACATTCAAGTATATACACACACATATAAATCCGTAGAGTACTAGTTGATGAACATGTGTTTCTTTTGGACAAGAAACTCTAAGAATGTAAAGCTATATACACCTAAGTAATGATAAATTTTTTTTATATATACCATATTACTTTAAGAAAGAGTTTACTTGAAATTCTGATATTTCAATTATTAATTAATTCATTTAAAGAACATGCAACACAATTAAAGAGATCCCAGTGAAAATAAACAATAAAAATTCCCAATACTGTCTATGAAACTATCTCTATTTTATCGTGACATGTATATATGTATGTCTTTGACAAATTTTAGCTACAACTGTCTTGTTATATATATAGTTATTTAATATTTTTATTATGCTAAATATGTGGTCTTTAAGGTATGTTTGTTTTCTTGATGAATTTTTTTTAGCGAGCCAGAAAAAAATTAAGTACGTACAAAACATTTCAAAAATAAAAATAAAAAACTTTAACCCATGATTTATTTCTAGTAATTGTAATTTTTTGTATTTGTATTTCACCTGTGGAGCAAAAACAAATTTTAGAAACGCGACAAACACTAGAACTTTCTGGTGAAAGTCTAGCATTTTTGCGTACTTGAAGATTTTTTTTTGAAGATCTTTATTGGATGTATGATCAAAATAAGCAAAATATGTGTGCACTAAAAGAAATCTATAGTTTAGTTAATCATATCTTTATACGAATGAATAAACAATAGTAGCAGGACGTACAGTAACTCATAGAGCACTACGTACGTACCAAGGAACAATACAATAAGAATATGGAGGAGGTAAATTAAATAATGCCTATTCGTTTACTGCGTGGTAGTTGAAGTACTATATATATTACATGACTTATTTATTCTCCTAGTAAAGATTTATTTTAAAAGAATCCCGAAGAATATATACTTCAGTTCTCCTGGTCTTTGGGCCGGTAGAGATTCACCAAACGCTCATTTATTGGTTGGACTGGTCTAGCATTCATTTCCGATTCCTATAAAATAAGCATTTGAGAAAAGTTAACATAATTAGTGGGAGAATAATATTATATTTGATTACATAGGCTAATTTAATTTAAAAATCCAAGCAACTTACATCGTGGACAGCCTCGCGAATCAGTTCAACTTGTTCTCGTGTTACTGTCCTCACCTGAATAATGGTAAGATCAAATTAGTAAGAGATACAACAAAAACAAAATTAATTTTTGTCACAAAATTATAAAATTTGTTTTACCTTTTTCACCATTGTCCAGAGAATATTCTGAGTGCATGGAGGGACGGTAAGTGACCCAATGTACCTATAGTATTTTCTGCTTCCGAATTTTATGAGTCTGGGATCAATAACTCCCACCATTTTTTCCACATCTCGTGTTTCAGCAAGTGCATCTAAGTTGTACTTCATCTAAAACATTTAAATATCCAAAATTAGAATATGAATTAAGTACATAAGCAAATTAATGTGCTTATATTGGACTAGTAAAATAATAAGCAATATTAATGTTTGGCCTAAGTACCGTGGACAAGAAAGAGTCTGGACGCCCGATTGTGTACATGATTCCAATCACAGCGGTACGATTATCATTGCTCTGGTGCACCAAATGAGCTTCCATGTCCAACCTAAAATCAAATATAATACAAGGTTATGTATATATAATTGTAAGAAAACAATATTGTTTATTATAAGTACTTTAATAATCACTATTAATAATTCCAAACATATTACCTCTTGCCATTGATAGTGTGCTCGGAAGGCGAGTGCCAATGGCATTGTCTGAGCTGATACCTGGTACCATTCATCGTGATATACCCTGCATCATCTGTCCACCTTAACTGCACTTATAAGAACATTATAAGTTCATTAGAAGCAGCTGGCTACGTAAATAACATTAGTTTTAATATATGTGAAATTGAATACCTATGAAATAAAGAACAATATTTTCATTAATCATGATACGCCACTTTGTTTAGATATGTTGTCTTGAGATCAAACAAATCTCATTCTTATATATTATTCTTCTAAGCAAAAATAACGATTCTTATAATTAATAAATAAACCTTACCATCATATCATGGCCTCTATTAATAAGAGTAGCATTAGAGGGTTTGTAATTTCTCTTAAGTCTTCCCAAATGGGACACTACTTCAACCCTTTCGTTCAAAAGATCAATGGGAGATTGCATTTCACCAGAATTACATTCCCTCCATTCCGGACGTATTTCACCCCAGTGCGCTGGCCCAGTCTCACTATCTTCTTCATAGCTGAACTCACTCTCATCATCTGGACAAATATTCATAATTTAATTATTACGTAACCGCAAAGTTAAAAAATATGAAACATTAAGCTAAACGGAAAAAAATCTAAACTACTCGAAAAGATAGTAAACATACCGACTTCTTGAGCTCTTGTACTTATACATGCAAATGACAGAAAAATAATAGAGATAATAAAGAAGCAACGAGAAACTTTTGTGGGCTTCATGGTCGTTAAATTGTGTATTTCTTGATCTATTTGTTGTGTTATATGCAAAATAAATAATTGTACTGATCAGATAGGGCAACGGAGTTGAGCTGCTTATATAGAGGCAAATCAGAATAATAACATTAATTAAAACAATTAATGTGTGAATGCGATTTTAAACATTCGTAGTTGATTTGGATTGGACGTGTGGTATTGATCACGGAATCATCCATCAGCTGAAATGTCAATAAACTTGACCTATTTATTAGACAATTAATGTCTGAAGAGTCAGATTAATACTAACTTTTATATAATATTATTCACTTAATTAATTTCTAAAAGTGAAAAAAATTACTGTTGGCGGCGGCCCACGACGACCTTACCTACGACGAAGAAATATGACATGTTTTGTTGCATATATTACATTTGGGAGCTTAATTAAATTTATGAGCATGTGCCTTATATGTATTTCCGTTACTATATCTTTTTATTTGACTACATGACTTGGAATTCTTGGTCTTGTGTTTGTGGTCCCTCGACCGGGACGTCACATAATATGTACATTTGTTTTCCACTATTAATGTTCTAAATAACTATTGTAAAAAAATCTTAGAAATACCCCTAGCTACAGTAGTCAAATAGAGATATTAAAGTTTTCAAATTAGATAGAACGCTGATTTAAATTCTTATATTAATATTTATATATTAATATTATAAATGTGTAACTAATTTGATCTAAAACAAATTTTTTTATCTATAATGCATCAGTAAAGTATAAATATACAGTTCTTCTAAGCATCTTTCATGAAATATTCGTGCAATATAGAAAAAATTGAAGTATTGTATTATAATAGGGTATCAACTATCAAGTACAAAAAGTATTGGATACACCATACATGCATAGACGATTTTTGAAGTATCCACACCATATACGAATGGATGAATTGATGGTTGAACACCAAATTTTTCTTCATAAAAATAACTTTGGATCTGTAAAATATGCTTAATATAACTCTTCTGATATTTCGAGCTGATCTTTATTCCCTATATATCATCACATGATTTTGCGTGATCTTTCAAATAGCTACTTGAGATAACCAAATATTGTCATCATATAAAAAAGGAAACAGTCTCCAGCAAGAGCTGTCATTCATTGTCGTTTTCCTCAACTTATTTGGTTAAATTTGAAGAAATTAAGATACAAGTTCTACCCCTCCTCTATCCCTTAACATATGGTCTCAATGGAGGTGGAACTTCCTATCAAAAAAATGGAGGTGAACTATTAATGAATTGAATTTTTACTGACCTTATGGCATAGAGAGATATATGAACCACACTTGAAGGTAAAAATTTGAGTTAATAAGGAATATTCAGTTAAGCACAAACCAAAAACGAACTACGTGCAAAATACATAGTGAAACATACTATTTTAAAAGAATAAATAAATTTAAACATGTGCAAAATTGCACTTTTATTTCTAGCTCTGTCTACCTCTATTTCTAGCACGATTATATTCACACTATAAATTCACCTTCTCTTTAAATCATATTTTACATTTTCATTACAACCCAACTATAGACAAAGAACCAATGAATATATACAATGTACACGGAATTTATTTTACATTCACATTAAATTCACCTTCTTGTCAAGTTCTTACAGGTTGCATAAATTGTCAAATGAGTTATTTTTTAATATTACATTTACCGAACGGAGTCTGTAATCTTTTATTTTTTTAATCACCGAACGGAGTGTCCTAATCCTGCCGCCAAGTGTTTAAAGTAACAAGTAAAATTAGGAGGTACTATGCATTGATATTTCTTGGAAGTCTGAAGAAAAAAAAAATTAAGACAAAGCTAACCAAATCTGAGTTTGATTTCATGGCCCTAGAAGGCCGCGTGTAAAAGTCTTGGTCTTTTGAATGACTCGTTGGATACTATTCTCGTTTCTATTTTATGCATTAGATATTTTCTAACTTTTAGAAAAACAAAAACAAAAAAGAACAAGAAAAAAAAAAGATATGTTGTGTGTATGTTAACATTAATAAGAATTATATTGTTTTAGTCATTGATTTTGAATACCAATATATAATGACAAATCTTTTCGTTTCCTCTAAGTATGAGTATTTTGGCATCTAAAGTAAATACTCATTACGTAATATTCCACATTACTGTTAGAGTTGTAACTTGTAAAATTAACTCAACAGTTAATCCATCCAAAAAAAAAAAAAAAAATCGAAGTTCTGGAATATGTATTCTTCAAACGTGGAGTCTGACGCATGGAAATACATCAAATGATGAAAAAGTGTAAATATTGAAATCATTTGAGGACAGTTATAGTCAATTTCAAATGTTAATATAGTCAAATGGAAGTTTCATCATTTTGAAAAGCTCGGGTGAGTAACTTTGAACGAGAAAGATAGAAAGCGAAGTCTTTCACCTAAATGGAAGTTATTTAATGTAAAAAGGCATTGCAAGTCAAAGGAAATTTCAATTCAGATCTACTTATAAGTACAGAAATGTCGCGAATTTCCATCAAAAATTGTTGAATATATTTGCAACATAAGAATTGAATAGAACGTGCGAGGCAAGGATTCATATTCAACTTGTGCCTTAAATGATTTGTCCAAGAGGTGGTTCAACTACGAAGAACAAATGTTCAACAAAAAAAAAAAAAAAAAACTACGAAGAACAAATTAACAAAATGAAAATGGGTTTATGCTTTAACACTTAGCATTTTTCGAAGAAAAAGTTATATAAATTACTTCGGAAACCAAAGATAAGGTCCTCGATTATTAGTGTGCGGAAAAAAAGGGTGTCATACTCAGGATATCTATTTTTTTCTGAATTCATATTTGATCAAAATATGGATGCGCCAAATAGCTATGTAGATATTTCTAGAAAATATTGAAAAGTAAAAAGTATGATAAATTATTCATTTCAACCTACAATTTGTATTAAAAATAACCTTTATAAAATGAGATCTTACTACATAAAAAGAAGAGTTTAGATACGGAAAAGTTTGTACCTAAAGACCATATATCCGTTCGTAAATCATTTTGGTAATCCATACTGAAAATTAGTCACAATTACTCGTTTCCCTAGCTAAAGCTTTTTCTGAATTCGTACTCTTGATCCATACCATATAGTCGGTCAAGAAACGTAATTCAAATTTAAATTTTTCGCCCATCAAATGATTTGAACAGCTCCGTAACTTTATTTGATCGTTAAAGGGTCCAGAATAGTTCGTTTTAGGGTTGTGAAGTCTGAATTGCATAGGAATTAAAGGAGAATCAATTGGTTTGGGAAAAGAAGACTCAGTTAGTATGGGAAATAGATACCCATCTAGTGTGGAAGTAGAAACATAAATTACATAGGATTTGTAGAGTTCATGTAAATTATAACTAGGATATGGGTTCCTATTATAATTAACATTTAATTTTATTGTTGCGTTTATCATAACACTCATCAGAAAATAGTAGAAAAGCCCTGACTTGGCAGCTCCCTGAGACGTAGTCTTTTGACGAACTTGGTAAACAAATTTCATGTCTTTTTTATTGCTTTTCGTGTATATGTTTCTTTATACCCTAATTGTTGCATAACAAGTGGTATTAGAGCTCAGGTTCGAATGAGAGTAATCACGATAGATAGAGGAAAATCACCGATTGTAAAGTTTGATGATTCAGACTTTGGGTTCTGAAGGATGCAAATCGAGCATCAACTGTATGGTAAAAATTTGTCGAAAACTCTGAAGAACGAATCAGAGGACATGACAAAAGAGGAATGATCTGTGCAAGACATGAAGTCGATGAGAGTAGTCGTTTGTCTCTATCGCGAAACGTAGCGTTTCATACATCTAAAGGAAAAAGACCAATAATTTTATTCACGTCCACCACAATATATAAAGAAACTTGCCCTCTCCACTTAACAAGGCAATTTATGTGGAGAAATAAAGTGGCTTTAACTTCGATCATGGACTTCCGGCCTACCCACATGCTAATGATTTAATACCGTCCGGACGTGACGCGTGATGAGAATTATCCTACATTTCTTGGAGTTATTTTGGGCCACACCTATATTTAAAAGCTTTCCCTTTCTATTATCTAGACCTTTTAAGGGGGAAATGAAAGTAGCTTCAAATTCTATCAATTATTATCTCCAACTATGCTAACTTTCTAGTGATTAGTCGCTACAACTAACTTTTGATCTTTTATTAAGGCGTATATAAATCACAAGTAACCAGCACAATAATCAAGTTTGCATTGTCATCATATGTTTATTTCAATTGTAATGGTAGTCCAAAGGAAGAAAAAATATTGAAAAAAAGAAAAGAACGAGATAAATCGATGCTAAAATCAGAAATATACTCATTTGTCCATCCAAATCACACATCTGAGGCACTTGCCTTCGATCAGTAAATCGATGGCTTTATTGATGTCTTCAAAACTAACCTCGTGAGTCACAAACTTGTCAAGTTTCAATTCCTGCATAGAAACATAGCTCTAAACACACGAGGTACTGATCTCGAACAGAAAAAATATTCTTGAAAACTTTAACCAAGTACCTTGTTCATGTAGCGTTGAACCAGGATTGGTATGTCAGATTTCGGTTTCAGACCTCCAAATAAGGATCCCACTATAGTTTTTCCTTGATGAAGAACGTCAGTTGATTTGAACGTTAACTGTGCACCAGGTTTGTCCACACCAAGCATGACTGTCTTCCCCCAACCCTTAGCATTGATCAAACGAGGGAAAGTGAAATTAAGAGAACAAAATCTAACATTTTTTATCATGCTTACAAAAAAATCTGCTTGTAAGTTGAATGTCGAAATTGAACTTAAAAAACATGTTTTCTAAGCAATGAGGTTCAAACGCACTGAGGCATTAACATACTGAAAAAATATTAACTATGCACAAGGATTAGGTCATCATATTTGCAAGATATTATTGGTGTTCAGATTAGAGCTTTCAAACACTGTGCTTATGATAGAACAGACTGTATAGAGCTAATGCAAATGTGAGCACTGGCATGGAACTTTTATAAGCTAGTCAAAATGATCAAGTGAATTTACTGCTTTTAATGATGGCAAAAATGGCTACAAAGGTAATATCAAATTTCAACATTAATTAGTTATAGGTATACTATGAGTCTGGTATACCTTGCGACAGCAAGCGTATGCTTCCTCAACCAAGGACGCCTTCCCCACACATTCGAAGCAGTAGTCTGCTCCTCCACCAGTCATCTCATTGATGATCTGAAACGTTCAACAAATAACGGGAAATTGATAAACTTGTGAACGACTTGAATGATACGTATATGGTTTACATCCTAACCAATTTCGCTTGACAAGAAACTAAAATAGTCACCTTTAACCCTACTTAAAGGCTTCACAATTACTAGAGAAAAAACATTTCAAAATATATAATAATATAGGAGATAGCTGTGCAACATTCTTGTACTAACAACAAGGTCACAAAATCAATGCCATAAATATGTGAAGAGGTCTCACTTTCAAATCAAATTGGATAAAGAAGATTACCTGGCTTACAGATTTTTCGCCACAACTCGTCGAGTCAACAAAATCAGTTACTCCAAATGCTTTAGCTAGATCATGGGAAAAGATAACATCAGAATTTTGATTAATCAGATTCTACATGTTACAACAGAATGATTCTCACAATTCAAAGTGAATAAAACAGACCGAGAAGGCAGTATATACTCAAAATGGCCATTACAAATATTTAGCTTTTCTACTAGGAATTTACTCTGCATATATATTTTTATATTAGTTATACTCAAAAGATAACTATTTTTTATGTTAGTTTTTATTGTTAATACAGTTTCCAAATTCTATATATTGTAATTAGCACGATCTTACCTGTTTCAAATTTTTCCGGGTTCACATCAATGCCAATGATTTTGGTGGCAGCGCATAATCTTGCCCCCTCGGCAACCTTAAATAAAACTCAAGTTTACTAGTCGTCGCTATAAAAAAAACATAAGGGATGATAAAAGCTACACCCCATAAGGTTATTTATAGTTACAGAAACCTCATCCATAATTTAAAAAAAAAATTGCAATAACTTCTCTTGAAACTATCATCACTTAAAAATGTGAATGAAATTTGTGGACTTCGTCTTGATATTATATTGAACATCAAATTTAATTTGTGTCTAGTTTATCATTGTTTCTGGAAGTTTAGATGTAATGTAACATCAATTTTAAGGGCGTAGATGTAATGTTAAATTTAATTATATCATTCAGATAAAACTAACATAGTTCTTTAGAAAAATCAAAACTATCATCAAAAATAGTTTTCTTAATCCAATTCTATTTTTGAAATTCTAGATTCAAGTTATAAAAAGACCTAAAATCCATTTAAGTTTTTAAACTATATTTTTACTACAAATTTATAAATAAGAAATGTGTATTATTTTTCTGAACTTTTTCATTATTATTTATTGATTATTATTTTAAAATAAAAAATCTAAAATTTAAAGCCTTTTCGAGTTCTTTAGTTTCTTATGTTAGATTTGGGAAATAGAATAATTGTCGTTTTATCAGTTCCATTAATTGGTCATTTTTGGTTAATTTAATGGGATATATGGTTGTAACTTTCTAAACCTCATGTAGTTTATATTTAGGGATAAAAGCATTAAACCCCCTATACTTTATCCCATGTCGCACTTTGCCCTATATTCTTTTATTTTTGGCAACTTGCTCCCTGTACTATGGATAAATAAGCACTTTGCTCCCTGAGTCGTTTTTTCACCATTGGATTTGAACACGTGTCAGGATTTTTTGCGTTGGATTTGAACTCAGGGGGCAAATTGCTTTTATCCCTTATATTTATGTAACTATACCAAACTCGGTGAGGTGTTGCTGTGATATTATCCCAAAGTAAGAGTATAAATGTTCTTACAGCTAATCCTATTGATCCTAGCCCAAAGATAGCAACAGTTGATCCTGCTTCAACATTTGCTGTCCTCAACGCAGCTCCTACACCTGAATTTGTAATGTTCAAGAATAAGGGACAGCAATTAATTCCGAACACAAATTCTATAAACATATTGACAATTAAGGTCCAACATATATATGTATACCTGTTGATACACCACAACTAAGGAGGCAAGCTCGGTTTGCAGGTATTGCAGGATCAACTTTTGTTACATTAGCAATGTGTACAACCGTGTACTCAATGAAACTAGACACGAACAGGAAATGAAACAACGTCTCTCCTTTGAGGTCAGTGAATCTGCTCGTTCCATCGTGTAACCAAGGCGACACCTGGAACGGGAATTTGGAGCATAAATTGCTCTTGCTTGATATGCAATCCGCACATTCGGTGCAATCCGCCATGAATATTGGAATAACCGTATCGCCTTCCGCAAACTCAGTGACCCCCTCTCCAACGCTCTCGATAATCCTTTCATTGCACAGAAAATTGGCCTCAACATTAGTTTTACACAAAGCATTGGCCAATTTTTGAGATAGTATTAGGCAACTGATACTAATCAGAACATTAAAATGCTAGCAAATTATGGCACTGAGAATGGAGATCTATAAAACCTCCAAAATTTGCATACTCTTTTAATTCCAAAACTAATTTAATTCGGGAAGCAAGTTCACTAGTAAAATTCTTAAGCAAACACAAAGTAAATCATCAAATAAAACAAATCCCAGATGTTAAACTAAAGCTGGCATCTAATCATAAACCTCATAAATATTTGGAAAATTGGAAATGACAAATTAATAAATTAACAACTATAGGTGCTATTAATTTGTCATAAAACAGACAGCATATATATGGAAATTACCCGACGGCTTCATGGCCCATAATTCTCGGAAAACACCCAGGAGGCTCCTTCAAAAGACAAGAGGTAAAAGTTTAAAACCACCAAAAGTCAAATTTTAACATGATTGGTATTTGGTACTAGTGGTAACAAAAAGGCACAAACTTTACAAAAACATACTTTTAGATTCAAACAAGTGATGTCGCTGTAACATAGAGAAGAGCAAATGATTTTGATTCTAACTTCTCCAGATTTTGGTGGGGCCACAATCACTTGTTCAATCACCAGTGGCTCCCCTGCTGCCCTAGCCACAGCCCCTGCACCCACCGTTGTCGACTAATTAATTTTTTCACACACACGCAACAACGATCAGATTTTACGACGATGATTTAGGCTTCATCGATGGAAATTTTTATTTCTGGTGGTAAAAGTTTAAACTTTGTTGAAAACGAGCGTCGCTGTTGCTCAGTTTTTTATGTGCGTATATAAATAAATACATACGCACACACTTGCTGCATGCGACCTCTGATAATTGATTTATTCAATATTAATGTTAAGTGATTATCAAACGTTTGAGAGTGCATGAACATACCTCGGCATCTTATCGGTTTTCCGGCACTCGGCTTCGCTATACTTTTATCCATTTTCAAGGTAACTCTTCTTCCGTTAGGCGGAAGTATATATTATTTAGTTGGCACTAGTCGTTGGATATGTTGAGTGTGTGAGTCAATCATGTACCCACATTGTCTTATACGTACCCACCCAAAAATACAATTGTGTCGCTACCGAGCTATTGATCTGGATCTTTTTTATAACTGAATTAACAAATTTTCGGCAAGCATCTTCTGATTAATGTTAAAAGATATGCATTATTTCAATTTTGTAACGAGAATACAGCCATAATTAGCTTTAAATATTAGCTAGGTAGGGTACTTGGTCTAGTAAGCACATGTGGTCGAGTTGTCAAATAGTTTTTATTACGTTAACAACTCTAATCCGACTACTGGGTCCTGATCTTCTTAATTGGTCATACAAAACGAGACGGCTCCATAATTATATAAAGCCAACATAACCGACCTAAGAATAATATGTGGTTGTAAGTAATTTATAATCTTTTCAGTTTTTTGTTCTTTCTGTCAATATGGCATGCCGTATTAAATACTTGGGACACGATGTCTCACAAAAAATACGTATATCGGAGACTAGATGGTTCTGATCATTTTGTTTGGATATTGAGCGTTGATGTTGGGTGGTGTCATACACGACACCTATGATAATTAATTTGATAAATATGTACATATATACACTGATTAATTCACTGATAATTGATTCAAGTTTCAAACTACATGAACATACTTCGGCATGATCTTATGGGCTTATCTGCAGTACTTTCACTCGGATTCGATGTACTTTGATCTGTTTTCAGGTTGAAATTTTCAGTGCCTGAAGTAACTATTAATGTGTTCTAATGGTTGGTAGTGTTTGAGGTGTGAGTGTGGCTAAAGATGGGAAGTGGGCCAGGTCAGCCCATTCCGAAAAACTAGACCTACTTGGCCCAATCTAGGCCCACTTTTCTGGGATTGGCCACGTTATAAATAGGGCTGTGTTGGACAAGAAATGTTGGTTTTGGCCCAGGCCCAACTTATCGCCTGAGCCCAACTTTTCTAACACACAGGTGGCTTTATGCATTAATGGAATCAAAGTAAGCAAAAGCACACATCAGAAAACTTGATTATGCAACAACATTACTTCTTTTGGGAACACATAATAGGCCTGTGCCCGACTAAATATCTACACATCTTCAACAATAAAGATGGATCAACCGATCGACATGAACATCGCTTACAGGCGTTCTTCATCAATTAAAATTCTGTCAAGAAAACAAGACAAGATGATTCTGAAAATTTGGACATTTAAACTACATTAAAAAGCAAAAAATTATTTTCTAAAACATAGTGTTTCACACTACAAGAAAATGTCTAATTCTGGACTTGTTTCTAGGTGAGGAAACAAAATCTCTGCCGAAAAATAACCAATAGGGATAATTTATTCAATTATAATCATCTGTCCCCATTTAAAAATTCATATGGCGGGATTACACTACTTGAATCTATAGGCTTAGTTAGATTAAAGAAAAAATGATATGGCAGAACCTTTGGCGCGTGAACCCGGAGACAAATTGCACAGCATCTAGCAACTGTTTAAAGAATAAAGAAGCAAAAAGCAAAAGGGGAGAGAGACAAATCTCTCCCCTATCTATTTTCTATATAAAATAATCCATGTCATATCTCACAGCTTAAATAGAAATGGATTATTCCTTATCTTTCGGGTTTTTCACCTACACCCTTCCTCAGGCAATATGAACAATAACATTGGAAGAAATTTAAATTTGTTGTCATATGTGAAGAAATTAGTGTCTATAACAAGAGAAAAATTTGTTGCTAAGAAAAAGTAAATATAGAAAGAAATTAATCTGTTCTCATCAATAAATTAAGACACACAACTTTGTACCAATAATAGATTGGTCTAAGCGTGGGAAGAGATGTATTTGTTCTCCCGTTTGAGCGGTCCAGATCATGGGAAGACCCATGAGGAGAATCTACTTGTCCCTATGATTTAACTCATGGGGACTCGTGCGTCTGTCCCCATGGTTTAACAAATGGGCACAAACCCATGCGATGTCAGATCGTGGGGATAGATTTCTCCGTCCCACGTCGTGAGGGTGAGAAGAGGGGTTTCTCTCGCCATATCTCCTTTACTCCTCCTTCCATTTTCGCCCCACCCCTATATATGCCCTACAATTTTTTTACCACTAAATCTTGGCTTATTCAAGTCTAATTTAAGGTATGTGCCCTCCTACCTTCTAAGAACACTCTTATGCCTTCATTTGTTTTGGGAATTTATGTGGTTAAGATGTGGATTTCTTAAATTTGTAATTTGTTAGGGTTTAGATGTAATGTTGAGTTGTATAATTTTAAATTACTTGTTAGCATTTGTAGTTTACTTTGTTGATTTTGTAGCATTTTATGAATATTAATGGTGTTGTATACTATTTTGAACATCTAACATATTAATTATACGTATTGTTATTGGCTTATGTAACAATATGCATGTTATATATAATTAATTGAATATTTAGCATTTTAGATACTTATTATGAAATAATAATTAAAGATTAGCATGTTAGTTATAAGAGAATGTATAACTAGAGTGATTGGTTCTCTTATGATAATTAGGGTCACTAGTGCTTTTAGAATAAGTAGGAAAATGATAACTTTTAGGAATATTTGTAGTAATAGTACGTTAACGTTAAAAAAATTAGGATAAATTACAAGAATTTCAGGAAAAATACGAAAAGTTTAAAGAAAATTAGGATTATAATTTTGGAATAGTTGGAAAATCCTAGTTCTATGATTTGATTTGGAAATCTCAAAACGAGCCGCGCTTGTGAAGATCGCGCCCCACGAGTCACAATCCGATCCGAGTTGGTCCGGTGTTGGTCACCTAACAAACTCAACTCAGACCAAACTGTAGCTCATAGGAAGGGGTCTCACTGACCAGGATCAAAACCATAGCATTATAAAATATCTTTACTTTAAATACAGCGGAAGTCTTTGGAATACAAATAAATTTTACAATTTCAAAATGACTTATATAAAATAAAACACTTAACAATTTTGCAAAGTTTCCAAAATGCGGACTTGACAATCTTTCGTTCCATCCATGCTGCTATACCAATCTTGTTTTGAGAAAGAGACATATAGGACAAAAGAGGAGTAAGTCTTTAATGACTTAGTGAAATTCTTAGATCATGACAATAATCAAACAGTAAATAAGAACAAAACGAACAAGAATAACCAGAATAGTGACATTTGCATCACTGAACTGAAATTATCGATTTTAAAGATAATTCTGAAATATTTAGAAGAACGGGAAAATGAATTTGTGCAATTACATATAACAAATCCAACCTTAACTCCCAAAATCAACTGTATACCTCCCTACGAGGAGCTACCTCGCAACAGAACATAAGACATGCTCGAGTACATGTCAATCTAACACGCGGGTTACAGCCAACTCCTGGCTGAGCGGCGCTTAGACAAAATGGGTATTAATCAGAATTACTTAAACCGACAGCCCTTTGCTGCCCAGCAATAAATCCTTTCAATCCCTGGACCCAACTTCCCAAAGGCGTCCCGATGGGTGAAACAGAAATATCAGATGAGCTAGTAAGCCGGATAATATCCGTTGCTTGTTTTTTAGCTACATAGACCGAACATAGTTCGTTGCTCATTGCACAATTCAAGAATTGATTTGGTGATCATGATATCAGATTAACTATGGTTATGAAGAAATGTGTGATTATAAATCAAATGATCGGTTTAACTTAAACAATAGGTAAGAAAAGTGTTTTGTAAAGAATTAACGAATATGAATATGAACGCATTGTAATGGCGATAAAATGTTGCTCGTGATTCGAAATAAAGTATCACAATTATTATATCCAAGTTTCTCAGGGCCAGGTGCCAAACGGGGCTTGAATAAATCAGAAATCAAACCTCACCTTTTACCGTACGGGAAATTCTTCATTTACGTCAATAATTGTCAAACCTTAAATAAATCAAAAAGATGTAGATCAATTGTTTGCTCATAAATTTACAAATATAAACATATATTTCCAATATTTATCATATTTAATGAAGTTCAATTAAATATCAAATTATTGTTAATTTTGGATAAATCCAACATTTACCTATTTTAACTTTAACAATGACGTAAAAAATATAAATAATGAGATTTACCATTTCAAAGTAACAAGTTGAAGACTAAATCAGTTTAACATAATGCGCGTACTATATATTCTGGATACACATATTTTTACAGTAAAAAAGTGATATTAGAACATAAATATGATATAACAATATTTAATTGAAGAACTGCAACATAATTCTCAGAATATAAAGTGCACAAATACGTACTACATCGCTACATAACTTATGAATATGATACATAATTCATCTAATATATTGAACAACAACATAATTATGGACTACAAACATCACCCGCAATTACTACGACACTCTACATAAATAAGTTAAGGACAAAATACATAATGCATTTAAAATACTCAATAGATTTTCCACAACAGATATACAATACAAAAAATACATTAAATTCTATTAGGGTCTTGATGATCTAGCAATGTTGTTCTCTCATTGGCTAAAGTTATTCTCAATGCTTTGATCACCACGAAGTTGATCTTTTAATCAAACATACATAGAATTACACAAAGGCCTAAAATGCCAATAGAGGAGTTAGAAGTAATATATCGTAACAAATCTATTAAGCAGTTTAGTATCCTATCCGCGTATTACCTTAATGTGATCAACTCAAGCACTAGAGGGAGCTGTAAGAGTGTATGTAGTCTTATCCCATCCCCAACTTGTTTGATGTGTACTCAAATTAACATAGTATGTTATTTTTAAGAAGCAATGTGAATTATTTGTTCGAGTTTATTCCGCGGATTGAGAATGTAGGTTATATACAGTCAAATGTTTATAGTTAAATGTAGAGCTATACATATCTCACAGACGGACTGTAAGATTTAATCTTACAGCCTGCCTTTAGTTATTTTTAATAACTGCGCTTGTATATAAGAGAAGAATTTGATGTTTAATTTTTGCATTCTTTTGTTTTCCGCACTAACATGTTTACAAGCTTAAAACTTATAAATTGATTAAATACTTACAAATGTCAGTTCTTCTTTTCCAAAAAAGTAAAAATCTTTATAACCCCATTATCCATCGGCTGAAATATAAATTAACAAATTCCAATAATAATTTTTAAAAGTGGTTTCCTAGATAATCTTGATTTTCACGAATTCTAAACACGCAAAGATAAATTACTCCCGGAAAAATTAAATATTTTTTGATCGATAATATGTTAATCTGGTACTTTTTTTTTGTTAAGGAGCTAGAAATGTGCCCAATAAAAACTATTAAACGATGGTGAAATAGTTTTTATACAAACAAGTAATGTTGTTTGTGATTTAAAGTTTTGTAACTAAAATTCGAGAAATCTGAAATTATTAAATTAATACGAAACTTTAATTCATGTATCATACTAGTGGGACGGAGAAAATCTAGCATTTATCACATTAACATTACACTTATCATGTTTTTGTGTAGCATCTAAATCAAGCCATCTTAACCCTAATACACCGTACATATTTAATAATTAAATACGCACTGCATTTAATTTTCGTGTATAGTTCAATATATTTTTCAAAATGAACTTTTATGCTAAGAACATATTTTGTTCAATTTGGATTAACATAATATTGCATTTGATTAAGTGACTACTGGTCTTAAAGTTTTGAACGCAATATGACTTGCAAAGTACAACCTTTTTTTTTGTTATCATATTTTCAATATTAACTTGATGGATTTATTGCTATAGAGTATGATGCATGTATCTACCCCTTGAAATAAGTGCTTTCCTATTTTAAAAGACAAAAAGGAGTTGTAGGTTTGACCTACTCTAAATGCATGGGCCAAAAAGATTTTCAATTTTGAAACCTTGAAATGGGATCCAACCTATTTTGAAAAGCTGAAATCTTGGAACTCTTGGGCCAAAAGTCTTCCAAACAGGGCCGTAATATTTTGAGTTTGGGGAAACTTTTGGAGAAGAATAATGAGATTTACATGAAAAATAGAAGTTTAACCATGAAGGATGAAAATGATAATTTTCTTGCCAATGTGCCGATGACGAAGAATAGAATGTTCTTATTGAGTATTCAAAGTGATTTCCCAATGTGCTTAAAACCTGGTTTGCAAAATAACTCTTTGTTATGGCATATGAGACTTGGACCATTGCATTTTGGTTGCTAACGAAGTTATCGGTGCGGTTAAAAGGAGGACACTGTCGATTTTGCTTTCAAAGTCAATTTTGAAAAAGCCTTCAACTGTGTGAATTATGTACTTTTAGACAGGATGTTGAGGAATATGGGGTTTTGTGATAAATGAACATGTTGGATTAGTTGGATTAGAGAATGTGTATGATCAGCCACAGTTTTGGTTAACGATTCACCAACAACAGAGTTCTCATTGCAAGGAGACTTAGACAGGGCAATCTTCGTTCCCCGTTTCTTTTTCTCATTGTGTAGAAGGGTTGAATGGAATGATTAAAAAGACAAACAGTGAAGGATTAATCTCGGGTGTTAAAGTGGGGTAGGATAGGATTGAAATTATCCAAGACCGACTTGCTGAGGATACTCCGTTCTTTGTGGAGAATTGTGAACATAATATATGGGGTGTTAAAAGCATTCTTTGTTGTTTGAGCTTGTGTCTGAATTGAAAGTAAAGTTTGCTAAAAGTTGTCACTATGATTTCAAGTGCAGGAAAATCTTTTAGATCGATACGCTGATCTTCTTAACTGTCAAACTGGATCATTACCATTCATGTATCTTGGTGTGCCGCTGGGTGCTAATCCTAGAAGAGAAGAGATTCGGGAAGGTTGTGTGAACGCAATATCAAAGAAACTTCCTTGCTGGAAAGTAGGAGATATTTCATTTGGAGAGCGTATTGTTCTTCTTAGTTCGGTACTTGTTGGCCTACCAGCTTATATGTTTGCGGCTTTTAAGGCTCCAAAAATTGTCATTAATAAGACTAGTAGGACGTACAAGAGGTTTTTATGGGATGGTATGAGGAAAATAGGCAAATTACTTGGATTAAATGAGACACCTTACGTAAACAAAAAGGAATATGGTAGAATTAATTAAAGAAATACAAAATGTTTTAACCTTTCATTACTTGGCAAATGGAAGTGGAGGTTTCTTGTCGAAGAAGATGCAATCATGAGAAGAATCATTAATTCAAAATATGGTGATTTCAATCAGCAGGTTAGTCTATACATAATATAAACGCGATGGAATTTTGTCGTTCATCTCTAATTATGCCCCCAGATTTGTTATCTTACCAAATATGTTCCTATCTTTTAGCATGAGATATTGCAAAGTCTATAGCTACATTATTTACAAGAAAACACGTCTCCTAGCTACTCCATTCTCTCCTCTTTTTCATTACATTCTCTCTAAATTCAAGCCATCTCTTTAACGATTCAAGGTTTTTTCTCCTTCATCTCCTCTATGAATTCCATCCCCTCATCTCTCTCTCCAGCCTTCATACCTTCGGATGCTTTCCAGGTCATATTGTGTCCATGACGTCTTGGGGGTAAGGAAGGTACAGTGGATGTTAAGGTTTTGTATGTGGGGTTGGGGTTTCGTTGGAGAAGATGATGAGTTGTTTCCTCTGTTCTCTTTCGGCTATTCTAATTTGAAGAATGAAAAAATTCAGCAACATACAGAAAAATGATTGATACTTTATAAACTATTTAAAAAGAAATCTTAGAAATAGTATTGCATAGTTTTAGTTACTTTTTATATAAACAATAGACGTGATAGCATGCAATTAAAATATTACCAATTTGTGAAAGTTGGAAAATGTTATGTGTTTTTATCTTGAAGTTCAAATGCAAAATATATAGAGTCAAAGTACTGGTACTAAAATATTAAACAAATTCGATACAAACACTCAAAACTATAAAACAAAAAAAGTAGCTTAGATTTAAATTATTTAACGAAACCTCAAAAGTAATATTACATGTTTCTTAATGACTCAAGTAATAAATAATATAGCAATAACTCGTGATTATGTAAAAACTAATTAGTATTTTGAGATTTAAAATTACGAATAATAAATAAAAACCTTTATGACAAATAATTGTTTGGCTACCATAATTATATAATTTATTTTCAACAAGAACTTACGCACGTGACCTTTTCCTAGTATTAATATATCTTCAAGTTATAAGAAGACGTCCATCTGGTGGACAGATTTGAGAAAATTAAAAACACCTTTGGAAAATAATGATCATTTCTCTTATGGAGTTACAAGAGAAACTGGGAACAAGAGTGACACGCCTTTTGGTATGATGTTTGAAGTGGGGAAATGTCTTTGAATGACCAGTTTCATATGTTGTTTGTTATCCCGACTAACAAGAGAGCAAAGGTGGTGGAGCAGGGTGAATGGGGATGGAATTGGGAGTGGAGACAAACTCTATTTCCATGGTGAGGGATCTTAAGCATTATCTTCAGCATATTTCTATTAAAGAGGGTATGGATGATACCTGGAGTTTGAATCATGAGGTCTCAGGAGTTTACTCGGTTAAAATCTGCAGACAATTTGCTCGAACTCATATGAGCTATCTTATCAAACGTTTCTGGAAGATTCAAGAGCCATTTTAAAGAAAGTTTTTCCTTTGAAGGTTGTTCTAAATAGATTTCCCACAAAGTCTAACCTAATAAGGAAAGGGCTTAAGAGATCAACTATAATGTGGAGTGTGTCATTTGTAAAATAGGAATTGAAGATGTAGATCACATGCTCTATGAATAGAGGAGCAGTCAGCCATTTCAAGCAAAATATGGAGCTACATCCGAAAATGAGGGGCAAATAGCAATGGTGAAGTGTTTGGTTTGTAACTCTTTGGTAATTTGGAATTTCAAGAACAAAATTATTTTTGGTGAAGATTTGTTGGAAGAGGATGCATTAGTCGATTTAATTAAAGTTAGGTGTTGGTTGTGGATTAAGGCACATTTTTAAGGAATCTCAATTTTCTTCTTTAGAGAGGAATCAATTGCCTCATATTTTTATTAGAGGAAAATACCACGATTTTCATTCAGAGTATCTCAGGTACTGTGATCTGCACTATTTTCATTGAGTAAAATGTATTTGCTTGTAAAAAAACATGACAGAAATGTCGCCACATTGTTGATTTCTCGTTAAATCACAATAGAAAAACTGAAATCACAAACAACCATGCAAGACACATTAGTTTGTGAAGTAATCATGTCAAACTAGGAAAATCATTTATTTCCAGTGTGAACGGTTGTTCAAAACGGAGAACACAAAAAAAAGAAGGAAATCCAAGCGGGGTGTGGGGGTCGCGGGGTGATGATGATGCTAAATCCATTAATATACTCATTTGTCCATCCAAATCACACATCTGAGGCACTTTCCTTCAAGCAGTAAATCAATAGCTCTATTGATGTCTTCAAAACTAACCTCATGAGTCACAAACTTGTCAAGTTCTAATTCCTGCACAAATGCAACTTTTTAATTAGACAGCCATACTGATCTTAGATAAGGGATTATAATCTTGAAAATTTTGAGCTACCTTGTCCATGTAACGTGTAAGCAGATTAGGTATGTCGGATTTTGGTTTAAGGCCACCAAATAAGGATCCCAATATAGTTTTTCCATGATGAAGAACGTCGAAAGAGTTGAACGTTAATTGTGCCCCGGGTTTGTCCACCCCAACCACGATTGTCTTCCCCCAGCCCTAAACATTTACAGTGAAAAGTGAATTGATGACAATGAAAAGGTCTAAAGTGTATTATTTCTTATCATGGCCATAAAAAAATGTATTATAAGACTCATGGGTCGCCTAACCTTTCGACAACAAATGTATGCTTCCTTAACCAATGACGCCTTTCCAACACATTCGAAACAATAGTCCGCTCCTCCACCAGTCATCTCATTTATGATCTGGAAAGTACACAAAGAACGAATACAGATAAAAATGAAATGTCATAAACATATTACTAATGTAGCTTTCATTCTTGCCCTTCTATATACAAGACAAAGAAAAAAAGCATTAAACAATAGTTGAAGCAATTTCAGCAAAACGTTATGTCGGAAACATTGCAAGAGATAATTGTGCAATTCAATAGAACAAAAAAAAAAAAATCAAAAGAGAATTGCCTCAAATATATGAGTATCAGTGGTGAATTCCATTTGAACACATTTTACTCTCAAAATAGATAAAGAATTTCACCTGGCTTACACATTTTCCGCCACAGCTCATCGAGTCAACAAAATCAGTTACTCCAAATGCTTTTGCTAGATCATGAGCAAAACCAAGTTAGGGTTACAAAATTAACTTTAGAATAGTGTGAAAGTGCTACTAATTATTTGAGACGAGATTATAAAAAACACACACATATACATAAAAAACCCCTAAATCACGAGATAAACGAAAAACAAATAAGATGGAAAAACTTCATATGAGGTTAACAAGAATTATAAAATGCAAATTTTGATCGAAGTAAAATCACACAATTCTTAGTTTTAACTGCCACATAATAATTCACTAAACGCTCTTAAGTAGGCATGTAATGGCTTAATGAATTGATTGCTAAGAGATGTTTTTCTTCTTCCAAAACTGAACTATTTGTAGCAAAGTATTAGGACAAAACTTTCTAGGATCCGTGTTGCATTGGCTAGCTGCTAAAATAATTTAAGATCCATCCAAATGATTTAAGATCTTCAACCAAAAAATCACATGCAATCTTCAATTGCATGTTTCCACCTTGGATGCATTGTCTATCTCAACAGATATCTCTACCGACATTATTTACATTTGAAGATTTAATTACTGATCAATTTCATATCACATCACTCACTTATCTTGCCATTTTCTTACTTTTTCAGAAGCTGCATAAGATCAACTCTGAATTAACTTATCAGCATCAATGCTCTTTGTCATTAAATCATCTATGTTATCCTTAGTTTGAATCTTCTATAAATCCATCGTATACCATCCGCTTCATAATGTCATTGAAGAATGCAAAAGGTTAATTCATAAACCATGGGAGATTCGCTTTCGCTGGATTGCAAGAGCAAGAAATAAGCTTGCGGATGCTATGGCAAAAATGCCAAATCCGAACGTTGAAGGACTAAGTGTTTTGCGGATGCCCCCAACTTTTTTGTTGTCGTTGATTCAGACTGATGCTGCCTAAGGGCTTCTTTTCCCTTGTTTACCAAAAAAAAAAAAAATCCATCGTACCTTCTATAGAATTTTCTTGAATGAAATGATATGAATTCAAATGTGTTTTTCTCCTTGAATGAAATGTTGTATTCTTTTGCCAGATACTTTGATAGTCATAAATGAAGTAATCTTCACTAGCTTGTAGCCGAGTTCCTCCATAATCATTTTCAACCGAATGGCCTATTTACTAGCTTATGTAGCTGCTACATTCTCTTTATCTTATGAAGCAACAATGCAATATAAAGTTGAAACCCAACTTACTACGCCTCCAGTAAGAGTGAACCAGTGTTATTAAAACCGGACCGGCCCGGCTGGTCCGACCGGCCCGACCGCGACCCGGTCGCGAAGCCGGTCCGGTTACACCCCTTTAACCGTTTTTTACTGTGACTGGGCTGAACCAGCGTTTCACCGGTTCAACCGATGAACCGGACCGGTGTTCAACCCGTTTTTAAAAAAATAAATAAATAAACAAGCAAATTACCTTCCAGCCCCCAAAAATATTTCATCCCTACCAAAACACCCCCAAATTGCCCCACCCTCCAAAATCGGCCCACCCCCAATCACCCCCCCCAAAAAAAAAAAACCTATGCCCGATCCCCCACCCCCAATCGCCCCACCCCCGATCCCTACCAAAACTCTCCCAAATCGCCCCACCCCCAATCGCCCAAAAAAAAAAAAAAAAACTATGCTGGTTCCCCGCACCCCCAAGAAGGAGGAGGAGGAGGAGGAGGAGGAGGAGCGGTGAGAAGGAGAAGAAGAAGGAGGAGGAGGAGGAGAAGGAGAAGGAGAAGAAGAAGAAGAAGAAGAAGAAGAAGAAGAAGAAGAAGAAGAAGCGGCGGTGAGAAGAAGAAGAAGAAGAAGAAGAAGAAACAGAAAGAGAAGGAGAAGAAGAAGGAGGACTGTGTTCAAAAAAAAAAAAAAAAAAGAAGGAGAAGGAGGCGGTGGTTTCTTGTTTTTTTTTTTTTTTTTTTTTTTAATTAAAATATATCTAACCGCTTCGAACCAGTGGTTAAACCGGTTAAACCGATTAAACCGTGAACCGGTACCTCGCCGGTTCGAAGCCCCGATCCAGTTCTGAAAACACTGGAGTGGACATTTATCCTATCATGGATTTTTTTTTTTAAATGATCACCTACATAAATTGAATAACCACATCCAATCACTATATATCTTAGTCTTTCATATCATAATGCAACATCAAAGGTTCCCTTAATGTATCCACGATCCTCTTCATTGTACTCCAATGGTCTCTATGCGGATTCACCATGAATTGAGTAACCACTCTCATTGCATGACCAATGTCTGGTCCACTATAGATCATAGCAAAAATTAAGCTTTCACTATTGAGGCATATGGTACTTGAAACATCTCCCACATCTCTTCTTCACTACTAAGACACATTCTTGGGGATAACATGAAATTAACAGAAAGTAGTGTAAATATTGACTTATAGTATTACAAGTTGAAATGCCACAAAACATTCCAGAGGACGGTTCTTCTAGAAAGCCAAATCTTCCTCCTATGAGTGTAATTTGTATGCTTTTATCATGTCTTTTTACTTACTTTTAAGTAATTTCTTGTGCATTTTTTTGCGTATTTAATGTTTTTTTTTTTTTTTAAGTTTCGAGTCAAAGAATGTGGTAGATAGTGAATAAAGCACATAAAAATATAGCAAGAGGAGACTAACAAAGCTAACGAATATTTAACTGAGTGAAATAGACAAAGGAGGAGGGTTTGTACATGAGCGTTGATAACACCGTTCGATGATTAATGACAAAAGAAAGCTATTTAAACTCTTCTGAAACAATATACTCTAAATAACTATATTTCTTTAACAACTATAAAAAGTTACCAGTGGCCTAATGATGCAACATCAGTCAAAGAAAATATTGTCAGGTAAGGTTATGCAACTCCTCTAAGTCGTTTAAACATTAACCAATTCATAAAGACAGCAGATTGGCAAAAGTTTTACGTACCTATTTCGAATTTTTCTGGGTTCACATCAATGCCAATGATTTTGGCGGCGCCGCATAATCTAGCCCCCTCGGCAACCTTGAATAAAACTAAAGTTAACATGTTGAACAAAGAAAGAGGAGAAATTGCAAGAGTTTAAATGTTCTTACAGCTAATCCTATCGATCCTAGCCCAAAGATAGCAACAGTTGATCCTGCTTCAACATTTGCTGTCCTCAACGCAGCTCCTACACCTGAATTGGTAATGTCAAGAATTAGGGACTGCATCTAATTCCGAATACAAATACTATAGTATCCCATATTCAAAATTTAAATACCATATAAACAAGATCACAGTTTAGATCCACATATGTATATGTATACCTGTTGATACACCACAACTGAGGAGGCAAGCTCTGTTTGCAGGAATTGCAGGATCAACTTTTGTTACATTAGCAGTGTGTACAACCGTGTACTCGACGAAACTAGACACGAACATGAAATGGTACAAAGTCTCTCCCTTGAGGTCAGTGAACCTGCTCGTTCCATCATGCATCCAAGGAGAGATCTCGAACGGGAACTTCGTACATAAGTTGCTCTTCTTTGATCTGCAATCCTCACATTCTGTACAATCCGCCATAAATATTGGGATAACCCTATCGCCTTCCGCAAACTCTGTTACCCCTTCCCCAACGCTCTCAATAACACTTTCAGTGCAGAAATACCAAACAGTTAGAAAGCGCGTTTTGAGAGCACATCCATAGCAACATATAAAACATTTCCGAAACTACGGTACTATTAGAATACTTGCTATAAACACATATGGGAATTACCCGACAGATTCGTGACCGAGAATTCTTGGGAAACATGCAGGAGGCTCCTTCATAAGCGTAGAAGAAAAACCATAAAAAATCAAAGAACTAACTGATTGACAATTCTGATACAATTAACAAAAAGGGCAAAAACTTTACAAAAAGTATATACGTACTTTTAGCTTCAAGAAAGTGACATCGCTGTGACAAAGAGAAGTGCAAATGATTTTGACTCTAACTTCTCCAGATTTTGGTGGGGCCACAATCACTTCCTCAATCACCAGTGGCTCCCCTGCCCTCCTAGCCACAGCCCCTGCACCCATCATCAACTAACTAACATATATGTACATATAAGTTATAACATGCATATTTATATATGTGTGTTGTGTCTATAAAAGATTGAATCAATGTTAATTGATCATAAGTTTGTGAGAATTCACGGACATACCGTGGCATCTTATGGGCTTTCCCGCAGTACTTTCACTTGGCTTCGCTGTACTTTTATCCATTTTCAGTTGTGACTAAGGTTGTTCTATATGTTGAAACCGGTAGCTGAAACCTTTGAATCAACAACCGTACCGATGGACCGATCTTGTTTATCGATTTTAACGTAACCAGTTAGTTAGGATGAAAACCGGTTCGGACCAAGAATCTCCATATATACAAGTAAGTAATTTGTCTTTATATATAGGATATAGGAAGCCATTTAATATGGAAAATAATCTTAGCAGATTGCTTAAAGAAATAGATTTTGTCATAATTTATTTTGGATTTCAAGTTTAATTTTGGAGTTAATTTTGCATTATCGGTTTTAATTATAAATTACCCTGAGTATACCAAAAGAATCTCTTTACATTGTGAGTAATTCATTACGTTACACAACCATACTATGACAAAGAATCATACACAAAAATCAATAAAAAGACACCATGACTTGTTTATCTAGTTCGTCAGAAAGACTATTTGGTGACGTCACAAAGCCGTGGTTTTTCGACTAATTTCTGACGAGTGCAAGAATATATATATATATCGTGTTGATCTGATCCTTTATCCTACTCAGATTTGGGAAGGGGCCTCACTTCCGATCTAGGATCAAAACGATACATTTTAAAATAACTTTTTACATATATTTACATCGGAAGTCTTTGAAAATACAGACAATTATTACATCCTAATAAAATATTTTCTTGATCAAGATTGCTCATACTAAATGCATGACAAATAGTCGTCACACCTCAAATAAAATTCTCGATCTTTCAACTCAAACGTGTCGTCAACTATTAATCTTTTGAGGAATATACAAACAGAAGAAATAGAGGAGTAAGTTTTGATGACTTAGTGAGATTCTTGATAAAATTACAAGTAAGGAGATTCAGTAAATTAGAGGTTCACAAAATAAATCATCTGCAAAAATAAAAAGTTCAAGATAGATAAGATATATTCAAGACAAAAAGTTCAATGAACATGTGCATCTACAAAAGACATAACAAATTCAACCATACAACTTCCAAAGGTCTACCTTAAACATCCCCACGATGAGCGACCTCGCACAAAACGAAGAGATATGATTAGGTCCATGTCTATCCTTCACGTGGATTACAGTCACTTCTGACTGCAAGGAATGCATAGATCAATGAGTATTGAGTAGAGTTCATAAGCCAACATCCCTATGCTAGCTGTCTAGTATTAATTCGACACAATCTCTGGGCCCAACCTTCAGGTGTCTCAATGGGTAATGTTGGGCCCAAAAATCGGTCCTTTGCCGTTTTAACTGTTAGATTGTCTTATATTGTTTAAACAGTAATTCGTGGTAAAGTTGTTTAGTTAAGTGTTATTTTGTTACGACTTACTTTATTTATCTCTTAGCGTTTTTATTTAACTAATCACGATTCAGTAAAGAGATTTAATGATAACCTGTGTTTATTTCGGTCTTATTCAGATAAACGCGTGATAATCCTTTATGATTAAGAAAGTTTATCTTTTGAACAATTTAAGGGAGGAAAGACATACTACGAATATTATTTATGCTAATTAATATTGAGTAGAATTCTTAGAATATTGCATAAATAATATCTTCGTCTTATTTGAATAGGATTACGTTGTTTTTTTATTCAAAGATTTTATGTGATTGAGTATATCTTTTTGTTTTATGTAAGAATTTATATTTCGTAGGAAATTAGTTTCTTAAGTTATTTAATTAATCTTATTAGTCTTATATGTTATATTCTAATAAGTATTTGTAAAATTTATATTCTGTGAATGAAACCTGATTTGACTATTATTAGTTATGTTTAATTAATTGATCTTACGATTCCTTTCTAGATAATCGTTATTTTGCTGGAAAAATTTATCAGTTGAAGATCATTCTCATTCTAAAGCTATGAAGATTAGTATAAATAAGCGTCATAGTTTAGGAGTCTAAGTGTCGAGTTTCATTTTATTATCTTGTTTAACTATTCTTGAGTTTCGTTAAGTATTAGTTTCATTGAGTATCTCTGTTTTAAGTTAAGTTGAAACTTTGTAAGGAGATTCCATCAAAATCGAAGTGAGTTCGAACGAGACAGGGCATCGTCACTCAGACGGAGTAAATGTAGCAAACACGTGTCTATAGATTTTAATTTTTAACCATAGAAGGGATTCAGTGAGTTAAAGTCAAGTCTTATACGAGTAATTCACTTTGATACTTTGAAAGAGGTTTGTTTTAGTAGGCGAAAGCCTCGTAGGACGGTTGTTCAAACCTCGTAAAAATCCTCGTATTATTTATTTACTCTTTATATTTTTGCAACTAAAATATTCACTGTTTCAACACAAGAACTTTACTTTATTTAATTTGGATAATCTGCAAATAAGATCATACATGTAACATAAGATCATGTTAGCTAATTACTAGATAAAATTTGCTGCACTACAAGCTATAAATTCGAACATTGTGCGTTGCTCGTGGCATAGTTGCAAACACCACCTAAAGAGTTGACATTGTGAGATACTTTAGCTACTAAAAAAATCTAAGGCTTATAAGAACTATATGCAGTAATAAATTCATAATAATCTTTATCTGAATCTCATCATTCCTTAGTAATTGTAGAATGCAACTCATCAAACCTTTTATACTCTCTCGCATCTATATTTTAACAACTTTTTCACATGCGTGGCAACTTGCTTTTTTATTTTACAGATTTTTTTTTATATAAATAATCTAACATCATGTACCTATAATTGTCTTATACGTAGCCATCATATATAAGAAGAGCAGAGTTATCAGCGCACGATGGTATCCATTTTTTGGTCTTGGAATTGACATGCATTTGTCGTATGATATAAAAGAGTATAAGATGATCCGTGGCAACTTCATACTTCAATGTTCAACCACAACCAACGGAGGCGAAAGAGGAGTTGACAAGAAATACTTTTTGAACAAAGAAAATTGTGTTGTTTTGATTTTAAAGAAATAGTTCATTCTATTCTGTTTTTTCGTTGACTTATAACTGAGCTAATTGCAACAAACACCCAAATCTATGGGGTCATTTTCACTTTACCCCAAACATATTGATTTGTGTGGTATACTCCTTAACCTATTTTTTTGTGCGACTTACCCCCGAACTATTGAGACCAACCGTTCATTTTAGGTTGATAGCCCCCAATGATTTTGAAATCTTATACGAAATCCCTCTATTGGTTTGTTAATTGGTGAAAACATACCTTCTGGTTCCATAAAACTTTGCACAAAATCCTCTTTTTATGGAACCACATGTGGGATTTTAGAGAGTGTTTAATGAAACCAAAAAGAAGATTTTAGATAATTAACAAACTACAAGTGGGTTTAGTGCATGATTCCAAAACCACTGGAGAGTTTTGGTGGTTATCAACACGAAATGAACGGGTGCTCAATAGCTCAAGGGGCACATAACACAAAATCCATAGGTTATGGGGCATATTGCACAAATCGATACGTTAGGGAGCACATTGCAAATGCCTCCATAAGTGGGAGAGTTTGTTGTAATTAGCCCAAATTAAACTATTCATACATTAATGGAAATTCACTTTAGTAAATTAACTAATTCTTGCAAACTTTGATTGACGTCCTACTTATTTTTTGTAAAGTATAAATTCCCATTCTTTAAAAGTTAATTTAGTTCTCAGCTTTTCACCGATGAACTACATTGTCATGTATATAAAATATATCACCATGGTAAAACTATACAAGATAGTTATTTTTCTTTTTTCTTCAGAAATAAAAATGTTAGTGTAAAATCAAATTATTGCATAAGATAAAATATTGGTACGTATATATCACTATGCTTACGCTATTACACGTTGTCTGAAGCTGGAACTGGCATATATTTTTCTATAATTTAAAAAGATTGTGAAAAGGTATGTGTCAAAACTGCAGTTGATGTTATACAATTAATTCCTTGAAATTATGCATAGAATTTTGGCTCTACATCATAATTGTACAGAATATGTGTCTTTTAGTATTTATTAAATGAATGTATTATTTCATGTTGGAAGTTATATGTCCATTCATAACGATATAGTATATTACAAATAAGTCGCCCGAAACGACAAAGAGGTGGGCGTAGAGCACTAATCCACTGTTCGTTAAAGGAAAATGATGTAGAGCAGTTCTCTCCGCGTGGTTGTGTTCCACTTCGGTTGTTCTTTCACCATGCGGCTGGCTGTATGGAATCATTTCTCGGTTTTGCGGTGTTAGATCTTATCGTGGTTATTTTAACCTTTTTTTGGTTGTTATACCATTACTGCGAGAAAATGCATAAAATCTTTATGGTTTCTAAAATCTACAGAAACTCCTTGTAGTTTGATAATTATGGTTTTATAAATTATGTATAAAATTTTCTAATTTGCACAAAATGCATTTATAATTTTATAAAAAATAGATCTTATTACCGTGAAAGATGTTGGGAAGCATTGACTGATTACTGACTCTCGTTCTTTATGAAACCACGTAAATGTAAAATGAACACACAAGGTTAACATAATTTGGTCAACTAACTTTTCATATCAGACTCTTTAACCGGACAAAGAATTACTTAGGACATGTCTTAATAATAACACTAGATTATCTTTATTTGCGAAGACGTCTCTACAACACTTTTTCAATTACTCTACTTAACTCCAAGCTTCGCTTACCTTGATTGAACTTCTTTTGACAGCGCTAGCAAATTCATTTCCCTCCAACAGGTAAAAATTGAATAATGGATTCTTGTGGTGGGTTTCTAAACCGGCAAATAACATAGACATATCAATTTTCCTAAAAATAAAGCAAAAAGATAAATCTTTAAAATCGTTTACCCTTCTAATTAAAGTTCAATGATTTATGGTTCTTTTAAGTTCTTGATTGTGCCCATTCCTAAAAATACCCATATTTATTTCTTTTAATACCATAATCTTTGGAAAGGAATTAGAAGTTAAGAAATCATATCACGATATTTTCTCTTTAACATAGATAAAAAACACACAATCAAACCTCCACCTTTATTCTCTCTCTAAACTTACTGCTTCTCTTCCTATGTTTTTTTTATTATTATTATTTCTTTTCCATTTTTCAATAAATTCTTTTAATTTCCTTAATTTATTGCAAATTCCCAAGATTACTACTCCATAAATGATATAGATAGAACCATACTCCTAAATTTTAGCAACTTTTGCATGTTGTCAATTTTACCCTTAAGGAAATAACAAACAGTTGGTTTTCTTTTTTAAGATCTTCAATATGTACCTTTTACTATTTCTCTTTTCTATTTCTGAGATTACATAAATTCACTTTCTTTCTGCATATACAAATATAATAATCATAAAATAAATTAGAAATACCAATTAAACACACACGAAACAAATAACTCCTCCTTTGTACTTCTTTTATTATTAATATATAAACTAATCAATTATAATTTGTTCATAACAAAAATTAAATGCAAACAGTTTGAAAAGGTATGAAAAGAGCATTGACGAAAAATAAACGTGCATTATTAAAAAAAAAAAACTACCCCACATATTCCTACTGCACATTATTTGATTTTGGATCTTCAAAATTATTTTTCTTTGCTATATAGGAAAGATAAACATATGTATTTAAGAGTATTTAATTGATCATTCACGTGATTGTACAAGTATAAATAAACTTTTTATTAATTATTCTAACATGTATATTTTTAAATTTGAAGAACCTTATAAATTGGACACAAACAATTGAAAAATAGAACCTTGGAATTATTTTTCAGTAAACAAATTAATAATAATTGATATTTTTTTTGACGTAACAAGGGTCTTGTATTTGTATAAAAGGAGATTTATTAATGTACTATATGAAAAAGGAAAGGTGAGATTGTTTTGTGTACAACAAAAAAGAAAAAAGAAAAAAGAAAGAAGAAAACCCAGTCGTTTACGGAATAAGAGATGAGACATCTAATTCCTATAATCATGCACCAAATCTCCTATAAATAGGGACCCCAGATTTATATAATCTTATATTTTTATTTGATTTGGAAGGGATAAAAGTGAAATTAGTTGGAATTTGCGTAAGTTTTGGAGAGAGTAAAAAACTGGAGGTTTAATTGTGTGCTTTATATGTATGTTAAAGAGTACACATGTCACTCATCAAAGCTATGTAGGAGAGGATGTAAGATTTTTTGTAGGAGGTGATCCTGTTTGGTATGCTGGTGCTCTTGCCACCCTCAGCCACATGGAAAATGCTTATTTCTCTTTTTATATATTACATATTAAACTATCAATCAGTAAAAATTTGCCATGTGTCATAGTTGTCTCCTTCTTCAACTATAGTTAACTTATTAGGTTAAAAAAATGAAAAAAATGTGCAATGGTTAGTTTAGGATTTTACTTTACTTACAAACTAAAGGTAAAAATTCTCTCACTAAAAATTCACCTCTCAACCCTTGCTTTTTACTGTACGAAGTTAAAAAATTACCATACCTCAACTTGCTCCGTTCAACATTGCCGCCCGTCGCTGCCACATTTTGCCGCCTCCACCCACGCCGCCTGGTGCAGTAATTTTTTTTCCCTTTTTTGTGTTCTTCGAATTTTTTTAAGAGTTTTTTATCTTTATATATTACATTGAAATATTATATGTTGGTTATGTGTGATGAATAAAAATATAGTTCTGTAGGTGTTTTCATATTAAACACTATACTTGGTGTTGGACTATTTAATTAAAAGTAATAGTTATTTGAATAAGCTTTAGAAATCTGAAACTAACAGTGATAAAAATAATTGTATAGGTGTTGATTTTGATCTAACATACTGGAAAATCATCCAACTTCATCATCTCCTACCGATAAATTTGAAGAATTTTCAGGTAATGCATATGATTACTTAGTTGATAATGATAAATTTAATTACTATCATATGTTAATTGTCTTCTAATTTATTTTGTAGATTTAAATTGTGGAAAAGGAGTAGAACACAATAACTCTGGCAATGCTGAACAAGTTGAAGGATCATAAATGGATAATGATGAAGTACAAGCCGAAAAAGAAGTAGCTTCTATTGACTTGACTATTGAAGAAATGGAAAGTCGATTAGAACCCGGTAAATCAGTTGAGAATGAGCACATAGCACATGCATTATATTGTAAATATGCTTCTGCTAAAGGTTTCAGCGTTAGAAAAGGTAAAAATGTGATGTTTAAGGATGGTAGTGAGTTACAAGGAAAAAAATTTGTGTGCTCTTGTGAATGTCATAAAGATGAAAAACGTTCAAAAAATAAGTTACCTGCCTACCTAAAAACGACGTCAAGAAGTTGTTGTAAGGCACAACTCAAAATTACACGGAGAAAAAATAGTCCTTGGATGGTGGCAAAATTTGATAAAAGAGCATAATCATGAAATGTATGCTCCAGATCAAACATATCTGTTAAGATCGGGAAAAAATATAACAGATGAACAATAAATAGCTATAACAGCTATGTTGAAATCAAGAATATCAGCTGCTGAATTTATTCTTTTGTTAGAAAATCTGGCACAAGGGCGGGAAAATGTGGGTTTCACGGCTCAAGATGTATATAATTACATAAGAAAATAAAAAATTGATTCCACAGACTCTTTGGCCTTAGTTGATTATTTCAAGGAAAGATCAAATAAAGAGTCGGACTTCTATTGGAATATGGAATTAGATGATGAGAATAGGCTTATGAACTTTTTTTTTAGGGACTCGATGTAGTTTGAATGATTATATGTGTTTCGGTGACGTGCTTTCATTGGATACCACTTATCGCACTAACAAGTACGAATTGATATGTGCTCCTTTTGTTGGAATAAATCATCATAATAAAAATGTCATGTTTGGATTAGTATTTATGTCGGATGAAACAACAAGTTCTTTTGAATGGTTGTTACGGAGATTTCTGGAGTCTATGCATGATAAACAACCACAAATTATTTTTACCGATCAATGTCAAGCTATGATAAAGGCAATTGGAACTGTTTTTTCTTTAGCACACCATCGGCTATGCCAATGGCACACAAATCAAAATGCTCCATCTTATTTTGGTAGTTTGAATAATGATTCTAAATTTCATCGTTTGGAAAATGTATGAATGATTGTGAAACTGAGGATGAGTTTGAAGCAACTTGGGGTAGAATGATGACTTTTGATATTAGTGACAAAAGCAAAAGTTGGTTCAACACCATGTATGATTTGAGGTACAAGTGGGCTTCAATTTTTAGTAATAACATTTTTAGTGTCGGACTCTTGGCTACATCGCGAAGTGAGGGAACAAATGTTGTATTGAAAAATAGATTTGGTAACAAGACGTCTACTTTGCTTAATTGTGTCATTGGTTATCAAGAAGCTCAAAGTGATTGGCGATAAAATGAAAAAGAAAAGGATACTTTCTGTCGTCATAACAAGCCTTCACTTTTTGTGAAACATCCTCTGTTGGAGCATGCTTCTAGTTTTTATGCAAATGACATCTACAATATGTTTGCAAAGGAATTCCAAGATACAATAAGTATGGGGGCTCCGCAACAAGTATACGGTGGGCCTTCATTGTCACGGTACATGGTTAAATCATATGATTCAAAGTTGAAAAGTAGGATTGTTGAGTTTGATAGTGAGAATGTGGAGGTAAGGTGTAGTTGCCACAAGTTTGAAACATTTGGTATATTATGCAGTCATGCTTTGAAAGTATTTTGTGTTTTTGAGATGGATTGTATACCTGAGAAGTACATTAAGAAACGATGGACTAAAAAGGCCAAGATTGATTTATGGCAATGTGAAAGTGGCGAAGAAGATTGGAAAAGGATGAATATAGGTGATAGTAGCTATTTATCCGGAATGGCGTATTTCAATAGTGTATCAAGGGACTTTTGTGATGTTGCAAGCCGGAGCATAACACGTAAAAAGGCAAGAGATGAGGTGCTAAAAGGCAATTGAGTGTCTTAAAAAAGTAGTTAATGATATATTTGAAAACACAAATTCAAATGATGACACTACAAGTGATTTTGCCATGGACAAAGACAATGATAATCTTGATGAAGTACTTGTGCGTGATCCAATTATTGCCAAAACAAGAGGAATTACAAATGTCAACAAGCGTCATTGGGAGAACAAAAGTAAAAAAGGAAAGTGCAAAGCTGAAAGTTCAAGTAAGATTTGTGATTTTTAAATATTATGCTTTGAATTTTTAGCTTCATTCTATTATTTTTAATTGTTCTAATTTATAGGGAGGACATCAAAAAATGCAAAATGGAAAAATCGAAACTCACAACAAGGTGAAGAAAATTGTCCATCACAAGAGACAACAAATGTGCAACAAAATAATCTTTCTCAGGAGATGTTACTTCCCTCTCAATTTAATGGGTTTTTCCCAATGGTATGTTGCTAATAAGCATAATCTTCTTTGGTTTTATGTATTTGACATGCATAATCTTATTTGTGTTTATGGTTTTGTTTTGTGTAGTGAACTACTAATCAAGATTTGATTCCTCCAAATGGATATCCTAACAACATGAGTTGGAACTTCTTCGATTAGGAAGAGTTTTTGGCTATGTTTTTAGTTTAATTTTTGACTAGTTTGTTTCAGTCTCCAGACAAAATGTGAATTCGAAGTTGTATTGATTATTGATTTTTAAGACCATTTAGTTCTTTTCTATTGCTGTTTGATTGTTTTTATTAGCCATAACAACTAAAATCATAGCAATTTGTGCAGTAAAAAACAAGTTAAAGAAGAGAGAAAAAAGTCGCTCACTGGTTTGTTTAAACAGAGAGCAAAAAAACTGCTCTGTTTCTGCTCTCTGTTCTCAAGCAAAAGGCCCTGTTTTGCTGAACAGAGAGCAAAAAAAAAAAAAAAAAAAACTGCAAACAGAGAGCAGAAGAATTGCTCTGTTTCTGCTAAACATAAATCAGTTTTTCTGCTCTCTGTTTTCAACTAAAAGCACCAGAACACAGAGAGCAAAGTCTCTGTTCTGCTCTCTGTTCTCATCCGCACACAAATTATTTTAATTATGTATATGTTATATTTATAGTTATTCTTTTTTATACAAGTGTTTACATGTATAATTAAACCTATACTTTTGTTTATAACTTGTATTGACATGATATAATCCATCATATTCATTGTAAACGTTGATGGCAATTTGAATAAAATAAATTACAATGAAAAATATTAAATAACAAAGAAAGGCATTTCATCACAACTAAAGAGTAAGATTAATATTGTCATTATCACAATAGCTTTATAAATAATCACAATACAATAACAAAATATAATTTACTATCTACCATAATCAATTAGTAATATCACATAACCACTATAAAAAAATATAATCTTAAACATAAACTCTATAATTACAATATAATCCTATAAATTGTAATAGAAAATGGAGGCTATTTCTTCATTTCAAAGGAATCGAATGGCAGTGGCAGCAGTGAGTTTTCATCGCCCCCAACAATTGCACGATGTTCGCCTTGGAGTAGAGTAGAAAGAAACCTTGATCCAAGCAAGGTACCTGAAAAAAAAAATTGATTGATACCATCACTTGTGAAGTATCACATAGAAAAGATGACACACTGCATAACCCATACCCATATCCCACTTTAATTACCATAATTTCTTCAGTAGTCACAAAGGAAAAACAGAACAAACTCCAAATAGAAAATTAGGTATAGTAAATTGAGATTTGGCTTTAGAGACCTAAGCATCTTGGGGCAGTACGGTCGCTCTTTCGTAACCTTAGCAACATTAGCTTTGGTTAATTTTCTATTTTAAAGTTCACCTCCCCATGTCAAAACCCAATAAGTTGTGTCGCACCATTACTACCACATAAAATTCCATATACCAGGCTGGTATACCATAAGTGTCTGTCTTAGTTCACAGGACATACAATTGAACTAGGTAGATCATGACATAGATTCTGGAATACAATTCTCAAGCAAATGAAAAGCATGTAGCAGATTTTGACAATCTAACGCACGACAAGAAAGAGAGTGTACCCCCATTTTGCAATAGAAAGATGAAAAGGTCAGCAACCACAATATTACAGATTAAGCCATTAAACAAAACAACAGAGAATTCATAAACAACTCGCTTAAAAAAAAAAAAAAAACTATAGATACTAAAAGCATGCATATAGGCTGATATATACAGATTCAATTTTGTGCAAAATGCAGAATTACAGAGAATGCCTAACAAACTTACTTCAAAGAAATCTAGAGATACAAAATGCATCTATATAGATTCTATTTTGCAGAAAATTGCAGAAGTACAGAGAACTAAAGAAACTTTACTGAGATGAAGAACTTGGTATTTTTATAATTGTTAATGAACTTGGTTCAACAAATTGGAGATTTGAAACCTTAATATCTGGGATGATGTTTTTTCCTTAGTCAATGCTACTAATTTACAGCAGGTGTTTTTAAATTTTTGGATATGAGAAATTGTGATTGAAATTTAACCAAATGGTGAGGGGGGTGTCATCCAATTCACACATTCTTTTTTCATGAGCTAACTTAGATGATAAAAGAACGTGGTGGACAATAAGGATATCAAACCTTAGAAGCTTCTAAATTTGATTGTTTGGTGTTCACTGCTTCCCACGGTGATCGGATTACCATGTCTTTGGTACAAAGTACAATCTCATCAAAAATATTTAGCAATTGAAAACTCTCTTTCTGGAAGAGCTAACTAAACGTGCAGGTTTGCATTAGTAATAAAGTGCGTCTTGTCATCTAGAGAAGTGGAAAATATAAGGCAGTTGAAAGAGATTACATGTCAAAGGATCCATGAAAATGAAGCATGCTACCTTATATACCTAGTTTTTCTTATACGTATGAGTAACTTGATATCAATACAGGTATTTACCTCCATAAATTCACCATCCAACTCTTTCAGAAGCTGTTGTATCTAGGAAAGATTAAATATTGATGATTAATTATGGTGATTACCAATTCACTTAACCTGGATATAGTACAAATTAGATTCAGAAAATTTAGCAAGAAGTTTGCTTTCAGGAGGTGGAACAAAAGCACAGTTCAGGGATGCATTGAACTAATTGCCGACTCAAAATGCTCAGGCTGTGAGTTTTTTGTCTCCTGAAAAACTTAAACACAAAAATTAATTGAACCTCCAATTAAGTGAGGCCAAGCTCAGACAAATCTTCAATAATGTCTTCGAGATTTCCGCCAAAAAAAAAAAAAACTCGATAGTTTAAAAGTTGAAAACCTTAATAAGCCTCGGTAGTAGTATAGAGAAATTTCAGAGTAACATACGGGATTGAATCGTGGAGGCGATTGGGATTCTGCGACGGTTTTCGATTGAATCATGGGCTCTCTGTGGAATTCAATTTATCTCCGTTTGTTCGCCGTCGTTCGCTTGGATTTTGGACGGTGAGCGGCGAGAAGTTGAATGGTTTCACCGTCGTCAGCGTGGAGGAGGAAGCTGAGTAGAATTTTGGAGAGAGAATGAGGTAGATTTAAGCGAATGAATGGGGATGTGGAGAGAGAAAGGCGCGATCTGAAAATTTCAAAACTTAACCATGGTTCTAGTTTCAGATTTAACCCTTACACGTGTCAATATATTATTGGCTGAAGGTAGAAGCCAGTAAAAGAGAAAAATCGACCATTAAAAAAAAGCTTGTCCACGTGGCGCGATCTGAGGGTGGCGAGAGCACCACTCTTGCCCCCATCATACTATTTCCCCATAGTAGTGTATAATTATACCTTCTTAATTTACGCATTGAGATTCCAACAACTATTGATTACCATTATAGGATTTAGGAAATAAGCAGTTATATTTTTCTTGAGATATAATTATGTAGGGGTAAAAGTGAAATTTTAAGAGATTGTGCTATGTTTTTAGAAAAATTGCTCTATCTATATCATTTGTCTTGTAAACGCTCTCAATACTTGGGATCCTTTACTAAACTTCCTAACCTTCGTGATGTCGGCATAATTTATATCGCTTCAAATGTTGCTATGAATCCGGTTGAGAACATTGTAACAACCATTCAGTTTTTCCTAATTTGTTGTGCTTAGGTATACCGTGACTTTGCTTAAATAAGTTGATTTTCAATATAGTTTATTAATTATAAGCGTTACATAAGTTAGGCAGATTCCTCTAATCATGCAACCTAGAATTGGTAAGTCAATTATATAAAAATATCGTAAGGCAAGTCAATCACCTAAGAGTTTCACAAAACATCCTTCATTTTTGCTATCCAAGAAAGGAGTGAACAAATATAACTAATATCCACTCACCCTTTTTGCGAGAATGGGTTGTCTGTGATACAAAATTGGACACCACTTGGCTAAGAGAGTGGCTAATATATATCTTCCAATCTTACATAAATTTGTTACTAGACATCACGGATGGACACTAGTTCTAGGTGAACCAAAATCCATGCCAATGGAACATGTGATGGCATGTACCCAATTGTCTGTAGATTTGAAGCAAGAAGCCTCTATTTGGTAGTGTGTGGCTTGTTTTGCAACTTATTGGATGCATGCATGTATGGATGAGCTTGAGGGCCATATTTAATATTTGTTTCATCATCTCGTGAAAACCTTTGCTCAATCAGAACCCAGTATATGAACGATGGGTACCAAGACGTTAAAGGTAGACGTTTAGCATTGTTGGTGTTGTTGATATAGATCATTTTTAAGACTAATTTTCTAATGTTTATGTAGCCTCTTTTCCATTTCTATAAAGGATTGATGTAAAAAGTGTATACAAGGTGGTAGAGTGAGCAGCACAATAATACTTAAGCATTAAGTGAAAATAAGGCTTCTTCAGGGGTGAAGTGTTATAAGCAAATAATGTGAATCATTAAGAATGAATATAACGTAAAATTCTAAATACGGAAGCGTACCTTACATCAACAATTAATTATTTATAGAATGACGCGTAGTTGGTCTTTTAGATCACCACAAAACCCTTATTTCTTGACAGTACCTTTTGTTTCTCTCAAGCTCTAGACTACCAATGAGATAGAGTGTAGAAAGTATAACGTGTGATCCAGGACCATGACCACCTATATATATATAAGATACCAAAATCTTGATATCCATTTAATATTTCTATATCAGCCTATCAATAAAATATAATTATTCATGAGTCTCTACCTATTAAAGACACACACCCTATTAAGAAACATTAAGCCCGTATAACTGAAACCTTAACATATCACTTTTATTGTGCGTATCCTTAATCACATTCGCATTGAATAATTATTTAATATATAAGCCCAACGTTGGGTTGATGATCCACCAACGTTGGACTAATGTTCCAGAAATCTCCCACTTGAGCTATATGTGTAACCTTATAATTCCAAAATTAACTGAATTGAGCTCAACATTCTTGTCATACTGAATGTATCTACAACCAATCTCGTCCATCAATTATACCAATATATGATAGAAGCGTCCTTTGTCTCATATATCGTGACTCGACCTATCAACGGTCACGTATGTCAATATAATCGGATGACATAGATCATGATGTGGATTAGTAGCATGGAAACTTCATATAACGTGATCATAGCATGCCTATTTTCAACCAACCCTCTCTTAATGATATCATATTGAACCAAAATCAGAGTATAACTTAACTGAAAAACTTATTTCTACAGAAACCTTAAATCTTTAACTCTATTAACTGAAAATTGTCTATATTATAGAAGCATCTACAAACTCCCACTATAAACTGAATTTCCTTAACTTAAATGACACCCATATAAGAAATGCACTCCTCAAGCATTTTGAGTGGCAGTTCCTTTATTAGTGGATACACAATATGGAGCTTGTGTTGATGCACCTTATAGACGACTGTTTACTCTGAACTCTTTATTGAACAATTAGGAACTCGATGTTTATTTAACTCAACATCATCAAGATCCTATTATTGGAATGTAGAACTTTCTCACAAAATTAACTTGAGTGGTACCTTTTCAACATTATCCACCATATGCAGCCTTGTGACAAAAATCTACAGTCTTTATCCTTAGTTGGATGCTTATCACAATGAACTCTGTTGTCATGTCAAAACATATTGTAAGAGGCTAAGCACTGTTTTCAAAAAAATAATCGTAATGACAAGCAAATAACATAGTCTGGTGTGAATCCATACTATCAAGCATCCACCAAAATTGGTGTCAGTATACTGAATGATCTCAAACTAATTTGATCTCCGACTTGTAAGCATGTATCTTGGAATTTTTCCTTGAATAATTGTAAGACCCATTTAGCTGTTATCAGATAGTCTTTCCTTAAATTACTTCAATGTCTGCCAAGCCAAACAATATTTGTAATGTATACAGTTACAAAACGTATATAATTTTGAGCACACTTCAGAATCTCCTTTGCTAAGGCATAGGAATATTCTTCATTACCTTTTGCTCAAGATGAACTTTTGGGGACTAATTAAACTATACTTGTTTCCCTTTTGACAAAGGAGTATTTACTCCCGCAGAGCTTGTGGTATCTTCAATCATATGTTATGTTCATCTCAAAATCAAATGAGATGGCCACTTGATGAACGTGAAGTACCATTAATAAATTTTTTGGAGTCCCTTGATGAATATTATCAAGCTTGTAAACCATAATCTTTGCATCTTTGTTTTTTGATTGCACTAAGCTCGCAAATCATAGTCACAGTGTCTTTCGACACTAAGGGTTTCTAGTTGACTGTATAGATCATGTCATCAATGTTGCCACTGAGAAACACTATGTACATTCATCTCGTAGAATCCAAAGTATATATTTGATGTCACAAGTTTTTAGGTGCTAGAGTTTGTTCTTTTGAAACTACTTTCTAAATCGAAGTTTCGATGACAGTGTCTTAATTTGTTGTGTATTCAGTAAAGTTATAAAGTAGCCATAACCCATTCGATAGCATCCGTGGGAATACAGATTTATTCCTCCTTCAAGACAATGTTTTTAACTATATCTCCCTCAGCAAACTCGGCATCCTCAATGAAGTAAACATTCTTAAACTCAAAAGTTGACTTTAATGTGAGATCAAAAACTTATACCCTTAGCCTTTTGAAGATACTCACAATAACTTAATGTTCTTAAATCCATATTCTATTCTTTAAGCATGTAAGACTTAACCTGAATTGGACATTCTTACAAATTAAAAATTAAAAAAAAAAACATTAGGACTTTGGCCAAGAGTAAAGCTAAAGCAAGAAATAAATTATGTAAGGGTCAGTGGGCTGGATTAGGATCCAGGTTTAGCTGACCCGTCCAGTCACAACCCAGTGCAACTTTGAATTTAAATATTGTGAAGTTTATATATATTTCGAGATTAATTGATTGAAGCAACATGTCGCCAAAGTGACCTCTCTTGTGGAAGTTAATTGTTTTTGGAATATAAATGGTTATGTGCATGTACCTTATGTGAGTGTCTACCGGCTCAAAAGAAGATCGACATTGAATTGCATATACTTTTGTGGTTATGGACATGTGATAATTATCCAGCTTTATATGTGGACATAAAATCATTCCAAAGGAAGGTTTTTGTTCAGCATGTTCCTTATCATCATTGTTTAAATACTACGCCAGGATACCACTTACAAGTTAAAGTTTTGTTTAAAGATGAAATATTAATGGAGTGTCGGGTATCCTGAGATGGAATTTACCAATATTTGGATTTAATTATGCTTTATAGTTTATGTGAGTATGTATAAACTTATTAGTTATCTATTGTAGCTTGTGCTACCATTACTTCAAACATAAAGTTTATTCAAGTGTTAAGCAGTTTGGTTTGTAATCATGGGTCTCAACATCCTCTAGGATTTGGTCCATCAAAATGAGGAAATCCCATACGTGGATCCCTAACAATAACCCCTTCATTCTTGTTTTTAGCTGGACTCAATATACCTGGATCAACAGGTGTTCTTGCAGGAGGTGTTTGTTGAGAGAAACTATTCTGTCCGGTGTCAGTGTTAGTGTTCTCATTGTTTTGATTTCTCAGCACTTGTGCCATCATCTTCTTTAGTCCTGCATATCATTTTTCAGTTGGTTTTTCCCCTCCCTTAATTCACAAGTAGTTGTTTCAAGTTCCTCAATCCTTTCTGCGTTATTACCCGGAGTCATAGTGTGATCAGAGTGCGCTAGGAACTCGGCTCTAAGGCAATTGTTATGGTTCTTGTTAAGATTTCCAGAATACTTCACAGAAAAGTAAAGAGAAGAAGAAGAAATATTTGAGAGAGTAAAGAGTCGTAGAATTCTCATTAATTTTTGCATAACCCTTCCAAAACATGAAAATTGATACTTTAACAAATTGTGTGGTGCACGTGACGTACAGGTGAAGTGGACTAAGACAAAAGAAGATAACAAAAATATAATGATGAAGAGCGGTTGACAATAGAATTAAAACAAGAAAATGCGATAATGCAAAACAGCGTCATAGTGAGGCGCGACAATTGGCTCCGACGACTTCATAAGTAACATGCAAACTCTCTCTTCCAAAAAGACGTTTTAAATCCCTTCAAGATACTTCCGAATTCCCTAATTCCCGTCAATTCCCAAATTACTTCAGAAGCCCTAATTTTCCAATACTTCCCAAAGATGTGATCTTTACAGTGCGTGAGAATTGTAAAACGGTTCAAGAAATTATAAGAACTTAGTTGTGTCTAAAAAAAGAATTTTTTCTTTTGAAACTTTTTTTTGATAGTCACTCTCTAATTTGAATCTCAACTGCTACAGATTTGTTCAGAAAATTGAAGCTTTAAAATGTTAAAGTATTTAAGATTTTAGATGTAAGTATTTCGAGTAGTCTTATGTATAGTTAACTGAAGTTGCTAGCAAACATCTTAAGTTGAGACCAAATTTTTCACGCTCTTCAATTTAAATCTTAATTAAACGGTGTTTCTTATGTCCACGCAATATGAATTATTAGACTTTGATACTTAGATTTGTAAAGTTAATATTTTTCAGAGTTACACAATGAGACTCGCGCGACTTCTCTTGCACTTTTCCATCATTTAATAGTCAAAAAGGTACTCTTATAATTGTCATAAAAGTACGGTTATAGATAAATTAAATGATCAGATATAAATATTTATCTTCAGTGTCAGATACTTATCAAGTACTTGCCCTTTTGAAACGTTAAATATGGATCCCCTCAATTTTCACCCAAATAGGATACTGAGATATAAGAAAGTTTTTTATGTCACAATGTATCTCCGTTCCATTATTTTCTTAACAATGTGAGATATCATGGTTTTCAATTCAAATACGGCCAGTTATTTTGTAAATTATAATCTTAGAATTATGACTCAAATATATATTAAGTTTATATATGTAATGTAAGCTTTGTCATGGAAACTCCATGACTTTTTTTTTGGATAATTAAGGAAAAAAAAAATCATGGAGCTTTCATGATAACTCCATGACTTTTTTTTTTGGATAATTAAGAAAAAAAAAAGCATGGAGCTTTCATGAAAAGTCCATGACTTACCAGCTTTGTTTAAGTAATTATGTAATTATATATATGTCCGTGTATAATAATTTGGAAACCTGTCATAGTCCAAAATTCCCCAAACCCTTACCAATTAGCAAAATAGGGCATGCAGAGAACCCCTAGGCCCCAACTTTTTACTCGTCCGCTTCCCCACCGACACCTCCATTTCTTTCCCTAATTATATTCTCCTTTCTTTTTGACACGTTTTGCCAGTTAAACAACAATCCTTATTATGCTTTATTTATTAAAGCTAAGTTTATAATGACAATTCTTTTTTTTTTTTTTTGAAAGGTTATAATAACAATTCTTTAATCATCGTTTATTGTTTTAAATCCACGTGGAACTTCAAATTTAGAACAAGAATAAGAGAAAAGATTATTGAACAAGTTCGTTAAAATGTCAAGACCAACCATCCTAATCCATATCACACCGCAAAAGGTTGGTTGATAATTCATAATTGAATGACTAGCTTGGTTTAGGACTTGGGAGTTAATCTTAAATATCCGCAATATATGACACTAAGATGGTTTAGATTTTCAAAAAAGAATAGACCGGCCCACCGTGATGTATACATAGTATGTGTACATGTGTAGATCTATATTTCCAATGAAGATTGCAATCTAAAATTTTCTTTGGAAAACCATCGTATTTCTTTTAGAAAAAATTTACCGAATATAAATTCAGATTAATTTTATTCTAAGATACTGCATGCCTCACGAAAGAAAGGATTAACTATTAAATATTTCAAATTTATGGCCAGTACTAAACCAAAAGATTTCATATAATCCGAGAAGATAATAATTTTTTTTTACCTTATTGTTTTCTTCTTCTTAATCTTCTCCAACTAAATAAAATCGTAATCTCAATAAAACACTCTCTTACTCGAGACCACTTTGTCTCGATGGCAAAATCGATATTTCAAGAAATTATCTATAGAATGTTTTTTTATCAACAATATAGTTCAATAATAATTAAATTCTCGTAGTTCAATAATAATCAAATTCTCGTAGTAATACAGTAAACTTAATTAAGTAATTATTTTATTACAACCGCATAAAAAATCAATAAAATATTAATACGATGACACCCTCGAAATCAAAAAAGGAAAAAGCTTAATTTGCCGCCATCAATTTACAGCCAGAAGACATCAACCTCTTCCCCACACGCTTGACTTTTTCAAATTCCATACAGTTGCAATACTCTGCATCACTCACACTTTAAATATGCCATTGCCTCTTCTCCCATCAACAAACACAACCCAACATTTTTTTCTAATATAAGTTAACACCACCCACTATATATATTCCACATTTTCCACATACAAATTCTCATTCCTCACTTAAAGTTGAGGGCACAAAATAGAGTGTTAATTCCTAATAAATCTATTTTTTCCCTATATATACTTCAAAAATGGTGCCAAGATTAGTGGTTTTGTTTGTGTTATTGGGCATTGTAGCAGCAGATGATCCTTACAGATTCTTCACATGGAATGTGACTTATGGTACCATTTACCCACTTGGCGTGCCCCAACAGGTACAACACTAATCTGTTTTCTTCTATTATGCATATATAACTACATAAATATTAACCCATTAATTCTTAAGTTTCATATTATCTGATTATAATGATGCTCAACTTAGACTTTTTTTGTTCCTTTTTTGAATTGACAGGGTATTTTAATAAATGGGCAATTTCCTGGACCTGATATTTACTCCGTGACCAATGACAATATCATTGTCAATGTTTTCAACAGCTTAGATGAGCCATTCCTCATTCACTGGTATGAACCAAATTATCCAAACACATCTATGTATATGTCTATCTATTACAAATACGTATTCTGGTTTTAAACTAGCATCAATTAAGCTCATGCGGAAAATGACATTCATGCCCTTGATTAATGCCTAACTTCGGGACTAAGCAAAGGATATTATTAGTTTTGTTTTCAAAAAGAATTAGGGGTAGATTTGTTAATTTGGGTGAATGCTAAAATTCAGTAGCTAGCCTAGTTTCCTGTACGCGTTCTTGGGGGCCTGAAAATTAATATGAGCCGCGTTGCAAGTTGTGAGTAGTTAGTTCACGCGGCAAATGCCGAATGAGGAAAATGAAATTGTCATAATTAAACGTTCGAAAAATCGTAAAATATATAAAATAAGTTTTATAATCTAAAATCTAGTATAACCGGTGTATTATAAATTAGTCTTTGAACAATGGTAAAATATAGAAAAATAGAAGGAAAAAAAGAAAAGAAAACTCGCTGAATTTGACACTAGATTGGTGGTACGGTGTCCAAAAACTGAAAAACACCAGCACCTAGGAGGCTGACATTTGTCTATTTAAAGTATCCTCGTGATAATATCAAAAATTAATTCACCTCCAAACGAAGGAGTAGGATTTTTATTTTTTTTTTATTTTTTATATGTTAGCCTTTTCTTAGCGTTTATTTGAGATTTTGACGTGTTCATTTCTTACAATACAAAAACTTTTCTTAAATATGGCTTTACAGAACCGGTCCCAATAGGTCACTGCTTTTTGTGACAAAGTTGCTTATAGTTGGTCTTAAGACTTTAAATCGAGTGAGACTTCGATCACAAAATAATAAATTTAGTGTCATTGTTCAGGATTTCGATCGTCACTCTTCGTTAAAAAAAAATCAATTATCTATATATAATTTTTCACGCGTAAAATATATCAAATCATCAAATAGTGATTTACTATTACTAGGTCTTACTAATTACTCTATGTTTAAGTTTTCAATTACTAGATTGTTGTGGCGGTGTTATTTAATGTAGTCTCGCTGTCACGCATGCATGAATAAAATTTAAGAGATTCTATCTACACTCTGTGTGAACCCGTACGGAAGGATGTTAATTTTCAATAAAATGGGGTACACAAAAAGATTACATGCTCTAGGTTTTGTTTTTGTTAATAATACTCGTCAAAATGTGACACTACTTTAGAAGAGACACCTAATTTTAAGAGCTCGCAAATGGGAAAAGAATCCACATGAATTTGCTGAAAATATAAAAGTGCCCACATGGGCTGTTATTAGTTATTACACTTACACATGAATTTGTCCGAAAGCGTTGCTTTCCTTCTGTTATAGTCTTGTCTGCTACACACGTCAAGTCTGTATATCTAGTGTTATTTCCAATGACACCATCCTCAAGCACCACATTTAATTATCAAGTCCACATTTCAGTTTAGCAGTTTTTTATTTTTTATTTTCTAGTATAGTAAATGCCAAATATGTTAGTGTACTATTTCAAACAAAAAATAATTACAAATTTCTCTAGTAAATTAATCGAAAACTTAACTTATTAGTGATTACTAGATGAATTGTAGTACCGTATGTAGCTGGTTAATGACTTAATACAATGGTTTACTTTCTCATTGTCCGTCAACTAGATTATGCATGTGTTATATGTTTCTTTTTTCTCTAGTGAACTACTCAGAACAAACTGTTTATGTATATTTCACGTAGCAATTAAGCCATTAGGTACGAAGTTAACCAATTAGGCCCACAACATAAGGGCACATGTAAGCGTACAATGATTTTGTAAATAACTTAATCATATTTAATAGTAGTTATTACCTAAGAGTCTTCATCTATTATTTGAAGCTATAATATGCCGGGTATATTTTTAGTGCTTTCCGAACTACAATAATAATGTAAAGGTAATTAAACCTAATATTAATTTTTCAAAAAAAAAAAAAATTCCATGCTAATGAATAAATAAAAGCATTTTTTATTTTATTTTTGATTTTGCAGGAACGGTATACAAAATAGGAGGAACTCATACGAAGATGGAGTGAACGGGACAACATGCCCAATTCCACCAGGGCAGAACTTCACATACATTCTTCAAATGAAAGATCAAATTGGAAGCTTCTTTTATTTTCCATCACTGGGATTCCAAAAGGCTGCTGGTGGTTTTGGAGGGATTAAGATCTTAAGCAGGCCCCTAATTCCTGTTCCTTTTGATCCCCCATCTGATGATTATACCCTCTTAATTGGAGATTGGTACACCTCTAATCACACCGTAAGTCACATGAACAATTTATCATTTTTCGTATAGACATGTTACATTTCTTTTCTTTCTCAATAGGCTAATAAGATAAGGAGCACGCTAATTTATTATATTGGACTTAATGTTTATGATTATAAACATATTTAATCTTGAGTACAAGAAGAAGATATTTTGAGCTGTGTCAATATTTCTAGTAAACAAATTAAGCAAACTTCCAAATTCTTCAACAAGACATTTGGAAGTACTTACAAGTATTTAATGTGGTTTTAATTGAATGGTCAGAGGGTGTCATATGGTGGTTTACTGGTTGTAGCTCAACTACTACTCCTACGTACATGTATTACTGTTTGCAGTGTCGACAACTTAGAAGTGGGCCATTTTACTTAGAAAAAATTTATTTGTGTGCTGTCATCTTTGACCTTTGTTTTCTTATTTGAAAATTAACCATTTCCAATTTCAATATTTGGGCCAAATGTGCCAAAAGTATTCAACTACTACGGAAAGCAAGTTAACTGAAGATTTACCTGTCCATAAGAAATCAAATATTGATTTTATTGTCTGAAGTTAATTTTACTTGACTTTCTATAGTAATTTATTCTCTTTGAAGTGATATTGATCTGCCATTTATTTGTAAATATTAATAGGACTTGAAGGCAATTTTGGATGGGGGCAACAATTTGCCTTTCCCAGATGGAATTCTTATAAACGGTCGTGGTCCTAATGCCACCTCTTTCACTGTTCAACAAGGTATTTTGTTTTTATTAAGTGCAATTAATAACTACTTTTATATAAGACTACATTTACATATATAATATAAATTGCTCCATTTTCTTTCACAATTCATTTGACTTATCATGCATTTGACTAACACTATTTGCATTTGTGATACTAAAAATAAATGAAAAATAAGAATGTCATCGATATCATTCACTCGTAGATGAGAAGCCATGCAAAGAAATAACAAATTAAAAACTATGCATTCTAAAAGACGAAAAAATGAACTTGTTGTAGAACTAGAGTCTTCACATTTTCATAGTTTTTTAGACAATCTAATTCATTATACCTTTTAGAAATACAAAAATTGGAGCCCATTTTGTAATACTATCCAATTGTGTTTTTTTCTACTTGGTAAATGAAGGGAGTATTTCTCTAATTTAATCAAGTACTGTGATCTATCGTGTTGTACGTACTTCGATCCATCCTTTGTACTTTATCTGATCCGTATCATAACAATATGACAGGACAAACTTACCGGTTAAGGATATGCAACGTTGGACTGCAGAACTCACTCAACTTCCGGATTCAAGGACACAAAATGAAAGTAGTTGAAGTGGAAGGAACACACACTGTTCAAATAAGCTATTCCTCTCTGGATGTTCATGTTGGTCAATGCATGTCTGTTCTCATAACAGCAGATCAGCAGCCTCAGGATTATTACATAGTCGTCTCGTCCCGTTTCACCGCTACCGTCCTAACGACCACTGCGTTCCTTCGTTATGCAAACTCAAACCAGCCCGCATCTGGACCCCTACCCGGTGGCCCGACCATTGAAATCGACTGGTCCCTAAATCAGGCTCGTTCAATCAGGTACATTTCTATTTTCTTTTAAGGTGATCGATGATTTTCAACATTTACACCCGTGTTGAGTTGTGGGCGTTACATGACAAAGGAAAATTAAGAATATTATACAATACCGAATGCATGCATTTTCTTTATTGCTTATGAAACGAATTCCAACATCATAAGCTCTTGTAATGACTACAATATACAGTCTAATTAAAATTAATTTTATGTGTTTCAGGACTAATCTTACGGCAAGCGGACCTAGACCGAACCCCCAAGGCTCATACCACTACGGCATGATAAATACCACTAGAACTATTAGGCTTGCAAGCTCTGCTGGTCCCGTGAACAACAAGCAGAGATATGGTATCAACAGCGTGTCCTTTTTGCCGGCTGACACTCCCCTAAAACTCGCGGACTACTTCAAAATAGATGGAGTCTTTCGTGTTGGGGGTATACAGGATGCTCCCACGGGTGGAGGAATATACCCGGATACATCAGTGATGGGAGCTGATTACAGGGCGTTCGTTGAAATTGTCTTTGAAAACCCTGAAGATAATGTGCAGAGTTATCACCTAAATGGCTACTCATTCTTTGTTGTTGGGTGAGCGTTTATATACTTACTGAAATCAAACATATATACCAGTTCATTGGAATTAAATGGATAAAATTGTTCTTATCGTAACTATGTGATTACTGTATCAGAATGAATGGAGGGCAATGGACATCGGATAGTAGGAGCCTGTACAATCTTCGTGATGCGGTTGCTAGGTGCACGGTTCAGGTACATAAAAGAATAATGCAGTTAGATGTTAAGCTAGCATGTTGCAGAAGAACGGTAGCCTTCATTAGAATGTGAAGCATTAACAGAGTAATCTCTCATTTTTTTCTTGTGATTTCAGGTGTATCCAAAGTCATGGACCGCCATTTATTTGGCACTCGATAATGTGGGAATGTGGAATTTGAGATCAGAAATATGGGCACGACAATACTTGGGACAACAGTTTTATCTGAGAGTTTACACTCCGTCCAACTCGTTGAGAGACGAGTACCCAATTCCAAAGAATGCACTTCTTTGTGGGAGGGCAAGTGGGAGGCGCACCCGTCCGCTTTAAGCTAGACAATATGGTAAGCCACAGCCAGCGAACCAAATTCTTTACCAGCCATCTGAAGTGTTCAAGATTATTAGATTTGCTATATATATAGAACGACTAGAGTGTTTGCCTAGACAATTTATGTTTAATTCTTAAGGGTGTTAATTCAGCACCTACGAAAATTTTTAAGAGCATGTAATTCTTGTACTATTTCAGTAAGTTAATGACCTTAGCTCAAGGTCACATTCTTTTAGTTTCAATCGAGTGATGTATCATGTTTAGTTGATGACGACTTTGAAAGATAAGCTTTTTAGGTTGCACCTGCGGGCCGGCGGGGGGAGTGGTGGTACTGCTGTGGAGAAAAATAGATTTGAGGGAGGGGTTTGGCAAAGATTAGTAATTGTCTTTAATTATTGTTTGGTTTATTATAAATAATATAGCTTCATGTATACTACAATTTGGAAATAATTTGACAAAGGAAGGCTGCTACAATCGGAATAATATGTTGAATTTTTGGAAATTATTTTTTGTGAAGGCATTATTTTGGCAATCCACTCTATTTAGACATGCTAAGGCGGTTTGGACTAGTGTAGAGTTGTATGGAACCTAGTAGAAGCCGAACGATCAAAACGATCACCGTTGTCCGTTAAGGAGGTGGACTTGTATATAAAGGGGTGCTTGGTCTCTGCAATCTCACCTTATTCAAAAAATGTAGATGAAATCTGAAATAGAAAGTATTTCAAACAAAAGAAAAAAAAAAAAAACAATCATGCGACAAACTATGCTACTTTGGATATATTCATTATCCCAAATTTATAGAATTGAAGCTTCTTCATTCTCCTTTTTGCTCTCTACCTCATTAGTCTACAATGCAGAGCATAGATTTGTGAACTTTACCCATGAAATGGTATTAGGCTCGGTTCCCTTATCCTCATCACGAATGACTATAATGGTGACCTAATCAATTCCACTCGAACTAATGCCATACGCCATGTACTTTGCATCCTCACTAACTTCATAATCAGTCAAACCCACCGTTTACATCCTCACTTAACGTGATTGGGTCAAGCAAAACTTCAGGGTTTCCATCCAAAGTATCCTGCAAACGTTCAATCCATTAAATTACGACTTGAGCAACAATCTAAGCGTGGTATCTTAACAAAGGTACCTGAACGTATAGGACAGATTGAGGTTGTAGACCAATGTTATGGAAGAAAAAATATTTGTTCCCTTACCTAAACGGAGCATTATACTTGGGGATATTGAATAATTCGCTAAGCTTCTTGCAAAACTTTTCCCTTGTTTCACATTTTTTGAGAACAGAATCAGTGAGTTTCATCTGCTTTCCTACAAACTCTTTTGTCTCCGCCGTATCAGGATCTTCAAGCCTAATCACATTAATTAATTGAAAATAATTTAGTCGGTATTTGCTAACAATATTTGGAAACCATCACCATAAACATTACAAGAACAACAATGTATTTCTTTTCCTGTTTTAAATTGAACTGCATGATACCAATACTTGATCACAAATTAAAAAAAAAAAAAAAAAAAAAAGTGTTCCACAAAAGATTTGAACTAGACCAAACTATTACCATCGATAAGGGTCGGGAGCCATGACGTCTTGATAATTATCGACCACAGATTCATCACGACAAGCGGCTGGGTACTCCAAATGCTCGTCAAATGCGGAGAACGATCCCATGGCGATGGAGAGGAGAAAGTAATTCGGGGTCGAAATGCTCGTGAAAATGCCTCTGTCAAAAAGAGAAAGAGACAGCTTGACGAGTGTGAAGAAATGAAATTTGCAGCAAATGTGTAGATACCCACTTGATTTTTATTCCGATGAATTTGTGATCACAACTACAATTCGTAATCAATAAACGTCATTCTTGAATATGCAGAAACTTTATTCATTTACTCGAGTGAGGAAGAAGAACTGAAAACTAACTGAACTAATAGAGCTAACAAACTAACTAATTTGCTTATATACATTGGCGGTACAACTAAGCTAAATAGTTATTGAAATGCCCCTGTGGAATTGGAGGGAGATAACTAACTAACTAAAAGTGGAGTGTGCTAATGAGTTAGTTAACTGGAGCTCGGTTAAGTGAGCTGAGTCAATCAACCGAGTTGTTTGGTTATGTGTTCCTTCATATTCGAAGACGTGGCGTACTTTTTTTTCTGTTACTTGTCTTTGTAAACTTTCCCAATATAGTTTGGCCTTCATTGAGCTCAGTTAATACTAGTGTTCTCAAAACCGGATCGGACCGGCCGGTCAAATCGGTTCAACCGGTGACCGGATGTGGATGGGGGTTTAAAGTTGCTGTTAATTTTGGCAATTTGGGGATGTTGGTGGGTGCGGGGAAAGAGGAAGTAGATGAAGCCTCGTCTTTTTATTTTTTATTTCTCCCTAAATCAAATATAAATTAAAAACATATTTTCAAAATTTAAAATTCAAATCTTTTGGTATATTAAATTACTAGAGATAATAAATGTTGTGAAAGCTTTGAAATTCATTTCATATTTTTTGAAACAAAAAAACAATCTACAAGATTAATTAGGAGGTTCTTAGTTTTTTTTTTTTAAATAGATTCCAGAACGATTTTTAGAGGTTTTTTAATCGAAAATAATATTTTGTACCAAGTCAGCTAAAATTAGGGTCGGGTGTGGTGTGCTAGTAAAGTAACATCACAAGAAGTTGTTTGCTAATTAAAGTATATGGGAAGATTTTTGTCAATTAGAAATAACACATGGATATTTTGTATTTAACTCATATTAAAAATGTCGAATTATTGTAAATTCTTAGTCTATTTAATATATTGAAATAGGAAAAAGTTGACTATTTACACTCCATGAAATGTTATATACTTATATGCGATATTGTTAGTAACTATGTTGTTTTAACAATTTTTACAATTTGAGTATGACATACTTTTATGAAGCACTATTTGTTGACTATCGATTTTTTATAACGGTCGAACCACTGGTTAAAACGGTTTAACCAGTAAAACTTGTAACCAGTAACACTACCGGTTCAGTGACCGGTCCGATTTTAAGAACACTGATTAATACTACCTACCACTAAAACTAAATCTGCGTAAATATAAAATTGCATTTCCTATTAAGTTGACGTATTATTCTTAAGTTTATACGCAATATACATACAGCATATAAATTGTGTTAACATAGTGTTTGTATGTTATTTTTCAAGGAGTCTTTCTAGTGCTCTATACTAATAGACAAAGTTTCTTTTTTTAATTTTATTTTTGTAGGTTGTTATTTGGTTAACCATAAATAAAATAGTTTTCATACTCAAGTTGGATAAATAGTTGAGCAAATAGTAGAGCTCACCTAAGTGTTGTTTTTGATTGGCAAGTGACCTCGTGCATAAATTTTGTTTGCAATACTCTCGTGAGATTTGAAAATTAGCTAATAACATCCTAACATAATATTTTTGCTAATTGTATCAATAACCAACGATTTTTTATGTTTTAAAATTACATACTAAAACTTTGCTTTATCCAACTAAGTACTATAACATTTTTATAATTTTTGAGATTTTTTTTAGATTTGTTAAGTATATTATTCTAATAATTCATATATTTTTTAAAAGAAAAAAATACTTCAACTAGAACAACATTAACCCATTATGCATCAAACAAGTGCGATAAAAAAATTAAGATTCCCTATCACTCTTAATACAACTATGAAGAGTAGTAGGCATTACTTGCTAGTACAAAGTACATAAAAGGTTATATATCAATTAGATGGGATATCTTTGTATGCTAGCTGGATACTGTTAGTGAGGTTTATCCAATTTTTCTTTAAGTCATGTACTAGCTTGAGTTCGGGTTACTGGCACTCAATCACTACAAGTAAGCTAAGTCCAGGACTGACTAAGCATAAACCCTCTAATGCCTAGGTCAGTCGGGGTGAAAAGTGACATGAGGTATTTAGTTGAGGCACGATCAAGATGATCGAGTTACCTGTCAAAATTAACAGCATTGGCTGTCAATTTCGTGAACATTGTCTATAATGGGAGGATTTCGATTATGTTATAGACCCGCCGTTTATGACGGTGTAAATGAAGGTTTTTTTTTTTTTAATTAAAAATGTGAAGAATGGAGTACCTTGTTCAGATTTTTTGGATTAGTTCCTTAATTTTTGCCTAAATATCTAGAACAAATCATAACTCAATCTTTGTGATTTACGATCACGCGTTGACCCTGTTGATCTAAACGTCAAACTTGAAGGTTGAGAACACCGTCAATTTAGGCTGTTAAATTGAAGGTTGTAGGCATGGACAATGATCAGAATAATGACCAAATTGACTATCTGGCTCGTGACGTGTGACATGTCTCAATCAAATATTGTCAAGTGTTATAATCAAAATATGGTACGTTATAAGTCCCCTAATTTGTTATGTATTTGATGAAGGGTAAATTCACTACTAATTCTATAAAAGATTTAAGATTTTGGTGTGTTTATTTTATCCTTTTGCTTGGGTGGTATAGCACCTACCAGCTCAAATCTTAGCTTATAATCAGATTGCCAATGCTTATATCCTCAATAGTTAGAGGGAAGGGCAATTTCGTAGTTACTTCACAATTAGTGGAGATTTTGTACATTCTTCAAGACCCCCTATGAGAATATCCTAGCATCTCTTCACACTTCATTTAATATTTCTATAAGAGAGGTTACTGAGTAAGGAGGATGTCAATTTGAGCCCTACTCCATCGATTTTGGTTGTCATCCATCGTCAATCTACACTCTTAGGTATGCCTTGGTTTTCTTGACAATTCTACGGCATTTTTTATTTGATTTTCTTAGTTACCTCTTGTTACTTGATTTTTTGTCATTTTTAAGGCCAAAATGACAGCATATCTGTTGTGGCTGGTAATGTTTTGATGGCTTATGGGAGAAAGTCAGTCGTCTTTCGAACGCTACCCCTATTTATAGGATAGACTATCGATTAATGACGGCCTTGTTGGGTGTGTCGTCATTTTTATCGACGACCCATTTATTGGATGGGCCATTGATTTTTGATGGCCTACTTACTTTGTTGTGACGCCTGTCGTTCATAATGAACTATTTGTTTTGGGCCATCAATTCTTGATGGCTTGTTTGATTTGTATGATGTGTTTCTTTACCGTTTTGTGTTGGTGTCCTTTGTCGCTCAAGTTGCATGTTGTTATATCGCCTACCTTGTCAAGTTGGTAATTTTCTACTACTACTACTAATAAAATTTGTGTACAGTCCTTATTTCTCAATGCTTAAGTTATAAGTATTGATCTTATATTTTGTTTACCATGCTTGGTTTAAAAATACGATTTCTCGGAGATACATATGTGATGACCATCCTGATCTTCCTGTATGCAAGCTACGCGGATCCGCACTAGAAGTTTTATTCTAAAATACGATAGATAGTCATGATTTTCTCCCTCGTAGAGTAGAAATCAACCCCGATATACGTTTTGGTAAACCTTTACTCTAGTGATTTTCTTCGTATTATCCTATTTCTTTCTTTTAGATGTTGAGTGATTCGGATAATTTGGATAGTACATTTTTCTCTATGTCACGTAGTGGTTCTCATAGCCTTGCCTCATCATCTAGCTCATTCTCTAGCGCCAAGTACCTTTCTTGCAAGAAGAAGATATTGATGTTAGGTAATTTTATAGTTTAGAAGAAAACGTGTTTTAGGACCTTAGTGTAATAGATTTTCAAACGTTTGGTAAATATCAATTAAGTCTTATCATAAAATGAGTTTTGATTTGTTGAGATCATGTTAGTTTAAGATAGTCGTGCTATTCAAAGGTGGCTAGTTGTCTAGTGATGTAGGTTTCCTTATTTGATTTGCAAGATTTGTCATATTTTGTAATATCTTTTTATATTAGGAAAGTAGTAGCTTATCTTGTTGATCATGCACGAAATATATTAAATTTAGAATAGCCTTATTAGAACAAGAAGATCGAGTGAAGACAAAGGAAGAAGATTTGTTTAGAATTTAAAAGGGGAAATTCCTTATCTTGTAAAGGTCTTGCTAAGACGGAATCTACAACTAGAGAACAGAGTCAAACCCTAGTTGGATTATGATGTGCTCTATAGATACAACAACATGTCGTTCACTTATACCATCCTTGATAAATGCATTATAGCATATTCGAGAGTGCTTCAAGATGTTTGGTGTAGTGTGAAGAATACTGTTATTCTCACGAACACATCTATATTTAAGTTCTCTAGAAAGAACGTTTTGTTGTAATTGAAAAGGTTTGACAGAACACGACGTATTAAGCTGGACAGCAGGTTTGCACCCATAAAGTAAAGTATGTCCCTCGCTCCACACACGAATAGAAAGTTCTTTCAAACAATCAGAAGAGCAAGATTAAGGTGTATATATGATTGTGCAAGCACAAAATCAGTTTGGGATATTACTTTAAATCATTGATCGTAAAGGCATCCTTATTCCTTTAACAACATTTTTTATCTTATCGTAAGCTAGTAGGTAAGTCACAAGATCGAACAACTTTAAAGTTCTGGTGTAATTTACTCACGTTTTTAGCATGCATGCATGCACCACATAAGTCCATGTTTAATTTGATAAATTATTGGAAATAGATATTATAATTGATATTATGGAGGGGGTTTACCATGATCTGGTGCCTAGGACTGTATTTCTTACGTTTCCTTTTGTCATTGTACATGAAACAGACAAGGATAGTCTTCGTTCATTGTATCATATTCCCCCTAACGAGTAATTGTTACCTGACGAGTATTACAGTATGCAGGCTCCTCAGATAGGTGCCTCACTATTTTTACTGCATGCTTTAAAAAAGGTATGCGGTACCTCAACATTTCGATAGTTGTCGATATCATTACAAGTTTCAATGTATGTTCAACCTAGCTCGTTACTAATGTTTTTAGCGTGATTATCAACTTTATCTTTGTGATGAGAACATTTGATTGGCCTTTTACCCCTTTCAACATTTCTGCTTTATTCATTGTTTGTAGATTAATCAAGAGCAAACAAGCGGGTTTCTATTTCATTCAAACTCGAGATAATTTCAACATTAGTCCTCTAACTTGGTCTCGATTCAAAAATTTCCCTATAACTTGGCACCGTAAAAATTTGGTCCCCTAACTTGGCATAAAATTCAATTTCGGTCCTCTCACATCGGAAATTACTAATAGTCGTCAGATTGTAGCACGTGAACCTAATTTGGGGATTTAGGGCTTGAAATTGCAACACATAACTTAACAAACGTTCGATTTGGGGTGCAAAATCGCAAAACGCAATTTTGTCAGGTGTCTTACACGTGTGGCAATTCCAAGTCTTAAATCTCCAAATTGGGGATACGCAACCACTCACGTGCTATAATCCAACGAGTATTAGTAACTATTGATACCAGGGGACTGAAAAATGACTTTTATGTCAAATTAGGGGACCAAATTTTGCGGTGCCAAGTTATATAATAATTTCCAAATGGAGGCCAAGTTAGAGGACTAGTGCTAAAAATTTTCCACTCAAACTCGTATAAATTATCGTAAGAGTTGAAAATACCATTTCTTGTTTATTAGGCCTTTAGTTGGTACTAAGTCTGGATTTAGCCTGACATGGAGAAAGGGTAGAATCGAGTTCACCTGTCTTAGTGAGTCCTAAATAAAACTTAATCATTGCAATTATCGTAGCAAATAATAAACTTGCATTTTGACCCCAAAACTTTTGAATTTTGTTTAAATCATCTCGGAGCAAAGATATATACACGTCTTGCTTATATAGATGTTTTCACTTCACAAAGTGGTCTTAATTCTCAAAATCAAGCTCTGATGACTTTCTGGTCAAAAGTTAACTAATTTTGATATTTAACGAATTTCTCTATTTTTGTACTGCGTCATAAGGACACACCCTGAAATCCATGATGTTCTACTAGAATATTATAAAAGTGATGAAATCTCACAATTACGTGAATAGATAGAATTGTAAGACACAATAGATTATTATGTTGTTGTGGCAACATTTGTCGCCAATGCCAGTAACCCAGTCGTTTTAGCATTTTGACGATGGAAACCATTTTCCCTCACTTGGATAAGCAGTGCTAGTCCATGGGAGACAAGGTGGTTAAGAGGACAAGCAACATTGAGAATCGGGTTTAAGGTGATCGTACAACTATGCGCGAGCTATGTATCAATAACACACAGTTCATGAAAGGTGGAAAATCGATTAGCGATTACACCAAAAAAATTCATTTATTGATTATATAATGAAGGAGATGATTGAAACATAGTAATAGTTGGTGTAAGGATGCGTGAATGGTCTTCACCCCTAGCTTTAAGACACTCTCATCAAGTTCGATTGTGTATCCGTTTTTTAAGCAAACCAACGTGTGATGTTGGTAGAGCAACAAAATCCAGAAGAGTAATGAGCCCTATAGTTATATAGAGTACGTCTAGCAATCTGCACAACAAGTGGTGGCATGTTCTGGTAATCCTACTTAATTTGGACCTCCAAGAATGAATCAAGTAACCATCAATATATGCTAATTTGGGTTAGGATTTTGTGTAATGTACAAGCCGAGTCCCCTAAGAACAAACACAAGGGACTTTTTGCTAATAAGATGAATGGTGAATATGAGGATCTTCATGCGTGTGATGACGATGGTGTGGAAGAATCAACAAAGAGAAGTTTTTGACTAGCAATTTAGGTCAAGACTGGTGGTTGAAAGAGGTGTGTCATGAACTTTTTGGAGAGTAAAATAGAATGGACACAAAACATATTTTTCAATCAATTTGCGGTGTGAAGGATACGGTATGGGGGAATATTTATTTCAGTAGTTGTAAGAATATGGAGGTTGAGGAGATCATTAAGAAACTGGTAAGTAGACTGAGAACCATCCAAAACCACATAAGTTAGCATTGTTGAAAATAGGGAATGTGTGAAGTGTCTCGACATGTTCAAATCAATTTCTCCAATTGGACCTACCTACAAGGATCATATTCATGTTACGTAGTAGAGATTGATGCGTGTCACTTACTTTTAGGGACACTATGGCAGTTTAACAAGTGGTCACTGCATGATGGATATCTCCACATGTACAATTTTTTTCTTGGGGGAATAAAATTATATTACTATCAAAAAAATTCTATTGCAAATAGTTGGAAAAACAACAATTTCCCAACCTGAAAGAGGTTTGAAAATTTAAAGTAGTATATATGCTGGTTGGAAATTTGTTGAAACTAATCGGGAAGTCTTTCTCACAATTTAAGCATTGTTGCAAGAGTTTTATTAAGTTTTTTAAGAGAACTTTCAAATGGATTACCATTACTGCATGATAGTTAGCACCAGATTGACATGGTGCCACATGCGGCCCTGCCTAATCGAGTACACTCGAATGTACCCCACTAAACATGAGGAGTTGGCAAGAAGGTGTAGGGGCTTATGTCCAAAGGATATGTCAGGAGAGCCTGAGTCATTGTCTTGTTCTAGCTCTTCGCACACCAAAGAAGTAACGACACGTGCCTTATGTGCGTAAATAGTAAAGTGATAAATAAGAGTAAAATCGTCTTATGGTTTTTCCTATCATCTGCCTGGATGATTTGTATGGTCAACCGTTAGCATACTGGTGCTTTGAAGAGTGAGTGACGTGGGGATGAGTGGGAGATAACATTAAAGATGAGGGAGGGGTTATAGAAGGTTGGTCATGCCTTTCGACTTCTCGAATAGCCAAGCACTTTTATGCCGATTATGAATCAATATCTTCTCTCATTCATAGGTAAATTTTGCGTGGTCTACTTAGATGATATTTTAATATATAGTGATGACAATGATGATCATGTCCAACGCCTGTGGCAAATTATTATAGTTTTCGCATGGATAAGTCCTATGTTGTAGAGAAGAAGTTTTTATTTCATACTGATAGTGTGGTGTTTCGGGGTGTTGGTGGTGGAAGAGGGGTTAGCAGGTGATACTTATCGCTTAAATGCAAAGTTTTAAGGGTAATTTTCATCCACCTCCCCTGAGGTTTCATACTTTGGCATATAGCCCCCTAAGGTTTCATATTTTGGCATATAACCCCCTGAAGTTTCATTCATTGCAAATAACCCCCCGAGGTTTTAATTCTTTTGCATATACCCCCCGAGGTTTCAATTCTTTTGCATATACCTCATATTCATCCATTGACTCTTAATCAACTATCAAAAGTTAGGTTAAATATGTAATTTTCTTATACATTAAAATATTAAAACTTATTTATGGTTATTAATTTGTTAATTATATTAAACATATTCCATTTATTCTTGTGGTCTAAATATCCAAATTAAGTAGAATTTATTTTTAATCATATTGGTCCATTAATATGCATATTTTTCTCTACCAAGCAATAATATAATTTACAGACAAATTCTTTTTATTCTATATTTTATTTTACATACGTAACATATTAAATAAGATTGTTATTTTAATAGGATGTCATTTAATCAATATAATCATCAACAATAGCACATAGGAATAAATGCTCATAATTTCTAGTAAAATGCTGCAAAACTTTCTATAAATATTAAAAATAAGCAAATGACCATAAGTTATGATTTTCCTAATCGTGTCAAATTTTAACTACTTAAAAAACTTCTAAAAATATTAAATTTATAAATACAAAATTGCTAATGAACTAATATAACTAAAAATAAATTATACTTAATTTGGATATTTAGACTACAAGAATAAATGGAATATGTTTAATATAATTAACAAATTAATAACCATAAATAAGTTTTAATATTTTAAAGTATAAGAAAATTACATATTTACCCTCACTTTTGATAGTTGACTAAGAGTCAATTGATGAAAATGAGGTATATGCAAAAGAATTGAAACCTCATGGGGGTATATGCAAAAGAATTGAAACCTCAGGGGGTAAACTTCAAGGGTGTATATGCCAAAATATAAAACCTCGAGGGGCTATATGCCAAAGTTTAAAACCTCAAGGGAGGTGGATGAAAATTACCCAAAGTTTTAATGGCCTTGCTGCTTTTTTATCACCAATTCTTACCATATATTTATATCATGAATCATGGGAACAATCACAAACTGCATAAAGGCTTGCAAGTTCCACCGAATTGATAAGGTTGGGTTGTCATTCTAATTGGTTAAAGAAAAATTTGCCTCTTTCTTAGTGTTAGTATTGCTTGACTTTTGGTATTAGTATTGCTTGACTTTTGGGATTAAAAGTTGTGTCAAGAAGAGTTTGTCGGCCCACAATCATGTTATTAGTCGCTATGCAAGGTTTAGTCCTTTTCAGTCTCATTCCTCGTGGTCCCTTTTTTCTTGCTCGGATGTCCTCCTTAATTAAAATGCATGGCAAGGCTGAAGACTTCATTAAGCATTTGCAATAAGTTCCCTCTGAGACTCATGATCGGTTGCAAACTATTATAACTGGACATGAATGTATTGCAATGACACAATGTTGAGTCAAGGTAGACAACTTTCTCTGGGCAATCTTAACAGAGGATCATATTCCCGCTCATGAATACAATAAGTTTACACAAATAAGATTGGATCCACCTAAAATGACCACGCTAGTTTTGGGCAAATGGATTCACCTAAAATGGAATAAGCATCATTTTCTAGTCGATCCATGATGCACCAACCATCTTAGCCATGAAGCTGTACCTATCTGCAGCTTCATCAATCTGAAATACAGACGTACAATGTTCATTCAGTCATTAGAACACAGGCAACATTGGTAAAAAGAGTAGTGTGAGCATGCGTATTTACCATTTTCTGGGTTGGCATTCCAGCTCCATGTCCTGCCTTGCTTTCTATGCGCCCGATAATTGGATTGGTTTGAGGACTTTTCTCCACACTTGTGCAGAGAACATGTTGCATGGTCTATAAGCAAGCAAATGAAAACACGAGTCATTACGGAAAAATGGCAACAAATGAAACATATAACCAATAGAAGAAAGACATGTAATATTATAATTTTTGTTTAAAATGTTACCATAATTACAGCTTATACTACCGGTAAATGGATCAGATAGACAATAGTAATTTGTACTATAAATATAGTTCGAGAACTGAAGGTTATTGTTAACTTATTAGTTTCATCTCCAATGAATAAGGAATCATCTCCAAGTGTATAACCAGCCAAATGAAATCTCAATCAATTAACCAGCCCAAATAACCATGGAAGACTAATTTACATTTCACACTTCCATGAAATTTACCACGGTGTACCAATTCATAACATTTATGCATATTGCATATGTTGAAAAGAACAACAATTTTCAAAGAGACTTTCCAAAGAATGATGTATTTCGAAAGAAAATTTCTTCTTAACACTTATCTTCTGACAATTTATGTTACTATTACTATTACTACTGCTTCTGCAAGCATTTCATAACTTTTATGAATAAACAATTAATATATTCATAGTTCATGTATCATTTTCGACAAACAAGTAGGTAAGAACCGAATCAAGTGTAAAAAGAAAAAAGAAAATAAGCACCCACCGCTAACAACTTCAATGAGTGAAGTGGGACAACCCGATCATCATGGTCGGCAGTCAATAACATAGTGGATGGATATTGAATGACGTTATCAGAGGATTGATCCCAAGGTCTTCTAACATTATGCAGAGGCGAGTACCTAACAAGACAGAAAAGAACAAATAAGTAAAATAATAGCAAACGAATTTCAAAATTACTCAGATTACCTTCAGCATGAAAAGAGGCAATAGTGGTCAGTAAAGAACGTAAATAGATTAAAAACTGCTCTATTGGGTTATAGATATGGCAATACTGAAACCATAACGGATTTTAAAAAATACTCAGATTACCTTCAGCATGAAAGAGGCAATAGTGGTCAGTAAAGAACGTAAATGGATTAAAAACTGTTCTATTGGGTTAAAGATATGGCGATACTCAAACCATAAAGCACATTCATTTGTCATATTCAAGAGATTCAAGCAAAGTTCAGAACAAGCATAAAATATTTGTTTTTATTATCAAAAAAAGAAAAGAAGCTAGAACTAAAAAAGAATCCAAAAGAACAGGTTGAGCTAAAACTCAATTCATGCTACATATCCTTAAATAAAAAATTCAAAAAAACAAATGTCAAACAAGAAAGTTAAAGTAACTCCAAAAAGCAACTTCATGTCTGGTCCAATTGGAAAAGCATATTAGTGTGACTTTTATTAAGGTAAATAGCTCACTTGATTAGCCACTGGAACTCGTCCTCCTTATCCGAACAACCATAGTCTGAGGTCCATGCATGGCCTGGTTTGTAGAGAGAACATGAGAAACAAAAAATAACTGTAATACATAAAATCTGATGAAAATAATCGTTCTATCAGAAGCTTATCCTCACCAATGGTAAACATGTGAAACCTTAGCATGTCCATAACACCAACATGAGCGAGAGCACAGCCAAAGAGATCAGGTCTCTGAAATCACAACATTATACTGAAATAGAAAGTATTTCAAATAAAAGGGCAAAATAATAAAGAAGGGACTAGATACCTGATTAATACAAGCTCCAACGAGAAGCCCACCATTGCTCCCTCCTTCAATGCACAACTTCTTAGGCTGGGTGTAACCAGAACGGACAAGATACTCAGCAGCTGATATGAAGTCGTCGAAACAATTCTGCTTCTTTGCAAGGGCACCAGCTTTATGCCATTCTTCTCCATATTCTCCCCCTCCACGAATGTTTGCAATGCAGAATACACCGTCTAAGTGCTTTGGGATTAAAATACGGCTAGCAGTAAAATATGGTGTAATACTGATATTAAATCCCCCATATCCATAGAGTAAGCATGGATGTGAGCTGTCAAGGGATATACCCTTTCTAGCCATAATAAACATTGGAATTTCAGTACCATCCTTGCTGGAGATGAAAACCTGGGAAAGGAAATAGCAAGCAAGGTAAGGGTGAAGAAATATATAGTATAGAAGATGTCAAAAATTGCCTTATTTCATTTCAACACCCTCCAAAATTGGAAGCACAAGATAATTATCTTCCTTTCCATAAAAAAAAACACAAGTTCGTATAAATGCACATCTGAAATCTGTGCAAGCTATATGGGCTGGGAACTTGAAGAACTTCATGGTATAGGAAAGGGAAAAATTCCAAAATATGCCATAGTAGTATTCACTAGTGCAGCAGATTGAAATGCGGGAACACACCCAAACATGCATCTATATTAAAAGTTAGGAACATAGGGAACAAAAACATACTCTTTTCTTAAGCTGGCGTATTAGTTCTCACTGCTAAGTTGCACATATACACTAAACCACAAATTAAGAGTTTCATATATTTCTACAGAGGATTTGTAAACATATGCTTACACCATTAGTTTAATAAAAACAAAATTATAGAAACTTTTTGAGTGCACTGCACCAACTACTTTCACAATGCTCAAAATATTGCGATAAGGTCATACAAAGTATCTATTACTTAGCAAATTATAATAACTTTGAAAATGAATTATAATCCAAATTAGATTTTACCTGACTAACTTCAAACTCTGATCTGTCAAAGCCCGGAACTACTGTCTCTCGGAAGATTTTCATAGCTGGGACTTCACCTTCTAAGTTGCACATATATATAATGCCAGGGACGAGGAAGCTTGTAAATCCAATAAACATGACGTTGTCTTTGCGTCGAGCAGAAATCTCAGATACTGCTCCAATATCAAGCGGTAAATGGTGTAAAAGGACCCCTGTTTTCATGTCCCTCAATTGCAAAACATTTTTAACATCACTCAAGTAATTCACTACAATTTGATTGTCGTTTACGGCAATAGCAGATTCAAGAACGTCTTTTGTATTTTCTTGAACTACTTCAGTCCAAGAACTAGGTTCATTGAGGTCAACCCGGACTAGCCTGTTTCTTGGAGCATCCTTATTAGTAAGAAATGTGAAAATTGTGTCATCATTGGCGACATAGCTGTAAGAAGCATCAAATTTATCAACCAGCTTGACAAAAGGAAGCAATTCCTTTGTTCCTTTAAAACCTTGAAGTCCTTTTGGGAGCACTGGCATGTCACAGTAATAAATCTTGTTGACAGGATCACAATTTTCCGAAATGTATAAAAGAACATACTGCAAACAAAAAGAAGGGAAAATATATAACTGACCAAAAGAAGGCACTGCTAATATATTGAGAAGATCAAGTTAAATCAAAACAAGATGATCACTGTGCAGATTGAAACACAAGTTGACAATAACGAAGCTTTCTGTTGTTGCAACTAGACAACGAGCAAGGTTACGTGAGAAACATATTTACTAAGGTAAATAGACGTGCTAAAATCTTACTGCACCATAATGCCGCCCAACAATTTTCAACAAAGGTAGCGACATTCCTTCAAGGGTAAGCCCGACTCGCACGAAGGCGTAACTATCTGGAGACTGACTATGAAAAGAATTTCTTAATCTTGCATCTATTCAAATGGTAAAATTATAATCTCTTTTACTGTAAGAATTTTCTAATAAGTATCGTAAACGCAGTGAAATTCAAAAAATTCCTGGTATATATAGCATAACTGTCAAGATGTATTTTGTGCAGAACAAGTGATCAATATAAGCAAGCTTCAAATACTAGAATTTCCCTTCAATAGTCAAAGATTACAAATGTGTCATGTTATGGTAAAATCATGGACTCACATACAATTTCTGCTACTTTGGATTTATGACGTCATTATCTAAAAGTTGCAGAATTAAGCTTTTTCATTCTACTTTTTGCTCTCTACTGGTAATAGATCTATTTCCCAGAGAGACATACTTTTCCGCATGTTTCTTATAGCATTAAGCACACACCATCTGCCTAATGCCATCAAAATAGGAACTGACTTGCAGGCCTCTAAAATCATGTACAGTATGGATAGAGTCGATACCTTCCCGTCATTTGTGACTGAGGCTGAACGTGTATGTTTCGGATTCTCTGGGTCACTCCAACAAAGGATATCTTCAGACTGATCAGTACCCAAAAAATGATAATATAACTCATGGTGTAGATTAGCCTGGTTCTCTGTCCCAGCATCCAAATTCCCACCATCCCTGTTTACAGGCAATTTAACATGAAGATTACAATTATCCTATTGCTGAGAAACATACAAATAAACCATCCATAACATTCATTTCATAAAATCCATACTGATCATACGCTTATGAAATCATAACTTACTTAGGAGCTGGATAACGGCTGTAGAAAAAGCCTTTACTATCATGTGTCCAACTAATGCTTGAAAACTTAACCTGTAACAAATAAATAAATAATGCATCACTCTAATGTTATCAACAGAAAACCAGGATGGAAGAACCTAATCACATAATAGAGAATAACTCCTTGCTCGACTCATTTCAAAAGCAAAGAAAGTCCAATCATTAAATTTGTGAACTTTACCCATGAAATGGTATCAGGCTCGGTTGCCTTATCCTCAACACGCATGACTTTAATAGTGACCCAATCACTTCCACTCGAACTAATGCTATAGGCCAAGTACTTTGCATCCTCGCTAACTGCATATTCACTCAAAGCCACCGTTCCATCCTCACTTAACGCGTTTGGATCAAGCAAAACCTCAGGGTTTCCATCCAAAGTATCCTGCAAACATTCAATCCATTAAACTACGACTTGCGCAACAATGTAAGCGTGAAATCTTAACAAAAGTACCTGAACGTATAGGACTGATTGAGGTTGCAGACCAGTGTTGTGGAAGTAAAAGTATTTGTCCCCCTCCCTGAATGGAGCATTATACTTGGGGAAATCGAATAATTCGGTAAGCTTTTTGCTGAATTTCTCCCTTGTTTCACACTTTTTGAGAACAGAATCGGTGAGTTTCATCTGCTTCTCTACAAACTCTTTTGTCTCTGCCGAATCAGGATCTTCTAGCCTAATCACATTAGTTCATTGAAAATCACAAAACTCCACTAGTCCCAACTTCGAAATAGTGAAACAACATTCAGGTTCAAGTTTGCAACAATGAATCCATAAACAATCCCCAAAAAAATTACAAAAACACAACAACTAGTTCATTTTTATTTATTCTTTTTGTGAATTGAACTGGAGTATATCAATTCTTTATCACAAACAACTAAAAGAAAGTGTTCGACAAAGGATTTGAGCTAGAACAAATAATTACCATCGATAAGGGTCGGGAACCATGACGCCGTGATAATTATCAACCACAGATTCATCACGACGAGCCGCTGGGTACTCCAAAAGCTCGTCAAATTCGGAGAGTGATCCCATGGCGATGGAGAGGACAAAGTTTTTTCGTGGTCGAAGTGTTCGTCAAAATGCCTCTGTCGAGGCAGCTGCTTCAAAACTGTGGAGGATTTCTAATTGCAAAGGATTTAATTTTCCTTGGTATATTTCTTTACTTTACGTGCTAAGTTAACATAAGTCCTCTCATTTTTCTTCTTATTCTTTTTTGGCTTAAAAACAAAGGGTAATTTTCATCCACCTCCCCGGTGGTTTCATACTTTGGCATATAGCCCTCTGAAGTTTTATATTTTGGCATATACCCCCTTGAAGTTTCACTCATTGGTATATACCCCTGAAGTTTCAATTCTTTTGCATATACCTCCCTGAGGTTTCAGTTCTTTTGCATATACCTCCCTTCCATCCATTGAGCCTTGGTCAGCTATCAAAAGTGAGGTAAGTATGTATTTTTCTTATACTTTTAAATATTAAAACTTATTTATGGTCATAAATTTGTTAATTAACTCAAACATAATCTATTTATTCTTATAGTCTAAATATCCAAATTAAGTATGATTTTTTAAATTATATTAGTTCATTAGTAATTCTGTATTTACAAATTTAATATTTTTAGAAGTTTTTTAAGTAGTTAAAAATTGGCACGATTAGAAAAATTAGAACTTATGGTCATTTTCTTATTTTTAATATTTATAGATAATTTTTGCAGCACGTTTACTAGAAATTATGAGCATTTTATTCATATGCGCTATTGTTGATGATTATATTGATTGAATGACATTTTATTAAAATATCGATCTTATTTAATGTTACATATGTAAAATAAAGTATAGAATAAAAAGAATTTGTCTATAAATTATATTATTGTTTGATAGAGAAAATATGCATATTAATGGACCAATATGATTAAAAATAAATTATACTTAATTTGGATATTTAAACTATAAGAATAAATAGATTATGTCTAATGTAATTAACAAATTAATAACCACAAATAAGTTTTAATATTTTAAAGTATAAGAAAATTACATATTTACCCTCACTTTTGATAGTTGACTAAGAGTCAATGGATGAAAGGGATGTATATACAAAAGAGTTGAAACCTCAGGGAGGGTATATGCAAGAATTAAAATCTCAGGGGGTTATATGCCAATGAATGAAACTTCAGGGGGGTATATGCTAAAATATGAAACCATAAGTATGAACATCAGGGGAGGTGGATGAAAATTGCCCTTAGAAACAAATATTATCCGTTCTATAATTATTTATTACTCAAGATAGAAAATCCGCGCTCATATCAAAATTCACGAGCTATTTTCATCCTTTTAAAACCTATAAATTATAGCTTTAAAGAGTGCATTAATAAAAAGAGTGCATTACATATTTGTTGATGGTTTGTTGCCTTCTATCAAATCATCTCCACTTAAAAGTGTAAATAAAAGTTACGACAACCTTAACATTTTAGTCAACCGGAATGCAATGCAATGTAATTACAAAGAAATTTAACTAGTATGGTGATAATATATCCGAAAAATAAAGCATCACAAATTAAGTGTCTTCATTTTGTGTCATTTGTCGCTCGTTTCTTTGTTTCTTCAGCCATGTGCTTTAGCGTGTTCTGTGTACTGGTTGTGCTTTCAAAAGATCATAAAACCTAAACTATTACAAGCACAGGCCCACCCCAAAAAATGAGTGCCCAAAAAATTTAATACTCCCAAATTTAATGTAATGATACGTGTTTGAGTTACATAGTTTCCAAAAACCATATTTAAATGGGTCAATTGCGATCACCCCATTTATCGTTTGAGGTGTTTTGCGAAGTGCCCCCTAACGTTTCAAAAAGAGCAATTTACCCCCTAATGTTTGTAATTTACCCCATGAGTCCTTGATCTACCGTTCATTTTTGCCTTTATCTTTTCATCCATTAGATTTGGCATCAGGGGGCTAATTGCACATTTTTACTAACATTAGGGGCAAAGTGCTTCTTTTGAAACGTTAGGGGGAACTTTGCAAAACACCCCAAACATTAAGGAGAAAAACGAAATTGACCCTATTTAAATATGCATCTGTGTGAAGTACAAGAAACATGATGGCTGTAAAGTGTACCCGTGCAACAACCAATGATTCCCCTCGATACCTGGTTTGTGGAACCGATTCTTCTTTGTCTTTCTGCTGATATGAATACTTTCGGTGTGGAGCTTTTCTTGGATTTGGAGCATATGTCCACCAACATTGCCTTGTAGTATGTGCAACCTCGTTGTCTTCTTTTCCGCCACCTATTTGGTATAGGTAAAATTCCAAATAATCGTCTTCAAAGTAACATGTGAGTGTCATTACCCTCATGCAAAAATATGATAAGAAATCACCGAGGTTTGTTTCATAAACATAGTCTCGAAGTTCGTACTGTGTATGTAGTTGCTTTATATACCTAGTAAAATATTGTGAGAAAGTGTGTGCCATGACAGAGCAGACGAAAGCGATAGGTATACAAAGCGTGTAAAGCTGAAAAATGTTCACAAAGAAAACGTGCATCACCATGGTTAAATGGTGATTTGAAAAACCGCCACCTATAAGACCAAGAAAGGAGAAGAGATGCAAAAGATTAGAAAATCTAGGGCGGCAAAGAAAGAATATATGTAGTATATCTGTGAAGGGGTACTTCGCAATAATGAACTATATATCTATGATGATGCCTAGACTGCCAACTAATTTGTTTCCACTAAAGGTTGCACCCATTTTCATGATAAGTGAGATAGTAAGTATCATAGTGTCTCGATATCTTTTCACCCCCTTTCAAATGAACATATTAGGGGTATTCTTCCTCGTATATTTCCATGTAGTAGTATGCAATGATCTGCATTGGCCCCCTTGATTTTGTATGAGGCGTAGTGTGTGAAGTGACAAAGCATGCGATGAGGAAAAGGGACAAGTACGTGTACAACTGAATCATGCATAAAAATAAGTGTGCATCACCATGGTTCAATAGTGATTTATCAAGTCACGATCTATAAGAATAAAAAGGTAGGAGAAACAACGATACATATATTCTATTGTGGCAAAAAATACAAAAATTGCGCCTTTGTGCATACTTTTTGAAAGAGTAAGTACCAGAATGTATCATTATCTTACCACCCGTTTTTACAAAATATTCCACAATATGACATCGGGTGTAATAGTCATCACATATCTGAATATCGTAGTGTACTAAGATCTTCATTGGTCCTCTCGATTTTGTGTGTGAATCGGCGTGTGAAGTGACAAAACATGCAAGGAAAATAGAGGGGCAACACGTGTATAACTGAAGAGGCCATGCAAATAATTGTGCATCACCATGACTAAATGATGATATATCAAGTCGCAACCTATTAGAATAAATGAAGAAGGAACGCAACGATGCAAGAATTCTAATGCGACAACAAAAGTAAGGGATAATTACAGATACCTTCCCTGTGGTTTGAAAAATTACAATGACCTCCCTGAGGTTTGAAACCTTACACATACATCCCCTCTACAATTTAAGGGTTGTTTGGGTGTAAGTCATGATAAAATTATGCTTATTATACTTGCACCCTTAAAGTTTTGTATATTTATAAAAATAATCCTTGATGTTAGAAAATTAAAATTAAATACTCCAAATAATTTTAGAAACTACTATATGACTAACTAAAAATATAAAAAGTATTTAAATTATAGTTTACAATTTAATCTAATATTAATAATTTTATTATTTTGTAAACATATTTAATTTCTTGCTTTTCGTTTGTTTGTTTGTTTGTTTGTTTGTTTCTTTTTTTTATTTTTTCATTTTTGTTTTACTTTTAATAATCTCATAAATTTCATCATAGTTCCATATTAAATACTATTACTCGTGCCCACAGAATTTTCAGTTTATCACAACAAAAAAAGAAGCAGTAAAAGAATAACATTTCTATGCAATCTCCAAAAAAAAAAAAAAAAAAAAAAGACAAGAAATAGAAAACTCAATTGTAAAAACTCTCATTCTCAATGAAAATTAACAAATATAACATAAATAATCAAGATTTTCACAACCCATTTTAAAAAATGAAGAATGATGACAAAACTACAAGCAACAGTGATAATAGAATTATCATCCTTAGATAAGACATGGTCACTGATTTTAGGTAGCAAGTTTTGTTGAATTTTCGGACAAAATAAACAACCTAAATGCACTATATATATTTACTGAAACCAATCTTCGGTGTGTTATCTTCTTCTATTACTAAATAATTGTTAGTTTAAAATTGCAACGAGAATAAAGGCATAAAAATGAGTAGTTAATTAAGTTTTGAGTGAGATTTACGGGAATTGTTTTAAAGAAAAAAACTAAAAGGTAAGTGTTTTGATTAAAAATATATATTGGATTGGATTAACTTATTTTAAAATTTAAATTTAAATACTTTTTATATTTTTAGCTAATAATATAGTAGTTTCTAAAACCATTTGGAGTATTTAGTTTTAACTTTTCTAACATCAAGGATTATTTTTATAATTACATCAAACTTTAGGGGTGTAAGTATAATAAACATAATTTTATCATGACTTACACCTAAACAACCCTTAAATTATAGAGGGGATGTATGTGTAAGGTTTCAAACGTCAGGGGAAGTCATTGTAATTTCTCAAACTATATGGGAGGTATCTGTAATTACACCAAACCTCAAGGGGGTGTAGCTGTAACTATTCCCAAAAGTAAAAGTGAGGAAATGAGAAAATCTATCCACACTTAATTGTGGTCTTTTGAATCCGAATATGATTCAAGACCATTTTATGTTTCTCTATAAGAATTTGTACTGTCAGACTGAGAGAGCTTGGCTCAATACGACCTTGTAATGTAGCCATACAAACCTCACTTGCCATTCTATCAGCCACCGCATTGCCTTCTCGAAAAGTATGAACAATTTGCCATGTATTTCCTGTAGCCACTCCTGAATTTGGCTCACTTGCAATAAAATGTGTCAATTGCCTCCATGTTGATTAGTGACAATGCTCATCACCACATGTGCAACTCTTTCCACAGTTACCCTATTAAACCCGAGTTCCATACAAATTTGAAGTCATCTATGTAGCAAGAACCTTTGCTTCAATATTGGTAATCTTCATGACGTGGATATGGAATGCTCAGATTCAGTTTCCTGTGATCACGAAGAATTCCACCCCCACCTGTCGGTCCTGGATTGCCTTTAGAACATCCGTTTATGTTTAGTTCAACCCATCCAGGTATAGGCTTTTGCCAGCGAACTATAATTTGTCGCCTTTGTTTTGGAGAAGAGATGACCACTTTCCATAATTTTGCAACATCTCTATTATGTTTCCAGTAATCTTGACATATTGGTATTTGTAAAAATAAATCATGAAAGTACCGAGTCACTTTTCAAATTTCAATAATTATCTTAGGGTTTCCTACAACTCTGCATGAGGTTAAGGTCCAAATACGGTCTTTTAAGGCAGCTTCACAACCTTACATATTTATGTCGCTTTGTTTTATTATTTTTTTTCTGTTTTTACTATTTTGTTTAGGACTCTAATATTTATTTCCTTATTTCATTTTAGGGTTTCTTTGAGAGTATAAGTATTTTGTTTCTTATTATTTTTCAGCATCTTTTGATCAATTATTAATAAAAATTGGATTTTATTTGAACTTCCTACGGGATTCCAGTTATCTTTCATCGATTACATGTAGGTGTGTTAATTGGAACGTTTCTGTTCTGCGTCAAGTGGTATCAGAGCAAGGATTTTGCCTTGTTCAAGTAGCTAGAAGAGGCACGAATGTAGCATTTTCCGACGACGTTGGTCAAAGGAGTTTGAGCCCCGTGGAGTATCTGAGACAGGGTTACAAAAGACAAGGTTTTGCAAGAGTGGAGAGTGTTCTTCAATGTCTCAACAACCTAACCGACTAAATTGCCAACCAATATAGCGCAGGAATGGTAGCCAAATTTCATAGTTTCAGTAGAGATGATTCGGAAGTAGAATCGTCCGGAATCAATAATCTCTTGTTTTTGGGTGATATGGAGAATCATAAATTTTGAGGTAATTTTAATATTCAAGTCAATATCCCATCGTTTTATGGAAATTTGCAACTAAAGATCTCCTGGATTGGATTTCCAGTATTGAACAATATTTTGAATCCACCGAATATCCTAAAGATCAAAAAGTAAAATTGGCGGCTTATAAACTAGAGAGATTTTGCTGCTTCTTGGTGGGAGAAAAAGAAAATCGATAAGAGACGTAGAGGCAAAACACCAATACAATTTTGGAGGAAAATGAAGCGGATGATGATAATCAATATTCACCACCCGATTATGAGCAATATACTTTTCAGAGCTACCAAGATTGTTTCCAATACAATCAATCTGGAGGTGATTCCAATATCGATGCTGAGATCCCACGAAAAATTATTAACTTGGTGGAGGAGGAAACCGAGGATAGCTATGAAAAAGGTAACAAAGATGATAATTTCAACAAAATTTCTGATTATAATGCTGATGGTAATTTAGATAAAAGTCAGGTGAGGATCTTGATGAAAAACCAGTTGAAAGCTTGAATGATAATGTAAATGTGCATTCCAATGAAACTTTTGATGATTATGGTGATGAAAGATGAAAATTCAAATGGTAACTTACAGGAAGATTTAGATGGAAATTCAAAGGAATTAGAAGTTGAGTCAATTAATCATCTCGTGGTATCTTTGATGACTTTTGAAAATAAATTAGAAATACATATGGAGGCAGCCAACATTAATTGTTGGTGAATGTCAACTTTTTATTAGCAAGAGTTAAGGTAAAGAATGGGAAGCACAAAAAAAAGGGTAACATGGTGAGCCGTCAAAAGTTGTTTAAAGAAGGATATTTGATAGAGATCGGGTACTCGTGAAAAAAGAAATTAGAGAAATAGGAGAGAAGAAATAGATTTAAGAGGATTAGAGACAGAATAAGAAGAATAAGATAGACAAGAAGAGAATTTAGGAGAGACAATTGCAATCAGCAATAATATAATCAATTCATCATAAACGTGTCTTACAAAATAACCCTAACCCTCTATTTATAGGCTAAGAAAATAAACCTATCATATTAAAACTCTTAAACAAGATAACTATGAAATAAATAATAAATAAATAAATAAGACTCCTAACCAAACTAGAAAACAATAATTAAACTCCTAATTTAACTTGAACTCTTGATTTCCATCAATATCAATTGATGATTTTTTTGAGGAACGACAATTCATATCTAGATATAAACTCAAGGTCGGGTTTTTTTTGAAGTGGGAGGGACTCATGTAGAACAAGAACCCCCTAATATTGGATATTTCGTAGTAGAAAAACGTATGCTCAAAAACTGCCATAACTTTTGATCCATTGCTCCGTTTTGAGCCCATAAGATATCAAATCGAACGTTTTTGAGTTTCCTACTATTCTTCGCATGGTTAAGACCCAAATATGGTCGTTAAAGGAAGATTTGCAGCCTTACAAATTTATGTCGTTTTATTTTATTATTTTTTCCTGTTTTTCCTATTTTGTTTAGGACTCTAATAATTTATTTACTTATTTCGCTTTAGGGTTTCTTGGAGACTATAAATACTTTGTTTCTTATTAACTTCCAACATCTTTTGATCAATTATTAATAAAATTTAGATTTTATTCCAACTTTCTGGTGGATTATTCTTGTTATCTTTCATCGATTGCACGTTGGTGTTTCTATTGGCACGTTTCTATTTTGCGTCAAATTTTATTATGAAAAAGCTTCTCTGATAATTTTTTTTTTTTTGAAAAAGCTTCATAATGGGAAATAATTTTATATGACTTACGTCGTATATATATATGTGTGTGTGTGTGTGTGTAGAATATCAATTTCATACAATCTATTACTCAACTTCTTCACACATGGTGGAACATTGATATAATAACAGTATATATATATTATATCAATGTTCCACCATGTGTGAAGAAGTTGAGTAATAGATTGTATGAAATTGATATTCTATATACACACACACACATATATATATATATATATATATATATATATATATATATATATATATATAAGGATAATCTATTTATTCATGAAAAAAATGATAATCTATTTAAAAAGAAAGTAAGATAAACCAAATAAGAAATACATTCCCATCTCATGTTGGTTAAATGTAATTCAAACGTGAACAGATGATCATATTGCCACTCCATTTATACACTTCACACGCGTAATGAACAAATATATTTCGATCTTAAGTTATGTTAGCATAAGTTTGTGAGACCGAAATGTAAAGAAGTTCCCGAAACCTCAGTCAAGAAGTCCATTCGCATTGCTTTACCAAGGCCAGACTCCGACCTCGTAATGACATAGGTCGAAATTCTCATGCTAAAAAGTGGAATTTACATTCATTCAACAACAATTAATGTTTGTTGTACTTGTCATGTTTACATTATCATCTATTCATTTAACAAAAGCATGTTCCACAGCCTTAGTAAATGCGTAGACAAACATCGGCAGCGGTTTATCAACAAATAGAATTACATGGAACACCTCTGCTGCAATAAAAATCAAATACACGAGCTAAAATAATTTATGAGCATTTATATTTTAGTGATATGATTTTAATTACGTTGCACCAAGTGGCTGTCATCATGCATTATATAATCCAATTCTTTATTAGGCAATTTAATTTGTGGATACTTTGGTTGGTTCAAGTAATTAAATTCCCCGCTACTCCAACATCAAATCACACCCACAATTTTCTTAAAATTTAATCCTTCTATTCATTCTGCTGCACTTGATTCTAAGATTACTTGTTTTATATGCTTTTTCTTAGATAAATTGTCAAGAATGAGAATTTTTTTTATTAAGAGTTGTGTTTTTATTTTAGCGATCACTACCAGTCCCTACTGCATTGTTATCTTGGCGAACTAAAGTCGGATAAACGTACCTTTTATTTAAATCTAATCTAATTGCGAAAGTTTAGCTAGACTTTATATGAAACAAATAAAGCTCTGATCATAAAGCATTTGTACTTAAAAAACTTACTTTCAAAGATGCCCTTCTTTTTTCTGGTCTCCTACCTACAGCATGTCATGTTTTGTTTACAAATCTAAATCTGTTAATGATTTAGGCATATCAAGTAGTCAGTTTCAAACACTTTTTATAATGTCTAGAATTAGATGCCTTTATTCTTGATTAATCTAAATACAAGTTGTGGTTCGACCTCTGATTAGTTTTACACATCTTAAAGTTTAACTTAATAATAGTGACCACAAAAGAATCTCAAGTGTTTTCCAGGATTTAACCACCCCCTCATTCTCATAAAATCCAAAAGTACATAGATAAAAATATAAAATGGTAAATAATACCCTATAACTAATATATACCAGACCTTGAGCTTCTCCAACAAGCAAGAAACAAATCATAATTAAGATAAGTTATTTTCATTTTTAAATATTTCGAAGTTAACTCTTACTTTTGGTAATATGTAATAGCGTTCTATATAAAGTTATCGAGCTACTGACATTTTACCTTCACTGTAGGTCCATTACTCCACGTAGAATATAAATAGGCAAATTAACTCTCCGTTTCGTGTTAAATATAGCATATTATTCCATGTGATAAAAAAAACAGGCAAACTGCATCCCTAATAATTATATATATAGACGGGGTGTATTTCGTAATTTATAAAAGTGGAGGTATAGTGTCTATTTGCTTGGAGTATTAACTTTTCTCTCTACTTTTTATAAGAGTAATGACCTATGATAACATAACACACAAAGGTAATTTGTCTATTCAAATGACATGACTATTTTGCCAAAAATCCCCACCCACACTAGTAAAAGGTTTTTGTTATCAAATTTATTTGGTTGATCCACAATTAATTGGAAGTAACATAACATAACATTATTATCGTCATGTCTTTGTCCATTTAAAAAAAAAAAAAAAAAAAGTGTTGAAACTCAACAGTAAAGAAAGTTTTAGTTTTACACACACCCCCAATTTAATTTGAGGCATCCAGCGCGCCAAAACCAAAAGGCAGGCTGCGGGCACCACTCCTCTGCTCTGCTGCCACAAAACTTTCTTATAATTAGAATCATCATCACTATTATAAATATCATTTACTATCCTCATAATAAAATCACCAACAATTACACTTTTTTCTTTTATATATATAATAATCCATCATTGCTTTAATTCCCACACACACTCGCTGCTTTTCATCATCATGCTGAAATTGTGCCGTTGAAGCAGTGCGTGTACTAGTTGTTTTCACTTTTCAACTTCTCATCCTTCATCACTTCTCTTCAGTTGAGATGGATAACGGTGCGATTTCGACGTCCGATGAGGAGCTGCAGTCGTGCCGATTCGCCGGAAGTTACAGCCTCAGCGCTGACGTCAGCGAATCGGAGAGTTCGACGTCCAGCACTAGCACATTCTCCTCCTACTTGCCTCCGATCATGCTGCCGGTCGTCGGAGGGAGACACGTCACCGTTCCGGCGGATATCGACCCGCCCGATTTATCCGGTTAGTCGAAAACATACAACTCATTCTCATGAGATTGTGAATTGACTTGTGTATTAAGACACAAAATACTCAATTATAAATCTCAACAACATTATGGATGATTTTTTTAGAACATACGAGTGTACAAGTTACTTTCAGTTCTATCTCGAGTAATAAGTTTATAATGCTATGCATATAAGATGGCTACTCCATCACATACGATAAATGTTTTGTTACTTTTTCTTTATATGTGATTCATTGTCTTTATTCATAAGGTTGGCTGTAAAATCCATAGTGAAATGGTTGAATGTTTTAGTTTTGGTTTTGTTTTCTCAATAGTAGTTTGGTTCACCTGTTAATATATTGGTCTGTCTAATGGCTATGGTTTTATTATTCTAGTAATATGCATGCTCACAATCATACCAGTGAAGCAGAGGATTTCCCTAAGGATATTGTAAAAATATGCCTTAAATATGATATTTCAGATTTATATTTGTCGAGTTACAAACTTGTCAGGGTGTATAATGCTCTATTTTGTTTTATTTATTTTCCTATAGTGGCTGTTGATGAATTGTTACATTGGCTTGCTACCGAGGTTGAATTGACCATGCTCTCATGTGTATTTGTATCCGCTTTTACCTTTCTTGCAAGAACATAAGATGCATCTTTCAGGATTCTCGCGCTGGTAGTTCTTTTCACGGATTTCTTTTTACGTTATTATCGTATATGTCTTTCCAATTTGGATCTTGCTTTGATGATTATCAGAGGCTGAACTAATGAAGGAGCGATTTGCCAAGCTGTTACTCGGCGAGGATATGTCAGGTGGAGGTAAAGGAGTGACGACAGCCCTGGCAATCTCCAATGCAATTACAAATCTCGCTGGTCAGTACATTTCTTTTTATGCCTTTCCTAATTTCCTAGGTTGTTTGTCGGATAATATATTCATATCTTCTTGTTTGCTTTATTTTTGTTTCATCGAAAATTTATAGCCAGTGTGTTTGGAGACCTCTGGAAGTTAGAGCCTTTGACTCCCCAGAAAAAGTCAATGTGGAAACGAGAAATCGAATGGCTGTTGTGTGTGAGCGATTCAATTGTGGAGTTCGTTCCATCAGTTCAAGAATTTCCCGGGAGTGGCAACTTCGAGATTATGGTGACTCAACAAAGATCTGACTTATTTGTGAATCTTCCGGCACTCAAGAAACTGGATGGAATGCTAATTAGCATCTTGGATGGATTTCATGACACTGAATTTTACTATGTTGACCGTGGGATACTTGTTGCTGATGGAGAATGTGTTGAACCATATCCATGTTCTCTTTCTTCGAGGAGACCTTCGATTACACTCGAAGAAAAATGGTGGCTGCCATTCCCAAAGGTTCCACAAAATGGTTTGTCGGAGGAGACTAGAAAGAGACTTCAACAATGCAAGGAATGTACGCAACAAATTTTGAAGGCAGCAGTTGCAATCAACAGCAGTGTGCTGTTGGAGATGGAAGTGCCACACGTGTACTTGGAGAGCTTGCCCAAGGTCAGGGAATTTTATTGTTTTATTTGACAAGTTGTGATAATTTAATGTCTCATGGACTTCGAAAATCTTCAGCCCTTTCATTAATCTAGTCAGTCCTTATAAACAGCAATGCAGTCTTTCCTTCTCCAAAGTTTGGTCATGAGATGATCAGTTTCTAATGCAGTGTTGTCTGAAAATTGGTGATAGAATGAATCTACGTTAAATATACATCATGAAAACCTAAAAAGAAGTGCTGGGATTGACATATATAGTTCAAGAAAGTCGTTTTGTAAATATCAAACAAGCTTATGTTTGGAATCAGAACTCCGTGACTAAATGAATTGAAAAGACTTCCAGTTACACTTTCTTAATCATTTATGCTTATCTGAAAAGAATGAAAGGATATTATGGTTAGTTGATAGTATGATTTTGCATTTCTTATCTTTTACTTGACTGGAACTACAGTTCATGTGTTTGAAGATATTTCTTTATCCTTATCGAGTTCTTCATCATTGGATTCATGTGTTTGACTCCACAGGATTCTTGTAGTTCACATACCCCTTAATAGGCATTGAAAGTCTGGTTGTTTGTTTTAGTTCTGTCCATCCCGATCACTTGTAAGGATGTAATTCTGGAAGCTAGTTACAGAGAAACATAATGGAAGGAAATGTTTGCCAATAAATTAGATGAAGAATCTTTTACCAATCAAAACAAGCGGAAGAGGTTCATGTGTCGATGTTATTCTCATTGTTTACATATCCAATATCATTTAATTGAACTTAAGGACTGCCTTCATGCTTGTTGTTAATACAGAGAAATATTCTTAACATTCTTATATTCAATACGTGTGATGCCTTGAATCGGTCTACTTCATGTTCTCAAGTGGCACGTTTACCACCTGAATGCTTCTTGAACAGTATATAATGAGGGTGAAATTGTGGGATTCTTAGTTTATAGGCTAATCTTCATATTTTCCACTTCTTCTTTCCTTCTATCATATCATTATACCTATTTGTTTGTGGGTTTTTTTTTCATGATCTTGTGCTTTTATTCGTTCAGAGTGAGAAGGCTTGTTTGGGAGAAGTCTTGTACCGTTTCATAACTGCAGATCAGTTCTCTCCAGACCATCTTCTCGATTATTTGGACCTTTCATCTGAATACACGACTCTAGAAATAGCAAACAGAATTGAGAGTGGCGTGCACTTTTGGAGGCTGAAATATCAAAAGAAGGAACTAAATAATGCAAAGACGGGCTCATTTTGGGTAAGCACAAAGGGCCATGCTTCTGATATAGAAAAGAGTAAACTCTTTGCAAATCGAGCTGATGCTCTCCTAAAAAACTTAAAGTCGCACTTCCCCGGCCTCCCGCAAACTACTTTGGACATGAACAAGATTCAGTACAACAAGGTATATTTAACTTTGAACCTAAAATATCGTTCTCTATTCTATTAGGGGCAGCTCTGAGTTAAGAGTTTTAAGGTTTATGTTAATGTCCCTTGAATCCTTAGGTCTCAAATATAGGTATATATTTCTCCTTAAGTATCTGTTATTCCACTCTGTTGATCAGTTATATTTGGTTTCATATAGGACATCGGGCAGTCGATTCTTGAAAGCTACTCAAGGGTGCTGGAGAGCTTAGCCTTCAACTTAAAGGCAAGAATTGATGATCTTTTATACGTGGACGATGCTACTAAACGGCGTGCAATGTCAGAGTCTATATCCATTTTCAACCCAAGAGGATTGTCAGTAGCACATGATCCCTATAACCAAATTTCTGCAAGTTCGTTCTCTTATCATAGCTCTTGTTCATCGTCACTGACAGGATCTCCGCTCCGCCCCTCTGTTCCAGTAACTCAGATGCCCCAAACGGCACGTCGTGCAGTAAGCCAGCCGTCTTTTGGACACCCACTTGACAGACTAACTTTCTGAATTCCAGCATTAAAAGGTGCAGCTTCTTGTGATTAATAGAAGTTAAGTGTGCGTTTTGGCATTATTGGCAGTATAAATAGTTCTAACTGATGGGTGGACAAATAGGCAAGTGTTGTAGTCTTTTAATGTAGCATTGTAACTCTTACTTTCGGTAGGTTTGTGTCAAAGAGATCACAAGGCTGAAGTTCCAAATATTGCTGATCCATTTTGCCCTGACCATTTTTCTTTACTAATTGGGACAAGAAGCATAAGTCATACAAACAATTTTTGAAAAAGTTAGCCATCCAACTTGGTTTGAAAAAGTGTTGGAAAATAATTCAAATTAATGCGATGAAGAAATTTGTGTAATGTGTTTGAAGAATTTTTCATAAAATAGGTGTTCTTGCCATTTGAACTTCAAGAAGAAAATTTACTATCACTTTGCATCATTCTCTCAAATTCTAGTTATTCTTGTTTTAGTCATATTAGCATAATTCATAACATGTTACTAGCAGGATCCATATACACCTAATTAATTTGGTTTCCTACAAAATAATTTAACTCTAAACCATTCCAACATCTAAAAATCAATAAAAATCCCAAAGCGAATATTTAGCCCATATATAATACTCTCTTGTCACTAAGGACAATTTTTAACTTCAAAAGGTAAAATTCTTTCCTCATCAATTTATTTATCTCCATTATTATAAACAGGGAGGTCATGTCGCCTATTTTTATGATTAGATGGGAACATTTTTTATACTTCTACTATTATCTAGCATTAATTAAAATGCTTCATTCATTTAATATGGAAGATCTTACTTTCAAGGTATTTATGTTGTCAATTTTATTCATAAGCCCAGTAAAGCTTTTACATAGTAATGTGGCGAAATTATGTGAACATTTAAGAATTACAATTAGTTCACTTAAACCTTTTATTCTATAAGCCCATGGAAGTTTTTACATAGTAATGTACAAAAATTATTTATCCACCTAATTTTCGGAATTACTTTACTTGTTAATTTTATTTTTTAAGCTCGTCAAAAGATTTTATTCAGTAATGTGGCAGAAATCATTTGTACAATAATTATTGTAATTAGCTTAGCATTATGATTTTAATTAATGTTTGAGCTTATTTTATTGTTCATCATGGTAATTAAATGATGAAAATGTATATTATCTATTTAGTTTTCCAATGGCTATATACCGGCTCTAGCCGTCTAGCGGAATAGTAACACATTTTTGCTATATAAATACAGAAATTTCACAACAGTTCCTACCGCTTTTCTACTTAGCATTTTACATATCATCACATTACTCTCTCTTTTGCATGGATAGTTTCTCAAGATAAAAGAATTCATAAACTATAGTCATTCTAAGTTTCAATTTTATGCCAGTAATTGATGAAATTCCATTGATTTTTGCTCTTGTGTTTTTTTATTTTACAATGACAATGGTCGCTTTTCTTCCTGGCTCCTTAAATAATTGTATTCTTGCAACTTTTGTATTATGTTATTGCATATTCACTGAAATATTTAAATTATAATTTTACTTATTATGTTTATTATAGCTAGCAAACGTCTAACATAACCAAAGTATATTTCTTTGTACTCCAAATCAAAGGACCAAAGTATATTTCTTCGTACTCCAAATCAAAGAACAAAATCACACGTAATGAGAATCAAATATGAGATTGCAACTCATAACAAAATGACTCATTGAACGGTTAATGTGACTAATGAAACCACAAAACAACAAAATTGTGAAGCTCCGGTATTTTTTCAAAAATATATTAGATGGGTTCTTGCAATGAGAAAATCTCAATTTTTTACCCATCTAGATTATGGATTAATCTCAAACGGAGATTCGGTCACCAAAGAGATTCCAAGTGAAATATTTTAAGGTTCCATAATTTTGCCAAGGTCAATGATACTTGTCTGCATTATAACAAATTGGTATTGATCTAAACTATTATGGGAGGAAGATTACTTAAAATGAACTGAAAAAACTCTGTCTACTTTCCATGCTTCTCACGTAATCTTCAAGATTAATACAACATGTTTAGGGATTTGCAAACAAATTTGTTAATAGCATAAGGTAACAATAATTTCTTAATAAAAAATCATCGGTTACGTCCTACTGGAGTAGTGGCATTAATTGAAACAAATGCCATTCATTATTCAAATTCTTATGGCCAAGTCAATAAGTAATTTTTGCTTGAAATATCGGAAAAAAGGCATTTGGGCTAACAAATTTGTAGCATCAGATTAATTCTGCAAAGAGTAGGAAATTAACTTTTATAAACAAAATCCTTATGATTTCACTTATCTGAAGGCAAAATATTTTACTGGTGACTGTAAAATTATTCTTCCTTAATATGCGTTTTTATGATTGCATCCTTTTATGTATTATGAATTTTCATATTTATATCAATAAAATGCACTGCTTTCATTATTTGTTCAATTTATTATTGTATTTTATTTAACTTTGATTATTTAAAATAAAGCCCAGTATGGAGCACTCACCGCTGATTTTTACATACCTGAAAGGGATACATACAAGTCATAGAATTCCTACAATTAAGAAAACTATTACAAATTTAAAACCAACGAAGATAATAATCAATACAATATTAGCTCTCACTTATATGATTAAAGAAACTGGTAAATCCAGATTCATTTTACCAAATGGAATAAAGTTTGTCAGAAATGATGTCTTATTTTCTCCAAAATGTAGAAGAAATTTAATGAGTTTTGAGGATATCTATCGTAAAGGATACGATGCCGGGTCAATTACGAAAAACAAAACACAAATTATATTTCACATTACCAAGAAAATATGAGGAATGAAACATATAACAGAAAAACAACAAAAAGTTTTCTCGGCTTGGATTACACACACGCCCGTATATTCTAAAGCAAATCTTAAATTATCGATTTATTGACATGATCCTCTAGGTCATACAATTTAATAATGATGCGAAGACTATCGAAACCACGCATGGATATTTATTAAAAGGATTCAAGGATATTGAAAATAATAAAAGTCCATGTGCAGCTTGTTATTTTGAAAATTAATCATAAGGCCTTCATCAACTAAAATTAAGACATAATTGCCTACGTTTCTTGAATGAACTCAAAGTTATATATATATATATAAAAGCCTATTCAACCCATGTGAATCATTCCGATATATTATGATGTTGATTGATGCTCTAGTCGATTGATACATGTTTGTCCACTGTCAATTGAGAACACGGCATTTGCAAGATTTCTGACTCAAAAAATTAAATTGAGAGCACAATTTCCATATTATATAATCAAAAGTCAGACTTGACTATGCTTGTGAATTCTTATCTCATGCTTTTAATTTGAATGTTAACTGGAATTACAGTTAAATGTAAAGTTGCACATGTACATACACAAAATAATTTAGCTAAATTATTAATTAAATAATATTAGTTAGAATATTATTAATGAAAAAGATTTACAAACTACTTTGTAGGATCACAAAATTGTGCATGCCGCAACACTCTTTCACGTTAGAACAAGTTCTTATCGTGAATATTCCCCATATACAATTTAGAAGGCCATGAACCAAATATTTTGATATAAAGATTTTATGATTTTGCAGTTTGAGTACCACTCGCACAACCACAACGAACAAAATTGGACCATAATGAAGGTTATGAATATACATTGAATATGACACACATTTAATAATTAGATACTCGCACAACCAAAACGAACAAAATTGGACCATAATAAAGGTTAGGAATATATATTGAATATGACACACATTCAATAATTAGGTATCATTAACTGTAGGCTTATAATGTTATTACTACACAGTTTGTTGATTACCGTTTTAATGAAGAAATTTTTGCAACCTTGAGGGAAGACAAGAAATAGCCAAGAAAACATATTTATGGTATACTCACTATTTATAAAATCATGGTATATTCTCTCAAAACAATGTAATTTGAAAGTAATTTTTTTATCAGCAATGGCAATGATCTTAGTATCAAAATGGAAAAGAGTACCAGAAATATCTTACTCCAAAAACAGAGGAGCCTAAAAATTATAGACCATGACACACATTGGGAAAAATGCATCAATCTGAAAAGGAGAAAAAAAAAACCCGTTCTTAAAAGATTTGATCCAACTCCACGAATAATTTGATGAGCTCCGCCATCAACTCAACATCCGAGATACCACCTTTAGAAGCGGCCTTATTTCTACAAGTCATAGTGTCCATAGGGTAATAAACCAAATACAACGTCATTTCCTTTGAATTTTTGTGTTCTTGAATATATATCTATCTTGTAAGAAACAGTCTCTAAGATTGTTTGGCATGGTTGTACTGAGACCAAGCCACCGATATCAATTCATCAAAATATTATACACAACTTCACAGTGGAAAAAGTAGTGCTTGCAAACATCCAAAGTCCAAACAAATCCTACACCAAATGCAGTTGTTGTTGTCCACTATCGTCACTCCCCGCCTGATAAGATTACTTTAAGTTGGAATTTTGTTGGGTATTGCTTTTTAAATCAAAATAATTGCTATTGATGGTGCTTTTTTGGTCCAAATATATTTATAAATTTATCAACTTTCGCAGGCTCCCTCAATATCATATTATTATATGCTAATTTCACCGAAAATCTCCCGACTCATTCCCACTCCACCCGTCATTTGATCCCCTAATAGGAGTAAGATTGACCAACTCTTGTTTTAAATCTTCCAATAATTCTTGTTTTCATGCAAATAACTATCTTCTCCAAAGCCATCTCCACCTCCATACATTTGTTTGCTATAGTGTTGTTTTTGTTAATTGCAACCAAAAACAGCATAGGGAATCTCTCTTTAACAGTCGTCTCTTCCATCCACCTATCGTTCCAGAAACTAATATCAGATCTGTCACCAATTTTTCTCTCAAGACTCTCTATAAACCATTTGTTAGTTAATTCATAATATCTCACCAAATTGAACTTTGTGAGTAGTTTTGTCCAATGGTTCGCGACTGTTTGATGTTGCCATACCTTGACGTCATGATCTTGTGCCAACTTTTATCCTTTTCTTGAAGAAATTCCCATTTTCATTTATGCAACAAAGTTAAGTTAGTTTCTAGATTTCTAATTCATAATCCTCCTTTCTCTTCTGAATTACAAGTCAATAACCCTAGCATTCACTAATATAACAAGAGTGACAAGTCGCAAAAGCTCGTGCGTTGATTGAACTTCCAAAAGAAATATCGAACAACAACAACACTAATATATCCAAAGAACATTGTCTTTCTAATTCCAAAAATAAAAATCTTCAAAAAAAAATTAATGACTTTGTTATCGAGGAATTTACTCCTGTATAAATGAGACAACTCAACATTAACGAATCAAATCTTAAAGACAAAGAGAATATTGAGATCTCTATTAATTTTGTGTTCAAGATTAGTATGAGATAAAAAAATGAGATGACAAATATAAATGATATAATTTTATATTCAGTTGCATATAACTTATGAACGAAAATGATGGCTGTAAGTGAATGTCAAAATAAGGATGATTTGATCACATGGATAGATGTTATGCAGACTGAATGAATTCGTTTAGTGAGCACAAAGTATTTGGACCCATTGTTCACACACCTAAAATTGTGAAGCCTGTAGGGTACAAATGAGTCTTCATTTGGAAATGATATGAGTAAAATAATTTGTAAGATACACAACTTGATTTGTTGCATAATATTCTTATCAAAGGCCCAAAACTAATTATGAAGAAACGCATCCTCCAGTGATTGATGCAATTTTGTTTGAGTCCCTAATCAGGCTAAGAGTTTGTGAAACATTGGAAATGGATATTGCTACAACTTATATGAAAATCCACGAAGGACATGAAATGCCTTACACCTAAAGTTTCAAAACCTAAAGAAATGTATCAATCAAATTATAAAAGATATTATATGAGTTAAAGCAATCAGGATGATTGTAGTATAATTATTGAAGGAAATATTCACTTAAAGATGATATATAAATAATCTTTTATGTCCATGTCTTTTATTAATAAAATAACATCTGGATTTGCAATCATTGCAGTTCATGTAGATGATTGAAAAATCATTAGCACTAATAAGGAAATTCATATATTGTCTTAATTTACAGATTGAGCTCACTATACGGCTCCGATTGTTTCTAAGGAAAATGAGGGAAAAGGAAAAGAATATTGGAAAATTTTATTTTCCAAGTGATTGGTACCAAGGAAAATTTTGGAAAAGATAGGAAAAGATAGGAAAATCTTTTTTGAATCTTTATCTAACATTTTTACAATTCACAAACTTTGATTTCCCTCCAAAACTTATCTAAACCTTATTCTAATTCACGTACGGATTTCTGAAAATGGTAAATATGTATGTATAATGCCCCCAAATAATAGTACTTGCAAATTTTAATTGTATTAATATAAACTAACTTTACTCTCAAGAAGTTATAAATGATTTTTTAAAATAAAAAAATAAAACATAAATTAAATTTTAAGAAAAAATATTTATTGAAAAAATCAAGTTTTAAAGAATAATACCAGTTTTTACATTGTTTAATATGATGAGTAAGCAAATTAAGTATAAAATTTTCCCGGAAAACTAATGGCATGCCAATCATATGGAAAAGAGAGGAAAATTTTATTTTCCGTGGAAGTTTTCCTGAAAATCCTCATTTTCCAAATTTTTTTTCTTTTCCCTCATTTTCTTTGGAAACAATCGGAGCCTAAATGAAACACTAGTTCATCAATCTAAGTATATCCAAAAGTTCTTAAAACGCTTTAACATGGATAAAGCAAACATTTTAAAATACTCAATAATTGGAAGATTATAAAAAACATGACAAATCCATGTTGCCCTACTAAAGAAAATGAAGAATTTTTTGGTCATGAAGTACCATAGTGGAGCTTTGACATATCATGCTAATTGTATTAGACCTGATATAAAATTTGTTATAAATTACTAGCCAAATTTCGCGGATTTCCCATAAACGAAATTGAGATGGAATTAAACATTTATTTTGTTATTTTCGTTTAACAGCCCCAACTTTTCAAGCCTACATAGCGACCACCATTCGAAACAAAAGCACTAATTCCATAACAAAACCTCTCTACAAGCCAAAAAACTCTACCTCGATAAGATTCTTACAAAAATCCATATTCTGTATAAAAGAATCTACCAACTAAAAGTATGAATGAAGATCTAACTAAAAACTAATAAAATTAACTCTATCGGACCAGCTCGCCCTCACCAACAAAGTCCCCAAAGTCTCGCCGCAATAGTACCTAGGTCTGAAAGGAAGGAAGAAAAAGAAAACATTTTTTGTGAGATAAAAATCTCAGTGAGTTCTCGAGCGTGTGTGCAGTGAAATATTTTCTTTAAAACAAAACCTTTTGAAATGCAAACCACATCAGCATACAAATTCACACAAAATGTTAGCATATGCCACTAGACTTTAGAAAACATTCAGTTTCACATACCAATATATACCAAATTCAGTTCCAATTCCAATGTCATCCCTCCTTATTGCCACGAACAGATTTCTCTTATCGTCCCGTCCAAGGAGCTACCTTAGAAACAATAGACTGCATGCCATGGAACATGCGACAAGTGATCCCACAAAGACACAATGAACCTCCCGATGTGTTCAAGGGGAAGGGGAAAGGGAGACAGAAAGCCCATCGGCAAGCCCTCTACTTCTTGGTGGCTCTCCCTGCCTACCCAAGACAATGATCCCATAAACCCATAAACCAATTTCTTATTCTCGATTGCCATAATGAATTAACAATCAATAACGAAACAGAACCGGACAATAATCATCATAACTGACATAATCACTTTTCAAATAATTTCTCATGCTTTGATAGAACAACTGTACAAGCTGAATGTATACATAATATACAAGTACATAGATATACATGCATCCTTCCAGTTTGAAAATAATAGTGTTTTATGTTGGAGCACTCACCTTATTAGCGACCACGACAAGAATACTACCATCAAGTGCTAGCCTGACAGTGAAGACAAAAGAATATTTAACTGTTACGTCTAATCAACAACTTTAAGACAAATTAAACTAAGTCTAAGAAAAGTATTCTAGTGCACGAAGTTAATACCATCCTCGAAGAAAAATAAATATACTATTATTAGATCGAAATTAAATAATTTATACTAGTTATAGTTTATATAATGTAAGAAAGTGAATAGACTTTTATATTCCACACCCATAATTCAAAATAGATTCAATATTTAAAATGCATTTTCACAACTTTAAAAGAATCTGTGCACATGATTAGATTTTTATATTTTAATAATTTATACATCAATTCAATGCAAAATTTATAGTCACTGCACATATACACACATAAATTACTAACACAAATATGACACCATTCAAACTTTTCAAATGACCAAGCATGTATAATATGCAAGAATCCATATTTTATTACGTAGGCCACCTATAAAGTGCTTCAATTCAAAGGTAGTTTGAATGCAAAAGGCATGCATATTTAATACCCATGGTCAAATGCAATTCCTTCATGCATATAAAACAATGCCCATACCCTGGTTCCTCAAGATCTCTAATATAATAATAATAAGTATCAGCATGACTCTAATTCAATTCCACCACCATCATGGTATAAGGTAAAATACAGTTTGCATGATGTAATGTACGTAATATAGAATGATTAACTGGGTTTAACAAAAAGAGAAAGAAACAGAGAAAGGAAGCAATATTTACATCTGTGCCGATGAAGGCAAGCGGCGGAAAGAAAAGCAAAAAGGAAAGCTGATTGGTTCAATGAAAGTTGAAAATCCCTAGTCCTTAATTAATATATAGTAGGTTTAAATATTAAACTTTCTTTAAGATAGATACGGGCTAGTTAACTGAGATTATAGGATTTAAGTGTTTCTATCACTTTAGGAACCTAAACAAACTATGTCATTAATTTATTTATTTTTATTACCAATTCCTCAAATAAAGTAAAAATAACAATCTTTTGAATGACGCAACTTATAAAAACTTTCATAATATTGCTCAATATAATTTACGTTTAAATGGAATTAAAAAAAAAAAATCAGGGCATTACATTTCGAATAACTATTGATCTTGGCCTAATTTATCCTAAAATGCAAAATAAGGATTGAATTATTACGCAAATAAAAATTTTCTATCTAACCCACATAAAATCAAATATCAGATTAGATATGTATTCCAAATATGGAAGTACAATTATTTCATTGTGTTTTCAGAAACAAGCATCGGTTGTCACTTCTTTTAATCATACTGAGGTTATTGCACTCAGTGTGACAAGTACAAAGTTTGTATGGGTAAAATCAATTATACGTCATATCAAAGCAACGTCAAGAATGACAGGACCAATCGTACCTCCAAAATTATTCTCATTCACTCAAGAAATTGAAAAAAACAAAGATGTTGACACTCAATATGTTCGATCATGTGACAACATGACAAATCCTTTCTCAAGGGTACTACCTACAACAACTTAAAAAATATGTTCAAAGCATCAGATGTGACGTTTTCTAAACTTTATAAAGAAAGATCACACATGCCTACTCGAGGGGGAGCGCATACAGTTGTACTCTTGTTGTTTTATTATGGTTTTTATCCCACTCTTTTTTTCTAATAAAGTTTTTTAACGATGCAGCATGAACTTTTGCACAAGACTAATGTACTATATTTCCTTAGCTATGTTCTTTATCCCCGGTGAAGTTTTCTATCAAGGTTTTAATGAGGCATCATGAAAATTATGACAACTAAAGGGGGAGTGTTGAACAATTTAAAAGCCATCCAACTTGATCTGGAAAAGACTTAGAAAATAGTTCATCCGATTAATGTGATGGAGAAATTTGTTTAGAAAGGTCTTGGAAAACGGTTCATCCAATTAATATGATGAAGAAACTTGGTAATGTAGTTGTAGAAATTTTCTATAAATAGGTGTTCTTGCGATTTGTAAAAGATAAAATATATTATCGCTTTCCATCTCTCCGTTTATAGTTATTTTTGTTTTCATCATATTAACATTATTCATAACAATTATAAATTTTATAAGAATATTTTAACAAATTTCAACACATTTAAGACCATCAAACTATTTCGGTTAGTGGACAACAATACATATGAGATATCATGCGTTAATCCGTATTTTTAATAAATAGAAACTATTAAACAAACCAAATATAGAAACTTATTACTTCTCTATATCCCCCCAAAAATCTTTTTTTAAGGGATGAGACAAAGATCAATGATATAATATGAATTAGAATAGTTTCCATGTGATGCGGTATCAAATTTAGTACGCCCCTTCACGTTTAGGACCCAATGAACATTAGATCTTACGTTTGGGTTATAGGCAAACTCATCATCAATTTGAGTACAACCTCTAATACTTAATAGGATTTTAGGACTGTCAATATTATTCTTAAATGCCCAAATTTTTAGGAAAATCTTCCTATGTATTGATCGTAGCACGAAATTGAATGCATATCATGTGTTTTACTATTTTTCATGAAAATGACTAGCACAAAGATATTATTATGGTTATTGAAACCAATTGATGAAGACATTTGTGGCATGTGGGCCTTTGCATATTTTGTGAAAGGAATATCGTATTGGATCTTCCATACGTTCACAGAAGAATGGTGACAAAAATGGTAATTAAAAAAAAAAGAGGGTGTGTGATTGTAGCCCATGAATTCATAATATGTCATTTTCCTAAGCCCTACAATTGCGGCCATGTACTTTGCATGATCTAGTATATCAAAGTATCGAGAAAAGATCACGTATCCTGCATCATGTTAGGTTTAATGAGCATAACATAATTTTTCAATTTGTTGGGGGAAAAAATAGAATTTTTTTTACGAGATAACAGGAATTGAGGTCCTTAGATATAGCACCCTAAATCCCCTAAAAGTAGTTCTTCCACGATTTCAATCCTAAATAGTTAGAGAATACGATAATAGATCAAGTCGTTCAATTGCATACAATTCAGTATTGATTTATTAGCCCAAAGGTAAAATTATAATGCTAAAAGAAATTAGGCTAAGAAAATTACTAACATTAATATCCATGTATCACAATATGTTTTCTCTTAGAGTTCTTCCCACCGATTGAGATATACTAACTATTTTGAGAAACATACCTCCCTTTAATTTTTTGTAAAAATACGAAATTTCATTCTATTATTTGATTTAATAAAACCTCCTTCTATTAAAAGAAGTGCACAAGTTTGTAGAATAGTGAGTAAAAAGACATGATAAAACTATGCAAATTCCACTTGTATCAATTGTCACATATTTAGCATGATTCGAGTAGTTGGCTAACAAAAAACAATATAATGAAGGAATATTATTTTGCAATTATTGTACGACAAATGTAACTACCGCAATTATGAGGCCAAAAAAAACAAAAATTTATATCCAAATTAAAACTTGCATACATTGATCCATTTAATCTTTTAATTGGATATATTGATCTATTCGCCTTGACAAAAGAATGTATCATTTCGTTTCCAATGCAAGAAGTGGTGAAAAGAAAATCCACCTTTTTTGTAAAAATATCCTAGAGGAGAGGTATTTTAGCTAATTAATTAGGCGTATTTATTGGTTTTCTACACTTGGTGCAATTGAAAATTAGTTTGAGAATTGAGAAATATTTATCAAATTTAAGGCCGTAAATAAATGAATTTTATTTTACCATTTCAAAGAAGTCACACTCAAGTTATAATTCTTATGCATTCGCAATATAATAATATGTTTGTATTTTGTTTAACTGAAATCTGAAACATCCCTAATAACTAATCATCAAGTTCAACCTTCAGCTTAGAAATTGTTTGTTATATGCAGGAGAAATGATTGTTGAGTTCAAACTATGAGCTAGCAATGTTCATTTGTTTAGTTCATGATCTATAAGTGAAATAAGTCGTGAATTTAACAATCTTCATCATGTGATGAGTTGGTCGTTCTTCAACCAGCTGACCGGTGACATCAAAATGTTACATTCTTATGGTCTACTCCTTCTAGAAAGTCTGAAGCAAGATTCAATTTTATATTAATAACCTTCTATATGATATAATACATGTTACCTACCTTATTGGATAAGTGAGAATGAAAAAGAGTGACGAGATAAGAATTACTTACCTTATCGGATATGAATGAAATTTTTCTAAGGTAGTGTTCACAAAATATTAAAAAAAAAATGAATTTGTTTTTAGTCTCATTAAAGCACCTTTAGAGTGTTTTCTTGACAAGCTAAAACACCGCAAACACTTTTTTTAGCTGAAAATACACACAATCTAGAAGTTGTTAGTATTATTTGTAATGAATAGAAATATGGTTTAACAACTCTCTATGAACTTTTAGATTTTTGTGAAAACAACCTCAACTTATGACTTAAACATAGTTTTAAATTTCAGCTTTAATTATGAGTTTCTGTTTTTAGACAAGAGTTTGCAAACACCACCTAAATATTAAAAGATATAATTCACAAGAGATTTATGAAAAGTTCTTTGTCTCTATGTAACACATTCACCACCCCCCCCCCCCCCCCCCCAACTTTCTCTAAGTTTCAACTTATAAGATTTAAGAAGGTTTTGACAAGAAAGGCAAAACACAAACACTTGAAAATTGATTTAAGAGTTATTTAAAAAACGACTTTTCTTGAATGAAGTTCTTGGAGTGGATTTGCACAAAAACTGAGAGCCTACACATTCAAGTTTGTTGTTGATGTTATGGCAGAGTAAGAACATGGAGGATCACTGTAATTTTGTTGAGCGATTTGATGCAATTAGTTATATTCAATAAACTTGCAATTGGTCCGGATAAGAGATTATTCAGAAATGTATTTTATTTAAGGGTCAATTGCGATCACCCCCCTATGGTTTGGGGTGTTTTGCAAAGTGCTCTCTAACGTTTCAAAAAGAGCACTTTGCCCCCCAACGTTTGTAAAGTCGCCCCCTGAGTCCTTGATCTAATGTTCATTTTTGCCACGTGGCTATCTTTTTCATCCATTAGATTTGGCATCAGGGGGCAAATCGCACATTTTTATAAACGTTAGGGAGGCAAAGTGCTCTTTTTGAAACGTTAGGGGGCACTTCGCAAAACGCCCCAAACGTTAAGGGGCAAAACACAATTGACCCTTTATTTAAACTATGTTCTTGCAAAGATTTGAAGATTAACTATGATATTCGTTAAAAAATCTTGGACTTGGATGTAATTATCCCAAATTTGTCGCCAACAGTAATAACTTACGGTTAATCCCAGAAGGAGCAAGTGAAGTTTATTCTCCATGAAAATAGACAAATGTTGGTTTTGATATTGGGCGTTCAATTTGATAATATAATGGTAGTTCATATACAAAAAATTACAAGATTGAGTTTTATGAAGCACATTTGGAAATACATGAAAATACAATCTCATTATGTAAGTTATAAGTTGTTCCGTAAATTATTGAGTGACGACGGTAAGTTATAATTCTGCCTAATTATCGATTTTATATTCGATACAAGATTACTGAATGTTCGCTAAATCACCTATAATTTCAATAATGTGCTCAAGTGGCATAATGAGCTAAATATACATGGATAGTTGTGTATGCATATGACGCGAGCAAGATACTTCCACTTCTATTTTCTTCACTTATTTGATTATTGTAGATAATGGTATTACTTTCCCGACTTTCCCCGGCAAGATACTGGTTAAGTTTCAAACAATAATTTACGGTATTACATTTGAGGCAAATGTTGACTAATTACTTCAAATTATTAAGTTTGAAAAGCATGCTAAATGGAACGCTTTGGTCTACAATTATTAGGTCTGAAAGGCATAATTAAACAAGGTTAATTAATGGTAAACGCTTTTGTTTTTGTGTTTTGTGCAGGAACACAACATGTGACGACTACACTCAGTGGGCACTTGCAATTTCTATGAGGTAATGATGAAGAAATTGAAAGTCCCGGACTAAGGTTAATGACCCCAAAGACTTTAGAATATTTAGAAATATAATATTGTAATGTTACAAATACTCGAAATTTGGTCTGCAAAATGATAAACCTGAAGAAGATACAGTGAGCCACTTCGTATATCGCAATATAGCTTTAATATTTATGTAGCTTAATAAAATTATTTTTATGGCTTTATGCCAAAAAATTATTAGGATATCTCGACATCATTGGTTTAGCATGTAACAGAACACTGCTTATGAGATACCGTTGTCCAAATTATTATGTTTATAACCTAGCTACCGTCACCTCTCCTACTGTGTGTTGTGTGTGCAGTACAAACATGATTTTGAGCGTTTAATTTGAACATTCAAATCCAGAACAAGACCATGAATAATCAACTATTTCAGTTTGGTCTGACTTTTTTCTTCTTACCAGAAAAAAAGAGGGAAAAAAGGCTCATCTTCTCCTTTTCCATTAATGGCTTTTAAGCAATCTTTAATTTGCAACTAACAGAAGAACTTCAAGAAACCCTACACCAAAATGACACTGATGAAGCCACCCGGGACTCGACTATAATGACACCAAAGAAATTAAAAGAATAATTGTCAAACCAGATTATTAAATATATATATATATATATATATATATATATATATATATATATATATATATATATATATATATATATATATATATATATATATATATTTGTGAAATAGAATACTTCCTGTTTAATGAAGGAATGAATGAATGAATCTAATATCATCTGCTTCTTCAACTCCAAATCATCACTACTGTTCTCTGCATATCAGCCAACTCACTGCAAATGCAAGTGTAATATTTAAAAAAGAAATCAAGAATACTAAAAATAGTTAAACACTTTAACATTTTTACTGTGTATTTGAGACATAATGAAGATGTGCAACCTTTTGTATAGAGCAAGCAATCATTACTTACAACGAAAGAGGGTCAGCCCAAATTCCATGATTAATTATACAGATGAAAAGGAAAAAGATTCAAGTATATATTACCGATGTTAAAGGAAAAAATTACCACCTTTCAATTAGTACTATTTAGTATTTACTAAAAGCTAGTTAGGAAGATATATACCCTTTACCTTGATCTGTTAACCAACGGCAAGACTTTTATCCCAGAATGAAAAAGGCGAGAAGTTCACGAGGGTTTCGCAAAGAGAAGCCAACAGAAGTCGTTTGGCAATATGTCCTCCTCATCCTCCTTTTAACAAACAATCAAATCAAATCACATCACATGTATTTTGCAGCAAAAGGGAATAATTATCTTTTTGTAAGTTTGGGATAAGGACGAAGTAAAAGAAAAGGGCAGAAAAAGATCGAGGAGGCGGACAGAATGCCAAATAAACTCTGTAAGACACGCTTTGACAAACCCGCCACGAATACATTCAACAGCCACCAAATCCTTTTAGCTCTTCATTGGAAGTGAATATAGCAAACTATGATTTAATCACCCGCATAAATATATTAGCTAGAAGTGAATAATAGTGGCAAGCTACAAGTACTTATGATGAATGGGAAAAGGGGGCAGTTGGGCCACTATTTAAGATGTCAGGTCATGAATAATTGAAAGATGTGGTTAGGGCCTTAATTAGGGGTTAGTTAAGAGAAGAGATAATCGTAAATAAATAGTACTACCCAAATAAAACTGTACAAAGGAGGAGAAACGGCGTTAGGGTTTTCGTGATAAACTCATAAGTCATAGCTATCAAAGAAGCTGATATAGTGACATTAATTAATTGACAAGCACGACCAACCGCAATTCTAAAATTTATTTTAGTGTAATATATAGTCATTTTACATTTTGAAGAAACTGATTTAAATATATAAACTATAAAACATGTTGGTTGTTATTATCATGAATCAACCATTAAATTTCGGTAATATATATTAACCTTCTTTGCCCCGTTTTATAATATAATACAATACAATGTTGCAAAGTACTAGTATTAAGTTGAACATATCTTAATCTTAAGAAAAGTATGCATTTCATTGGACTTCTGAGATGAAAGTGCCAAATGCTGTCATAAACTGTGATAAGGGTGATATCAATTGAGTGAGGTAAAAGGGGTAAAAAGTGACGTGTATGAGGTAAATGAACAGTAACTTTGGATCGTATAAAACGAAGGGTAAGAACGCACTGTTCTTGAACTGAGTGTTCGTACGAAGCATACCTCGATTAGAACTAAGCGTACTATTGCAGAAATTCTCTCTCTAGAATGTAGAAATGTGAAATGTTTTCCTTGGTGAAATAAACCGTACAGCCGTAGATATATAGGTTGCCGAGCTTGACGCGTGGCGTCTTCTGATTGGCCGTCGTACACGGCTCGTATTAATGTAACTCACGAAGGGCGTCATTTAAGACTTATCCACCTCGTGGGTCGTATTCAATTGTGCTCATTGAAGAGCCGTCAGACCTCATGGGTCGTCTTTAATATTGCTCATTTAAGAGCCGTCAACCTTATGGGTCGTAATTAATGTGCCTCATTTAAGAGTTATCTGCATGGTCGTCGTTAATGCTTGTCTGGTAGTCGCCGACAGCTCTGACATCCATTAATGCTCTGTCGTTCACGTGGCTATTCGATCGTAGCTCTTTGGCCATTCGACCCTCGATCTCCGAAGACAACCTCTTTCATTCGATCCAAACTTGGTTCGAGTTCGTTGACCATCGTAACTCTTGGTTCTACGGTCGTAATATTTTGGACCATTATCAAACTGTTCTTTAAAGAATATATTTAAAAGGTGTAAAAAGATATTTGGCATATAAAGCTTGATTCCCTATGAAAGGTCTTACTAAAACACAAATATGAGAGAAATTTTGAGAAGACATAGAACGGAAAGTTTAATAGGTCATGTAATTTTTGTTACACGGTGAAAAGTTAGAAATTTAATATTTGGTGTTATGGCATGATTTACATTATAAGGTTAAATTCAAAAATCAAAAGTTTAATGTATCAATATGTCCAATATCGCTTCATTTATCTAATAATATAAATGTTCTTTGAGTAGCACAAATAAGTTGAAGGGATAAATATAACTACACTACACCACGTGTGGTCTAATTACAAAAATCTTTGTTAGTGAGATTTGTTGATGTCACGTTATGTTACAAAAAAAATTCACTTTTCACCTCATCATTTAAAAGTTTCTAGGATATTATGGAATATGATATATGGATAATCAAAACCTAGCTCACACCCTGCGTGTGTATGTAATTTACACGAACTGCCCGTGAGGTTTAAAAATTTTTAGAGACACCCCCTATATAAGGAGAGATTACTAGGTACAACGGTTGTACGATGAGGTGGTGCAGCAAGTCGTTTATTTATATATATGCATGGTTGGGATAAAGTGTGGAGAAGTTACTTCCCTATAATTTAGGAATAGTATTTAATCTCAGCCTTTGGCTGTACCACGTCACCATACAGCGGTTGTACCTAATAATTTTTCCAATACAAGGCTAATAGTGGTTAAAAAATCAAACAAAATTGACAAAAAGACGATATGATCTTTCATTTAATCTAATATAAAAATACAAAAGAAGTACATCAAAAAACTACATCTCAAGAGACGTTTGAATGGGTTGGTATGAATCTTTATGGGTTAAGTTGAATTCTATGGATAAAAACTGGGTCTCTTATTTAGTTTTTAAAAATTAAAATATAAATTAAAAGAAAATAAAAAACTATTTTCACCATAAAGGATATAGTCTCTCCACCCCCCCCCCCCCCCCCCCCCCCCCCCCCCCAACTTTTGTCGTGAAGTCTCCACACTGCAAAAATGGTGGGCACAATGGTGCAACTTTGGTTGCACTGTTGCAACGCCTATTAATGATGGATCCATTGTCGGTCAAGCAATAGTGGTTGCAACATGGTGTGACCATCGTTTGAGTGCAATTTGCTCAACCGGGGGGTTAGGGGTTGGGGGGTACTTTGAGGAAGACTATAAAGGTCAATTTTTATTTCTTTTTTTAAGTATTAAGTTTCTCTATAAAATTAACTTTACAAAAATAGTAAAATTAGAAATATGGGAAACTCGGAAGCGAGATTTTATAATTTTTATTAATAAATAAGAAAATTAATGGAACTTGTTTGTTATATTTAATTAATAAATGATAGTTTTACTTGTGTGAGATTTTAAAAATTAATTCTATTTCTTCTTTCTTAAAAAAGTCTTTTAGTTTCGATTTGATCTTCTTAAAAGTTTTATGTTAGTTTTTGTAACTTTACATAAACAACCATTTGAGCTTAAGAAATATATCATACACAGGATAAAAGGGTAATTTTTTGTCCAAGATTTTGATAAACGTCAAAATTAGCATTGACTAAGGGAAATTCAGATTCATCGTAGTTTGAAGATGACGTCAACGAATTCCATCATTTGTTTTTAACGACATAGACTTGTAAGGTTCGGGTAAGTTTCAATAGGTGTCACCATAATTTTTCAAACCTCAGGGGTAATTCTGTAACTACACCAACCCTCTAGAGAGTTTGATGTAGTTATGCTTGTTGTATAACATGAGAGTACTTGATGTATTCATTAAGTTTTATGGTCACAAATTTAAGATTAAATAAAGTTTGACTATAATCCCAACTAATTGCAGTAAGCTATATAAACCAAAAAAGTGTCACGTAGAGTGAAACACACGAACTCTCCTCCTTGCTCATTCTGGTTGACTAAAAACATCTTCACTTGAGCCTCTAAACTTCATGTCACATTGTATGACTGCCATTTATATTTTCTTTGGTCGTTCTCATTCTTTATTTATTCGCTCTAGGTTGAGGGTCTCCACACTTTGTTTCACTTTCACAAGTCATTGTTGTACATGACTGAACCATCGTAAGAGACTTTCTCACATCTTCTTGCCGATGGATGTCACGCCTACCATTTCTATGGAAAAAACTGATACACCCTTTCTAGGGTCACGCGGATCGTACCCATGGCATGATCTATGTGAGCGTAGAAAGGGAAATATCCGTTTTTGTAACTTTGAGTGGATTCTATAAAGGGATAAAAGCATTAAACCCCCTATACTATGCCCTCGATTGCGCTTTGCCCCCTATCCTTTCATTTTTGACAACTTGCCCCCTATACTATGGATAAATAAGCACTTTGCCCCCTGGGTCCAAATCTAACAGCAAAAAATGCTGACACGTGTTCAAATCCAATGGTGAAAAAACCACTCAGGGGGCAAAGTGCTTATTTATCCATAGTACAGGGGGCAAGTTGCCAAAAATAAAGGATAAGGGGCAAAGTGCAACATGTGTAAAGTATACGGAGTTTAATGCTTTTATCCCTTCTTTAAAAAAACCCCGATAGCTTACTCTTCCTCAAACTCTCACAATTCTTTTATCCCATAGCCTGTCCTTGGACGCCAATATAACCATATTCTCCATCTCTTTTTTTTTTTTTTTATGCTTAAATGTTTGATAGTTCTTGATACTTTTATGTAATTTATAACATATATTGTAGTTTCATCCACAATATATAATATAGTTTCATCCATGAAATATTGTTGTTTCATCCATAATTAATAATTTATATTAATATCCTTTTCCTATTTCATGTAAAATAGTAACAATATGTTGTAGTTTTAATCAATTACCCTACTAGTTATAATACTGTAAGTAGCGTAGAAATATAATTTAATCTATTAGAGTCTGTTTGTATGTATGTATGCATGTATATTACAACACATACTTACAAGTTAAAAAACTTAAATTTATGTTATTCATAATCTAATTATAATACAAAAAAAGTGGCACTTAAATGCCATGTTTTTAATTCACAGAAATTATCAAAACGGATATTTCCGTTTCTGCTTTTGAATTTTCTTTTAATTGAAGGTGTAGAAGGGAATTGTTTGTTTCTATAGTACAATACAGTATTTTTTTTATTTTTTTATTTTTGAAAAATATGGAAGACACGGACTGCTTCCTTTCCCAACTTTTCACAATTCAGCATTTCTCGACAATTTGTTTCGTCTGACAATGTGACAGTGCATAGCAAGGGACGCAGTTGCTATTGCCCCAGAGAAAGTACCTAGTCCCTTTCTACCGTAGAAAAAGACAATTCTCTTTCTAGGCTAGAAAGGGAACCTTCTTCCCGTCTGAATTTTCTCAACAAGTACACCTATAGAAAGGAATTTTAGAAACAAAATATTGCCTTTCTGTTGCTTTATAGAAACGGATATTTAGTCTTTAGAAAGGGATTAAAGACTATCTACGTATATGGGCGAATTCTTGTAGTGGGCTTCTTTCTTTTAAAAATCTATTTCATGCAGTTGTTACATAATAACGTGGTACCACCATATGTCGAGATTAAAAGTGATCCCTTAATCATAAGACACTAATAATTGAATTGACTACACCACCTCATTATATAACCGTTGATCTAATAATTTCTCATTGCTTTTTGAGTATAGTTGGGGACCTAGCTTCCCCAACCAAAATGTAAAAGGTGACATCCCATGCATTCGTGTCCACAGAGAGAACAAAAAGCACACACACATGCTATTAGGAGTAGTACTTAGTTTAGGAATAGTACTTCTTTTATATTTTGATAAATATTCTTTTATACATATTTAAGAGTTTTACCCTAATTAGGATTAGGTCTCTTGTAACTCATATATATATATATATATACCTTGTGTGTGATCAATAATAACTATCACCCTTTTATATTTCTTATACACGCATCTCTTAATAAAAGCTTAGTGATTCCAAATTAACCGTAAAAGGTTCGACCGCGAGCGACTCGTTAAAAAGGTTAATTTTCAAGGAAACACAAAAGTACTTGGGGAAAACCCAGAAGCTAAAAGTGAAAAGATGCGAGTGAAATTAATGTTGGATGCAGTAATAATGAAAGGCGATAGTTTTGACAGCACTGCTCTCTCTCATTTCATTTCCTTCTCAAAGAACACGAAAAAGGGTAAAAAAGATCCCCCTTTTTGTCGAGTGATATGTCGCACTCATCAGCCCCACGACTCACGGCCATGCCAACTTTTTTTCAACCCTATGTTAACTTTTCTGAATTTATTCTTTTTGCTTCTTTTTTGGGTAAAGCAAGATGATTTTACAAAGAAAGATTAAGAGCATTACAAATAGGAAATATGGAAGAGAAATTTAAAAACAATAATATAGCAGCTAAACTAAACAGTGCACTAAAAATAGTGAAAAGAAAAAAGAATCAAGTTCTCCGTAACCAGTGTTGGATAATTCATACAAGTGTGCAAAACAAAAAAGAGTATCATTTTGCATAGAAAGAAAACTAAAAACAAATATAAGTAAAAAGTTACATATACTAGACCGGACGTGGCTTAGGCCGGACGTGGCCAATGGCTATGTTTTATGTAAAATTGGCTCCAGCTACACCCGTTTAATTTGGTTCTACTGAATCAATGTGAATTATACTTATCCAAATACCTCTATTGATAAGAAATTTGGGACCAAAAATGTATCCCAAAGATAAAATAATTCAGTTTTTTTTAGATGTGATATCATCACTTCAATTTCCTGAAGATAATATTTTCACGCTATCTACAAATATAAGAAACCATTATACAACATTGTTCAAAAATTGTACAAGATTCAAGAGATTAAAATTTCTAAGTATGCAAAAATTGATTCAATATATTTATATAGAAGAGTTTCAAAATTTGTACAATATTCTGAGTATGTAAAAAATGATCCAATATTTATTTATAAAATACTAAGAGTGAATATTCAACAGATATGTTCCTTTACAATAGTTATATTCCTTACAAACTAATGTGTATATATAATAATTAAATGCAAATTTAAAATAACAAAACAAAATTTCAGAAAATAAATAAATACATCAACTCTTGAAACTTTTCTCTTGTCCATGACAAACTTTGTAATATAGCCTAAGACGTAAAGCCACCAATTGGCTCATTTTAGAATTAGTTTTGGAAGTCCTATCTTTTTTTCTTTTTTTTTTGGAGTACATTTAAAGTCCTATTTAGAATGTACAAAAAGATTCAAAATTCATTTCTCATCAATGTGGAATATTAACATTATTGTGTACGACTATTGTACGGCTACAAATAAAGTGGTAAATATCGCATTCGAGTTTTGACTGTTATACAGCTATATATTTCCAACATGCAGTTGCCCAAAAAAGTCTAGATCTTGGCCCTCATAGATTTTATAAAGGCCGATAGGATTTGTTTAGAAAAGGCACCAAAGACATTATGAGTGGATGGCGTCTAGTCTGTAATCTATTGGTTACGAGAATAAAAAGATTAACATATATAGAACTTGTTTTAAGGTGCATGTAGCTAATCATTTTTCTAAACTTTAGAGTTTTAAGTAGCCAGTGATAACAATAAAGTATGTTTCCATTTCTAGGTCATAATTAGTGTCATGTTTAAATTAATTACTTCACCATGTTAAGTTAATCATATATATCTGCGACAGCATGCTGATGTATGAGCTGTAAAAATAAAAAGTCCAGGTTTTTTGGGACAATGAAACACTATATTTGGGTATACTGCATGCTGTTCTTGATGCATGGCAAGAAAAAAGTTTGCCTCATTATAACTAATTCGTCACTTTTTCGTGATCGGTACTAGTAGATACGGTTAGCCTGTCACAAATCATCTTACCGTGAAAAAAAAAAAAAAAAAAAAAAAAAACTTAGGCTTTTAGCCTTTAGGTTCAGTTTGGTTCCCAAGAAAATGGGAGAAAGGAAAAAAAATGAGGGAAAATAATTTTTTCCCAGTGTTTGGTAACACATAAATTTTCTGAAAAAGAAAGGAAATTCTCGAAAAATATAGGAAAATTCTTTTCTTAACTAAAAATAAGTTAAACAAGACTAGAAATCTTTCCTTATCCTATCTTCACATTCTCTCCTAAAAAATAGGATCAAGATATTTCTAAGATTTATTTTTTATTTCTCTTACGTATTTGGACAAATTTTTCAAATTAATTATATTTTCACCAATATACAACATAAGACTCTAATTCAGAAATTAAATATTATCTCCAAATTATATTGCACATAGATTTGTTGTATTATATGATAATTATTTTTCCTCTTATTCTACCATGTATTATAGTATCTTTCTCTTAAATGTATTATTTAAAAAGAAGTTTAACTAATTAGCAATATATTTGATAAATTCAATTATTTTCAATGGTGTGGAGAATTTATAAAAAAAGGAAATATTCAAAAAATTACATTAATTAGTTAATGTATGTCTTTTAAATGTCTTATTACGCATGATTTAAGTTTATAAAATGAAATAAAAATAAATAAATTTAATTGCACAAAATCATTTAGTCTAACCATTTTCATAGAAAATATGTCAAACACATGGAAAACAAAGGAAAATTATTTTCCATAAAAGTTTTCCTAAAAAATCCTATTTTTCATCATTTTCCCTCATTTATTTTCCTTTTCCGCCATTTTCCGGGGAACCAAACTGAGCCTTAGGGAAATGGAATTAAGAATTTCAGTTAACCAAACAAGTTATTTTATTTTTTTTATTACTTAGGAAATCAATTTTATATTCTTTATTATTTAATTAAAAAATAAATGAAATAAATGAACCAATAAATAATTTTAGCAGCTCTTCCTAGGAGAGTCCAAGGGGGATCCTATTCTATTAAACTCAATGGATGGAGGAATTTAATCTGATTCTAATGACGAGCCCGTTTTACCTTGTATTTTTCTCTTCCTTGGAGAAGATTTCTCCAGCAGAAAACAACGAGCAGAGAATGAAAAAAATTAGCTATATTGTAGTAAATAGTATCGAAGAAGAAAAAAATATTCTGATCGTTTCCACACTTGTTACATCATTAAAACGGCACTTAGATTAATCGTTGATGTGGGGTATTTTCGTCTGGATACGTGTCCGCTCTCCAACACTCCACGTCAGACTGCTTTAGTTCCTGCTGGATGCTTAAGCAGCTTTTGAGTTCGGAACCTGCACTCAACACCACACGTAAACTAAGCCGGTGCCTCCTCCGGCGAAGGCACTCCGACGCTCAAGTCAGATAGGTCGGAATTTGAGGTATTGTCGTCAGAGACAATAGCTCGAATTTATAGCTCGAAATATGCCCAAATAGGTCGAATTTAGGCCAAATAGCTCGAATTTGGGCCTAAATAGGTCGAATTTGGGCCCAAATAGGTCGAATTTAGGCCAAATAGGTCGAATTTGGGCCTAAATAGGTCGAATTTGGGCCTGAATAGGTCGAATTTAGGCCAAATAGGTCGAATTTAGGCCAAATAGGTCGAATTTGGGCCTGAATAGGTCGAACTGGGCCTTAAATAGCTCTAAATATGCCCAAATAGGTCGAATTTGAGCTCTATAGGTCGAATTAGCACACCTCGAAATGGTATTGAGAACCGTGATGAGAAAACCCGAATAGATCGAATTACTCTCAAATAGCTCGAAATACACTCTATATAGATCGAAGAAGAGCTATTGCAATATAGCTCGAAATTATTGCTCTATAGCTCGAATTCGATGTATATAGCTCGAAATTAGATGCTAGAAAATAAAAACGTCCCTTAGAATGAGGCATGGGACCCCCTTATATAGTAATAAGAGTCCTTATTCGTCTAAAAGTGCAATCCAAGTAGAACTATGACTCAAAATAGGTCGAATTAGAGCTATTTTGAAATAGCTCGAATTGGGCCTTCAAATAGGTCGAATTAGGCCTCAAATAGGTCGAATTTGGGCCCATATAGCTCTAACTGGACTCCTGGGCCTCACATAGATCGGATTTTAGCCCATATAGCTCGAATTGGGCTTTTGGGCCTTCAAATAGATCTTATTTGAGCCCATATAGCTCGGATTGGGCTTGATATAGGTTAACTGGGTCAAATAGGTCGAAATAGGCCAAATAGGTCGAATTTCGACCTATTCTTCAGCTTTGCGCAGTCTCACCATTTTTGTTATATCTCCTTCTCTGGACCTCGAAATCTAGATCCGCTTTTTGATTTGGAAACTAGACTCAAGAGGCTTTCCAGGCATATACAATTCATCGAATTTGGAGTTGAATTGATAGCTCGAATTCACTAGTCGAAATCCAGCTCCGGCCTGACTCTCCAAAACTTCCTCCCCTTTATATACCACTTAGAGTCCTTCCTTAGCTAGAAGTCCATTCCAAGTAGAATTATAAGTTGACTTGGGCTCTGAATAACTCTAAATTGGGCCTGCACAGGCCTAATTTTGAGTTTTGCTCTGAATTGTAATTTTGCATTAAAAAATAATGGTGCTGATGTGGCATAATAATCCCAAAATATGCTCATGTATTATATCGAATATTATGACGTGGCAGTACCGAAATATGGTACATCATGGAGTCCCCCAGTTTGTAAGAGTAATGTGCAGAAACATTGGTCATACAAACTATAATATCTCAAGAAACTCCGATAATCGTGCAACGAGTCCGTAAAGATTTGAAAACTCAGAGTTCCGGCTGGAAAACTCAGATTTTCGACTCATGACGTGAGTTTGCTACTGAATGACGTCTTTTACACTGTAAGATTTTTAGTAGTCGAGTTTCATGATCAGGTAAACTGCATGTCTCAGGGCCTTGTATTTATAGCGACCAAACTGTTTGGCGTAGGGTATTGATCTTTATCACCTAAGCTGCTTAGCTTAGGGTGTTTATATGTTTCTTGAATCGAGGCTAGTGCTCATTTCCCATTTTTTTAACGTCCAAGCTACTTGGCTTTGGATTTTGTGTGTTTACCAACTAAGCTGCTTGTGGCTTAGGGTATTAAAATCTTCATGAGTTGAGGCTAGTGCTCATACTTTGCGTGTTTGTGCACGAAAATTTTGTAAGTGTGGAAACTTACGAATTTTAGTGCTTGCGCTAAAGTTTACGAGTGCTTGTGCTCGAAAATTTTATAAGTGTGGAAACTTACGAATTTGAGTGCTTGTGCTCAAATTTACGAGTGCTTGTGCTCGTTTTACGAGTGCTAGTGCTCGTTTATCCGAGTGCTTGTGCTCGAAAATATTGCAAGTGTATAAACTTACTAATAAGTGATAATTTCCCATTTTTTTAACGTCCAAGCTACTTGGCTTTGGATTTTGTGTGTTTACCAACTAAGCTGCTTGTGGCTTAGGGTATTAAAATCTTCATGAGTTGAGGCTAGTGCTCATACTTTGCGTGTTTGTGCACGAAAATTTTTGTAAGTGTGGAAACTTACGAATTTTAGTGCTTGCGCTAAAGTTTACGAGTGCTTGTGCTCGAAAATTTTATAAGTGTGGAAACTTACGAATTTGAGTGCTTGTGCTCAAATTTACGAGTGCTTGTGCTCGTTTTACGAGTGCTAGTGCTCGTTTATCCGAGTGCTTGTGCTCGAAAATATTGCAAGTGTATAAACTTACTAATAAGTGATTGAGTTCTAGTGCTCAATCGTACGGAGACTAACGTCCGTTTTACGAGTGCTAGTGCTCGTTTATCCGAGTGCTCGTGCTCGACAATATTGCAAGTGTATAAACTTACTAATAAGTGATTGAGTTCTAGTGCTCAATCGTACGGAGGCTAACATCCGTTTTACGAGTGCTAGTGCTCGTTTATCCGAGTGCTCGTGCTCGGCTTTACGAGGCTTGTGCTCGTTTTAAGAGTGCGAGGTTTTGCTCGGCTTTACGAGTGTGTGAACTCATATTAAGTGTGCGAGGCTTTGCTCGGCTTTACGAGTGTGTTAACTCATAAATAACGTGTAAGTTAAATAATGTGTAAGTTAAATGTAGGCGAACAATCAAACTTGAACAAAATAGGAAATTTTATAAGTTTTGGGACTGCGCTCGAGTAACTTCCGAGTTGCCTACGTATCCTGCCATGCTTAGATGGTCAAGAATCAAGTCCACGTAGTTCAGTGCTAAAGATTACAATTGAGGTTCCCATGCAGATACTAGTAATCTATGAGATAAAAAGTAATGATAACATCCAAACTACGGCCCTAATGTGCCAACAAGACAATAAAAGAATTGGAATGATTGGTGTCTTACTTGTAGTATTCATGCTTTGCGCATCGAAAAATTTAGATTTAGCCAAGATTGCGTTGTCCACAGATTGATTGATTCGAGCGGCTGATACCAACTTCCTCATCTCAGATTGATCCGCCTGAGATTACGTTGATCCAATTGTCATCAACATCGCTGAGGTTGTCCTTTTTGCACCTTGGTTCATCCTCCTTTTGTTGCTGAGAACGACTCCTCTTTCTGCCCCCAGATGGTTTGTCGTCTCGTGGTTCTCGATCCTCAAGGACAAACTCAATAAGTTTTCCATATTGAATGAGTCGTTCAATTTCGTTCCTCAAGGCCTTGCATTCATTAGTATAATGACCATGCTGTCTGTGATACTTGCAATATTTTCTTGACTCCTTCATCTCGTCAGTTTCCTTGAAGGGTCTAGGTACTTTGAATATCTCACGATCCTTTGTGACAGCAAAGATTTCAGCAATGTTCTTTCTCAAAGGAGTATAGTTTTCAAACCTCTCGAAAGGTGATCGGCCTCGATCACGATCTTTGCCTCTGTCATCCTTTCTCCTGTTTCTATTCTCTTTACCTCCATATGATGTCGGTGAATCGACTAAACCTTGGTTTAGAGTAGCTTCTTCCATGTCAGTCACTCTGCGAGAAAGATCCATGCTTTGCTCAATAGTAGTTGGTGCTTCCCAATTTAACACTTCCACCAACTTTTTACTTTGACATCGATTTTCTAGTACAGATATAACTAGATCAGCAGTAGGAGATTGCACTCGTCCAATCTCTATATTAAGGCGTTCTATGTACTTTCCCAAAGTTTCATCAGGTTTTCTGTGAATATTGAACAGAGTACTGGGAGATTTCTTCTTCATCCGATAAGTGGCAAATTTCTTGACGAACATCTCCCTGAACTGTTCTGCGGATCTAATAGTTTGTGGAAGCAAATTCTTGAACCATTCTTTGGCAGTTCCTCTTAGACTAAGGGAAATCAGCTTTGCCCTTAAATCCTCATTGTACCCCAAGACTTGCAGTTCTGCATCCAAGTCATCAAAATGCGTTGCTGGGTCAGTCGTCCCATCATACTTCTTCATATCAGGAAGTATAGTGCCTTCCTTCAGTGTTAATCTACTGATTGCCTCACAAAATGGGTTCGGCCTCTCCCTTAGTGGAATATGTTCTGCCACAACAGGTTCTAATCTTGGTGCAACTCTTTCAGGCAAGTCCCTATCTCTTCCGGCAGTTCGACTTGCTGCAAGTCGATGATCAGAAACTCTCTGCCTTGAATTCACCTCTCCATCCCTTACTTCTCTATCTCGACCAGTTGCTCGATTGGGAGCTCTGTAAGCATTAGTCCTCACTGAACGAGGATTCCTTCTTTCAAGCGAGGGAGATGGATCCCTTGGTCTTGTCATCCTAGTTTGCGTATACTGCCTTGAATCATCACGACGCTGGATCGGATGAGTCCTTCCTTGCTGCGGTGCCGCAGGCTGTGTTGCTGGTTGTTGTGCTATTGGAGCTTGAGCATTTTGTAAAACAGAAGTGTTAGCCAATTGCTGCACAATCATTGGGACCATAGTCCTTTGGAATGCCGCCATGATTTGATCCAACTGAGCGGAATTCAATAGCTGTTGTTCCGTGGGAGGAACGTCAGGTTGATTCGCTGTGTGAGTTGGAGGATCAAGGGGAGTGCTGTGCGCTGCCACTGATGTTCGCTCAGAAGCATCAGGCGCCCGATTATCATCCTCTCTCTGTGATCTAGCCCTTCCAGCCATTCCATTCTTATCCGTTGCTCTCCGTTGAGCCATTGAGTGTCAGTGTTTGTTACTAAGTGCGTGTAGAAGGTTCCCACAGACGGCGCCACTGATGTGGGGTATTTTCGTCTGGATACGTGTCCGCTCTCCAACACTCCACGTCAGACTACTTTAGTTCCTGCTGGATGCTTAAGCAGCTTTTGAGTTCGGAACCTGCACTCAACACCACACGTAAACTAAGCCGGTGCCTCCTCCGGCGAAGGCACTCCGACGCTCAAGTCAGATAGGTCGGAATTTGAGGTATTGTCGTCAGAGACAATAGCTCGAATTTATAGCTCGAAATATGCCCAAATAGGTCGAATTTAGGCCAAATAGCTCGAATTTGGGCCTAAATAGGTCGAATTTGGGCCCAAATAGGTCGAATTTAGGCCAAATAGGTCGAATTTGGGCCTAAATAGGTCGAATTTGGGCCTGAATAGGTCGAATTTAGGCCAAATAGGTCGAATTTAGGCCAAATAGGTCGAATTTGGGCCTGAATAGGTCGAACTGGGCCTCAAATAGCTCTAAATATGCCCAAATAGGTCGAATTTGAGCTCTATAGGTCGAATTAGCACACCTCGAAATGGTATTGAGAACCGTGATGAGAAAACCCGAATAGATCGAATTACTCTCAAATAGCTCGAAATACACTCTATATAGATCGAAGAAGAGCTATTGCAATATAGCTCGAAATTATTGCTCTATAGCTCGAATTCGATGTATATAGCTCGAAATTAGATGCTAGAAAATAAAAACGTCCCTTAGAATGAGGCATGGGACCCCCTTATATAGTAATAAGAGTCCTTATTCGTCTAAAAGTGCAATCCAAGTAGAACTATGACTCAAAATAGGTCGAATTAGAGCTATTTTGAAATAGCTCGAATTGGGCCTTCAAATAGGTCGAATTAGGCCTCAAATAGGTCGAATTTGGGCCCATATAGCTCTAACTGGACTCCTGGGCCTCACATAGATCGGATTTTAGCCCATATAGCTCGAATTGGGCTTTTGGGCCTTCAAATAGATCTTATTTGAGCCCATATAGCTCGGATTGGGCTTGATATAGGTTAACTGGGTCAAATAGGTCGAAATAGGCCAAATAGGTCGAATTTCGACCTATTCTTCAGCTTTGCGCAGTCTCACCATTTTTGTTATATCTCCTTCTCTGGACCTCGAAATCTAGATCCGCTTTTTGATTTGGAAACTAGACTCAAGAGGCTTTCCAGGCATATACAATTCATCGAATTTGGAGTTGAATTGATAGCTCGAATTCACTAGTCGAAATCCAGCTCCGGCCTGACTCTCCAAAACTTCCTCCCCTTTATATACCACTTAGAGTCCTTCCTTAGCTAGAAGTCCATTCCAAGTAGAATTATAAGTTGACTTGGGCCCTGAATAACTCTAAATTGGGCCTGCACAGGCCTAATTTTGAGTTTTGCTCTGAATTGTAATTTTGCATTAAAAAATAATGGTGCTGATGTGGCATAATAATCCCAAAATATGCTCATGTATTATATCGAATATTATGACGTGGCAGTACCGAAATATGGTACATCAATCGTGATAAGTGTTATTTCTTTCATTTACCATTGAAATTAGGAGCATCAAAAATAGACAATTGATGCCATGAATATATTGTTAACTATCCATTGTCATGGATGCTTTGTGGAATCCACCATGTGAGGATTAAGGTTATCTATTCTTTCATTCGCACCATTATGGCTTCACTTTTTACTTATTTTGACAGGAATAGGTACGAATTTTTACTTCTCAGAAATAGGATGTCACATTACAATCGTGGAAGGAATTATGTTCTATAATTGTTACGAGAAAATCAGGCTCTCACGTCATGACAACAATTCCTTTTCGTTTGTGACTAGAACTAAACCTATTGGAGCATGAAAACTGCTAAAAATGTTAAGAAACAAACCGAACAGGGAAACAAAAAAAGTATCCAACCACCAAGCACGTATTTTAGTTATTAGTGTATGTTTTGATGATATTCCTCATTTTTTCAAGCATAGTTATTGTTTATCCATCAATACATACAAATGCTTAGGAGAATCCGCTATAGGGAAATCCATTTGAGTTTGCTTATAACCCCAAGCAATTGAAAATTATGGTCATCATTTATGACTCACCATCAACTTGAGGTGCTTCAATTTGCTAGACCATTGGTTTTAGACTTCAAATCCAATCTTCTGCTTTGTCATTGTAAATTATCTATTCTGACTTCTAATGTTTCTTCAGGCTGATCCATTGTCATTGTAAACAATCACAAGAAAAGAGGAGAATATTTTCTAGAGGCCTGTCACAATTGGGCTCTAAGTCACTCTTTCACCGGTATAAGTCTCTCTCACATTTCATCATTTGAAATGATACCTAGACTCAGCCATGTTTATATTTAGTTCCGTGATGAAATGTGAAGAAAACATAGCTTCAGCCATGTCCTTTTCCAGAATAAATTTTACATACAAGTAATAAAGATTTGTTGAAAATTTTATCACCCCTTTAAGAATCACATAAACATAACGGGAAATTGTGGCAAACCCCCCAATCTATGGGTGCTTTTGCACTTTACCCTCTAACCTATGAAAGTGTGTGATATGCCCCCAACCTTTTAGTATTTGCCCCTGATGCCCATCCGACAAACAAAAATGAAGCCATGTGTACCAAAATGAACGGTGGATTAAGAGTCCAGGGGGCAAATCGCACAAAAATCATCTAAGAAAATATTAATGAAGGTTATGTACTACGAAGAAAATAATCATCTATGCTGCAGCAGAAAAAAATCACGAGAAAAAAAGTGAGTTGGATAAACTAAATAGCAACACTGATGCATTATAAGAAAGTAACATGACCTATATTCATCTAAGAAACACGACTGATCAAAATTTTGGTTTCCTTCATCTAAGAAGCAGGACTGACCAAAGTTTTGGTCTCACAGGGGATGCAAGATCACAAAATATCAAACTATAGAGATTTCCTGGACAAGTGGTGAAGATGCAAGAATTGCTTCTAATTGCATATAAATCAAAAGAAAGGATCAATAATACATTAAATGTCGATAACCTCATCGTAGGAGAAATGTAAGAAATTAAGAAAGCACCGTGCCACCATAATTCATTTATTCCTCCATGCGGTTGTCCTCCGTCTGTTGGGAAACCTTGACCTTGATCTTTGGTAATGTGAGTGAGGAATCTTGTAAAAGCGCAGCAGGAGCTTTGACCATGTGAATACTCTGCTCCAGTTCCCTTGTCGCCTCTCTCAGGACCTGGGCCTTCTTTCCCTTCATTCTGTCCAATTCAAAAAACAGATGAACAGATCGTAAGAAGAAATTCAACATAAGAAAAAACATACTAAAGAATCTTAAGAAATCAAAAAGGAGAAAGAACCTCTTTGCAATGTGTCTAGCCTCCCTGTCAACTCTGACTTTGTCGATCTTCTTAATGGCCTTAAGTGTGTTCTCAGTGACATTCCTGTCATATCGCTCAGGCCTATTCCTCTTCCTCTCAAATTCAAATGTTGCATCCTTCAAATTTTAACAGGAAGCATGAAAAGTGAAGAGGACGACCAGAGAAATATCAAAGTGGAATAATTGCATTATTGTGAAGAAAAAATAGCTAAACCAGGCCACCATCAAAAAGCCGATATTACCTGAGTCATGTCCTTTGCATGCAACCGTCTGTAAGCCTTAGTCCACTTCACTTTACGAGGATTCCTCTTCATCTTGAAATTCTTGTGGCATTTTGACCGACAAAATCGGAATATCTGCAGAACCCAACTATTATAATCCCTTAAACCACAAACAAAACACCTAGAAGCTATGTTGCACGGATACGGGTACGGGATTCAGATACGACACGATACGGACACGGGGACACGGATTTTTTAAAAATTACAGGATACGATACGTGCATGATACGCAGAATATTTTATACTAATACTTAAATTATACAACAACATAATAATAAAATGACTGTCAATAATAGTTTAACTTCACTTACAAATAAATATATCTACATATTCAATTTCAATCACAACAAAATTATGCAAGCAAACATAAAAAGATCCATAATCTATATAAATTCAAAGTACCAAAATGTAAATTCAAAAATGTAAATCAAAAAACTCAAAGATACATTTTTTCAATCTGTATGTTTGTTCTTCAATTGAAGAGAACCCGTAGCCTTTTTCTCCTTTAACTTTTAGGGATATTTACAAAATTAAGTTATAGTTAGTTAATGTTACGAAATGACCCCAACAGATTTTAAAAACTGACAAATTGCCCCTTAAAACACGGATACGCGTATCGGATACATCCCAAGGCGTATCCGAATTATTAAAATTAAATAAAAAATCGGATACGCCACGTGGCGTATCTGATACGTATCAGGCGTGTATCGTATCAGATACGTATCTGACACTGGATTTTGTGATTTTTTCAAGTATCCGTGCATCATAGCCTAGAAGTGTGATATCTTGATCTTTGGCATAAAAACAATGAAGTATGTTGTAACTGTTTCAACCTACGTCCAAACCTACATCATAAATATCCATAATATTAAATCAATTGAGAAGGTTAAACGATACTTCAATTATTACTTGAAAACAGGCCCCGTCTCCTATCTTAGCATATCATAAACTTTCATAAAAAACCCGAGATGAGAGCCAACCTTTCTTGAAGATATAAACCTTTCTAATCACGAATATCAAGACCATTAGTGTATCAACCAACAAAGAAACCTTATCGAGTTTGACTACAGCATTGTAGCGTTAGCTTCACAATAACTTCAAATAGCAAATAACACAAAACATTCTTAGTTTGCTAAGACACAAATTCCCTCAATAGCAGCATAAGACTATACTCTTTTGTCCACCTAAAACCCACATTTACATAAGATCGAACAGAAACACTTACACAAAACTGATTACAAAAAGGAAGTAAGTACCTTTGCATCGTTACGAACGAATTGAATGCCATGGCCGGGATATATGGTAGAAGAACAGAACCAGCATTTCTCCAACCTCATTGATTCCTCCTACTATAATATATATCAATCACCAATCAACTAAAAACAAATCGAATACATAAAAAAATTTATCACTTTATAATCGGATAAAACAAAAAGAGTAATCGATAGAGAACACAGTAAAATTGGATTAATAGAGATAGAATTTGACGTACCTGTAATTGGTCTAGGAGAAGTAACTGGGAATCGTGAGGGGTATTGGGATTTAGAGGGGTTAGGGTTTTATGCTCTGCTACAGCAACACGTTTACTAAAAGCGTCAGCTTGATCCATAAAAGCGCTTTTTGCAGTGAGGTAGGTAATTGTGATTTGGACCCGGCCTCAGGCCCATAGTTTTTTATTTGGGCCTAGCGTAACTAGTCCATCATAACACGGATATAACAATTACATCAATCAAGTGTTATAATTGTTTACATGTTTTTATGATGACAATAATTGTCTATATGATATAGTAGGCTAGTCATATTGCCAAGCCACAATTTGTTAAAACAACGAAAATTTACTAGAAACAATGGAAAATAATAAATGCTTACTTTTTAACTCATTCAGTCATTACCCGTATTTTCTTTTATTCATTGTTTTTTCATATATTTAAGTGGAACATTAAAATAGAAATCCAAAGAAAAGAGGTATGCATAATTTTCAAACAAAATAATATGACAAGAGATGGAATAAATATGTTGCTTTAGCCTTTTTTTTACTTTAATATCATTATACATTAACTAAAACATTCTACTAATTAGCCTGCATAGTTATGTATGCACATCAAAATTCTTCTATATAACTCCCATTTATTCATGATATGTGTAGTATGAGTCTCATTCATTGCTATAACTAAGAAGAAAAGAATCTATTCCTTTAGAAACATCAACGAGAAAACATCAATTGACATAAAATCATATGTATAACAATACGAAGTTTTCAAACAATTAGGAAACTTGACCTTATTACGTACTACTCAAGAAGTCCTTATGCACATCGATCTCAGTTGAAAATGTCAAACTGGATTCTAAGAGAAACGGTTAAAATATAGAACTTTTGCCCTTAAACTCTTCCACACCTGCAGAAAAAGAAACAAAAAGATTCAAGAATTAATTGTTAACCAAAAACCGAATTAAACTTTTTTGATAATATTGAATTTTGGCAAATCTACTCTCATACAAATTAAAATAGTTTTAAAATGATTAGATATCAGAAGTTTTGTAGAAAGTCTTCACCATAAGGAGGCAACAAGTTCAAATCAACGTGGATTGAGCTTTCATTGATAGAAGTGTCTTTCACTTTATGTGGGCATGAAACATTCATGTGTCTCTTATTTTGACAGTTTGAACAACTTTGTGACGCCTCTACGATCTCAAATCTTTATGGATCGTGTTCGGTAGAACTTGATGCTTTTCTTTTTCTTGATGTTGAAGGCCTACTTTTATTAGGTTGATCAATTGGTTCGCAGAGCAATTGTTGATCATTTATGACTTGAGATATCCTCATATGAGTGTTCTCTTTCTAGGTAGCTGGTTATTATTGATAATTATCATTTAACTCATGCATTAGTTTTTCCAAGAGTTAAATGCAAAAACCACCCATGTGTAATTTCTAATTGGCAAAAAATCCTCCGTGTAATTTTAATTGGCAAATACCCCCTGTATAATTTTGTCAAAGGCAAAAAAAAACCCATGTCGTACAATTTTGGCTTACATGCACACCTGTTGCGGCTGGGACTTTAAATTTGGTAGTTTTAGACTATTTTGCCCCTTCTTTGTTTCCCTTACGTTTTTAGGTGTTAGGCTCCTTATTTTACCTTAGCAATTGTTTCATACGGGAGAAAGATATTCGTCCACCTCAACTCCTCATTTTAGCTAGCTAAGTCTATCATTAATCTTTATCCATCAACAATCTTGTAAGTTTTCATCTTCTTTTGTTGTTCGGGTTTTAGATTTGGTAAGTATTTTCAAATATTGCTAGATTTTTGTAGGGTTCATGTGCTTTATACGTACCAAGAGTGTTTTAATTTTACTTTATTCTAATTTCTGAATTGTTGAAGTTGTATTAATCGAAATGGTGCTCAATTTTGATTTGTGTTATTCGATCTATTCTTCTTATGTTGCTGAGTAAAGAAGCAAATTAATTGCATAACACTTGTCATGTGATGAGTTTCAAGATAACTAGTTAATGTTCATTCTAAGTTTTGTATACTCTAGTTAATTTAGAGTACTGACATTTTGAAGTAAAATGACTTCTTGACATGACTAAATTCTTTAGATGAATCAATCAATGGCGAAGTCTTTTGGGCTGTAGTTGGTGATCCTTGATCATTAATGTTCCTTGGTATTTTGTATGTTGGAGGTGTGGGTATTTGGGATGTTTGCACTTTCTTTCATTTCTTCTGTAATTTTGTTGTTTACTGGAGTAACTAGTCCCACATTAGATCTTGTTTATATGCCTTTGAACAAATTTGTGTAGTCCATTAGCAAAACTTGTTCCTTATTCTAAACTCACGTTGGCCACAAATTTGTGTAGTGCGTCAACCATGAGTTCTAGTGATACCATAAAGAGAAGAGATTGTAAGCCTTACTCGGACATAAGGTATGGTAAAATGTCCAAATGTTTGTGCAATATCAAAGCAGTTGTTCGCGTTGTTGAGTCTGAAATGAAACCGTCGCGAGGTAAGTTACTTTACAATTGTAAAGTGCAAGGATGTAAATTTGTCCGTTGGTGTAAGCCCGAAAAAGCAACATGGCAACTTTTGGGTGTAGCAGTTAATTACTCGAGTGAATCAAAATTCGAATTTGATGGTTCGCCTAATCTTGAAGTTGACGGTGAAAATATTGACGGCGACGAAGTTGTTTCTAAAGTATCAAGGGTCACACCACCAATTGGTGAAGCAGATATGCCAGGAATTGGACATGTTGGAAAAGATTCATCAATGTTATGTGTATTTTGCTTCGGGTTGTTTCTTATGTTTCTTGTTTTGTTGATAAAATTGTACATTAAGTTGGTTGTAATAACAATCTATTGTGAACTATATGTACTTTGATTGTAGTAGTAATTTATGTACTTTGGTTGTAATTTGATTGTAGTAGTAATTTATATACTTTTCATTTTGTGTTTATAATGATTCATTAGTTTGATTTTCTGCATGCATTCGATTATGTCATGGTTAATGCACACAAAGAAACATGGGTGGTTCTAAAAGACTATCTGTAGTAACTCTTAATAACATGATGAAATTCACAAAACTCTTGCTAAAAAGAAAATCCAAACTAGGATTTGCTAAAATTTGGTAAAAACTAAGTGTCTAGACCAAATTTTTCCAAGAGGGGGGGGGGGGGGGGGCACGCACCCCATGCTTTTATAAAATCTAGCATAACTCTTGTACTTAGAAATATTTGGCAAGGAATTGTGCTCTTAGAAACAAAATGGCATCACGAATTGATTTCAGCAAGCTAATCAATTGATTAAAAATTTGCAAAAAAAAAAAAAAAATGCCAAGCACCCATGATTTTATAAAATTATGCGAATAACTCTTGTACTTAGAAACAATTGGCGAGGATCCCTGCTCTTATAAACAAATGGCATCATAATAGTTCATACACTAATTCATTCAAGCAAACTCATGAATTCACGAAACTCCAAAACACCATATTCATACACTAATCAGCAAGCTCTTCAAGTCATGCCATTTGTTATATACACGAATTCATTCAAGCAAAAGCTCATGAATTCACCAAGCTCTAAAATACCATAAAGATACATTAATTCAGCTAGCTCTCCAAGTCATGCCACTGATAACAAGATGGAATCAAAATAAGATATATTCCCTCTGGCCAATACATTTATAGTTCTAAGGTATTGCCATCCTCAGCAAAATATAGTTACGTCAAAAGAAAACATAATAGACAATGTCATGGAGGCACCCCTAAAGTCCAAAAAGAGTTTTCCATGCTATCACGGGTTCCAAATTCTTTTCTTTGCGCTTTCTATTATGTTTTGAAGTACTTGAGCCTCGGTTGGCTTTCTTATCCTCTTGCGCGCTTGTGTACCATCAGTTACAGTTTGAGCTCCAATCAAAGCCTCATTTCTCCTACCTTCATAAACATGACTCTGGATTTAAGTTGGGTTCAACTGTGATAAAACTTGAATATAACATAGTTAGACACTTAAACATCACACATATGAGTTGTATGCATAATTTTTGACAAACGATATTACCTCTATTGTGGTAGGTCGAAGAGTATTAGCAATAGTTTCACGTCTCAAATTTGTGGTACTATTAAGCACCGACTACAATAAATTAAATACAATATTATCTAACCTCACGATTAGTTGATAATAAAACAACAAATATAGTTACCACTTGTGATGTAGGTGGAGGAGCATTAGCTTGCATTTGCACACTCCTATTTTCAGTTCCAGACTGCACCTTCTACATTAAAAATAAATATAAAAAAAAAAGTCAAATCTTGTGATTAATTAATAATAAAACAACGAATATAGTTACCACTTGTGATGTAGGTGGAGGTGCATTAGCATGCATTTGTTCCCTCCTATTTGCCGTTACATCATGCACATGCTACAATAAATAAAAAGTCAGATCTTACAATTCATTAGTAGTAAACCAAACAAATATAGGAACCAATACCTCTTGTGAGTTAGGTGGATGAGCTTTAGCTTTTCTTCTTTTCCTTCTCTTAGGAACTTTGGAGTTTGGATGTGCTAGATTTTTGCACGTAAACATGTTGTGTCCCATTTGTACACTTAGAACAAGTATGCGTGTGACCCTTCATCGCCGAAGGACTGTGAATTTCATATGGTGCCTTTCTTCTCAATTTCTTAGACCTTCCATGCTTTTTCTTATACACTGGAGGGGCTAGTGGCACAAAATCAGTTTGGATGTAGTCTCTTGGACATGGAACAACGTGTATCATATGGTCATAAACCTTCATGTACATGTCTTTCTTGTAATATTCATCAACATAATTTGGCAGATGGTATCTCTTCTCAGTATTGAAGTCAAAGCATGAGGGCAAGGATAACCCATCAATTGAAACATACCACATGAACATACTTTCTTGTCTAAGTCCACCACGTATATGACCCCAAAGTGTTCCACTTCAAACTCATCTCTACCACACCATCGAGGATAACAGTTGTTTGCAATATCTCGACACTTGTTGATTTTTTTTAACTATATTGGGACAAATAGGATGTTCATATTTCTCCATTGCACTGCACCTCTTGACTCGAATTCGAACAACCAATCTATTTCTTATCCATTCAAACATACTAATTATAGACTTCTCCCTAGCCTCAAGGATAAAATTATTAAATGAATCGCACAAATTATTAACCAAGACGTCAGACTTATAATCTACTGGGAAATATGATCGAGTCCAATGGCAAGGTGAATTTTTTTTTTAACCATTGCCACATCGTTTCAGTCTTTGGATCGCGTTTAGGATCAGCTTTCTCTATTTCTTTCAAATACACTTCAAACTCCTTCTTGTTAGTTGTGGAGGCAACTCTTCAAACCAATGTCTTCAACTCTAGGGCTGCCCATTTCTCCTTAAGATTTGCATAGAGATGCCTCAAACAATACCTGTAATAATGTCAAGTTAATATAATATTAACAGGTTGCACTAGATAAATCAAATATTCATATCTATGTTCATCATTTATCATTTACCTGTGAGGACAAACAATGAGGAACAACCTCTTTCAGTGTTTCAATGAGACATCTTCGCCTATCAGATATAAAAGTTCATTTACTATCTTCAACACCTCCTATATCATCCAACAAATTCTCTAATATCATGTCCATGTCTCTCTACTCTCAACTTCGACAACAGCAAGTGTAACGGGAATTGTCATTTCCATCTATACCTACATCAGCTAAAAATTTTTCTCAATGTGGTGTTTTAAGAAAACATCCATCTACCACTATCAAAGGTCGACAGCCTGCTAAGAAGCCCCACTTCATTGCTGCAAGGCTTAAGTACATCCTAATAAACACTGGAGGATCAGATTCAGACACCTTCTTTAACAACATTCTACTCCCAGGATTTTTATTTCTCACAGTCTCACAATAATCCCATAATAATTTGTGCTCTGCTGCATCTTCCCCGAATAAAGTACATTGATTCTTTTTTGGCCCTTAATGTTTTCCAGTACCCCACATCCACTTTACACTTTCTTTGTATCGTTTCCTTGAACTTCTCAATTCGAACATCTTGATTATCTTTAATCGTGTTAAGCAGTCGTTGTCCTATATACTTAGAACTTGCATGCTTGTTAAATATTGATTTAGCACAATCATGTTGTCCATGTAGTGTCTTTATCTGCAAATTTAAACACATGAGCAGCCATTAATAATTACAAATGATATTTGAATATATATATATATATATATAAGTACTTGTAAAAAACCAAAGTCCCACCTGAAACATTGGGCCATTTTGCACAACAGATGCATGCATCCTCAAATTGCAACCTTCAACTTTACTCACAGCAATGACTTGTGTTTCCTCATTTTTTTAGAAAGTCTACGTCATAACCATTTCATACAGTCCAGTTTCTAAGAGATGCTCTATATGCTGCGACATTTTCGAACTTCATGTAACACTCTAAGTTCTTATTTTTCATCGAATCAGCTACTAAAAAGATGACTTGTTTCTTTCCTGTTAAAGGATTAGGAGTGTCAATATCATCATCATCATCATCAAGGTCAGTAGACCATCCAGAATTTCCCTCTACAATAGGAATTGGAAGGGCTTTTTCTCTCTATGGTTTTCTTCTCGCCTTTCTCGGCATCTTCTTAAGTTGGTTGATCATATCTCTTTCGTTCGTGGGTTTCTCTATGAATATATCATCATCACATGATCCTTCATTATCATCTAATTTCTCACTTTGTGCATCCGATCCAATGTCATCTTCATGTTCATCCTCAGGTTGCATATATTCTGGGTTTGAAGAGTCTTCAAGTTCTGACGGCATGTCACCAACCTCAGGTTTAGCTTGTTGGTCACCATTGCCACCCTCGTGTCCTTCAAAATGATCATCAAAATGAATGCCTTCTAACAAATCTACAACTGTTGTATCATCTTGAGAAAGCATGAAGTTCGGAGGTCCAAAATCTTCTTGTTGATAACTTTCGGTATTGTTCATCCTGTAAACAAATGTAAACACAATTATTTGTTTAGAAGATAATAAGTTTAAAACTTGAAGTGCAGAAGGCAAATATACTTTTTTTTAAATGTCATACTAGATTTTTTAATTAAAAGCTGATGCCTTTTGCACTTGCACATAGTATTTAAATCTATCTTTCACTTTAAATAACATACCACATGTAAACCATATTATACTAACTATAATTTAATGGATCTTTTACTGATGTGCCTGAAAGTTGGTAATGTGACAAACAAAGCTACATTATTATATTCTAATACAACTAATATATTACAACTTAATAATGTATTGTAATTAGTACTAGTACTGGAATAAAACCACAATCAACACACTTAACAAGGTATTCACAAGTCATATAATATATTCTAATCACACTAGTGATGACTACAATATTCTTATACAAATTACAATGTTATATAATCTAATTACAGATTACAATGTTCGATTAGATATATATGCTACTACTGAGAAAAGAGATTATAATTTCTTGTTCTGTCAACTTACTATTACTAAGTTCTAGATATTCAGTTTCCTTCATAGCTCTCTAGAAGTAAAAGCTTCCATTGACAAATCAATATGGGTCTTGAAGAATTTTGAAGCAGTTTATATGCCCCATTTAACATGATTTCTCTTCTTTACTAATGTTATTTGAACTTCCTAAAAAAAATGCTTTTCTTGCAATTCTCTGTAACAGTCTATAAATGCTAGCGTTTTCCTTGTGTTTCCAAGTCATTCATCCTGGATATTATCATAATATTGCTACAATGCATACAATATTGTCACTTTGATTGTGAGAAACGTAATAAATTGAAAGAAAAGCTTAAGTCTGCAAACAGAAAAAAAAAATTGCAAAATGTACTGGACATCTTCTCCATGAAAAACCATTTCAAACCCACTAACCTATCATTTCCACAAGAACGTCTTCTCCTTGAAAAAACCATTTCAACAATCATGAAAACTCATATTGCAAGGTGATGATAAACTCACTTCAAACATTACGGTAAAAATAAAAACCCTAACTCCTAAACCCATAATGACGTGAAGAAATTAACAAACTATTCCAATTTGAAAGAGAAATTACCTCACTTGAATGTCATGGAGTCCGATTTAGATTTTTTTGTGTATTCTCCCGAAATCGCGAGCGAAAGAGAGGGCTGATTTTTAGTTCCTTCGACAATTCTGGATTTCACATTTGATTTGGGGGTTTATTCAAGGTATTTAATAAAAGGGCAAAATAGTCATTTCCCAGCAAGTCAACGCTTAAATTGAAGTTGGGGGCGTGTGCTAATTTCACAATTACACAGGGGGTATTTGCCAATTAAAATTACACAGGTTTTTTTTGCCAATTAGAGATTATACAAGGGTGGTTTTTGCATTTAACTCGTTTTTCCAATGCGCCTTCTTTAGCGTTTGGAGTGTCATCTAGGAAATATGTTGCTCTTGTATCTATACGCCTTTGTGAATGCGTAGATTCTAGAGGCAATACTTTGTCTTTCCAACTATTCATAATCTGCAGACACGACATACCCATTTTTTGCAGCATAGGACTAGTACAAGTGAATTGCATTAATCCTTTCTTGGCCATATCTATTTGTTTGTTGAAATAATGAAAAGAACGATACTATAGTCAAAAGCTCCTTGAAGAATGGAATGTTAAATTGTGAGAATGTGGAGCCTTTCCTCTCTAATTGTGTCCTAATCTCTTTAAAATTATTCGAGCATAGATACATTTTTTCTTTCATAGTGCGAAGGTCGCCAGTAGAAACATTAAGTACTTCTTAAGCTTTGATTGTGCACCCTCTGCTCTTGATGAAACTCGATTATTGAAAGGCACGTGCTTTCCTACTAAGCTTCAACAAAATGCTACTTGTATGGAAGCCATCACCTTTTTATGCAGCTATGTCCTAGACTTTTCTCTTTGTATGATATGATATTTTGAACTCGCCCTAAGCTTTTTTAAATTCTATTTCACTTGGACAATTTATCACATCATTCCATGATGACAAGAATCCTTCACAACTTTTCTAGCTTCACAAATTGGGACTAACAATTTGCAACCACGTTTGTCTATGTGCCACAGACAAAGAAGATTAAACTGCTCTAGGGAAACAATTCTTATGGCATTCATCAACACTAACTATCTATCCCTTACTATAGCAGACGGTTCGTGATTTGGACCAAGTAATCTTTGAAATGTTTTTAGAGCCCATACATAGTCTTCTAGCCTCTCATTTTTCAATAAGACAAAGAAAGAACAAAACAAAGTGTTAAAGCTTGTAATTTCCATATTTTCAAGCAATGGCATATGATACCGATTTGTCTTATATATGGAATCCATCACAAACATTGTTGAAAAGCTCTTGCTTAGCTTAATTGATGTAGGATGTGCAAAAAACATGTGAGTCAAATGTCCTTCTCCATCTTGTTGAATACCAAACTTAAGTCACCCTTGCCATGTTCTTCAAATAAAACCCGAACTTCACACGTCCTCCTAATGTTTCCTTCTTATCTTCACTTTCGTATTATATATATTTCTCATATAGGTTGAATTTAGAATATTTTTTTGGTCAAAGAGAGCTAGAATATAACCAGGGTGCAATTTCCGAACTGGTCATATCATCAATACTTGATATCTCTTCTTTTGAAAAATATCGAGCAGAGGAATGTCCACACATATCCAACGAAGCTTTATGATTATGAGATTTATTCCTAATAACAAATTCCCAAAAGCCACCATCTTGTACTTTACTTTAAATTATTGGTTAGTGCTTATAGCACCAGTTTGATCAACCATTTCTTCTTAAGAATTCTGAGTGTTGAGATAATAAAAATAAACCAATTGTTAATTAAAACCAACACACAAGCAGAATTTTTTAGATTCTTTAATGGGTCAGGACTCATGAGGCAAGGCCAAACGCAAGCATGGGAGTACTGATATGGGCTCTAAGACCTCAATTGTGCCAACCGCAATAGCCCACTAATAGTAAACGGTGGCTAGATTGCGCCACTTGTTTTGACATTTGGAATTTGACCCAACTCCAAGAATTGGAGTGTCAAGTTAAAGAAATTACCCATTTCTATTTTAACATATAAATGTGGAATACATAATATTAATAGCAAATTACATAAAGCAATTTGATATGTGTCTAATAACTATTAATCGTATGTATTGTACTGTGAGAACCGCGCCCCACGAGTCACAATCCAATCCGAGTTGGTCCGGTGTGGGCCACCTAACAAACTTAATTCAGACCGAACTGTATCTCATAGGAAGGGGTCTCACTGACCAGGATCAAAACCATAGCATTATAATAAAATAATTTTACTTTAAATACAGCGGAAGTCTTTGAAATACAAATACATTTTACAATTTTAAAATGATGTAAATACAAAATCAAACCCTTAACAATTTTTGCAAAGTTTCCAAAAAGCGGACTTGTCGATCATTCGTTCCATCCGTGCTGCTATACCAATCTTACTCTGAGAAAGGGACATATAGAACAAAAGAGGAGTAAGTCTTTAATGACTTAGTGAAATTCTTAGATCATGACAATAATCAAACAGTAAATCAGAACAAAACGAACAAGAATGACCAGAATAATTACATCTGCATCACTGAACTGAAATTATCGGTTTAGCGATAATACTGGAATATTCAGAATAACGAGAAAATGAACTTGTGCAATTACATATAACAGATCCAACCTTAACTCCCAAAATTCAACAGTATACCTCCCTACGAGGAGCTACCTCGCAACAGAACAGAAGACATGCTCGAGTACATGTCAATCTAACACGCGGGTCATAACCAACTCCTGGCTGCAAGCGGCGCTTAGACAGAATGGGTATTAAGTTGAAATACTTAAACCGACAGCCCTTTGCTGCCCAGCAGTAAATCTTCTCAATCACTGGGATCAATTTCCAAAAGGCGTCCCAATGGGTGAAACAGAATTATCAGAAGAGCTAGTTAGCCGAACAATATCCGTTGCTCGTTTTTGAGCTACATAGGCCGAACATAGTTCGTTGCTCGTTGCACAAATTCAAGAATCGATGGGGTGATCATGATACCAGGATAATTATGATTATGAAGAAAATTTTCGGTTATGAATTAAATGACATTTGATTTAACAATAGGCAAGAAAACTGATTGTGTAAAGAATTAACGAATATCAATATAAAAGCATAAAAATGGTGATAGAATGTTGCTCGTGATTCGAAACAAAGAATCACAATTGTTATGTCCAAGTTTCTCAGGGCCGGATGCCAAACAGGGTTTTGAATAAATCAGAAATCAAACCTCACCTTTTACCGTATGGGAAATTCTTGATTAACGTCGATAATTGTCGACCCTTAAATAAATTAAAAAGATATAATCAATTGTTTGCTCATAAATTTACAATAATAAACATATATTTTCAATATTTATCATATTTAAAGAAGTTCAATTAAATATCTAATTATTGTTAATTTTGGATAAATCCAACATTTACCTATTTTAACTTTAACTGTGACGTAAAAATATAATTAATGAGAATTACCATTTCAAAGTAACAAGTTGAAAACTAAATCAGTTACGAAATTATTATTAAAATATCCAATTCTAATTATTAACAACATATTTGATATTAATATATACATATGCATCAATGCATATTTAAACCCGTTTTAAAACAATATTTCTTAACAAAATTCTTGTAAATCACTTATTACATAATAATCTCAAGTCAAAAGTTTTACCATGATCTTAACATTGAACAAATATCTCAGTATGCCCTTGAATAAAATTACATCACTTTGGTAAAAACCATTTTTCTTATAATTATTAGTATTAAATAACATAATATTGCATATATCACTAATAACAATTAAAATAAATTGTAAACATGTAGATCTAATTAAAATTAATATTTCCAGAATACTTATTATGCTAATCGACTAGATTAGATGGTTAGATGACAAGATAAACACAATACTTTACTTAAAGTTAAAGAAATTGAAAGATCAACCGTAAATAAACTATATGTCATCTTAATGTTGCACAATCCATGAAAAATATTAAACACGATTCTAAATTATGATCAACTGATATAACATCATTATTAGTATGTAATGAGTCCGTATTAATGATCAATTTCATGATTTGGCTAGCTTTTGCAACATAAATTAGTTAAACAAAAGGTTAATGCAAATCTGAGGTTAAAACTGTAGCAGTTTCGGATTCACCTTTAACCGGACTTTCAAACGACATGATAATCTGAAATTGGTTGAAGGGTTCAATTTTCAGCATCATGTAGAGTATGTAGCTTCAAAATCATATCAATAGGACAAGGTTTGGTATTTTAAATAAATCATGAAAGATAGGAGCTGTTTTCGGATTTTCTGGACAGTGGTACGTATTTCTCATTTTTAGACCCCTCAAACGACTTTGTTTGAAGAAGGTTTCTGAATATAAAAGTAAGCTTACACAATAAACAGTATGTGGTAAAAAAAATTCAGAGAAAGAATCTAAGTTTTGATATGGTTTTCGGACTTCCAAAATTTCTGTACCAAAACTGGCAGTTTTGACCAAACTTGGTTTTGAGGATTTTTAAGGATTATAAAGAAGGCTTAAAGGACGGAAACAATTTTTCTAAGAATCTAAATATCAAGAGAAAGAACTTTGCAGAAGGAAAGAAGAGAAGACTCGGAGAAGAGAGGTGTGTGAAAAATGTTGAAGAGAGCCTCCCTTTTATAGGTGAAAATGGGAGACAAAGGATTAATTACCATACCCTACCCATTTTTATTTTAATCCAAGCTAGGCCGCCCTAATTATGAAGATGTTTCCAGGTCTTATCTGATGGTATTTTATAATAATAAAATATAAGAAATATCTAGCATAAAAGACACGGAAAAGTTACCTTTTCTCAAATGTAAATATAAATGTCAAAATTTACCATTGTCAATGAATGTTTGGATATTTTAAAACTACAAGGGGCCAATTTGAAAGTTTTGATAAATCATTTGGTCTTAAATAAAATATATGTGAGCAATCATAATTTTTTCAAAAGGGGAAGGACTAAATTGTAACTTTTTCAAAACTTTTGAGGTCAAAATCATATTTTCAAAAAGTTCAAGGACTAAAAAGAAAATTCGAAAATACTTTTATTTTCTTCCAAATTTCAGGGGCGTTACATGTACTGTCATGAATCATTAACTGTAAGTTTTCAAATGTCGTCGGCCATATATCTTCCCAATCATGCGAATCAAAATATTGCGATAAAAAGAATACTAAAATAGAAAGAGGCTAGAGTAATTGTGTTAGATCTTAAGTCTACAATTTTTTTAAAAACTACTAGTCGTGATAACTGTCGTGACAGTAATAAAAATAGTAAAGTAGACTCACAGATTTAACGTGGTTCGAACTTCGTCCTACTTCATTAGGCTTTCGCCCAAGAACTTAAACCTCTTTCTTCTGATCAAAAACTATTACAACTACTGGACTTTTACTTTAACAACTAGACACCATCTATTGTAAAAACCACAAGAGTACTTTTATCGAAGTACTCCATTTGAATCCAAAGATTAACTCCCATAGATCTTCTAGTGAACAAGCTTCCAAGCGTAAAACACGTTTCGTTGAACTCCCTTCAACTAGTGAGCTACTTTTCCGTTGAACTCCTTCAACTCTTGATCGGCTTTCCACAATGGTTCTTCGATGAACGAAGAATGAAAACTTCGGAATACACAACAACTTTGAACACACATATGATTATGCGTTTTACACAAGTGTTCTAAGTCTATTCCTTAGAATTCTACTATTTATAGGATAACACTCTTTAGAAGATAAGTATTCCGCTTGCAGTCTCCTACACCAGTCAGGACTCCATCTTCTCAAAATATCTAGATTCTTCCCTTTTGATAAGATCTCGCTATCTCCTAATCCTACACAACAAGGAACGAAATAGACTCCCAAGAGGAAGCAATCACATAAGGATATATACAAAATATTGATAAAGATTAACTTTCCAAAAGATAAGATTTTGAGGATAAAGCTAAGTCTTTCCAATCTAACCCAAATAATCCTTTTCCTATTAGAAGACGTTTCCCATACAAACTCAAGGGACTATTTGGTAACAAAATCCTTAAAATAATTTTTCAAAAAACACGTAAAGAAAAACCTACGGACTCACGATCCTAACAAATTCTTTCTTAAAAATGTAGTTACTATGTGACTCGTGAAGCAAAATGAAAACATTGAAGTACGTTGTTGTGATTTTTAATATCTAAAGATTTATGATGCACATGAAACTCCTAAAATTTTCAAAATACAATGTCCAAAACTTTTAGTACACGAACATGACTGGCATGCATGTTTGAGACACAATATAGTGTTAAAAAAAAAAAAAAAAAAATCTCTATAATGTCTAACATGACATAAGGGACTGACAGTCGCGTTTCGAACAGCTTTAGAGTCAATTTTACAATTTTCAATAGTCTGTTCATACATTTTTCATTAAAGAGATTACAGAAACATAAATTTAAGAAAAGCTAAAATTAAAAGGCAAATAAAGGTTGTTTCCATCCCTGTTCCATTTTCTTCCCCCGTGAAAACCAAGTGAAGGAACACTTCCATCTCTTAGTTTTTTTCTTTATATTTGTCAGATTAAAACATATACGTTCATTTCAATACTCTCTCAATTTTTTTCAATTCAATTTCCATTCTATTTCTTCTCGTAGCTATTTTTTTTTATCTTTCATTAGCGTTTGGAAACTTGTAAAATCTATAATAGAAAAGGAAGAAGTTTGTTAGTTTCTTAACAATCTATACTCTATTATATTATTTTTTTTCCGAAAAAAATAAATCACCGTATGAAGTGATTATTTAATTGTAAAGACTACTATCCAGTTTGAGTAAGTTAAAAAATAAATATTGTGCTTCTTATTAGTTATTGACTTTCATACAATTATTTGATCTGAATGTATCTTGACTTTGTTTGAACTTTCTTGAAATATATCGAATATTCTTTGGGAATTCTTCTGGGCTTCTGTATATTAATGACTTCACATCTCCCTCTAATAGGGCCTTTTAGGAGAAATAGGAGGGGGCCTCATTTCTACATATAAAACTTGAGACTTAAGTTTATATAAATATTTTATCGGGACTTTGGTTCTTGTATATGTTTTTGGAAATATATTTTTGATGTTACTTGAACTTAAAATTATTGTTACATTTGATTTTGACAATGTATAACCTATAAAATACAGATGGTCGTATGGGGCAAGTATAGTTATTGTCTTGTAAACTGAAATATGCATATCACTACATATGTCTTTCATGTTCCGTATCGCATCGTGTAAGTGTCCATGCTTGTGAACCATACCTTAAGACATTCCAATTCTCTAATTATTAAGAAAATACCAAAGTTAAAAGTTAAAATAAATTTTCATTGTAACTATCAATTTTTACAAATATGAAATATCCAATCAACAAGGTGTTCTTTATTTCTAAAACGTTGAGCAGGTTATCCACAGAAATTCAACTCACTTTTTTAATGGTGAAAACAACGATATTCACTAAAGCTCCGATTGGTTCCACGGAAAATGGGGAAAAAGGAAAAAAAATAGCGGAAAATAGGAATTTCCAAAAAACCTCCATGGAAAATTAAAATTTTCCTCTATTTTTCATGTGATTTGCATTACTTTAATTTTCCGAAAAACTGTTATAATTAGTTTGCTTACTTTTCATCAATTTAACATTGTAAAAAGTATTATTATACGTTAAGTATATGGTAAAATCATATTAAAAGTTACTTTTTATAAAATTATTTAATATTTTAAAAGAAAAACTTTTTAGAGAAAAAACGATATCTGCAACTTATTGGGAAAAAAATCATCAAAATTAAGATATATAATGCTAACTTACATTAATATATAAGATATAAATATATTTGAAATAAAATAATACACATATTATAAATTTCATATCTTCAACCTCGGAATAAAATTGAAACCTTCTTGAAGATAAAGCTCACCTAGAATATCAAACAACATATTGAATTAAAATAGTATACAATATTGAAGATGATAAATAACCATAAAAATTATAAAAGTCTATTACTTATTTAAATTAAAAAGTAATACATCAGAGTTCAAAAAGATGCACAAAACAAAATATTGATTTTGAAAGTGTTTATATAGTTATTGAATTGGTGGGAATTGAGTTAGTAGGAATTAAGTTGGTAGGAATGTGAATATTTTGAAAATTAAATTTTTTTTTTTTTTTTAGTAATGACTTTTCCCACCTTTTTGTATTGGAGGGAAATCACAAAGTTTTGAGATTAATATTCTTTGACTATTTGATTGAATATTATCAAGAAAGTGAAAAATTCATAAGATTTTGTTTCAAATTTAATGTATACAGTGAGATTTACAAATTTTTTGGAGGGAAATTAAATGATTGCAAAAGTTTAGGATAGAGATTTAGAAAATATTTTCATATCTTTTCATTTTTTTTCCTATCTTTTCCATCTTTATCCAAAATTTTCCAAAATTTTCTGGGCTATCAATCACTTGGAATATAAACTTTTCAGATTTTTTTTCATTTCCCCTCATTTTCCGTTGAACCAATCGGAACCTAAGTAGCACATTTTGAAGTGGGACGTGGCAAATTGTTTATGTTTCAGTCATGTAAGGTGTAATCTTGTAGACGTAGAACTACAAATACTCCCCATATGTTGAAATTTCGAGCAAATATTTAAATATTACAATAGCCTAAGAAACTTTTAATGAAAGCTACACGGTGGGATTTTTTCAACTGTAACCCTCTAATGAGTACTGCTTTTATATTAAATTCTTTATTGATTTTTTTTTATTTTGGTCCTTTAATTAGTCTACCAATCAACATTCGATCCTTTTTGCTCAAAATTTTACTTTTTGGCCGGATAAAATCACGTGCATGCCACGTAACCGCCTAATGGATTCTCGCACGTGGGAAGAAACGTGATTTCTAAAATCACACCCTACTTTGTTGTTATTTAAAAACATATTATACTATAAAATATCAAAAAATAAAACGCATAAATGAAATCAATATTCTTTTTTGAAAAAACAAAACAGCTAACACTCACTTCACTCAGCCCCGTTTTCAGCCATGCACGCGACTTTTTTCGGCCAAAAAGTCAGACTCTGGGTAAAAAGGATCGAAAATTGATTGGCAGACTAATTAAGGGACCATATTTGCAAAAAATATCAATAAAGGACTAAAGATGGAGACATTACTCATTAGGAGATCAAAGTTTGAAAAAAAAAAAAAAAAAAAAAACACATACACGCATTTGGTGATCGAAAGAGTAAATCAAGACGCTTTATACATCAAAAACAATCTCAGAAAAAAGATAGGAATTCATATATGCATCCGATCACCGAGATTCTAGTTTTGCTCGATCTTAAAGGCTACCTAGTTAACTGTGAATTAAGACTTGGTTGTTGATTATTGTTTATCTGAGAGCAGGGGCGGAGCCAGGGGGCATATGGGGGCCCCCGCCCCCCCAGCTCCACCCCCACCCCATAATACCTGATGTGGGGTATTTTCGTCTGGATACATGTCCGCTCTCCAACACTCCACGTTAGACTGCTTTAGTTCCTGTTGGATGCTTAAGCAGTTTTTGAGTTCAGAACCTGCACTCAACACCACACGTAAACTAAGCCGGTGCCTCCTCCGGCGAAGGCACTCCGACGCTCAAGTCAGATAGGTCGGAATGTGAGGTATTGTCGTCGGAGACAATAGCTCGAACAAATAGCTCGAAATATGCCCAAATAGGTCGAATTTAGGCTCAATAGGTCGAAATAGCACACCTCGAAATGGTATTGAGAACCGTGATGAGAAAACCCGAATAGATCGAATTACTCTCAAATAGCTCGAAATACACTCTATATAGATCGAACAAGAGCTATTGCAATATAGCTCGTAATTGCTCTATAGCTCGAATTCGATGTATATAGCTCGAAATTAGATGCTAGAAAATAAAAACGTACCTTAGAATGAGGCATGGGACCCCATTATATAGTAATAAGAGTCCTTATTCGTCTAAAAGTGCAATCCAAGTAGAACTATGACTCAAAATAGGTCGAATTAGAGCTATTTTGAAATAGCTCGAATTGGGCCTTCATATAGGTCGAATTGGGCCTCAAATAGGTCAAATTTAAGCCCATATAGCTCGAACTGGACTCCTGGGCCTCAAATAGATCGGACTTTAGCCCATATAGCTCGAATTGGGCTTTTGGGCCTTCAAATAGATCTTATTTGAGCCCATATAGCTCGGATTGGGCTTGTATAGCTCGAATTGGGCCTTTTCGGTCCCAAATTGATCTCGCTTGGGCTCAATTTGGGCCTACTTGAGCCAAATTCCGAGTTTTGCCTTGAATTGTAATTTTGCATTAAAAAATAATGGTGCTAACGTGGCATAATATGTCCCAAAATACGTTCATGTATTGTATCGGATATTATGACGTGTCGGTACCGAAATATGGTACGTCATGGAGTCCCCCCAGTTCGTAAGAGTAATGTGCACAAACATTGGTCATACGAACTAAAAAGAAGTCACATAACCGAGAATCGTGCAACGAGATCGGCGTCGGCGTAAAAACCCAAGAATTTGACCAAAAATATCAAAATCCGAAAATAGGTCGAATTTACTATTTTTGGTAACTCGAATTGGTATAGGTCGAATTTATCTTTGAAAAAGACAACTCGAATGCCAGAAAATTTTTTCCGTAAAATAGCTCGAGTTTTACATAAAATAGCTCGAATTTCATATTGGTCGAAATTGCCCTCCAAAAAGATACCTCGAATTTGCCGGAAATTTTTTTCTGAAAATAGGTCGAATTTACAAATATGTCGAATTTAGGGGCATTTTGGTAATTCCCGCATCATTTCGCCTATAAATACCCCACTCCCAGCTTCATTTCCTCATTTCGCGCCTAAGCATTCCTCCAGAGCTCTCGAAAAATAGCTCGAATTATTAGGTCGAAATTACTAAAGATAGTAAGTGTACTGTGATAGCTCGAAATTGATCCCAAATTAGTAAGTCTTGCAAAATAGCTCGAAAAACTCCATATAGCTCGAAAAAACCCCCAAATAGATCGAAAATTGACTGAATAGCTCGAAAAATCTCCTGCTCGTTATATCCTTCGGTGAGTTTCTGATAGCGCGAAAATATAATTCAAGCTATAACACTTAGAAAATTTTTCAATTTTTTGAAAAATTTTGAAAAATTTTGAAAAATGCTAATATTCAAATCTTTTGCGCAGATTTGTTCACGACGGCGCGACTTCGACGTAACCGGTCTCCACGTCGTCTATCACCACCACGATCGCACCAACGGGCCTACTATAACGCACGCAATCCATCACGAGATTCGTCATATCGGAATCCTCGTGAATCAAACACAAGGCGTCCATCATCCCCAATCCGTCCTCGGCAACCAGAACCTGTCCGAGTCCGATTACCTGGCGCTCCAAAGCTATTTGCACCTGCGCAGAGGTCTTACGAGCAAATTCACCCAAACGAAGAAGTTTTTGTAGATCTAGACCCTCGTGCCGGTAATCTTTCAACCTAAACCTCTTTATGACGCGAGTTATTGATCTTGAGTCTACCAGTAGTAGTAGTAGGGAAAATAGTAGTAAGTCGTCTAAGTCATCTAAGGCTAGAGAAAATGCGTCGACTAGCGGTAGTAGTAACGACTCAAGTGATGAGACCTCATCTAGTAATGAGAGAAATAACAATAATAGGGCGTCTGATATGGAGGTAGACGTAGACATCCTAGGAGATGACGAGGCTGAATCGAACCCTCTCCCCATCGTGCCTTATTTACCTCCTGCTGACCATGTTCCCATACCTGCCTCTAACTCTCCCGAACAACTTGCTCCGCCCAACTTGATCAATTTTGATCAGTTTCCTTCTTCCTTGCCTCACGACATAGCTTATTATCGTGATACCTATGACATCCCTGATACTTATGAGATTATCGTGCCTGGGCCAGATGATAGGATAAACAACCCGCCAGAAGGGTGTCTTACTATATTTAGTAGCTACCTTCACTGTGGTTTACGTTTTCCCATTTTCCCAATTGTCTCAGAAATCATGTCCTCTCTCAATTCTTCTCCTTCACATTTTACCCCCAACGCATACACACAGATGTATGCTTATGCGATGCTAACCCGCATCTTTGACCTTCCTTGCTCTGTAGCCGGTTTTTGGCAATTATTCATAGTGAAATTTCGCAACAGAGGTGTAGACGCCGGATTCTACTATTTGAGCTCGCGAAAGAAGCAATGCTTCCTATCTGATCTGCAGACGAGCTTCGGGGCTCACTGGAAGAAACAGTGGTTTTTTATCAAGGAATCCAAACCTCAAGAATTCCGATTCAAGCGGCTTTGGACGGACGCCCGTCCATCGCCGAGACGCCCCGATCCTCCTATCTACACCCTGACGGTGGTTAAAAACTTGAAAGAGCATCAATTTGATGCTTTTGAGTTGACCACCACCCCAGTGTTGCGGGCCGGCGGTTATACTTATCATGCAGGCGTTGAGCCTTTTGTCTTTGGTATAACATTATGCATGTTTTTGTTCTTTTTACTTGTTGATTTCTAGTCTTCCTTCGTTGTCTTCTAACCGTTGCATTGTTTGTAATTTTCAGAGCGAATCGTTATGAACAAGACGAAGAAGAGGCTGGCCGCTATGAAGCGTGGCGCAAACGCTCCTCAGTCCTCAGTGCCCATTCCTGAGAAGACCAGTCGTCGTGGTGCGAAGACGGCTGGTACCAGTTCGAGAGGCGCCAGTGCTCCTACTCCTTCCACCGCTGCTGTCTCGACTCGTGGGTCGGGACGTGGTAGGAGTTCAGCTCCTGCCCCTGTTCCTGCTCCAGCTCCAGTGCCTGAGACTGTTCCTTCTTAGTCGACTGCTAAGGCTGCTCCTGGATCACCACCTGGCGGTTCTGAGCCAATCTTTCCGGATGTTTCTCCTTTGTCAGCACCTTCGACTGGAAGAGTGCACCTTCCCTCCGTTGCTGAAGCGGCTCGTCGCTTCAATGAGGCCAACCCTGAGGCAGCAACTAGGAAGAGGTCTGCTACTGCTGAGGAGATCCGACGGGGTAAGCGCGTCGCGCAGGACCGAGCCTATGATGGTGACGATCTCGACATTGATGTGGAGGAGATCGTGCGAGCTTCGGTCGAATCAGGGCAGTTTACACTGAAGGACACTACTGCCCTTCGACTAATCAAAGGATTCATGCTTGACTTCGACCGCCAGCTCTATTACCAAGCGATGGGCCATGAGAAGCTGGTCAGCCGCACTGCTTTGTCTATGTGTGAGGTATGTGTATTTATTAGCTTTCCTAGATCTCTATTTTACCTGTATTTGAATATCTCTGACTCTTTTCCTCTTTTGTAGTTCTTCGTCAATTTCCAGACCATGGCGGAGAATTTCAACATGGTGATGACGACCCAAGATCAGCAGAGGGCTCTGATGGATAGGCACCACTCTTCAGCCTTGCAAGCTCAACGACTGGAGAAACAGGTCAAGGAGGCGAAGGCTGAAGTGGAGAAGCATCTTGTCGCCGCTGTTGACGAACTGAAAGCAGTGCAGGCTGAGCTCGAAGCCTTGAAAGCAGCTAAAGCTGTCGTTGACAAAGAGCTCGCTGAGGAGAAACGACTATCCAGCCAGCTCACCACCGACTGCCAGCATGCCACTGCCCTTGTTGACGATCACGTTGACACTATCCGGACGATGAAGGATTCGGCTGCTGCTGCTGAGGCAGAACGTTTGAGGCTCGAGGCTGAGCTGGCTGATGCACAAGCTCGCCTCGCGACTGCTGAAGAGGATGGCTACAACAGGGCCATGACTGAGGTATTCCTATTGTTCTTGACTTTATTTCTTTTTTCTTGAGATTTTTGTGTACTTACTTTTCCTCTACTTGGTTCGTAGGAGCTCCCTGATGAAGACAAGGTGATGGTGGCCATCGAGATCTTCCGCTCGGCCACATGGGAGCAGATCGCTATGGAGAGGGGCGGTTTTGATACGACCAAGGGCTACAACATGGCCCTTGATGACATCGTCGCCCGCGGTGCCCTTGCTCCTGGGTTCAAGAGGGAGGATTTCAATGTCCTCAACTGCTTGAATGAGGATGACACGGAGGTCGGCGAATCCTCAAGTGTTGTTGCTGCTGATCCTACTCTTGCCGATCCGCCTTCTGTTGAACCTGTTGCGACTGTGGACGGTGATGAGCCGAAGCATGATCCCTTCACCTCCTTTTATCCTCTCCGGCAGGTATGGCTCTCTGACTTTGCCGACGAGCTGCCATCCACGTCCATTGCTGCTGCTGCTGCCGATGCTGCTCTAGATGAGCCCTTGGAGGAGGGTGAGATGGGTTTCGACCCTCAAGTCTTGGATCAGCCTGCTGACGACGATCAGCCCATGCCTGACGCTACTGTTGCCGCTCCTGCTCCTCGTCAGATTTCCCCTATCAATGATACTGGGCCCCTGAACGAGTCTTTTGCTGATATCCAAGAGCAGAGCGAGGGTGCCGTGAAGTCTCTTGGGCTGAATCTGCTGCCTTGATCTCTTAGAGTGGCCTGCGTGCCCTTATTTTTGGCGTCTGTGCCTTGTTTTTAACATTTCTGAACATCTTTTCTTTCCGTACAGAGCATTAGCGTTAGTACATTCTTTCTGTACAGTATTTCCTGCTAACATTTGCGCGATTTTAGCACTTATCCTAGTACAGTTTTAACTTGAAAAGTCTTTTGAATGTCTTTACTTTGTCTCTTTACATCTTCACTCATATGTGTCTACTCTTTAAGTTTAAATTTGTTACTTGCTAAAACACTTAAGTTTTATGAACAAGTTTGTGTGAGAGTGCGAGAACTTGTGCTCGACTCTACGAGGCTTGTGCTCGTTGTGCGAAGCTAATGTTCGCGCTTGCGAAGCTAAGTTCGCGGGAATACGGTGCTCGATTCCACGAGGCATGTGCTCGTTGTGCAAAGCTGTGTTTGCGCTTGCGAAGCTATGTTCGCGGGAGTACGAGGACTTGTGCTCGACTCCACGAGGCTTGTGCTCGTTGTGCAAACCTATGTTTGCGCTTGCGAAGCTATGTTCGCGGGAGTGCAAGGACTTGTGCTTGACTCCACGAGGCTTGTGCTCGTTGTGCAAAGCTATGTTTGCGCTTGCAAAGCTATGTTCGTGGGAGTTCAAGGACTAGTGCTTGACTCCACGAGGCTAGTGCTCGTTATACGAAGCTAACGTTTGTTTTGGTTAAGTTTTTAAACTTAAAGTTTGTAGACAGTATGAGTTTATCTTCATGTTTCTTGATAGATTATAATCTTGCGGATAAATAGTAGGCAACGGCTAAACTTGAATAAGAGATTTTATTAGTTTTGGGACTGAGCTCGAGTAACTTCCGAGTTGCTTACGTATCCCGCCGTATATAGGTTGGCTAGGAATCAAGTCCCCGTAGTTCGCTGCTAACTATTACAATGAGAATCCACGTAGAGGGACTCATAATTTGTAAAAGAATAAGCGAATGAAGTATTAAAACTACGGTCCTATGGTGCCACAAGGTCATTAGAGAACTAGTGTTCTAACTATAAAACCTTCGTAATTTCTTGACGTTCCAGGGGCGTGACAAAGTCCCTCCACCCAATTCTTGTAAGTAATAATATCCTTTTGAGCTTGCTTTTTCCACTCTGTAAGGTCCTTCCCAGTTCGTCTTCAACTTTCCAACATGCTTGGTAGCTTCAACTTTTCTAAGTACCAAGTCCCCCACTTGAAAGTTCCTGAAACGAACTTTGTTGTCATATGCTTTCGCCATCATAGATTTGTACGCTTGAGTACGTTGGTATGCTGCTTCCCTTGTTGCTCCGATCAACTCCAAATCTATTTGTCTTGCCCTTAAGGCCTGCTCCTCATCATATGTGACAATACGATATGTTGGCATTCAAATCTCAGCGGGTATCACAGCTTCAGATCCATATGTCAATAAGTATGGAGTTTCTCTTGTAGAGGTACGAGGAGTTGTGCGATATGCCCATAGTATCCCTGGTAACTCATCTGCCCAGTTTCCTCCTTCTCCCTCCAGCCTTTTCTCCAAACTCTTCACTAATGTGTTGTTAGTGGCCTCCACTTGCCCATTTGCTTCGGGATGCGTAACGGATGTAAAACGTTGCTCAATTTTCATGTCTTTGCACCAGTCTTGAATCTTAAAACCTTGGAATTGCCTTCCATTGTCGGAAATTAAGACCCTTGGTACTCCAAATCGACAAACGATATCTCCAGATGAATTGTTTCACATTAGCCTCAGTAATGTTTACAAGTGCTTCGGCTTCAACCCACTTTGTATAGTACTCGACTGCCACCAATAACCATTTTCTACCTCCCGTAGCCTTAGGCATTGGTCCAACGATATCTATTCCCCATTGATCAAACGGACATCCATAACTCACCGTTGTCATAGGTTGTGCAGGTGTATGAATGATCTTCGCATGCAATTGACAGCTTCTACACTTCCTAGAGTAATCCATAGCATTTCGCATAATAGTTGGCCAGAAATATCCTTGTCGGAGTATTTTCTGGGCCAAAGATCGTCCTCCTGAGTGATTTCCGCTACTTCCTTCATGAATTTCTCGTAAAACTTGTTTTGTCTGTGAGGGAGATAGGCATCTCAAGAGTGGTCCCTCGAAAGACCGTTTATAGAGTTCGCCATTGAACATAGTAAATCTTGCAGATTTGTACTTGAGCCTTCTGATCGCTTGAGGATCATTAGGTAAGTTCCCGTTCTGAAGGTAATCAACAATCTCATCCTTCCAACATGCCTCTATCTCTACTGGCAGAGCGTAGTCCAATGCTTGCGTTGGTTTTGACTCAACTTCCTTGCCGATAGAGGGCTGCTCTGAAGCCAATAGAGTTACTCGCCTTTCAACAAACACTTCGGCGGTACTTGCAAATCGTGACAAAGAGTCAGCGCGTTCATTCTCTGATCGAGGGATCTGCGAGATAGAGAAAGTATCGAAGTTTGATGTCCCCTCCTTCAATTTTTCGAGATACTTCACTATTGCTGCCTCTTTCGCCTCATATCTTCCTTCAAATTGATTAGCAATCAATTGTGAATCCGTGAATGCTACAAGGTCCGTTATACCCAACGATTTTGCCATTTGGATGCCAGCAAGCATAGCCTCATATTCCGTTTGATTGTTCGTCACTTGAAAATTTAGCCTTATTGCATAGTCGAATTCTCTACCATCCGCCGATTTTAGGTAATTTCCTGCACCTCCAGCGTCATTTGTGGACGATCCATCCACATGCAGAGTCCAAGTTCCCCTTGCAACTATAGGTTTGTCACTTTTGACATCTTCCATTACCATTGCTACATCAAGTGCTTGCTTCTGAGATAGTTTCAGCCACAAAGTCCGCTAATCTTTGTGCTTTGATCGCTGTTTTCGGCATGTACTCCAAGCCATATTCTCCTAACTCGATCGCCCACTTCACCAATCTCCCTGATATCTCCGGTTTTGCCATAACTTATTTCAGTGGTTGATTAGTTAAGACAGTAACCGGATGTGATTGAAAGTATGGTCTTAACTTTCGTGCAGTTATTACAAGTGCGTATGCTAGCTTTTCGATCTCCAGGTAATTCACCTCTGCCCCATTCAACACTTTGCTAACATAGTAGATAGGCAAATGTTTCTTGTCTTCCTCGCGCACCAAGACTGTGCTTAGTGAATTCTTCGTTATGGCCAAGTAAAGATATAGCATCTCATTGTCCTTGGGCTTAGATAGTAATGGTGGTGTCGTAAGGTACACCTTCAATTGGCGAAAAGCCTCTTCACAATCATCAGTCCAGACGAACTTAGGTGTCTTGCGTAACTTCTTGAAAAAAGGTAAACTCTTTTCTGCAGAATGCGATATGAATCGACTAAGTGCCGTGATCCTCCCCACCAATCGTTGCACCTCTCGAACGGACTTGGGGGATGGTAAATCCATTATAGCTTTAATTTTGTCAGGGTTAGCTTCGATTCCTCTCTCATTGACCATGTACCCCAGAAATTTTCCAGCCTTAATACCAAAAGTGCACTTCTTAGGATTTAGCTTCATCCCGTATTGTTTCATGATACCAAAAGCCTCTTCCAAATGTTTCACGTGATCTTCCGCCTTTAGGCTTTTGATAAGCATGTCATCAATGTAAACCTCCATAGTCTTGCCGATTTGATGATAAAACATCTTGGCAACTAACCTCTGAAAGGTTGCTCCTGCATTCTTCAGACCAAACGGCATCACCTTGTAACAGTATATCCCTCTGTCAGTAATAAAGGCCGTTTTATGTTGATCCTTAACTGCCATTAGTATTTGGTGGAAACCGCTCTGCGCATCACAAAGACTTAGCAGCGCACACCCTGCTGTAGAGTCTACTACGAGATCGATCCTGGGCAAAGGGAAAGGATCTCGTGGGCAATGTTTGTTCAGGTCGGTGTAGTCCACGCACATCCTCCATACGGTCGGCTTCTTTGGGACAAGTACAACGTTGCTTAGCCATTCAGAGTATCGTACTTCAAATATATGGCCTGCAGCAAGCTTTGTTTGTACTTCCAACTCCGCAGCCTTGTTCTTTTCATCACTAAAGTGTCTCTTCTTCTGTCGGATGGGTTTAGCATTTGGGTTAACATTCAGGTGATGTACCGCAACTCGAGGATCTATCCCCTTCAAGTCTGAGTCCGTCCATGCGAATACATCAAAGTTTCTTTGCAAGCATTCCAACAGTGCCTTTTCAACCTCCAGAGTCAACTCGCTTCCAATTTTAATGATCTTGTCAGGCTCATCATTCGACAAAATCACCTCCTTAAACTCTCCCGAAGGTTTTAGACGCTCCATCTCCATCTTCTTTTTATAGCGCAATGTGATTTTGTCTTCTTTTTCTTCCTCCACCTTCTTCAAGGAGTCCTCAATACTGGGAGGAGTAGGATCCTCCTGCATCATCTCTTGGTCCACTTGCATAGCAAGCACCATCCCCGTATCAACTTGTTTTCCTATTTCAGGCGTCTCCACTGGATGTATGTCAATCATCGTGACATTTAGATCCGTTTTTGCCTTGATAGGTTTAGTCGATGTAACATAACAACTCCAAGAATCACGATAGTTTGTAGTGAGTTCAGAAACTCCACCAGGCGTTGGAAATTTGACCTTCTGATGCACCGTAGAGATGATCATAGAAAATGCCGTTATTCCAGGCCTTCCAATCAGCACGTTGTATGCAAACGGCATGTGAACGATAAGATACTCCACATTCAGTGTTCTCCTCTTCGGCTTCACGCCAAAAGATGTTGGCAACATGATCCTTCCAATGGGTTTTACTTCACTTCCACCAAATCCCACTAGTGGTGAGTTAACATCAGTGATCTCGTATTGTCCAAGCTTCATTTGTTGTAAAGCATCCATGAAGATGATGTTGGACGAACATCCATTATCAACCATTATTCTCTTTACCCCGTGATTTGCAATCACTGCGAAAACCACCATAGGGCAATTCAAGTATTGTGCTTCCTTAGCTTGTGGAGACAAGCTGTCAAAATCGCTATCGTCAAATGTGATTCTTGTATCCAACTTGTCCACCGCAAAGACGAGATCTATCTCAGGACGCTTCAGTCGTTCATTGTATATGTCTCGTGAGATGCGTTTTCTACTTTTGGCTGAGTCTGCGCCAGTAGGTCCGCCAGCAATCACATTGATTCCATTCTCGATATCATCATTCCCATTTCCCCTTTTACGCTTTGGTTCATCCTTCTTCTCGTGTGGGGATCTATCTCGCTTGCGTGCAGATGATGCCTTCTCTTCACGTGACTCTCTATTCTCAAGGATGTACTCGATGAGTTTCCCCCCTTGAATGAGTCGTTCGATCTCGTTCTTTAGAGCCTTGCATTCGTTAGTAAAATGCCCATTCTGCCTGTGGAACTTACAATATTTCTTCGATACCTTAGTCTCCTCCGTCTCTCGGAACGGTTTAGGGGTTCTCAGCAACCCGCTATCTTTCTCTATGGCGTATATTTCGCCAATTTGTTTCCTCAGCGGAGTATAATTGTCAAATTTCTTAAAGGGTTGTCGGTTGCGATCACGATCTTTGCCCCTTAACTCCTTCCTCCAATCTCTATCTTTATTCTCCTTGCCCCCATGAATTCTTGGCGAGTCCATCAACCCTTGATTCATGGTTGCCTCCTCTACTTCAATGACCTTACTAGCGAGGTCCATCACTTGCTCAATGGAATCAGGTGTGTTCCATGTTATCACTTCTATAAGCTTCTTGCTCCGGCAACGATGCTCCAATACAGAGATGACCAGGTCAACATTGGGAGCATTAACTCTACCAATCTCCAGATTCAAACGCTCGATATACCTCCCCAAAGGTTCATCAGGTCCTCTATAGATATTAAACAGCGTGCTTGGAGATTTCTTCTTTATGCGATAAGTAGCAAACTTCTTTACAAGCATGGTCCTAAACTGTTCAGATGATTCAATTGATCCTGAGCGTAAGTTTTTGAACCATTCCTTTGCTGGACCTCTCAGACTGAGCGAAATAAGTTTCGCCCTCATATTCTCTGCATACCCCAAGACCTGCAAATCTCCATCTAACTCATCATAATGTGCAACTGGATCGGTATTTCCATCATACTTCTTCAGAACAGGAAGATTAGTTCCTTCCTTCAGCGTCAAATTACTGATTGCCTCACAAAAGGGGTTTGGCCTCTCCCTTAGTGGAATATGTTCTTCAACAACAGGTTCCAATCTTGGTGCAATTCTCTCAGGCAAGTCCCTATCTCTTCCGGCAGTTCGACTTGCTGCAGGTCGATGATCAGGAATTCTCTGCCTTGAATTGACCTCTCCATCCCTTACTTCTCTATCTCGACCAGTTGCTCGACTGGGAGCTCTGTTAGCATTAGTCCTCACTGAACGAGGATTCCTCCTTTCAAGCGAGGGAGATGGATCCCTTGGTCTTGTCATCCTAGTTTGCGTATAATGCCTTGAGTCATCAGGACGCTGGGTCGGATAAGTCCTTCCTTGCTGCGGTGCCGCAGGCTGTGTTGCTGGTTGTTGTGCTATTGGAGCCTGAACATTCTGTAGGACAGAAGTGTCAGCCAATTGTTGCACAATCATTGGGACCATAGTCCTTTGGAAGGCTGCCATGATTTGATCCAACTGAGCGGAATTCAATAGCTGTTGTTCCGTGGGAGGAACTTCAGGTTGATTCGCTACGTGAGTTGGAGGATCAAGGGGAGTGCTGGGTGCTGCCACTGATGTTCGCTCAGAAGCATCAGGTGCCCGATTATCATCCTCCCTCTGTGATCTAGTCCTTCCTGCCAATCCATTCTTCTCCGTTGCTCTCCGCTGAGCCATTGAGTGTCAGTGTTTGTTACTAAGTGCGTATAGAGGTTCCCACAGACGGCGCCACTGATGTGGGGTATTTTCGTCTGGATACGTGTCCGCTCTCCAACACTCCACGTCAGACTGCTTTAGTTCCTGCTGGATGCTTAAGCAGCTTTTGAGTTCAGAACCTGCACTCAACACCACACGTAAACTAAGCCGGTGCCTCCTCCGGCGAAGGCACTCCGACGCTCAAGTCAGATAGGTCGGAATGTGAGGTATTGTCGTCGGAGACAATAGCTCGAACAAATAGCTCAAAATATGCCCAAATAGGTCGGATTTAGGCTCAATAGGTCGAAATAGCACACCTCGAAATGATATTGAGAACCGTGATGAGAAATCCCGAATAGATCGAATTACTCTCAAATAGCTCGAAATACACTCTATATAGATCGAACAAGAGCTATTGCAATATAGCTCGAATTATTGCTCTATAGCTCAAATTCGATGTATATAGCTCAAAATTAGATGCTAGAAAATAAAAACGTACCTTAGAATGAGGCATGGGACCCCCTTATATAGTAATAAGAGTCCTTATTCGTCTAAAAGTGCAATCCAAGTAGAACTATGACTCAAAATAGGTCGAATTAGAACTATTTTGAAATAGCTCGAATTGGGCCTTCAAATAGGTCGAATTGGGCCTCAAATAGGTCGAATTTAAGCCCATATAGCTCGAACTGGACTCCTGGACCTCAAATAGATTGGACTTTAGCCCATATAGCTCGAATTGGGCTTTTGGGCCTTCAAATAGATCTTATTTGAGCCCATATAGCTCGGATTGGGCTTGTATAGCTCGAATTGGGCCTTTTCGGGACCAAATTGATCTCGCGTGGGCTCAATTTGGGCCTACTTGAGCCGAATTCCGAGTTTTGCCTTGAATTGTAATTTTGCATTAAAAAATAATGGTGCTAACGTGGCATAATATGTTCCGAAATACGTTCATGTATTGTATCGGATATTATGACGTGTCGGTACCGAAATATGGTACATCAATACCCATTACATATATAGCTCTTTTTTTTTTTTTTTGAAGCAATTACATATATAGCTCTATCTATATATATTATACTATATTAACTATAGTATTAGAATCTCCACATGTACTGACTATTAGGAAACAAATATTTGAACAGGAAAGATTCTTAAAATAAAAAAGAGAGACCGGATTTAATTGATTTTTGGAAAGATTTGAATAATAACAAGAGTTGGAAAAGATTAGACTCCTAATTGCAAGGCGGTATATTAACGAGAATTGCTAAAGTAATTAACTGTGCTATTTGATGACTTGGTGTGTAATTTCAGTGTCTTTATATGTTTATGAAACATGAATTTAATTTTAATTTATCCTTGATTTTTTCTTTCTTTTTTACTTATTTTATTCAATTCCTTAATATTATAATAATGTATTCTTAACTTATTATGCTACTTTATGTAATCTATCATAATTATCTCCTGCTCTTTTTTCATGTAGTAAAAAAATGAAAGGTAATCATCTAATATAACATTTGAGTGAGCATGTCTTTTCTTGGGGTAACTTTAACTTTCTCTCGCACATCCTTAAAGTGATACATGTACTTATTAATGATAAAAAAAAAAAAAAAAAAGTTATGAAGACAAAGATATAGATGAAACTAAAAATCTTTTTTCAAAATATTGCATGAATTAATCACTTCAAGAAAGAAATTGCTTAACTTTTATTCATGTAGTCATAACTTAACATTCTCTTAAAGTATGTGTCACAATTATAATATGTCTAAGTCAAAATAAATAATACAATACTTTTAGGATTGTATACTATATCTCAAATTTGTATATAGTAGCTATAATTATGTTAATTTAGAGACGTTTATTCTCTATATTTAATAAATGATTTTTAAGGTAATAATGGTTTCAAGATGATTTACTATTTTTGGAAATAAATTAGAATAATTTAATAATAAAAAATATTTATATTCACATTAAGAAATCCAATGTGATTTCGCCCCCACCAAGTCAAAATCCTGGAGCGGAGGGAAAATGGACAATGAATTGATGGCACCAACTCAATTAAGAGCAAGATAATTTTAGACAAGAAACATGACACATAATTCATGGAAGAAATCTATGCACATAAATGCTATATCAAAAGTAGGAATCTAAACTTGTCTTCAATTACATCTCTATGCAAACTAAGCAAAGTTCAAGTAGTGCAAACAGTCCAATTAGATGGGACCCTACTGGAAACCAACGGCGGCATGTTGCGCACGTTAATGTCGAGTGGCAGCATACGATACTCAATATCAAGCTCCCGGAAGATTTTAACCATTTCCTCGACCAGAAGTGCTCTTCTCTGCCATCGCTCACCCATGTCTTGAAAATTCATCTTTTGAGAAAGCCATACTGAGAACTTCAACCTGTTCAGATCCTCAACATCTCTCATCACTACCATTGGTGCCGGGTACCAGTGATCGCTTTTGTTGTCAACGTAACTGCAAATGCACCAGCCATTACATTATATAAACAATGAGTGAAACTTGTGGTGATGTTCAAAAATAAAGTAGAGGGATGGGAGGCTCAAACAAGACAATTTTAAAAGTACATATGAAATTACAATTTGCCTACTGCCAGAAGGTTTCAATAATATCTTTGACACTTCACAAAAGCATTAATTTTGCACAAGAAGACATTTTTAAGGTTTGTCTAGGTTCAACAGTAATTAACAAATGAAAACATGTTTTAAAAGACATAAATACTTAGTGTCTCAATCCAAATACTGAATAGGAAATGTGTAACTAAGGAGTCAGTTCTTTTTTATCTAATCAAAGAATGCTGATAAATCAAAACACACACCCCAACCAATGAACATGGGCAGCAGCAACCCGTCACAGTTCTAAATGATGGGCGCAAATCTTGGCCCGCAATATTTTCTTAGTTCAAATGAATGATTGTCACATAGAAAATCTTATTTTGATGTTTTTTTTTCAATAATCAATTTCAATTTCAATCATTTAATAAGAAGTTAACCATTTCAGGAATTAAAGTAATTTGGAAGAAATAAAACCCGTTAACTTATTCATAAATGAACTGAATATATCATTTTAAAATGTTGCCTCGTGTAGTACTTCGTAATATAGTCATGACCCCTATATATAGAAAGATAGTTTGGTCGGGTTATCACCAGATTAAAGTTGACCAACAAAGTAGATTTTCATTAAAGAAATTTTGGGTGATTAGACTCGCCATTAACTTTTATAATTGTTGGACCTTGTGATATGTACTGTTTTTAGCTGATATTATTGAAACCACGAGGTAGCATTTATTTAGTTATGAGTGCTAAGCAAGTATAAGCAGAAGAATATCGGCACACATACCTTATGATCCTTGTCTTCATAATTGCAATCTTCTCTGGTGGAGTTGAAATGTGGATACAAAAATCAACAGCATCTCCCATATCTGGACTCCGGTAGTAATTGTGTATTGGCTTTGTTGACAAAACACTGTTTGGATAATAAATCTTGTGGTTATCGAACTTCAGAAAAACTGTTGTCAGTATATTCATCTCTTCAACTATCATCTGAAAAATTGGAACAACTAAGGTCAGACGCACTTTACAAAAAAAAGATAATTTGTGGATGAAGTCCTAATAGAACAAGCAACATCTTCAAAGCAAGATTATTCAAATTACCTGAACTCCTTCAACTTCAACACGGTCACCCACATCAAACGGGTGCATTACAAATAGAAAAATGATCGCCTCAAATGTTGTCTTGCATGTGTTTCCAAACATAAATACTACTAAAAGAAGTTGGGAGCTTAAGAAGATAAAGAAATGTGTGGTTGCAACTCTGAGTATAAGAAGCCAGATGACAATAATGATTATCCCAACAACAGCATTCATCATTTGGTGTAGTTTATTGACGGCAGTTTTTGTGTCATTTAGAGACAAAGCAAGAGCTCTCCGTTCTCTAAATGCATTGACCTGCATTTTGAAATAGTTAAAATGCTTATAATTATGTAGCGAGAGAATACACTTGAAAAAAACTTACGTCTGGGAAATGATGAAGCACTCTCATTAAATCAAAGGGAAATCTTAATATATAACTATTAAGTAAATCCAAGAAATAAAGAAGAATAAGAGCTTAACTGCAACTGTATCTTTGTTCTAACTTCGATGAATGCCTACTTAATGACATGAATGGTGTTTAGATACTAGCGTTATTTGGGCACAAGATAAAGCATAAGAATCTTCTAGTCATTACCTACTATATTTTGTTAATACGTCCTTGAGTTAACAGTTGTTTAAAAATCAATGATGTTCCAGTACAAGGAATGTTCGAGCCTCCACTGATGTTACAGCTGCCATAATGGACAACCAATATGGACAAGAAGAGACGACAAGCTTAGGTAACAAACAGTAGATAAAAATGAAAACTCTTAAAAGTTAATGACAATGGGAGCAGGTACATCTAACTAAACAATTAAGAAAAGAGTTATTAAATGATGAGATAACTTTACTTACCACCCAATTTTTAAGAGCTCGTTTGCTGATTCCCTTTTGTTCACCTTTGCATTCAAAGAGACACATTGTCTTTCTAACCTCATCGTCTCGCATGAAGCGCATTAAATCCTCCTCGTAAATGTATCTGGTCAAGATAGATTTGTTAGCAAAAGAGAAAAAGTTACAAAATAACACCAATAGCAAGTAGAAGTTAATAAAAACTGAATTACACACTTTTATTATGTTAATCTCTTAATCCAGCAATCGTGTTGGTTGCTATGTAGCATGAATGTGGCAATTCAACCCTCACATTCTATGAAGAGTTAGAAACCAGTCACCTGGTTCCATTTGACTAACAATAAAATGCCATTGCTATTCTCATGTAACAAAGACGCAGAGTTTAACACTATAGCTCAAGGTCAAAAGATTAGTATAACATATTTTATCAGATATAACTCAATGAGAGAAGTTAAAAGCAAAAACTAAATCACAAACACTAAGTCTTAGATTAGAATATTTCCATGAAACGCAAATTACCTAGCTCCTGGCTTAGCCACGTTGATGAAAATCTTCTTAGCAGCTGCTTTGGCCTGGTTTTCACTTGTGATCTGCACCGCCGATTCATCTTCACCAGTCGCATCCTGTATTGTCTCATCCAGAGTCGAGATCACACCTTTCCTCACTATATTCGTCAACCTCTTCATATTCCACGCAGATATATTCTTCTGATTCAGCCGATGCAAATGATCAATCGTGATAGTATTCTGCTCTTCCTTTTTCGACATAACTCTGGAGAACACGGGACTCTTAGCACCGATAGACCCTGGACTCTTCCTTGGTGTCCCAGAGATTCTTCCACTCTTTGGAAATATATTGGCCTTTAGATCAGCCGGGACAGTCGCCCCTGCACTCTGAAGCTTCTCAACCTCAACCATACACCGTTCCTCCTCTTCCCGCTCCTGTTGAATCTCAACCAATGGCGGCCCAGAAAGCGTCTCAATCACGTACTGATTGAACAAAGCTTCCTGAATCCGATCGAAAAACGTGCTTACATGAAACGAGGACGCCAAAACCTTAACCAACAAGGTTTTCAGCAGCCAAATCAGCGTTCCCACCAACAGACACACCCAAATCTTAGTCACATACGGCAAAATCTCGGTCCTGGCCACCCTCTCGACCTTCTTATCGAAGATAGAATGCCACGCTATCAAAACCAACGTCAACCAAACGCAATTCTGAACCGCGTTCCTCAACCCGTACACGAAATACAAAACCCGTTTTCGCAACAAGAAATTCCTCTCGATAAAGAACACGACGATCCTAACCCCCCATCCGGAAACCAACCTCCCGGAAATCAATACCAACACCATCAGCTCCCACTTCCACAGCGGCAATCCAAACACGTCCATTTTCTTCAACACATTAACAATTAAGCTGCAAACAAGAGCCGCCACGATCAGAATCAAACTCACCAGCTGCATTACAGACAGCACGCTGAACTTCATCCTCTTGTAGTCCTCCGGTATGTCCTCCTCCAAGAACGGATCATCGTCGTCGAGCTCGCCCGTTCCTTTCCCCAAAGCCTGCGATTTGCCGAGCCTCTGCGTCTGCGATTTACGCGTAAATTCCTCGGGAGGGTCGAGCAGCCTCGACTTATTAGTCTTTGTTCTCATCAAACTGGACTTTCTGCGAAACGAATTGTTGGAGCTGCAAACGAGAACAACCTCATCGGATCCGGCATTGCCCTCGTGGAACGAGACGCGAACGTCTCTAGGCGTGAGTTGATCTTCGCCGTTATTATTTTCTGGTATTCTAGATAACGGAGATTTAGTCGACATTGGAGAATCTGTGGTGGTGACGAAATCGAAGTCCTTGCAGTTGGCGGCGGCCCTCATTACGGCGTCGTTTGTGAAGTCGTAGCTCGAATCTCTCCACATTCTGTTGTTAGCTTTGTCCGGTGAATCTTGGCCGTTGATTTTAACCACTGTGTCGTGTGAAGGTGATGGTGTTGAAGATGACGACATGGGTTCGGTGTTGGTGGTGATGGGTTTTTCAGTGAGGAGGATTTGGAGTTCTTCTTCTTCTTGTTGATGTTGAAATTGTTGTTTTTGGGATTGAGAAGATTTGAAGGATTTGCGTAGTAGTGTGTGTGTGTCCATGTGATGTGAGGAGTTGATGAAACAGAGTCTAGATTTTTCAAAGGGAAAGTATTATTTTATTTTGTTTTTTGCTTATGTGGAGAATATTGTAATGAGGAAGGTGATGAGCTGTTTGTTACGTACAGACAGACAACAGAAGAAAAACAAAGTCCGACGAAACGGAAAGAAATACGGGATAATCTGGACCGTTTAGCTTCCACGCGATCGGACAGCTGGTGTAAATTTTAGGCGGACTTTCTGTTTTGTGGAAAATGATGTCATTAATATTTATAAAGTTTTCATAAATTTATAAGGCACGTTTATATATTGAGGGAATTTTATATTTACTTTGCTTCTTCTATCACATCACATATGATGCAAAACGAGTTAAGGCACAAGATAATGTGGAAATTATAAGATATGGGATATGAAGTGTGATCTTAGTAAGAAGCCCATACTTTTGTTTGCCTCTTTATTTTAAATTAATTAAGATAAGTTAACTGTGCCATATTGTTTATGACTTTATGTACTATTATTGAAATTATTACAAACAAAACGTAAGGCAGTGATTTGCTTAACTTTTTTGCCACTTTTTAAAAAAAAAATTAAGACTTAAGTGATGTAATCTTGCAAGACAAGTTCCGCGTATTATTAACTACGAGTAAAGACCGGCGCCAGCTTGTTACAAGAAATCGCACCTAAATAAATTTGCTTTCTAATATTATGTGTGTACTTAGGACCAACTAATAATAGAAACTACACAAAGAAGAATGAGAAGAAAAGGAAATGAATAAATGGCAGAATGACTAAAATAAGTATAGACATTGAATAAGATTAAACCCAGAACTAACAGAAGAATGGGTCGCAACCAACTATCATAAGCCCCTTATTCCACTTTCCTAATTCATTGGCATCGTGTAATTGGAAACAGAATATCGTATACCTTTGTTATAAGCAAAAGGCAATAACTTATTGCTATTTCACCTTTCCCAATTAAAAAAATCGATTTATCTTCCTTTTTCATGTCTGCCAATAATCAAGAGATTCTTTAGAACTTAAGAAAAAAATATTACTCTCTCTATTTTTTGAGATGGAAAATTTATCTTTCTTTATATAGAGGTAACTAATTAGGTAAAGAAGTAATTTAATTAAAACTTTACACTCACCATATATTATAAATTATAAAAGATGGAAAAGAAGAGATGTGCAGTAAGTTTCAAAAGTTCGAATTATTCGTAAAGAAATATAAGAAATATATACAACATAAAGAAAAAGATCCAAAATAGTTCGTTGAAAGACTACAAATATCAGTTATTTTAGAGGATTTTCCGGCATTATAGAAATAGAAAAAAATATATATCTAAAATTATGGTAGGTTTGATATTCTGATTAAGTGACTTCTTCATGTAAATTAATTACTGTCATGTAAAAAAATATATTGCTTTTGATTCATGCTCAAGGGCCCTAGATCGACCCCTAACAGTGAACTTACCGACCTTGCACTTGGATTCTGCTGTAGAGGCAGATGGTCACCTCTCACTATTACTTGATTAAGTTGTGGACCTTAATTGGAAGTGATTGTGACAAAGCTAGCGGTGGTGAGGTTCCAACTTTAGGTGGTAGTTCTTCGTCTTGCTCATTAGCGCATTATACCGTTGTAGACGTATTAGAATTCTTTTCTATAGTATTCTTTTCTAGGGCCATAGTGTATGTACTCAAGTGTGTTTAGTGATTTTTCATAGATGGCAATACTGATTAGTTGACTTGGCTAATGACTAAACACTTAACGTCAGACTGATCCAAATTCTTATAGGCCGTAAATTAACTTTGGGTCCTCATAACTTGCACTTAAACACTACAATTGAGCTAAGTCGAGGCTAAACCAATGTAGACTCTCCAATACTTAAGCAAGAAAGCGTAATTTTAATGAGCTCAAAATCGATATCAAATAGTCTCTCAGGTCGAAATAAGCATTTTTGGTCAAATTCTGCTTAGGTTGAATTTAGGTCTTGAGCTCAAGGTCGAACAAGTGCTCAAGTCAAACTCAACCTACTTAGCTCGGCTTGTGACTAATTAATGATGAAAATAACGTACCATTTTGTATGGGGTGCCGCATATTTATAGGTAATTAGTTTGGAGTGTGTCACCTTAATAGACAAGTTTTATTCTAATCCTCATATTAGGGCTTGCTGAGGCCGAGTGTCCAAATCGAGTCAAGACCCTGAGATTAAATTCAACCTACTCAAACAGGCCGAACGAGCCCGAGGTCGAACTGGTGGGCATGAGATCAAAACATGGGCTTTAGGTCGAAACATAAGCATTACGTCAAAGCATGGTGTAAGATTTATTTTTAGCCACCTTATGGCCCTTGTGGTTTCTTCTCCGTCTTAATCTTACACGCATCATCATTGCTGAGAGGCTTTTGCGCTGCGATGACAAAATATGATACATCCATATATAAGAAAAATAATCTATATATGTTTTCTTTCGCAAAGTTCAATCACATACTCAAATTTCCACAAACCAACTTTATCTCATGTATTTCGCTGTGAATAAAAGTACACGCGGTAATTATTTATCATTTTAGTGGAGTCTAGAGGCCCAAAAGGCCATTTACATAACACTAACAAAATTTCTCATTTTTGACTAACAATAATTTTATATTATCCTTAAATTTCAAATCTTACATTCTTTTTGGACGTTCGAAATGCCTTTTTTCCAAAAAGAATATTGTGTTTTCTACAAATGCTAACTTCAACTAAAATAGTGAGTAAATTCATAAGAAAAAACAGAACTCAAGTCGAGTAATGATATCGGTACAAAATAGAACAATCTTACTCTCGATTGGTGTGGGATAAAAGAGTAAAGGATGCTTGAAAAGTTCCGTTCCACGATATATTTTAATTCATCACCCAACTATAGCAAACCATAAAACTATAACGAATTCGACTCATTAGAAAAATACATCCTGATCCTTACATGCTTACATAAACATTAGACAACGAGTTGGCCAATCGAAGCATACAGAGACATTTCATGTTAGTCTTGAATTTACGATTAAAATTTAAATTATTAAAATAAAAATCAAATAATCAAATCACCACACATTTAAGAAATTGTTTTTACTTTAATTATTTGCATGTTCTATATGTGACGATAACACAATGGTTGAAATAATATTATTCTAGAGTTGAGCACAATACGTTTCAAATTATGACGTTTAATATCACGACTTATGACGTATGTGACATTAGTTCCTTTAACTATAATATAAACAAATTGAAGCGACAGAGATATACGCGTCGACGTTTCCGGATTTCCGCGTCTTTTAATTTAGACAATTAAATTAAATCTCGACTGTTTTTTGACTTGTAAGATCGGACAAGCGCATTTCACGCCCGAACTTTTTGAGCATGTGTAAGCGTTTTGGTTCGGACACTATTGCATACGGACGTGGCAAAAATGATATTAAATTGAAATGATAATACCTATAATTTTAATTTATGAAAGAGTTGTTAGTAATATTATTTCTAAATAATCTAAATAACTATTAGGTTAATTCAGTGGTTTGAATAGGATGACTAGTTCTAGCTAGCATCAACCGTGGATCACATAAGGTAATCAATTCCACGTTAATGGATATTAGAAATTTTGTTTGTTAACTCTCTTCAAACAGTAATTTTTTTTTAATTTAAATTAAGTTTCAAAAGCATTTTGATTCATAAATTTAGAGTGCTACGAAAATTATTAGGAGTTGTAAATTTTAATATTTTATTTAAAAAATACTATCATAAGTCAAAAGCAGTTCAACTTTGATTTTGTGGAAATTTCAGCTTAGCTATTTAACCTTGAAAAGTATATTTGCAAACACAACGAAAGTACTATTACAAACAAACAATCGATTTTAGTATTGCTTAAAAGTTGGTAAAATCAACTTTAAGGTAAACCAATTATATGGCGAAAAATAGTATGACTACCCTATCATATATAAATATACATATTTGAGAAACTATAATATTTGCGCCATCGTTGATATACCCATCACTGATTTTTTGTTATTCAAACCAATTAAAGGGAGCAAAAAGGGGTGTTCATGACCAGCCCAACCCGTCAAAATTCGAGTTGTCGAACCCGCAACCCGCATGGTGTAGTTTTTAACTTAACCAGCTCGGATTGATAACCTGCGAATTTTGGACATTGTCACATTTTTAACGACAACCCCTCCAAATCTGCCCGCGAACACCCCTAAATGAAATACTAAGAAAGATGTAAGATACTGAAGAAGTTATACAAATTACAAAAATACCATTCTATATTTTGGTTTTACATTAGTATCTTACAGAAGTAATCAATAATTATTGGCCTTAGACCTTTCAATCATCAATCGACTACCAAGAGAATTGATAGTTCAGTTAATTGTCAAGTACAAGATCTATAAATAGTTAAATACTGATACCTAGTTATGCACGAAAAGACTGGTTTATATTTATATTACACAACTTTGAGTAAATTAAAATAGTATTTATCGCATCCTATAATTACAACAAAATTGCGCTCAGGTGTACAGTGTTGTTTGTCTTTACAAATTTATTCTTGGCGTAACTAGATAGGACAATGATATGACATGAATGACTTTTTGTTTTTTATGGCCAAAAAGCTATTATAAATATTTTATTTAATGATTAACAATATACGGTCATTGTTATAAACGGTTTAAATTTCATAACCAATATTAACTTTATTAACACTTAGATATAATATGTTATATCAGTAGTGCTGTAATAGTAAAAACTGATCATATGTGATATACCATATTTCGGTATTACACGTGACATTATCTGATTAAGACATGTCATGAGTATGGAATGCACCTGAACAATGGGTTGTCAACACACCTACGCGTAATAAATGACGCTGATGCCTATAAATCACATGTTTGACGCCGACAACGTCAAATATGACGCTGACATAAATGACGTTGATGCCTACGCGTCATAAATGACGCTGATGCCTATAAGTCACATGTTTGATGCCGACAGCGTCAAATATGACGCTGACAAGCCGTCATGATAAATTTCAAAGATTTGGTCAAGATTTGATCCTTATATTTATGAGATAATTAAGGAGCCAATTTGCCTATAAATACCCCCTCATAAATCATAACAAGGTACGCCATTTTTACTCTTCAGAGTTACTGAAGTTGTTCAGCGTCATAAATGACGTTGACCCTACTGTCTAATTTGACAGCTAACACCGTCATAAACGACGGCTTGAGCTGCTACTCTTAAATCTCTACTGACTTATGCATCGGAGGGTCTACGCCGAGTCAACTCCCGGCTTAGCTCACGTGCAGTGTTTGAGTGCAGGTTACCCGAACTCGAAGTTGATTCAGGAGCTGGATCAGTCTGACGCGGAGTATTCAGTAAGCATACGAAAAATACCCGCATCAATATGTAAATAGCATATCATGCATTATAGATACATATATGTTCATACTGGATAATCTTCATATTTTATTTAATCAGAAGTGTTACATTTTTATGTTAAACTGTTTATAATACTACGAAATATCTGAAAAGGCTGAAGAAAACTAGCCAACCAAATTGGAAAAAAAAGTTGACTGAGATTCTAGTGTCCAATAGGACTTCATGGCCCAATGGATAAGGCGCTGGTCTACGGAACCAGAGATTCTGGGTTCGATCCCCAGTGAAGTCGACTTATTAACCAACCTCCACGTTCCTCTTCTTCTATTTATTTTCTTCTTTTTAATCTTCTGATAATTTTATTTGAAATTGTGTAATACGCATTTTTGGGGTTGTGATATAAACATGAGATTAAACCAGCGGGTTCTGAAAAAGTGCCGAGAATTATATATTTTAGTATAACAACCAGATTTTGCAAATGAGAAATAGTACCATGGATGCTATAAACTATGCATATATTCTTGAATCTTGATTCTCAAATGCTTATTTTTAAATCAAGATTTTATCAATAGAAAAATTAAGAAGAAAAGGAAGCAATAATTGCTCAAAGTTTTATCTTTATTTTGGATAAAATGGAGAAACAATCAGAAAATATAGTTATTCGAAAAAGAAATAAAATTATCTTTGAGTAAATATATGGTTAACTTTTAGTTTGAGTATAACTAAAAATATATTTTGAGTAAATAATAAATACTCAGAACTTTTTTTTTTCAAAAATATTTGTTCCAAAAAAATTGAAAGCCTGAATATTATTAATTTTAGTATCTGTTTAGCTTTCTGTCTCAACTTGTGTTTGATAAAACTCATTATCTTGTCTATTCAAAAATACTTTTACTATTAGTTTTCCTTTTCTTTGTAAACTTGATTTTTTTTTTTTTATAATTTCTTCTATTTTTAAAACTGTAAAAACCTAAAATACGAATACAGACATACTTCACATATTTATTATAGAGTAATCTATTACTTTTATATGCAAAATAAATATAAAATATAATTTAATATTATTTAAGGATAGCAAAATGTCAAAATTATATTATTATGGAGTAAAGTGTCAAATGGCAGTACTTTCAAGGGGCAAATTTATCAACTTTATAATTATATGTGGGACCAAACGTAACGAACTTCTAAATGGGACCATAATTTTGATATTTCTATTGGACAATCAATGTAATGAAGAGAGTCATCGTATAGGGTCATTAAAAAAAAATACATGAATATATATCATATATGTACCCACAAAATGAATGTGGTTTAACAAAAAGATAGTAGTACCGCTGGACTTGTATTAAATGAGGGGGTATTTAGTATGGGAATCTTTGTCTGACGGCAAATCTTTCGTCCTTCACGTACTAAGAGATTCTTTTACTCTTTAGACAGCTATGTTATATATTAATAAAATAATTATTAATTTCTTTATTGAAATAAGACCTCATATATGGCAAAGTAGCTACTGTTCACATTCAATCATAAAGTGGTAAAAAAGAAAAGTTAGCAAAGCATGTAAAAAATCATAAAGAAATCCAGACTAATGGGGATTCATTGACATAAAGCTCCAAAACTTGATCACATACACTGGATATGCATCAGTTTAGATTGCTACTACGTTACTAGTCATAGATACACACTACGCGTCAATTAACTACTACTGCATCACTGTCGCACATAAGTACTAATAATTAAACTGATAATTGTTCTAAATAATAGGAATTAGCTTAAAACTGTTCAAAAATTATCTAAATGAGCACTGATCTGCACAATATCAGGCTTGAGTGATTGTCCCATCATCGTCCGAACGTGCAGTTCCGGCAAGCCCACCGTCATCACCGGAATCACCTCCGCCACTAACATCGGTGTCACTACTGATCAACTCCAAAGGATTGCCTAATGAGCCGATTATTTCCTCAGGAAGCAGGGCAGCACGACGAACATCGAACACGATCTGATGGAGTTGATAGTATGGAAACCCGTACAACCTGAAGTACTTCTCTATCATGTTTTCCTGCAAAACGAGGCAAACGAAATACATGGTTATATTATTTGTATGACTCTCAAACATACGTACTATAATCATAAACCTTAAACAACTTACCCTCGGTTGGTACTCCTTGTATTCCTCTACAAAGGCGACGATTTCATAAGTGTCATCGTCGAAGTAAACGCCTGGTATGGTGATGAATTGGTTGAACATCCGGTAACGATTCCTCAGGGCAATCACCTTCTCTCTTATCAGATCGACAGAGTAACAACGAACATTTTGGCTCACATAACGGTGGTGCACGTACCGAATAGCATCCTCCATCCCTTGTACCGTCTGAAGTCCATCAAAGTTCTCCGTGCTATGCAAAAGAAACCTAAGAACATAATATGCACCCTGCTCCCCAAAATCTGGTGCTTCAAAGTTCCTCTTGATCAGCTGGGTCCTAGTAGTAGGCATCTAACGAAGCACAAAAAAGTTACTCAAACAAAAAAAGGGCGGATAAAAAAGCTTGCTCATATTCAAATAACAACTAGAATATAAACATAAGGGCTTTTGAACAAAAATTAGTTTGATCAATCCAAAACATCAAATGTTCAACATTCATTACGACACATATAGCAATCTTGTTACACGTGCATCGACAAATCTACTTGGCCATGAGAATTAAAGCCATTGACAAGAAAGACAAAACAAATATAGCAAACATGCACCACGAGGCACAACAACAGATGATTGCTACTCTAGCCACAAATCTATCATCTAAATGGCCTAGTGTACGGAAGTGAGAGGGAACAACAGGTTCGGGATCCCTATTAGCTCCATTAATGTTTGCATCTGTTGCGGTCCCACGGTTAACGAGGGACGGTGGGTAATTAAACGAGTTGGTTGTGGAGTGTGGAGGATCCATGTCCGAGTTAGACTGCATCGTGGGATTGCCGTCATCTGCAGTTGATGATGAGGCCGTTGGTGGTTGTGTTGGCACCTTTACAATGTAATTGTATTGGCGTTCATGTAGCTGGTCAGCCCAAATGAACCAGTGGGAGTGCCGGTTGTGCAATGGACAAATGTAGTAGTACCGACCCGCAAATTGGGCTTTAGGACCAGCTTTATGATAAAGCATGGATCCTTGCCCGCAAGTGCATTGAATGGTAAAGGGTGCCACCATCTACACAACAAACCAATGTTTGCCTAACAATCAATATCCTATACCTATATATAATACCAATTAACCTTTAAGTAACGTGCATATACAATACACACTATGCTGTCGTATATAAATGTATGTAAACTATAACCAAGCTCCAATATATTGGGGTTATGCAAATTTACAAACACTAGCTAATATGTTTTGTCATTCTTTACCAAAAAAAATTTGCAAACAAACTACAAGGTTAAGGGAGTGTCATTTGCTGTCATGTAATGAATATCAAGAGATGTACAAATGGCACACAATGCACACACTGCACACACCATACATATTAGCACATCCGACCACATTAACTCACTGCACAGAGCATACACAATTTTTTCCTCGCAAAAGTTGTGAAAAGGCCCAAAAAAATCATCAAATACACACTCAGAACAACAGGTAAAACAGGTATTGAAGAATTCAGTTTTTTTCGAGAAACAGAACCCAATTTTAAACATTTCGAAGTGAATAAACATGATCGGTCGAACTGTAACACCAATAAACACTTAACAATCGCGAAACATAGGCCTAATCGTACACTATTCACGAATAAACAGCAAAACATTAAGATCCAGAGCATACCTTCGTCTCGCAGCGTGAAAAAAGCCCAAAATCCTTCTAGAAATTACCTACGAGAAAGATAAAATAGATCAAAATCAACACAAAATATGAGAAAGGACATCAAACTAGTTACAAAATCGTATTTTTCACCTAAACCCTTCGCCAATTAGTCGCCCAATTTTAGATCTAGGGTTAGTTCGTGAAGAAAGGGGGAAAAGAGGTGAAATTGAACGACAAAAAATAGAATGGGAAGGAGTGTCTGACTTTGAAAAGACAGCATGGGCAAAATAGTCACTTCATGTCAAAAAACGCAATTATCTAATACACCAAACAACGTTTCTAAAAAATGAATAAATGTATCCACAAAATAAAACACCCGACCAAACACTTTTATGGAAACTCGTATTATCCATGTCCAGCTTTTAAAATCAACTTTAGTAAAAAGGGTGATTACTAGATCTCCGAAACCAAACACCACCATAGTAGTTTTAGTGTACATGCTTTTACACATAGATAACTTTCTTTATGCAACTGCATTATACTTACTACGTCGACAGATTGCAATAGAAGTTGTATATGCTAAATGTATTTTGCTTACTTGATACATTAACTCGTATGATATAAGTTAGTAGATATATTTTCTTTATCAATAGAACAATTATTTTTAACAGACAGAAAATTAAGGTAGGTACATGCAGGATGATTTACTAATTCTTAGGAAAAAATAGCATGTTTAACGAATATGACGTAAAAATAATTCACTTAATAGTTCCCTATATATCTGTTACACAATCCACATCTCTCATTTACTCTCTTCAACTACCTCTACACTCTTGCAAAAAGAGAATAAATTGTGTCTTTGCATGAAAAGAAAAGTCATCAAGAAGGTTCTCATAAAAAAAAAAAAAAAAAAGTCATCAAAGAGGTGGAATTGGAATCAAAGTATTTTGGACAAACTGATGAAATAAATGTTAACGATAAAGATTGATACAAATCGAAAACAGTCTAGTTTGTTTCAATAGTCGTAATTCCTACTTCCACTACCTTCATTTACGATATTCTATATATGAGAGTGGACAAGGGACCTTCATGTTGCAGCATGTCACGCTTCAGTTGCGCACTCCCAATAATTATGTTAGATTTTCAGCCTTACGGGACGGATTTATCTTATCACAATCGTTATAAATTTTTTGCCTATTTGTGTTATGTTCAATTCTTTATTATGATAGATTGTTTTTTTTTTTTAAGGCACATTCTCGGTTATCTCACTTAATTAGTTCTCTACTAGAGATTCAGACCAGTTTCACTGATTTTACAACGAGTACTTAATCATTTATTTATTTTTTTTTGAAAACGGGAGATTTATTAACACGCCAAAAGTTAATTACAAAGGGTGCGGGGGTGGCGAAACGAGTACGCCGGCAGTATGTACGATCAAGATCCAACAACATTAACGTCCAAAGCCAGTCAGGGCACGACAACCAATATATACATAAAACATCCGGTTGGACACCGGTATAAAAAACATCCTGACTACTTAATCATTTTATTACAGAGAAATCAACAAGGCGAGAGACCCCCTAGCCAAACTTGGTGCATCGCTTCACTCTCTAGAGGAACTCATGTTACCGAATCTTGAATACTTGCCCGACATGGGTCTAACTACTGTTGTTTTATAATAGTTCTACTATTATATTGCGGAGTTCACATTTCATTATTCTATATACTAAAACAATTGCTCTTTGTTAATTAAATTGACTTCGATATATCTTGTTAAAAAATCATAATGAGACATGATTAGTAAGTTATTATAGTGATTCCAATGATATGGTTTTGGGGGCTGGTTGAGTCGGTATGAGCACAACTTGTCTGTGTTATAAATACTATCAATTGTGACACGTACGTGGTACCGTGCATCTAAAAGTTATTGTAGTGACTGTTAAAAAAAAAAAGTTATTTTAGTGTGACGTAATTATTTTATATCTTGAAAAAAAAAGATTTAAAAATGTAAATTATAAACTAAGTTAGGAGTTATAATTACGAATCAGCCATTTCAATAAATTTTTGAACGCAACATAAATTTAGTTACGTATCCTAAATATAAAGGAAAATGAGCATTTGATTGGAGATTAGAACTGGAAAAAGAGTTGAATGTAATGTGTTTCCCTCTTCGTAATACCCAGAGACATATTATAAAAGTACAAAAGATCTTTGCCATATAAAAATTGAATGTATGAATAAGATCTAAGTAAAATACATGGAGCTTATGAAAAGACATGAAAAACTTCAATGAGTTAAATATTGTAGTTAATATGGTGTATTTTAAATTATTAGATTACGTTTCAAAGTTAACTATTTGATGGGATGGTGTAACTTAATTTATAAAGTTAAAATTAGAAATCAAAAGTTTGGTGAACGTGTTCAATCCTCCTTCGTAATATATAAAGGAAGAGGTATTTGTGAACGAACACCAAACTTTTGATTTCCACGTTTAACCTTATAATTTATGTTCCACTCTAACATCTTATTATTAATTCCCAATTTAACCATACAATTTAAGTTAGATGAAATTAATTATACTATTTACTAAGAAGATTGATTTAGTTTCCCTTAATTCATATTCTTTTAATAGAAATTACATTTCTTTCCATTCTACTCCAATTATTTTGATTCACTCTATTCTTATTTAAAGCTTTTCCATCTAGGCAAATCTTTTTTCTTGCCTTTTTTTTTCTTCCATATTTTTTTTTTCTTCATATTTGAATATGAACATATAATACTTTACAATAAAAAAATTAATGCGCAGGGCTATGCGTGCCCCAGTTTCTAGTATACATGATTTAATAACTCAATGCTAAAAAAACATGTATTTTAAATGACATACGTACTAAGTGTTGGCACAATATTTATAAAAGTAATAATAAAATGGTTCTAGTAAAAAATAGGGGCTTTTGGCAAATTATTACAATATATTATGCAGATTTGACATACTATCCAACGTGAAGAAAAATAAGCAAGACATTTTATTTGATCACATAAAGTTATAGCATTTAGACTTTGTTCATCTTCTTTGTGTATTTGTCATATTAAATGACCAAAATTTACTTATTATTTATTTTCTTTTTGTAATTTTGGGTTTCTAATTTTGACATTCTTTCTTTAAAAAAAGTTATGAATAAACGAAGAGAAATAATAGGAGTAGTGTACAACTTTTGAAATGATGCGGAATAATTTGCCTATTTTTTTATAATAAGTAATTTATCAAATTAGCGTGATGCGGATATACTTTTCGAAAAACTCTAAAAAACAACATATATCTATTCTTCTTTGCAAATATCTAAAATGCATACATGCATATATAAGCACATATAGTGTCATACGATTTAAGGATCTATAAGTGAAATTTAATATATATACGGAGAGATCTTTTTTAAGCTGTAAGCATAGCGTCTGAAGCAGGAAGAATGCATAGAAACCGTGTGGTTTCAAAGATCTGCACAAAAATTTCTCATAGCTTGATTATAGTCTAGAACCACCTTGTTGTTTCATAAATTATGTACAAATTTTTTCAATTTGTACAAAAATTCTTTGTGGTTCCATAAAACTCATGCACAAAATTTCATTGTGATTTTTGAAAAAAAAAAAAAAAACTTTGTGCAGAATTTATGAATTCATTTGGGGGTTTAATCATATAATGATTTTGTGCAGAATTTTGAAACCACCATAGAATTTTATGGTTGATATCTTGTGCGGATCAATGGGGGACTTACTATGCATAGAACGAAAACGGTTTTATTATAGAACGAAGACGAATTGAAATGACTTTACTAATTAGACGTTGCACATACTTTAAATTGTAATTGTTTTGGTGGTAACACTATAATTAACAATCAAGAGGAAGAAAATCTTGTAGCCCTCGTATAATTGTTCATCCTCGCAGAAAGTCAATGATTAAATCACTTTATTTATTTCTCTTGCCCTTTTTTCCTTCAATCAAATCTATAAGTTTAATAGGCAATCACACCTAGGGTCGTGCATTTCGATTAAATCGTATCGAATCGATTATATCAGCTAGGATCATTCGATTGTGGTTGTAGGAAACTGATAATCAAAATCAAATCGCTTGAAACAATTCGATTCAATTTGAATCGAGTTGATTTCGATTCGATTTGATCCGATTTCAATTATGAGCCTTTTATTTATTGTATTTTAATTTTTAAACAATAAGCAATATAGCTCTTCGAATATGCATTTAAAACTAAAGAAAATATGTATGAAACAATAGAAAAATAATATACACTCTCTAATTCATCAATCATGGGAAATTCATAATTTAAAAGTGATACTTCTACTCAATTCAACACAATTCACAAACAATAAAATATTAAATTCAAACATTACTAAACTTAAGAGAAATTAAGTAACACTTCAAGATTTATAAATATTCAAGACACATCATTAAATTCATTATGTTCTATACATATATATTAAAAATAAAATATAGATCCGATTTTCGATTCGATTCAATGATCGACCCCTAAAATCGAAAACAGAATTGAAGTGGGTTTCGATTGTTCTGTGACAACCAAAGATCGAATCAAAAATTCGATTCGATTTTCAATCGGATCATTTGATTGATTTCGAAACGATTCGAACGATTCGATCGATTCGATTATGTTTGCACAGCCCTAATCACAATACGAAATGATACAACAAAAACAGAAAAAAAGATTGCCCACGGGAGAGTCATGATGATCGATTATTGCTTAATGCGAACATAAAATGACAAAAGAATCTCAAACCTTAAGACCGGATCGGCATTGTTCTTCCTTTAGTTCGAGAAAACATAATTAATACATGAAAGAAGCACTAAGATATTGGCGCGGCTCAATCAGAAAACAGTAGCTAGCTAGCTTCAACTGAACTATTGTAATATTTGGTTATAATTAACTAAAGTGTTTATAAAGTTGAGCTAACTTCTGAGCGACCCGAGCCAATATCGTAGTAACTATTTCAACATTCTTTTCCCACTGGCGTAATGAAGAAAGTGAAGTGGAGAGAATGATGTGAATAAATTAATTCTGATCCATTTGTGGACTTTTAAGAGAGGAAAGAGATGTTCTGTAGGGATGCATTAAAATCTGTTTTACCAAACCCTTAAATAAAAGGGCCAGGGCCATTAATGGTAGCAGATGACCCATAAATACATAATAGTACTCTCTCTCTCTCTCTCGACAAATTATACAATCTTTTGGATATATACAAGTCATAATTTTTTTATTGTATTCGTACATGGACTAGCTAATTACACAATATAAATAATAACTGAAAACAGATTTGCAGTAATAAAAACTTACTAATTTTATTATGTAATAGGGTATAGCAATTTCTCTAACAATAGATCAAACACGTGGATTTTCCTCTTCCCGTTCTAATTATGAATCTAATGATTTATGCTTCTTTTAAGTTCCTAATTTTGCGATCATTCCTAATTAAAAACTCAAACGATCTCTCTCTCATGTACAGGAATCTTTGCAAATCAAATTGCCAATTGGTATAATCAATCAAAACACAATTTAAATAAAAAAACTTGAATTGATCCATAGCACAACAATTATCATAATTGATTTATATTTAATTACTAAAATTATGATGCTGTGGATGAACTATTGTTGAATATACATATACATGTACATAATACAAATAAATTGTACAGAAATATTCAAAAACCTAAATAAAATTAGTTGATTGTTTAACGTCTTACTTGAATTCTTTTATATCTAATGCACACCTTCCTTTATAGTTTTGAGTTTTTAATTTTTTATATACGACGTTAATGATTTGCATAAAATATTGGATTCTTCTTTTTCCAGTTTTCAAATTTTTATGTGAACCAAGTTAATAAAATGAGTCAGATTTAAAATATATTTTTGCCATTCTTACCTTCATATTTAGATTTTAAGTAATTTAAAAATTAATCAAACTAATGAGCTAAATAAGTGCAGGCAAATGACAGAGAAACGTCCTTTTCTGGAGGTGTGAAATTGGAGTCGGCATTAAATTCAATGGAAGCGGATGCTGTAGGATTAATTAGTTATGTATGCCTTAATTATGTAGTTAGCTTCCTTCAATTACAGATACCAATCATACAAGTTAGGAATTGTGCGGCAGCATTTTGTGGGATTTTAATTAGGTAAAGATAAAAAAGAGATTATAGAGGATTTTGTTATGTTATTTAGAAAATTGCTCTGACTATATATATATATATATATATATATATATATATATATATATATATATATATATATATATTCAAATTTTTGACATATGCCTGATTTCATTTGTTGACGATTAAATAATCAGAGGTAGTAGGTTACTGTGCGACTTTTTATCCCAAACATGGCCGAATATGAGAGGACTAATGTCGGACACTCAAGGGCAAATGATTGATATAACCATTCAAAGCAATTTACGCGAGGGGCTTTCTTTAACAGAATATATAATTTCTAGCTACGGAGCGCGTAAAGGGGTTGTGGATACTGCTGTATGGAAAAAAAAACCTTTTATATGGGAAATACTTCAAGAAGTCATGTAGTGGCATCCTATAAAACTTATTCAAAAATTAACAATATGTATCGGATTAGATAGTTTCAAGTTTGACAGTCTACTAATACATTCCTCAAGTTCAAATTTTTTATATATGCCTGATTTATTTTTTGACGGTTAAATAATCAGAGGTAAGTAGGTTACCGTGCGATTTTTTTTATCCAAACATGGCCGAACAAACAATTTCAGTTTATCACTTTATAAAATTGTGTATGTAATACATTTAGTTTCATCATTTGAATATTCAAATTAAGCTTTTTTTTTTTTTTTTATAAATCTAATAATAACTAAAAAAAGACATGAGGAGGCAAATCCCTTTTTAGTAGGTGAAATCCGTTGCTAAAGAGTTATAGAAGCGAATTTGTGCATGTGATGCTAAGGTGGTGTTTGCAAATGCTTATAAAAAACTTTATTGATTTTTGTGGCCGCAAAAGCATATTTTTAGTGTTTGCAACACTGACTTTTGCTTCTTCTTGTCTTAAAATAAGTCAAAAAAAGCACCTGCTAAGATACTTCTCCGACTGGTTTCAAAAATATGTTATTTTAAAAATGTTTTTCAAAGAAAAAGCGACTTCTCATTAATTATTGTAAACACCTAAATGCTTTAAGCATGTTTTTAGAAAAAAACTGTACACACTCCCAGCTTTTTGTTAAAAGTCACTTAAAGTGGCTTTAACCAAAGTAATGAACAAGTTCCTTTTAAAAGCTCTTGCAAACACCCCTAAATTTGTTTTTATAAGTATGCTCACTACTAAGGAAATATAGACAGGGATTAAAAAGCTATATCTATTTAGAAATGGTAGCTCGGTTTCTATTTGGAAACAGATTAATTTCTTTCACATCTAGAAACAAACTGGTACAAATATATATTAGAAAGGGATTGATTCATTTTCAACTAAAATATGGATAAATCAGTGTCTAATAATCAATTTGTAAATAATCTGAATGATGTAATATTAAAAGGGAAATTATGTAATGTTCAATTTAAAAAACATTAGAAAGCTACATGCGTGTTGTTAGGCTAAGAAAGTTTCAGAAAGAGGCATTCTCGTTTGTAAGTTTTCACAATATTATTTGAAAAAATTGGCAGTGAAACGGTAAAAAGGGACCTAGTCTCTTCTACAAGCAGTAGAACATACAAGTCTCATTCTCAAACACCAGAAAGGGAACTACTCGTTTCTACTACAATTAGTAAAAAAGAAAACGGATTGACCCATTTCTAAAAGTAACCCATTTTTTAAAAAATAGCGATAAATTATTGCCAATATATATAAATCCAAATTTAAATTATATAAAGAGGATAATACATACTAAAATTTAATATACACTTACATATATACAAATATGAATTAAAAATCAAAAATCAAAATTATTAATAGAGTTAAAATTACATAATTACAAGACTAATTAATGATAATCAATGTAAAACCAGCAACTTTAGCTGACACAGTAATTACATTGTAAAAAGATGATGTAGCTATAATTAAGAAAAGTTAGTTATAACTATTTTAATGTAAAGTTGTAAAATATTAAGAAAACATGAGAAGAAAGATGAAGAAAAATATAGTAAAATGGTCAATAAAATGATGAAAATGTAACGAATGTGGAGTGTGCTGAGAGATAGATATTTGTGTAAAATAGTTGTATTCATCTAAATTGATTACAATATACATTTAGCGTTTATATTGTGATACAAGATATGAGAGAATCCTAGACTATTGGGATACTTAACACTCTCTTGTAAAATCAACGTTCCATCAACAACAAAGATTTTGGAGCAAAAACACTCAAACCGCTTTCAAAGAAGGGACTTCATCACGACATCAACAAGTTGATCCAAACTCTTCACATGAGAAATACCCGGGACATCTTTTTGTGTGACATCACGAACAAGGTGAAGGTCTAAGGTAATGTTTTTTATGCAGGAATGAAGAACCTGATGGAGAGCAAGACGAGTAGCACTAATATTAACACACAAAACCTGTAGCACCGCACGAGTGGGAAGACGAAGGTCATGAAACAACAGTTTTATCCAATAGACTTTAATAGCAATAGCGATAGAGCTCGATATTGAGCTTCAGTCGACGAGCGAGCAACACTAATTTGATTCTTTGAGTTCCAAGAGATCAAATTTGACCCAAGTAAAACAACTTAGGCGGGGGTGGATTTTCCATTGATCATGCACATACCGAAATTCAGATTGAAATTAGAAGTGATGGAGAGATCATGGGGCTTGTGGAGTAAAAGACCATGATGGATGGTATGTTTCAGCAAGCAAAATAAATTGCTTGACGGCGCACTAATCTTGATCAGCCGGAGACTTCATAGAGTGAACAAGGCGGCTAACAGTTAAGGCAACATCTGTCCAACTCAAAGCAAGATCTTGAGGTTCCCGATAGCTTGGCGAAACTCTATGTGATTAGGTAAAAAGGAAGAAGGAACGTCTCTCAATTTGGAAGAGAGGGGCTTGGCGTCATCTAAGTAATGTTAAAGCAGCAACTCAGTTGTATACTTCTGCTAAGAAAGAAAGAGGCCTTCTTTGCAAGTAGCAACCTTAATACCCAAAAATTACGATAAGACACCAAGATCCTGGACTTCAAAACTTTGGTGAAGGTGAGCAGAGAGCCACAAAAAAGTAGAGGCTCAAGACCGAATGAAAATAAGATCATCAACATAAAGCAGGACATTTAAAAGATGACCAAACCATGATGATACGTAAATAGAGATGTATCAGCCGTAGATTCCCAAATACCAAACGCAGTGAGAGCAGAACTAAGAGCATGATACCAAGCCCAAGGCGTCTGCCATAAACTATAGATGGAGTTATGTAGGGACAAACAAGGGTATGAGATTGAGTGTTAGTAAATCCAGAAGGTTGTTACATAAAAACTGGTTCACGAAGATCACCGTGAAGAAAGGCGTTGTCCAACTGGAGAAGGGGCTAAGAGTGAGAGAGAGCAATGAAAGGACAATTCGAATTGTAACCTACTTGACACAGGACTGAAGGTTTAATTATAGTCAACCTCGGGACATTGATGAAAATCCTTTGCAATAAGTCGAGCTTTGAACTTATAAATAGAGCCATCATGTTTTCTTAGTGTTGACCATTGCAAACTAGTTATGTTATCAGATGCAAGTGCACGAGTTTTCTAGTAATATGCTGCTCTGAAGTACCAATCCACGAAGACCAGAAGCAACTTAATCCCTTAGATTGCCTTGTTCTACTGAATAAGTTAAGTTCTTAAGAATGTAGTACATGGGGGGAGGGGGGAGGGTTGAAAGATACTTTGAGAAATAATAAAATACTTAAAATAAAAATTACAACAGAATGGTTGAGCTATTGTTTAGAATTCAAGGTTCATTGGTGATTGGATCTAGTATTTAATAAAAATAATACAATCTATATATTCCTAATAATTAAACATGAGCCATTGAGTTAAATACTTATTTGCAGATAATTCCTGGGACTTGCTCTGGCCAAATGGTCAAATCACCAAAATACTTTATTAAGCCTAGTTGATGCAGTCGCTCAAGTCGTACGAAGTTACACTGTCCTATGCATGCATGTTGATTTTAAATAAGTAATTAGATTATATTACTTTGTCAACTACCATACAAAATATGCACTTAGTAACCAATGACCATTAAAGCGGGCGTCACTTCGACATGTAAAATTTGGGATGACTCCTAGGTTTAATTAACTTGATCATGCAACATGTATAACAATTCCAAAAGCACAAATTGAGAACAAAAAACCATTATAAACAAAAATACTAGAAATCTATAGAACAAAAGCAACCAATTGCTACTTTGGATTTAGAACAATGGTTAGCCTAGCTTGGTATTAATATGGTCGTAATAGCACTTACCTTATTTGCGGAAGAAGTCACGACCACCTGAAGAACAACAAAATAGTGAGGATGTTGTCCATGAAAAGCTGAGCACACGGTGGAGAAACATTGTTAACCACAGTGACGAGATTCGTCTCGAGGCATATAAGGTACGCTTTTTTATCCAACAAACATATCGTGAAGATCAACGAAATAGATTGAGTTTTTACGATCACAAATCAAGGAAGAGATCTCGTGATAGCCGCACCGAGATCATTGAGAACATAAAACATAACATCATTAGAGAAGGGCATGCTGTCAATAAAGTTCATCGTTCCTTTTTGCTTAATCCCACTCAAGAGTTGATTAACAAACTGAGATCCAAGTGTAGCGTGGACAAGATCATATTTTCAACATCATCACCAAGCACGAGCAAGCATGACTTGAAGCATGCATGATCTAGAAATCATAGGCATGATCTAGATATGAAAGGCATATTGCAACACCGAGATGAGTGCAGTCATATCATGATCAAAATAGCAATAAGCACTATTAAGAGGAGTTGATCTTGACAATACCAATAGTCAAACTCATTAAGATGAGGAAACGAAAGCGTAATAACATGATGAATAAATCATGATAAGCAAAGTTCATTTCAAGAGTGCAAGAACGTGCGTGCACCATGAAAGTCAGTTGGATGCAGTAAGGGTAGGGGTGGCAAATGGATCAACCGGATCCGGATCCGGGTCCAATCCACTAGGATCCGGTCCAACTAGATTCGGATCCAACCGGATCCACTTGGTCGGATCCCAAATGGATTCAACCTGGACCGGATCCATGTTTGGATCTACTTGGATCCGCGGATCCACACAGTATAATTTTTTGATCCAACCACGGATCCGAATGGATCCAATCGCGGATCCATCATGGATCCTAGTGGATCCAATGCCGGATCCATGACTGGATCCAAGCAGATCCGAGGGGATCCGAACGGATCCATCTTTCATTTTGCCTAGATAATTCGCAGTGATCATTTTTGTTTTGTCTCGACTATATTTGAACTAAAAACTCGGCAAGCCATTATTTTGTGCATATAATGTTAATTTTGTTTTACTTACATATATATACAAATCAAACATCCTTTCTGCAGGTGGCTCTTTTTGAATTATAAGAGAAGGGAAAGGTGGAGTTGACTGCGGACTAGGCAAAAATTACTGTTAAGTCGATCAATTGTCTTCTTTTTTTTTTCTTTGGAAAATTCGGTGAAAATAAATTCTTGCTTTTCATGGGAACAGAAAAGAAAAAAAAAACAAGGGAAATCATCTTCCCTAATTCTAGCCCACCCCCACCCCTACCACTGTGCAAAACCCTCTTCTCAAACCCCACCCCCACCACCGTGTGTGTTACTATTTTGAAATTGAATTCTTGCTACAGAGCAAACTAATCAAACTTTGAATAATTGATTTTTTTTCAATTCGATGAAGCATAAAAAACAAGCAGTAGTCAGCATTTCTCTTCCCCAGATTATAAAAACCATAAATATCATTTGCCTTGGTTGGCTACACCATTTCCATTCAGTTTATTTCCTTCATTGTGCTTTTCAATTGAAGATCCTTCAAGTTTTCTTTGAGAAGAGGAAGAGCGTTTACTCTAATTTTTTGGAGGAAGAAAGACTAATTTTCTGTTTTTTTTTTCAATTAAAAACTTGGGATCCATGTATGGATCCTACGGATTCAAAAGTGGATCCGCGCGGATCCATGACTGGATCCACCTGGATCTAGACACGAATCCGTGCGGATCCAATGAGATCCGAATGTGGATCTGCACTGGATCCACATTACGATCCGGGCGGTTCAACAATGGATCCAAGTCCACCATGGATCCGTCGGATCAACCTGGTTCCGGATCTATGGCGGATCCGAGGTGGATCAGATCCAATGGATCCGCAACGGAGCCGGTTGGATCCATGGACCTGGATCCATTTTGCCACCCCTAAGTAAGGGTAATGTTGATATGTGTATTGACCGTAATGCGGATGATTTGTAGCGCAGAGGTAAGGTTGAGAAGTAGAACCAATGAAAGAGACACTGATAGATTTTGGAGAATCACTAGCCATTTAGAGATGGTGGTAAGTGAGGGTGATAGAGATCAGGTACTCGTGAGAAGAGAGATTAGAGAAATAGAGAGAAGAAATAGATTTCAGAGGATTAGAGACAGAATAAGAACAAGAATAAGATATAGAAGAGAAGACAGAATTTAGAAAAGAGAATTGCAATCAGCAATATAATAATCAATTCATCATAAAACCTGTCTTTCAAAAGAACCTAAACCTCTTTTTATAGGTAAAGAAAATAAAACCTAACAAAACTAAAACTCTAAACAAGATAACTATGAAATAAATAATAACAAATAAGTAAGACTCCTAACCATACTAGAAAACAATAATTAAACTCCTAATCTAACTTGAACTCCTGCTTTCCATCATTCTCCCCGGCTTGAAAAAAAACTCGCCCTCGGAGAGTTTGCAAAATGATACTCGTCAAGAAGTGCTGAAATATCCAATGAATGCAACAACGAACATCACAACCCAAATTAGGACGACCCTTCCATCGTATGAGATATAGAAAACGACCATCTCTGGTGTTGTTCACAATATAAACCTCTTTACATACCAATGTTTGTGTAGCCTTCAGCTTCAACTCTGTAACTGAAATAGTTGCATAATCTCCTGAAGCACTAGCAGAAAAGTGAGAATGTCCAATAATAATTTGATAAGAAGTTAAATCTTTAATATTGAAATAAGGACTCTCAAATAAATTTGGAGGCAAGTCCAACAAGCTATCCTTATAATCAATTAATGGTAAACAAGACTCAACTTCTATCTTACAATCAATACTAGAAGATAACAACTTCTCACAAGGGGTACTATCAATATCAGGGACATCAACCTCAATATTTTCAGAAATATCACAAGTATCATCTAGAGGTAAGTGGATAGATTGGTCATGCTTGGATATGGAATTATTTTCAAAATTTCCTAATGCACTTTCTTGTGATGCGAGTTCTCTACGAATTTCTTCTAACATTAAAGTTTTATATTTATCAAATATTTGATCTAACCGAGATAAAGACATATCGATGCAAGACTTGCCAACAAATAGTTAAGAGTTCAAAATTCAATAAAAGAAGATTAACTTTACCAAAATTTGATGGCCCAAAATTTAAGTGTTGGCAGCCCGCTTATTTTCCAGTTTCGGCCCAAGAATAAGGCCCAATTCTTCTACTTTTCTCGGCCCAAACCAAACTTGAATTTCTCGGCCCATTTTGCAATTTTGGCCCAATTTCTCGGCCCAAAATCCGGAGCCGAACAGGTGGTGGCGAACGAAATTATTCGCCCGACTCAAGGAGTGGAAATTCGCCGACGAAACGCAGGCTGTGGACGTGGTTCAGTGAGGTGACGGCGGGGCTGGAGGCGGCGACGACGTGGCGGGAACGGTGACTGGATCGCGGCGGGATCGACAAAGAGGCGGCGGAGCTGACGGATTCACGTGATAGTGAATCGATGGCAAAGTCAAACGATTTTGCGGCTGGTGGCGGAACTGGGCTGCGCAGGTGGTGCGCCGGTGACGAAGAGGACGGTGGTGGATAGCAGCGGCGGCAGTGGAGTCGCGGTGGCGGCAGGGATGATTCGTGCATTGCAGATTTTTCAGAATTTTTTTTTTCCTTTTTTTTTTGGCAGATTTTATTTTTGACGGATTTTTGTTGGATTTTTGATTTTTCTGCCTTAAAAAAAACAAAAACGAATCGAACATAATAATGCAGCAGAAATAAAGGTTACGTATGGCTCTGGTGCCAAATTGATAGAGATCGGGTACTCGTGAGAAGAGAGATTAGAGAAATAGAGAGAAGAAATAGATTTCAGAGGATTAGAGACAGAATAAGAACAAGAATAAGATATAGAAGAGAAGACAGAATTTAGAAAAGAGAATTGCAATCAGCAATATAATAATCAATTCATCATAAAACCTGTCTTTCAAAAGAACCTAAACCTCTATTTATAGGTAAAGAAAATAAAACCTAACAAAACTAAAACTCTAAACAAGATAACTATGAAATAAATAATAACAAATAAATAAGACTCCTAACCATACTAGAAAACAATAATTAAACTCCTAATCTAATTTGAACTCCTGATTTCCATCAGAAGGCAGTGGTGGTTAGGTATTAGGAAAAAGAGGGATTCCTAAAAAACTCATCGGAGCTTATGTTGATACAATGTTGAGAGAAAGATTTGTGTGTAAAATAATTATATTCATCTTAATTGATTGCAATGTTCATCTAGTGTTTAGTGATACAAGAAAATATATAAGAGAATCTATAAGTGTGGGAGATAGATGAAACAAAATAAGGTAAAATAAAATGAGGGAGAGTGGTGATATTTATATAAGAAACTAAACTTTTTAATTTTTCTCCAAAATTTACTCATAGAAAGGGAATAAGCCGTTTCTACTATTTTAAAAAATTCAAAATTCCCAAAAGACGTTAAAACCTAAATGGTCCCTTCCTAACATTAGGTTGGGATAAAATCCGTTTCTATTGTATGTTTAGAAATGGATTTGGAGGTTATTCTTTTTCTAAAGGAGAAATTGCGGCAAACCTCCCAATCTATGGGTGCTTTTGCATTGTGCCCCTTAATCTATGAAAATGTGCGATATGTTCGCCAACCTATTGATTTTTGTGGGCTTTGCCCCTGAACATTGAGAACCTGTTCATTTTGAGTTGATATCCCTCCATAACTCTCAGATGGTTTTGAAATCTTGTACGGGACCCCCTACGGTTTGTTAACCCACCTTAGTTTCATAAAACTTTGCACAAAATCTTTTTTTTTTATGATACCACAAATGGGTGTTTTAGAGAGAAATTTATGAAACTACAAGGGGGGTTTTATATAATTAACAGACCACAAGGAGAATAGGTACATGATTTCAAAACCATTGGGAGTTTGGAGCGATATCAACACAAAACGTACGATTACTCAATAGTTCATGGGGCAAACTTCACAAAATTCAATAGGTTAGAGGGCATATTGCACATTTTCATAGGTTAGGGGCACCTTGCAAATGCCCTCATAGATTGGGGGGTTTTCCGCAATTATCCCTTTTCTAAAACATATCTAGTTCTATTGTATACTTTAGAAACAAAATAATTTATTTTAAACTAATGTTTTTGTCATGCCCCAAAAAAAAAACTGAAATTCATAATCCGTGAGGCGCGAAACTAAAACAACCAAGAAATTAAAAACCTGACAAAAGCGCTAAGAGTGCTAAAGATATCAACAAAAATCAATCATCATTAATTTACAACAAAAACTAAATGACAGTCGGACGATTCAAACCTAGATTCTTAAACAAAAGACAGCAACGCCCACATTACTAGAAAGTTTTAAACTAGTACAACTGTTTGGACAAGAGGGATATGAACATATGTGACTCTACTCCTGTGCGAACCAATGTTTTGAAAACTGGACCGGACCGGCCGGTTGAACGGTTTGACGCCGGTTCGACCGTCGGTTTGACCAGAAAAATTAGTGAACCGATGGCTTTACCGGTTCAATGCCCGGTCCGGTTTTCAAAACCTTAGTGTGAATATCTCTGCAGTCTGTTCAAATTGGTCGCTATCTAAATCTGGAAGGCAAGACAATATAAATCTAATGAGATAAAATCTCACTGAATGTTCACAATCGAGATTTCAGTGACAAATATTTAACTGTAAGGCGAAAGACTCAAAGCAAGAAAGCAAGTGATAAACTTGTAGTAATTAATAATGACTTTGAAAAATATATGTGTTTTAATTTAAATTAACTTTGATAGAAAGGTTAGTCTTTTATGATGATAAGCGTAGTCATTTATATTTTGTCGATGTCGTCACCCCATATCCCATGTACGATCGTGCCTTATCTCCCCGTGTAAGGAGCTACCTTACAATATGAAATAAGCACATGCCATGGTACATGTGTAAAACCTACGACCCAACAAAGATAACAATGACCTCCCGTTGTATCTAAGAAGGAATGGGCTATGGGGGCATGGGACTCAACCGGCTAGCCCCTGCTGCCCGGTCTTACCCCAAGCCCACGTTGGATCCAACAATCTGAACAGTATGCAACATAAGAGAACAGACGAGACAATAATCATCATAAATGACCGTAATACTTTCAGTAAAATTTAACATGTAACATGCTTTCATAAATAGTTGTGTAACTAAATATATAAATATTACAGTCGTACATAATTTTACATGCATCCTTCAATTTTTTTTTTCAAAAGTAAGTAATAAGTTCGTGAACATTCACCTGATTAGGACTGCAAAGATAACATGATACTCGAAGCTTAGCCGAACTATCTATTGGTTAAATAAATTATCAATTACAAAAATCACTCAACTAGATTCTAGTATAAGTGAAGTAAAGCAAAACTCTATTAGTACTTACTAACTTTAAGTTAGATTAGACAAGTCTAGGCAAGTTTCACAAATCGCTAGTATATGATATACATACATATAAGACCATAAGCAAAATATACATATTTACTAACTAAACAATATATATATATATATATATATATGATGTACCATATTTCGGTACCGTCACGTCATAATATCCGATACAGTACACGAACGTATTTCGGGACATATTATGCCAAGTCAGCACCATTATTTTTTAATGCAAAATTACAATTCAAGGCAAAACACGGAAATCGGCCCAAGTAGGCCCAAATAGAGCCCAAGCGAGACCTATTTGGGCCCGAAAAGGCCCGATTCGAGCTATATCAAGCCCAATCCGAGCTATATGGGCTCAAATTCGATCTATTTGAGGCCCAAAAGCCAAATTCGAGCTATATGGGCCCAAATTCGATCTATTTAAGGCCCAGGAGTCAAGTAAGAGCTATATGGGCCCAAATTCGACCTATTTGAGGCCCAATTCGACCTATTTGAAGGCCCAATTCGAGCTATTTCAAAATAGCTCTAATTCGACCTATTTTGAGTCATAGTTCTACTTGGATTGCACTTTTAGACGAATAAGGACTCTTATTACTATATAAGGGGGTCCCATGCCTCATTCTAAGGTACGTTTTTATTTTCTAGCATTTAATTTCGAGCTATATACATCGAATTCGAGCTATAGAGCAATAATTCGAGCTATATTGCAATAGCTCTTGTTCGATCTATATAGAATGTATTTCGAGCTATTTGAGAGTAATTCGATCTATTCGGGTTTTCTCATCACGGTTCTCAATACCATTTCGAGGTGTGCTAATTCGACCTATAGGGCCTAAATTCGACCTATTTGGGCTTATTTCGACCTATATATTCGACCTATTTCGAGCTATAATTTCGAGCTATTGTCTCTGACGACAATACCTCAAATTCCGACCTATCTGACTTGAGCGTCGGAGTGCCTTCGCCGGAGGAGGCACCGGCTTAGATTACGTGTGGTGTTGAGTGCAGGTTCCGAACTCAAAAGCTGCTTAAGCATCCAGCAGGAACTAAAGCAATCTGACGTGGAGTGTTGGAGAGCGGACACGTATCCAGACGAAAATACCCCACATCAGTGGCGCCGTCTGTGGGAACCTTCTACACGCACTTAGTAACAAACACTGACACTCAATGGCTCAACGGAGAGCAACGGAGAAGAATGGAATGGCAGGAAGGACTAGATCACAGAGGGAGGATGATAATCGGGCACATGATGCTTCTGAGCGAACATCAGTGGCAGCGCCTAGCACTCCCCTTGATCCTCCAACTCACACAGCGAATCAACCTGAAGTTCCTCCCACGGAACAACAGCTATTGAATTCCGCTCAGTTGGATCAAATCATGGCGGCATTCCAAAGGACTATGGTCCCAATGATTGTGCAACAATTGGCCAACACTTCTGTTTTACAGAATGTTCAAGCTCCAATAGCACAACAACCTGCAACACAGCCTGCGGCACCGCAGCAAGGAAGGACTCATCCGACCCAGCGTCGTGATTCGAGGCAGTATACGCAAACTAGGATGACAAGGCCAAGGGATCCATCTCCCTCGCCTGAAAGGAGGAATCCTCGTTCAGTGAGGACCAATGCTAACCGAGCTCCCAGTCGGGCAACTGGTCGAGATAGAGAAGGAAGGGATGGAGAGGTGAATTCTAGGCAGAGAGTTCCTGATCATCGACCTGCAGCAAGTCGAACTGCCGGAAGAGATAGGGACTTGCCTGAGAGAGTCGCACCAAGATTGGAACCTGTTGTAGCAGAACACATTCCACTAAGGGAGAGGTCAAACCCCTTTTGTGAGGCGATCAGTAACTTGACGTTGAAGGAAGGAACTAATCTTCCTGTTCTGAAGAAGTATGATGGAAATACTGATCCAGTTGCACATTATGATGAATTAGATGGAGATTTGCAGGTTTTGGGGTATGGAGAGAATATGAGGGCGAAACTTATTTCGCTCAGTCTGAGAGGTCCAGCAAAGGAATGGTTCAAAAACTTGCGTTCGGAATCAATCGAATCATCTGAACAGTTTAGGACCATGTTCGTAAAGAAGTTTGCTACTTATCGCGTAAAGAAGAAATCTCCAAGCACGCTGTTTAATATCTATAGAGGACCTGATGAACCTTTGGGGAGGTATATCGAGCGTTTGAATCTGGAGATTGGTAGAGTGAATGCTCCCAATGTCGACCTGGTCATATCTGTATTGGAGCATCGTTGCCGGAGTAAAAAGCTTATAGAAGTGATAACATGGAACACGCCTGACTCCATTGAGCAAGTAATGGACCTAGCTAGTAAGGTCATTGAAGTAGAGGAGGCAACCATGAATCAAGGGTTAATGGACTCGCCAAGAATTTATGGGGGCAAAGAGAATAAAGATAGAGATTGGAGGAAGGAGCAAAGGGGAAAAGATCGAGATCGCAATCGACAACCCTTTAAGAAGTTTGAGAACTATACTCCGCTGAGGAAGCAAATTGGTGAAATCTACGCCATAGAGAAAGATAGCGGGCTGCTGAGAACTCCAAAACCGTTCCGAGAGACTGAGGAGACTAAAGGATCGAAGAAATATTGTAAGTTCCACAGGCAGAATGGGCATTTTACCAACGAATGCAAGGCTCTAAAGAACGAGATCGAACGACTCATTCAAGGGGGGAAACTCATCGAGTATATCCTTGAGAATAGAGAGTCACGTGAAGAAAAGGCGTCAGCTGGACGCAAGCGAGATAGATCCCCACATGAGAAGAAGGATGAACCAAAGCGTAAACGGGGAAATGGGAATGATGAAATTGAGAATGGTATCAATGTGATAGCTGGCGGACCTACTGGCGCAGACTCAGCCAAGAGTAGAAAACGCATCTCACGAGACATATACAATGAACGACTGAAGCGTCCTGAAATAGATCTTGTCTTTGCGGTGGACAAATTGGATACAAGAATCACATTCGATGATAGCGATTTCGACAGCTTGTCTCCACAAGCTAAGGAAGCGCAATACTTGAATTGCCCTATGGTGGTTTCCGCGGTGATTGCAAATCACGGGGTAAAGAGGATAATGATTGATAATGGATGTTCGTCCAACATAATCTTCATGGATGCTTTACAACAAATGAAACTTGGACAATACGAGATCACGGATGTTAACTCACCACTAGTGGGATTTGGTGGAAGTGAAGTAAAACCCATTGGAAGGATCTTGTTGCCAACTTCCTTTGGCGTGAATCCGAAGAGGAGAACACTGAACGTGGAATATCTTATCGTTGACATACCATTTGCATACAACGTACTGATTGGAAGGCCAGGAATAACGGCATTTGCTATGATCATCTCTATGGTTCATCAGAAGGTCAAATTTCCAACGTCTGGTGGAATTGCTGAACTCACTACAAACTATCGTGATTCGTGGAGTTGTTATGTTACATCAACTAAACCTATCAAGGCAAAAACAGATCCAAATGTCGCGATAGTTAACATACATCCAAAGAAGACGCTTGAGATAGGGGAACAAGTTGATACAGAGATGGTGCTTGTTGCGCAAGTAGACCAAGAGATGATGCAGGAGGATCATACCCCTTCCAGTATTGAGGACTCCTTGAAGAAACAGGATGAAGAAAAAGAAGACAAGACGACATTGCGCTATAAAAAGAAGATGGAAATGGAGCGTCTGAAACCTTCGGGAGAGTTTAAGGAGGTGATTTTGTCAAAAGATGAGCCTGACAAGATAATTAAAATTGGTAGCGAGTTGACTTCGGAGGTTGAGAAGGCATTACTGGAATGCTTGCGAAGAAACTTTGATGTATTCGCATGGACGGACTCGGACTTGAAGGGAATAGATCCTCGAGTCGCGGTACATCACCTGAATGTTAATCCAAATGCTAAACCCATCCGACAAAAGAAGAGACACTTTAGCGATGAAAAGAACAAGGCTGCGGAGTTGGAAGTACAAACAAAGCTTGCTGCAGGCCATATATTTGAAGTTCGATACTCTGAATGGCTAAGCAACGTTGTGCTTGTCCCAAAGAAGCCAACCGTATGGAGGATGTGCGTGGACTACACCGATCTGAACAAACAGTGCCCGCGAGATCCTTTCCCGTTGCCCAGGATCGATCTCGTAGTTGACTCTACAGCAGGCTGTGCGTTGCTAAGTCTTTGTGATGCACAGAGCGGTTTCCACCAAATACTAATGGCAGTAAAGGATCAACATAAAACGGCCTTCATCACTGACAGGGGGATATACTGTTATAAAGTGATGCCGTTTGGTCTAAAGAATGCAGGAGCAACCTTTCAGAGGTTAGTTGCCAAGATGTTTTATCATCAAATCGGCAAAACAATGGAAGTTTATATTGACGACATGCTCATCAAGAGCCTGAAGGCGGAAGATCACGTGAAACATTTGGAAGAGGCTTTTGGTATCATGAAACAATATGGGATGAAGCTAAATCCTAAGAAGTGCACATTTGGTGTTAAGGCCGGAAAATTTCTGGGGTTCATGGTCAATGAGAGAGGAATCGAAGCTAACCCTGACAAAATTAAAGCTATAATGGATTTACCATCCCCCAAATCCGTTCGAGAGGTGCAACGATTGGTGGGGAGGATTACGGCACTTAGTCGATTCATATCGCATTCTGCTGAAAAGAGTTTACCTTTTTTCAAGAAGTTACGCAAAACACCTAAGTTCGTCTGGACTGATGATTGTGAAGAGGCCTTTCGCCAATTAAAGGGGTACCTTACGACACCGCCATTACTATCTAAGCCCAAGGACAATGAGATGCTATATCTTTACTTGGCCATAACGAAGAATTCATTAAGCACAGTATTGGTGCGCGAGGAAGACAAGAAACATTTGCCTATCTACTATGTTAGCAAAGTGCTGAATGGGGCAGAGGTGAATTACCTGGAGATCGAGAAGTTAGCATACGCACTTGTAATAACTGCACGAAAGCTAAGACCATACTTTCAATCACATCCGGTTACTGTCTTAACTAGCCAACCACATCAGTGGCGCCGTCTGTGGCAAAACCGGAGACGTCTGGGAGATTAGTAAAGTGGGCAATAGAGTTAGGAGAATATGGCTTGGAGTATATGCCAAAAACAGCGATCAAAGCACAAAGATTAGCCGACTTCGTGGCTGAAACTATCTCAGAGGCAGAGCAAGCACTTGATGTAGCAATGGTGACGGAAGAGGACAAAAGAGACAAACCTATAGTTGCAAAGGGAACTTGGACTCTGCATGTTGATGGATCGTCCACGAATGACGCTGGAGGTGCAGGAATATACCTAAGATCGGCGGATGGTAGAGAATTTGACTATGCAATAAGGCTAAATTTTCAAGTGACCAACAATCAAGCGGAGTATGAGGCTATGCTTGCTGGCATACAAATGGCGAGATCATTGGGCATAACGAACCTTGTAGCATTCACGGATTCACAGTTGATCGCTAATCAATTTGAAGGAAGATACGAGGCGAAAGAGGCTGCAATAGTAAAGTATCTCGAAAAACTGAAGGAGGTGATATCAAATTTCGATACTTTCTCTATCTCGCAGATCCCTCGATCAGAGAATGAACGCGCTGACTCCTTGTCACGATTTGCTAGTACCGCTGAAGTGTTTGTGGAAAGGCGGGTAACTCTTTTGGCTTCAGAACAGCCCTCTATCGGCAAGGTAGTTGAGACAGTACCAACGCAAGCATTGGATTACGTTCTGCCAGTAGACATAGAGGCATGTTGGAAGGATGAGATTATTGATTATCTTCAGAACGGGAACTTACCTAATGATCCTCAAGCGATCAGAAGGCTCAAGTATAAATCTGCAAGATTTACTATGTTCAATGGCGAACTGTACAAACGGTCATTCGAGGGACCACTCCTGAGATGCTTATCTCCCACACAGGCAAAACAAGTCTTACGCGAAATTCATGAAGGGAGTTGCGGAAATCATTCAGGAGGACGGTCTTTGGCCCAGAAAATACTCCGACAAGGATATTTCTGGCCAACTGTTATGAGAGATGCTATGGATTACTCAAGGAAGTGTAGAAGTTGTCAACTGCATGTGAAGATCATTCATACACCTGCACAACCTATGACAACAGTGAGTTATGGTTGTCCATTTGATCAATGGGGAATAGATATAGTTGGACCAATGCCTAAGGCTACGGGAGGTAGAAAATGGTTATTGGTGGCTGTCGAGTACTATACGAAGTGGGTTGAAGCTGAAGCACTTGTAAACATTACAGAGGCTAATGTGAAACAATTCATTTGGAAAAACATTGTTTGTCGATTTGGAATACCAAGAGTCTTAATTTCCGACAATGGAAGGCAATTTCAAGGTTTTAAGATTCAAGACTGGTGTAGAGACATGAAAATTGAGCAACGTTTTACATCTGTGACGCATCCCGAAGCAAATGGACAAGTGGAGGCCACTAACAATACATTAGTGAAGAGTTTGGAGAAAAGGCTGGAGGGAGAAGGAGGAAATTGGGCGAATGAGTTACCAGGGATATTATGGGCATATCGCACAACTCCTCGTACCTCTACAGGAGAAACTCCATACTTATTGACATACGGATCTGAAGCAGTGATACCCGCTGAGATTGGAATGCCAACTTATCGAATTGTTACTTATGATGAGGAGCAAGCATTAAGGGCAAGACAAATGGATTTGGAATTGATCGGAGCAACTAGGGAAGCAGCATACCAACGTACTCAAGCGTACAAATCTATGATGGCGAAAGCATATGATAACAAAGTCCGTTTCAGGAACTTTCAAGTGGGGGACTTGGTACTCAGGAAAGTTGAAGCTACTAAGCATGTTGGAAAATTGAAGCCGAACTGGGAAGGACCTTATAGAGTGGAGAAAGCAAGCTCAAAAGGATATTATTACTTACAAGAATTGGGTGGAAGGACTTTGTCACGCCCCTGGAACGTCAAGAACTTACGAAGGTTTTATAGTTAGAACACTAGTTTTCTAATGGCCTTGTGGCACAATAGGATCGTAGTTTCAGTACTTCATTCGCTTATTCTTTTACGAATTACGAGTCCCTCTACGTGGATTCTCATTGTAATAGTTAGCAGCGAACTACGAGGACTTGATTCCTAGCCAACCTATATACGGCGGGATACGTAGGCAACTCGGAAGTTACTCGAGCTCAGTCCCAAAACTAATAAAATCTCTTATTTTATTATAGTTCAGCTGTTGCCTACTATTTATCCGCATGATTACAATCTATCAAGAAACATGAAGATGAACTCAAACTGTCTACAAACTTTAAGTTTAAAAAAAAAACTTAATCAAAACGAACATTAGATTCGTCTAACGAGCACTAGCCTCGTGGAGTCAAGCACAAGTCCTTGCACTCCCGCGAACATAGCTTCGCAAGCGCAAACACAGCTTTGCACAACGAGCACAAGCCTCGTGGAGTCGAGCACAAGTCCTCGTACTCCCGCGAACATAGCTTCGCAAGCGCAAACATAGCTTTGCACAACGAGCACAAGCCTCGTGGAATCGAGCACAACTTCTCGTATTCCCGCGAACATAGCTTCGCTAGCGCGGACATTAGCTTCGCATAACGAGCACAAGCCTCGTGGAGTCGAGCACAAGTTCTCGTACTCTCATAGACACTTGTTTATAAAACTTAAGTGTTTTAACAAGTACCAAATTTAAACTTAAAAAGTAGACACATATGAGTGAAGATGTAACAAGACAAAACAAAGACATTCAAAAGATTTTGCAAGTCAAAACTATACTAAGCAATTGTTAAAGCGCTAAAATCGCGCGAACGTTAGCAACAAATACTGTACGGAAAGAATGTACTAGGACTAAATGTATATACGGAAAGTAAAGATGTTCAAGAAATATTGAAAACAAGGCACAAATGCCAAAGATAAGGGCACGCAGGCCACTCCATAAGATCAAGGCAGCAAATTCAACCCAAGAGCCTTCACCGCACCCTCACTCTGCTCCTGGATATCGGCGAAAGACTCGTTCAAAGGCCCAGTGTCATCGAGAGGGGAGATCTGACGAGGAGCAGCAGCGGAAACAGGGGCGTCAGGCATAGGCTGATCGCCATCAGCAGGCTGATCCAAGATCTGTGGATCGAACCCCATCTCACCCTCCTCCGGAGGATCGTCTAGAGCAGCACCAGAAGCAGCAGCGGCAGTGGACGTAGAGGGAAGCTCGTCGGCAAAGTCGGAAAGCCATACCTGCCGCAGAGGATAAAAGGAGGTGAAGGGGTCATGCTTCGGCTCTTCGTCGACCACAGTCGCTGCAGGTTCGCCAGAAGGAGGATCGGCCAGAGTAGGATCCGCAGCAGCAGCACTAGAGGACTCGCCGACTTCTGTGTCATCCTCATTCAGGCAATTGAGGACATTGAAGTCCTCCCTCTTGAACCCAGGAGCAAGAGCACCGCGGGCAATGATGTCATCAAGGGCCATGTTGTAGCCCTTGGTCGTATCAAAACCGCCCCGCTCCATGGCAATCTGCTCCCAGGTGGCTGAGCGGAAGAATTCGATGGCCACCATCACCTTGTCTTCATCGGGGAGCTCCTACGAAACAAGTAGAGGAAATGTAAGTGTGTAACATGCAAATTTCAAGGAAAAAGAAATAAAATCAAGTTTCAAATGAATACCTCAGTAATGGCCCTGTTGTAGCCATCCTCCTCAGCAGTCGCTATGCGAGCTTGTGCATCAGCCAGCTCAGCCTCAAGTCTCAGACGTTCGGCCTCGGCAGCAGCAGCAGCATCCTTCATCGTCCGGATGGTGTCGACATGATCGTCGACAAGGGCAGTGGCATGCTGGCAGTCGGTGGTGAGCTGGCTGGATAGGCGCCTTTCCTCGGCAAGCTCCCAGTCAACGGTGGCTTTCGCTGCCTTCAAGGCTTCAAGCTCCGCCTGTACTGCCTTCAGCTCATCAACAGCAGCGACCAGATGCTTCTCCACTTCAGCCTTCGCCTCCTTGGCCTGTTTCTCCAGCCGTTGGGCTTGCAAGGCCGAAGAGTGGTGCCTATCCATCAAAGCCCTCTGCTGATCCTGAGTAGTCATGACCATGTTGAAGTTCTCAGCCATGGTCTGAACATTGACGAAGAACTACAAGAAAGAAAAAACGTTAGTGATAGTCAAGTATGTACAAAGATAAGGGAAAGCTCTAAATCCACATACCTCACACAGAAACAAGGCCGTGCGACTGACCAGCTTCTCGTGGCCCATCGCCTGGTAATATGCCTGACGATCGAAGTCAGGCATGAATCCCTTGACAAGTCGAAGGGCGGTAGTGTCCTTCAGAGTGAACTGCCCCGACTCGACTGAAGCTCTGACGATCTCCTCCACGTCAATATCGACGTCATCAGCATCATATGCTCGGTCCTGCGCGACGCGTTTACCCCGTCGGATCTCCTCAGCAGTAGCAGCAGACCTCTTCCTCGTTGCTGCTTCAGGGTTGGCCTCATTGAAGCGACGAGCCGCTTCAGCAACTGAGGGAAGATGCACTCTTCCAGATGAAGGTGCAGATGAGGGAGAAAGATCCGGAAGGATCGGCTCAGAACCGCCAGGGGGTGAAGCGGGAGCAGTGTCAGCAGCCGACTGAGAAGGAACAGTCTCAGGCACTGGAGCTGGAGCAGGAACAGTGGCAGGAGCTGCACCTCTACCGCGCCCCGATCCTCGTGTCGTGACGGTAGCAGGAGTAGTGCCGCTTCTTGAACTAGTACCAGCCGTCTTAGCACCACGACGACTGGTCTTCTCAGGAATGGGCACTGAGGATTGAGGAGCGTTGGCGCCACGCTTCATCGCGGCCAGCCTCTTCTTTGTCTTCTCCATCACAATTCGTTCTGAAAATCATAAACAATGCAGAGGTTAGAAGACAACAAAGGACGATAAAATCAATGAGTAAAAAGAATGAAAACATGCATAATATTATACCAAAGACAGAAGGCTCAACGCCTGCATGATAAGTATAACCGCCGGCCCGCAACACAGGGGTGGTGGTCAACTCAAAGGCATCAAATTCATGCTCTTTCAAGTTTTTTACAACCGCCAAGGTGTAGACAGGAGGATCGGGACGTCTCGGGGATGGACGGGCATCTGTCCAAAGCCGCTTGAATCGAAATTCTTGCGGCCTGGATTCTTTGATATAAAACCACTGTTTCTTCCAGTGAGCCCCGAAACTCGTCTGCAAATCAGATAAGAAGCATTGCTTCTTTCGCGAGCTCAAATAATAGAACCCGGCGTCTACACCTCTGTTGCGGAACTTCACTATGAACAGTTGCCAGAAACCGGCCACAGAGCAAGGCAGATCAAAGATGCGGGTTAGCATCGCATAAGCATACATCTGAGTGTATGCATTAGGGGTAAAATGTGAAGGAGAAGAATTGAGAGAGGACATGATCTCTGAGACAATTGGGAATATAGGAAAACGTAAACCACAATGCAGATAACCACTAAAGATAGTAAGACACCCCTCTGGTGGGTTGTTTATCCTATCATCTGGCCCAGGCACGATAATTTCATAAGTGTCGGGAATGTCATACGTATCACGGTAATAAGCTATGTCATGAGGCAAAGAAGAAAGGAACTGATCAAAATTGATCAAATTAGGTGGAGCAAGTTGTTCGGGAGAGTTAGAGGCAGGTATGGGAACATTTTCAGAAGAAGGTACAAAAGGCACGATGGGGAGAGGGTTCGATTCAGCCTCATCATCTCCTAGGATGTCTACGTCTACCTCCATATCAGACACCCTATCGTTGTTATTTCTCTCATCACTAGATGAGCTCTCGTCGCTTGAGGCATTACTACTATCACTAGTTGACGCATTCTTCCTAGCCTCAGATGCCATAGATGACTCACTACTATTTTCTCTACTACTACTACTGGAAGATTCAAGGTCAATAACTCGCGTCATAAAGAGGGTTAGGTGGAGAGTTTACCGGCACGAGGATCTAGATCTACTGAAACTTTCTCGTTTGGGTGAATTTGCTCGTAGGACCTCTGTGCAGGTGCAAAGAGTTTTGGAGCGCCTGGCAATCGGATTCGTGCAGGTTCTGGCTGACGAGGACGATTTGGGGATGATGGACGTCGTGTGTTTGATTCACGAGGAGGCCGATATGATGAATCTCGTGACGGATTGCGAGCGTTATAATAGGCTCGTTGGTGTGATCGTGGCGGTGATGGACGACGTGGAGAACGGTTACGTCGGAGTCGCGCCGTTGTGAAAGAACCTGCGAAAAAGATTTGAGTATTAGCATTTTTTCGAAATTTTTCAGAATTTTTCAAAAAATTCAGAATTTTTCTAAGTGCTATAGCTCGAATTTCCCCATCAAATTCGAGCTATATTTTTCGAGCTATATGAAAATTACCCAAGGATATAAGTAGCAGGATAGTTTTTCGAGCTATTCCAGTCAAATTTCGATCTATTTGCGGTCAATTTCGAGCTATAAGGAGTATTTTCGAGCTATTTTGCTACACTTGCCAAATTTGGACAATTTTCGAGCTATTCACGTGAAATTACTAAAAATAGTAATTTCGAGCTATTATTTCGAGCTATTTCTCGAGAGCTCTGGAGTGATTCTTAGGTGCGAAATGAGGAAATGAAGCTGGGAGTGGGGTATTTATAGGAGAAATGATGCGGGAATTACCAAAATGCCCCTAAATTCGACCTATTTCTAATTTCGACCTATTTTCAGGAAATTTTTCCGGCAAATTCGATGTATCTTTGTGGAGGGTAATTTCGACCAATAAGCAAATTCGAGCTATTTTCTGACAAATTCGAGCTATTTTACGGAAATTTTTTTTATGGACTTCGAGTTATCTTTTACCAAAATAAATTCGACCTATACCAATTCGAGTTACCAAAAATAGAAAATTCGACCTATTTTCGAATTTTTATATTTTTGGTCACATTTTTGGTTTTTTATTACGACGCCGATCTCGTTGCACGATTCTCGGTTATGTGACTTCTTTATAGTTCGTATGACCAATGTTAGTACACATTACTCTTACGAACTGGGGGACTCCATGATGTACCATATTTCGGTACCGTCACGTCATAATATCCGATACAGTACACGAACGTATTTCGGGACATATTATGCCAAGTCAGCACCATTATTTTTTAATGCAAAATTACAATTCAAGGCAAAACACGGAAATCGGCCCAAGTAGGCCCAAATAGAGCCCAAGCGAGACCTATTTGGGCCCGAAAAGGCCCGATTCGAGCTATATCAAGCCCAATCCGAGCTATATGGGCTCAAATTCGATCTATTTGAGGCCCAAAAGCCAAATTCGAGCTATATGGGCCCAAATTCGATCTATTTAAGGCCCAGGAGTCAAGTAAGAGCTATATGGGCCCAAATTCGACCTATTTGAGGCCCAATTCGACCTATTTGAAGGCCCAATTCGAGCTATTTCAAAATAGCTCTAATTCGACCTATTTTGAGTCATAGTTCTACTTGGATTGCACTTTTAGACGAATAAGGACTCTTATTACTATATAAGGGGGTCCCATGCCTCATTCTAAGGTACGTTTTTATTTTCTAGCATTTAATTTCGAGCTATATACATCGAATTCGAGCTATAGAGCAATAATTCGAGCTATATTGCAATAGCTCTTGTTCGATCTATATAGAGTGTATTTCGAGCTATTTGAGAGTAATTCGATCTATTCGGGTTTTCTCATCACGGTTCTCAATACCATTTCGAGGTGTGCTAATTCGACCTATAGGGCCTAAATTCGACCTATTTGGGCTTATTTCGACCTATATATTCGACCTATTTCGAGCTATAATTTCGAGCTATTGTCTCTGACGACAATACCTCAAATTCCGACCTATCTGACTTGAGCGTCGGAGTGCCTTCGCCGGAGGAGGCACCGGCTTAGATTACGTGTGGTGTTGAGTGCAGGTTCCGAACTCAAAAGCTGCTTAAGCATCCAGCAGGAACTAAAGCAGTCTGACGTGGAGTGTTGAAGAGCGGACACGTATCCAGACGAAAATACCCCACATCAATATATATAATTAGTGTATATAACACCTAACTTAATTTTTTGTCAGTTATGAAAAGACAGTTCAATTAAAGTGCAGTCTCATTTTATTATTTGTAAGTAATGCTTGCATCTATAATAATGAAATCATCACATAGTCGACTATTCATACTGATAATAATAAGTGTGGTTTAATTGAGAGCTTAAGCTTTACTACAACCAAATTACAATTCATGTTTCAATTCATTCTACCTTATGAATGTATTATTGATCTCTTAAAAAGTTATAATCCATGATATTTTTGTGTAAATAAAGCCTTCGAATTATCCTTGTTTTCTACTTACAAATAATTAATAGATTGAAAAAATATTCCTAATCTAATTATACTAAAAGCTTTCCACTACTTCATAGATATCATATTTAACTCTAAGTTAATATGCTTCACTAAAGAATTGACAGAGAAGTAAAAAAAAAATCAATTTACCAGCAATTATTCTCGTGTATAGGCCTTTGCTCCTCTTTTTTCCCTTTTCTTCTTCTTACTTATATGCTTAGGGGAGTTTATGTAATAGTATAATATGTATAAGTTACATATTTTGATGAGAATGAGGTGTGAGGAAAAGGGGCTGCCGGGTGGAATAAGAAACAAGGCTAGGTGGCAGTTTTATTTGATCCCATGCATGCATCTTAAATGTTTTTAATTATTTGAAACATATCTAAGTATATATCTTTAGGTGTATGTACATAGTTATTTGACTATGGGTGAGAGAAAGACAAAGATAAAGACACATCAAAATCTCTTATCTTCCTATTTTACCATTCAAACAATTCCATATTTCTTTTTACCAAGGTTCATAAATTACAAATATATAAATATATATGAAAAAATTTTATAGGACTAAAAATTAAAATTAAGGATGTTACAGTTTTAGTAAACAAAAGTTAAATAAAAAAGAATTAGAAAAACAAATGGTCCTTTCTAAATACAGAAAGTCAATTATCCATTTTGATTATCTTCAAATTTTATGTTTAACAACAGATTATCCCTTTCTACTGTCAACGAGGAATTAATCTCTTTCTATATAGATTAAATGTTCTTCGGCCTACCAAATTCCTATCTTCTTGTACCATTCCTCCACATATCACACTCATTTTCTTCACAACTTTTCTCTCCATAATTTTATTTTTCTACCAACACTCCTGATTAACGACTTTTATTCATTGTCAAAATCAATCACTTGAGGTATATTTCGTTCCTAACACTTTTAATTTGTCATTTAGTTTGGTTTTGTGTTTATAAAGAAGTAGTCTAATGATATTTTTATATAAATTCATAACAAGTTGCAAAACTAACTCATCTATTATATAAGTTATGTTAATAACTTTAATTGTTGGTTTCAATCAATACTGATATATAAATAAGATATTTTGCTTATATGTTGTTAGTTTGTTTTTTCTTGCACCAGATTTAAGATGTATAACAAGAAAGATAGAAGTTGGATGTACCATGTTATATCGGCTATTTGAATAGCTATTCTAAAAAGAGTGTCAACAAATTTTTAGAATTTGCATTTTCTCAAACTAAGTTATTAAATCGTACAAAAGTTAAATATCCATGAAGATATGCTATTCTAATGAACAAAAAGTTTACCACTAAGTCTTTTAAACATTTCTTTGGGAAGATCTAACTTAGCCCTAAAGTCATCGTTCGACCTTACTATAGTGGTGCCTATAAACTTAGAAGAGTGGTCCCTACGCCTTCCTACGAATCTGCTCTAGATAATCGGCCTTCAATTCTTAAATTCCTTGGAACAATAAAGTTTGTGTATTTTTATTATCTTGTTCAATGTTCTTCTCTACTATCATGAATTGAAAGAGAGAAAATTAAGAAGCAAAGAGAGAGGTGTCAAAAATTAAGCATAAGTTGGGCTCAAAATTTGGGTTGAATTATTTTGTTTGGACTTTCTTATTTTTTCCCAAATAATATAACCAAACAAACCATCATGAACCGTGAATCCTAACCTGTAAAAGTTCTATAATTTTTGTGAGAATTCAGCCACCAATATTATTTCTCGGTGACGTTCCATAAATTGGCGAAGCAAATGGATAGTCTCCGTGGTCGATCTCCCTAGCATAAATCAAAATAACCCCAATTAAAATTATATCCAATCTCATTTACAGAATTGAATTAATGGAATTCTTAATTCTCTTACTTCATTTTTGAATTTCTTAATTTCATAGATCTCTAAACTAAATAACTCTCTTAATCAATTATATTAATTAATCTTATTAATTGATTTCTACTTAATTAATGTACGGTATAAATATTATTTTTACATTCACGAAATTGATTAGGCGCAAAGCCACAAACAAATAATTTGTACATGTGATTAGAACCATGTGTGCAAGTAACATATGTTTTTGGGGTCGGGTAATGTTTATTTGTAATAAAAGGATTTGAATGAAAAGAGTTTCAGTTAATCATATGAATTCCAACCTCTTTTGATTTATTTAACGTTGTTTTAATAGTTGATAGGTTATGCATAACTATAGTATAGTTGATATTATTATGCAATTGAATTTAAAAAATCCACTAAATCATGAACTCGACATTCAACATATAGTTTGTTATAACTTATACGTAGTACGAATGTAAAGCCCCTAAAAATTGGAAGAAAATAAAAGTAATTTTGATTTTTTATTTTAGTCCTTGAACTTTTTGAAAATATGATTTTGACCCCTAAAGTTTTGAAAAAGTTACAATTTAGTCCAAGATTATTTCGAATCAGCCATAAACTTTTTGTAGACACTATATTTGTTTCAAATTGATTATGATATGTTCTAATTTTTGTAATTATCCTATGTTTGATTTTTAATGAACTTATCGCTTTTATTTTACGATATAGTCATCCATTGGTTCTTGACCGATTATAAATTAAATAAAGGTTAAAGCTTTTCATCATAAGGTTTTCTTGGTCTTAGAACATTGATTTCAAATCTCTTTTGCATTGAAAGTTTTTGAATTTATCGACCATGTGGTAAAAGTTTGATTTAAACCTAAATTACCTCAAGTTTTACGTAAAGTGATATATGCATAAAATAATATTAAAATTTTATATTTAATATTTCATTTACAACTATATAACAGACCACATAGCTGGAAATAGCTAATACCTCTTATTCAAGATAAAATAAAATATTCAAGTTAGACAAAAATAGGGTATACCTATTTACTCCATGTCTCCAATTCTTGTCCATATAATGTTCACCATCTTCAACAATTTTTCTACACTTATCCTCTCCGAATTTCTTCTCATTTCCATCTGCAAAGTTTCTCTCCTTGATGTCTAGTTTACCATAAAAATTGTTTCAGCCTTTAATCCTTCTTCATCGTCGTTAAGAATCCTCAAAACCGAAATCTATAGAAACTGCCAGTTTCGGTAGTGAAACTTTGGAAGTCCGAAAACCATATCAACACTTTGAATCTTTCTCTGAAATTTTTACCACATACTTATTATTGTGTAAGATAACTTTAATGTTCAGAAACCTTCTTCAAAAGAAGTCGTTTGAGGGGTCTACAAATTAGAAATACGTACCACTGTCCAGGAAATCCAAAACAGCTCCTAGCTTTCATGATTTATTTAAAATACCAAACCTTGTCCTATTGATCTGATTTTGAAACTACATACTCTCCATGATGTTTAAGATTGAAACCCTCAACCAATTTCAGATTATCATATCGTTTGAATGTTCGATTGAAGGTTCGACAATTATCGACGTTAATCAAGGATTTCCCATACGGTAAAAGGTGAGGTTTGATTTTTGATTTGTTCAAAACCCCGTTTGGCATCCGGCCCTGAGAAACTTGGACATAACAATTGTGATTCTTTGTTTCGAATCACGAGCAACATTCTATCACCATTTTAATGCTTTTATTTAAAATTGTTAATTCTCTACATAATCAACTTTCTTACCTATTGTTAAATTAAACCTATCATTTGATGCATAATCACACTTTTCTTCATAACCATAATTAACCTGATATCATGATCACCCAATTAATTCTTGAATTGTGCAACGAGCAACGAACTATGTTCGACCTATATAGCTCAAAACGAGCAACGGATATTGTCCGGATTACTAGCTCATCTGATAATTATGTTTCACCCATTGGGACGCCTTTGAGAAGTTGGGCCCAGGGATTGAAAGGATTTACTGCTGGGCAGCAAAGGGCTGTCGGTTTAAGTAATTCTGATTAATACCCATTCTGTCTAAGCGCCGCTTGCAGTCAGAAGTTGGCTGTGACCCGCGTGTTAGACTGGCATGTACTCGAGCATGTCTTCTGTTCTGTTGCGAGGTAGCTCCTCGTAGGGAGGTATACGGTTGAATTTTGGAGCTAAGGTTGGATCTGTTATATGTAATTGCACAAGTTCATTTTCTCGTTCTTCTGAATACTCCAGTATTATCGTTAAAACCGATAATTTCAGTTCAGTGATGCAGATGTAACTATTCTGGTCATTCTTGTTCGTTTTGTTCTGATTTATTGTTTGATTATTGTCATGTTCTAAGAATCTCACTAAGTCATTAAAGACTTACTCCTCTTTTGTCCTATATGTCCCTTTCTCAGAACAAGATTGGTATAGCAGCATGGATGGAACGAAAGATTGACAAGTCCGCATTTTGGAAACTTTGCAAAATTGTTAAGTGTTTTATTTTATACAAGTTATTTTGAAATTGTAAAATGTATTTGTATTCCAAAGACTTCCGCTGTATTTAAAGTAAAGATATTTTATAGTGCTATGGTTTTGATCCTGATCAGTGAGACCCATTCCTATGAGCTACAGTTCGGTCTGAGTTGAGTTTGTTAGGTGGCCAACAGCGGACCAACTCGGATCGGATTGTGACTCGTGGGGCGCGGTCCTCACAACGAATGTAAGTTAAGTTCAACGAATCAAAACATCGAGTGAGTGACATTCATTAATATAATTAAAAAATCTATAAAATGAGTGTCATGAATATAGTACGTTTGATTGTTGGACAAGCAATCATTCCAGATAATTAGCTGATATGATGACATCGAAATACTTTACATTCTTACGCAAATAGTTGGTTAATGGATGGAAGGGTTGGGGAAGGTGGTGCTAAATATTTTTGTTTACTTTTGCTAATAATTAGAAACTCAGGTACGCGAAGCCCCGCGCACATTAATTTTTTTATATCGTAAAGTATTATATTTTCATATTCAAGTGTGTAGAAAAAAATGAAATCGGGAGAAGAAAAAGACAAGAAAAAAATTTGCCTAGATGAAAAGAATTTGAATTAATGGGAGAGTGAATCAACATAATTAAAGTATAATGGAAAGAGAATTAGTTTCCATTGAAAGAATATGAATTATAGGGAAACTAGATCATCCTTCTTAGTAAATGGTATAAGTAAGTCATCTAACTTAAATCGTAGGGTTATGTTGGGAAATTAATAATAAGATGCTATGGTGGAACACAAATTATAAAGTTAAACTTGGAAATCAAAAGTTTGGTGTCACAAATACCTCTTCCTTTATATATTAGTATACATAAATAGATGGGTTTAGGCCGATTGTTATTGTTTCATTTAGGCTCCGATTGTTTCCAAGGAAAATGAGGGAAAAGGAAATTTTTTCTGGAAAATGAGGATTTTCAGGAAAACTTCTATGGAAAATAAAAAGTTTCCTCTCTTTTCCATGTGATTGGCATGCCATGAGTTTTCCGGGAAAATTTTATACTTAATTTGCTTACTCATCATATTAAACAATGCAAAAATTGTTATTATTCTTTAAAACTTAATTTCTTCAATAAAACTCATATTAAGTTTATATTTTTTCTTAAAGTTATGTTTTATATTTTAATTTTAAAACTCTTTTATAACTTCTTGATGAGTAAAGTTAGTTTATTTTAATATAATTAAAATTTGCAAGTACTATTAATATATTTGAAACGAAACAACACAAACAAAACAAATTTAATCAAGAGAATCTTCAAATAATATTATTATTCAAATGACGCCCTGAATAAGACAAAATATAGTACCTAAAACACTAAACAAGATTATAGATTAAATTAAATAATAATAATTTATTAAAGATGATAAATAACTAGAATAAAAAATAAAAAATAAATAAAGAAGTATTACATGAGAGTTGAAGAAGATGTGTTGGTGGAAAACATTGATCTTACAAGTGTTAATATATATTCTAAATTGGTGGGAATATGAAATTTTGAGAACTAGAATTTTTTTCAAAGAGGATTGAATTTTCCCACCTTTTCTATTGGAGGGAAATCTGGAAATTTTGAGGATAATATTTTTTAATTACATTTGCTCCACAAAGAAATCGGTATGTGAATTAGAATAAGTTTTAGATAATTTTTGGAGGGAAATCAAAGTTTGTGAATTGTAAAAATATTAGATAAAGATTGAAAAAAGATTTTCTCATCTTTTCCCATCTTTTCCTATCTTTTCCAAAATTTTCCTTGGTACCAATCACTTGGAAAATAAAATTTTCCAATTTTTTTTTCCTTTTCCCTCATTTTCCTTGGAAACAATCGGAGCCTTAACTAAATAAGTATTTAAATTCTTAAAATCATCTCACCAAAGCTACTACTTTGTTAAAGATGTTGGATGACACAAGTATTAGTAACATTTCTTCGGACCTGAAATGTGTCACTAATGTTTTTTTTCTAATGTTTTATAGTAGTCATGCATAGTTTAAAATTTCATAAATATAATATATAAAATAAATTCTTGTAATCTAAATAAATTTTATTTTATGTCAATTTGATGACATACCATTTCCCTTCATCTCTCACGATAACAATCAATAGTGCGGCGATCTGTAATTTGGCCTACGGCGGTGCAAAAAAAAATAAAATTGGATCAACGATACAGATCAAAAACCAAATCAATGATACAAATCCTTTACAAGATCAATTTAATTCATCCGATAAACGATCACCTACAAAGTATCGAATCATGATTTGATATGATAGTCGATACAAGAGGTCGGTATACCGGATCGTTCTGAATACCGATTTCTTAACCTTTTTTTTTTCTTTTTTTAATTGATTAGTCTTCTTTTTTGTACTGGATCAATGAGTCTTTTTTTGATTCATTGATTAGTCTTCATTCTCAAGTAAGAAAAATAGTTAAGATTCGAAAGAAAGAAACCCCAGCCCACACACACTTTCGTCTTCATTCTTCAAGTTCGCATCGCAACTGCTCTTGATGAATGACTTTTGTTTGTCTTCTCTTGTTTGTTATAGAATTTTATCACTTTATACTTGAATGTTTAGGTGTTATATCATCGGATTTTTAATTCTTGTAAAAGATCTTTAAAATTAGTTTGGCAAAAATACCGAATTGTTCTACAATTATCGAACTAGTCTTAGTAATTACCGAATCGTATCGAATTAGTTTGCTCTGGATAACGATCCGCCTTTGAAAATTACCAAATCATATTTCATTCATAAAATACCATATCAATGATACGATAATACCGAATCGCGCATGCCTAACCTCACGTGTCGAAGGTAAAATAAGACTTAATCTGAGAATTTCACTTGCTAATAGATTTTAACAAATCAAATTAACCACATATAAAAAGACATAGATTAAAACATATTATCCAATAACGATATGTGAATACCATCTTTATATTTATAGATATAAAAACCATTTAAAATTATGGTCACTTAATAGTGTAAAAATAAATTCCATGAAATCATATGAATTCTCTTACTCGATTCTCCTGATAAACTCATAAAAAAAGGGTGTTTCGCATGTGGCACCCTGAATATAAGCCGCTTTGGTACATTGCACCCCGTAATTACAAATTTAGAATGCTCCTTAAAAGTTGAAAAGGGCAAAATTGTCATTGAGAGGGAAATTAAAGAAAAATTACCCTGAAAATTATTTCTAAACGTTACTAATTAAATTGACTACTCCAAATACAAAATGTCTATTTTGATAATTAAGTATATTATATTTAATTTGTTTATGAATTTTGTGTTATTTATTATTTTATAACTAATTTTTAAACACACTTTAGAAGTAAAAATGAAGTTACATTGACAAAACTACATCTTACGCAAGTACTTAAAATATAAAAAACAAAGTACAAATATACTAGAATTGCCCTCCGCATAATAACTAAACCACTCAATGCCAAAAACAATTTAATTCTAAGGTGCATTTTGCCAATATTGATCATTTCTAGAGAGTATTCCGCTAAATTTGTAATTCCATAGTGCTATGTGCTAAAACGGCTTATCTTCAGGGTTCAACATGCTAAATATTTAAAAAAAAAGAAAAAAAGAATTCTCTTGATAAACGAGCGCGAACTGGTTGGACCGGTTGAAAAGGGCTAGGGCATAACACCTGAACCGGGTGTATAAACACTCATTCTAGAAAACGTTCTTCAGGTGCACAACGAAGCCGAGGGCTTTTTTCATTCGTGGACCATATTATTATCATTCATACGTACACAGGTGAACTAGAACATTCCATTTCATCATCATCAATTGTGAATTTGTAAACCCTAGCTATTTTCATTACAATTTTGTTTGCAGAGCATGGATCGGTACCAGAAGGTTGACAAACCGCGAGTTGAAACACCGATTGCCGAGAATGAGATTCGAATCACTAGCCAAGGACGGATGCGAAGCTACATCACTTACGCCATGACTCTCATTCAGGTACTTTTGTAAATTTGAAAAGTGTTCATTCATTTTGGTGTAAAACTGAGTTTATTTTGTTAATTTGATACTGATTTGTTGAGTGTGTTTATTTCCGTTGCTGTATGTTTTGTGTGTTGGTGGTTTCTAGCGTTTTTACTGTGTTCGTTTCGTCAATTGTAGTGGATTGTGTGTGGGGACTTGTTTAGACGGTGTATTCGAGGTTTTCGTGGATTGTATGTGGGAAGATGATGTGTTCGAGACGTGGTTGATATTTTTTATTGGCGTGTTATACATGGTGTATGATTTGTTGTTATATTATTCAAGTTTGGTTTGAGCATGTTAGTTCGTTGTAAGGTATGTGGCTTCCATTTTAAACTCTTTCATGCCGCAGTTTTTTTGTCCTTTTTAGAGGAATCGTTGCGTATAGTGGCTTGGCTGTATAAATGATTTTAGAACTTTTTTTTTTCTTACGGAAGGTGGTTTATGAGATCATAGAGTTTTCTATTATTTTTAATGAAATTGATTGATTGGTATGTTACGCTAAAACATATTCAGGGGATGCATGAAACGGTATTTTGTTGAATCCCTAGTCAAGAATAAAAAGTACTCGAGTCAGTTGGAAAGTGTTATTTGATACTAAACAACATTTGACCTACTGAGAGCAGTCTTATGTTGTGGTGATTTTTGAGAAGAAAAGCTGGTTTTATATTGGTGAAGGATGTACGCCATTTAGTTAGTTTGAATTTCCTATGGTATCTCTAAACATATTTTAGATGTATGCATTTTTTTTGTACTTAGATGGGCATATATTAGTCTATTGGTAGAAATTTCTTTATGGAATAACCTGCATATTGGTTTGTTTTGTATTGAATTAGATTGCTACTTAATCTTCTTTTATATGAATATTTTGCATGTTATCGCCTAAATGTTCTATCATTTCCATGTAGTATTATTTGGATAAGTACTTCACTGAGTTATTTTGCAATGAATTGTAGGAAAAAGGTTCAGAAGAAATAGTGTTCAAGGCCATGGGCAGAGCCATCAACAAAACTGTAACGATGGTGGAGTTAATCAAGGTTTTTTGTGATTCCATTGGTTGTTTCATTAACTTTATGAGTTAGCTTCTGATGGGGTTCTAAAGATATAATTTTGTCTTTCAGAGGAGAATCGTTGGGCTTCACCAAATTACAGCGATTCAATCTACTGACATAACTGACACGTGGGAACCTCTGGAGGAAGGCCTCCAAACGTAAGGGTGCTTAAAATTGATTGTAATGAGAAAACTAGTGTTTAACTTCTTAGTTAAAGTAATTCCTGTCTGAAGATTTATCGAGTCTGACAAGTTGACTTACTTTTCTTACATTGTTTGCTTATTGATACAGCCTGGAGACCACACGCAAAGTCTCAATGGTCACTATTACTCTCTCGAAAAAGGAATTGGATAAGACAAATATTGGGTGAGCTGTTGCAGATGCCTTCAGTTTGCAAATATTGAATGTTTTCTTTTTTGTCGCAATGCAGTTTAGTATTATGAAAACCACAGTTTCTTTTTCGAACTGATCACTGAACTTTTGGTGAAACAATATGATGTTGAATATGAACAAAGTGCATTAGACCACTGACCTGTTCGTCTACTTCATTAAAACTAACTGTGGATATGAAATAATTCAGTCTATGTTATATTGTCATGTTTCTCGTGAAGTGTTCTCCCTAATGGTAGAGTGGGTGTTGATTGTTTGCGATGCATTGTAGTTATCAACCTCCAATACCAGCTGACCAAGTGAAGGTCTCTACAGAACTCGACTATGATGGAGGTGGAGTCACTTCTATAAATTTTTTGCTTTATTAATAATTTATGTCTTGGTGAGCCATACATTCTGACCGTATCCCAATTTTATAGAGGGATCTCCTGCTGCCAGAGGAAGAGGCCGTGGTAGAGGGAGGGGGAGACCTAGAGGTCCACCTGGTATGGATTTGGCTATCGCATTACTTAAAATCATATCAGAATTGATTGCCTGAACATAAGGATGTTACATGCTTCTATAGTTACTTATGTTTTGTGTGTTTTCAAACAACTGTTTAATTCATCTTTCTTTCTCTGTTCTACTTCTTGAAGGTAATGGTTATGCACCTGGGGAGTATGAGGATGAAGGCTATGAGCAGAATCGTGGATATTCTAGAGGTAGGGGGCGAGGTAGAGGTCGCAATTTTCGTGGCCGTGGAAGAGGAGGGTACAATGGAGGGTACAATGGTCCACAGGATGATGTTCAGTATGATGATGGAGGCTACAATCCAGGAGCACCCCGAGGTACTGCTTCTCCATAATGAGTTAAATGTTCTTATAACATTATTTAATTCATGTTTTGTGAGCATAGCTTTTTGTGTGGTTTAATTCGCTAGAAGGCTTGAAGAACTAACTGTAAACTAGGCCATCGAACCAACTTGCTTTAACCTGTCCAGTAATGTATTCATTTGGTTTAGGATTTCATTTATTTGATCATGGTTGATCTTCGACAAATTTCCGTTATTCCCCATGCAAATATAACTTGCCTTTACATGGATATTGAAGGAATATAATTATGAACAACCTGTAGAATGTTCGAATAGTTTGCAGAATGCAACGTGGTTCTTTTGTCTCTGACATAGTCGATTTTTTGTGCAGTCATTGCCACCTTCTTTGCATCCCTTTTTTCTCTATTGGTTTATATAATAAAAATATAAGATTGTGTTTTTTCGATCTATTGTCACTGAGGTTATTTTCTTAATAAACCACCGTCTGGTGGGTTTCTCCAACAACAGGTCGTGGACGTGGGAGAGGAACTCGCGGCAGGGGTCGTGGTTCTCGATCTAATGGACCGGTCCATGCTCCTGCTTAAGGTACTTAAGTGTTCGACCTAGGTGGCCATTCTATGATCACGATTTGATGTTCAATATGTTGATGAATGGCAGCTCTGTTCGATGTTTTTGAACTTCTAGTATCAACTATAGTATGTCATCTGTAATAAGTTAGTAATTGTAGACTATTTTGTGCTGCATATATGTGGTGAGCCTTTTTGTTTCACCTTTACAGTTTTTCCATAGTTGGGTAGTTGCTTTGGTCAAGTTTTAAATTTTTGATTACAAGCACATTCTTTGATTTGTAATTGTCTGGTTGATGCTCTATAAATGAACTTCCTTTGAACTTGCATCCTTTTTGAGGATGTGCTGTTTCTTTACTTTCTCATTTGGCTTAAAAGAACCTTTCTTGTTTTAGTATGATACCATTGAGATTTTGGTAAAATTATTTGTTGTCAATAAGATTGGATTTTAGGATGAGTGTTGAATCATTTCGTGACATCCGTAGACAGTGCAAGTACACAAGTTCTTATTTATTTTTATTTTGTTTTCAAGTCTACAAGATAAGTAGTTCGGTGAAATCGATTCGTGTGACTTTATTCAACTTCTTTGTTCAAATTGATTCGATCTCTTTTAACTTTGTTGCTGTGAACTTGAGTAACTCTCTTCTAACTTTGTTGTGAAATTGAGTCGCTCTCTTTTAAGTTTTACCTGGAAGATTTTAAGACATAGTTGGCCAGTTTCATTTGTTATCGTTTAAGGTGATGTGGGATGCTACAGCCTCATTGTGGCCTGCATGCCCCCGACAATCACAATTCGCGTTTCGCAAATAGCCCTTTCAAGTAGGGCTTGCAATTGCATGCTTTTGCTCAATTATTTCCCTCCACTCAAAGCCTCACTTCAGGGATTCAATTATCTGTTGGATATAGAATTGCCTAGTTCGGTTAGCATGATCAATTTGACTCCAAACTTTTTTGTAACTGGTCGGTCTTTGAATGTTGGGGATTGGCATGCTATTCTCAATTTTGTCTCAACTTGTTTGTACTCTTTTTTGAATGTTATGGTGTTTGTAAGATTTTATAGAAGTAGTTTGTTTTGTAATTAACTAAATTTTAAAGTTTTTACAAATTATTATAATGTCTAATAATTATAGAGAAGCAAATTCCTAATTTCAACTTCTTTTTAAATATTTTTAAAGGCATTTCAGGGAGTACCATAAACACAGTTTTTGCATCTTGTGCCTTTTACGATATTTTTTTAAGACATGAAGTCAGTGATGTAAAGGCTGAAAAAGATGTGTGTTAAAACATAAATAAATTATTCTTGTAAGTATTTGTAAGTTTCACCTTTTTTTTTTGTTTGATAAGCTAATAACGGGAATCGATTAATTTTATTTTGGTTATTCATCACCGAATTAGTGGACCTATGAATTGATTCGACGGATATGGCTTAGTTAGATGTTGACTAACCTTATCATATTTACTCATCATCACGAAATTGTCCAGCACTTCATCTAAACCACACGACTTAAAAAGATAAATGATTATGTACAATTTACTTTTTTTGACAACTCAAGTTAGGTAAATTTTTGTCTTCAAAAAAAAAAAAGTTAGGTAAATTTTTTCGCAACTCCGCGCAGTAACCTTAGTTGTCTAAAGTTAAAGTTTCATAATGATAAAATTATCTTATCCGTATAATTGACATTAGCCAATATTAACATAGAAAAGATGGACAGCTACAATTATAGTTTTGTTATTTGATTTAATTACAAATATTCGTCGAGGTTTGAATAATTGCGTGCAAAATTTCCAATTTACTGAATAAAATAAAGTATTTGTATAAACTTAATTCGGTATCTCTTTAACTATAAAAACTTTAAAAAAATGTTTTTGCAGTCAGATTGAATTGCCAGAATAGTTTTATTTACCCTATATATAAGTCCGTGAAATGAATTGGTTTACAACTATTAATTTGGAATTTACCTTCACTCTCTTTTTTGTTGGTGCTACAATTTTTCGACTCACTTTTCCTTTTACCTGTCACGTCCTCTGAAATTAGTCTATTATATCGGAAAATCATATATTTCATTTTTTAGAATACAAAACAAAAAAAAACAAAAAATTGTCCATGAGGCTCCAAAAAGCATGGCGTCCCTGCTATTGTCATCAAACAGGCCATGATAACGATAGCCTCGCCTCATATCTATAAATCCCACACCCATTATTAAATACTCATTAATTATAAATATTTTATCTTCTTATTAATTACAGTTATGGAAAAAGAAATTAAAGAAGAGGATATTGTGATAGCTGGTGCTGGCATAGCTGGTCTTACTACAGCTTTAGGACTTCACAGGTATATAAATTAATTCGGTGGATGTCTATTCTACTCCATTAATAGCTCAGACATGTTTTTTTTTAGTAGCTGTTATTTTTCGGAAGCTTTTCGACATGTGTCATAAATTTCGTAAAAGTCATAGTTGTAATAAAATTAGAAACTACTTTTTTTCGGAAGCTTTTCGACATGTGTCATAAATTTCGTAAAAGTCATAGTTGTAATAAAATTAGAAACTACTTACGGAAACGTTTCGGTGGTTTTGGAAGAAACGTACGAAAATTTGATCAATGAATTTTCTTTCTATCGTATGTTTCAAATTGCAGAGAATGTCTTATAAGTTTATAAGATTCTTTTAATTGTTCAAAGAGACTTTTTCTTTTATAATTTATGTTTAGACTCTTAAGTACTATTTAATGCAGGTGTGGCGTGCGGAGTGTGGTTTTGGAATCATCCGAAGCGTTGAGAGTTACAGGATTTGCGCTCACAATGTGGAGTAATGCATGGAGGGCACTCGACGCCATCGGGGTCGGAGACATCCTTCGGAGAAAATCTATGCAAATTAGAGGGTACCATTATAAATAGGGAGCATCTACCTTGTCTTTCATTCTGTATATATTTTATGTTCTATGTTCGAAATTGTAGTTTATAAGATTAACGATTAACTAGTGACTATTGTTATGTTATAATTCCTACCATTTTGGTATAGTTTCAAAGTGGCTTCACTAGATTCTGGGCAAGCAGAGGACTCCTCTGAGGCAGATGTTGAATTGTGAGTCGCTTCTTTTCATGGCCCATTTTTTATTTCTATTAAGAATCAAGAATGTTTTTAATTCGGACTATCAAGATCCTTTTTCAAGATATGGTTTTATTGCGGTATTATTGAAATGGAGTATTTGCTTTGCTTTTTCAATGTGCATTCCATTTTTTTTCCCACTATTTATCAGGTGAGTATTATGTTGAGTAGTTACAACAAGGTATAAAGTATTTAAGCATTTGTTCCATATCATTTTGGCCCTGTCTATTAAGTTCTTCATCTCTAAATCCAACATCTCTAGTTGATATTTCTTTTAAATGCTATTTTTCTACAGTTTCATTACCGGTGGAACTAGAATTTAAGGAAGAAAGAGCTTGTTTGCTATATATCTTTATAAGATTGGGGTAGATCTTGATTGCCCCTAATATTTATTCAAGTAATTTTGGATTTAGTAGTTCCATTAATTATCATGAGTTTTAGTAGGCTCAACAATGAATCTTGTGTTTGACGTACCGCATCAAAACACTATTTGAGCTACAAATTGTTATTTCAGCATGCTTTGGAGTACGATAATGTATTTTGAGTTCCCAAAGTTACGTTCATAATCGTGCAGTGACAATTTTATATAGCCCAGTATGTAAGTACAAGTGAACAGAACAGAATCCATAAGGCTGGCGGATTTCAATGAGACTTTTGTTGTAGGTTGGACTGATCAAGGAAGGCAAAGCCCTCCTTAGATCTCCATAAAATTAACTTAGAAGTTATCATACATCATTATGTCATAATAGGCTAGATGATGGGTTTAACATTGACTTGCCAATGTTATCATGGAGTTTGAGCAATGGAGCACCAAAATGAGCAAGTTAATTTTTCAAGCGAAAGTAAATAACGTTACAACTAATAGATCTTAATCTCAAAAGGCTTGAGAATATTTGTTCTGGTGTAGTGGCAAGTTTGAAAATCGTTGCGTAGAAAGAAGAGACTTATTAGAAATTCTGGAGAGAGAGCTTCCGCAAGGAACCATTCGGTATTCTTCAAAAATCGTCTCAATCCAGGAATCAGGGAACTTCAAGTTTGTGCACCTTGCAGATGATTCAGTGATCAAAACTAAGGTAGGTAAAATTTTTCCAATAAGTATTGCCTTCAAAATGCTCGTTGATGTCTTGGCAAAAGTTTGCTAATTCTTTTTTGTTTACTATGAAGAGTAATGTAGTCTATAAGATAGATTTCTACTTATTCTCCAGCCACTCACATTCTTCTATTAAAAAGTTCTGTTATGTTGCTATGGAAGGTGTTAATTGGGTGCGACGGGGTGAATTCTATTGTTGCTAAGTGGTTGGGACTTCCGAATCCAGTCAATACAGGACGATCAGCAATCAGAGGGTTTGTTGAGTATCCAGATGGCCACGGCTTTGACCCAAAGTTCCACGCCTATTTCGGAGGAGGCGTACGTTATGGATTTATTCCCTGTGATGAGAAGAGCATATACTGGTTTTGCACTTTCGCCCCATCTCTTTTTAGATCGTGTATGTCATATGAACAAATTCCCTAATTTAGAAAGATTATTGTACTTAGACCAATAATTTTATCATAAATCACCCTCGTAAATAAGAAGGATTGGTGTTGACACAAACAAGATGTTGCATACTTTTAGCAGGATACAAATAGTTGTACCATGTATAATAGATAATTTCCTTTTGTTTGACACAGATGATGAAAATAAAGATAACCCTCTCAAAATGAAGCAGTTTGCGTTGAGCAATATCAGCAATGTTCCAAAACGAGTATCAGACATCGTAGAGAGAACCGGGATGAACAACATCTCCAGTGCTACTCTTAAACTCAGATTGCCATGGAAAATCTTGTCTGGAAACATAGTAAAAAACAACGTTTGCGTAGTAGGTGACGCCCTTCATCCCATGACACCGGACATAGGACAAGGAGGGTGTTCGGCTTTAGAAGATAGTATCGTTCTCGCAAGGTGTCTAGCCGAAGCATTATCGAGAAAACATAAATGTAATGATAAGTGCATAGATGAAAAGTACGTAAAGATGCAAAAGGGTTTGGAGAAGTACTCAGAGGAGAGGAGATGGAGAAGTTTTAGTCTCATTAGTACAGCATATGTGGTTGGTTTTCTACAAGAGAAAGAAGGTAAGATAATGAGCTTCTTAAGGAAGAAGTTTTTGTCTAGGTATACTGTTGGATTGTTGATGAGAATGGCAGATTTTGACTGTGGGAAGTTGATTGTTTCTTGAAGCAGATTTTGGCAATACATACATTTATGGTTGAAATCAGAGTATCAGAGATTAATAATGAATCATGTGCTGCTTTTTATGGTACCAAAATTGTGGTTTATGAAGTAATATGTTATGTTTGTATCAAGCTCTCTGTAAAAAAAAAAAAACAAGCATTAGAGGTGTAGCTAAGTTGATTACTTTTTTTTTTTTTTTTTTCTTTTTTCTTGTTGAAAGGAAGTTGATTACTTAAAAAATATGTACAAAGACTGCAGTGGATACAACTTCTTTTGTTCAAAGAAAATGGCCTGACGATCAGATTTGAAAGTTTGAAGTACTATGTCAAAGTTATATATGTTTGAAATTTATTCCACAATCTCTTAGAAACTATTGTGACCATGCTATACTGTTTATATATATAATCTTTCTTTCTCCTCTTAATAAAAAAGAGCTCAAGGGGGGTTCAAGTTCTAATATAATATTAAATAGATGATGATGAGTTTGTCTATTACCTGAGTGCTGGTAGCTGATGCTCGTTATGGACCATAGGGTAGGGGCGTGTTCAAATTTATTTTACACCCCCTTGAAACTATTGTGCGCCATGCTATGTGACGATCAGTGTTTTAAAAATTCGCCCTGGCACTCGTACAAGGTATTTTTATCCCAAAACGCCCAGAAACTTTACTTTGGGGCTTAACTTTCACGGGGCTTATGCCCGGTAATTTAGTGCGTACGCCCCAAGACAAAAAACACGCCTTTTGCGCCCCAAACTATTGGACTTACGACCCAAAGATAAATATATGTAGATTTATTTTGTTTATTTTTCTATAATTTTATATTTATATTCATTTTAGAAAACAAATTTGGCATAAACAATGGGTATATTGAATTGAAAGATATTTAATATTCTTATGATATTTTTAAATAATATTTCTTAAAACTCAAATGTATGTTTTTATAGCTTCCAATAATAATGTTTTAAATTATGATCATTTATTTGCGGCTTTGTGTTTTTCTTTAATATATTACTTTTTAATATGATCGATTAATTTCATAATATTTATAATTTATTAAGAGTTTAGAAATATATTTTTATGCATCTTATATAAATGTGTAAACAAAAATTTGTTATATGACTTTATAAGAACACAAATATTTCAAATTAACATATTAACTCCTTCTTTTAGTCTTTTCAATTATTGATATATTTAGAAAATAATAAATTTTAAAATTTGTGGGGCTTGCGCCCCACGCCTCAAGGCTTACGCCCCGCCTCTAAGCATATAAAACGCCCCGCTTACGCCCAACGCCTTTAACAACACTGGTGATGATCTCTGAATCTTTTCTTCACAAAGTCTTTTAGGCTAGACTTGATTGGTTCCACGGAAAATGAGAGAAAAAAAAAATATTGAAAAATTTTATTTCCTATGTGATTGGTAGCAGTTTTTTTGGACAAGATAGGAAAATTCTTTGTAATCTTTATAACACTTTTAGAATTCTCATTTTTTTTATTTTCCTCCAAAATTTTTCTAACATAAATTTATGGAAAAAAATCTCAATATTTTTGAACTTTCAGATAATCTCATATAGCAAGTGACAAATGTAATCAAAAAAAATATTATTCTCAAATTTTTTTGACTTTCCTCCATTACAAAAGGTGTGAATAAATTCACTCTTTCAAAAACTTTATAATTCCCAAAAATTTAATATTCTACATACTCAAAAACTATATAAACACTTATAAGATCAATATTTTGTTTTGCACATCTCGTTCAACTCTGAGGTTTCACATATATATATATATATATATATATATATATATATATATATATATATATATATATATATATATATATATATATATATGTATGTATTTTATTCTAGTTATTTATCATCTACAATAACATATCCCTATTTTAATTAAATCTATAATTTTATTTGATATTTAGAAAAAAAGTTTAATAAAAATTAAATTCATAAAAATAACTTTAGTATAATGTTGCCATATACTTTAAGTTTTAAAGTATAAATATAATTAATAAACAAACTAAGTAAAACATTTTCTCGAAAAAACTAATATATGCTAATCACATGAAAAAGAAAGTTTTTTTTTTTCCATGAAAATTTCCCTAAAAGTTCTAATTTTCTGCTATTTTTTTTTTCTTTTCTCCCGATTTCCGTGAAACCAATCGAACCTTAGAGGAACACAAGAGTCATATAAATTCAACTAGCTACTACTCGCGAATAAATTTTATAGCCAAAGGCACAATTCAAGTGCGACTTGCATACATTATATGTCCCCTCCTCATCATTTCCTTGCACCTCAAGCTCAATTATATGCTGTCTCCAGTCAAAGCATTGTCATGTTATTTCGTCCCACGTCTCAAACTCAACGTTAAAAAAAATCAACAAATATTTAATAATGAATTACAACAGGACCTATCAAATTAATTAACTCAAATCTCATCAATATAAACAAAAACTTATAACTTGGAGAATAGGCGGTGCCGCGGTGGTATCCAACATAAATGATGTAAAAAACAAGTGGATGAATGGAGGGTCCTTCAAATTAATACTTAAGAAGATTAAACTTTAATTCAATTTTTCTGCCATACAATTATTTCATCTTAGCCGCCATCTCCTTAGGCTAAAAGTTAGTCACTAGAATTATTAAAAATTTAAAATACTAAAAGAAATTGTTGTCATGTGACCAAAAGTAGAATATTGTGAAATTAAAAAGAACCAAAAAAGCATTTGGTCTCTTGAATCAATCAGGATGAGGCACCACCTCGATTCTATAAAACATTGAAGTTGTATCACATGTGTGTCGTTTACATTCTCTTCTTGGACATTTTCATGGGCCAGAGTTGGATTGGAGCAGATATAAATTAATATATTAAGTGCAGAGAATATATAATGGAAAAAGAAATTAAAGAAGAAGAGGATATTGTGATTGTTGGTGGTGGCATTGCTGGTCTCACTACAGCTTTGGGACTTCACAGGTATATGCTTTACATTCATAGTTAGTTAGTTTAATCATATTGCAATGAATTTTCATTCTGTTTTAAAAGTTCACATCAAAATGCTCTTATTCCTTCTTGTTTTACGTGCCGAAAAGTGGTGAATTAATTAAGGAAAGAAACAACTGTTTTTCATATTTCTGCGACAAGTATTTTTCAATGTCCTTTCGTTATTGAAACATTTGGAAGTAATGTTGTCCTCAAAACTCCATATAACTTTATTAATATTCGGAAAATATATTTAGTTTCAATGTGTTTGAAGTCATTCACCAACCTAACTTGGATGCAGGTTGGGCGTGCGGAGTGTAGTTTTGGAATCATCCGACGCGTTGAGAGTTACAGGTTTTGCGCTTACATTGTGGACTAATGCATGGAGGGCGCTTGACGCGGTGGGAGTCGGGGACATTCTTCGAGCAAAATCTGTTCAAATTCACGGGTACTAAAACAATATCAAGCATGCCAATTGCTCCCTAAAAATCTTTATGTGCAAAATCTTTTCAGTGGTTCAATCTGCAGTTTTAACAATTACAAATTTACTGTCATCGTAGCGATAAATATTCTTATACTTCTTAGAATTTTTCTGCAGTTTCAAAATGGCTTCTCCAGGTTCCGAGCTAACTACTACAGAGCAATCCTCCGAGGCAGATGTCGAATTGTGAGTTGTTTTTATCACACAGCCGTTTTTCTTCTTCTTATATAATGAAAATGCTTTTACTCGGATCATGAATGTATTTTCGCGATTACTATCTCTATAAACATATCATGGTGATCTTATCGGATATTTGCTCTATTTCATACTTATTAAATGTTTGTTTCGCTATTAAAGATGTGATTATTTTCTAGTAATTTCATTTGTAAATTCAACAATTCTGATTGATATTTCTTGGAAATACAATTGTTTTGAGTTGCGGGTTTCAAGTCTTCAGTTTCCATTTTTAGGGAGTTTGATTCTCCTCTGTTTGGAACTAGAATGTAATGAAAGAAGAGCTTTTTGCTATTCTTATAATATTGAAGATAACATCATTGGAACTTGATTGGCACTAAGATTGCCTTAATTTCAGATTTGGGTAGAGAATCATGGATCTAGTGCCAAAAAGTTTGAGTGTGAAAGAACTAAAATTATTGAGTTCTTACTGCCGAATAATATTATTGGATAATGATCATTGCTTCCATGCATCTTAATCAAAAGGTTTGAGAATTGAGTTATTGTCATGTAGGCGCAAGTGCGAAATTCGTTGCGTAAGAAGAAGAGAGTTATTAGAAACTTTGGAGAGACAGCTTCCACAAGGAACCGTTCGATATTCTTCAAATATCGTCTCAATCCAGGAATCAGGAAACTTCAAATTTGTGCACTTGGCTGATGGTTCAGTAATCAAGAGTAAGGTAATTAATTTTGTCAATACGTATTTTCGTTGACTTGTTGGTGAAAGCTCCTCTTTTCCTTTCATTTACCTCAAAAGAGTTGTGGAGTCCAAAAGATAAGGGTAATACCTACTATCCTGCCATTTCTCAAATTTTCAACTAAAAAGTTTGGTTATGTTCCTATGTGAAGGTGTTAATTGGATGCGACGGGGTCAATTCGATTGTGGCTAAATGGTTGGGACTTCAGGAACCAGTTAATACCGGGCGATCAGCAATAAGAGGCTTCGTTGAGTATCCAGATGGCCATGGATTTGAGCCAAAGTTCCATACCTATTTTGGAGGAGGCGTGCGATATGGATTTGCTCCCTGCGATGACAAGAGCGTATACTGGTTTTGCACTTTCAGCCCATCTCTTTTTAAATGTAAGCCATATGAACATATCCACCCCGTAATGTACTATTGATTGTTCTCTACTTCAGACTGATTCATGCACACATAATTGTTACACTTCGGACTACTCGACTTGGTTCCTCTATCATGTTTTTATGTTACACATTTTCTTATTGTCAAGCATCCCTCTTCAAGTTTTATCTTGTGATCATTTGTTTTTGCTTTAAATCCAATTAGTTATCCGTTTTATTTTCTCCCTTTCACAACATCGGCTTACAGCGACAATACCTGGAATATCTGATCAAGTTACAGACCACTGTACATCATGTTATGCCATCGTATAAAATGATGTGGATGATGTTTTCTTATTTTATACCTATTTTTAGGGGAAGTTTTGGTGATTTTTAAATGTTAAATGCATTGTGAACTTACAAACATTAGATTGTATCATCGTAAATAACTGTGTATCTGCCCACTTACCTACTTTTGTCAAGACATTTCATTTGTACCAGGTATGATGGATAATTTCCTTTTGTTTGTCGCAGATGATGAAAATGAGCACGACCCCTTAAAAATGAAGCAATTTGTTTTAAGCAATATCAGCAATGCTCCGAAACGAGTGTCAGACGTCGTAGAGAGAACTGGGACAGACACCATCTCATGTGCTATGTTAAAGCTCAGATTGCCATGGAACATTTTGCTTGGGACCATTGTCAAAAACAATGTTTGTGTTGTAGGTGACGCTCTTCATCCTATGACACCGGACATAGGTCAAGGCGGGTGTTCGGCCTTAGAAGATAGTATCATTCTTGCAAGGAGTCTGGCAGAAGCTTTGTCGAGAAAACCGACGTTTAACTATAACGAAGACAATGAGAAATACGAGAAAATGCAAAAGGGTTTGGAGAAATACTCAAAGGAGAGGAGATGGAGAAGTTTTTGTCTCATTAGTACAGCATATGTGGTTGGTTTTATACAAGAGAAAGATGGTAAAGTGATGAGCTTTTTAAGGAAGAAGTTTTTGGGTAGGTACACTGTTGGAACTGTGGTGAGAATGGCAGATTTTGATTGTGGGAAGTTGATCTTGACATAAATTTTGGAACAATAAACATAAGTACTGCTTAAATCATTTGTTTTGTTTTAATTTTTGTATTCTGGGTGTATCCTTAGACAGTAGTTGCCAATATTTAAAGAGAAGGAATAATGTGATGGCATCCACAGAGAGGTGCATAGGCGAAGTCAATTGCAGATCAACTATTTACATGAAATTTGTCATATGAAAAGTTACATTAAAACAACAAGAAACTAAGTACAGAACTACAAGAGATGTCCTTAGGATTTAAACTGATTAACTGTACTTTTGCCTTCATGACAGATGTAGTGAACCGAAGCCATAGGAATGATATGAAATGCACATGATATTACAAACTCGTTGACTCTACAGAATACCAAAAATTCGATGATGAAGAACTCGCTGATTCCCAAAAATACCGAGAAATTGAAAAAAAAAAAGAAGAGAAAAACTCTCTAAAATTTATTCAATTAACAACTAAACAACAGTCTGAAAGACGACTAATATATAAAGACAAATTCCTAGCTACAAAAATAATAAAAAAATACAAAAAAACTCTTAAAAAAACATTGAAGATATTAAATTGCCGTTTTGACTTCCAAAACATTCGAGTTTTTCTAGAATCACGTCAGTGCAAAGATGTAAATCTTTGCATCTTGTTTAGATGGTCATTTCTACTTCGAAAATTGAGATCGTTTGTCAAAAACGGACACCATTGACTTTTTGGTAAAACTTTGATTAATTTTGACTTTTAGCTGTTTAAAATCTTCATCTTTCTACTTTGCATTAATGCCCAATTTTTTTATTTTTTTTTTTGTTGCTAATCCGGTGTCTCGGTTCTGTGGCCATTAGAAGGGGACAATGTGTAAAGTTCCCACTCGTTTTTAATAACTTACACCATACACCCGTGTTTTCTTTTTCAATTTCTATAAAATCTCTTGGTGTTTTTCAATTTCACATCAAGCTGCATCTCTGTCTATTTTATGGAGCATGCTACTCTCACACTATATGAGATTTGTTTTTGTATTTTATACTTTTATACTTATTAAATTGACTAAAATACTAGTATGAATAGAATGTGTAAACCCTCCGATGTTTTCTAAAATTTGTACCAAAACTCATGTAATTTAATACATGAATTAAACCCTCTTGTTACAAATACCCTACTCGAAACTCTCGTTTTGTGATCAGAGATCTCCCACTAAAGCCCGAACACCTCTTGTTATCGAAAAATGACAATTCGGATTATGTTCAGTTAATAACTAATAGTAGTTTAGTGCGGTGCACTATTGTTTTAAAACGTGGTTTTTTAGAAAAATATTAATAGGAGATTATGGTGTAGGTTTTGCATGTAAACTATTAAGGGGTTCTATGCATTGTCCCCTCTCTGAAATCGTAGGCTGAAGTGGCAAAAATGATTTTATTAACATTATGTTGTGGCTTTGAGTGGTTTTTCTTCAAATAATGTTTGTAAATTATTGAATTGGTTACAAGGATAATATTTTGTATGGGTTGCTATGTGATGAGATTCAAACTTTATATTGAATTCACAAACAAGAAATTGAATAAATATGATCGATTGTATTTAAAAAATGTAGAAGAACGATTATCAAATTCGGAGAGGAATGACTCTTTAATGGGTAGATCTACATAATGAATTGAAATAAAATAACAATTAGAAGTAATAACTGTCTTTCGAACTTAATTCTAAATATAGAAATTTAAATTCTTTCCATCTGGTAAGAGTACCCTTCAAGATCCCCATGGATATTAAGAATGTCCACCTTCGATATCATGCGATTAAAGTTTTGGGGAGGTACCCGATGCTCACTGGGGATGTGAATAATTTTGAGGTGTTACTGATTGATTTTTTCTCGTACAATGTGGCAGCTAGTTTATATGTGCTTTGTACTCTCAAGGTGCACCGGGTTAATTGCAACACAAAAGACACTTTAGGGACAGTAACCTACAATTGAGTGATGCTAAGATCATTAAGAAGCTTACTTAGTTATAAGCTTTCACAATTTGTTGTGGCAATGGCTCTGTTTCCGGCCTCAATGGAGGATATGCTAACCATTTGTTGTTTCTATGCCTTCCAAGAACTCAATGAATTAGCTAAATAAATAGCGTAGCCCGTAACACTTTGTATTGTTTGGATACATCCCGCTTAGTCACCGCTATTAAAAGATTTGAGGTGATTTTCAGAGTTTGAGTTGTAAAAGAGGTCATTTCCTGGTTTAACATTTAGATATCTAAGAACATTGTGGTCTGATGCCTGATGATTTGTTATAGGCTTTGCATTGTTGAATTAGGAGGCTTAAATTAAGACCTAGCCGAGTGATGGTGAGGTAAAGCAACCTCTCTATTAGCCTTCGGTAAATCCTAGCATCCTCTAACAATGAGGAATTAGAATGTGTTTGCTTTGTCGTGGAATCCATAAGTGTTTTGCTTGGTTAGAACCAAGATAGCATGCTTTAGTGAGAATGTCGAGGGCATATATCCTTTGACAAATGTCGATCCATGACTTATTGCTTGCAATTTCAATTCTGATTTCCCAAATCTTTGCGGTAAATCTGTTGGGATTGTTGTTTAATGGTATCAATTTCTACAAGACCATTCCCACGTAAGAAATTTAAGATCTTGTTTTCAAAATTCAAATAAAAATATTTTTCTGTATTTTTAGAGAATAAAAATGAAATTAATAACATATTTTTAAAAAAATTATTTGCATCTCTTTCATTTAAAAAAAATAAATCTATTCAATTAAGAAAGAGAGTTTAGTCTTATAATAAACCTATAAGAGAAGATTTTAAAAAACTGGAGTCTTTTATAGAAGGGCAAAAATGATAGCTTATCAAGTCAAAGCTAAAAATAAGTTTGGAATGCAGAGTAACAATAATGCCAGAGCAAAATTTATTTATTGTAGCCAGGACAATTTTTCAAAATTCTCTATTTCACCCTTCTCAATCTTTGACTATAGAAGTTAAGTGGGTATATCTTTTTAAGGGATAATAGCGTTAAACTTCCTATACTATACCCTCTGTTGCACTTTGCCTCCGCTCCTTTTATTTTTTGCGACTCGCCCCCTTATGGATAAATAAGCAGTTTTGCCCAATGAGTCCAAATCTAAAGGCAAAAAATGCTGACACATATTCAAATCCAACGGTGAAAAAGTGACTCAGGGGGCAAAGTACTTATTTATCCATAGTACAGGGGGCAAGTCGCAAAAAAATGAAGGACCGGAGCAAAGTGCAACAGGGGGTATAGTATAGAGGGTTTAATGCTTTTATCCCTTTTTAATACACCATTCATTAGCTAATCATTCCTAAATTACAAAGACTTAAATCTTTTTTACCACAGATTTTTTTCCACTGAATAACATTACGAATGAGAAATATTATAAAGTGTACTAAAAAAATATTAAACAGCAGCCTGTAATGCTTATCCATTACACTTTTTTATGTCTTCAATCAAATTCTGTTCTATGCAAGTTCCAGTACTTACGATAGGAGCTTAAATATAAAAGAAATGAACAATATACAAATGGTGATTAATGGAATATAAAATAAGAAGAAGATAAATAACATTACGTCAAAAGATCAAGTTTCCATAATTTAGGAGTGATTCACTAAGAAAGTTTATTATTAACACAATAAAAACTATTACTTAACTTTTATAATTCCTAATTGAGAAGGGTAAATTAGAGAACTTTAAAAAATTGCTTTGACAGCAAAAAAAATGTGCTTTGCCAATATAGCTGCCGTTATTTTGCTAATATAAATAACATTGAGGGGGCGTCCAAATAAAAATAGCATGGATGCTTTTGCAATCAACTTTGCTGTCAGTATCCCTTGTTGCATCATTCAATGAACTGTAACGCAGATATGTAAAAATTATATTTATATTAGCTAATTGATCCCTGATATTATATAAATCTAATGATTTGGATTCATTTTTTGATTTTTCTATGCCAGAAATTCGGTGGTGATTTTTAGATGTTGAATGGTAGATTTATAGCCCAGATGTTCTCTGATTCTTTTCCGACAAATTTTTTAAATCACATGCACACTTGATTAGGATGAACTTTGTTCTATTACATCCATTGTATGAAATAATATGAGAAAATATTCTATGACGAATTCCCAACCGTTCATGCTATTAAGAGATCACCGCAGTATATTAAAAAAAAAGGTAAAAATCTTATTGGGCATTAGTGAGTTATCTTTCATAAATTAGTACACGCAGAGATAAAAACTTCTCCTTGCAATGTAAATTTAAAAGCCCATGTGCCTCACAGATGAGATCAATGTAACTAGACGCATGTGGTCCAACAAAGGCTCATGTGAAGTATAACTTTTGCCTAATATTTTATGCAAAATAACTTAAAACAAAATGTTTTTTCTTCATATAAAAACAAACATTGGCTTTAAATAATGTGTGAAATGAACAATTCGGTGGGAAAATTTGATCATTTCACAGCTTTCCTATGGGGAGATCCATGTGGGGATTGTAAGTATTAACGTGGGAATAATTGGATGAGATTGATCAGAATATTCTTAGAGATAATTCAATTTAAAATGTTGTGAGTTTTTTTAACTAGTCGCAGGTCTGTGATCACATGTGAGGTGGTTGTTCTGCAGTAGTTTTGGCACCTATATAAGAGGGACAAAATCTTGTTTTATTTTGTAGCAAACACCAAACATTGATCCAAATCATTGATCTTCTTCTTTCTTGCACAGGACAATCAAAAAGAGAAAATGTCGAAAAATAGCAATGTGTCGATAATTTTGGTCGTTGGATTATTATGTTGTTCTATTATGAATGCGAATGCTTATCGAGCTTCAGGATTGACTCAGGCTCATGCAACCTTCTATGGAGGCAGTGATGCTTCTGGAACAATGGGTACATATCTTTTTGTTGATTTAAGAAGTTCAGTGTATATATTTATAGAAACTTCATCTCATATTAGTGTGTTATATTTGGATTTTGGATAGGGGGTGCTTGTGGATATGGCAATTTGTATTCAGCTGGTTATGGGACAAATACCGCAGCATTGAGCACTGCATTGTTCAATAATGGAGCATCTTGTGGGCAATGCTACAGAATTATGTGTGATTACAAATCTGACCCCCAATGGTGCAAGAAGGGAACATCTGTGACTATCACGGCAACAAATTTCTGCCCTCCAAACTATGATCTTCCAAGCGACAATGGAGGGTGGTGCAACCCGCCCCGCCAACATTTTGACATGGCTCAACCCGCTTGGGAAAAGATCGGTATCTACAAAGGTGGTATTGTCCCAGTCCTCTACCAAAGGTACACCTTTCTCGTCTTATTATTAAGACTGTCTAGTCACTCATTCTCCATATATTAAGATTTAAGATTAATGACGCGTGTCGTCATCACAAAATGAGACAGAAGATCTTTATTGGATTTCTCTCGTCGTTTTTAGCTACGTAGCGTTTTCATGATGGAATAATATATGTATAATTTGATGATGCAGGGTTCCTTGTGCAAAGCGAGGTGGAGTTAGATTCACTATTAATGGAAGGAACTACTTTGAGTTGGTGACAATTAGCAACGTGGGAAATGCTGGATCAGTTCAATCGGTTAAAATAAAGGGCTCAAAAACAGGATGGATGCCTATGTCTAGGAACTGGGGTGCAAATTGGCAATCAAATGCATACCTAAATGGCCAATCTATCTCTTTTATGGTCACAACAACTGATGGTCTTACAAAGACTTTCATAAATGCTGTCCCGTCTAATTGGGCTTTTGGCCAAACATATTCAACTTCAACCCAATTTTGAAAAGAATTGGTTTTTGGGTCGTCTTGTGCTGTGCATTTACAGTTGACAGGCCGCGGCGTTCTTACAGTTCTACTGAAAGCAGCCCGCCAGGGATTATTTTGCGCCATATTATATATAAATATTATTTTTGAAGGGACAGTACTATTTGTCTTGTCTTCTTGCATTGTTGTATTTTGTGGCATGAGCGTAGTTTTCTATATGTGTATATTTTACAATGATGTAATAAAATTCTTATACACGTGATCGTTTATGTTGTACACGGTTGTACTTGAGGAAGGAGTGGAAATATATTTGCTTGATATTTGAGATGGGACAGACCCCAAAAGTATAAAATGGAGTCCATGAGGCTGCGCATCTAGTGTATTTAGCCATTGTCATTAATTTTAACTATACTTAATTGTTATGTTATAGATGGGCATGCATACATGTACCCATCATGTTATTAGCAATGTGATTAGAGAAAAACAAGTATATTTATACGTAATAAATAACGAAGTCTATAAATTTCCTCTTTAACTAATATTCGAATAACTACATTTATGTAAATAAAGATGAACTAATTGAACAATTAGTATACATGTATAGCCAAGATTTCTGTTGTATATATCATGTATTTATTAAACCAATTATTTAAAAATGCAGCGAGAAATTTCTTTCCTGATCTACAGTCTTAATCTCTACAAGCAAAAAAATAATCAAACTACTACAACAATATTTGGACTTTTTGTTTTATTCCAAGTTCTAACCGCCTCTTATTTTAAGATGGCATGTGAATACAAATATAGCATACAACACTGCCAATACATATAATCAAAACCTTAGGCATCTGGGTAAAAGTCCCGTTAGAAATGCAAATATGTTAACCATAAATGTTAGCATAAAGCTGCAGATAACATTTCAATAAATCATAGCAAATATAATTACTTTTTGACAATGTAAGGGTTGAAATGAGACTAACAAGCACTAAGTGTCTAGTTTTTATAAATTCTGCAACTTTGTTGATATGAACGATGTGTACTACAACATGTGCACAAAGTTACATAAAATAATTTAATAAAGTATAATTACTAATCCATTTCAAAAGGGGATAATACATGTCGGCAAAATTTATCCTTTGGCATCCGTAGAATTCAAGTTTATGAATAATTTAAATATAAAGAAACTCTAAGATATTTTTTAAATTTATTCAACAACTATTCTTCTCATTATTTTAAAATATCTTGAAAGAACTACAAATTTTGTCAAAGTTTTCCCCTTTTAATTACCAAAGCATACATCAAAGTTAAAATGTTAATTTATCTTCATAACCATGACCATGTTCGCGTTGTGTGCATGGACCAAAGGTTCGTTTTCACTGTATGTTTCTGTATGCTAAATATTAAAAAAACTTCTCAATGTTTCGAGATCTTTTTGATATGTTTCGAATAATTCGAAAAAAACTGTTGTTACACTAGACATAAGAAAAGACTATGTTTCGTTTCTATAGAGCTACAAATGAAAAACTTTCGATATTTTTTGAAAAAAAAAAAGAAAGAAAATAAACTTTGGCCCATGGTTGTGTGATAGGGCAATAGGGGTATAAATATAATTTATAATTTCACTTTTAAACGATGATTATCACGTTTATAAATATTGGGCTCATTCAAAACCGTCTTTCATCTCGTTTATAAACATTGGGCTCATTGAGTGGGCCTTATAAGAAGTCCCATAGCTCTGTTCTGATCTCTGCTTTCACCGTCGGGAAAAAAAAGGTCAGTCTTTTTTCTGCTGTTCTTGCATTTCCGTACGTTCGTGTTAGCTAATTTCAGTGATTTGATTGGCCTTTTGCATAATTTTCACTGTTCCTTCTCAAACCCAGATAGGATAAAAGACGAAATTTAACTACATTAGTTTTTAAAAAAGCCTAAACTGTAATTGGATATCCATGCCCTGAAGGTGTTTGTAGAAATGTTTGTGAGGCTGTGGTAGAAGTTCTGAGGTAATGGGGTGTTTCTAACTATATCAATCTCTTTGCTGGGTCAAATTTAACTTAATTATTCATGACTAAAATCTCATTAGAGCGATATACGGCGGGCAAATTATGGATGTCCTGTGTGATTGCTTCCAACAGAAAAAAAAAAAAAAAAAAAAAAAAAGGAGCTTGTGGAAAGTAAAAAATATTGTTAGTGTACATTGAAGAATGCTTCTGTTTGTAATAGATTGTGATATTAGTTTCTGGATACAAATTTGGAACCAGGTAGAGTTTAATCATAACTGAAGATCTCATGCGACTTAAGAGTAGTTTCGCCAATACTAGGTTGAGATTGGCGGGACTTCTTGGATTTAGTGCGCTAACAAAGCGATAGGTCTTAGCTCCTGGGAGGGATGAAAAGGAGATCATGAAAAGGGAGTTTGTGCTTCGTCTATGTCTCAAGTGGCTTAAGAACAAATTCTTTCCTTTGCTGTGTATTTTGTCTTCAATATCTTGATATTATAATCAAAATCATGGAGCAGACATTTTCAGTATAACTTGCTTAAGATCTGCCCATTAGCACAACTGATCATGGTGCCGCAAATAGTGCCACAGGGGTAGTGTTTGGTGCGAGATTTCGAAAAACTACTTAATTTTATGCATGAATCATACTGAAAGACTATTGTTTCTAGAAGGATAGTAATATCGGCAGTACTAAATATATGTAGAAATATAGGTATTTATATAATGTATATCAATGAAAATAATTATTGAGCATTTGATAAGCCTTGCACTCGTGATAATAGTTTCGATGTCATTTGAATGTATATCTTCAGTCTCTATAACACATGTGCTTTTTGGCGTACCAAAAGTCTAATAAGGCTGTTTAATGGAAATTGCCTGATTAATATAGGAGAAACATCTGCACATCATTAAATTTGAACATTGTTCCACTTGAGTTGTGACAGTCACTTCCAAGGATAGCTGAAACTGAAACTGTTTATGTTTCACTATCATTGGATAATTTACACACATTCGTTGCTCATTTTCTTAATTGAGTAAGTGGGGTGATTTACTTGTTTTAGATTTCACTGGATGGGAGAGAATGCTAAAACGTTTTCCCAACTCCACTTGCCTGTGGAATGTGTATTTGGAGCTATAAATTAGATCTACTACTTGTGAGTTGTTTGATCTTGAAGTTTCAAAGTACTTGACTCTCGGTAAATAATCAATTTAATAAATTAGATCTACTACTTTGGGTTGTTTTGTCTTGTAGTTTGTTAGGGGGACTTGAAATTCAATATAGAATCGGTTTGTTCTATCCGTGCTTAACTTTTAAACGTTAGAGCTTAGTGTAGTTGGCTAGTTTAGTGGGGTGGGGCTTGATATCCCATTTGTTGCGAGTTTGGCTTGACTGGTTTAGCTGGCTGTGGACATGGTTTTGCAGTGGTGGTGATCTTGCTATATTTGGAGTTTGATGGTGGTTTATCTATTTAACTGGAAATACGTTCACCGCACTTGAATTCTTTTCTTTATTTTGTTTAAATGTATGAAATAGTCATTGATGTTATCTCAAAACATCCACTCTTCGGTAAGGATTCAAGAGGTGTACAGATGACATTGGACAAGAGCTTGATAGCTGATTATTGCAGGCCTGCAATTCAGTATTTCTGGTTTGTCTTATTTGGCCAGCTTGGGTTGGGGGGTGGCTGGGTTTAAGTGTAACCTTGAGCAATCTGGTATATGGTATATGTTCATAGTCATTTAGGTGGAAAACATACACTTGTTTGAGTCTAAAATTTTTGCACTTTACTGACTATTACTTCCTGCTGGTACGCATGAAGTAGACAGTTTGATTTGGATCATAAAATACATTCAATGTTCCTTTTATTGCTTCTTTCACTCTTTTCCGTCCATATGTACAATATTACTTGTTATAACTTATGAGAACATGCAAACATGGCCAGATCTTAGGAAGATCAATGGCTGGAAAAGTAGCAAAATCTGTTGCGAAAGCAGTGGGAGAGTACCAGTTCCCATGGCGAGAGAAGTTGGCAAAACACAAGGAAGAGCTTTCGAAAGGAGTCTGGGGATACTGGGAGCTTGGAGCCTGGAAACCTCTTGGTATCAGTGCACGACACCGAGCTCGACTTCGGAAGGAAGTTCTTCTTGCTGGAGGAGATTGGACGTATGATCCGGAAAGGAAGGAGATGAAGACAAAAAGGAAAGGGCATAAGGTTGATAGATTAGCTGCAGAAAAACGAGAACGTACTGCTGAACTGATGGAAAAGATGCCTGAGAAGTTGGCGGAATATAGGAAGAGAAGGTGGTTGGAAAAGATGAAAGCAGAAGATGCTGCTGCTAAAAAAGCAGCATTTGAGTAATCTCAACCTTGGCTTAACCAACTTACTTTGGGCTTTCGCTTTGGTTTATGTTTTTTTTTTTTGCCATAGACCTTTCATAATTCTGTAACTTGGCGCGATATGTGGAAACTCGCGGACTATTTCTGGACCTTGTACTCTAATTCTATAAAGCTTATACACAACACTTGTGTTTAATTTCATTCTTTTTTGTTCTTTTGGGGAGATGGGGTGGTTCTCCAAAGATTCATGAAGCATTAACTTCAATAAGCCTTACAGTTAACTTATGTACTTAATGTCCAGGAGATACTTTACATAAGTTCGCAGATGTGCCGTAACACAGGGTGGACCGCATTGACAGAAACGGTACCATTAGTCTAGTGGTTTGAGATGATCACCATTAAACGTCAACTTTTCTATTTTTCTTTTGGATTTTGACATAGTGATCCATTTCAATAACGTTAAAACTAGTGTCCTAACTGGAATCTGCAACATGACTATCTCAATATTATGAATTAAACTCTTAATGTTTATACTACTTCATAGTTCAGCTCAGGGGCACATTTTAATATGATGTATTCTCCTTCTTGAAGCATATGTAGGTTTTCCAGGTTCTCCACTTCATCCCTTCTAAAGCGATTTTGGACATGTAGATGAAAATTTAATTTTTAGGTATATTATATTCCGTAAGAAAAAATATAGATAGAAAACTTCTTCAAAGAAGTCAATATTACAATTTCTTGCTTACTAGTCATTACTAGTAACTTGGGATAGGATGGTTAAGAGATTATTCTTTCAGATAAATCACTGAAAAACATATCTCATTGGAACACAATCAATTATGCATCTAGGTCTTGATATTGAACGTCTTCCTAATCTCCTCGGGAGTTTTTCCCTTAATCATGTCAGCAACAGTCTGGCAAGAGGCTCTTGATATTAAGATTGGCAGCCTGAAAATGAGAGAGAGAAGAGCATTGTTAATGTCTGCTAATAAAACGCCCGTTTGTTAATCATTAAATTTAAACAGAATGAGAAAAATATAGCTGTATCATGCTTTATAGATAAACTAGCTTTTGAATTGATTGGGCTCCTAAAGAGTGCTGCGTACTCGTCATATGCAACCTATGTATATTTGCTAAACTACACTCTTCACGTTATAATGAGAAGATATTATGTGATTTTATCCTTAATTTAGGGCACGATTCACTGACCTAAGATTGTCTTCAAGACATTATATCATAGGTCAAATTGCGTTATGAACCATATAAAAGTATGTGCCATATACGAAAAAAACATTACGCATTTCTAAGCTTCAGTTCCACAGAAATACATCATTAAGAACTACTGCAACAATACAAGCCTTTATACTGGCAATGAAGTATGAACAGATTATGTAAGGTCACATGCTATCTCAAGCAAAATTGATGCTCAGCTGCATTAGCTCTTTGTGGAAATGGAAGAAAAAAGATTGCATAGCCCTTTACAGAATATTGAAATCTGTCCCGGACATGCTTCCAATGACCAAGAAGCCTAATAAGAAATTAGGTTTAGCCAGTTGAAGATCATATTTGGTACATAACCAAAAGGTACTTCCATCAGAGCTATATCTCTTTTAAGAACATCTACATATCTGGATAAATTACTCGGTCCGAATTCAATGCTAATTAAGTGTTTTATTACCGTACCCATTTGAGCAACATGACAGCACCAGTTTATATTAATAATTCTTCACAAAGTCAAGATCATGCATTGCAGAGAACAACACAATACAAAGTCACATGTTCAAATCGAAAGTAATATCTCTGCAGATTGGATAAACGATTTGTACATCAATACTGAAATATACAAGAAAGAACCCAGTGCTACTCAATCAATCTTGAGTTTAGAAGAAAGGGTCAATTGCGTTTTGCCCCTTAACTTTTGGGGTGTTTTGCGAAGTGCCCCCTAATGTTTCAAAAAGAGCACTTTGCCCCATAACGTTTGCAAAAATGTGTGATTTTCCCTCTGATGCCAAATCTAATGGATGAAAAGATAGACACGTGGCAAAAATAAATGGTGGATCAAGGACTCAGGGGGCACATTACAAACGTTAGGGGGCAAAGTGCTCTGTTTGAAACGTTAGGGGGCACTTTGCAAAACACCCCAAATGATGGGGGGTGATCGTAATGACTCTAAAAGAAAAGTAGTTCTTGCAGTTTCAGAGTAGAGAGTCAATAAAACCACGAAAGTTAAATGTCTCAGCTGATAGTAAATTTATTACCCCGACTAGTAAAACGACAAACATTCTCAAAGATAACCCACAGGTCAAACAGAACAACTTCTTATGTAATTACATTTTACCATCTCTTCTGCTCAGTCATATTGTTATACTAAAGAAACAGAGCAATTCTAAGCTTTCCCCACCTATAGGCTGCTACCGCTATCATGAGAACCAACAGTATACTAGCATAGCTTCTGCTATAGAAGAGGGAAGACGAAAAATAAGTGAACCATAAATATTAGATGAAATTAAAGACGGGGACAGACAATAGGACGATACAACAAACCATTCCCTTGACTCAAACAAGGTCCTATATGACACAAAGACATACACCAAAACACTTAAACCAACAAGAGAACAGTGATTTGTTTTTCTTAATCGAGAGTAGAACAGGGGTGGAAAGGAGCAACATGTAAATCTCAACAACTTAACAAGTCAATTATCAATGTTCAAATAGACAAACTAAGCTAAAGAAGGAAAAGAAAAGCAATTATATCCTAGTCAAATTAGCAAATATCGAAACTCCTGTAAACACACAGTCCTGAGCACCATCAAACTGATAAGAATAAGCAGCTGCAGACGACAGTACAGCCCCAACAACCAACAGCAAAAAGAATTACTGCATAAATAGTAAAACAAACGCTAAACTACTATTCAATCACAGTCCCTGCAAAACCTAACGCACAATTCGAAAACTAAATCAAGCACGCCAAATACAGAATCATCAAGTCAAAAACACCAATGAAACAATGGAGTCGTAAATAACTAGAAACCTCATACCATAATAAGATCAGAGAGGGTGGCCTCATCGACTTCGACAAAATCAGCGTCAAATGCCTTGAGGTCGTCATCGGAAGACATGGCGGTTGCAGTATTCGACGACTTTGGAGAGGATTTTACCGGTGACATTGGACGTTGGCGGCGCAGTCATCGTCGACCATGTTCTTTATCGTCTGAGACTCAATAGCCACCGCCTCACTCACCTCGAACAGCTCGCCGTCCGAGCTCTGGAGGGTTATCTTCTTGCTTCCGTTCTCTGCCTCCGACGACATCGTTTTGATTTGAAATGAAACTTTCGGTGTTGTTGGTGAAGTAAAGAAGTGGTAGGTTACTTAGATCGAATTTGAGCAAGCCCGACCAATGAAAGGAGATTTTACTTTGTTTTCGCCTTTATATAATGGGAGGGAGGGTTTAAACGGGAAATCGGATTATTCTGGGTCATGGACTCTTGAATAGAGTTATTAATATCACCAAATATCGTGTGGGCCTCACGTTTCCAAATTCAATCTATGTGGGAAAATTATCATAACTACGAATATGATTTGTAGATGAATATTAGAAAATAAATAAATAAACGATTTACTACATTAATACATTGTGCACTTTGGAAGGTATTATGATGATTTCTAGTCCAAAAAGGAATTAAAGAACTCTTGAGATTCGATTCATTTAGGAAACTAGTTTGCTCACCAACTTCTACATGAGTAGGATATTAAAGAATTCGAATCAAATACCATGCCAAGGAGTCCAACTATAAGGAAGAGGATTTTGGAGATTTACTTCATCTTGCATTCGGTTTTTAGTAAGTGGGTTGCATTTATAATCTAACAAATCGAGATGAAATGAACTCAAAACACATTATTAGTCAACACCCAACAATAAAGATATCAATCTTCTTTACCACATCTACATTTATTGGAGAATTCCATAAATTCTAGTACTAAGAGAGAGCATACTTTTTGAAGAGATAATTGTGTCAGACACCCTAACCTATACCCTATTTCTCAATGTGTACTCTAACATATTAGAGTGTGTATTTACACCCTAGTGTTTTAAAAAGAGTGCACATTATACCATGTTCATATTCCGTCCCAAATTAAACAGAACGTAGCTGAATATTCATTTTTGTTCCCTTAGACGTAAGGTGTACATAGAACAAATGAAAATATGTTGGGGTGTACATAATACAAATGATAATACATTAGGATGCACATTACACATGTGATAATAATATGTTAGGATGTAAACCGCACAAGTAATGGTATCATAAATGGAATATTCTGTTAGTTTTGACGGAATGTTGACCATGGTGCAAAGTGCACTCTTTTTGAAACGTTTGGGTGTAAATCGCACATTCTGATACGTTAAGGTGCACATTGAGAAACATAGTATATGTTAGGGTGTTTGACGCATTTATCTCTTTTCCTAACACAAAAGGTTCATTGAGCAGAAAATGAGAGTTTGGTCATAAACGATAAATCCATTTGTAGACTACAGAATGGCAACGAACCAGCCAATTTCTCAACTTAGAAACGAACAAATTTGTTTCTATTGTTTAAACCATAAAATTCGAATTTAGAAAAACAGTAGAAAGCAGAGAATCAAAAATTTTCGTTTTCTCTCAACTCTCTTCTCATTTTCTCCACCTCCTTCTCAATCTCTTTTTTTTTTCTCTTCACTCACTCTTGTTTTATTTCCACCTTCTCTTTCTCCATCTCATTTTACTTATATTCTTCACTTTCCTTGTGCATTCTTAATCACTTACATCTTTATATTGTTAGAGTTATAAGTTCTTCTAGTTATAGTTATATTAGTCCTTTTATCATATAAATGAACTAAGAGCTAACTAATATAACTGTAATTAGTTATATTAGTCTTTTTATCATATAATTATCTTCTTGGATTTTGTAACTCTAATACATGTTTCCATTACTGTACAGTATTAATTTTCACTAATAACAGTTATATTAGTTAGCACTTAGTTCATTCAATGACCCATAATGTTGTTGTTATTGCTACATTATCAATATCATTGTAATCATGTAATTTATCTTTTAGTTTTAATATTAATAACAGTTTTGATTTTGATTAACATGTAATTGTGTGTATTTATTTTTGCTTATATTATGTTATTTTCTGCACAACATAGTGGATCTCCATATCTTACTATATTCATGTCCTTGTATCCGTGTTCTTGAATCCGTATCCATGCAACAAACTAATCACATTTCTAGTGTGAGTAGTAGCTGGGCTTGTTAGTCTAAGGCGGTGTTCCGAAACTCTGGAGAAAAAGTGAGTGATAGCAAACCTTTTCCCACCTATAGGCTGCTACCGTTATCATGACAACCAACAGTATACTATCATGACTTTTGCTATAGAAAGGGTACGAAGAGGAACAAGCGAACCCTTAATCTTTAGATAAAATCAAAAACTAGGAAAGACCACGGGAAGATACAGCAAACCAATCCCTCAAGTCAACAATATTCCTACATGACACAAGGAGATTAACCAGAAAGACTTAGACCAACAAGAAACATTAGTTTTTCTTAATTAAACACGGAACAGGGGGAAGAGAAGCAACATATACATCTCCAGTATGCCAGCACCTTAACAACTCAATTGCCAATGTTCAAACATACAAACTTACGTTTAAAAAGAGCAAACATTTCCAAGCCGAATGAAACAAATACAGAACCCCTGTCAAAAAATCCTTAGGCAAAATCAAACTAATAAGAATTAACCGCGACACGCCCATAACCAACAGCAACAACAATTACCAAAATCGCATAAACAAAACAAGTGAAAACGAACACCAAACACAATAGACCCTCGTCACCACCATCACCAAACGCTCACGCACAATTCGAAAACAAAATGAAGCACGCAAAATACTAGAATCATCGTCAAATCAAAAACACCGATAAAACGTAAAATTAAGTATAAAACCTCAGTCTGTCATTACCAAAATAAGATCAAAGAGCGTGGCCTGATCGACTTTGACAAAATCGGCATCGAACGCCTTGAGGTCGTCATCGGCAGGCTTGTCGTGGACGTGGCGGTTGCAATATTCGATGACTTTGGAGAGTATTTTGCTGGTGACGTTGGAGAGGGGTATGGCGTTGTCGGCGCAATCGTCCTCGATCATGTGCTTTATCGTGTGAGACTCCACCGCCACCGCAGAGCTCACCTCGAACACCTCACCGTCCGAGCTCCGCAGAGTTATCTTCTTCTCCGACGACATCGTTTTGAAATGAATTGTGTTCGTGAGAATGAATAGTCAAGGGGTGAGGATTGCCGAGCACTAAATGCGAATTTTGCATTCATTTTTTGGGTTTTATTTATATTATAACTAGAAAAGCCTACACACGCGGGGACAGAATGTAAATTTTGTTGCACGTTAAATTAATGCATTGTTTATTTTAGGGATAATATCAGTGACACCCCCTGAGGTTTGATGAAATATCAGATACACCCCCTGAGATTTCAATAATATCAGAGACACCCCTTGAGGTTTGTTGTGACATATCAACCAGACCCCCTACATTAAAAGACGTGTCTGATTCTTGTTATAAAAGCTGAGATTTTTAATGGGATTCCTACTTTGCCCTTGGTCAAATTTGACCCAAGTATTGACCTACATTTAAAGACCAAAATACCCTTTGTTACTTAGATTTTGAGAGGGAGTGCAATTAAAATGTTATATTACTTCTTAAATGTGGACTAACCACTAATAAATTTTAGTTTAGTCTTTCAAAATCAAAAAAAAAAAAGATTATATTATATTATAAATTAGCATCCACAATTAAAGGAGATTCATTCCATAAATCTAGGAAATTATAAGATCACTATTAATTTGCGTGTTTTTGGAATATAAGAAAATGGGTAGAAGTCTCTTCCTTTTCTTTTTCTTTCTTGCCTTAGTGTGATATCACAATTATTTCCAGTTTTCTCACAAATTGAACAACTAAATAAATTAATCAGTAAAAAACTCAATTTAAATATAAAAGTATCTATTACACAAATTTAAACATGACTGTACGTATTAAATTTTGAAGATATTGATAGTTGTAAAAAACCATAATTAAATATTTAAATTAGAAATAACACTCAATAAAACATTTATAAAATACTTTCTCAAGACATAAAGCAAACAATGTCTTCCAACTAATGTTTTAACGACTGATTGTTTATTTCTTTGCTTTTTCATGTTTGAATTGGTCTCCTTTCTTTTTTTCTCAGTATTCTAATTTCTAAACTAATGCAAGGACATAAAAGTGAAAACATTGAATAACCGTGCAAAGATCTTGAGAAAACAAATCTTTTGAATTAATTTATGTATTGGTAGAATTCTGTCAAAATATTTCTTAAAAAAGTACGTTGAGAAATACACATATATCCATTAAGAATTAGTTTTTTTTCAAGAGTTTAAGGTTCTTTTTTATTTAATATATAAATCTGTTACACTTAAGAACGTACTTTTAGGATACAGTACCACTAGAAAAGCACTATTATTCGGATTGTGTTTTGTGTTTCTGGGGTGATTTGAACATAAGGAGTTTTTGAAGTTCTTTCTATTTGAATAATACTTATTTTTAAACTTTTTTGTTGCAATCGTAAAATATAAGAAATGGATCTCAAATTGTTGATCATTGAGAGTTGTTCATAAATCTTCATTTCTCAATGATCGTTGGGTTGTGTCTTCAATAAAAAAATGAAGATGATAATGGAGATGAAGATGGAGAGAGGAAATAGAAAAAGAGGAAATATATATAATGAAGATGGAGATAAAAAAAGAGAAAAACAAATCCAAGGGTAACATTGTAAAAGTAAAATCTGCTTTTCTATTTAGTTTTCTTAAATTTACTAGAAGGGTAAAGAAGTCTTTCAACAACACTTTTAAGTGATAGGGGGTGTCACTGATATTATCTAAACCTCAGGGGGTGTTACTGATATTTCGCTAAACCTCAGGGGGTGTCACTGATATTATCCCTTTATTTTAGCAAGAACAATTTGTAATTTTTGATTAAATTAATTTTAAATGTAGTGGGAGAAGATTAGTAGTTACAAATTGAGAGATTTTAGGGGATATGGATTTCTAGGTTTTTTACATGGAAGTTTTGTGAGGAGAGAGAAAAATGGATATCCCTTGAAAAGTCAAATTTATCCTCTTGATCATTTTGGTGATTGATGAAAATAAGGGTACTTTAGGAAAACAATTAATTTGGTACAACAACTGCAAAATATGTGAGGGTGGAGGGTTTGCTTTTAATATAGTAATAATAGATAGATAATAATTAAAATATATCGTGTGGGCCCTCACGTTTCCAAGTTTTAATTTACGATTACACGACTTAAAGTCAAAGTTGAAACTAATTTTGTTGAGGCTATATAGGCAAATCATCGTAAGTCATAACTACCAATATGATTTGCAGACGGTATTAAAAAGAATTGATTTACGGACGTAATTATTATCTTGGTATACATTTTTATTTACTATAGTTGAAAAATCCTAAAACATGCATAAAATAGCTATTGTATCCCTGTATTGATAAGATAAAAACAATTAATTACGTCTGCCTCCTCCATCAGTAGGCAGTATTACCTATCATTCTCCTCCAACTATATAAATATATTCATACATCATAAGCTCTTAATTTATAAACATAATTTATATTTTACTAACTTAAGCCAAACTGCGGCCAAATTCTAGTGTGAGTAGTAACTAACTAACTAGTTACTAGACTTTTTTTTTTGGTAATTGCTAGTAACTAGACTTGTTAGTTAAGGATGCACTCTTGGTGGGATCTAATTATATTATCTAATTATATTAATAGACTTTTTTTGGGTAATTGCTAGTAACTGAACTTTTCAATGCTCATCAACTTCTTTAAAATAATCGAATAATTCATAATATAAAAAAGATCACGCTGAAGTTGAGTACTTGGATGGTGAAAATAAATTAATTATTAATGTATTTCTTTAGAATGAATGAAAAAATAAAGTTAATGTTTAATCATATTATGAGAAACGTTACAAATATCATTATATTTAACCATTGACTAATAGTCAAAGGATGAAGAGGACAAAATTTCAACCTTAAAAGAATATTGCCAAAGTTGAAACCTCAGGAGAGGCGGATGAAAAATACCCTTTCATTTCCACCACCCATTCTCCTTCTCCATCTTTTATTCTTCTTCTTTACCGGATTTATTTTCCACCGTCTCTTTCTCCTTCTCATTTTATTTCTCTTCTTTCACTTTCCTAGTGTTTTCTTAATCAATTACATCTTTATATTGTTACAATTTCTCCTCAATATAGTAATTAGTCGTTTTACCATATAATTATCTTCTTGAATTTTGTAATTTTAGTACATGTTTATATTACTATATAGTTTTAATTTTTACTAATCAAAGTTATATTAGTTCGCACTTATTTCATGTAATGAGATTGTAAACATGGTCCGGGCCTGTATGTTTTCCTAGCTCTCTCTAGGGGGCCCCATAGGAAGAAATAGAGCTAATAAGGAAGTACAGAAAGAGCTAATAACTCAAGAACTCAAAAGAACGTAGCTACATAGCTCATAACTCTATAGCTCATATAGTAGCCCCTTATTCCATTCCTTCCTAAAGTCAGGAATGGTCGGGGCGTTAACTCATTAGCTCAGAACTCAAAGCTCACTAACTGCATTAACTGCTAGCTCATAGCAGCCAAGGAGTTAAAGAGGAACTCCTAGCTCATTAGCTCTTCTATATATCATTCGGGCCTCTCACCCGAGAGTCCCTTCATTCCCGATAGCTCTATATAGAGGTTTTCTAACTCAATCAATAAGAAAGAAGGTATTCTCAATCGGCGAAGCCTCACTCTCGGTCGGGGGGAGGATAAACCTCTCTCCCCTCCCTCTTTACTAATCAAAGTTATATTAGTTCGCACTTATTTCATGTAATGATCCATAAACTTTTTTCTTGTTATTTCTACATTTATTATCAGTATAATTGTAATCATGTAATTCATTTAATATTAATCTATTAATAGTTTTGGTTTTGATTATATTTAGAATTATGTATATTGCCTTTTTTTTGCTTATATAATGTTATTTTTATAATTTAAATATTAATTTATACAAAGTGGTGGTAATTTACCACCTCCTTTTTCTATAAAATAAAAATGGAATAGTATGTTATTTACCACCACTTTTCTCAAATATTTCGTGAAACGGGTAGAAGCAAGTTTGTCCTTCTACATGTATACCGCAACATTACAAAAATATTCTTGAAAGTGTTAGAACCTGATGTGTTCGCTTCTATATTTTTTGCTTATATATTGTGTTCGCTTCTAACACTTTTATGATTACTAGAAATGGACGCCTTCGTTTCTAAAGTTTTCTAACTTTGTGGAAAAAGAATTTCATCGGTTGCAACAAATAATAATATAGAATTTACATATAATTTGGAGATGTCGTACTAGAAACAAATTAATTTCTTTCTAACTTGGGAGTAGGCTAATCCATTTTCAATAAGAAATTAGAATCAAATTACCGACTTTGTAAGTAGAAACTGAGCCTCGCTTCTCAACTAGAAACATATTTCTCTCTTTCTGTTAAACCTCCTAAATGAGAGATTATTAGCTGCAACAAATGATGCAGTCAAATCGATTATTTGGGCAAATGCATAGTTCAAATGGGGTTTAGTAGAAGTTAATATCCTATATTTTAGGAATTATATTTAATCTCGACCCATGGTTGTACCACGCCACCATGCAGCCGCTGCATGAAAATATATTTTTTCCTAAACTATAATGTCTTTAGCAAAGTGCCTCCAAAACATATTAAAAATGTGTGAATTGGCATTAAATTCTTGATCAACTGTGAACTTTTGACAAGTGTCTGTTAACTTTAGACAAGTGTATGTATTTTCGTTATCAGAGGACTATTTGTACACTTTAACCTACTTAAGTTGCACAGTCTAATAGGTTTAAGATGACATTGCAACGAAACACATAGTGTAGGGGGTTTGACGCAATCGACCCTTTCCTTTTTAATGATTCTAACTTTGTATAGGTGGCAAAGCACAAGGTACCGGTGGCCGGAGTTGACGTCGAGAAAGAAAATGGAGTGGTGATACCGAAAGATACGGGCATCATCATCACCATGTTTCGGAGACTTTCCAACAACACACAAGATGAGCTAATCATTTCTTCAAACAGGTAGCACGCATCCAATTATTGATAAACCAACATCAAAACTCCTTTCTTGCACAACTTTTATGAGTGACAAATAGCTTTGCCGTAAACTATAAAGCTGAATCTTGATCGCTATTGTTATAAATAGTGTGCCCGATTGCGTCAGATTGAAATCGCAATCAGACATGGCTCGCAATAATAGTAACTTGCTCAAAGCACTGATCTCGCTTGTGGCTCCTCTTCCCTCAGTTCTCTTCTATCTTTATTTCCTCCGCCACTACTCAGATGTTGATTCTCTCAGTCCCATTTGGAGTTGGTGTTATGAACATCCTTTTTTATTATCCAACACACTCTTCTTCATCAACGTCAACGTTCTTTTCTGGGTCGTGGGTCTGCTCCAGTCCACTCACTGGGTAACTATAATCGTCGAATTTAGAGCTTTCTATTTCCAAAAATGCTATCTTTTTTGTGGGTTTTTTAGTGAATGTGTACTTAACTGTGATTGCAGATGATAGACTTGTATTGGACTGTGATCCCGGTTTTGCTGGTCCACTACTTTTCGAGTCACCCGTTGGCAGTGTACAACGTTTGGAGATCGAGAGTCGTGGTGTTGTTGACGTGGGTTTGGAGCATTAGGCTCACTCATAGCTACTTCCGCCGAGAAAGATGGCAGTGGGGTGCTCGCGAGGATTGGAGATTTAGCGATTTGCGCCGACAGTATGGTAGAAACTGGTGGTGGATGTCGTTCTTTGCGGTTTACGTCTCTCAGCAGGTATTAATGGTGTATGAGTTACTACTGGTTTCTAGTTCATTTGGTGAAGTTTGTTATGCATGTGATGATTTTAATATTACTGTGTCAATGAACTGCTTGAGCGAGATTTGTTCGATAATGATAGTGTTGCTTGCTATCTTGTTTCTTCTGCCACTTCAGGTTTTTCTGATGGGAATATGCTCGCCCCTTTATGTTGTCCACTCGATAGACAAGCAATTGAACATCTGGGATCTAGTTGCTGCACTAGTGTGCTTGGTTGGTATTACTGTTGCATATTTTGCGGACACTCAATTGCATAACTTTGTTAGTAGGAATGAAAGGCTGAAACTTATTGGAGAACCATTAGCGCCGAATCTTGATGCAGGAGTATGGCGTTACTCACGTCATCCTAATTATTTTGGGGAGCAGGTGTGGTGGTGGGGATTGGCGATCTTTGCTTGGAACTTGGGTCTTGGCTGGACGTTTTTGGGTGCATTGATTAATAGTTTGTGCTTAGCTTATGTCACTATTCTTGTGGAAGAGAGGATGTTGAAACAGCAATACAGGGCTGAAGTTTACAGGCAGTACCAACAAACAACGTCTGTGTGGATACCTTGGTTCAAGAAATCTTTGCCAGACAAAACAAAGCAAACGTGACCAATCATCGCTATTTCTTCTACAGATGTGCTTTATGAATGTATGTCATGGTTTACTTTCATTTTTCATACCTGTGTACATGTTCTATTGCATTCTTGAAATGGAATTGGAGAATGATGCAAAGTCATGGTTTCAAGAAACGTCACAAAGTATCAGAATTTGTTCTGTTGCTGAGGGTGAATTTGTGACTAGAAGTCAAATTCAGCAGCATTAATTCATTCAAATGAACCTGTTTATGTTTTGTTTATGGGTGCCATGGACTAAAAGTCTGTATAATTTTCTGTAGCATGATAATTACGCATAAGTATGTATTTTGATCCATGGAACATGAATTCTGCAAAAAGTTGACTCCTATCATCCCTTTCCATAGCATCCATTATTTTCAATTGTGGTTCCTGCTCATGAATAATTAATCTGGAGAATAGAACTGAGACTCCATTGATAAATCAATCAAATTTGTATTACTGCTATCATACAATGCAAAATCCTTCCAATGCAGATATTACTTCACAACTCAACGGTTACACAATGCAGTCATTAGTTTCCTTCTTTTCTTTTTTCTTTTCCTATGCTGAACATAGGCTAATCTTTGCATGTTAAGTTTATTTCCCTTATATATTTGATATTTTAAAAGAGCATTTCCTGTTTGCTTTGTTCTGTTACCCACATTTCACAGGGAAAGCAGCCAAATCTCGTAAAAGTCTTTCTGCTCAAACTAATCCCAGTTGAGAGGGGTAGTAACAATTAAGAAAATGTCTCATTTCTCGCTCCTACTGTACATCTTATTTAGAAGGTCGGCTTCAAGTTGCATCTTCACTCTATTTGCATCTTCAACTCAAAGAAATAAACACTGCAATGGCTCAAAAAGAGAAGTTGAGCAAATTAGATGATTTGATAAAGTTGATCAGGCTATTACATAAGCTTGATTGGTAGCTTAATGTATCTTACAACAACAAGTCTGACATACTATTTATTTTAAGTCTCGTATCTCGATTTATGCATGTGATAGTGAACTGTATAAGTGCAGCAAAAAGAGTATTAAGGTCTATTGTAGGCACTGTTGGTGTCAAGTTTAACACTTCAAATAGATAAGTTTAAAGGATAGTGATTGTGGTGGTTCTGTGTATGATAAGTACCTCAGGTTTTTATCTCAACCTAGATTCTGGTGTTTTCTCATGATGTTCAAGGAAGCAGGATATACTAGCACAATCCCTTGCAGAAGTAGAGTATATTGCAGCAACATCAACAATAAATCAAGCTGTACGGTTGAAGAAAGTTCTATCTGATTATGGTGTAAAAAGAAAGTATTGAGATCTTTGTTGATAATCAATCAGCAGTTGCAATTTCACGAAAAACAGTATTTCATGGAAAAACAAAACACTTCATCATCAAGCTCTACTACTTGAGGAAAGTGCAACAAACGGGAGAAGTGAGACTTCTTCACCGCACGTCAGATCTTTGACAGATCTGTTCACAAAGCCACTTCCATTTGGCAAGTTCGAGTTACTAAGGGAGAAGATTGGAACTCGCACTGCAGCAAAGAGTGGTGTTTATTATCTCCTTCAGAACTGCAATTTTGAGGTTTTCTTAGTTAGTTTTCAGTAAACAACAAAGTCTTCAATTATTCCTATTCATTAGGAAGTTGTTAGCCGTAGTGACTTATCTTATTTCTGTTAAAATTTTTGCTGTGATGCTACAATGCAATTAATATATTCTTCGCAGCAGCATCTAATATGTCTCTATTTTCAATTTTTCAGAGCTGTGTTTTCTTTGTTTTTCTGTCTAAGTTCTAATAGTTGGCTATTTCTATTGTTGGCTTTACATTTCTGCTTTACTTTGCTACAATAGGCTATCTACCACTAGCTCCGCGACCAATTTCTTTTAGACCTTTAAAGCAACCTTGTTTTCTGCCTATCTTTGGCAACCGAACACTCTCCTTTCTTCTGCATACGTTTTCAGCTTTTACGCTTGCTTTGCGAGCTTTGTATGTTTTGAACCTGTGTTACTTTGAACATGTTCCTTAGAAAACAAAGACATTTTTCCTTTTTACAGTTTACTCACACACTTGCACAAACATATAACTCTTCGCATAAATATCCTTACATGACATAATAGGTAACTTCTTTTTGGATGAAGTTTGGTTTTTCTATTGGGGCACTGTACAAAGTTTTCATGGAAATTCAGCAGAACACTCTTTGTTCAAAGAGAATGGTAATGGAAACTGTATGCTCTTCTTTTCCTTGATGCGCAACCTGGATACTTTTCGGTGGCATGAAAACTGTTGAAAGTATGTATTCTGATATACTCGGACATAAATAATTTTGCAAAAATATGCTACTTCTCAATCTTCTAGATCCACAACACGGACCGAAGTTTCTAACCGTTCCCTCAAATATTGAAATATTTTCATTTTCAGCTATGTGAAAACAAAGTATACAAAATTTTCCAAGCCTATTTCAATAACAATTTCTTCGCATTTTCCGAAGTATATCAAAAAGATATCGAAACATTATAAAAAATTTCTAATATTCCGCGAACAGAAACATACAATGAAAACGAGATTTTGATCCATGATCCACAACCCACATTATCATGAGTGTGAGTGTTCAGTATTGAGTACGTCTTCACATTACATAACACTATCATGAAAAAATTCAGTGCTAGGCCGAGAAATAAAAAAGAGCATGAAAACGTCAGATTCTTGCAGTTATTAGTTATATGATGGAAAGTCTTGCTCATACACATATACAGGTCATAACGTTGTTCCAACAATATATAAATCAAATTTAACAATAATGCATTATGGAGAATACATCGTACAAATCAAAACTACATTTACATTTATTTCAATGACAAACACACCAACATAATGCAGAAGAATTTTATATACATAAGTAATGCAAGACCAAAGGCATCGATTTGATACTCTTTGTTAACCCAAAACACGGCATAAATTAAAACAAACTATTAAAAGAGAACAACCATTGAATCATATTCAGAAACATAATTAACTCAGGAAATAGAATTTCAGACAATAAATTTTCAGTGATTCATCAATGGCCAGTCACGAGGAAAGGATGCTGGCAAACCCCACATTCTATTGTCTCTGAGCCCGAGCTGGGAACTTGAACCTGCATGTTTAGGCACAAAATGATGAAAATTACGATATATGTTGTTTAACTTAATAAAATGCTAAAAGTATTTCAAGAATTAAGAACCTGTAAGTGGACGGTACACGTTGGGCATGCAACCTCCTTCATCCGCCGTCCAGAACCATTTGATCTGGAGCCTGGAAAAAGATGAGCTGATTTATGACAACTGGTAATGTGCTTCTGAGTATATTATTATAGACACAACGTAGCCACAAAAATGATAACGAAAGACAACTCATGCACAATCACCAAGAATCGAAATCATTTAAGACAAGATCCTGAGGACCAACAATGGGATATTCCAAGACTCAGCTATAGACTAGAGAAAAACTACTTGACAAGAGCAGAAAAGTGGCATTAGGGCTGAAAATCGAACACGATGAATCTTTGAGTTCCTTGTATCTTCCAAATTCAAGCTTACTTAAAAATTTCTATAGCACTGCAGCTTTACATTGTCACCAAATAAAATTCAGAAGTAGATAGGAACTACCACTAATATTCAACTTGTAACTTTAAAAGATTATAAATGGCTACCATTCTTCCAGAAATCAATCATAAAACGAAAACTTTAGAAAGATTACATTTTACGTGAATGTGTGTGTGTGTGTGTGTGTGTGTGTGAGAGAGAGAGAGAGAGAGAGAGAGAGAGAGAGAGAGAGAGAGAGAGAGAGAGAGAGAGGCCTCCTATGAGAAAAGAAGAGCAAAATGATACTCCTGAAAGGGCCAGGAGAAAAGTAAACAAAGTATACCTAACCTAACTTAATAATGCACATTGAAGTCCCTTAGTCGAAGACAGTTCAAAATGACCAGTTCTAAAACCAAGCACGGCTGATGAGTAACAATCCGGCAGAGAGACAGCTTGAACTTAAGCATTAAATTTTACCTGACGACACTTTGCAGCTTCTCTCCATCTCCTCCTGAAAAAACTCAAACCAATAATTATACATTCTAGTGAGTCATAGACTGGAAATAAACTGAATTAAAGCACTGACAACCAAATGGACAATCTTTATTGACTGCAAAGTAAAAGTCAGACACAATCTATTTTAACCAACATTTACCAAATAGTATACAGTTGAGTGAGTAAAGGAGGGGAAGGGAAGACTCTGGCTTGCTACAAGTTACAAAGATAAGCTACAGAAAATCCTACAAGTCATCTCAGTATTAAAGCTCTGACATCATTTTCGACCAGAACAAAAAAGAGCTCGTTGATGTCTGATTAAATTAAAACAACCCTTCATGGGTCAAAAGTCACCAAAACACCTCCTTGAGTCTCTAGCAATGGGGAAAAGTAACATTATCCGTATCATTCTACTTACTAGTAGGAGCTGCAGCTGCTGAAATGAACAAGTAAAATGATAAAGATATTTTGCAGGCAAAGAGAAATTGAAGCTTGATTTTCATTAGTTTTTATAAATTTGGAAGCTATATAGTAATTTGATTTTGTAATCTAAAGTAGATTCAAGATTTCATTACATCATCAGCTTTAGTCATGCTGAACATGTTCATGACAGATGGTGTTTCCGTAACTCCTTGAAATGTGAGTGTATTAATATGAACAAAATCAAGAGGCATCCCCATAATTCACCCCCAAAAGAAAACGTTATTGCATATAAGTGGTAAAGACAATTGAATAACATTCAAGCATGCAAAAACCACTGCAGTTCCAAAACACTGATAGTTTGACTATCTATAGAGGCGTAAAAAGGAGTAAAAGGTCTGTTTGTTGAGTAGATGCATGTGAAATAAGTTTCACAGTAGGGGTCACCTGAAGTTTCTTGGCAAGATCCTCGTGACTTTGACTAACAGTTGATCTGCTGGCTACATCCTTAGCACTGCTCAACCTACGCGAGACTTCGGCCTGTAAGCAAATGTAATAGCAAGAAATTAGTTTGCAGAAGGGATATTTGCAGATCAACTACTAAAAATCCAACTTTTTCAAACACAAGCAACATAAACGCATCCACATCTTGAGAAACGAGGAGCATGCTATAATCCCCCAAATGACACCAGCTTACATAATCTTGAAAGCTAAATTGCAGAACGACCAAGACAGACAAACATCATTATGGATACGTACCAAGCATCGATCGCAGACCCTAACCACGGGAGCATTCTCATCAGCGGTAAGAGCAGTTCTACCGTGAGTGCACTTGTCACAAAAAATATCACCACAGTTCCTGCAATGATGCTGAATACCAAGGTACTTGTCATGGTTAAAAATATGTATGATCATAAACTACATACACATAACGACAACATTGTACATGTAAAGTTGAGCGGTGAGGAATGCAATCAACTGGGAAAGCAAGATTGGCGGATAATATAAAGGTTAGTTAAGAAAGCCATGCCTTCCGCACAAACGCACTAAAGTCTGTCCCGCAAGCTGTGCATTTAGTTACTGCTTCATCAGGAACCTGTTAAAGTTGAACAGAAAACTAATAAGAAAACCGTAATTTTGACCTGAACATGCAGCTCTACAGAGATCCTAAAAGTAAAAATTGTCATAAAACAATCCATCTTTCATATTAGAGGTGAAACCGTAACTTAAATAAAAGTTGAATGGATACAGAACCAGAAAATTTCAGGCCGATGCATGAAATAGTGATTTCAAACCTGAAACAGGGAATAGTTTCATAAAATTTAACAAATGATAAAATTTGGCTTTCAGAATTAAGCTTCTCTCCATAGGCCTCATTTGGTTTCCATCTTTGAGAATACCACCATTGTCAATAAGGGTATGGCCCGTGTCAGGGGAATGAGGTGTAACGCATTTGGATTTGACAATAAAACTATTCATTGGCTAATATTTTAATGGATCATTGCTGTTTGGTTTGACTATTTTTCGAGGCAAGATTGCCCATTACCGAGTACCCCTAAAATTATGTTCGAATATGAATTAGCTTATGAGATCCAAGGAAGAAGAGACGTTTCTGTCTCTCAATTCTCAACTTTTTGCTGCTTCCAAGTCTGACATCAAATTCTACCCATTCCATTAATTATTTCAAATAACAACTTTAAAGAGCCTAATAACATTGGATTGTTTCTTCTGAAATCATTTTCAGCAAAATGAAAAATCGAGTCTTTCTCATTAAAGGAACGCGCAGATGAAGATTTGAAATCAGTTATAAATATAACTTTGTTCACATTATGAAAATATAATAAGGGAAAGCACTTTTCATGCTCCAAATCTGAAGAATTCTTCTTTCAGGCTTCGACAACATAATTCTTAATTTTCTAGAAGAAAAATGCATGTTAATGTGCTGATTTATGTATATAGTGCACATGGGTTGTAATTTGGGTAAATCTTATATACCTCTTTGTGTTTATATAACATGCTTTCACATTTCAAAACTTGGTTTTGGGTTTTGTTTAATTTTTCTTCCAGTTACGTTTTTTTAGTCTTTTTGTTGGCTTCTCTTAATTTGAATGAAAGCATCAGAAATCGAAAAAGCAGCATCTGTAATTTAAGTTGTTTGTTCTTCTTCTTGGGAGTATATTACAATAACTTGAGCTTCTTAATAAGCAGATACTCTTTCACTTCATTTTTGTGTGTGGTGAAAAATTACGCCACATAAGACGCATTCATTTGGGATAATTGAGAAGTCTACATCAATGAATATTGAGCAGCTTATTGTGTTCATCGTTAACTACTCAAATCAAACGTTTTACGTTTTATGCTTCTGGCGGCAATTTTAGGCTTTTGAGAGGGCAAGTGAGTCATTAGACTTTATAATCTGGGTACAAGCTAATGGGAGGGGGGTGAGTAGCGAACTGTAATCAGGGTAAAAAGGGGGCTGGCCCACATTTCACGGGCGTGAACGATTGGTAAGAATAGCATCCAAATGCTCAAAAAGGTCTACTTATTATGTTAATCAGTCCTAGTGAATGTATCCAAATGTGCCCATACAATAGTAACTTGTTGCACTACAGGTAGTTGTGGTGTATTCTTGAAAAGAGGAAGAATGAACATATTTGCACCCAGTTAGTAAATATAAAAAACAAAGAATCCCAACTTGCAGCATAAGAGAAGAAGTACATCGTCCGTGACCAATTAAAAAACATAGTCTGAACAATTAAAAGTGCACGTATATTTGAATAAGGTGCAATACGTCAGAAAGAAAATGTCACTAGTAACACGGTTGTCCTAGAGGTGCATAAGTGACGTAAAAACCACAAATACAGATCTTATAACAGCAGCTGCTGCAACATGTGTATGTGCAAAGATTTTCCAATAATAATTAACATATATCAAAACCTTGAGTAACAAGTGGAGTTGCATGCCATATAAGAAAAGGAGAAACTAGATCAAGAGCTCCAACAACTTATATCAATTCTTTTTGTTTCGAGCAGAAATCAAATATAAGTAAAATGGGACGAATTAACTAAGAAAAAAAAAAGGAAAGCCAAAGTCGAATCTCAATAGCACTTTTACAACTCAGCTAAGGGAAAAGGAGAGCAGCTTACCCAGTGGTCTTTTTCCTCATTGACAGGTTTTATCAAATTCATGAAATCAGTCAACCCTTTCTTTTTCTCAGTAGGTTGTTCAGCAATCCTCGGAGATTCAGAAGGCCTGCTTCTTCCACTCATCTCCTTATACTACAGTTTAAAAGATATCCAACATTTCAATGGTTAAGTTCCTGATAAAATTACTCTATTATATCGTAGGTGCACAGGTGTATAAAACTGTATGCGTGAGAAATGGCAAAAGGAGCTACACAAGATTCTAATAGTGTGCCGAAACTATAATAAATGTACTCTAAGGTCAACAGCCAAATCATGTTCACAAAATAAAACATATTCCATACCTGTATAATTACAGCAGTAACTGTGTCTAAAAGGGTGTTGGTGGTATAACTATTAGACTGCAATCTGATACGCCTTGGTTCTATGTCCACAGAACTTTTTGACCAAAATGCAAATGTCGAGGAATCAAAAGCCTAAACAAGGTAAAAAAAAGTTATTCAACAAGATATTTTTTTTTAAAAAAAAAAAAGAAGAAGAAGAAGAAGGAAAGAAGCATAATTTGAAACTAAATCAGTCATCGAGATAGACTGAGAATAAACATATAATTCTAAAACTGCTACCGAAGGCAGTTAAAAGTTCTGACATTTAATCCAGTAAACTTCCAATTTTACCCAATAGTAAGCATAGCCAACACAGTTTGATTGTGTTTTCAATTTAACATACTAAAATTCAGAAGTCAAACCATTCATCAGAACTGAAGTTTAGCAAAATTTGTGGACAGAAACCAAGTCAACGACATAATTGAGCTTCTCAACAAAAAAAGCTTCTTGACTCTTGGTAGATGTGCCTCATTATTTCAAAGTACACTTCATAATTAATAAAAATCCTTCCCCAACCCAACACCCCCAGGTCAAAAAGGGCAGAGAGAGTCAAACCATACTTCACATCTGGTTATCGTGTCAAGAAGATAGATTCTCAATATCCGACTGGTGCTAGGGTCCAGCATACGAATTCCATCCAAGCCAATCTGAAAAGCACTCCAACAAAATAAAATTGAGATTCTATTAATGGTGCATATAAAACAATAACTACGGATTTCTATGTTACTACTGCATGCACTGCTGGAGCATCAAAGCCGAACAGAGTTCAATATCCCTTGAGAGAAACAATAATCTACTATTTCATAAAGTCCTCCACAAATGATGAGAATGTTTTAAAGAGCACGGGAGAAAAGGGAATAGCAGAGTCAAAAGTAACAATGACTGTAAACATATTCCTAAGACACATAAAATAGAAACAGTAATTTATTGGTGGAACCATGATTGTTTATTCAGGCAGATGAGGCAATAAACTGACCAAAACCTTTACAAAAAATTAATAAATGATAAACATATGGATACATAATAACATCAATATGACTTGAATAGTTCCTGCTAAAAGAGAATCTCTACTGACAACTTCATGATATTCATAACAAGAAAACAAACTATGGCTACATCATTGCTCAATAAGAAATAACACAAACAGAGTTACTCAAGCATGCACATACTAATGTCATTCAAATGAACATCACCAAGATCAGAATCCCAAACAGATTGCAGAAATCACACATCAGGGAAAACATGTAAAATCTCAGCAAAATCATTATGCCACTACGAACAAGCGATTGTTCCACGATACAACACAGCATAACCTGGGCAAGCACAATTTGTTATCAAATAAATCTCAAATAGCTACTTCAAATGACTGAGCTCCAAAGTCAATTCAACTTAACACACACAAAAACCACATTTTTTATGCAAGAAACAATGAAACAAACGTTGGCGATCATAGGCCAAATGCCAAGAAAACCATAAACTTAAAAATCACAGTTAAGCAAACACCAGGCTACCTGGCAGAGAACATCCATGGTGCTCTGCCCACCACTCTCCGCCAACAACTTCACCCTAAACTTCTGAACCCCACTCTTCACATCCTGCTGCACATCTTCCTTCGGAACAGCCCTCACAACCTTCAACCCAGCATTCGTCGATGGTCTCTGCTCTTTCGGCTGCTGCGACGAGTAGCCAATGGGCCTCCCAAAATCATCAAATCCAGACCAAGACGAAGACTTTGCACCCGTTTTACCCCCATGGTCGAACCCCGACCAAGTCGACGACTTGGGACCCGTCCCACGAGCTCCATACGGCTCACTACTTCCCCTATAAGCATAAACCCCCTCATTACCACTCCCATAGCCTCCATCATTCGCATTATACCCACTATCCACCCGCTTACCGTACAATTCCGACCTGGCCCGACCCGAATTCACGTCATAATGATCACGTGGAGGAGTGTCAAAGAGATTGGAATCTAGCTGAGTGTAGTGAGATGAGGGGTGAATTGACGGATAAGGCGAATTAGGGTTAGGGTTAGGGTTAGGGGCGAAATTAGTGGGAGGATCATAGGCGGGATAATAGGACGGTGGTGATTGGGGCCCACCACCGTGAGCTTCGAATTGGGGGAAAGAGAAAGAGGGCTGAGGCTGTGAGTAGGGATCGGGATTTTGAGGGAAATGAGGGGTAGGATTGTAATTGTTGGTGGGGGAGAAGGGCGGGGCGGAGGCGTAAGACGGTGGGGCCCGGTCGGTGCGATCCGGGTTCGGGTTTGGGTACTGGGTTTGCGGGTGGTGGTGGTAGTAGTTGTTGTTGTAAGGGTAATCGGCGTTCTGCATTATTCTCCGGTGATGATGAATTGATTTTATTTGTTCGGTCAATGTTATTGCTATGTAATATGGGTGGATAGAGATAGGGGAAAACCGTGTATAAGAATGAATATATTATGTAGCACGCTTAATTATTGGACGACAAAGTCTTAATTTCAATGCCAACACAAAAGGAATCTAATATTCTTTTTATCAATAAAGAAAGATATTAGTCACCTTACATTCACACCATTATGTAACTGCCAAGTTATAATATAGTAAAATAAGTTTTCAAGTTAATGAGATAAATTGAGATTGACATGAGCTCCCAAAGCTTATCCCAATCACCTCAGTAAAAGTAGGGGTGGCAAATGAGTCATTGAAGTTGGTTTTGGTTTTACTAAGTTTAAGTTGAAGATGGATTTGAAATATTGGATCTACTACAAATTCAACTAATGTTGGATTTGAGTGATTCAATCTATGGATCCATTGAACAAATGATTTCATCCACCCAAATCAATCCAAATCAACCCAATTCATTTTACTTCCCACCCTATTACCTTTTAATTTTTCCTACCTATTCTAATATCTTTTAAATAATCAGCTTTGTATTTAAATTTTAAACTACTATATTTTTGAATAATTAATTTTCACTCTCAAACTATTAAATAATTGTATACGCATACCTTGATTTTAGGTATTTATGTTTTTACCCCTAAATAATAAATAATTACATTCACACCCCTATATTTCTTATTAATCATACTTTTACCTCCAACTACCAAATAATAACTTGTGAACATCTATATTTCTAAGTATTTACGTTTTCACCCCTAAATTATGAATAATTACATTCACACCCCTATATTTTTTATAAATTATATTTTTACCCCTAAACTATCAAATAATTACTTTTACACATTTCTACTTCTAAGTATTTACGTTTTCACCCCTAAATTATAAATTATTACATTCAAACCCCTTTATTTCTTATTAATCATACTTTAACACCCAACTACCAAATAATAACTTGTGAACATCTATATTTCTAAGTATTTACGTTTTTATCCCTAAATTATAAATAATTACATTCACACCCCTATATTTTTTATAAATTATATGTTTACCCCAAAACTATCAAATAATTACTTTTACGCATTTCTACTTCTAAGTTATAAATAATTACATTCACACCCCTATATTTTTTATAAATTATATGTTTACCCTAAAACTATCAAATAATTACTTTTACGCATTTCTACTTCTAAGTATTTACATTTTCACCCCTAAATTATAAATTATTACATTCAAACCCCTTTATTTCTTTATTAATTATACTTTAACACTCAACTACCAAATAATAACTTGTGAACATCTATATTTCTAAGTATTTACGTTTTCACCCCTAAATTATAAATAATTACATTCACACCCTTATATTTTTTATAAATTATATTTTTATCCCAAAACTATCAAATAATTACTTTTACGCATTTCTACTTCTAAGTATTTACGTTTTCACCCCTAAATTATAAATTATTACATTCAAATCCCTTTATTTCTTATTAATCATACTTTAACACTCAACTACCAAATAATAACTTGTGAACATCTATATTTCTAAGTATTTACGTTTTCACCCCTAAATTATAAATAATTACATTCACACCCCTATATTTTTTATAAATTATATTTTTATCCCAAAACTATCAAATAATTACTTTTACGCATTTCTACTTCTAAGTATTTACGTTTTCACCCCTAAATTATAAATTATTACATTCAAATCCCTTTATTTCTTATTAATCATACTTTAACACCCAACTACCAAATAATAACTTGTGAACATCTATATATCTAAGTATTTACGTTTTCACCCCTAAATCAAACCCCTATATTTCTTATTAATTATACTTTTACCCCCAAACTATCAACACAAAAAAGCAAGAATATATTCTAGTATAAGAGTTAATGCAGATTACAATAGAAAGAGCATCTTCTGTACACATATCACCAATAATGGACACGACTGATAATGCTCAATGGTGAAACTAGATACATTATACAAACAAGATCTGCCAAAAGCATTAAATAATAAAATTGAAGAGACTAGCTAATACTGAAAAGTTTTCACAACTCACATAAAGATATATAACAACACATACTGCCAAGTAAGATTGTCACAATTAACATAAAGATAAATGGGGTTGGGCAGACAATGGAATGTCTATATTAAGATCAAATGAGAAGTTTATTTAATTGAAGGGACATACAGTACTTATGCTATTCTAATTAGGGACATACAAACCGGCAAGAATAAGTTATCTGTTCTTAACGCCACTAAGTTTCTTTCTGATCCATTGGAATTCAACATATAGTTTTCAAAACTTTGCTGGAAATTCAAATCACTGATTTCAGTACACAAATTCCAACACATACAGATCAATAACACCAACAGATGTGTTAACATATCATCACCAAAGTAGATCCACTCACAGCTGACCAAAATCCGCCACAACAACAGGCTGAATAATTATTTCAGACTGAAATAATTGGAACTCCAGCATCATATACACTCCATTCAGTAAAATACATTCAACAAACATAGAATATAAGCACAACAATATAATGTCAAAGGAAACCAAAGACTAAACATTACCCAAAAATACTTCTGGAGAATATCATCATATTAACACCACCTATGTTACCACAACTCTGAAGCCATCCATACACAGTCAATAGAAAAGCCAAGGACTAAACAAGAGTTGCAGCTTCAAGGATACAACAGAAAAAAATTGGCAATAACCACGTTTCTTTATTCTAAACCACAATTCAACTTTATATTCAAAATTCTCAACTTCTAAGGTTGTGAATCAAGTGTTGTGCTTCCAACTTGTCCAACCAACTTCTCAACATCTAAGGAAAGATTTGCAGCATCTTCTTCATCTTCATCGTCGGAAACTACAGAATGTAAAACATACAAATTATGCCAAAAGTTAAGAAGTAAAAAATTATGAAGCGAGTTATTAAAAATTGAATTATTAATTGAACCTTCAAGCCAATCATTTCCACATACGAGTGCTTCTGCATTCTTTGGCAACAATGTACTTCGATATTTCCCAAGTATTCTACCACCACGACTGAATGTGGATTCCGAGGCAACGGTAGTGATTGGAATGCTGAGAATGTCACGCGCCATCAAACTTAACTCGGGATACTTTGAGACGTTTGCTCTCCAATACTCAAATACATTCAAGTTGGTTTGTGAATCAATTAAAGGCTCTGCTAGGTACAATTCCAATTGAGATCGACTTGTTGCGACATCTTCTTGGCTTAAACTTGCTTCAAATTCCTACAAATAATATTTTTTTTCAAGTTAAAAAACATTAAGAAGTCAGAAAAATAAATATTACTATATTAGTAATTGAAGAAGAAAATTTTCCTTACATTAACTATTCTCCCACCAGTTCGACGGCCTTCGTTAGAACGAGAAGCACGTGATGACCTCGAAGGTGTTTCCTCCAGATATTCCTCCAAAAACTCTTGCATACAATTCTTTAACTCCCTAAGTTTAGAGATGGTCGTTCCAGCATCAAGTTTGTTAAAAGCAAACCTAACAAACCTAAGTTTGTACCGAGGGTCTAGTACTACAGCAAATAACAACACTGTGCTATACTCCTGCCAATACTTATCAAATTTCGGCTTCATTTTATTTGACATTGCCTTGATAACCAAATCTGTACTTTCCATCTCCGCTTGTATCATCAATTGTATTTCCAAAACACTTGGAAAGTAAAGACTTGCCGTTGGGTATTGAGTTCCAGAAAAAAGCTCAGTCATGTCAAAGAAAGGCGCCAAAAACACAGCTATTTTTTCTACCCTTACCCATTCTTCCGTTGAAGGACACGTCTTATAATTGCTATCGAAAAGACTCAAGTGCATAAATGCACGTCTATACAAAAGGGCGCTATCTAACATGAAATATGTTGAGTTCCACCTGTAGTGCAAATCCTGTGTCAACTTTTTGTTCACAGGAAGCTTCAAATGCTTAACACACTCACCAAATTTCAAACTTCTCATCTCTGACCCTCGTACATACTTAACACTCTCTCGTATCTTATCAACAGCTTCAGCAATAGTTCCCAAACCCATTTGAACAATCAAGTTTGAAACATGAGCACCACATCGAATATGTAAATACTCACCATTATAAAATAAAGAATTTGTCATAAGAAGGTGGTTCTTCAACAAATCAACCACTCCGTCGTTGTATTTAACATTATTTAAAGTTAAGGTAAATACTTTCCTCTCAATCCCCCACTCCTGTAAAAAGCTAATCAATTTTTCACCAACGGTTTGACCATCATGTCGAGGGGGAATGTTCCGAAAGATTAACACCTTACACCGTAACACCCAATCATTATCAACTAATGCGCTGTAACAGTCATATAGCCATTGGATGCACATGAAGTCCATAAATCTGATGTTAAACATATCCTACCGCTTATAGATTCCAAGACTTTTTTCAATTTTTCCTTTTCTACATGGTAAATTTTAAGAATGCCTGCTTTTGCCGTGTTCCTACATATATGCTTAATCTTAGGATTTGCGTAAGTGAAAGCATCTCTAAATCCTTTGTACTCAACAAATTTAAATGGTTGATTATGCATGACCATTGCTCTAGTTATCTTTTCCCTAAAGATGTCTGGATCAAACTCTACCTCACGATCAACAGAATCACGCCCAACACAATACTTCTCGGTATGACGCCACATATTTGATGTTCCACCAGGCGCATATGACGACCCACACCTTTTACACTTGGCTCTTTCTTTTCCATTTACCATAACTTTATCAAAAAATTTCCAAACTTTAGAAGTAGTTTTCCTAGAACTCAATAACGCAGCCGAACTAGATTCCATGGTTTCATCAACAATCATCATATCACTGGAAAAAAATAAATACAGAACATATATTAAATTATCAAGTTATTAATTATTTAGAACAGAAGCAGCAAAGTTCGGCTTATTGTTATCAATTATCAAGTTGAAGTTTTCAAACAATTTCAACAAATCATAAGTGAGTGCATAATACCTAGGATCTGGAGCTAAATCTATAGTATCCATGACGAAGCAAGAAAAGAACACGAATATCTGAAATAATCAGAAAATTAAATTATTTTCACAATGAAGCAAAATAGTAACAATACAAAACAAACCCAAATAGGCAAACACACAAGAGCTTCAATCTTTGAACCCCATTATTATATTATTACAGATCTTACGAACTTCACCATTTAAAATTGTAAATCAAACAAAACAGCCCCTTTTTCATCCTTAAAAGTTAAACCAACAAAACAAACCTCACTATTTAGACAAATGATCCCAAAATTACTAGATAAATTGCCTAGTTCATGCAAGTTCCAACTCCAATTCAACTAATCATGAGAAGACAAAACTATCTAAGTATCTAACTATTGCACAATAGAAAACGAATTGAGCTTAAAATAGTCCTAATTACACACCGAACTTACAATCTTCACAGCAACAATCTCAAAAGTCTCGATGTGCGTAGCTGCGTAAACATTACAAGCTCGATTAACTCCAATTTAAAACTCAATTAAGCAAATTAAACAACAAAATGACTCACCGACAAAAATACAGTGTCATAGTATGAACTCAAACTCAAATCTGTAAAAGTAAAACTAATTAAATCAAATCAAACACATTAACAACAACAACGACATTAATAAATCCAACACATTAACAACATTATAAGCACACATTAGTTCTGATTTTGGCTACACAACAAACATTTATAGCAACAGAAAATTACCTTGTTAACGCTGAATCGAGAGTGACGATGAATCGTGGTTGATTTTGGCCACATCGACGGCGAGAACGGCGGAGATTCGGCGGTATGATTTGGGGCGATTTTTTAGGGATTCTTTTTAGGGCTCGATGTTTGTGATTTGGGGCGATTTTTGTGATTTGGGGCGATTTTTGTGATTTCAGATTTCATATCAGATTTTGTATTTTTTTTTGTGAATATTTGCCAAATACAATATCTATTACATATAATAAAATAATTATAATAACAACTAAAAGTGGGTGTGGCCAAGTGGTTGTGGGAAATATTTGAAAGACAATGGTTCCATATGTCCAGGTTCGAATCCCCCTTCCCACAACATTTTTTTTAATTTTAAAATGGCTGAATTGGACAGATCCATGACAGATCCATGGCAGATTCGGATCTGCCATGGAACCATCAGATCCGATCGGATCTGATCTGCCTTGGTTCCATGGCAGGTTCAACCCAATAGATCTGGGTCCAATTTGAGTAGATCTGTGGACCCAGATCCAAATTGCCACCCCTACACCTCACCAACGCCACCACCCGCCATCCCTCCGGCCCCACCCCGCCCTCCCAACCTTCCCCTCAACCAGGAGCATGGCCTTACCGCTGACCCAAAAACCTCTGAAACTGTACATAATCCCAATAATCCATCTCGTATCACACTCTCGTACAAATCAAAACTTGTTAACTCCACTCCCCACATCTATTTTCCAACCTGGCTCGACTCCTTCTCGGCGAATCTACCGGAGACTCCCCCGGCAACTGGAGACCTTGTAGATAGTTCGCCCCCACAAGTTAACTTTGATCAAGCGGAACTTGACAAACTACAACTTCCTTGGCGACAAGCACTCATCGTGCGCACGATTGGTATCCGCCGATCTATACCCAACATTGCTGAGACCTTAAAAGTGATATGGAAAACACAATTTCCACTTCATGTCACAGACCTTGGTCTTGGTAATTATATCATCAAAACAGAGAACGCAGAGGATTACTTCCTTGCCCTCGACGGTGGCCCCTGGTTTTTCAATAACCATTACCTTGCGATTCAGCAATGGACGCCTAACTTCTCCACCAATAATGCGCCGCTGAATCGTGTGGTTTCTTGGATCCAACTCCTCGGGCTACCAATTGAATTCTACGAAGCTAGTGCACTCTTCAAAATTGCCCAACTCTTCGGCCGACCAATTAAGGTGGATACTCATACATCCACCATATCTCGTGCCCGATATGCACGCATCTGCGTGGAGTTTAATCTGAATAATCCACTCCCCCAATTCGTGATCATCAATAATCGTCGTCAAGAAGTAGCATATGAATTAAAAACGGATATATGTTTCCGATGTGGATTTCTAGGCCATCAACTTCGCAACTGCAAACAGAGGCAAGACCCAATGGAATCGTCGGAAAATCCGCAACCCACTCCGAAGATGATCGCTGAAACGGGGTGGAAAATTATATCCCGTCGGCCTATCCAACGATCGGCTCAGTTGCCGGGTGAACCTCCGGTGAGAAACCGCCCACAAGGTGGTCGGAGCTCACCTGCCTCCCATGCTTACACTCGTCCGATACGTCCAACCCCAGCCCAGGCCAACCCCGCGCCCTCCTCTAAACTCTCGCACACTTCAGGCCAGCAAGGCCAGCAAGGAGTCAAAATGGACCCCAGTTTTCAGCCCAAACCCAATACTTTAGAACATGCCCATAACCCTCCTTCAGAAGCAAAGCCCAACTCAAAACCCCAAGCCCATTTCGAGAATTTTGATCCCAACCGGACCCGCCAGGAAACACCCATACCCGACCTAACTAAGACACCTCACCCACCTTGTGCCACGAACCATACCCCCAGCCCCTCCACGTGCCTTCCTTCCGCACCCACGTGGCACGACACCTGTCCACCCACCCATATGCACTATGCCACCTCACCCCCCACCCCCCACCCCACCTCGCACCGATCGAACCCTTTCCCGTACATATCCCCACCTCACCCAGCTCCATCCTCCATTCTCCAGACAACACGACCCCCCCTCCTCCACCCGACGAACTCCGTGATGTCAACCCCACCCTCCAACCGTCCGTCGCCTCCGGTGACTACGCCGCCGGAAACTACCGTGGAGATTATTTTCCCGGCGAACTTCACCGTACCGCCGCCGCATCACAGGGCTATCTCTACCATACAAATCCCTCACACTCATGTGCCCAACCCCGAAGCCACCGTCCTTTCGCCGCCGCGTTTCCCGGCGATTCTCAACCGCCGACCGCCGACCGCCGATACTCCCGCCCAGACCTCATGTTATGCCACAGATACCTCCGCACATAATGTTCCCGAACCCCTAGCCTTTCTCTTCACCGCCGGGGACACCGACAACCCGCGGGGCTCAACAGATGCCAGAACCGTCATACGCCGCAGGTCACCCAGAATATATAAGGCCATACGGCCGATTCCTACCGAGAGGACATATGGGTCACCTGATTCTTCTGACAGACGTAAATCCGAGGATCTTTATCATCCCCGACAATCTCCCTCGAGTGGTCCTCGAGGTAATACAGACCATGAGTTTGCCGCATGAAGGCCGCCAGAGCCATTACCGCATCCGGGTCCTACCGACCACAAGCGAGCCAGCGGGAGCACCATGGGCGACTCGGCACCCAAACGGACCCGCGAGATGTGCAAAGATTGGACAGAGCCCGCCATTGGGGCTACTACCGACTATACAGATGAGGATATTAAGTTGGAACGCTAGGGGGCAGGACGCCCGGAGTTTCTTGCGGCTGCAAGATCCCTGATTGCATATCACATGCCTACCATGTTTGTTTTCATGGAGACGCGAGTACGCGCTGACCGCGCATTGGAGGTCATAGATTAGCTTTCCTTTGATGGTAGGATAGTCATACCGACTATGGGGTTCACGGGAGGAATATGGGTCCTATTTGTTCCTGAGAGAGTCCGGATCCGCACTCTTACATCCACCACGCGTACGGTCCACCTGGACTTAGTGTTCCAGAATGCCGACTACTTCATCTTTGGCGCGATGGACAATCCGCCTCAGCCGCCCTTACAGGGCCAGGTATGGCAAGAACTTATTCAGTTTTCATTATCTCATAATTTACCGTGGCTTTTAGTAGGTGATTTTAATAGTATTCTGGCGCCGTATGAAAAACATGGTGGTCGACCTAAACTTTGGCCCGTAATAGCACATTTTGATAATTGTATGCAAGCATGCCAATTATTCGATCTTGAATTCACAGGTCATCCATTTACATGGACTAATAGAAGGTTTGGTAAAGATTTTATTTGTGAACGTCTAGATAGATATTTTGTTAATGCCTTATGGATTAATAAATTTCAACAGGCCCGTGTTAGACACCTTCCGATGCACACGTCGGATCATTCCCCTATCTTATTAACACTTTCTCCTCAAGTACGGCCTATTATTAGGCCTTTCCGTTATGAAATTGCATGGGACTTACACCCTAGCTTTCCTAGTTTAATTGCACAGGTTTGGAAAGCAACACCTGATACATGGAGACACAACTCTTTTGCAGATAAGTGCAATGCTTTTTCCAGTGCTGCCCGGCACTCGAAAAGACACGTGTACGGTAATCTTCATTTGCAAATTTCTAATGCTAATAACTTCCTTAGCAATGTTCTTAATAGATTAGCTTATAACCCCTCCCCTGATACTTTTAATAAGGAGAATGAACTTAGACACTTGTTGACTTCTCTTCACAAGCAAAAAGAAATTTACTGGGCGCAGCGTTCGCGAGCCCAGTGGATTAAAGACGGTGATAATAATACTAAATTCTATCATGCCTATGCTACCAATCGCCGTCGGAAAAAATTTATTCAAGGCATCAAACTTGAAAAAGATCATTGGATTTATAATACAGATGATATTTTAAACGCCTTCTCATCTTTTCTTAACTCTAGTAGCCCTAAGAACTTGCATGATACAACTGCATTCCCGGTAGGGTCTACTTCAATCTTAAATATCTCTGACCATCATAATTTAATTGCTCCTGTTGATAATAAGGAAATCTTTAAGGCTTTAAAGAGTATAGGTACAACGAAGGCTCCCGGACCTGATGGGCTAAACGCCCATTTCTATCAAAGGTATTGGCACCTACTCCAACCTTCGGTCTGTAATTTTGTTCAGGATTTCTTTGAAACACTTTGCATGCCACGCCATATTAATCTTACTACCATAGTCCTCATTCCTAAACGCGATAATCCTCAACTTATGTCCCACTACCGACCCATTAGTCTTTGTAATGTTAGTTATAAAATTATTTCCAAAATTCTCGTCCACCGTATGCGTCCCCTTATGGCCAAATTAATCTCACCATTCCAAAACGCCTTGGTGCCTCAAAGATCTATAACAGATAACATCCTTATTGCACATGAACTTCTTCATACACTGAATAACAAAAAAACTGGCCATATAGGGTTCCTTGCGCTTAAACTTGACTTAGCTAAAGCTTATGACCACCTTAATTGGGACTTTATTTGTTTCACTCTCCAACATTTTAATTTTCCTTACAGGTTTATTGACGTTGTCATGTCTTGTATTACTTCTGTTACTTCACAGGTTTCGATCAATGGCGAAATATCCAATGAATGGACCCCTAGTCGGGGAATCCGACAAGGAGACCCCATTTCTCCGTACATTTTTATTCTCTGTATGGAAATGCTTATTAGTTTATTTACTAATAGTTCTAACCAGGGTGATTTTACAACTCTAAGTGCCAGTAGACAGGGTCCAAAAATTCCAATCCTTAGCTTTGCTGATGATTGCTTTGTGTTTTGCCAGGAAAGTCGGAACAATATTCACCTGATCAATCATTTCCTTGAACTTTTCCACTTATACGCAGGCCCCGCGCTTAAAGTCCAATATCATTTTCTCCCCTAATATGTCCCCCCGTCGAAAACAGTTTATTTTGTCTGAACTTCACATGTCGTCCATGACATTACCAGATAAGTACCTCGGTATTCCAATCTGGCGAGGCCGTATGCGCCCTTGTTATTTTGACCCTATGATTTTACGATTAAAATTACGTATTGGCTGTTGGTATAACAGATTTCTTTCTTACGCAGGACGTTGTACTCTTACTAATTCCACTGTCCAAACCATTCCAGGCTACACTATGTCAGTGTTTAAACTGCCCAAAACGGTACTCACCACTATTACTAAAATTACCAAATCCTTTCTTTGGAACGCGGCACCAGAGCAAAAGAAACGATCTTTTGTAAACTGGAACCAGGTTTGTTTACCGAAACTCATGGGCGGGTTAGGTCTTCGCCATCTTGAACAACTTAATACGGCCTACTCAATGCGCCTTTCATGGCGTCTCCTTAAAAATCCTGATACTTTGTGGAGTCAAGTGGTTCAGGCTAAATACATGCTGAAGACCTCCCTGTTTTCTACTATGGCTAAACCTCATAATAGCTGGGCTTGGAAATCTATTTGCTCCACCATTCCACTCATCAGTGAATCCATGTATTGGACCCTTGGGTCAGGTACTAACATCAATTTTTGGTTTAATCGGTGGCTCGGAGAGTACACTGTAGCTGAGCATGTTCGGAGTATTCCGGAACATCTCATTAATCTCTCTGTTTCTAACATCATCGAACGCACCACTCTTCAATGGGACTTGTCTTTGGTCGATCCCTTTATCCCGTCCAATATTCGTAGAGATATCCTCAATACCCCTATTCCTCTCACTGCTAATCCTGATAATTTCCATTGGGCTTGGGATCCGGGCGAGGAGTTTACCCTAAAAAGTGCGTATAGATGGCTCACTAGACTTAGGTACCAGCAAAGTATCCCGAAATTACCATGGAAAGCTCTTTGGCAACTCCATGTGCTTCCCCGTATTAAATTCTTTACTTGGCTTTGGATTAATGAGGGCTTAGCAACGTCGCAGAACCTCTACCGTCGACATATTATTAGTACCGACTTGTGTCCTCTTTGCCACACGGATATTGAAAACAACAATCATCCGTTCTTCTCTTGCCCACTCTTCCAACCCCTGCGTAATTTATTTCCTGACTGCTTTCCTAAAAACCATGCTACTAATCCTTTGAGTTTTTTTTATTTTCTCTTAACAATAAAAATCGTATTTACTTTCTTATTTGTTGTTGGCACATTTGGCGAGCGCGCAATGAGTGCATTTTTAATCAAAAACCTATAAACATCATCTTTTTGACTAAGTTAATCTATATGCATACTAAAGATAATGCCACTGAGTTTCATAAAAATACGCCCACCAACACTTATATGTACTTAAAATGGGAACCACCTCCCCCGGGATACTTTAAACTAAACACGGACGGGTCGTCCCTTGGCAACCCCGGCCCAGCAGGTATTGGGGGTGTTATACGAAACCACCACTGTGAGTTTATCGCTGCATTCTCCTCGCCCATTGGCACCAACACGAACAATACAGCTGAACTGTGGGCAGTTAGACAGGGACTTACTATAGCTCGATCTTTAAATATTAGCAAATTATATGTTGAAACTGATTCGCGTTTTGTTTTTTGTAGTTTGATGCGGAGGCAGGCCCATCCCGTCCGCCTCCTGGCTCTTCCGACGGACACTTTGACGAGGTGGACTGAGTTCGAGGATGTGAGATGCTGTTTTGGCTTTCGGGAAGTTAATGGAGTGGCGGACTTACTAGCTCGGAGGGGAGCAAGCCGGGATGTATCTACCGGTACTCAATCGGATCTTTTGTGTGAATTGTGGAGGGTCTGTCCTCCCTGGCTTGTAGCGTTCATTTTGTCGGACAATGTTTGTACATATACGCGGTCTTACCGCACCACTGTTCCCTCTACCCTGCTACTTCTGTAAATATTCGTGTGTGAATAAACTTCCCGGTTTAAAAAAAAAAAAAGATATTAGTCCTGTAATGACAGGGATAATGAACTCTCGAACTTCGGCCAGCAATATGGATTAATACATTACATGCATCACTGTACTCTACAATATGGATCAAAGGACAGTAAGTGTTAGGATTTTATTTTCTATTTCATTTTTTTTTTCGAATTTTATGACTAAAATGAAAACAAAAAAACAATAACACGAAAAAAATCTGAGAGAGACGGAGAAGGGGCAGGCCGATGTTTATTGTTTCCAGGAGTGAGGGAGAAAGCTTTTTTATTATTTCTATTGAAGTAACCGAAATTTGTGTCGAAAATCATGTGTTTTAAATTTTTTTTTCCTTTTTTAATTATGAGAAAAGTACTTTGCTATCCTAAGTCTTAACTTTGCTCCTTTTAGTACATTGCCACCTCAAGTTTAAATATTCGCCTTTATCCATCTTAGCTTGTATAAGTATGGCATGATGGCTGAAATTAGAGTGTAGCCCGTCATGAGCCCGCTTCTTCGGGACAGACCTTGGTTGGTCGTTGGCGTAGATTGGATGAACGGAGCTGGATATCGATGAATTCATAATTATATTTTTTGTATTTAATAAATATTTAGCAGATATTAAGAAAATATTAGCATAAACTATTAAGAGAAAGGGGAGGGAGAATACAGAGAAAATTTAGGTGAGAGAATAGAACTATTTCATTGCTTGATCCATGTTCACTACACCACTCTCCTTATATAGTTGGGTTGTTACGTAAAAGATAAAGCCTAACAATACTCATATAGTTAATATGCTAATTAAGTAATAATTCTAAATCGCTATATATTTAAAACAAATGCAGTGCACTCGCCCCTCCACGTGTCCCCACCGGATTGGTATAAGTGTCTCTATTTAATTGGTCCAGCTGTCTCGTATATTCCCCCCTTGACATGGTCAGGGTCATGACATTTGCCCCCGGTTGAAATAATCCTTGTCCTCAAGGATTGCAACTCCTCATTGTTAGAACTTCTTGAAGCAACTTTCAGCACATAATGGTTAATATGGTTGTGAAGAATCATAAGTGTCAAAATTGCAATAACAGACAACATCTTGGTAGACTCGTCATAGATGAACACAGCTTCCTAGTGTCACAACATATAGAAAAGTTGTAGTACACCAAAAGGCAAGTCTAGTAACTATTGAAACACAAAGATATTTCAACCACTTTGTCTAGACATTTTCTCAAGCAACAAGCTCTAAAGATGACACTCAAACCACCAACATTAGTAGCCATGGCCATATCGCATTGTTTGAGGCACAGATCAATCACATAAACATCGCGAGTGTAACAAAGATCTTGCCTCGTTCTTCTTAAGTTAGAATGCATAGAAACACCAAATGCATCAACCAACATGACACACAGAAGAGGTATCTTGCTCCCCTTCTCTTGCTTACACCTAGCTTGAGTGCCAATATCCATGTCAATAGAGAAACAGATTGCTCAACTTCTTCAGCTTTCCACAATAAATGTAAGCAAAACTTATAGATATCCACATCATCAAAATAATCACTTCCCAATAGCCAAGAAGACATCTATTTCTTTTCCCAAAGTTGCTGCTTAGAAAACCTTGCAACAAATCAAATAATTTCAAAATAGTGTTGGATATTTTTCTTAAGCAAAGAACCTTAAAATTCAAGAAAGAATCGGTGAAGATGTGATTTTGACCACTTCATGTTGTAAGCATACTAATTCCAGTTAAATGCAGCACATAAACAATGTGTTTTTGATAATTTTCTGCAGTAATCTTAAACAACCAATCACCCGATTTTCTGAAAATTTTCTTAAAACAAGGTACCAGTTGCAATCCTTTAACATCAGCCTTAATGTAAAACTTGACATTTTATGCATCATTCGTATCCAGACTTCTATCCAATATATGCACCAATGAGAAAAGAAACCATGCTTCTAAAACCTTCAAGCTTTGACACCAAATGTTGAAGATGCGTGTATGACCAATTTCTGGAATAATCCTAGCCACCCAATCATCAAAATCTTTGAATTTCTGGAAACAAAGTAGCAGTATTAAACCTTGGATATCAAAATCAATACAACAACTGAAATTTTGTCTGATAGTCATATTCAAACTTCCATCAATTATATGGACCAACGGGGTGAGATACCCTTCTGCTAAAATATTAAAGTTTGAATCACTTAGCTCCACCCCAACGGTGAGAATCATCAAAAGCATTTTACGATCTATATATCCACCAGGGTCAAATAAAACCTTCCCATCACAATTTTCAAGTCTATAGTCAAAGGCAACCTTTCCTCCCATGTTGTATTTTGATTCCTCGCCCTCATTTCTGGTCTGCGCAAACACATGATAACAATCTTGAAGCGAGGCGCAAGGCATTTTGCTTTTATTATCTAAGTCATTCTTATGGTTTTCTTCAAATACATTATTAATAAGGATGTCGAGTGAACTTTTAATTTTTATTTCCCTCACAAACATTTTGCAGTCAATCATTTTCTCATTTTTTTCCTTGAGCACTTTCATAGACATTTGATCAAAACAACCGGAAAACAATTGTCCCTGGTTCCCAACTCTTCACAGGCATTTTATCGAACACCTGGATGTCAATTGCCCCTGTCTTTTGATCTTTCACAGTCATTTTATCAAACAGTTGGAGATCAATAAATTCTTCATTCAGATCTTTAAAAATTTGTGCATGAATTTTGTCAAATACCTTGGGTTCACCCTCTACTCCTTATTTCTTTTCTCCAATATCATTCTCCTTTTCTTTTGAGTTCAAGGGGACACACTGTCCAAGTTTGTTTTGTGACACAAAGTAATATCAATCATTTTAGATATCTCTTTTAATGCCTCAATCACCTCACACCCTCATTTTGTAAGCTGAATTGTCCTCTTCTAATCTTCTATGTACGAAATCCTCAGGTAAGAGTTGGACGTTCAAGAGATTGCCGCCATTGAAAATATAGCGGCCACTTAAATGTGTTGCACAATTTGCACTGAAGGAAAATTGATACCGTAACAGATTTTGAAAATCATCTTTCACTTGGAGAATTTCAATCTTCTCTATCACTCCATAAGCACTGAAAGGTCTCTCCAAAATCTCTTCAGTAACTGGATACATCATTTGAGATATTGTCACCACAAGAGTTCTGTCCAGCTTTAATTTTCAAGAGTTTTAAGTGGTTCCCTGGGATCGGAACCGCTCTGATACCAATGATATGACCTTGGGATAACCCAATGTCAAAAGCTAGCTATTAAGGTGGAAGAGCCCAAGGTTATATAAACCCCACACCAATATCCCATGATACCAATGTGAGATCCAAGTAACTTGCATTAGGATCATAACATTCCACCCCGCTCCGTAGCCTTGACACCCACGCGGGCTTGCTTTGCGTTAACTAGCATCGGGGCGAACACTGCAATTCCGACTCACCACCTTGCACGGGTGGGTTTGCGCTAGCTAGCCCCGAGCGAACACTGGTATTTCGACGTCACCACCCACACCGCACGATTGCAACTGGGAAGAGTAGTGGATGGGTCTGATATCAATGATATGACCTTAAGAGAACCCAACCTCAAAAGCTAGCTATTAAGGTGGAAGAGCCCAAGATCATATAAATCCCACTCCAATATTCCATAATACCGATGTGGGATCCAAGTAACTTGCATTAGGATCATAACATCCACCATGCTCTGCAGCCCCGGCGCCCACGCTGGCTGGCTTTGCGGTAACTAGCCCCGGGCTGGAACTACAATTTCGTCGTCACCACCTTGCACGGGTGGCTTTGCGCTAGCTAGCCCAGGGCGAACACTGCAATTCTGACGTCACCACCCACGCTGCACGATTGCAGCTGGGAGGGAGTAGTGGATGGCTCTGATAAAAATGTCATGAACTCGCTTCTCCGGGACAGACCTTGGTTGCTCGTTGGCGTAGATCCGATGACCGGAGCTGGATATCGATGAATTCATGATTATATTTTTTGTATTTTAATAAAATATATTAGCAGATAATAAGAAATATTAGCATAAACTATTAAGAGAAAGGGGAGGGAGAATACAAAGAGAATAGAACTATTTCATTACTTGATCCATGTTCACTACACTACCCTCCTTGTATAGTTGGATTGTTACGTAAAAGGTAAAGCCTAACAATACTCATATAGTTAATAAGCTAATTAAGTAATAATGCTAACATCACTATGTATTTAAAACAAATGCAGTGCACTCGCCCCTCCATGTGTCCACATTGGATTGGTACACATGTCTCTATTTAATTGGTCCAGCTGTCTCGTATATTCCCCCTTGACATGGTTAGGGTCATGACATGGCCATTCATGAAATTTTCATGAATGAGTTTAGTGAAAACTAAGCGAGACCAAATTCAAACCATAACCTAGACCTGTCAAAGTCCGGGTAAGACCCGGACCCGCCCAACACCCGCTTGAAAATTGCAACGGGTCCGGGTTCGGACCCGTTTGTGGACCCGCTCACGAGACCTGGATCCGGATCTGAACCTGAACCCGACCCATTATTTTTTTTCCCTTCCTTTAGCTAAGATTCTCAATTAGTTCTTTGAAATTTGATTACAATTGGAATATATAATAGCAATCATTGCTAATAATGCTCAATATTATCTCTTATAAAATATTCCCAACATTTGTTCTTAAGGTCTAGTTAATTAGTTTGCTGAATCTAAGTTTAAGTAAATTTGTTATTCTAGGATAAAGAATTTTATATCAAAAATTCCCTACGTAGTTGCTTGTTTTTTGAAAACAGATTCTAACTAAAAAGCTAATATAAATTTCATCCTTAGTAATCAAGAACCTAGTAGACAAAAATGAAAACCTTAGTTTCAGTTTCATCGCTTTACAAAATGGTAAAGTTGGTGAGGTAGCCCCTTGTCAACAATAAAAACTCCTAATTAGATTTATCTTTTGCCGCAAATAGCACATTTATTCGACATTTATTGGTGACATGAACAAGACATGCCAGTAACATGTCTTTTCCTAGGCACTAACATGACAACAAAAACCATATAAATTTCGTTCTGAGTTTCATTTGCAAGGAGGATTAATTTCCAGAAATCATGTACTTTATCATCATTCGAGATCTTTTAAAGCTTCAAAGTACAGGAGAAAATAGAGATCGTTCCCTTTGATAATTTCATTATAGAACATGATCACATACACAAATGCATAACTCCCTGCAAATATCAAATCTTTTAAATAGATAACTTGATTCAAAAAGACTAACTCAAAACTCAAAGTACTTGAGTTTTAATTTCTAAACAGTAGCATTGGCAACACTAGCAATCCTACACCAAAGATCAACACACTCCACACTCCTTTCCAACAACACATACGTTTTAATTTTAGGGAATTTTTTTTTTTTTTTTAAAAATTTTAAGGAACGGGTCCGGATCCGGACCGGTCCATGTGCTTTAGGCAGGTCTGATTAGAACGGGTCCGGGTCTTACCCGGCCTTTGACAGGCAGTGGCATAACCCAATACAACAATATCATGGGCTAAAAGCCCAATTGAGCAAAATACAATGCCGCATAAAACTGAACTCTCTTTATAAGGGTGTGACGCTCGGGTACCCGCGGATTCGGGTATTTTCCGGCAGGTACCCGAGCCCGCGGGTGGAAAAAATTCGGGTACCCGAATTGATGGGTACCCACTACGGGTACTTTCGGGTACCCGTTTCTCATATAAATTTTTATCTTTTTTGGCCTCTAACATCGGTTTAGAGTTTGAGCTTTTCCATAACTTTAGGAAAAATCCATTATCATCTATTATATGTAATCCCTCTCTCTCTTTTGAATTTAGGTGTACGAACTCTCTCTTATTATGATTATATGTATCTTAACTAGCATCCATAATTAAAAGATATTCATCCCATAAATCTAGGAGATGATTGGATCTCCTCCAATTTACGATATGTCCATAATAAATGGAAATATTCTTTCCAATTTTATTTATTTTCCTAAACTAATCTTTACTTCTATCACAATGATTTTGCATAATTATTTTTTTTTCCACATATCAAAACACCAAATAAAACTAGGAGTAAAAATATCAATTTAAATATAGTAATGTACTTTATAAATCCATTAGTGAAATTTTAATGGTTAATTATGAAATATTGACATACACCTATACATATGTCAGGCACAAATATAAATTAAAAGTTGAGATTTTAACTTATGCAATACCTACTTGCATAATTCAAATTTTCCTGATTCTTACACGATAATTTCTTATGTTACATAGCAAAAAGAATGTTTGATTTTAAGTACTAAAACTACTTTTCCACGATTTTCATGAAATTAGATAGATTTTTTTTTTTTTTTGAACAAATTAGATGAAATATTTTTGTAAGATGAGTTCTATAACTTTTTAGTTAACTCAAAGGAAAAAAAGTTCTAAGTCTATTATTATATATTTTTTAAAGCTGTTATTACTAGGTTGAAAAACAAATTAGATTGAATAGGCTTGTGTGGTTTCAAAGGGAAAAAGTTTCAGTAAAGTGAAACTCGTATATTGCAGTTTGTGTAAGGGATTTAATTGCTCCTAGAATTATGTAACAGATTTTCATAAAATCTGCGTGTTAGTTTAGAAATTATATTCCTTATGTTTGCTAAAAAAAAAGGAAAAATTGAGTGAGATTGAGAATAGAATCCCCAAAATTTAGGCTGTTAATTATTAAACTATAATAAATAATTGAACTTATAAGGGGCCATATTTTTTTCTTGATCGAGAAGTAATGTTCTGAGTTTTCAATTCAGGAATACAGGAATTTATTTTTCAAATTTTGATACCGTGGGTACCCGAACAGAATTTTTTTTTTCTTCAAATTTTGATACCCGTCGGGTACCCGAAGCCCTCGCGGGTACCCGACCAACAATCCGATACCCGTTCCGCTTCGACAGATCGGGTATCGGGTATACTACATACCCGAAAAATGGAGTTCGGGTTACCCGTTCGGGTATAAAACTCACGGGTCGAACCGGGTACCCGATACCCGAACCCGAACTCCCAGCTCTATCTCTTTACACTATTAGTTGATTAGCGGCCCAATATGAAGTCATTAATCTCCTTCCAATTCAGATAAACCCTAACCCTAAACCCCTTTTCTTTCTTCAAAAATCAATTTCTCAATTCAACTTGCTCGAATCATAACGCCATGACCGAGTACAGCCATAAGCGCGATTTCATGTTCTGCGATCTGTGCGGGACAATGCTGTCTTTCGATTCGCCAAAGTACGCTAAATGCCCCTTGTGCAAATTCAAAAAGCGCCTCAAAGGTAATAAATTTATCAATTCAAGTTATTGCGGAAGATTCAGTAGAACTGTGCAGGTATATAATCATATTTGGTGTCAATTTTTTGGCTCAGATATCGCTGGAAAAGAAATTCGCTACACTATCGGTGGTGAGGTACTTTTTTGTTTGCGCCTCAACAGTTTGTTCTTATGTGGAATCTGTTGCCCAACAATTTTGTTCATGTGCTTTTTTTAAGCTACTAGATCACTATTTATTTATTTATTTATTTATTTTTGTTTCGTTTTGTTGTGGATTGTTACGTTACTAGTAGTTTATGTTGGTACTAGGAATTGATAAATGGAGTTGATCATTGCAATTTATTGAGCCCTGTTTTTGCTTCGTTTTTTAGTACGTTTCAGTTGTCGCGAGTTCTTTGACGAATATCTCTTGACTGAGTGCTGAGCCACGCCACTATTTAAGGGGAAGTGAAAAGTTTCATCAGGAATTATGCCAGACGACAATAGACATGGATTGAAAAATGTGATATGCCGACATTCCAACATAGCCTAATTTTGAGCTTATCTTTCTCTCCAGTTGTGTTGTTTTATCGCATTATACGACTCGTCTGTGTTGAGATGTATTCTTGTTTTGATAAGAAGCCGCCTTCAAGCTTTGAAAAAAGGCTTCGTACTATCCATCATATGTCGATGGATTGATTGACTCGCGGCTAGGTGACTTCTCCACTCCTTCTTGTTCTTTGATGTGCTACTTGACTTTCTTTATTCTTCCTCACCCGGTAAAACACCATCTTTTAATTAGGCAATTGCCTACGTTCGAGCTAGTCGACTCCTTACTTCACTTCTTCGCAACTAAAGAAAATCCCTTAGGGTAGTAATGGCACTCAATAGCTCTAACAGAACATTGGATTCATTTCCCTAGTCATAGAATAGACGACTCGTTTTTTTTCTAGGGTGAATCTAACCGCGTATCCTTTATTTCAATCTCTCAGCCCTGAAACTTTAAAAATTCAGGAAATGTTCAAATTTCTTATATTTTTTTCCCCTTCTTTCTGGTTCATCATTATTACTTTTTGCTTATTCATTTTGTATTTATCCATATACTCCGTATAGGATTTGAGGAGGGAGTTGGGAATGTCTTCGCTTGATGACATTGAGGAAGAGAAGGAACTAAAACAAATGGTACAAACCAAAACCATTTATGCACCCTTGTGGTATTATAAATTAGTAATCGATCTAAAGTTTATCTAATGCTTTCTTTTTCATAGGATTATAATGCAAAATGCAAAGCATGCCAGCATTTGGGTTTGGCTTACGTTGCGAGACAGGTAAAGTTTGTCCTTTTTTTTTTTTTTTTTTTTTTTGATAATTTGGTATATTCTGTCTTTTGAACGAACACAGTGATGTTAATGTATAGTTTTTCGTTTCGATGTCCTATACTATTCTAACCAGTTCATCTTCTTCCTCTCTTTCTTTCTTCAGATTAGATCTGCTGATGAAGGGCAGACTATCTTTTATTCATGCCCAGTGTGTGCATTTAAGCAGACGGAGAATTCATAAATTCTAAATAGTAATACATTGTATTCTCTTCCAATTTGTGTCGGTAGGCGTAGGATTCATGTTCAACATAAGAACACAATCAGAGAGTCTCAGATTCTGCGCAATATCCATCCAAGATGATCTCCTATTACTTATAGAGTTGTACAAGGACTAAACTTTTCCTGCATATAATCAATCATCGAGACCAGTGTGTGCAATCTCTCATAGTTGTATTTGATTGATTTTATATTTGCTGCTGTATTATTCATAAAAAAAGAGTATTTGTTGCTGTATTGATTTACCTTTGACTTCGAAAGTAGCTGGCTAATGGAGCATCTTTATATCCACAGATCCACGATACTGATCGGAAAATTCTTAGGTGGCCCTCATTAAATCTTACCAATAAACAAAATTTTTTATTCTTTCTCTCTCCTCCGCTCCACATTCTCCTAGGTCAATACCCACTTTTCTGGTTGGGTTTTACTTTTTAGTTTTACAGTGTTCCAATTTGCTTTTAATTGTTCAGCAATTAATTTATTAATTTCTAATAACAAATAAACACGTAAAAGAAACCTATAATTCTTCATGTCCTTAGCTTGGCAATACTTAAAAAAATCATGGTTAAGGCAAAACAAGAAAAAAAAAATAAAAAAAAAATTTTATGTTTCTCATTGTTTTCTTGAATTTGCTATTTCTCAATTTAAACTCCGTTGAGTACAATACTTTTATAAAAGATTCAGCAAATTCATATTATTTGTGTTGGAAATAGGATTACATCCATGGATCAAAGTTCGTTCCAGTCATGAGTTTCGGATAGCTCAGAAAGGGAAACGTTTCGGAAACATATTCAAAAATGTTTCGAAAAAAAAAATTAACAATCAAGAAATTAGCAAAGCTCATGAGAAAAATTATGTAAAATGGTGCTTATAGTTTCCAATAAAGAAGTCAAATACTTATAAAGATGTTATATATTTTATGTTAGAAATAACGAATTAAGTTAATAGAAAATATAAATGTAATATATTAAAGTTTCTCATCCTTAATATTATATATATATATATATATATATATATATATATATTTGGTGTAACGTCATAAACTAATTTTGTTTTTTGGAAAACATGATATTTACGCACCATTTTCTCTTCCATAATATTTTGCAATGCAAATAGACTTTCTGATTAATATCAATTTTCTTACATATTTATGATCTTGCAATTACAATAATTATTTATTCACAAGGTGAGCCCAATTTTTTTAACATTCATTATTAAATCAAAAAACTCATCCTAATTTTGGAAGTTAAATTTCGATTATTATGGGCATAACAAAAAACATGGGTTGAAGAAATTGAAAGAAAATCAGTGTTATCAAAACCGGACCGGACCGGCCGGTCGAACCGGTTCGACCGGTGACCGGCCTCTGGTCCGGTCTGGTTTGCATTTTCAGAACAGCAGAAACCCGGACCGGTAAAAACCGCTCAAAACCGGTAACCGGTGGCCGGTTTTGGCGGTCCGGACCGGTACTACCAAAGTAAAAAAAAAAATTTAAAAAAAGGTTCTGCAAAACGGACTCCGCCTCTCCTGCCTGATCGCGCCGCCCCCGCTCCGCCACTCTAGCCGTCCATTGAACGCCCAACAATATGTATTTTTGTTACTTTTGGCAAAAGAAAAAGAAGAAAAATAGATTAGATAAAGATAAAAGGTCTTGGAGAAGATGAAGAATCAATTGAAAACTAAGGAAATAGAAAGATTCATGAAATGAAGTAGGGGAAGCTTGACTATAGAAAATTACAAATAGAAATAAGGAAATTGAAGATTTAGAAAAATTAAATGCGTGAGTGATTTTTGAAATTAGGGAAGTAATTAGAATCATAATTGGATACTAATTGATGACTCTTGATTGCCAAGATTAAATGCTAATTAACCATTCGTGATTTTTTCAAATCTCAAGAACCACCGATATAACTATATATAAGCAATTAATTAAAGTATTATTAGTAGTATCTTGCTAGAGTTTTAACTTTTAATTACCTTTACTATTCAAATGTAATTAAGGTAAATATTCTAATAAAGTATTACTTTAATCTTTTTTAGTAATTTATTTAATCAAATACTCTAGTTAATTTTTGTGTATAAATAATAACTCTTGGCAGTGACTTAATTACTTAGAAGGTTTGATCTCTACAATTGTATTGCTTTGTCGATTATAAATTATTTTGTTTTCTTAATAAATTGTGAAAAAGTTTCAAACTTGCACGTCACTTTTCTAGGAAATTTACTACAGTATTTTCAATTGACAAATATATATAAATATATAAAATTATGAATAGTTTGAGAATGTTAAAAGAATAGTATAAGATATATTTGTTGACTCTATTTGTTGGTTTTGACTTTTTATACCGGTTCGACCAGTGGTTAGACCGGTTCGGCCTGTAAAACCTGTAACCAGTAACGTCACCGGTTCGGGGTCCGGTCCGGTTCTGAGAACACTGAAGAAAATAGTGCCCGGTAGTGTGATAAAAGAAATTGGGAAAATGGGCATTGTAAATGTAAAATTCTTAAGGAGAGAGATAGAGAGAGAATATTTCTCTAAAATTTGGAAGAGGGCCCTCTAAACGAAGAGAACGAGGGGTGGTGGGAAAGAGAGAGAAAACAAAACATTACTTTTAATTAATTTGTAAGATTTGATGAGGACCACAAGGTCCATGAGTTTAGTCATGGACTTGGTCTACTTAAGAATTTTCCATACTAATCTACCTTGGACTATTTAACATACACTTAATTTCGAAACGAATGTTTTGAGAGTTTAAGTTTAAGAAACAGGTTATGAACTAAAATTACTTAATGCTCAATAAGAAGTAAGGATATAGTTATATTCATGGACAAGAGTTTGTATACATTTCTTCATAAAGTATAGAAATATTTCAACTTTGATGTTGTCGAAATGAAATATAAAAGTTGTTTCATATTTATTACAACAATGATGTTTATAATTTTTTTTTGAAACATGCTAAACAAACTACAAAATGTTACCAAAGATTGAGATATTTCTCAAACTTGTTAGTTGGGAGATGTAATCAAATTTTAGAGAAGTCTTAAATTTTTTAAAGGGGTAATTTGTTTTCAAATGTCTAGACTTCGGGTCTGCCTTTTATTTAGACTAAACTTTCAAGTGGGTAGTTGTGAAGTTTAAGTGGACCCACAAGTACACAAATTAAAAAGGGTAAAAGAGTTAAACCTCTTGTACTTTACTCTTTGTTGCGTTTTGTCTTCTATTCTTTTATTTTTTGCAACTTGCTCGTGTATTATAGATAAATAAACACTTTGTCCCTGAGTTATTTTTTCACCATTGGACTTGGACACATGTCCGCAATTTTTGCCGTTAGATTTGACTTCATAGGCAAAGTGCTTATCTTTTCATAGTACAGAGGGCAAATTGCGAAAAATAAAAGGATATGTGGCAAAGTGCAATCGGAGAAATAATATAAGGTATAAGGGCTTGATGCTTTTATCCCAATTAAAAACGCTATCCAAGTTGTATTCAACAAATTACATCAAAAGAAACCATTGAGGAGTTTTAGGGGATATCAACCCCAAATGATAGGTTGCTCAATTTACTATCTAGCATGCAACAACTTCATCCTGTAATTAATTCATCCAGATCCGTACAAGCCAAACCAAGGAAATATATAGGAAGGTTAAACAACAATTTTAAAAAAACCGCGCGAACCAAAACGATCAAATGTCTTATCAATAAATATGACCATAGTTCAAAGAAAAAAGATGACAACGACGACAGCATAACAACAACAACAAAGAAAGAGAACAAACTCAAGAGTTGTAAACAAAACATAGAAATAGACTCGAAATGTAAATATGACCCCCAAAAAATATAATATCAAAAGAAACCATGGCTACTACCGGGTTGTCACCATGATGAGGGATGTTATAACCACCATCATTTGTGCCTTGGTTGGATGGACCCGCGGCGTTAGAACCTGATGGCATACCAAAAGAGTTATTTCCTTCTATAGTATTGTTTGCATTCTGCATTTACGAATCAATAAGATGCTCAACATTCCGAGCGCTTGAAGTTAATAACTCAAACAGTTGTGGGTTGAGTTCATCACTAGAAGGGAATGCTGCATGCATTTCAGGAGTCCTCATCAATTGGTCCAGTCCTTCACCTCGGTTATTCTCTTCTTCCAGCATGGCCTCGGCATGATTATATTGCTGAGTCAAGAACCTTCCGTGAAGCTGAGGCACTTGATTATAAGGAGGAAAACCGTTTGGATTCGTATACCAGTTCACAATAGTGTTTACGCCAGGACTGCCAAAAGAATACGCCTTGTTAGTACGCGAGAAAACCACTACCGCAGCTTCTGCACCGGTAAGGGTGCAAAGCTCACTGGTTTTCTTTACAGCTCCACTTTTCCGTTTTCAGAAAGTAACTTGCGACCTAGCCTCATTTTCAATTCTTGCAATTCGAACTTTTTTTCGGCCTCGGCCTTTACGCGGTCGGGAAGAAGAAGCATTCATATTCGAGAATGAAGGAAAGATGATTGCAGAAAATGAAAGTTTAAGATGAAAGTGTTGCAACCAAAAGTTGATGATATAGGCATGAAACTTCATGCCTATTTATAGAACTATACTAGTGAAAAAACACAAACACTACCCATAGAAAATTGAATTTAACTAATGATGCTTTTTCAGTTTGTTGGATATTAAGGTGTGTGTATTTCCCTTAGACCATCTAGAATCGTTAAATATTTGATAGACTTGTTTGTATAATATTGTTTAATTGTTCTTTCCACATTTCTTAAACAAAATCTTGATGTCCGGTGCTGCCTGCTGTGTTATGTTTGACTATGGTAAAATTTCATTGAATATTTCAGCCAAATATAATAGGTGATATCAGGGTGCATTAAATGTTTGTGCCAAATATTATGTGTGGAATCAGATGCAAATAATTGTTTTCTCACGAGAGAACTCTGTTAGTATTATAGCATAAAAAATGAAACAAACAATAATGTTCATAATGTTGTAGAAATTAAAATTGCAAAATTACAATATAAAAGAGTTAAATGCAAGAACTACCCCTGTGTAATCTATAATTGGCAGAAAACTCCCTGTGTAATTTTAATTGGCAAAAACCCCCCTGTGTAATTCAAAAATTAGCACACTTGCCCCAAACTCATATGTAGCTTTGACTTGATAGAAAATGTCTGTTTTACCCTTGTAATTACAACCATCAATTACTTTTTGGTTAATTTTAAGTTTTTTAAACTAAAATCTTTTTTATTATCTTTATTTTTTATTAAAAAATAAAAAGCAACTCAATAAGTTTTACAAAACCGTCCATGATTATAATTTTATTTGAAAGTTGAAACAAGTTTATTGAATTATTCCCAATTAAATGTTAAACAAATAGAAAAAATAAATATTAGGCTTCTTCTTCTTCCTTCTCCCCGTCATCCACCCAACTTCCGTCCCACGCATCCCCGCCAGAAGAAATGAAGCCGGGAAATTTCGCCGGAGTTCACCCAAAACAAATCCTTCAAAACCAAGAACTGCAAATTCATAAAACCCTAAATAGAATAATCAAATAGATCTATGAAAGAATGATGAACAAATTGTGGATTAATCTTCTTGGTCGTTTAAGTCGTTTCAATATATTGAAATTATAGTTTTGCAGTCCGTTTTCTCTCTTTTTTCTCAGCTTTTGGTTTTCATTATTTTGTTTCAATAAAATAGAATGCGAGGGTGAAACCGTAATTTCACATGACTAAATAGAATTCCACTCTCAATTGCAGCGCGGGTACTGCACTTTGACCTCTTAGGGGTTTTTTTGCCTTTGACCGAATAACACAGGGGGTTTTTTGCTAATTAAAATTACACAGGGGGGTTTTTGCCAATTAGAGATTACACAGGGGTAGTTTTTGCATTTAACTCCAATATAAAACTCAACTATTACGGGAATTGTAGCAAAGAGTAGGATATAATTATGGACTAGTCATTTTGAACATTCGTTGGCTGAAATTTTCTAAAACAAATTGGAAAAAGTTCTTGACAATATAGAAACACGTAAAGAGTGTAAAGAGCTAAATATGGAAAAACAAAACAATTATATTTTAATCATCCAAATTTTTTAGTCACCAATTATATTGATTCGAAACAATGTTGAATTATAATTGAAATAACGCTACAAGTATTATGAAATAATTTCCTTTGGAAACATGCATGTAAAGCTTGTTTGTCCGAGTCTAAAAATTCATCACAACCAAGAAGTTTTTGTTTATACACATGTTTTTTTGGGGACGAAGGAGCTCTACAATCTTCCAAATCCAAATCCTCAGGCAAACATTTTTAAAACAATGTGCAACAGCAAATGAACATAATCCTGCAAAGTCACTCAATGTACGACGAGTATTTATATACCTAATTTCTTTCTTTATAGATACATTTTCAATTGTTGAAAGTTTCACAGAGAGATCACTCATATAAAGAAGAACACCAAATTAAATTAGTGGTGACATAGAAAAGATAATCATTCTTTCAACCAAAGTCAAGTAGATATTTAAGATGTCATATAATTTAAAATGAATAAAATGAGTGATTCGACATACATAAAAGGCAAGGAAATGTAAACATTACCAACTTCATCAATAGCCCTTGAAAACGATCGGAACGCCATTAATCTTTTTTGCGTCCTTCATACTATTATGTTCTCGCTACTAAATCTGAATCAGGACCAACTCATCATGGATCTCCTGATGGAACCAAACTCAGGTTTCCTCTCAATCAATATTGCAGAAACCATGATCATTGCTAACCAAACCTTAAAATGTCTATAATTTTAACGATTGATTAAATTTCTTGTAAGAAACCTTAATTTTTTCAAAACACAGTTACTTTCAGTGGTCTACTGTACTTCATAAAATAAACGGAAAACTTCCGTGCTTAAATGAAAGTTTATGCATTCGGAGTACATTGACGCATTTATTTGAGTCAACAAAACATTAATGTTAGAGGCCCTTTACAATATAGGATAATAAATACTTTGTGATCGCGTTTTCTGATAGTCGAAAGCATGCATACTATTACACATTAGCCTTTGTTAGTAAAAACTAGTTTCAACATGAAAGAAATACCGAGTGAATCTAGCCAAATAGATCATAGTTTAATGATTTAAACAGAAGCCTCTGCGTACATGAGCCAAGATTTCTTTAATGAGTATGTTGTAAATTAATTAATTGATAATGTAAAAATATCCATGACTTTTTTTTTTCATTTTTTTTTTGTGATTTGCAAGAATATTTGTGACTTATTGTTTTATTTATTAGATTCTTCCTTGGTGACATTATAAGGACGTGCCCATTTTACTCATATTGTGCGAACTACGTCAAAATCAATAAGAGGAACCTTATTAAAAGACATACGCAAGGAAAATTGTAATTTTGATACCCTGATTTGACACCATTTCTTTATTCGTACCTTAGCTTGGCAGCTCGCGATTTTGGCACTTCAATTTAGCAATTTCTTTAATTTTAGTACTCCGGTCGCGGTAATTTCCAAATCTCGTTGGATTTTTTCAACGTGGCACAAAATTTGTGGATTTTGACCAAGTCAAACTGAAAACTCAACAAACTCGCCACGTCGGATACCATATGGAAAAACAAAACAAATTAAATTCTTAAAATAAAACAAGAAATAAAAAATAACGAAAACAAATAAAATTAAAAAATTACAGAAAAAAGAGAATTGAAAAAGTTCTCCTTGAATTCCTGTAAACTAAACTAAAAATCTTAAAAATAATTTTAACATGTTTATCTAATCTAATATGCAATAAAGTCGGTGGCGCATCGGATGAAACGAGTGAAGTTTTGTGGTGGTGAAATTGACTCCGACGATCGATGTGCACGTCGATTACCATGCCTCGGCCGCAAACGATAGCTCACCCTCCTCTACTGGTGTCCCTGTCGTTGACGAGGTTTGTTAGAGGGCGGGCTGGGGTGGCGCTGTGAATCCGAGAAGTCGTGTTCCCCGGTTTTTATATATTAATTTATTTATTAACTTTATCTTGTTTTTCAATTAATATTAATTTTATGAAATTAAAAATGTGTTAAAACTAATTTTTAAACTTTAATTTAGTTTACATTAATTTCAAATGAGAACTTTTTAAATTTTCTTTTTTTTTTGTAATTAATTTTTTTTTTGGTAATTTTTTCTTACTTATTTTAATTTTAAGAATTAAATTTTGTTTTGTATTCCATGTGGAGTCCCACGTGGCGATTTCGCATAGTTGTCAGTTTGGCTTGGATCAAATCCCCAAATTTTGTGCCACGCTGGCAAAATCTGGCGAGATTTTAAAATCGCTGCCACCGGGGTACCAAAATTGAAAAAAAGGGCCAAATTGGGGTAAAAAAAACTTAATCAACCAAGTTAAGGTACGAAAAAAGAATCCGTGTCAGGTTAAGGTATCAAAAAATACAATTTTGCCGACATACGCATATGTTACCGTCATAAAAAGATAGATCATCTTCTTCCCCGCTTCAATCTCGACCCCCACCTATGGTTTCATAAAAACACGACTTTGTGCAAAGTCTTATGAAAGCACAATGGCAATTTTAGACAATTAACAAATCATAGAGGGGTTTCGTGCGGAATTTTGAAACCATTGAGGAGTTTTAGGGGATATCAACCCCAAATGATAGGTTGCTCAATTTACTATCTAGCATGCAACAACTTCATCTTGTAATTAATTCATCCAGATCCGTACAAGCCAAACCAAGGAAATATATAGGAAGATTAAACCACAATTATAAAAAAACCGCGCGAACCAAAACGATCAAACGTTTTATTAACAAATATGACAATAGTTCAAAGGAAAAAGACGACAACGAGGACATCATAACAACAACAACAACAAAGAAAGAGAACAAACTCAAGAGTTGTAAAATAAATATAGAAATAGACTAGAAAAGTAAATATGACCCCCAAACAAATTATATCAAAAGAAACCATGGCTACTACCGGGGTTGTCACCCTGATGAGGGATGTTATAACCACCATCATTTGTGCCTTGGTTGGATGGACCCGCGGCGTTAGAACCTGAGGGCATACCAAAAGCGTTATTTCCTTCTATAGTATTGTTTGCATTCTGCATTTGCGAATCAATAAGATGCTCAACATTCCGAGCGCTTGAAGTTAATAACTCAAACAGTTGTGGGTTGAGTTCATCACTAGAAGGGAATGCTGCCTGCATTTCAGGAGTCCTCATCAATTGGTCCAGTCCTTCACCTCGGTTATTCTCTTCTTCCAGCATGGCCTCGGCATGATTATATTGCTGAGTCGAGAACCTTCCGTGAAGCTGAGGCACTTGATTATATGGAGGAAAACCGTTTGGATTCGTATACCTGTTCACAATAGTGTTTACGTCAGGACTGCCAAAAGAATACGCCTTGTTAGTACGCGAGAAAACCACTACCGCAGCTTCTGCACCGGTAAGGGTGCAAAGCTCACTGGTTTTCTTCACAGCTCCACTTTTCCGTTTTGAGAAAGTAACTTGGGACCTAGCCTCATTTTCAATTCTTGCAATTCGAACTTTTTTTCGGCCTCGGCCTTTACGCGGTCGGGAAGAAGAAGCATTCATATTCGAGAATGAAGGAAAGATGATTGCAGAAATGAAAGTTTAAGATGAAAGTGTTGCAACCAAAAGTTGATGATACAGGCATGAAACTTCATGCCTATTTATAGAACTATACTAGTGAAAAAACCCAAACACTACCCATAAATATGTTTAGATCACTCATAATTATAATAGAAAATTGGATTTAACTAATGATGCTTTTTCAGTTTGTTGGATGTTAAGGTGTGTGTGTTTCCCTTAGACCACATAGAATCGTTAAATATTTGATAGATATGATTGTATAATATTGTTTAATTGTTCTTGCCACATTTCTTAAACAAAATCTTGATGTCCGGTGCTGCCTGCTGTGTTATGTATGATTATGGTAAAATTTCATTGAATATTTCAGCCAAATATAATAGGTGATATCAGGGTGCATTAAATGTTTGTGCCAAATATTATGTGTGAAATCAGATGCAAATAATTGTTATCTCACGAGAGAACTCTGTTAGTATTATAGCATAAAAAATGAATCAAACAATAATGTTCATACTGTTGTAGAAATTAAAATTGCCAAATTACAATATAAAACTCAACTATTACGGGAATTGTAGCAAAGAATAGGATATAATTATGGACTAGTCAGTTTGAACATTCGTTGGCTGAAATTTTCTAAAACAAATTGGAAAAAGTTCTTGACAATATAGAAACACGTAAAGAGTATAAAGAGCTAAATATGGAAAAACAAAACAATTATATTTTAATCTTCCAAATTTTTTAGTCACCAATAATATTGATTCGAAACGATGTCGAATTATAATTGAAATAACGCTACAAGTATTATGAAATAATTTCCTTTGGAAACATGCATGTAAAGCTTGTTTCTCTGAGTCTAAAGATTCATCACAACCAAGAAGTTTTTGTTTATACACATGTTTTTTTGGGGACGAAGGAGCTCTACAATCTTCCTGATCCAAATCCTCAGGCAAACATTTTTAAAACAATGTGCAATAGCAAATGAACATAATCCTGCGAAGTTACTCAATGTACGACGAGTATTTATATACCTAATTTCTTTCTTTATAGATACATTTTCAATTGTTGAAAATTTCCCAGAGAGATCACTCATATAAATTAAGAAGACCACCAAATTAAGTTAGTTGTTACATAGAAAAGATAATCATTCTTTCAACCAAAGTCAAGTAGATATTTAAGGTGTCATATAAGATAAAATGAATAAAATGAGTGATTCGACATACATAAAAGGCAAGGAAATGTAAACATTACCAACTTCATCAATAGCCCTTGAAAACGATCGGAGCGCCATTAATCTTTTTTGCGTCCTTCGTACAATTATGTTCTCGCTACTAAATCTGAATCAGGACCAACTCATCATGGATCTCCTGATGGAACCCAACTCAGGTTTCCTCTCAATCAGTATTGCAGAAACCATGATCATTGCTAACCAAACCTTTAAATGTCTATAATTTTAACTATTTATTAATTTTTTTCTAAGAAACCGTGATTTTTGCAAAACACAGTTACTTTCGGTGGTCTACTGTAATTCATAAAATAAACGGAAAACTTCCGTGCTTTAAAAGATGAAAGTTTGTGCATTCGGAGAACATCGACGCATTTATTTGAGTCAACAAAACATTAATGTTAGAGGCCCTTTACAATAAAGGATAATAAATACTTTGTGATCGCGTTTTCTGATAGTCGAAAGCATGCATACTATTACACATTAGCCTTTGTTAGTAAAAACTAGTTTCAACATCAAAGAAATGCAGAGTGAATCTAGCCAAATAGATCACAGTTTAATGATTTAAACAGAAGCTTCTGCGTACATGAGCCAAGATTTCTGTAATGAGTATGTTGTAAATTAATTAATTGATAAAGTTAAGATATCCATGATTTTTTTTTTTTTTTTTTTTTGTGATTTGCAAGAATATTTGTGACTTATTGGTTTATTTATTAGATTCTTCCTTGGTGACATTAGAAGGACGTACCAATTTTCTCATATTGTGAACCACGTCAAAATCAATAAGAGGAACCTTATTAAAAGACACACGCAAGGAAAGTTGTAATTTTGATACCCTGATTTGACACCATTTCTTTATTCATACCTTAGCTTGGCAGCTCGCGATTTTTGCACTTCCATTTAGCAATTTCTTTAATTTTAGTACTCCGGTAATTGTCAAATCTCATCGGATGTTTCCAACGTGGCACAAAATTTGGGGATTTTGACCAAGTCAAATTGAAAACTCAACAAACTCGCCACGTGGGATTCCATATGGAAAAACAAAACACATTAAATTCTTAAAATAAAACAAGAAATAAAAAATAACAAAAACAAATAAAATTAAAAAATTACAGAAAAAAAGAGAATTTAAAAAGTTCTCCTGGAATTCATGTAAACTAATCTAAAAATCTTAAAAATAATTTGAACATGTTAATGTAATTTCATTAACTAATGTGCAATAAAGTCGGTGACGCATCGGATGAAACAAGTAATGTTTTGTGGTGGTGAAATTGACTCCGACGATCGATGTGTACGTCGATTGCCATGCCTGTGCCGCAAACGATAGCTCACCCTCCTCTATTGGTTTCTCTGCCGTTGACGAGGTTTGTTAGGGGGTGTGGTGGGGTGGCGCTGTGAATCCGTGAAGTCGTGTTCCCCGGGTTTTTTATTTCTTTATTAATCTTATCTTGTTTTTAATTAATATTAATTTTATGAAATTAAAAATCTGTTAAAACTATTTTTAAAATTTTCAGTTTACATTAATTTCAAATGAAAATTTTTAAGTTTTATTTTTTGTAATTTTATTTTTTTTTGTAATTTTTTCTTACTTATATTTATTTTAAGAATTAAATTTTGTTTTGTTTTCCATGTGGTGTCCGACGTGGCGATTTCGCATAGTTGTCATTTTGGCTTGGATCAAATCCCCAAATTTTATGCCACGTTGACCAAATCTGGCGAGATTTTAAAATCGCTGCTACCGGGGTACCAAAATTGAGAAAAAAAAGCCAAATTGGGGTAACAAAAACTTAATCAACCAAGTTAAGGTACGAAAAAAGAATCCGTGTCAAGTTAAGGTATCAAAAAATACAATTTTGCCGACATACGCATATGTTACCGTCATAAAAAGATAGATCATCTTCTTCCCCGCTTCAATCTCGACCCCCACCTATGGTTTCATAAAAACACGACTTTGTGCAAAGTCTTATGAAAGCACAATGGCAATTTTAGACAATTAACAAATCATAGAGGGGTTTCGTGCGGAATTTTGAAACCATTGAGGAGTTTTAGGGGATATCAACCCCAAATGATAGGTTGCTCAATTTACTATCTAGCATGCAACAACTTCATCTTGTAATTAATTCATCCAGATCCGTACAAGCCAAACCAAGGAAATATATAGGAAGATTAAACCACAATTATAAAAAAACCGCGCGAACCAAAACGATCAAACGTTTTATTAACAAATATGACAATAGTTCAAAGGAAAAAGACGACAACGAGGACATCATAACAACAACAACAACAAAGAAAGAGAACAAACTCAAGAGTTGTAAAATAAATATAGAAATAGACTAGAAAAGTAAATATGACCCCCAAACAAATTATATCAAAAGAAACCATGGCTACTACCGGGGTTGTCACCCTGATGAGGGATGTTATAACCACCATCATTTGTGCCTTGGTTGGATGGACCCGCGGCGTTAGAACCTGAGGGCATACCAAAAGCGTTATTTCCTTCTATAGTATTGTTTGCATTCTGCATTTGCGAATCAATAAGATGCTCAACATTCCGAGCGCTTGAAGTTAATAACTCAAACAGTTGTGGGTTGAGTTCATCACTAGAAGGGAATGCTGCCTGCATTTCAGGAGTCCTCATCAATTGGTCCAGTCCTTCACCTCGGTTATTCTCTTCTTCCAGCATGGCCTCGGCATGATTATATTGCTGAGTCGAGAACCTTCCGTGAAGCTGAGGCACTTGATTATATGGAGGAAAACCGTTTGGATTCGTATACCTGTTCACAATAGTGTTTACGTCAGGACTGCCAAAAGAATACGCCTTGTTAGTACGCGAGAAAACCACTACCGCAGCTTCTGCACCGGTAAGGGTGCAAAGCTCACTGGTTTTCTTCACAGCTCCACTTTTCCGTTTTGAGAAAGTAACTTGGGACCTAGCCTCATTTTCAATTCTTGCAATTCGAACTTTTTTTCGGCCTCGGCCTTTACGCGGTCGGGAAGAAGAAGCATTCATATTCGAGAATGAAGGAAAGATGATTGCAGAAATGAAAGTTTAAGATGAAAGTGTTGCAACCAAAAGTTGATGATATAGGCATGAAACTTCATGCCTATTTATAGAACTATACTAGTGAAAAAACCCAAACACTACCCATAAATATGTTTAGATCACTCATAATTATAATAGAAAATTGGATTTAACTAATGATGCTTTTTCAGTTTGTTGGATGTTAAGGTGTGTGTGTTTCCCTTAGACCACATAGAATCGTTAAATATTTGATAGATATGATTGTATAATATTGTTTAATTGTTCTTGCCACATTTCTTAAACAAAATCTTGATGTCCGGTGCTGCCTGCTGTGTTATGTATGATTATGGTAAAATTTCATTGAATATTTCAGCCAAATATAATAGGTGATATCAGGGTGCATTAAATGTTTGTGCCAAATATTATGTGTGAAATCAGATGCAAATAATTGTTATCTCACGAGAGAACTCTGTTAGTATTATAGCATAAAAAATGAATCAAACAATAATGTTCATACTGTTGTAGAAATTAAAATTGCCAAATTACAATATAAAACTCAACTATTACGGGAATTGTAGCAAAGAATAGGATATAATTATGGACTAGTCAGTTTGAACATTCGTTGGCTGAAATTTTCTAAAACAAATTGGAAAAAGTTCTTGACAATATAGAAACACGTAAAGAGTATAAAGAGCTAAATATGGAAAAACAAAACAATTATATTTTAATCTTCCAAATTTTTTAGTCACCAATAATATTGATTCGAAACGATGTCGAATTATAATTGAAATAACGCTACAAGTATTATGAAATAATTTCCTTTGGAAACATGCATGTAAAGCTTGTTTCTCTGAGTCTAAAGATTCATCACAACCAAGAAGTTTTTGTTTATACACATGTTTTTTTGGGGACGAAGGAGCTCTACAATCTTCCTGATCCAAATCCTCAGGCAAACATTTTTAAAACAATGTGCAATAGCAAATGAACATAATCCTGCGAAGTTACTCAATGTACGACGAGTATTTATATACCTAATTTCTTTCTTTATAGATACATTTTCAATTGTTGAAAATTTCCCAGAGAGATCACTCATATAAATTAAGAAGACCACCAAATTAAGTTAGTTGTTACATAGAAAAGATAATCATTCTTTCAACCAAAGTCAAGTAGATATTTAAGGTGTCATATAAGATAAAATGAATAAAATGAGTGATTCGACATACATAAAAGGCAAGGAAATGTAAACATTACCAACTTCATCAATAGCCCTTGAAAACGATCGGAGCGCCATTAATCTTTTTTGCGTCCTTCGTACAATTATGTTCTCGCTACTAAATCTGAATCAGGACCAACTCATCATGGATCTCCTGATGGAACCCAACTCAGGTTTCCTCTCAATCAGTATTGCAGAAACCATGATCATTGCTAACCAAACCTTTAAATGTCTATAATTTTAACTATTTATTAATTTTTTTCTAAGAAACCGTGATTTTTGCAAAACACAGTTACTTTCGGTGGTCTACTGTAATTCATAAAATAAACGGAAAACTTCCGTGCTTTAAAAGATGAAAGTTTGTGCATTCGGAGAACATCGACGCATTTATTTGAGTCAACAAAACATTAATGTTAGAGGCCCTTTACAATAAAGGATAATAAATACTTTGTGATCGCGTTTTCTGATAGTCGAAAGCATGCATACTATTACACATTAGCCTTTGTTAGTAAAAACTAGTTTCAACATCAAAGAAATGCAGAGTGAATCTAGCCAAATAGATCACAGTTTAATGATTTAAACAGAAGCTTCTGCGTACATGAGCCAAGATTTCTGTAATGAGTATGTTGTAAATTAATTAATTGATAAAGTTAAGATATCCATGATTTTTTTTTTTTTTTTTTTTTGTGATTTGCAAGAATATTTGTGACTTATTGGTTTATTTATTAGATTCTTCCTTGGTGACATTAGAAGGACGTACCAATTTTCTCATATTGTGAACCACGTCAAAATCAATAAGAGGAACCTTATTAAAAGACACACGCAAGGAAAGTTGTAATTTTGATACCCTGATTTGACACCATTTCTTTATTCATACCTTAGCTTGGCAGCTCGCGATTTTTGCACTTCCATTTAGCAATTTCTTTAATTTTAGTACTCCGGTAATTGTCAAATCTCATCGGATGTTTCCAACGTGGCACAAAATTTGGGGATTTTGACCAAGTCAAATTGAAAACTCAACAAACTCGCCACGTGGGATTCCATATGGAAAAACAAAACACATTAAATTCTTAAAATAAAACAAGAAATAAAAAATAACAAAAACAAATAAAATTAAAAAATTACAGAAAAAAAGAGAATTTAAAAAGTTCTCCTGGAATTCATGTAAACTAATCTAAAAATCTTAAAAATAATTTGAACATGTTAATGTAATTTCATTAACTAATGTGCAATAAAGTCGGTGACGCATCGGATGAAACAAGTAATGTTTTGTGGTGGTGAAATTGACTCCGACGATCGATGTGTACGTCGATTGCCATGCCTGTGCCGCAAACGATAGCTCACCCTCCTCTATTGGTTTCTCTGCCGTTGACGAGGTTTGTTAGGGGGTGTGGTGGGGTGGCGCTGTGAATCCGTGAAGTCGTGTTCCCCGGGTTTTTTATTTCTTTATTAATCTTATCTTGTTTTTAATTAATATTAATTTTATGAAATTAAAAATCTGTTAAAACTATTTTTAAAATTTTCAGTTTACATTAATTTCAAATGAAAATTTTTAAGTTTTATTTTTTGTAATTTTATTTTTTTTTGTAATTTTTTCTTACTTATATTTATTTTAAGAATTAAATTTTGTTTTGTTTTCCATGTGGTGTCCGACGTGGCGATTTCGCATAGTTGTCATTTTGGCTTGGATCAAATCCCCAAATTTTATGCCACGTTGACCAAATCTGGCGAGATTTTAAAATCGCTGCTACCGGGGGTACCAAAATTGAGAAAAAAAAGCCAAATTGGGGTAACAAAAACTTAATCAACCAAGTTAAGGTACGAAAAAAGAATCCGTGTCAAGTTAAGGTATCAAAAAATACAATTTTGCCGACATACGCATATGTTACCGTCATAAAAAGATAGATCATCTTCTTCCCCGCTTCAATCTCGACCCCCACCTATGGTTTCATAAAAACACGACTTTGTGCAAAGTCTTATGAAAGCACAATGGCAATTTTAGACAATTAACAAATCATAGAGGGGTTTCGTGCGGAATTTTGAAACCATTGAGGAGTTTTAGGGGATATCAACCCCAAATGATAGGTTGCTCAATTTACTATCTAGCATGCAACAACTTCATCTTGTAATTAATTCATCCAGATCCGTACAAGCCAAACCAAGGAAATATATAGGAAGATTAAACCACAATTATAAAAAAACCGCGCGAACCAAAACGATCAAACGTTTTATTAACAAATATGACAATAGTTCAAAGGAAAAAGACGACAACGAGGACATCATAACAACAACAACAACAAAGAAAGAGAACAAACTCAAGAGTTGTAAAATAAATATAGAAATAGACTAGAAAAGTAAATATGACCCCCAAACAAATTATATCAAAAGAAACCATGGCTACTACCGGGGTTGTCACCCTGATGAGGGATGTTATAACCACCATCATTTGTGCCTTGGTTGGATGGACCCGCGGCGTTAGAACCTGAGGGCATACCAAAAGCGTTATTTCCTTCTATAGTATTGTTTGCATTCTGCATTTGCGAATCAATAAGATGCTCAACATTCCGAGCGCTTGAAGTTAATAACTCAAACAGTTGTGGGTTGAGTTCATCACTAGAAGGGAATGCTGCCTGCATTTCAGGAGTCCTCATCAATTGGTCCAGTCCTTCACCTCGGTTATTCTCTTCTTCCAGCATGGCCTCGGCATGATTATATTGCTGAGTCGAGAACCTTCCGTGAAGCTGAGGCACTTGATTATATGGAGGAAAACCGTTTGGATTCGTATACCTGTTCACAATAGTGTTTACGTCAGGACTGCCAAAAGAATACGCCTTGTTAGTACGCGAGAAAACCACTACCGCAGCTTCTGCACCGGTAAGGGTGCAAAGCTCACTGGTTTTCTTCACAGCTCCACTTTTCCGTTTTGAGAAAGTAACTTGGGACCTAGCCTCATTTTCAATTCTTGCAATTCGAACTTTTTTTCGGCCTCGGCCTTTACGCGGTCGGGAAGAAGAAGCATTCATATTCGAGAATGAAGGAAAGATGATTGCAGAAATGAAAGTTTAAGATGAAAGTGTTGCAACCAAAAGTTGATGATATAGGCATGAAACTTCATGCCTATTTATAGAACTATACTAGTGAAAAAACCCAAACACTACCCATAAATATGTTTAGATCACTCATAATTATAATAGAAAATTGGATTTAACTAATGATGCTTTTTCAGTTTGTTGGATGTTAAGGTGTGTGTGTTTCCCTTAGACCACATAGAATCGTTAAATATTTGATAGATATGATTGTATAATATTGTTTAATTGTTCTTGCCACATTTCTTAAACAAAATCTTGATGTCCGGTGCTGCCTGCTGTGTTATGTATGATTATGGTAAAATTTCATTGAATATTTCAGCCAAATATAATAGGTGATATCAGGGTGCATTAAATGTTTGTGCCAAATATTATGTGTGAAATCAGATGCAAATAATTGTTATCTCACGAGAGAACTCTGTTAGTATTATAGCATAAAAAATGAATCAAACAATAATGTTCATACTGTTGTAGAAATTAAAATTGCCAAATTACAATATAAAACTCAACTATTATGGGAATTGTAGCAAAGAATAGGATATAATTATGGACTAGTCAGTTTGAACATTCGTTGGCTGAAATTTTCTAAAACAAATTGGAAAAAGTTCTTGACAATATAGAAACACGTAAAGAGTATAAAGAGCTAAATATGGAAAAACAAAACAATTATATTTTAATCTTCCAAATTTTTTAGTCACCAATAATATTGATTCGAAACGATGTCGAATTATAATTGAAATAACGCTACAAGTATTATGAAATAATTTCCTTTGGAAACATGCATGTAAAGCTTGTTTCTCTGAGTCTAAAGATTCATCACAACCAAGAAGTTTTTGTTTATACACATGTTTTTTTGGGGACGAAGGAGCTCTACAATCTTCCTGATCCAAATCCTCAGGCAAACATTTTTAAAACAATGTGCAATAGCAAATGAACATAATCCTGCGAAGTTACTCAATGTACGACGAGTATTTATATACCTAATTTCTTTCTTTATAGATACATTTTCAATTGTTGAAAATTTCCCAGAGAGATCACTCATATAAATTAAGAAGACCACCAAATTAAGTTAGTTGTTACATAGAAAAGATAATCATTCTTTCAACCAAAGTCAAGTAGATATTTAAGGTGTCATATAAGATAAAATGAATAAAATGAGTGATTCGACATACATAAAAGGCAAGGAAATGTAAACATTACCAACTTCATCAATAGCCCTTGAAAACGATCGGAGCGCCATTAATCTTTTTTGCGTCCTTCGTACAATTATGTTCTCGCTACTAAATCTGAATCATGACCAACTCATCATGGATCTCCTGATGGAACCCAACTCAGGTTTCCTCTCAATCAATATTGCAGAAACCATGATCATTGCTAACCAAACCTTTAAATGTCTATAATTTTAACTATTTATTAATTTTTTTCTAAGAAACCGTGATTTTTGCAAAACACAGTTACTTTCGGTGGTCTACTGTAATTCATAAAATAAACGGAAAACTTCCGTGCTTTAAAAGATGAAAGTTTGTGCATTCGGAGAACATCGACGCATTTATTTGAGTCAACAAAACATTAATGTTAGAGGCCCTTTACAATAAAGGATAATAAATACTTTGTGATCGCGTTTTCTGATAGTCGAAAGCATGCATACTATTACACATTAGCCTTTGTTAGTAAAAACTAGTTTCAACATCAAAGAAATGCAGAGTGAATCTAGCCAAATAGATCACAGTTTAATGATTTAAACAGAAGCTTCTGCGTACATGAGCCAAGATTTCTGTAATGAGTATGTTGTAAATTAATTAATTGATAAAGTTAAGATATCCATGATTTTTTTTTTTTTTTTTTTTTTGTGATTTGCAAGAATATTTGTGACTTATTGGTTTATTTATTAGATTCTTCCTTGGTGACATTAGAAGGACGTACCAATTTTCTCATATTGTGAACCACGTCAAAATCAATAAGAGGAACCTTATTAAAAGACACACGCAAGGAAAGTTGTAATTTTGATACCCTGATTTGACACCATTTCTTTATTCATACCTTAGCTTGGCAGCTCGCGATTTTTGCACTTCCATTTAGCAATTTCTTTAATTTTAGTACTCCGGTAATTGTCAAATCTCATCGGATGTTTCCAACGTGGCACAAAATTTGGGGATTTTGACCAAGTCAAATTGAAAACTCAACAAACTCGCCACGTGGGATTCCATATGGAAAAACAAAACACATTAAATTCTTAAAATAAAACAAGAAATAAAAAATAACAAAAACAAATAAAATTAAAAAATTACAGAAAAAAAGAGAATTTAAAAAGTTCTCCTGGAATTCATGTAAACTAATCTAAAAATCTTAAAAATAATTTGAACATGTTAATGTAATTTCATTAACTAATGTGCAATAAAGTCGGTGACGCATCGGATGAAACAAGTAATGTTTTGTGGTGGTGAAATTGACTCCGACGATCGATGTGTACGTCGATTGCCATGCCTGTGCCGCAAACGATAGCTCACCCTCCTCTATTGGTTTCTCTGCCGTTGACGAGGTTTGTTAGGGGGTGTGGTGGGGTGGCGCTGTGAATCCGTGAAGTCGTGTTCCCCGGGTTTTTTATTTCTTTATTAATCTTATCTTGTTTTTAATTAATATTAATTTTATGAAATTAAAAATCTGTTAAAACTATTTTTAAAATTTTCAGTTTACATTAATTTCAAATGAAAATTTTTAAGTTTTATTTTTTGTAATTTTATTTTTTTTTGTAATTTTTTCTTACTTATATTTATTTTAAGAATTAAATTTTGTTTTGTTTTCCATGTGGTGTCCGACGTGGCGATTTCGCATAGTTGTCATTTTGGCTTGGATCAAATCCCCAAATTTTATGCCACGTTGACCAAATCTGGCGAGATTTTAAAATCGCTGCTACCGGGGTACCAAAATTGAGAAAAAAAAGCCAAATTGGGGTAACAAAAACTTAATCAACCAAGTTAAGGTACGAAAAAAGAATCCGTGTCAAGTTAAGGTATCAAAAAATACAATTTTGCCGACATACGCATATGTTACCGTCATAAAAAGATAGATCATCTTCTTCCCCGCTTCAATCTCGACCCCCACCTATGGTTTCATAAAAACACGACTTTGTGCAAAGTCTTATGAAAGCACAATGGCAATTTTAGACAATTAACAAATCATAGAGGGGTTTCGTGCGGAATTTTGAAACCATTGAGGAGTTTTAGGGGATATCAACCCCAAATGATAGGTTGCTCAATTTACTATCTAGCATGCAACAACTTCATCTTGTAATTAATTCATCCAGATCCGTACAAGCCAAACCAAGGAAATATATAGGAAGATTAAACCACAATTATAAAAAAACCGCGCGAACCAAAACGATCAAACGTTTTATTAACAAATATGACAATAGTTCAAAGGAAAAAGACGACAACGAGGACATCATAACAACAACAACAACAAAGAAAGAGAACAAACTCAAGAGTTGTAAAATAAATATAGAAATAGACTAGAAAAGTAAATATGACCCCCAAACAAATTATATCAAAAGAAACCATGGCTACTACCGGGGTTGTCACCCTGATGAGGGATGTTATAACCACCATCATTTGTGCCTTGGTTGGATGGACCCGCGGCGTTAGAACCTGAGGGCATACCAAAAGCGTTATTTCCTTCTATAGTATTGTTTGCATTCTGCATTTGCGAATCAATAAGATGCTCAACATTCCGAGCGCTTGAAGTTAATAACTCAAACAGTTGTGGGTTGAGTTCATCACTAGAAGGGAATGCTGCCTGCATTTCAGGAGTCCTCATCAATTGGTCCAGTCCTTCACCTCGGTTATTCTCTTCTTCCAGCATGGCCTCGGCATGATTATATTGCTGAGTCGAGAACCTTCCGTGAAGCTGAGGCACTTGATTATATGGAGGAAAACCGTTTGGATTCGTATACCTGTTCACAATAGTGTTTACGTCAGGACTGCCAAAAGAATACGCCTTGTTAGTACGCGAGAAAACCACTACCGCAGCTTCTGCACCGGTAAGGGTGCAAAGCTCACTGGTTTTCTTCACAGCTCCACTTTTCCGTTTTGAGAAAGTAACTTGGGACCTAGCCTCATTTTCAATTCTTGCAATTCGAACTTTTTTTCGGCCTCGGCCTTTACGCGGTCGGGAAGAAGAAGCATTCATATTCGAGAATGAAGGAAAGATGATTGCAGAAATGAAAGTTTAAGATGAAAGTGTTGCAACCAAAAGTTGATGATACAGGCATGAAACTTCATGCCTATTTATAGAACTATACTAGTGAAAAAACCCAAACACTACCCATAAATATGTTTAGATCACTCATAATTATAATAGAAAATTGGATTTAACTAATGATGCTTTTTCAGTTTGTTGGATGTTAAGGTGTGTGTGTTTCCCTTAGACCACATAGAATCGTTAAATATTTGATAGATATGATTGTATAATATTGTTTAATTGTTCTTGCCACATTTCTTAAACAAAATCTTGATGTCCGGTGCTGCCTGCTGTGTTATGTATGATTATGGTAAAATTTCATTGAATATTTCAGCCAAATATAATAGGTGATATCAGGGTGCATTAAATGTTTGTGCCAAATATTATGTGTGAAATCAGATGCAAATAATTGTTATCTCACGAGAGAACTCTGTTAGTATTATAGCATAAAAAATGAATCAAACAATAATGTTCATACTGTTGTAGAAATTAAAATTGCCAAATTACAATATAAAACTCAACTATTACGGGAATTGTAGCAAAGAATAGGATATAATTATGGACTAGTCAGTTTGAACATTCGTTGGCTGAAATTTTCTAAAACAAATTGGAAAAAGTTCTTGACAATATAGAAACACGTAAAGAGTATAAAGAGCTAAATATGGAAAAACAAAACAATTATATTTTAATCTTCCAAATTTTTTAGTCACCAATAATATTGATTCGAAACGATGTCGAATTATAATTGAAATAACGCTACAAGTATTATGAAATAATTTCCTTTGGAAACATGCATGTAAAGCTTGTTTCTCTGAGTCTAAAGATTCATCACAACCAAGAAGTTTTTGTTTATACACATGTTTTTTTGGGGACGAAGGAGCTCTACAATCTTCCTGATCCAAATCCTCAGGCAAACATTTTTAAAACAATGTGCAATAGCAAATGAACATAATCCTGCGAAGTTACTCAATGTACGACGAGTATTTATATACCTAATTTCTTTCTTTATAGATACATTTTCAATTGTTGAAAATTTCCCAGAGAGATCACTCATATAAATTAAGAAGACCACCAAATTAAGTTAGTTGTTACATAGAAAAGATAATCATTCTTTCAACCAAAGTCAAGTAGATATTTAAGGTGTCATATAAGATAAAATGAATAAAATGAGTGATTCGACATACATAAAAGGCAAGGAAATGTAAACATTACCAACTTCATCAATAGCCCTTGAAAACGATCGGAGCGCCATTAATCTTTTTTGCGTCCTTCGTACAATTATGTTCTCGCTACTAAATCTGAATCAGGACCAACTCATCATGGATCTCCTGATGGAACCCAACTCAGGTTTCCTCTCAATCAATATTGCAGAAACCATGATCATTGCTAACCAAACCTTTAAATGTCTATAATTTTAACTATTTATTAATTTTTTTCTAAGAAACCGTGATTTTTGCAAAACACAGTTACTTTCGGTGGTCTACTGTAATTCATAAAATAAACGGAAAACTTCCGTGCTTTAAAAGATGAAAGTTTGTGCATTCGGAGAACATCGACGCATTTATTTGAGTCAACAAAACATTAATGTTAGAGGCCCTTTACAATAAAGGATAATAAATACTTTGTGATCGCGTTTTCTGATAGTCGAAAGCATGCATACTATTACACATTAGCCTTTGTTAGTAAAAACTAGTTTCAACATCAAAGAAATGCAGAGTGAATCTAGCCAAATAGATCACAGTTTAATGATTTAAACAGAAGCTTCTGCGTACATGAGCCAAGATTTCTGTAATGAGTATGTTGTAAATTAATTAATTGATAAAGTTAAGATATCCATGATTTTTTTTTTCTTTTTTTTCTTTTTTTTTTTTTTTGTGATTTGCAAGAATATTTGTGACTTATTGGTTTATTTATTAGATTCTTCCTTGGTGACATTATAAGGACGTACCAATTTTCTCATATTGTGAACCACGTCAAAATCAATAAGAGGAACCTTATTAAATGACACACGCAAGGGAAATTGTAATTTTGATACCCTGATTTGACACCATTTCTTTATTCATACCTTAGCTTGGCAGCACGCGATTTTTGCACTTCCATTTAGCAATTTCTTTAATTTTAGTACTCCGGTAATTGTCAAATCTCATCGGATGTTTCCAGCGTGGCACAAAATTTGGGGATTTTGACCAAGTCAAATTGAAAACTCAACAAACTCGCCACGTGGGATTCCATATGGAAAAACAAAACACATTAAATTCTTAAAATAAAACAAGAAATAAAAAATAACAAAAACAAATAAAATTAAAAAATTACAGAAAAAAAGAGAATTTAAAAAGTTCTCCTGGAATTCATGTAAACTAATCTAAAAATCTTAAAAATAATTTGAACATGTTAATGTAATTTCATTAACTAATGTGCAATAAAGTCGGTGACGCATCGGATGAAACAAGTAATGTTTTGTGGTGGTGAAATTGACTCCGACGATCGATGTGTACGTCGATTGCCATGCCTGTGCCGCAAACGATAGCTCACCCTCCTCTATTGGTTTCTCTGCCGTTGACGAGGTTTGTTAGGGGGTGTGGTGGGGTGGCGCTGTGAATCCGTGAAGTCGTGTTCCCCGGGTTTTTTATTTCTTTATTAATCTTATCTTGTTTTTAATTAATATTAATTTTATGAAATTAAAAATCTGTTAAAACTATTTTTAAAATTTTCAGTTTACATTAATTTCAAATGAAAATTTTTAAGTTTTATTTTTTGTAATTTTATTTTTTTTTGTAATTTTTTCTTACTTATATTTATTTTAAGAATTAAATTTTGTTTTGTTTTCCATGTGGTGTCCGACGTGGCGATTTCGCATAGTTGTCATTTTGGCTTGGATCAAATCCCCAAATTTTATGCCACGTTGACCAAATCTGGCGAGATTTTAAAATCGCTGCTACCGGGGTACCAAAATTGAGAAAAAAAAGCCAAATTGGGGTAACAAAAACTTAATCAACCAAGTTAAGGTACGAAAAAAGAATCCGTGTCAAGTTAAGGTATCAAAAAATACAATTTTGCCGACATACGCATATGTTACCGTCATAAAAAGATAGATCATCTTCTTCCCCGCTTCAATCTCGACCCCCACCTATGGTTTCATAAAAACACGACTTTGTGCAAAGTCTTATGAAAGCACAATGGCAATTTTAGACAATTAACAAATGATAGAGGGGTTTCGTGCGGAATTTTGAAACCATTGAGGAGTTTTAGGGGATATCAACCCCAAATGATAGGTTGCTCAATTTACTATCTAGCATGCAACAACTTCATCTTGTAATTAATTCATCCAGATCCGTACAAGCCAAACCAAGGAAATATATAGGAAGATTAAACCACAATTATAAAAAAACCGCGCGAACCAAAACGATCAAACGTTTTATTAACAAATATGACAATAGTTCAAAGGAAAAAGACGACAACGAGGACATCATAACAACAACAACAACAAAGAAAGAGAACAAACTCAAGAGTTGTAAAATAAATATAGAAATAGACTAGAAAAGTAAATATGACCCCCAAACAAATTATATCAAAAGAAACCATGGCTACTACCGGGGTTGTCACCCTGATGAGGGATGTTATAACCACCATCATTTGTGCCTTGGTTGGATGGACCCGCGGCGTTAGAACCTGAGGGCATACCAAAAGCGTTATTTCCTTCTATAGTATTGTTTGCATTCTGCATTTGCGAATCAATAAGATGCTCAACATTCCGAGCGCTTGAAGTTAATAACTCAAACAGTTGTGGGTTGAGTTCATCACTAGAAGGGAATGCTGCCTGCATTTCAGGAGTCCTCATCAATTGGTCCAGTCCTTCACCTCGGTTATTCTCTTCTTCCAGCATGGCCTCGGCATGATTATATTGCTGAGTCGAGAACCTTCCGTGAAGCTGAGGCACTTGATTATATGGAGGAAAACCGTTTGGATTCGTATACCTGTTCACAATAGTGTTTACGTCAGGACTGCCAAAAGAATACGCCTTGTTAGTACGCGAGAAAACCACTACCGCAGCTTCTGCACCGGTAAGGGTGCAAAGCTCACTGGTTTTCTTCACAGCTCCACTTTTCCGTTTTGAGAAAGTAACTTGGGACCTAGCCTCATTTTCAATTCTTGCAATTCGAACTTTTTTTCGGCCTCGGCCTTTACGCGGTCGGGAAGAAGAAGCATTCATATTCGAGAATGAAGGAAAGATGATTGCAGAAATGAAAGTTTAAGATGAAAGTGTTGCAACCAAAAGTTGATGATATAGGCATGAAACTTCATGCCTATTTATAGAACTATACTAGTGAAAAAACCCAAACACTACCCATAAATATGTTTAGATCACTCATAATTATAATAGAAAATTGGATTTAACTAATGATGCTTTTTCAGTTTGTTGGATGTTAAGGTGTGTGTGTTTCCCTTAGACCACATAGAATCGTTAAATATTTGATAGATATGATTGTATAATATTGTTTAATTGTTCTTGCCACATTTCTTAAACAAAATCTTGATGTCCGGTGCTGCCTGCTGTGTTATGTATGATTATGGTAAAATTTCATTGAATATTTCAGCCAAATATAATAGGTGATATCAGGGTGCATTAAATGTTTGTGCCAAATATTATGTGTGAAATCAGATGCAAATAATTGTTATCTCACGAGAGAACTCTGTTAGTATTATAGCATAAAAAATGAATCAAACAATAATGTTCATACTGTTGTAGAAATTAAAATTGCCAAATTACAATATAAAACTCAACTATTACGGGAATTGTAGCAAAGAATAGGATATAATTATGGACTAGTCAGTTTGAACATTCGTTGGCTGAAATTTTCTAAAACAAATTGGAAAAAGTTCTTGACAATATAGAAACACGTAAAGAGTATAAAGAGCTAAATATGGAAAAACAAAACAATTATATTTTAATCTTCCAAATTTTTTAGTCACCAATAATATTGATTCGAAACGATGTCGAATTATAATTGAAATAACGCTACAAGTATTATGAAATAATTTCCTTTGGAAACATGCATGTAAAGCTTGTTTCTCTGAGTCTAAAGATTCACCACAACCAAGAAGTTTTTGTTCATACACATGTTTTTTTGGGGACGAAGGAGCTCTACAATCTTCCTGATCCAAATCCGCAGGCAAACATTTTTAAAACAATGTGCAATAGCAAATGAACATAATCCTGCGAAGTTACTCAATGTACGACGAGTATTTATATACCTAATTTCTTTCTTTATAGATACATTTTCAATTGTTGAAAATTTCCCAGAGAGATCACTCATATAAATTAAGAAGACCACCAAATTAAGTTAGTTGTTACATAGAAAAGATAATCATTCTTTCAACCAAAGTCAAGTAGATATTTAAGGTGTCATATAAGATAAAATGAATAAAATGAGTGATTCGACATACATAAAAGGCAAGGAAATGTAAACATTACCAACTTCATCAATAGCCCTTGAAAACGATCGGAACGCCATTAATCTTTTTTGCGTCCTTCGTACAATTATGTTCTCGCTACTAAATCTGAATCAGGACCAACTCATCATGGATCTCCTGATGGAACCCAACTCAGGTTTCCTCTCAATCAATATTGCAGAAACCATGATCATTGCTAACCAAACCTTTAAATGTCTATAATTTTAACTATTTATTAATTTTTTTCTAAGAAACCGTGATTTTTGCAAAACACAGTTACTTTCGG